>CM060389.1:57459586-58879910 GCA_030545235.1 Helianthus tuberosus
AATGTACACAAATACAATATATAATATCTAGTAAATTCAATACTCCAAAGATTTCACAAACTTTTACAATGACCGTTGAAGCAAGTGGAAACCCATTATAGCCTTGGCCATACATCTCTTTAAGAACATTTAAGATATGATAATTGTATAGTTATTAGAAACACACTTTCCAGTCAATAAAATATGAAAGACGCCAGTAAATAAATATAGCGGCATCTAATAATTACTACACAGAGAATCACATTTATTAAAACAATATATTTTTTTTAAATGTTTATTATTTTGCCTTAATACAAGGTATGTGTTTTCATGGCACACCGGAAAATGTATTGTAAGCATCTATCGATATATTACTTTGTAACGTCCTCATGCTATCTAATTCTACTTTTTTAAGATAGAAGGTTATATATTGTTTATCGCCTACTATGGTAAGTAATTTAATTTAAATCCTTGCATTAAGGATTGCATTCATGTAAGTTATTTTTTTTAAATGATCTATGTTTCTTTTGTTATAAATTCTCCATTAAGTTAATGCAGTAATCAAAGTATGCATAAAACATTAAAAGCTTATATTTTCTATAGTGATAGACTTTAAAGACATACCGATTAAAAGTTAATTTATACGACGCTTAAAGGCCATCTTATTTTTTGTGTTTTAGTCATGTTTTATAATAATAAGAGTGAATTGCAAGTTTTGTCCTTTATCTTTAGGCCATTTTGCAAGTTTTGTCCTTTATGTTTAAATTTGACGAGTTTTGTCCTTTATGTTTAAAAATCAAGCACGTTTTACCCTTTGGGCCTTAAAAATCAAGAAAGTTTTGTCCTTTATGTTTAAAAGTCAAGCACGTTTTGTCCTTTATGTTTAAAAAATCAAGCATGTTTTGTCCTTAAAAATCAAGCAAGTTTTGCCCCAAAGGGTAAAACGTGCTTGATTTTCAAACATAAAGGACAAAACTCGTCAAATTTAAACATAAAGGACAAAACTTGCAAAATGGCCTAAAGATAAAGGACAAAACTTGCAATTCACTCTAATAATAAAGTAGAGTTAATTAAATATTAGTAGATCTAATGTTGATAATCATAAAATTACTTATAACCATTCCAGATATACAAATTGGAGGAAATATTTTAACAAAATATGGTAGTCATAAAGAGCTGGTAGAAACAATTAAACACTTTCTTATATTATGTAAAAGAAAAATCTTCCCAACAAAGCTTATCAAAATGCCAAAAAACCTGTAAAAAATCAAATCAAACTCAAAATATCTAAATGAAATTAGAAAACATAATGCTTATAGTTAAAATTTGTTTTATTACATTATATTACTAAAATAGCAAAATTTAAATCAATAACACAAATTTAGTGATGTGTGTGTGGATAGGAAAAACACAAAAAATATACCTTTATGCACGTAGCAGTTGTCAAACCGTTGGTTTTACAACAATCACTAAAAAACTTGTGAGTATATATTAAAGTTATCAAGTGTGTAATTCGAAAACTAAATTTTTGTTCTTGTCAAATATAGAAAAGAAACTATGTGTTATATAATTTGTAGTAATTGTGATTAAAATATACCAATTTTTTTATGTATCCGTACCGATAAAGGCCGTTTCACCCTCAAATATAAAAGATGAAATTTTTAATAACATGTTGGTTATTCAAAGTGTACCATCAAAGCTTTAAGAAAGCACCAAGATTTACTTGCATAAATAATGGAACCCTATGAAAAGCAACTTGTTGTAGAAATTTCTCTTTCACAAAAAACTAACCCATCTACTTTTCAAAGAATGTAATAAAAACATCTTTAGTAGAAATTACATTCCAATAGCTATGTTGTAGAGAATAAGATGGTATGGTTCAAAATATATGCATATCAAAAATATTTATAGTCGTCACAGTATAAAATGATATCTTTGTTATTTAGTGCACTAAAATTATATTGAACTTTTTATATATAAACATATCTTTATTATTAAATGCACTCTTCTTAATGCAGTTAGTTTTATTGTTTGCTTGGGTAATTGCTTTGTTGGTAAATGATTAAATCTCGAATACAAATATAAATATAAATAATATTGTAGTTATATAATACACATAATATCAAATTTTAAAAAAATTCTACGGTTGTCTTTCATTTAAGCGTAAATGCGATGAACAGTTAGAATTCCATCTAGATTTGTTTTTAAATTATTGTGACAACTCGTTTCCAAACCCTTTCTTCCTGTACTGATCCTTTTCATGTCTCGTTGTACGTTGTGATTTGATGATTGTAATATCAACTAAAATGTATGTGCTAGATATATGTTTGAATTACTTGAATGTCATAAGTGAATTAGTGTCACATGTTCAATCGCACAAGACCTTTGGGTCGTACACCCCTACTCGACCACACACTCTCTCGTCGATGTGACAACTCGTTTCCAACCCTATGAATTGTATTTAGGGTTGTATGCTTATAGAATCATTGATGAACCTATTTGAATATAATCTAGAGGAACGATTTATAATGAATACTCACAAAACAGTCTTGTTAGCCCGTATCTTGTGTTGGTCCGATTTGATTAATGATCGTATATGTTAATAATCCTGATTGTATACGGTTATTATATGATTAGGGATATGTGCTTCGGTGTTAATGATGTGGTATTACTAGTTCTGATGATGAACGACAATTAGGGTTTCTTTGAACATGTAAAATAACTGTTGTTTGATCTGATGAAACATGCCAAAATTTGTTAACTGGTGTTATGAGATTAATGGGTGTTAAAAGAGGTAATCAGTTACATTATGTGGGGTTTTGACAAAGGTTGCGACTCGCAATCTCTAGTTCCGACTCGAAACCAGACTTCATCCATCATCAGGGCTCGAGACCAGCCGGTTACGAGACGAGACCAGTTTAGTTTCGACTCAGGACATGACTCGAAATCTCTGGGTTTTGACTAATGAAGCTTTCACTCGAGACGGCCGGTTGCGACTCGAGACCTGACCCAGAACCTGGAGGTTTCGACTAATAGAGTAATTACTCGGGAACTGTGGTTTCGACTCGAGATCTCAACGGTTGCGAGTTAAGACCTTGTGGTCTCGACTGAGTCTCAACTTGTAGATTAATGGGTCGCACATATTGGGAGTGGACCGCACACTCATTGAATGGGCTTGTGTGTTGGGCTACACACACATTAGGGAATGGGTTGTATATTATTGGGTCGCACAACAGGGTGTGCGACTGGAATGTTGTCTGTTTACATGAAATGTGAAACAATGTGTACTAGATTTAATTGTTGGAATACGTGCAAGTATGTGTAATTTATCTATACGCGCGAAACTGAGTATTATTGGGAACCACATTAGGGTTTGGGTGGTCAACTTGGAACATGTGACTTAATTTACCGAGCAAATCTAAGGTGAGTTCACTAATCCTTGAGCATGCGTCCCGGTGGGTGAGCAAACAAACGGGTATTCCTTAGAGGAATACGTCTTTTCTGGGTTAAATTGGGATGTTGGATAATACACTCACTCATATCACCTTAAGTCCAATCTTACTACCGAACTAGTTACCTGAGAGGTAACGGGGTATTAGTTGATAGCGCTATTAGGCTTGGCAACCTCACACCGTACCTGAGAGGACGGGCGTGAACTAATGACCTTAACCACACGACCAATGTTTGATAGGGCATTGGGGAATGGCAAACAAACTGATGCCATCTTGCGGTACTCGAGTTATTATCAACATGTTTTTGAACTAAACACTTGGCAACTAACGTTTTTACAAAACTGTAAACTCGCCAGCTTTGTGCTGATACACTTGTCTGCATGCTCGCAGGTCGTTAGATACTTGGATATGGAACTTGCTATCTGGATTACTGGAATGGTCATGGGTTGAGATACATGGAAACACATGACAAGGCTATTGGTTTTCATACACTTAAATCTTGAAACACTTGATGTAATGCCCTGCGTTTTCATACCTTCTATATTTGGAAACCCTTACTGGAAATTTTATTTTTAGAAACCTTATAACCTTGTAATCGTTCCTTCATTATAATCAATGTAAAACCCGAGACTTGGATTATAACTAGAACTCGTATTTCTTTAAATTCATGTTAAATTATACTTTATACATGCTCGTACATGTAATTTCATGAAACAAATGATGCTTATTCGTAATTCTTGGAAACTATGCGCTAAACTTGCAAATAAGTGAAACTTATGCATAAAATGTGTTTTGATCGTAAACGATATTTAAATACGACCTTTATAGGCTTAATTATACTTGGTTTATGGTCCTCATACTTGATTTTCCCTTAAACTATGTTTTTATAGCAAAAATAGTCCCTAAAATGCCTTAAAACCCTAATATACAAACTTCAGGGGCCAAATTGCAATTTAATGAAACTTCTGCCTCCCCCTTGTCACAGCCCGTGTAAGCTAACCCCATTCCTTACGCGGCCCGCGAGAGAACTAAATCCGATACCAGCTCATTCGGCTTACGGGATTGGGCCATTTTGGTGTGTTTGTTGCTTCCAATGTGTGTTTCTTGCATTAAAAACTCACAACCACTAACCCCAACCCTTCCCCTATAAATACTACACTAATCCAAGTCCTAGACACTTTACAGACTCCTCTAAATCTCTCTCAAATCACCAAAAACGCAGCTAAAACTTCAAGTTCGGATAGAAGCACTATCCTTCACTAAAGTGAGCATAACTCACTCATTTCTTGTCCATTTTAGCCCATTCTTTTTCCTATGCACTTGGATCGACCTAAGCTTCGATTCCATGGGTATTTCACAGTAAATAAGTCCCTGAAACTCCGAAAAAAGGCTCCAAAGTCCATTGTTCGTTTCTGTTTTCATTTAATCTTTGTTAAACTTAACCAAACTTGAGTTTTCTCATCTCAAACCTATGTCCTAATGCTCATAATCAAATGAATGGTTGGTTGGGCTTAAAAACAAGGCTGAGACATGTTAAATCAGAGGTTAAAACCTCACAAACTTTCTGTTTTAGTTAGGATTTTTACCCACAAGTGATGTTCAAGCTCCAAGCTTGATGAAGGTGTGATTATGGACCAACTTGGGTTCTCCAACATAAAATCCCCAAATTACTTGATTATTTCCTTTAGAGTAGACATTTACATTCTTGTATTATTCATAGTTCATGACCCTCCTTGTATGTTTTTACATCAAGTGTAGTGGTGAACACATAAGAGGTGCCTAAATGGAAGCTTGCTCTTCCTACCTCCTACATGATTTCCATGATACCTAGAGGTACCTAAATGAAGATCTTAATCTTCTACCTCATACTTTACCATTAGGACTTTGTAATCTTTATATTACCTATGTATTCCACACACACACACACACACATATATATATATATATATATATATAAGTAACTAAGCTTGACGATAACTTAGTAGCTATTTGTCAAGAACATGTTACATCATCTATGACCATACACTTGTTATGATTCTAATGGACCTTTAATCCATGAAATCCTACAAACTCTTTTGAGTTTTAATAGTGTCAAGAACATGTGCTATGTGTACAAAATGATTAGTTTTCATATACATACTTTTCATGCACTTTAAACTTCACGTCTTTAGACCAAATGTACCCGTCTCCTAAAAATCACTAATCGAACATATTCAACCTTCTAACCTCAACAACTTCGTCACATTGGATAATCGGAAAGCATATGCAAACTTTGTGAGTATACTTGACCCCTTTTACCGTTTTCACACTTTTGGGTGTAACATGTTATTATATACAAAACACACATACTATACATATTCTTATGCAAATGTACAAACAAACAATCCAATACATGCTTACTATTTGTTATTCTTGATTCGTGTTTTCTGGACCATACTTATGTGATGAACTTGTCATTAGCTTCGTACGAGCCTCCATTTAACATGTATAGCACTATAGGAGTAACGCATCGCCCGTAGACTACTGGTCATGTTAAATTTTCATTCATACTTGCGTAAACAGAGGGTTGACTTGTAAATCGCATGCCAGTTTATACGTTAATCTTGATAACTAGGTTTGCCATGTGGATTGTTCCTTATCATTTTTATACTTATATAGTACGCACCAAACTTGTATGCTCGCCAATATTTTTTGTATTGAACTACACTTTTAAAACATTTTGCAGGTTTAGCGATGATGTTGGTGATGCATGGAATCTAGTAGGATGCTTAGATACACACTTTAAATTTGTATTCCTATTGTATTGTATTTCGCTACTCATGTTGTATTTATTTCAAATCTTTGTAATTGACTCTTTATAAATGAAATGGAAAATTTATTATTTAAATGCTTGTCACAAATAATGTTATGAAGTCTCTTGCAATCTATTTCGTCTCAATCCGATGTTTCCGCCATCGGTTGGGGTGTGACAGATTGGTATCAGAGCCATAACTTTAGGGAATTAGGAAAAAAAATTGCCATGCTTTTTACCTAGTCTATAGTTCTAGAGCTTTATTCTCATGCTTTGCTTGAACTACTTGTATGTTACCTTATTTGCTCATTATTTATTCTCTTTTGATCTTTAAACATATATGTCACTTATGTGTTAATACTTGACATACTATTCTTATGTGTTAATACATGTTTTATTATGTGTTAATAGTTGTTTTAATACTTCATTCTTTATGTACCATTCTTTGCATGTTCATACTTGTTTGTTTAATCTTCAACATATGCTTTTCCTCATACATTTTACTCGACTAATCTAAATCCGCAAACACTCGCATTATACAAACGAGACAACTTCACCAAAATAGACGTGGAACCCACAATTTGGTGAACGACTCTCAATCTACCTATTCTTTTTACACGAGATTCATCATCAAGTTAGGAGTGAAGTCCTCATATTGATGAAGAATCTCAATTTCAAAAATTCTAGTAAACCCTCGTCAACGTGTCGAAATTAAATTTTGACCCGACGAGTACCAACCACACTTAGGGTATGAAATCGCCAAGCTAGGGCTGAAACACGCACCTTGTCGACTAGTTCCACCCTCGATTTTTTTTGTTTTACATAAATCCCGCCAAGTCTCGAGATTTCGATCGATTTGTGACATGTAGTAACCGGAAGGGTAAATACCGTTAACCAACTTGTCGGCTAGAGTATTTTACGTATTAGGCCAAAGCATGCTCCTCAAATTTGAAAGGCTTTTCGACCACTTTAGTTAGTCAAAGTTCCGTTTTGGAACCATCAAATTTTAACCAAACATGTGTTCTTATTATTTATCTTATACGATTCAATCTTTCAAAATCGAATTTACTTTCGATATTTACTCCTCACACACACACACACAACATATTAAATCTTTTTCATACATTTATACATATGCATGATTTCAAAACGTCACTCAATTTTGTTTACATTCTTTGTAACACCAAAATGGAGGCATATTATCGAGATAGGAGTGATTTCCTTACCTTGGCGATTAGCTCCACTCCTTATTTTCTTAAAACGACCTCATCGACGAGTTAGGAGTGATTCCCTTACCTAGGTGATCGTTACCAAAACTTTAACTCAAAATATCCTATTATGCAAATCCTATCATGTTTTATACCTAAATCATTTATCATTTATTGAAATACCTGCATATATTAAATTCAAAATACATTGTTTTATCAAACGTACTTCTTATCCTACAATCTATTTTCACATAACTCACATACACAAGATTCTTAATCATGTCTTAAAACTTTTTATTACTCGGATTTCAAAACCTTACGAAATGCTACCTATCAACTTAATCGGTCCAATGAAACCCTTGCCCACGAACTTCATATTCAACTTAATCACTAAAACACGCTCACATTATATCAACATACGAGAGACTTCCATTCTTAATCAAAATCAAACCAACCTTTCTCAATTACTTATAAGATCTTATGGATATTATAAGGTCGGGTTACCAAAGACACTTTTCAACATCAACGAATCATTTGTCAAAACCCTTTACAATGAACACTAGGTCCCTTTTGCTAAATCCCTTTTCTAAGGATCGACGTTTTCACAAGAACATCCAAAATTCAAAATTTCTTGTTTTGATGCAAATGAAGCGAACTTATTATTTTTGAAAACTTTTTCCTACACCGCTCAATTCGTCACTTAAATTTCAAAACACGTGGGCAAGAAGACTTTGTGGGGACCGACAATCCTCAACTTACGTAAACTCTTTTAAAACAAAAGTAGCATTTCCATTCATTACCAAATGCATTATGCATAACCAATGAATACTTTATATTGTCTTACATTTACAAACTATATCCTACCTTCCAAATCAAACTCGGTCTATTTTGATTCGATAAACTCAACGTTTCTCTTAAACCACTATACATGCATATCATTATACACGTTTTAGTCGTCTTATCGCGACAATTTCATTTATATCGTTCGTATTTACATGCTCAACCTTTTGAACACTTTTACATGCTTAAATTTGTTAAGTTTAAATCAATACTATATACGCAGTCATTAGTATTTGTACTCACACTCACACTCATATTCATAACAATACGTTTTATGCTTATACTTATACTCGTATTCATACTTATACTCATACATCTCATGCTTATAGTTATACTTATACGTTTCATGCTTATACTTATACTCGTACGTTTCATGTTTTTACTTATACTCATACGTTTCATGCTTATCCTTATATTCATACGTTTCATGCTTATACGTATACTCATACTACTCATACGTTTTATGTCTATGCTCATACTTATGTGAATAATCATACCTAAACTTATATTTATGCTCATACTTTCATTCATACACATGATTCATGCATTCGTACCCGTACGTGAGTGGAATCCGAGGGATTTGCTTACGTGGGTCCTATACATACATAAGCATGGACTTGCTTATATACTCTTATACGTACACATTCTTATTTTTTTTTAATTTATGTATACCCTGATTCATACACACCTAGTACAATCTAGGCGGATCATGCGACAATCAATATAATCACGGGTGCACACGGGATTATAGTGATTGGCTCATGAGAACCATAGAGTGTACTACTGTGTATGGTAAGACACGGAACGTAACACGACACCGAATACGAAACGAACGTAACATGGTCAAAACATGGTGGATACACCGCTGGTAATTCCTATATATAAGTGTTTTAACCATGTTACCAAATTTTCGTAAAACATGCCATGAGAAGTTCAGTGTTTTGCAGACCTTTTGGACCTAATTCAAACTTTGAACAACACACAAATGCGTTATATCTGATTATCCACGACGAGACTTCATTTTTTTTTACACGCTACTTCCATCTATCCAACACTTATGCGATTCTTATGCTTGCATTCTTTAAAGAGTCAATCGTTCACTTCTATACTCGTATTATTCTCCATTATCCTTCTCTTTCATACAAACCTCGTTCACAATCAAGCTTGTTTAAACATTCGAATCCTAACTTATCTCATTACCTTTAAAACCGTCTTTATATTCTTTATTCTTGTGTAAACGTATTTAGTAGGCCGTTAATACTTTATTTTACCAAATTTTCTCGTTCCACTCGAAAAGCAATTTTTATGAATATGTGGTTTTATACTACCCTTAAAACTTCCTATACAGCCTACCTCACTCGTATTGATCACAAAATGTTTTATAAACGCCTCCTTCGTAAATACAATGCATTTGTAAACCAACTCCAAATTTAGCTATTCAAAATCGTTTTACCTATACACGTTTCACCCATGCTTATGCCTCAAAACCATTTTAGCCAAACGAATCCTCTTACAAAGCTATTTTGCTATTCTCCCAAAATTTCGTACTTTTCAAAACATTTCAAAATTTCCAAGTCTTAGTTTTAAATAATCACTTTTTTACCAAAACTCTTTCAAGTCTTCCTCTTGAATAAATTTCGGGATGAAATTTCCTAAAGGAGGGGAGACTGTAACGCCCTGCGTTTTCATACCTTCTATATTTGGAAACCCTTTGCGGGAAATTTTAAATTTAGAAACCATATAACCTTGTAATCGTTCCTTCATTATAATCAATGTAAAACCCGAGACTTGGATTATAACTAGAACTCGTATTTCTTTAACTTCATGTTAAATTATACTTTATACATGCTCGTACATGTAATTTCGTGAAACAAATGATGCTTATTCGTAATTATTGGAAACTATGCGCTAAACTTGCAAATATGTGAAACTTATGCATAAAATGTGTTTTGATCGTAAACGATATTTAAATACGACCTTCATACGCTTAATTATACTTGTTTTATGTTCCTCATACTTGATCTGCCTTTAAACTATGTTTTTATGGCGAAAATAGTCCCTAAAAGGCAATAAAACCCTAATTTACAAACTTTAGGGGCCAAATTGCAATTTAATGAAACTTCTGCCTCCCCCTTGTCATGGCCCGCGTAAGCTAACCCCATTCCTTATCGGCCCGCGAGAGACCTGAATCCGATACCAGCTCATTCAGCTTACGGGATTGGGCCATTTTGATGTGTTTGTTGCTTCCAATGTGTGTTTCTTGCATTAAAAACTCACAACCACTAACCCCAACCCTTCCCCTATAAATACCACACTAATCCAAGTCCTAAACACTTTACAAACTCCTCTAAATCTCTCTCAAATCACCAAAAACGCAGCTAAAACTTCAAGTTCGGACAGAAGCACTATCCTTCACTAAAGTGAGGATAACTCACTCATTTCTTGTCCATTTTAGCCCATTCTTTTTCCTATGCACTTGGATCGACATTAGCTTCGATTCCATGGGTATTTCACAGTAAATAAGTCCCTTGAACTCTAGCCAAAAGGCTCCAAAGTCCACTGTTCGTTTCTGTTTTCATTTAATCTTTTTTAAACTTAACCAAACTTTAGTTTTCTCATCTAAACCTATGACCTAATGCTCATAATCAAATGAATGCTTAGTTGGGATTAAAAACAAGGTGGAGACATGTTAAATCAGAGGTTAAAACCTCACAAACTTTCTGTTTTAGTTTGTGTTGGTGCATATGTCTGTCGACTTCGTCCTGTATCGAGTCTTGTAATAGATTAGATAGATCAGGGCACGTAGTACGAGAAAAACGAGAAATATGTCAGATGTGGCCATTTTGCACGAAATGGAACAAGTCCATTTCGCACGATGTGGAAATGGCCAATTCACATGAACCCATCTCGTACGAAATGGCTTGCCTATAAATACATGCCTTGTCCATTTCATTTGTAACGTTTGGTTTCCGGTAGCGAAGCTCTGCCGAAGTGTCTCCAGCATTGTAAAACGATATGATATCAATACAAGAGATAGTTTAAGTAAGTCTAAGTGCAAATCAGCTGAAATAACTCCGATACGTCTGTTTTCGCCTTTCGTATTGGATGAGATCTTTTCTGAACGACTCGTTTGGGTCTCACAAACGATCCTACAAGTGGTATCAGAGCTCAGGAGGAAGTGTTCTTACCATTCCAGTTGTTTTTCATAAAACATTCTGATTTCTACTCACTTTCTTTACATTTTTCAAAATTAACGGAGATTTTATTGTTAAAATGGACTGATTTTCACATATTATAAGCGAAACACTGTATTAATCAATCCTTGAAAGAATCAGACCTTAATTCGAAGTAAAACTTGATCAATTTGTTAAAAAACCTATCCGATCGTGTGACGTCAGCTCCAATTGCATGAATTGGTACCAGATCATTTGAACTTGCATCCATTTCGCATGAGCTGAGTCTCCATTTCGCACCAAGGGCCATTTCATTTGAAAGTTACCTCAATTCGCACGAATTGGACCTAGTAGACTTCAATTCGCATGAACTGATCATCCAATTCGCATAAAATTGTCATTTCGTGTGAAAGTGTCCCCAGTTCGCTTGAAGGTATCATTTCGTTTGAAATAGTAACCAGTTCGCTTGAAAGACTCCATTTCGTGTGAGAGTGCATTCCATTTCGTTTGGGATTGTTCTAAATCATGTGAAACATCATCCAATTCGTTTGAAAGACTGAGCTTGTGAAATTTTTGAAACCGAAACATGAAAAACGAGTTTTATAACACCTTTGCTACCCCGATCACTGTGACTCAGAATACGATGCTAGAAAATGAAACGGGCACCATGCAAAAACCGCCTAAGCTTATGAGTAATGAGGAGTTTAGTGGATGGGCAGAACGTTTTGAAAATTGGGTTCAAGCATATTACTTAGATACATGGGAATTTACTGAGTTTCGATATATTAGACCGGTTAAGGATAACGGACAGAAGGTTGATATTAAAGATCTAGGTGTTGATGAGAAAAAGAAATAAAAAAATGAAAAGATGATGGTTAGTCTCTTGCAACAAGCTATTAAGGAAGAAATCTTGATTTTACTTCAACACAACGGAAGTGCACATTCGATATGGAAAGAATTAAAATCAAAATTTGTTGGAAGTAAAGAGATGATCAAGAATAAAATGTCGCTTTTGAAGAAAGAATTTGATCTATTCCGTGGATTAAGAACTGAAAACACCAAGCAGATTATAGAAAGATATTGCAATTTGGTGATGAATATGAAAAGATTGAACATCAATAAAGATAAAGAAGAATTGATTGAAAAGTTGGCCGATGCGTTGCCACAAGATGTTTGGGGCACGTATCTTATGATGTTGAAAAATAAACCTGAATTTGACAATCTAACGCTGAACGAATTTATTGAACAACTCGAAGCTCAAGAGATGGAACAACGAAAGATAGCGAGAATGAAGAACTATGATGGTGAACAAGATATTGGTATGTATTACAAAGGAGGTACTAGTGATAAGACCAACATTGCTCCAAAGATTGAAACTGCTTTCAATGCAAAAAGCTCTTCTGGAGGTTCATCTCAAGGATCAAGTAGCAAAACAGGATTTTCTTCATATCCATCATTCGATCCAAATTTTTCAGCAACCAAGAGTGGCAAAGTACTACAATGTAACATTGCTTTAAATCTTGAGAATGATCAAAATTACTCTGAAGAAGTAGCCAAAAGTCATATGTCTTTGTTAGTGACTGTGTTAGGGTCTTATGGGAGTATAGTTGCAGGAAGGATCGGAAATCCTATCTTGACAAAAGAGGATTACGATCAGATTGATGCTGAGGAGATGGAATTAATGGATATTAAGTGGTGTTTGGCTAGTGTGTTGAGAAGAGCTGAGAAGTTTAAACAGATTACGGGAAGAGATGATTTCCGTGATGCAAATGTTTCTACTCTAGGATTTGATAAATCTAAGGTTACTTGTTTTTGTTGCAGGGAAAAAGGGCATTTCAAGCGAGAATGCATAAACCGCGAAGCAAGTGGAGCTCAAAATCCTTTCAGAAACAATGATTATTATCGGAAAGCGATTTATCATCAAGTTGCTAAACAGCCGTATCAACAATCGCCACAAACTTCACATGCAAGGAAGGAGATTGAAGAACCAAAGAAAGCTTATCTAGTTAATCAAGAGGATGAAAGATTGCCAGAAGGTTTTAGTTGGGACAAATATTGTCCAGATGAAGAGATCTTAAAGGCTAAAGCTTTTGTTGCTAAAATTGTTGAAGACAGTGCTGATGATAATTCATATTGGGCAGATAGTATGAAAGAGCACTTAAAATATCTAGCCGAGAGAGATGCTAAAAAACAAGATGATCATGATGATGATAATTCGTATTATGCAGAAAGAATGAAAGAGCATTTAAAATTTCTAGCCGAGAGAAATAAACATGATGATGAAGAAGTCCGAGTGATAAAGACGCAGGACAAAGAAATTCCAGCTTTAGAGATTAAAAACGAAGCATATGCAGAAAAGGTGTCGGAGAATTGTGAAAACTGCGAGATTATGAAAAAACACAACGAGTTGATTCACAACATGAACAGATTGAAAGAATCGTACGATGTTCTAAACAAAGCCATGAATCAATATAACGAGTCAAGCAGTGAACAAGCTACAGCTATGAAGACACTCAATGGAGCATACATGATAAAACAGGAAATGGTCAATTATTTCATTGATATGTGTGCTGAGCTTGAAAAGAAGGTGGAAACTCAGAGGATAGAAACTGAAAGAGTAAATAAGTTGTTAAAAAGTTACTCATGTTCTTCTTATGTGATTGACAGGATTTATCCTACAGTTGAAGGCATGAAGGCATTTGAAGAAGAAATATCTGAAGTGAAGAAGTTCGAAACAAAAAAGGATACTGAAGTGAAGAATTCTGGTAAGAAACAAAGTTTTGGCTATAACAAGTGTCCACCCCCGCTTGAAAATGGATACTCTCCACGAAATCCAAATTCAGAAAGAGTCAAAAAGGCAACCAACTTACAGTGGGAATCTGAGCCTTCAGATAACTTGCCAGACAACATTGATGTCACTTTCACATCGTCTGACACTGATCATGAGTCCGAGATAATTAAGAAAGCGGTCGATCAGGTGTTGGATAAAGATGAAACGGATGAGTCAAAGTCAAAGTCTGAGTCCGACACTTCAAGTCCAAAAGTCGAAAAGGGCAAACAGGTTTACAATAAAGATTTTCTGATGACAAAGAATAATTTGAATGACGAAACATTCAAAGTAGCATATTCTTTGAATGATTCTGGCAAATTATACTCTGATGAAGAATTTCCAATAAGAGGTTTTAAAACTGAAATGATTAACAAGGTTTTCAAACTAATAGAAATTAACATTTCTGAAATAAAAGGTGTAAATCTTGCTGAAAAACCTAAACCTTACACCTCAAGAGTAAAACAAATGTTAAACAAGAAAAAGGGTTACAGTTCTGGTTCGGGTTATCAAAAGAAACCAAATCATAACGGTAATTTCAAAAAGAAAGGATTGGGTTTTATTCAACCAGAAAATCATAAAAATTAAAAAGTTTATAAACCAAAAACTGTTTTTGTTTCAGGAACATCATCTGAAGAAGAAAAATAAAATTTGTTCAGGAAGCAGACAAACAAAGAATTCCTTACTATGAAGCAAGAGGAAATGAAGAAGAAAGTTGCTCAGAAGAAGAAGGAGACAAGAACTTGTTTTCAATGCAAAACAGTTGGTCATATTGCCAGGAATTGTCCAAAGGCAATCCAAACAAAATAGGGAGTTTCTCTTAAACTGAAAGAAAAGATGGTTGAGAATTAACCACCAACCAAATAATTTAAAGTTTTCAAAAATTCAAAGTTTGAGGTTGGTGAGTGTTCAAAAAGTTTTTACAGAAGAAAAGTGAAGCTTAACAACCAAAAGTGTGTTGTTAAGAAATCAGATACTAGTTCTGGCGATGAATCTGACTCGTCAAAGTCAGAGGAGCCACAAGTTGAGATAAAAGGTGAAAATTCAGTTCCACCATTGGATGATGCAAATTTTCCACCATTTCGGGATGAAAATTTAAAATCAAAAATTGGAAAAGTTGAAATTTCAAATCAATTCTTTTCTGAAAAGAAAGAATTTGATGTTGAAAAAGCCTTTAACCCCACAGTTCAAAATATTTTTGGAAAAATGATTGACGGAAAGGTCAAAGGGGTAAAGGAATTTTATGAAAAGAAAACGAGTAAACCAGATGAAGATGGTTCATCCCAGGTTAGTAACTGGGATAGAACCTATCATGACTAAAAATCTGGACTTGCCGGAGCTCCCAAGTTGGTAATCGTGGAGCAGGAATTGGCATCATTCTTGAAAATGTTTGTTTGAAAAACTTACAAGTGGTTAATCAAGGTCATTAAGTTGAACTTGATTTAACTTTCATTCAAGTGGTGAAAGAAAAGTGAACCTACAAGTGGTTAAAAGTGAACAAAATGATGAATTTAATCCCCTAACCTACAAGTGGTTTGTGAATTTCAACAAAACTAATTTTCTGGAAAAACCATTTTGATAAAAACAAACTTAAGTGTTTTGAAATCATAATGAGAAAATAGTTTGTTGTCAGGGGGAGTTCTGATTGTTTATGCCAAGTGGATGGCGATTTGAAGCAATTCACAACAGTTGTCACTTTATTTGTACAGTTTGTTTTCAAATTTTCCTTGAAAATCAAAAATTGAAACATATTTTTGATTTTTGGGGGAGTAAAAATTTAGAAATTTTGAAAAATCCAAAAACATAATAAAATCTATAAACCCAAAAACATGAAAAAATAAAAAATGAGTTTTGTTGTGAAAATGAGGAAATGATAGTACATCAGTGGACTATCACGGCACGCTAAAGAATTGGAAAGTCAAATGTGATAAACGGTCTCACTGATGATGTGCCAGTAGGTTTTCGCATGCTTAGTAGATTGTTTTTGAGATATAAACCTAAATATCAAACTTGCTTATTTCGTGGGGAACATCTCTCAAAAATATAGGTAACCCCTGAAATCTTGTTTGAAGGGCTTTCTATTTCTGACATACTAGGTCTTTGTGCGTGATGATATCTGGGGTATTATACCTGGACTTCTGATTTTGCGGGAGCAATAGCCTGGTCCTCGTATAATACTTTACATTGCTTTAATTTTAAAGCCCACCCTCAGCATAAAAAAATGATGAAACATTGAAAAATGCTAATCATGTGCTGTTGAAGAAAAGATTCTCTAAAGGGAACACACCTAAAGTCAAACCATCATCTCTCTGATTTTGCGGAAGCAATAGCCAGAGCTCTCATGGTCTCGGATTCACCCCTTAGGAGTCTGGATATAGGAGTCTGGATACGGGAGTATATTTTGAGGTGGTACACGCAAATAAGTTTAAGTTCTTAAAACACTAATCTCGTATCTCGAAACAATTGAACTTTGTGTGAAAATTTAAGTGGATCAGTATACTGACAATCTAAGTGAATCGTTTAGAACTTAAAATGTTTAAAGCTTAACGGTGTTAGTGATTTGTCTCATAAACTGATATGACCTCTTACACAAACTCACAAAAATATTGTTTGTAAATATTTCTTTATTGCTTTTCATTAAAAACAAAACCCAAAAAGATTTTCGGAGTGTTTTAGCATAAAATTTTGAAAAATTCAAAAAGATTTTCGGCAACTGATGTTTAAAAACTGATTTTCAAAATTCCGAGTGTTAAACTTGATGAACAAGTTTGGGAGAGTTGGTTCTGAAATGAGAAAAATGATATTCTTACAAATGATCATCAGAGATTAAAACATTTTGAACGATATCTACAAATGATTGTTTGAGTATTGATTCTACAAGTGGTCTCTAAAATGGTTATATCTTAAAAAATTGTAAAACTTACTTTGAGGTAGAGCTTTTACAGGCAGAAGCAGCCAGGTTTCGACTCCTGAAGATATGCGAAAGCAAGGTTCCGATTCCTGTGGATTTTCAGCATGATGAGCAAAGTTTGAACCAGGTTTCGATTCTAGGACGAGAGAGCTATTCTAGACTGCAATCCCAGTTTATCGAAAGGGGGAGTCTGAAGATGTAAAAGCCAGATTTGAATCCTGCTGTCCACGCAAGCTGTTGATGCTAAAGAACTTAAGGAATCAAGAGATCTGATCAAGAGAAGATAGAGACAGATTGAGATTTTAGAAGAAAGAGAGAGAAGAACAGAAAGAGATTGATTGAGGATGCTTACAATGGAGAATACTTTGGAGAGAGTGAAAAGACTGATAAAGATTGAAGATGTGACATACCGAAGACACAACACTGAAGACTTCGTCAACATCCAAGGGGGAGTCTGTTGGTACATATGTCTGTCGACTTCGTCTTGTATCGAGTCTTGTAATAAATTAGATAGATCACGGCACGTAGTACGAGAAAAACGAGAAATATGTGAGATGTGGCCATTTCGCATGAAATGGAACATGTCCATTTCGCACGAAATGGAAATGGCCAATTCGCATGAACCCATCTCGTACGAAATGGCTTGCCTATAAATACGTGCCTTGTCCATTTCATTTGTAACGTTTGGTTTCTGGTAGCGAAGCTCTGCCAAAGTGTCTCCAGCATTGTAAAATGATCTGATATCAATACAAGAGACAGTTTAAGTGAATCTAAGTGCAAATCAGCTGAAATAACTCCGATACGTCTGTTTCCGCCTTTCGTATTGGACGAGATCTCTTCTGAACGACTCGTTTGGGTTTCACAAACGATCCTACAGTTTGGGTTTTTAACCCACAAGTGATGTTCAAGCTTCAAGCTTGATGAAGGTGTGATTATGGACCAACTTGGGTTGTCCTACATAAAATCCCCACATTACTTGATGATTTCTTATAGAGTAGACATTTACATTCTTGTATTATTCATAGTTCATGACCCTCCTTGTATGTTTTTACATCAAGTGTAGTGGTGAACAAATAAGAGGTGCCTAAATGGAAGCTTGTTCTTCCTAGAGGTACCTAAATAAAGATCTTAATCTTCTACCTCATACTTGACCATTAGGACTTTGTAATCTTTATATTACCTATGTATTCCACGCACACACACACACACACACACATATATATATATATATATATATATATATATCTAAGTAACTAAGCTTGATGATAACTTAGTAGCTATTTGTCAAGAACATGTTACATCATCTATGACCATAGACTTGTTATGATTCTAATGGACCTTTAATCCATGAAATCTTACAAACTCTTTTGAGTTTTAATAGTGTCAAGAACATGTGCTATGTGTACAAAGTGATTACTTTTCATATACATACTTTTCATGCACTTTAAACTTCACGTCTTTAGACCAAATGTACCTGTCTCCTAAAAATCCCTAATCGAACATATTCAACCTTCTAACCTCAACAACTTCGTCACATTGGATAATCGGAAAGCATATGCAAACTTTGTGAGTATACTTGACCCCTTTTACCGTTTTCACACTTTTGGGTGTAACATGTTATTATATACAAAACACACATACTATACATATTCTTATGCAAATGTACAAACAAACAATCCAATACATGCTTACTATTTGTTATTCTTGATTCGTGTTTTCTGGACCATACTTATGTGATGAACTTGTCATTAGCTTCGTACGAGCCTCCATTTAACATGTATAGCACTATAGGAGTAACGCATCGCCCGTAGACTACTGGTCATGTTAAATTTTCATTCATACTTGCGTAAACAGAGGGTTGACTTGTAAATCGCATGCCAGTTTATACGTTAATCTTGATAACTAGGTTTGCCATGTGGATTGTTCCTTATCATTTTTATACTTATATAGTACGCACCAAAATTGTATGCTCGCCAATACTTTTTGTATTGAACTACACTCTTAAAACATGTTGCAGGTTTAGCGATGACGTTGGTGATGCATGGAATCTAGTAGGATACTTAAATACACACTTTAAATTTGTATTCCTATTGTTTTGTATTTCGCTACTCATGTTGTATTTATTTCAAATCTTTGTAATTGACTCTTTATAAATGAAATGGAAAATTTATTATTTAAATGCTTGTCACAAATAGTGTTATGAAGTCTCTTGCAATCTATTTCGTCTCACTCCGATGTTTCCGCCATCGGTTGGGGTGTAACACTTGAACAATGATTTACGTTATGCTTCCGCTGAACATGCTGGGTTTTAAGTTATGTTTTGAAAATACAATATCTTAATAAATGGGAACTTTTTTTTAATACTTCGTATTAGTTCAATGTGATTAGTGGCTGGATCCTAGAACGTCACACGCCTCGTGGGTTTTCTGCATGGTATATTGGGGGTGTGACAGTTTGGTATCAGAGCCACTGGTTATAGTGAACTAGGTTTTAAAACATTTTATAAAACCAGATTATAACCGAACAGTTCTAAAATCGACCATGACAATCAGCACCAGATTGAAAGGCTCGTCTATCGTTTACTTGTTGTACTGCATAACTAGTGTACGCTTACGTATGCCATTGCATGAGATTGCACATTTAGCACTACAATAGACATTCATGTGTAACTTGCCTACATTATGTGATAAATAGTGTGACATTCGCTCTAGACCTTCGTGATCCATGTTTTGTGAAGTCTTTTGTCTTGCTACCCGAATCTGATGAACCTTTTAGCGTGAGTTAGGAGGAGCTGAGATTGTTGGTCCCATTTTGGACTTAAAAGCTTCTTTTCACGTAATATGGAAAGTGATTTCAGTAGATGTGCGGAAATGGAAATCAGACTTTCAAGACACAAGACCTACAGAATTATCAAGTTTATATCACTTTGACACAAAATAGTTTACAAGGTTATTGTAAGATTATTATCTAATATAAATGAATCTTGAATTCTGTGGGTGAGAGGGCAATGGAGTTTTGTAGTATGTATGAATTCTAAGCTTAACTCATTGTCTTCTGCTTGGTGAGCCTTCTATTTATAGAAGGTTGGGTACATGAATAAACAACTGTTTATTCATGCAATAAGTCCTGCAAAAAGTAGCCATTTGACATATTCATTGAATCTAACAGTCAAGTTGCTTTTGTAATTGTAGGACCGGTTTTGACTCCGAAACGATTGCGAAACAAACGTGAAACGTGCGGAAACCGTACACGAACGTGACCTAATACACACGACGTAATATAAATGTGATTCTATATAAGATTTGATAAAGTACAGCACCTTGAATCACTTTCTCTCTCCAGATTCTCTCTCTAGATCTAGAAAGCTCTAAAACACAAATGGGCTAAAAGTCTTAAACCTAGCACTATAACTCCCTATTTATAGGCACAAGGAATATAAGGATTTCTCCTTATTTACAAGTTTGCCACCTTGCCCTTTTAACTAGATATTACAATAAAAGCTTAGACTTCTTCGGTTTCTGCTACGTACTAGATTGACGGAGGCGATAGACACTTAATGCACTAACAGACTCCCCCTTGGATATTGCCGTAGTCAATCTCGTAGCATCTTGTTTTTCTCTATCTTGAACAGAATCCCCGTGGATCTGTCTATGAGCTTCCGTTGCTCCCTCTCTCGGTAGACTCTTTCTTCAGGCTCCCCCTTTCGTCAAGCTTCCGTGCTTTTAGGGATCGACACCTTGCTTTCCGTATACAAGCTCCCCCTTGCTTTGAGCTCGTCTTCAGACTCCCCCTTAGACTCAGCTTCCGGGATCGTAGTCTGGACTTTTCCTGCAATCACTCATACAACTATAAGTAACAACATTTTAAACTTCCAGATATCGTAATCTGACAATTCAAACCTTCTAAACCACTTCTCATGAATTTGGCAGTTTCATCGAATCGTATCGAAAACTAGCTCTATAACAATATAAGCATCCAAAACCCCCCACAGTTAATCATCCAAGTCCAACTTAATAACCTTGGAGATATCACAAACTGATTTTGAATTATTTTATTTTAAAACTTCAAGTTTCAAATTAATGAACTTGTTTTATTTTTCAGAAACACAATCAGCTTACTTAGATTTTGAAACTCAGCACTCAGACATCGGTTGTCGAAAATAAAGCAGAATCAAAAATCTTTTTGTATTTTCTGAAAATATAAGCAGTAAAGAAATATATACAAACATATTTACAGACAATATTTTTGTTTGAGTATGCGTCAGAGGATCATATCAGTTTTTGACAAGTCTCAAGTACCGTTGAGCTTAATTTCACTTTAAGAATCAAACAATTCACTTAGATTGTCGATATACTTGTCCACTTAAATTTTCATACAAATTTCAACTGATTCAGGATACGAATTATGTATTTTAAGAACTTAAACCCATTCATGTGTCCCACCTCTTGAATATACTCCCGTATCCAGATCCCAATATTCAGTCTTACAGGTAATTATAACACAAATGATATCTGTAAGGGGTTAATAAATTATGAAGAATCATGAGAGCTCAGGTCAGAACCATCGTTCAGCAGAGAGATCATGACTCAAGTTGTGGGTGTGTCCCCTTTAGAGGATCTTTTTTTACAACAGCATTGCTAAGCAATTTTATTGTCTTATCATATATGCTGAGGGTGATACTGTGTTTCAAGCGTTTGCAGAAAGTATTATTCGAGGACTAGGTCAGAACTTCCATTCACCAGAAGTCCCGGAATAATACCCCAGACATCATTGAGTATAAAAACCTAGTATATCAGATTATGAGACCTTTCAAACGAGATTTCAGGGGTTACCTATATATCCAAGTAGTGTTCCCCACGAAATAAGCAAGTGTAAATTTATGTTTATATCCTGAAAAAGTTTACTAAATGTATAAAAATCTACCGACACATCCACGGTGAGATCGTTTAACACATTTAAACTTTCCATTTCTTTAGCGTACTGTAACTGTCTACTGATGTACTATCATTTCCTCTTTTTACGCAAAAACTCAAATTTTTAAATTTTATCATGTTTTTGGTTTTTTTTCAAATTTTTCAAATGTTTTTGTATTTTCTAATGACAATTTTTCTCCCCCTAAAATGCAAAACCATTTAAAGAAAATTTGACAACCAATACTGATAGCTTTGTCTCGCCATCCATTTTCTGCTTCACATGCACTGATTTGCAGAAAATATAACATACCCCCATGATTTACAACACATTGATATTTTACAGTTTGAAAACCGTTTTTCAATCTGATGAAAGTAATCATGTTTGTTCAGCCGTGAGGGTTTCGGCGTATTCAATCAACATACATTCAAACAAAATTCAAAACAAACATATTTTTGGTTTTTCAAATTTTAACAAACTAAAAACATATTTTTGGATTTAAATTTTTCAATTTTTTTTTAGGATTTTGAAAATATTGTTTATTTATGTACAAACATCACTCAAACTAAACTCCCTGTTCAACCAAACCAGGATCCTGCAACCTCTTCCTGTGCCAGGCTGCGCCAACTACCATTCTTACAATCTTCAGCATCGTTGAGCACCTGCACATTCAAACTTTATCAATCATTTGAACAATTTAGTCCAGGTCTGTTGGACCTTAGGCATTTCAACACAATAATGTTCATTTAATTTTGGAAACTCTTTGTCACTTAAAACGTTTTCAATTTTGACTTCAACTTTCTCATCTTTTACCGACATCACTTGTTTCTTAGCACTCCACATTTGACCTTCCGGAGTACCTCTTTTGTAAAAATTTGTCTCTTTTTGAACCTTTTGATTTTGAATAACATTTTTAGGTTTCCAAAACTCTTGAGGTTTTGTCATATCAACAGATGTTCTCCAACTCTGTGTTGTTCTGAATCTGGATGTGTGAGAATTCCAGGTCTGTCTTGAATCGAACCTGTTCGGGTTTGATTTCCAATTTTGATTTGAAGCAAACTTGTTTGTATTATACCTCCAAGTTTGTTTCGAATCAAATCTAGTTGACCTTGGTTTCACATCCTCAGATTTCTGTTTTTCAACATCAACAGGCTTTGGATTTGGACACTTTCGTGCAACATGTCCAATTTGATCACATTTAAAACACACTTTCTTTGAAACATCCTTGGCCTGTTGTTGTTTCTTTTTCATCGCATCAAACTCCTCATTAGACTGTCGTCCAAATTTGAGTTTTTCCTCTTCTTTCAAGCTTTTACCTTGAACAAAACTCATCTTTTGTTGCAAATTTGGTTTTTTACTTTGATTCCAATTCTGTTTCTTTTTATAACCCAAACCAGCCTTCATGTTTTTCTTATTAAAACCAGGTTTTTTATAAAAAGATTTATGACCTTTACCAGCAAACTTTGGAATCTCAGACTTCTCAATCTCAACCATTTTGAAAACTTTATCGACCTTCTCTGAAATCACATTCTGAATCGGGAATACAACATCTAAGAATAATTTGTCCGATCCAATCATGGTATAAACCAATCCTTTTGAATCATCATTCAAATTTTTCTCGGATTTTGTCTTTTTCAGATAACCATCATAAAGATTTCCTTCATCTTCATCCTGTGATTAAGACTTACCTTTTGTAGACTCATCTTTCAAAACACTTTCAACAACCTTACTTACCACCTCTGAATCATTAGCATCATCAGATTTGGAGTAAGTCACATCGATACTATCAGGTAACTGGTCAACTATGTTCAAACCCTTTGCCACCTTTTCCTCATCATAAAAAGTATAATTGTTTCTCAATGGTGGTGGTACCTGATGAAATTCTGAACCAATACCCTTTTTGCAATTTTCAGTATCTTTGTCATCTGGTGTGATGTTGAAAATGCGTTCAAGAATGTACGAAGAGTTATGATAACTTTGAAGTTTTGTAACAATCTTTTCTTTTTCAGCCAAGACTTGTTTAAGATTTGCAATTTCATCAACACATTTGTTTAATTCAATTTGCTTTTCTTTAAACTTTCTTTCATACATTTCTTTAGTAACTAAGGTTTCTGACAATCTTTGATCAAAACTTTTGACTTGGCTCTTCAAAGTATCATAAGCTTCTTGTACTCTCTGACTCGACCACTTTAAAGAATCATACTGTTTTTGTAAATCTTGAAATTTAGATTCTTTTTCAACACAATCGACACATTTTGCTGATCACATTTGTCTATACACATCATTATCTTTTTCAAGATCTTGACACTTCTGTGTTAGCTTTTCGACTTTTAATTTCAACATTTCTTCTGTTTCAACCATTTCTTTACATTTTATTTTGAAAACATTTTCAAATTTGGTTGCTTCAATTTCTTTAACTTTTATGATGTCATCTTTTTTAGTACGGGCTTTGCACATTTCTATGCAATTCCTGCACTTGTTTTCATTTTCATCAACCAATTCAACATTCGGTAAATCAGAAGATTTTCTAACCTCAGTAGCATTCAGCACCAGTTCTTCTGACTCAACTTTCTGATCTTCCTCCTTTTCTTCTTTCTGAGCTTCTTCATTCTTCTGTTCTTCTTCAGCTTTCTGATCTTCTTTAGCAGCAATCTTCACAACATTCTTTACTTCTTCAATCATCTTCTTCAATTCTTCTTCTTTTCTCTTTTTCATCTCTACCACCTTCGGTAGACTTGCTTCACAAACCTCTCTAATTTTCTTCTCCAAATCAGGCAAATATGCTTTATCAGATAACCTTCGTGTGTTGAAAGTAGCCTGCCTTGGAACCAAATTTGTTACAGCTTCGAAATCCACTTTTGATGGGTCAACAACTGGATTACCCCGTGGATCCATGTAACATTCCAACTCTTCATTCCATCTTTTTGCTCTCTGGGCTTCTTTGAATGATTCATTTAATTTTCCGACTTCCCATCTTGCATAATCTGCTTTCCAATATCTATCAGGATCAGCATTAGCCACAAATGCATATCCAACTGCATCTTCTTCAGGGCATACTTGACTCCAGTCGTAACCTTCATCATCATATATAACTGCAAGAGCCCTTGATTTTTCTTCAGACTGTTTCAATCTTGGAGGCTCAGACTTGTTCTGATGGTAGATTGCTTTCTTGTAATAATCTTCATTGAACGGGTTTTCAGAATCATCAGCAGCATACGCATTTCTGCACTCGCGCTTAAAGTGACCTTTTTGTTTACATTTGAAACATGTCACCTTTGATTTATCAAATCCCAATTTGGTAGATGATCCACCAATTGACTTTCTCCCCGTGATCTCCATGAACTGCTGTGCCCGACGAACTGCACTGGCCATGCACCATCTTTTATCCATGAGTTCCATCTCCTCGGGGTCTAATTGGTCATAATCTTCTTTCGTCAAGTTGGTATTACCAATCTTCCCTGCAACGAGGCTTTCATACGATTCAAGTACAGATGCCAAGAAAACCATCTGTTGTTTTGCCGACTCTTCGCTGAAATTCTGCCCATTCTTCCGATCCATTACGATATTACACTGAAACAAATTCTTGGAAGCAGATTGACTTGAAGTGTTTGAAGAAGATCCACTGTGAAAACCACTTTGAAGACTTTCATTGTTCACTGAATTTGAACTTTCTGCAGAAAATGTTGTTTTTGGAGAACCAGCCTGCGGTACATTTCCTCTGTAGTAAAGCTCTACATTTTGCTGATAAGCTGAATTGTTGACTTTAGATCTCTTTATCTCCAACTCATGACTTTCAAGTCTTTCGATCAGCAAATCCACCTTTAAATCTTCAGGCTTGATTGTGTTCTTCAACATTAAAGCGAAGTATTGCCATTCTTGATCATTTGGCAATGAATCAAACAATTTATCCACTAAATCCTCTTCAGAATATGTGATTTCCTGTCTGGCTAACTCCATTTTCAGATGCCCAAATCTTTCGATCATTCTACAAACAGATTCATTTTTCATACAACTGAATAAATCAAACTCTTTACGCAACAATTTCTTTTTGTTTTTGACAATTTCATTACTTCCTACACACTTTTTCCCTAACGCTTCCCACAAACTCTTTGAAGTTTTCTCTTGTTCAAGTAACGAAATAATATCCTCTCTCACTGACTGTTTGATTAATGTGATCATTTTAGATTCAGCCACAACATTTTTTATATCTATGTCTGAGAAATCCTTCGCATCTATTAACTCTCCTCCCTCTTTTACTGGTTCAGTGTATCCATCTGTCATTTTTATCCAACTTTCAGGAGCGAAAGCTTTTACCCAACCCTCAAATCTGTTTTTCCACCAGTGATAATCTTCCACTTTCATTAGCTTTGGTGGTTTCTGTTGACTTCCATACATGTTCTCGAATTTCAAATTCTCCGAAATCTCCTTCGAATATTCTCTCATCTCGGATCTTCTATCTGACGATTCGGAAGTGAACGCTTTGTAGAATGTGTTGTAAAATTCTTCACCATTGCTTGACATCTTCAATTACCTTGAATCAAAAATCAAACAAACACAATTAGTACAATCAATATCAAATAAACTGTAATAGACTGACACTCGATCGACGTGAAATGATCCTGACACGAAAAAGTTCACTTTCGAACCAAATATAACACTCGGGCGAAATCAGATTATAACCAAGTATCCCCTTATGTTCGAAATCAAGGAATGCACTATGAGCGAAACAATCTTTGATAGTTTGACTTCAAGTGAGTTGTCTAACCGGATTACACGTTACCTTTTGACCACAATTAATAAAAGCCAATCTCACTTGCAACCTTGCACTAACTCTTCACATGAGAATCTGATTTTAATCAAATAAAGTGGCCGTCCTTGAATCAAATCACGTGCAATAACACTCTTCAATTAAAGTAGCTGTCAATTAACAAATCAACTTTAATTCTATTTGACCTCACTATTTTGTTCACATGCAAACAAATCAATGAAATGTAACTTGTGTCCACAACATCACATGTGCAACCATCATAAACCGACAATACCAATTTCAAAACAATCTAATTGGACCTCAACTACAATGGCTGACACTATATCTCGAAAATCGGTAGAAACAATTCACGTGACTGATACACTAAAGCTGGCAACAACACATGTAGACCGACAACATTCTTTAAGATTTCACACAATTCAATGCACTTTCAAGCGGTTAGTCGTTTTCAAGCGAAAGGATGTGTCTCGCTTCAAATTGCCATGTGTTTCAAGTGATAGGGTATTGCCATGTGTTTCAAGCGATAGGGTACAGTTCGGTCAAGCGAAACCCATTTTAAAGTACTTTTTCAAGCGAAACCAACGTATATCTCAAGCGAAAGCCTAACTTTTCAAGCGAAAGTATGTGTTTCGCTTCAAATAACACCCCTTTTTCAAGTGAAAACCACATATATCTCAAGCGAAACCTTGGAATATTCAAGCGAAAGCCTTTGATTCCAAGCGAAAGCTAGCTGTTAATCACGAAATCGGACCTAAAACTTTCGATATCTCCTAAACGGCTTGGAATTAGGATCTGAAACTTGATAGGATTGTAGATCAGGTGTTTTCGCACAACATATCAAAAAATCAGACGATTTGAACCGTAAAAACCTGTTCAATTTGACGAAAAACTGTTAAAAACGTGAAAAATGAGTAAAAGATGAAGAAATAGATGATATTCAGATCTGAAATCGTTGTAATCCTGTGCAAAATCGTGTGATAGATCAGTGCAATCGAGCTCCTGCTCTGATACCACTTGTAGGACCGGTTTTGACTCCGAAACGATTGCGAAACGAATGTGAAACGTGCGGAAACCGTACACGAACGTGACCTAATACACACGACGTAATATAAACGTGATTCTATATAAGATTTGATAAAGTACAGCACCTTGAATCACTTTCTCTCTCCAGATTCTCTCTCTAGATCTAGAAAGCTCTAAAACACAAATGAGCTAAAAGTCTTAAACCTAGCACTATAACTCCCTATTTATAGGCACAAGGAATATAAGGATTTCTCCTTATTTACAAGTTTGCCACCTTGCCCTTTTAACTAGATATTACAATAAAAGCTTAGACTTCTTCGGTTTCTACTACGTACTAGATTGACGGAGGCGATAGACACTTAATGCACTAACAGTAATCATGATATCCAATAATGTCAAGTTGTTTCGGTTATTGTGGCAGGTTAGAGCTGATTTTTAGACAAGTGGGGTATTCATCAGAATTTCTAATAAACCATTTCATCAGAAATTCTGGTGAACAAATCATTAGAAAATCTGATGATCAGAATCGTCAGAAACTGATGATATTTCATCAGAAATATCATCAGATCCATCAGAAATGACCTTCTCTGACAATCTTCTTCAGCTCTTGATCAACTTGTGATTCTTTGAAGTAGATGTTGTTAATTTCAGTTGTCCTATCCGATCTTCTTCTTCTTGTTATGATCTTCAGGACTGTTGTCTCCTTCAGAGATCAAGTTGAATCTTATTTTCTTCAATACTTACAAATAAAGTTTCCTAACAGTTTCCCCCTAAGTATTGTAAGAAAATGAACTATCTCTATGTCTGACATAAACAACTTTCAACTAATCCTTGAAAAGAAAAACAACTAAGTTCAGAAACATAAAACATAATCAAGCCAACCATTTTTCAAAATCGAAAAAAAAACTGTTCTTAAAAACAGAAATTTAATCTCATTAATTCATTAATTGATCTCCACTCAACTTCTGTATTTGTCTCCTGGTTTCAGTCTTTTCTTGTGATCAATTGCCTTTTGAGTTTCCTTGTACAGTTCTTTGTACCATCCTCTACATTCCATCCATTTATCAATGCAATCTTCAATTGTTTTTCTCAGCTGCTCATTGTTCTTTCCCTTCTTTTTGAGTTGCTCTTGCGTCTCATTCATGCAGTTCTTTATGTATTTCAGAGTTTGATTTGAGTACCTGCATATTTCACTAATTCTTAATAGAGCTTTCTCATCATGAGCATCTTTGAAGAGTACACATATTTCTGGTTTGTCAAAGATTGCTCTAGTTCTCACTAGTTTAGAAGGAATTTCAACTGGAATTGCGTTGTTAGGAGGAGGTAACAACACCTTGTTGCTATACCCAAAATTTATACACAGATCAAAGTCTGCTAGTGCAGCCCTTTTATATAACTTTGCTCCTACACTTTTGATGCTGTCAAGGGCTCTTCTGATCACAACTGAACCACTTTTCTCTTTATCAATGATATTCTTCATTTTGACTATGCCCATTTGGGTGAATATCATCAGCCAGATTTCCATCAGTAACCTTTTGTTCACTGTTATCTTTTCTGATCAAGGTGTATTTGTTCTAACTTTCATTACCTAAGATTCCTCCTCCAGTGGTTGAAGTGTCGATTCTTTCAATAGATACTATTGGATTGGTCATTTGTTTGTGTGGAATTTCCCAGCTTCCATTGTTCCTGACTTCAACAATATTTTTGCTTATTGGAAAGAGTGGCCTTCCTGGGTTTTCTTCTTTACCTTTCCAGTAGTAATGCTTTAGGTGTTCTTCAGGGTACATAATTGTGTGTAAATCACCTTTCAGCACTTCTACTTCTTTGATGTTTCCATCTGAATCTTCTCTCATCACTTTTCATGGCCTTTTTGAGGAGGTCACTTCATGTTCCATTCTTCTCTTTTCTTTTGTATCCATCTTTATGCTGAACTCTGTTTCTCCTATGAGAGCTGTGGAAGATGACTGAACTGGAACATGTTCTTTTTGTTGGACCCTTGAAGTATCTTGTGACAACCCTCACTAAACCAGGTATCCGTACAACTTAATTAATAATTAATTACTGCTTAATTACTGTGCTTACTTGAACTTGTGGATAAACTGCTACTTGATTACTGATACATGTACTTACCTGCATCATACTTTACTTATCGTCACTACATTATTTACATGTTGAACCCTAGTGACAAACATGATGCACAAAAGCACAGTAGCACATGAACGGATAACCTATTGAACATGCTGATAAGCCAGCATCAGGCAGACACTGCCTCTAAGGCCTGTAAGAGCCAAGAATATTTTGCTACACCAGTGGTGAGTGTAGGGATACAAGGGTGGTAGAACTGCGTCTCTAGGAATAAGTTACGATGACGGAATGTGCCTAAAACGTGCTCTAAGCACAAAATTCAGCACTTTACATAACAATTCAGCTTTTAGGTAACTAATAAAGTGCCAAAACTTGAGAAAAATATTACTAGACACTTTCCAAAGTGTCAGGAATGAGTTGTGTCACTAAAAGGGGTAATAACGACACTTTAAAGCCTTGTTAACGCTTTAACGGATTACTATCCAACCGAACAACCGGACTATACCCGAAACATGAAAATATTGTTATTTTCATTATTTATTATTTTTTTCTGAGCCAGTTAGGGTCCCTGAATACCCTAACACCCATTGTAACACACTACACATTAGTAACCGAGTTAAACACTTAACTAACTTACTTAACCTAACTATAAACCTAACTAATGGTTAGAATCGAACTAGACCCCCCCCCCTCTTTACAACCGTCCCCATGTGGGGGACACACTTGTACTTTGTAGATTTTTATAATCTCTATTGCCTAATATCATCTAGACACATGATCCATTGGATAATTACCATATGAATTGTCTATAAGTTCAAGAGTTAACACATGAACATTCCATTTTAACCACACTTAACACAACACTTTCTCTCTCTCTTGCTCTACAACTTACGGCCAAGCACCCCCATATACACCCATCCATTTTCGATTTTGTTCTTCACATTTCAAGAACATACAAGTGTCAAGGATCATGTATTAGGAAGCTTGGTGCACTCGGAGTTTGAAGGACCTCTTTATCTTGCTTTTATCCACCTCATTTGCGCGTAGATTCTTCCCTAGCCTCGAGCTAGAGGTATAATGCTTAAAACTCGTATTTGAACTAATCTAAGGTGGTTAATAAGATGTATGATGATTAAAACTCGAAATCTTACAAGTTGATGCTTTAAAGTCTACTTAAAACACTAAAAATGGTGGTTAATAGCACATAAGTTGTGTAAATGATGTAGTATTCAAAATGTGTGATTATTTAGGCCCGATCTATGATGTGGTAGCTCGGATCATCGTTTAACCCGGTTTGGTAAGATCATGGATCTTAACATAAGCTTGTTTTGAATAATACAAGGGTTAAAAGGTGAAACTCTACCACACGCGAATCATGAACTTGTGTAAAAGAGTTTTACTTGTGAAATTGTGTCTAAAAGTAGCAGATCTACGCATCTGCAAGTGGTATTTTCAAAGAACTACGTATCAAAGAAATCATGTATTTTAAAGGATGGATTTTACACTAACACGCATGATTTTTATAAACCACAAGTGTGTAAACACTTGTGAAATGAAAAGATCCGACAAAATAACAGTTTTTGTAAAAGATGATGGGAAGTTGTAAAGATGGATTTTCTCTGAAAACGAGGTTTTTACAAGATCAAATTACCTTATATGAAGATCTACTAAATTTAAGGGGATTTACACCACAGTTTTGGGAAAACTACAAGTTCATGTAATTTTTGGCAATTTACACATATGTTGATTTGTTGTTGTGATGAAAGTTGTTCTGATCAAATAAAGAAAATTGTTGAGTTGATTTGTTAAAGAAAATGATACGCTTGAAAGCGTGGCCACCTCCAGTTACAGAGGAAACTCTGGCGAAATTTTTCTAACAACCTAACACTTAGAACTATTTACACTACAAGTGTTAGAATTATTTTTGACATGTTTTCGAAATATGAATTTCTCCATGACTTTATTTACTAAATATTCGGAGGTGGGATTTTCACAAAATTTAACGTGATAAATATATATTTTTCACACTGTTTATGATTATTTTGTGAAAATACATAGATATTATTTTTAGAGTAAAAATAATATTTACGAACGTTAACGAATCCAAAATAATACGAACGCGTATTTTAACAACGTATTATTGGAGAAAAATTATGTGAAATGAGAATATAATATTTTTGAGAAAAATACTTATATTTTGGAATTGGAAATATATATATTAAGTGAGACTTAATGATATAATTTGAACGCACATGTATTGAATCCCCCATCCTTGGGAAGGAGATTAACTACCAAGTATATACAGAACGTAAACACGAAATAGTTGTCTAACTATTTCCCAAAAACTTAAACTATAAAGCTAAGGCACGGCCGTCCGTCTAATAGAATTAGCACCTGTAGGTCGTCGCACAGCTGCCTGATTTGGAGTACTTGGTAGAGACGCACCGACGGTGAGTTCATGTCCCCCTTTTCTCTAACTGTTTTCAGTTTTCTTAACTGCGGGGGTGAAATACATGTTACTATGATTACGAATGTTTCTTACATGGTATGGTCAGCTAAGGAAGGAACTGTTAGGTTATGTGATTGGGTAGGTGAAACCTTAAGAACATTAGTCCTCGTAGTACGATCGAGGGATACGAGTGATAGGCCTATTTGAGCATAACAAACACCACCCATGCGCCCGCAGGTTGGACCATGTGGTGACCTTGTCTTAACACCACCCATGCGCCCGCAGGTTGGACCATGTGGTGACCTTGTCTTAACACCACCCATGCGCCCGCAGGTTGGACCATGTGGTGACCCCGTCTTAACACCACCCATGCGCCCGCAGGTTGGACCATGTGGTCACCTTGTCGTAACACCACCCATGCGCCCGCAGGTTGGACCATGTGGTGACCTTGTCCTATCCCCTCCCATGCGTCCGCAGGTTGGACCATGTGGATACACAATAACTGATATGTTTCCTTATTTGCTTTCATACCAGAGTTTACAAAACATTCATACTTGCAATGATTACAAAGGTTTATTCGCGCGCACATACTAAACACATGAACTCGCTCAACATTATTGTTGATTTTTCAACTTACATGTATTTCAGGGAATTAAAGGATCTGGCACGGTATGGCACGTTTTCCCGTTGCACTAGTTACGAGGTCATCCGGGTTTGGGGAGTGTGACTCTTTCCTGGACAAGTCACAGTCCTTAAACTGTGTTTACGTCATGTTGATGTTTATGTTTGTTGAACAATGTCATTAGGAGGTGTTTCCGTTAAGACAATGTTGTTGTAATTGGTTTTCAAAACTAAATCGAATGGATGATCTTGCATGGTTTATTTCATATAGCTTTGTTATGGTTAAGCTATGGTATTAAGAAGTCACACCAAATTAACCACGCTTCCGCAAAGCCAGGGTGTGACATATCTGGCTTTGGGACGTTTGGTGGAGGACCCATGAGTAACTTTGTCCTAATAGGAGGGGGACCCATAGGCTGCTTTTGTTTTTGAGTTGTTGAAGTTTCTGATTGTTTGGTTTAATCTTGTTGAATGGTTTTTGGTTGTTGTTGAGGAATCTCTGACTCTCCTACTTGTTTTTCTTGTGGAATTGGGGCTTTAGTTCATGAACATCAACTTTTGCCAGTCTGGCAACATTATACTCTAACCTCTTTATTAATAGATGAACATTAGCAAGAGCTTGAGTATTTGATTCTTCTTGTTTCTTCATTTTCTGAAATTCCAACTTATTCTGATTTTTTTGTGCAGACAATTCCACTGTTAGCTTCTCAAGAGCCTCAGCCATGCTGCTGTTGTTGGCTCTAAGAAACTGAATTTCTTCAAGGATTTTTCCTGAACTTGAGCTTTCCCCAGCACTTGCAACCTCAACCATCTGTTTCTTGATTTCTTGCAATTCATTGAGAGCTTTATTGAATTCTGGTGAGCTCTCTTTGTTTTCTGATGACTTTTGTAATTTGTTGAGGGCTGCAGCGTTGTCTTATGTTTGCTTCTGCACAGCTTTGACAATTTCTGATAAAACTTTGTTATCTGATTTTTTATTTTTTATTTCTTCCAATATCAGATCAAGCTTATCTTCTGTGGCTGTTTTCCCAGTACAAACAGCAGTTGTTTCTTCAGGTTCCTTATGTAGTTGTTCAGATGACATAGATCTATGTCCTTGGGTAATAAGAGGAATAACAGATGTTCCAACACCAGCAGAAAACACATTATCTGCTGTTCTAAGGTTAAGAGGATTGAAATATTCCATATTCTCTATACCCTCACCAGAAAATTGAAACATATTCAAGTTCTGGTTTTCCTCATATCCTTGAAGCTTTTCAGGTTGTCCATGAGTTGTTGAGAAACTTTTAATTTTCTCACCCAGGCTTCCTTGATCAGTTGACTGATCTCCACCTGTTGTCACCACATTTTCTTCTTCAGAATCTGATTCAGAGAATGGGTCTTTGGTTTCACTCACATTTTGTTTTGTAGAAATAGTGCCTCTATGTAAAATTTCATATTTTCCTTGAATTGAATCATCAGAATCACTCTCAAAAATATGAAATAAGTTTAGTTTAGAGTGTTGTGCACCTGTTTCTCCCATATGTGAGATTTCAGCATGATGTTCTTCTGACACAGGACTCATGTTCACATCTTCATCAGCTGGGTGAGGATCTGATTCACCCTGCTGCTCCATTATTGGTGTGCTTGACTCTTGTGCATCATGCTCCATGGGGGACACACTTTCAAAAACTTCCCTGCTTTCTGGCTTTTTACTCAATATCCTTAGATATTCTGCTCTGTAAAGTGAATCTTCTGGTATGAGATTCATCATTCTTTCTGATAGAACAGGCACATCATGATCTGACTTCCAAGACCCTCCAGTATTCCAAGGTCTCATGATTTCTGTGCTCCACATATTTTCTAATGCTGGAATTTCTAGATTCCTTTTAGAAAATGCATCAGAAATTATGATTGACAGAAATCTGGGAAAAGGTAGATGAGAATCTATCCTTCCAGCGTTAGTCAGGATTGATCTTCTGATCAGATTAAATATTTCTGTTCCGAAATCAATATTCAATCCACTAATGAGACTGAACATAATTGTTAGAACATTCATATTTATCTGATATGTACCTCCAATTTTTTATGATAAACACTTGTTCAAAATCTCCATTAATACTTGCAAGAAGGCAGGTAGCTGGTTCCTCTTGAATTCATTGATTTTTTAGATCTTTGTCTTGTAACCCATTACTGCATCAAGTAGTGAGAACATAACTTCCTTTTCTGGTACATCTTCATAGCTTTGGCTTAAGGGTAGTTCCAAACTTTCCCTTAATTTCTCCGGTGAGATTGTAATGAAGATATTTCCCCACACATGTGCGTTTTGCTCGGTTTGATTTGAGAGTTTGAGAGTCTTTACAACTTGTTGTAAAAGCTTTTCTGGTACCTCTTGTAGGATCGAGTATGGACCCAAAACGAGTCGATCAGAGACGTTATACTCAATATGAAAGGCGGAAACAGACATATTGAGTTGGATTCAGCAAGAATATCACTTTAAATATCTTTCTGATTAATCTGACAAAGTTTTACAGCAAGACGAGACTTCGGCAGCACTTCGGCTCCGGAAACACACATACACTAATGACTCAAACAGAATCAGGCACTAGCTATTTATAGGCATCTTAATTCCGTTTGAACACGCTCAAACGGAATCACTTCTCATGCGGAATCACAGGTTCAAATGAGATTACCATTTCAAGCGGAATTAACATAGTGATTCCGTTTGAAATGTCATGTTCACTTCAAACGAAATTACACTTGCTAATTTCGTTTGAAACTGCCTGTTAACCTATTTTCTCGTTTTCCGTGCCCTGATTAATCTAATACAATCCAAGACTCGATACTAGACGAAGTCGACAGAAGTATGCACCAACAGACTCCCCCTAGAATATTGACGAGTCTTAAGTGTCGAGTCTTCAACGTCTTCAGTCTTTATCAGTCTGATCGCTCTCTGAAGTATCTTGACAGTGTAAAACTTCTTCAAAATTCTCTTTATTCTCCTCTTCAGCATCAACAGACTCCCCTTGAACAATCTTATCTATCCTCAGATGTTGATCGCAATCTGGCTTTCACAGGATCAGGATTGTGATCTGGCTTTATATTCAAACTCAGAATCCAGGCAATCCTACACATCCTCTACCTCACAATAAATTTCACAAATTTAACATTTTACAAATTTATATATCCAGACTCTCCCTCAAATTTATCCAGAATGATTTAACAATGTTAATAACTGATGAACCACTTGTAAGTAAATATTCAAACTTTTTAGTTTAAACAACTCCCCCTCAAAACATGCTCATCATGTTTAGCACTTGAAACTTTGAATATTAGCTCTTCAACATCAGTTGTCGAAAATCTTTTTGGATTTTTCAAAATTTTATGCTAAAACACACTAAAATCTTTTTGGATTTTTGAATGAAATGAAATGCAGTAAAGAAATATTTACATACAATATTTTTGTGAGTTTGTGTAAGAGGATCATATCAGTTTTTGACAAGTCACAAGTACCTATGTGCTTAGTTACACTTTAAGAATTAAACAATTCACTTAGATTGCCGATATACTGACCCACTTAAATTTTCACACAAATTTCAACTGATTCAGGATATGAATTAGGTGTATTAAGAACTTAAACTCATTCATGTGTCCCACCTCTTGAATATACTCCCGTATCCAGATCCCAATATTCAGTCTTACAGTTGAGTATACCACAGATGATATCTGTAAGGGGTTAAATGCGAAGGCCGTGAGAGCTCAGGTCAGAACTTCCGTTCAGCAGAGAGATGACGGCTTCGACTTTTTTTTTTGTGGGTCCCCATTAGAGGATTTTTTTACACCATCACATGATTTGCATTTTTCAATGTTTCTGTTGGATCGTTGTGAGACCCTAACGAGTCAATATGAAGAGTTCAGCATCAAAAACAAAGGCAGAATCAATGTAATTGATGTAAAACAGCTTGTTCCTTTCTAATTATCTTGTTATTGATTGATTCTGAGCTTTTTACAATTCTGATAACAATTCGGCAGCACCTCGGCTCAGATACAATGACCTAATTCCGTTACAAATGAGCAAACATGTCTAGTATTTATAGGCTTTTAATTCCGCTTGAAACCATTTCAAACGGAATCATCATTCAAACAGAATTACTTAATTCCGTGCGGAATTAGTTAATTTCGCTTGAACCATCTAATTCCGTTTGAAATGACATTAAGCACCTTTCAAGCGAAATTACCTTAAAATACTGTTTTCTTGATTTCCGTGCCCTAATCTATACATGACTCGATACAAGACAAAGTTAACAGACATCTAATGCACCAACAGACTCCCCCTTGGATGTTGACGAAGTCTTCGGGATCGAGTCTTCAGTCTTGATCGGTTTTGACTGTCTTTCCAAATTGATTTGACATTGTAAAAGCTTCCTTCAATCTTTATCTTCTTCAATCAACAGCTAGCATGAATCATAGAATCTGAATCTTTAATAACCTTCAAGCTCCCCCTTGAATGTAGATCCAGGAACTGCATCTGACTTTTAAGTCTTCAGACTCCCCCTATCAGTAGGCTGGGATTTTGCTTAGCTGCTTTCATAAACTCATACCTGTTACCTGCACAATCTCTACCTAAATATAAGATATATGACAATAACAATTTCAATTCAAACTTACCATTCAACCTCAATTGATAGTCTAATCAGTGTTTAGAAATCCACGTAAGTATTCAGGTCCAAATTAATGACCCCGATTACTCAATTTGTCTACCAAGTCCAACTTAATGACCTTGGTTGATCTGAGACAATTCACACTGACATTTGTTTAACTTTTTCAAACAATTTTCTGAAATTTACAAGTTTCAAATTAATGAACTTGCTTTAACTTTTCAACTTTCACAAACTTATCATGTTAAGCTCACAACTCATCCTCCAGTTCAAAAACTTCCTGCATCTGCTTCAATTCGAATCTGAAGATCAGCTTTCCACTTTGGTTTGGCGGAAAATAAAGCAGAAGTGTAAAATCTTTTTGGATTTTTTAATAAAATTTCTAAACTAGAAATGAATTACAGAAATAAAATGCAGTAAAAGTAAACTATTTACAAACATATTTTTGTGAGCGTGTTAGGGAATCATATCAGCTGTTCGACAAGTCACAAGTAACGTTAAGCTTTAATTTCATACTCGGAATTAAACAATTCGCTTAGATTGTCGATATACTGATCCACTTAAATTCTCACACAATTTTCAATCTGTCCAGTATACGGATTAAGTGTTTTAGGAACTTAAACTCATTCATATGTCCCACCTCTTGAATATACTCCCGTATCCAGATCCCAATATTCAGTCTTACAGGTGAGTATACCACAGATGATATCTATAAGGGGTTAAGTTGCAAGACCGTGAGAGCTCAGGTCAGAACTTCCGTTCAACAAAGAGATGACGGTTCGACTTTAGGTGTGTCCCCTTTAGAGGATCTTTTTTACTATAGCACATGATTATCATTTTTCAATGTTTCATCATTTTTTATGCTTAGGGGGTGCTATATTTCAAGCAAGCAGAAAGTATTCTCCGGGGACTAGGCCATTGCTTCCGCAAAATCAGAAGTCCCAGGATAATACCCCAGATATCACTGAGTATAAAGACCTAGTATCTCAGAAAGAGGGATATTTCAAACAAGATTTTAGGGGTTACCAATATATCCAAGTAGTGTTCCCCACGAAATAAGTAAGTAAAGATTTAGGTTTATATCCCGAACAAACCTACTAAATGTGTAAAAACCTATCGGCACATTATCAGTGAGACTGTTTAATGCATTTAAACTTTCCATTTCTTTAGCGTACTGTAACCGTCAAGCCGATGTACTATCATTTTTCCTTTTTACACAAGCTCTTTTTCAGATTTTCTATTGTTTTTGGATTTAAAAAATATATCATGTTTTTGGAATTTTGAATTTTTTACTATTTTTGTATTTTCTGAAAATATTACCCTACTCCCCCTAAATACCAAAACAGGTAAAAAATCGACAAACCATTGCAGATTGCTTCTCAACATCATCTACAATGTCTCCTTCATCAACGCCAAGAATCTCTTCCAACACCGAGAAAAGCTTCATACCGTTTAATTTTAACAAGTATTGAAAACGAGTTTTATCAAAAGCTTTGGTTTGTAAATCAGCTTTTTGCTCGTCGGTGTGGATTTTCTCAATTATCAACTTCTTCTCGAAACAATCTTGGATGAAGTGATGACGAATTTCAATGTATTTGGTTTTAGCGTGATGAACTGGATTTTTAGTAATGTTAATTGCTACCTCATTATCAACAAAGATAGGGGTGTTACGAAATTGCAAACCATAGTCGCGCATCTATTGTTGGATCCACAAGATCTGTGAACAGTAACTGCTGGCAGATACATATTAAGCTTCACATGTGGATAAAGCTACAGAGGTCTGCTTCTTGCATTGCCAGGTGTCCAATCGTGGTCCGAAAAACTGGCACCCCGCTGTTGTTGATTTAGCATTAACTTTGCAGCATCCGAAATCGGAATCGGAATACCCTTCGAGCGTGAAATCGCCTTCTCTTGGATACCACAACCCCAATGATGGAGTTCCTTTCAGGTAGCGTAATATCCGTTTCACAATCACCATATGCGAAGCTCTTGGGTTAGATTGAAATCTTGCTGCGAGGCAGGTTGGATATATAATATCGGGTCTTGAAGCTGTCAAGTACATCAGCAATCCGATCATGGAACGGTACATCGTTTCATCTACCTTCTCTCCAGTGAGATCAGGGTTTATCCCATGGTTCGTCGCTAATGGGGTGGAAGCTGGAGTAGATCCTGACATCCCAAATTTCTCCAAGATATCATGAACGTACTTCGTTTGATGTATGAAAATTCCTTTGGGTAGTTGATCAACCTGCAGTCCCAAAAAGAATTTCATCTCACCCATCGATGACATTTTAAATTTCTGCTTCATAACTCTTTCAAAATCTTTGCACAGATTTTCATTTGAAGACCCAAATATGATGTCGTCCACGTATATTTGAACTATCAGAAGATGACCGTCGACCTCTTTGGTGAAGAGAGTAGCATTCACTGTGAAAACTGTGCCTCTGTAACCATCAAACTAATACCAAATCAATGAGATATTGTGTTTCATACGTGGGATTTGTAAAAAAAAAAATATGTGTATCGTTTACACATATCATTCTTGTTCGATTTCGGGCTTTAAATCGCTTTCTGGAAGGTTATACGTGATCTGATGTGTAAATATAACCAGTTTAAGGCAACAAACACTCCGGAATAGTGAAATAGGCTTAACATAGCTTAAATAACCTTTACATAACTTAGAAATAAGTTTTGAAGGCTTTGGTATGGCAAAAACAAGTTAATTCGCCTACAGGGACTAAATTTGACAAACTGCGAAAGTATGACGATTCGTACTAAAACAGACATTTTGGAACATGACTATAAGTTAAACATACCATAAATATCCTTTACATAGCTTAGAAATAGGCTTTAAGGTGTTCGGTGTGCTAAAATAAACTTTTGGGTCATTCAGGGACTAAAAGCGTCAAAAAGTGCACAAGTTTGCTCTTTCGCGCATAACTTACGTTCTGAATACATCCAGACATCCAAAAATTTATGTAAGCACTAAGATATTTTATTTTAGTTTTTGGCATAAGAAAAATCCATTCGTCGCGCAATTTGGATCGTTTTTCGCGCTTATGCGCATTCCGTCGTAATTAAGCGAACATCGCGATTGTACGGCCAAACGAACCGACATCTGAGATATTTTTGAGCACATTTTAAGTTCCCTATACTTTAACTTCATTTTAGAGCTTTGGAATGGGGTTAACGGGCCTTAAACGTGTCGGAAATGGCTTTATTGCATAACAGGGACCAAAACTGTCATTTTGCCAAAGTTGATGGCTTACGGACCGTAAGCCATCACCCTTACGGTCCGTAAGCAGTCCCCAGATCAGCAGAATGCAGAAACATTGAATCTGGCCTATTCCACCTTTGCACATGGTTTTGGGCAATACTATGGGCTCAAATGGTTTTGTAAAACTAGGGTCTTGAGGTGTAGGGTGGAGATTGAAGCACGGTTTTCGAGGAACGATCTTAACGGCTCTCCGAAAACTATAAATACCCCCCCATGCCTTGATCAAAACCCACTTGAATTCTTGAGAGTTCTCTAAGTTGAAGTAATACCCACTTCATACCTGAGAATACTTGAGAAATCAAAGCTTTCGGGGACCCTTTGTAAGTGTTCCTTCGTTCTTTTCTTCCGTTTAGCATTAAAGTCATACTTTGTTTGACTTTCTGTGTTGACTAGTTTATGGTCAATGCGAAGTTCGTTTGAACTTCATAACGTGAGCGTAATCACGATGGTCATAGTCCCTAGTGACTATACCTACTGATTACCACGTTATCTAGGCTCAGTGACGAATCGTAGTTTCGGCCAAAATGCGCATTCGTGCGTATTTTGTAACCAGACTACTCTTGGGTATCAAAACCGTTTGTTTGGATACCAAACCTGTTTTCTAAACTTAGTTAAGCATGTTTTAACATGCTTAGCTCGTCACTTTTAGTTTAGTGCTTATATAGGGTCGTAAGGTAAGCGATCTAATCAATCGCTTATACTTTCGAACCCGACCCGTTTGGTCGATCATTAGGATCCGACCAAGCACATTAGGTGACCATAGTTATATGGGGAATAACCCTCCGAGGTTATACCTTATGGTCACGACGTTTAAGTAGTTGTATGATAGGTAGTTTATATGCCTTAGGTAAATTACCAAAATACCCTTTTTACGCCAAAATTCATTTTAAGCATATGTAAGATAATTTATGATATCTAAACTGAATTGACAACAATATTAGACATGTTAAGGCATATTCTACTTGTCATAGGACTAATTAGGCGGTCCGAACGCTTTTCACGCAAACGACGCGTTAAAGTAGCATAAGCTACCTAAACGGGTCGTAAGCACTTAGGTTAGGTTTCATTTTAGAATGTAGGCTTTGTTGAACCATATTAACTGAGTTCCCATACTCATTTGGTTTACGAGCCCTCATCCTATCCAATCCTCCGATATAGGTCCGGTTATTAATGTAGTTACCTATATTAGGTACCGTTTGATTCCGTGATCTTCTGGCTTTGCTTGGTGGTTATCCTAGGACTTCTAAGCAATCTCAAGTGAGTACATAGACCCCTCTTTTACCGTTTTCAAACTGTTTTGGGGTGAAACACATGTGCCTACTTGTTACTTTCATGCTTTTCCATGTTTTCACATCATATACTTGCTATGTTCATTAGTACATTTATAGTACATGATTTACATTACATTTCATGCTATGTATGCCCATTGTGTGCATACTTAGTACATTTTTTTACATTACATTTCATGCTATGTATGTCCATTGTGTGCATACTTAGTACATCGTTTTACATTACATTTCATGCTATGTATGTCCATTGTGTGCATACTTAGTACATCGTTTTACATTACATTTCATGCTATGTATGTCCATTGTGTGCATACTTAGTACATCGTTTTACAATACATTTCATGCTATGTATGTCCATTGTGTGCATACTTAGTACATTGTTTTACATTACAATTTGTTGCATATGCTCATCCAGCATATGAACACATTATATTACATTATGTGAACCATTTGTATCTATTGAACCATGTGAACCATTTGACAATAGACATTTGACTATACCTAAACATTTCTACAATTGTTAAACATTACATCTTGATGGTTTGGTTTGGGTAAGTGATATAAGTAACGAGGCGTGCGTAATATGATACAAGCATGGTGGATACGCCGCTGGTACTTCCTATATATAAGTGTTTGTATGGTATTACATATCGTAGCGTTATTCGAATCATTTCAATTTGAGACATATAACATTTTATACATATAACATACTTTTCACAAGACATTGTTTTACAAACAACTTATCTTATACAAACTCATTTTGCTTGGTTATTCATTTAACCATACATTATTCTCTTATTTATACATATCATCTGGTCTTATTGCTTTTCAAATGATTTACAAGACAAAGCAAATTACAAGGTTCATGACTAAACATTTTTAAACATAAGTCATGAATTCTATTTTCACAAAACCTATGTATCTCACAGGCATTTTTATGCTGACGTACCTATTTTCACATGTGTTTCAGGATATGATGCTTATGATTTATCAAGATACACTTAGGCGGACTTGGGCGTTAGCGACAATAAAAGATGCAAGAACTAGTTAATTTGTGTTATGTACTCTTTCTTTCTTGTTTAAAACGATGTAAACTCTCTTGTTTGATTAATAAAACGAAACTTTAGTTGCCATGGATTTGAAACAATTAATTCTGTTACAACACTCCCCGACGTTTCCGCCACGTTTCGTTGTCTCACGTGGTCGGGGTGTGACATCCACTTTTCCTCGGATGAAGCTGTTGGCTAGCAGGTGTTGAGACAATGTCTCGTACCAAGCTCTCGGGGCCTGGTGTAAACCATATAATGCTTTATCCAGCAAATAAACCTTGTGTGGATTGGGTCGGTGAAGCCCGGTGGCTGTCCGACATATACCTCCTCTTTTACCTTCCCATAGAAAAACGCCGATTTAACATCTAGCTGATATACTTTGAAATTTTTCCAAGATGCAAATGCTAGGAAGATTCTGATCGCTTCAAGTCTAGCAACCGGAGCATATACTTCAGTGAAATCTATACCCTCCTGCTGACTGAAACCCTGGACTACGAGTCAAGCTTTGTTACGAATAATAACCCCTCCATCATCTCTCTTGCACTTGAACACCCACTTGGTGTTTATCTTCCTTTGACCATCAGGCAAGTCTACTAACTTCCACACACCTAACTTCTCAAACTGACTCAACTCTTCTTGCATGGCATTCACCCAAGAATCTTCAGTTAGCGCCTCTTTGTAAGTTCGCGGTTCGATCTGCGAAATAAAACAACTAAGTGAAAACTCAGTTTGTAAAGGAGCAACTGTAGAATAAAAACAAGTAAGGCCTTGGTCAATTTGTCGTCTAGTGCGAACTCCTGATTGTAATTCTCCAATAATCAACTCCTCTGGATGGTATAAAAGAGTTCTCGGCATCACCTCGCCTGGAACATCTACTTCGCCCTCCAAATTTGTGACATTTTGATTTGCACCTTGTTCACTGACTGGAACTGTTTGACTTAAAATCTGGATTTGCCCCCCCTCAGAATCTGAATCACCATGATCAAAGACTGGTCTATCATCAGATTCTTGATTATCGTTGACTACCGTCTGATTGTCAAGAGATTGCAGAATATCATCATGTTCACCAGCATTACTTGGACCTGCTTTATCATCGTTCGAAGCTTGTCTTTGATGACTGAAAGTTTCTGCTGGGAATCTTTCCTGTGATTCTTCATACTCTCTCAAAATATCCAACTCGTCAAAGAAATCTGGTTCTTCTTCAATGTCAAACGAATCCCATAAAGTATCGTAATTAAAATGCCATGAGTCACCAGGATTCTTAGCCGGCATAGTATACCCCTAACACTCAACATGTTGTGCTTCGATGATCCGCTTCAAGCTTGGAACAAAGACTTGTTTCAATAGACTAGCATAACCCACGAAAATTCCTTCAGTGCTCTTTGCACCAAACTTTCCAAAAGGCTCTAGAACTGTGCAGGAGACCCAAACGGTTCTAAATACTTTAGGTTCAGTTTGCGGTTGTTGATCAGTTCGAAACATGTCTTGTTGAATTTCTTTACAGTGAGAACCCGGTTGAGTGTACAGCAAGCGGCTGACACTGCTTCTGCCCAAAAATTTACTGGTAGCTTTGAATCAGCAAGCATCATCCTGGCCGTTTCAATTAGTGTCATATTCTTTCTTTCAGCTACTCCATTTTGTTGCGGAGTGTAAGGAGCACTAAATTCTTGCAGTATACCTCTCTCATCACAATATTCTTCCATCCTGTTGTTCTTAAACTCAGTACCATTATCACACCTGATTCTTCTAATTCGGGTTTGGTACAAGTTTTCAATTTTTCTGAACAACGCCATCAAGCTTTCAAATGTCTCATCATTTGTCTTCAGAAAAGATACCCATGAATATCTCGAGTAATCATCTGTTACTATTATATAGTAGAGATCACCGGTTATACTTTTGACATTCACTGGACCAAAAAGATCCATATGAATTCTCTCTAACGGTCTTGAGACTGAGTTAACTTTCTTTTTCGGATGGGATTTCTTCTTTTGCTTGCCTTTGACACAACTAATGCACTCTCCTTCCAGATGAAAACCTTTCACATGAACACCAGTTAACAAGTCGTTATGCACCAGGTGATTCATTTTTCGGAGATGAATATGGCCCATCTTTCGATGCCATAACTTTGATTCTTTTTCCGTTGCTCTTGACACAAAACAATGAGCCTGACCCATGGTTGTAGTAGCTACACTCATGTCCAACACGTACAGATCATTCACTCTAGGTTCCCTCATGATAATCCACTCTTCGAGAACAACAAATCCTGGTTTCAAGATCAAACATTCTTTGTCTGTAAAGTGTGTCGTATACATGCGATCACAGATCTGAGATATGCTCAGAAGATTGTTTTCAAGCTCGGCGATGTAGTTTACTCTTTCAAACGTGAAAATCCCATTTGATAAAGCTCCTTCTCCTACTATTCGACCACCCCGATTACCTGCGAATCCCACGTAACCTCCATTAAACCCTCTAACATCATACAGTAGGGTCTTCTTCCCCGTCATGTGCCGAGAAGCTCCACTATCCATAATCCAATGTGAAACGGATCTTGGAAGCTCCTGCACATATCACAATCATTTAGTGAGATTTGGATGCTACCTGAGCCTCTTTAGACTCAGATAACTTGACATTTATGTTACTTTTTGCAATGTAAAGTGGCGGAAAATTCTTATCATTCATCTTCAAGTTTTCCTCAGACCCAATCTCAACCTTTTTGTATAAAAAGAAATCATTTTTAAAAGGTTGACGAGTTGATTGGTCTTTCTTTGAAACATTTTTCTTCTCAGAAGTGATAGACTCTTGTTTTTCAAGTTTCTCATAGTAATCCAAAGGAACATCCATCTTTACCGGAGTGGTAGAAGACGATTGTTTTTCCGACTCTGAAAACTTTGGTTTTGGAGAACTTTTTGGCTTCCATGTTTGTTGAGATGAAGCAACCCGTTTGTAAAAATTGTTATTTTTAGTTTCCAACTTCTTAACAGGTTCAATTTTTTACTTTTGTGTTCTCATTTTTCAAAATTTTCTCAACAACCATTGGAGCTTTGCCTTTTGCATCAACCTTCTTCTTTTGACTCTCAACACCTTCAGACTTAGGCTTAAAGTTGGTACACTTTCGTGCAATATGTCCAACTTTGTTGCACTTGAAGCATGTACGAGTATCAACTACCCGACTTGTGCCTTCAGACTGAAACTGTGAGGCCCTCTTTTCAAAGAATTCTTCATTAGACTTTGAAAAAATCTCAGATTCTTGCTCAGAATGAGAACTCGAGCTTTTTACAAACACCTTTTTCTCAGCAAATTTCTCGTTTTGAAAATTCTTTCTCTGATATTTCTTACCACCCTGATAACCACCCGACCATTTGTTTTGATTGTAGTTTGAAAAACGTGGCGGTACTACAGGCTTTTTGTAGTAAGATTTGTCCTTTTCAAAAGTCAGTTGCCTTGTCGCATTTTTAAACCTTCAATCTCAGAGACATCAATTTCGACCAACTTGAACACGTTTTTCAACTTGTCCACATTCACATCTTCTAAAGGAAAATCACGATCCGAATACAACTTATCAGATCCTGCCATCTTGTACATCACAAGATGCGGTTCTTCATTTAAGTTGTTTTTTGGACTTTGATTTTGGAATATATTTGTCCAAAAAGCATTCATCATCCTCAGTAGTGTCACTATCAGATTTCAAAACACTTTCAATCACACTTTTAACAACTTCTGATTGAACACTTCCTTCATCGGATGATGAAGATGATGAAGTGAATGTAACATCAATTGTGTCTGGAAGTTTAACCTCATTTTCATCTTCATCATTAACCAACCCTGAAATTTTCTTTGAATAATTGTTTAGAACAGGTGGTGGAACCTGATGATACCCCACCCCTGTTCCATCAGCATATACATCTTCGCCTGCTTTGTTCTTTCCAATCGGTTTAGGAACAATATGTTGAAGAACAAAACTTGCGGAGCTGTAACTGTTCAGTTTCAACTGGATACGTTCATTTTCAATTTTAGTTTCTTGAAACTGAAGCTTCAACTTTGCAATTTCATCTAGTTGTTGGTTGATTAACTCTTCTTTAACCCTAAGAACTCCTTTTAATTGCACATTTTCTGTACATGTCTTACCATTTCTTTCATCAGAATCTTTCACCGTTCGTTTTAGCTTCTCAAAATTTTCTGAAAGTTGATGATTTTCATGAATGAGCTTTTCGTTTTCTTTCCTAACTCTTTCTACTTCAATTTTATCATTTTCGATTTTCTCAGTTAACTCTTTTATGCGATCATTTGAAGCTTTTAACATTTTATCACGGTTTAAGATCTGATCCTCCACATCTCTGACTCTTTTTGTCAGATCCTGAATCTTTTTACTACTGTGGTAAGTAATTGTGCTACAAACCTTGCAGTTTTTCATGCAATTTTTGCAGTCACTCTCAGTTTTATCTTTCTTGCCTGACTCTTTGATAGCATCATTCTGACTGACCTTGTTTTTGGACTCAGTGCCAGAACCAGAAACTACCTCTAGTTCTTTCGCAGCGAACGCTTTGTCAGCCTTTTTCTTCAGATTCTCAGCAGTAAACTCTTGTGTCGTATCAATAATCCCATTATCAATTTTCTTTGACTGCTACTCTTTCTCCTTTTCTTTTTCCTTTTCTTCAACTTTTTCAGTTTCACCTCCTCCCCACCATTCTCTCTGTAAGGATTCTTCTTATTCAGCAGTTTGTTGGGTGAGAGCTTTAAGATCAATGGTCTTTGAATCAACAGCTATGTTACCATCAGGATCTAGGTAACATTCTTTATCAGCATCCCATCTTTTCGCCCTCTTTGCTTCATTGTATATACGAGACATTCTAACCATCCTGTCTACAGCTTTCGCCTTACTGTTGATGTATTTCTCTTTTTCATTTCTACTATCTCTGAAAGGAACAGGTTTTACGACAAACGCATAGCCTACTGCATCCTCCTCTGGTAACACATCGCTCCAATCGTAACCCTCATCATCATGAATGACAACAAGAGCTCTTGATTTTTCTTTGGGGGTATCTTCAAGCTGCTTCATTCTGGGAGGTTCAGATTTGTTTTGATGGTAGATAGCTCTCTTGTAATAATCCTCTCTGAATGGATTTGCAGTATCATCACCAGGTGCGTTTCGACATTCGCATTTAAAATGTCCCTTTTGTTTGCATCTGAAGCACGTGACCTTTGATTTATCAAACCCTAATTTGGTGGAAGGTCCGCCAATTGAATGTCTGCCCGTAATCTCCATGAACCTTTGAGCTCGTCTAACCGCACTAGCCATACACCACCTGATGTCGATCAACTCCATCTCTTCTGGGTCGATCTGGTCATAATCCTCCTTGGTGAGATTTGTGTTTCTAATCTTACCCGCAACCAGGCTCTCGTACTACTCTAGAATAGACGCTAAGAACACCATTTGTTGTTTTGCTGATTCCTCACTAAAGTTTTGTACATTCTTCAGATCTACAACAATATTACACTGGAATAGATTCTTCGGAACAGATTGGGTTGGATTTGTTGATGATGAACCACTATGAAAACCACTGCTCGGACTCTCTTGCTTTGTCTTGTAAGAACCTTCAGCTGAGAAAGCTGTTTTAGGAGACACATTCTTTGGAATTCCATCTCCTTTGTAATATAAACCAACATTCTGTTGATATGAAGAATGATTGACTTTGAAAGATTTCTTGATCTCCAACTCATGGCTTTCTAGTCTTTCAATCAACAAATCAACCGTCAGTTTCTCTGACTCGATAGTATTCTTCAGCATCAATGCGAAGTATTGCCAGTCATTGTCATCCGGCAATGAGTCAAACAGCTTATCAACAAGTTCTTCTCGAGAATAAATGATTCCATGTCTCGCCAGCTCCATTTTCAGATGTCCAAATATTTCAATCATCTTAGAAACAGACTCATTTTTCAAACAGCCAAAAAGATCAAACTCTTTTCTTAACAATTTATTATTTTTTTTTTTTTACTATTTCTGCACTACCCACACATTTAACTCTTAGTTTCTCCCAAAGATCTGTTGAATTTGTGTATTCAATCAATGCTATGATGTCGTCTCTCATAGACAGATGAATTAAGGCAATGCACTTCTGTTCAGCAACATATCTGTCTATTTCGTCATTTTCTGTCAAATTCTCAAAATCTGATCTTCCCATAACAAAACCATTCTTCAACATCTTCCAACTTGGATATGCAAATGCTTTGAGCCATTCTTCAAACTTTTTCGCCCATTTATTGTAATCTTCTATCGCCATCAACTTGGGAGGTTTGTTGTACGTCCCATAAGCACTCTCAACACTTAATGCATCCGAAAGAGTCTTTCTCGCACTAGGAGCATTCTCATTTGTGTTGTTTGATGTGTCGTTTTAAATATCATCTCCACCATTTCCAGCAAAGGCAAAAACGTCATCGAACGGATTCATGAACTCATCCATCTTTCAAGTACCAGAAACAGTCAACAAACACTTAGAAAAATTTTTGAAATTTTGAAAAATATTTTCAAGCGGAATTACTTCAAACGAAATTAACTTCTTCAAACGGAATAAGGCTTTTCAAACGATATTAACTTTCAAACGAGATTACCAGTTCACGCGGAATACCAATTCAAACGGAATTAAGGTATTTCAAGTGGAATTAAGCCAACTCAAGCGGAATTAGCTGCTTTGAAACGGAATTAGTAATTTCTTTTGAAATGGTCAGCACTTTTCAAGCGGAATTAGACCCAAAGTGTAATTCCGTTTGTAATTACACTGATATTTTCAAACGGGATTACGATGACGTCAGCAAGCTCGAACAGAGTTTCAAACGAAATTAACCAATTTTATCAGAATTTGTTCGAATTTAGGTCCAATACTTTCAAGGATTAGTTAAAACTATGTTTCGCTTGATATGTGTGAGTTTTAAGCCATTTCAACCGTTAAATTTTGTTTAAATCAGAAAAGAAGGAGTAGAAGTGTGAGAATCCGATGAAATCAAGCTGAATTGGTATGAACTCCTCGTCTTGAGCTCTGATACCACTTGTTGGATCGTCGTGTGACCCTAACGAGTCAATATGAAGAGTTCAGCATCAAAAACAAAGGCGGAATCAATGTAATTGATGTAAAACAGCTTGTTCCTTTTTTTACAATTCTGATAACAATTCGGCAGCACCTCGGCTCAGATACAATGACCTAATTCCGTTACAAATGAGCAAACATGTCTAGTATTTATAGGCTTTTAATTCCGCTTGAAACCATTTCAAACGGAATCATCATTCAAACGGAATTACTTAATTCCGTGTGGAATTATTTAATTTCGCTTGAACCATCTAATTCCGTTTGAAATGACATTAAGCACCTTTCAAGCGGAATTACCTTAAAATACTGTTTTCTCGATTTCCGTGCCCTAATCTATACATGACTCGATACAAGACAAAGTTAACAGACATCTAATGCACCAACAGTTTCATCATTTTTTATGCTGAGGGCAGGCTTTTATTTCAAGCAAGCGTAAAGTATTCTCCGGGGACTAGGCCATTACTTCCGCAAAATCAGAAGTCCCAGGATAATACCCCAGATATCACTGAGCATAAAGACCTAGTATCTCAGAAAGAGGGATCCTTCAAACGAAATTTCAGGGGTTACCAATATATCCAAGTAGTGTTCCCCACAAAATAAGCAAGTTTGAATTTTAGTTTATATCCCGAAAAAGCTTACTGAATGTGTAAAAACCTATCGGCATATCATCAGTGAGACCGTTTAATGCTATTTAATCATTACATTTCTTTAGCATACTGTAACTGTCTACTGATGTACTATCATTTCCTCTTCTTTGACACCAAAACTCATTTTGTATTTTATCATGTTTTTGATATTTTCAAATTTTCTAATATTTTTGGATTTTCTGAAAATTCTTACTCCCCCTAAAATGCAAACACATATAAAGAAAAATTTGAAAACAAATTGTACAAGTAAATTGGCAACTGATATCGAATCACATCAATTCGCCATCCACTTGGCATAAACAATCAGAACTCCCCCTTTCAACAAACTATTTTCTCATAATGATTTCAAAACACTCAAGTTTGTTTTAACCATAATGATTTTTCCGGAAAATAAGTTTTGTTGATTTTACCACTTGTAGGTTAGGGGTTCATCACATTGTTTTTCTCAACCATTTGACAAATATAACAATTTTAGATTTTAACAACAATATCACTTGTAGAAAATCAAGTATAAATTAATGTCCCTGATTTACCACTTGTAAGTCGTAATATCACAAAATTGAATTTCTCAAGAAAGATCCCGATACCTGCTCCACACTTACCAACCTGGGAGCTCCGGCAAGTCAGGATTTTACTTGTGAAAAACTTCCATCCAAGCCTGACTAAACTTGGATGTGACCACCTCTTCATCTTTTTCACTCGGGATATAAGTAGCCTTCTTTGTTTCATAAAAATCTTTTACCCCTTTGGCCTTTCCCTCGACCATTTTCCCAAAAATCTTTTTCACATTTCCATTACAAACCTTTTCGACATCAAATTCTTTCTTCTCAGAATAGAATTGATTCGAGATCTCAACCTTTCCAATTTTTGATTTAAAATTCTCAGCCCTCAATGGTGGAAAATTAACATCATCCATTGGAGGTACTGAGTTTTCTTCATTTTTAACAACATGTGGCTCCTCTGATTTTGTGGAATCAGATTCATCGCCATGTTTTACATCTGATTTCTTAACAATCCAAGCTTGATTGTTAATATTTCCCCTTCGCTTGTAAAACCTTTTTGAACAGTCACCAACTTCATATGTTGAATTTTTAAACATTTTAAACCTTTCAGTTGGTGGTTCGGTTTTATCAACAACTATTTATTTTAGTTTTTCTGAAACTCCCTGTTTTGTGTTGGTTGCTTTAGGACAATTCCAGGCGATGTGACCAACTTCTTGACATCTGTAACAGGTTCTAGTCTCTTTTTTCTGATGAGCTTCAGTTTTCTTCTTTTCAGCGAGAAATTCCTGATTTGACTGTCTCCAGAATGAGCTCTTCTTTTCATCCTCAGCAGAAGTACCTGAAACAAATTTTGTATTTTTAGAAATTTTCTCATTTTTATAATTTTCTGGTGGAATAAAATCTAAACCCTTCTTTTTGTAATTACCATTATGGTCTGGTTTCTTTCGATAACCAGAACCAGAACTGTAACCCATTTTCTTGTTTAATTTTTGTTTTATTCTTGAGGTGTAAGGATTGGGTTTTTCAGAAAGATTTACATCTTTTATTTCAGAAATATTAATTTCTGTTAGTTTGAAAACCTTGTTTATCATTTCAGTTTTCACACCTCTTATTGGAAATTCTTTATCAAAATATAATTTGTCAGAATCATTCAAAGTATATGCAACTTCAAATGTTTCGTCATTCAAATTAAATTTTGACAACAAAAATTCTTTACTATACACCCGTTTTCCCGACAACTTTGAACTCCTGACATACGAACTCGAACTCCTGGACTCGGACATTAACTCGGACTCCTCATCCTTATCTAACACCTGATTGACCATCCTTTTTATTAACTCAGACTCATGATCTATGTCGGACGCTGTGAATGTGATGTCAATATTGTCTGGTAATACATTGGTTATCTCGGACTCCAACTTTATATTGACTGCCTTTTTTACTTGTTCCTCATTCGGTTTTCTAGACGAATACCCTTCCCAAATTAGAGGCGGACACTTGTTATAACTGACACTCTGTTTCTTACCAGTATCCTTTTTCTTCGGCTTCTTGTCGTCAAACACTTCAAAACCTGCAACAGTTGGATAAATTCTGTCAATTAAGTAATCAGAACTTGAATAACTTTTCAGCAATCGTCTGATTCTTTCATTTTCAACTTTTTCAATTTCCAACTCCTGCTTCAACTTAGCACATTGTTCAATGTAGTAATTGATCTCTTTCTGTTTTGACATCATTGTTGCATTCATCATTGTCAAAGCATCTTCTCTTTCAGAGTTTGTCTTCTGCAAACTATTCACAGTTTTGTTCAATACATCATACGACTCTTTCACATTCTTGACATCAAACAACAACTTCTCTTTTAACTTTTCAAGCTCACTAAACCTTTCATCTTTATCTTCACATTGTTTGCAAGGTTCCAAACATGTAAGACAAGGTTTTGTGACTTCAACAATCTTTTCAATCTCCACAATCTTCTCGACTTCAACTACTTTTTCCACTTCAACAATCTTCTCAACAACTTTAACTTCTTCCATTTCTTTTACAGTTTTTCTCTCTTTAAGTTTCTTCAATTTATCTGCAAAATTAAATTCAAAACTGTTAGAAGATAGATGAGTTTTTCCAATGTTTATCTGTTCAATTTCTTCATCATCATCACTAGTATCTGTTGAAACGTTTTCAGAAGAAACAGATTCTTTATCTTGACTTTTCTCTTCATCAGATAACACTGCTATCCATTCTTTCATCAATTATGCCTTTTGAACAATTTGAGCAATGAAAGCTTTAAACTCCCTATTCTCATCCACATACTTATCCCAGCTAAATCCTGGAGCCATTTTCTCATCGTCTTGATCAATGATACCATAATAAGCTTTCTTGTTTGCATCTTCGATCATTTTCCCATGAGCAATTTGTGAATCTTTTTGTTGATGTTGTTGATGAGCAACTTGTTGATATATGGCTTTACGATAGTAATCATCCTTTCCAAATGGATTCTTTACTCCACTCGCTTCCTGATTTTTGCATTCTCTTTTGAAATGACCTTTCTCCCTGCATCGAAAACAAGTAACTTTAGATTTATCAAAACCCAAAGTAGAAACATGTGCATCCAAGAAATCATTTCTTCCTGTAATCATTTTGAATTTCTCAGCTCTCCTCAGAACACTTGCTAAACACCATTTAATATCCATAAGCTCCAATTCCTCTGCATCAATCTGCTCATAATCTTCCTTGGTTAGCATAGGATTACCAATTCTTCCAGCAATCAATCCTTCATACGATCCCAAAGCAGTAACCAGTAATGCCATATGACTTTTAACAACTTCTTCAGAAAAATTTTGACCATTTTGAAGATGCAATGCAACATTGCACTGAATCATATGTCCATTACCAACATTTGCACTTTGAACACTTGGAGGATTAACATTTGAAAATCCACTAGTGTTGATTGAACTTTGACTGACTGATCCAGATGAATTTCCTGTACTAAAGGCAGTTTGGATCTTTGGACTTGCTTCAAATTTCTCAACATTTCCTTTGTAATATAACTTGATGTCTTGTTGAACATTTAAATTATTCATTCTTGCAATTTTTTGCTGTTCAAGATCTTGTCCCTCAAGTTTCTCAATGAGTTGTGCAATTGATAATCTACTAAACTCTCCTGTATTCTTTAAAATCATGAGATATGTACCCCATTCTTTCTGAGGTAAAGCATCAGCTAACTTCTCAACCCATTCTGCTGGAGTTTTAGTAATTTTCAACTGAGACATGGTACGCACAAGATGACAATATCTCTCAATGAGAGTCTTTGTAGATTCACCTGGCATACATGTAAACAACTCAAATTCTTTCTTCAATAATGATTTTTTGCTATTGATCATTTCCGTACTTCCTTCGAATTTCTTCTTAAGTGCCTCCCATATTGAGAAAGCACTACCATCATATTGAAGCAAAACAAAAATGTCCTCTTTGACAGCTTGTTGTAAAAGACTAATCATCATTTTCTCTCCTTTATAACTATCTCTCTCTTTGTCTAAAAATTCTGAGATAATTTTATCAACATTCAAAGCGGTCTGTGGTCTACCATATTTTGTTTCAATGCTTTCCCAAGCTCTTAGATGGTTTGCCTGAACCCAATTCTCAAAACGATTTTTCCAACCATGGTACTCTTCAATTCCCATAAGTTTCGGGGGTTTTTGCAACGTTCCAGTTTCGTTTTCAGCGTTCATGTTTTGAGCAATGGAAGCTGGACTAGTCGGGGATGTAGCAAACGCGTTGTAGAACTCTTCTTCCATGATTCGGTAAAAAATTTCACAAACAGACACTTTCAAATGGAATTAGATCCTTTTCAAGCGAAATTACAACTCAAGCGGAATACCCTTTTCAAACGGAATACCTTGTTGAAACGAAATTACTCACAAACTTGTTTCAACTGGAATACCAACTCAAACGGAAACACTAATTTCGTTTGACCTAACACTCCTTTCAAACGGAATCAACAATTTGAAACGAAATTACTTATTTCGTTTGAAACTTCAAGCGGAATAACGTTTTGAAACGGAATTACCCTGATTTGAAGAGAAATCACCAAACGAAATTACGTTTTCAACCGGAATTAACACCAACTTTCAAACGGAATTCCAACTTTTGTCAAATTGATCAGATTATAGCTCGATTTTAGGTCCAATTTTCTCGAGGGTTTGTTAAAACACAATTTCGCTTATGTTGTGAAAAATTCAGGCCATTTTAATCGTTAAAACTTGTTCAATTGAGAAAAGAAGGTGTAGAAGTTAGAAAACAAGATGAATTCAAGCTGAAATCGACAGAACTCCTCCTCCTGAGCTCTGATACCACATATAGGATCGAGTACGGACCCAAAACGAGTCGATCAGAGGCGTTCTACTCAATATGAAAGGCGGAAATAGATATATTGTGTTGGATTCAGCAAGAATATCACTTTAAATGTCTTTCCGATTAATTTAACAAAGTTTTACAGCAAGACGAGACTTCGGCAGCACTTCGGCTTGAAACACACATACACTAATGACTCAAACGGAATCAGGCACTAGCTATTTATAGGCATCTTAATTCCATTTGAACACGCTCAAACGGAATCACTTCTCATGCGGAATCACAGGTTCAAACGAGATTACCATTTCAAGCGGAATTAACATAGTGATTCCGTTTGAAATGTCATGTTCACTTCAAACGAAATTACACTTGCTAATTTCGTTTGAAACTACCTGTTAACCTATTTTCTCATTTTCCGCGCCCTGATTAATCTAATACAATCCAAGACTCGATACTAGACGAAGTCGACAGACGTATGCACCAACACCTCTCTAGTCTTTGTGAGAGCTTGAGCTATTGGACATTTGGTTAGGAATTCAATTAGAATTTGACACTTTGCATCATATTCTCCAATATCATTGTTCATTGCTTCATTGTTGCTCTTTAATGGAAGAAATTCTGCTTCAGTGATGAAGGGGGCAGAGTGTTCAATTGGTGGCATATGGATGTTGATGGCAGCCATTGAGAATTTGAATTTTTGTTTTGTAAAAGGGTTTTTAGGGTTTTGAGTTTGAAGGTTGAAGGTGGAAGTTTTTGTTTTTTAATGGGATATTTATGATATTTTGGGACAGAGATCTTTGAGTGTTTTCTGTAGGTTGTTTGAGTTCAAGGTGGTTAATGACACCTTAATGATATTTTTAATCCATTTGTGAAACAACCGTTTTTGAAAACCTTTGGTTTATCTCTAATTTAATATCAATGAAAATCAGAGATTCCAAAGATTTAGTGGATAAACACTAATGTCCAACTTGCACCTTTTCTTCATGTGGGACCCCTTTTGTTTCAGAAGGTCCAATGAAACTCCTTTTGAGATTGTGTATCTTCCCAATTTTTCCTTTTGATGATTTATATCAGAAAATCTTTGAATAATACTTTGAGAGATGGATTTTCTTCATATTTCATCAGAATGCATTTGATTCATATGTAGGAATAGAATCAACATTTTTTTTTTTTTTGAGATGAGAAGGAATAAGTAAGTTCCAAGATTTTTACTTATATTGCAGTTCTGAACTCCACACCTTTGTTCTGATTTTCGGGAAGTGTTTGTCATAGAGCTTGTTCCAGTCCTCAGAAAAAAAATCTTTTGAAAGAAACTTATTTCAAAAATTTTAGTTGGTACTAAGTTTCTTTGAATCTTGTTAAAGGTAATGTTTTTTGATGTTTCTCTCTGTTGATTTGTCAGACTTCCTGGTTGTCAAGGGATTTTTTTTATAACAATTTGATTTTTCTGATACTTCATCAGATTTTCTAAGTTTCACTAAATCTATCAGATTTCTTTTAAGTTTTACCAGATTTCCCTTGTTTTTATCGGACTTGTTGTTTTAGTTCCCCCTAGATCTATTGTTATGTTTTTCTTTTAAGAAGAAAAGAAATAAAGGAAGAAAATATCATTCAAGCACAAACTAAAAGGAACAAACAACAAAAACAAGTAAACAACAACTACTCCTCCTCCAGCACGTTGTACATGCACTTCACATATAACCAGAGAATGGTTATTCGACCAGTGTGATTCATTGATGGGACCAGGGTAGGATCACTTATGTTTTCTTGAAGTGCTAGCTCCGCCCTTGGATACCAGCTTCTCACTCCTCCAAAGTCCAGCTGACTGGTAATCACCTTGGTTACGAATCGAGGTAGATCAGAAAAGGTTGACGATCGTGAATGTTTGCTTCTAGGTCTCTCATGAGAAACTTAGAAAAGTTGTAAGGTTTTTCCTGTACAACAGCATGAATCACCTCCATCATCCTATGGACAGCTCGTTGAAGTGTCCAATCTTCTTAGAGAAGCAAACACTGAGCTGTGTCACCAAATACTGGAAAGGTGGTATAAAACCAGATTTTCTAACCTGCCTTGACAAGTTGTATGTATGATAGCCCATTTCTGTCAAGGTCTGTTGCACATCTGCCTTATCCAGGAAGGTTTTTTCTTGATCATTACCCAGTCGGAGGACATTTCTGAGTGTTTCCTCCTTTAGGGTAATTCTAACCCCCATAACCTCACTCTCTATCCAAATGGAAGTGCCACTGAAAATGATTTCAGAGTTCCACCAGAATTCTTGAAGAAGTTCTAGATAGATGGTGACATGTGTAGATACAGCGAAGCCCAAGGGACTTCGCATGATCATGTTATACACATACCTGCAATCCTCCCATGCAGGTCCTTCCAAGTTAGACCTAAGTCTAAGATTATGATGTATGTGAAGAGGGAGAGGGAATTGAGTTACTTTCATCATCTTTGGACGACCCATTTTAAAATAAGAAATTTCTGATGAAGAGCTTTTGAAGAAAAGATTTGTTTGGCGAAGAAAGTCTTTTTCAGGTTGTTAATATTTATAGGTGAAAGTGATAGTTGTGCCATGAATATTATTAACAGCCAAAGTTCCAAAGAATTTCATTTCCATTTCAATCTCTTCAATTAAGACGATATCTATTGCAGTGAGAATATGACAGTCTACAAGGCCCCTATGTGTGAGTAAGCAATAAATAGCTAGGCGGCTACTTTCATAGCTCCTAATTATTTTAGTGCCTACGTGTCTCTTAAACTTCTTATGAAAAAATGACGTTGCATGCATTGGTAGTGTAAGAAAAAAAAATCAATAATCTGGAAAAAGTTTCTTGTGACGGTTGATTTTCTCTGCTGTATTGAATTTTATCTTAATGCATGTTACTTTTCCCCCCTTTTGTTTTTTTAAATAAAAGAAAAAAATACAAAAACAGACTATAAACAGTTATGAATTTATACAAATATGAGATATGTATGAAAGATGAAAAGTTTTTGATGAACAATGATTATTCTGAATTTTCAGCAAAGTTTCTGATGTTGTATCAGAATATCTGATAATTTCATCAGATTTGTCAGATTTTTTGATAATTCATCACATTTGTTGATGATTTATCAGATTTTCTGACATTCCATCAGATTGATGGATTTCATTTTCAGAAACCTGTTGAGTTATTCTTTGATTATCATAATTTTGATATTCATCAACTTGGTTTTCAATTTGTGTCATTTTGTTTCTGGAAAAATCGTCATCTTTTATATTGACCATGCCAAGTTTGCTGATTAAAAAGTTGTGTCTCTTTTCATCAAGAGGCTTTGTAAAGATATCAGCAATTTGGTTTTCAGTCGGAACAAAATACATTTCTATGTTACCTTTCTCAACATGATCTTTTATGAAGTGATATCTGACATCTATGTGTTTGGTTCTTGAGTGATGAACAGGATTTTCTGTTATTGCTATTGCACTCTTTGAATCACATAGGATTGGTATTTTTGTCAGATTTACTCCATAGTCTTTCAGTTGAGTTTGCATCTACAGCACTTGTGAACAGCAACTTGCTGCTGCTACATATTCTAATTCTGCTGTTGATGTTGCAACGCAGTTTTGCTTCTTGCTTGCCCAACATACCAGTTTTTCTCCCAAGATTTGACATGCACCAAATGTGCTTTTTCTATCAATTTTGCACCCTGCATAATCTGCATCTGTATATGCAATTAGTTCAAGGTTTGTATCCTTAGGATACCAGAGACCAAAATCTGATGTGCCTTTTAGATATTTAAAAACCCTTTTTACAGCTTTCTGGTGGGATTCTTTAGGATCACATTGATATCTGGCTAGAAAGCATGTTGCAAACATAATATCTGGTCTGCTTGCAGTTAAATAAAGCAGTGATCCTATCATCCCCCTATAGGTTTTAATATCTACGCTTATTCCATTTTTATTAGAATCTAATTTGTTCCCTGTTGCCATGGGAGTTTTTGAAATAGAGCAGTTTTCAAGTGAGTATTTTTGTAGAATTGTTTTCATATATTTTGACTGACTCAAAAATATTCCATCAATTCTTTGTTTTACTTGTAACCCCAAGAAAAAGGTTAACTCACCCATCATACTCATTTCAAAATGGCTGGTCATTAACTTTTGAAACTTTTTACAAAATTTTTCATTTGTTGATCCAAATATAATGTCATCAACATATATCTGGACCAACAAAGTATGGCCTTTGTGTGTTTTGAGGAAAAGTGTTGTGTCAATAGTACCTTTAGTAAACCCAGAATTGAGTAAGAAGTTTGATAGTGTTTCATACCAGGCTCTAGGAGCTTGCTTCAAACCATACAAGGCTTTGTTTAATATGTAAACATGATTTTGAAATTTTGGATCAACAAAGCCTTCTGGTTGCTGCACATAAACGTCTTCCTCAATTTTAACATTCAGCAAAGCTTATTTTACATCCATTTGATAAACTTTGAAATCTTTGGATGCAGCATAAGCAAGAAAAATTCTTACAGTTTCTAATCTAGCTACTGGTGCAAAAGTTTCATCATAATCAATACCTTCTTGTTCACAATAACCTTTGACCACAAACCTTGCTTTGTTCCTGGTGATTATGTCATTTTCATCAGATTTATTCCTAAAGACCCATTTTGAGCCTATGACATATTTGTCATTTAGCTTGGGTACCAGATCCCATACCTTGCTCTTTTCAAACTGATCAAGCTCTTCTTGCATAGCTTGAATCCAGTCTGAGTCATTTAGAGCTTTTTTGACAGATTTGGGTTCTATCTTGCTTAAGAACCCAGCAAATGCACACTCATGTGCAGTTGCAGATCTTGTTCTCACACCATCTGCTGGATTGCCAATGATGTTAGAATGAACATGTCCTTTGATCCATCGTAACTTGTTGTGAAGAGTTGTTGGTTCTGATGGAATTGAAGTTTCCCCCTGAACAGTTGCCTCGGATGCGTCTGGTGTGCAAGAATTTTGCTGATTAGTTACATTTTCATTGTTTTGATTCAAGATTTCTGGTACATTGTTCACTTGTTCTACAAGATTAGTACATGAAATATTTATTGATTTGTTTGTGAGAGATTTTTCATGTTCTAAGAAATCTTCTGTTATTATTTCAAAGAGATGTTCATAGTTTTCTTGTTTGTCAGACAAATTTCTTTCTTTCATGTATTCATCAGAAACCACTGTTTCTGATGAGTCATCAAAAGAAACATACAGACTTTCTCTGATTGTCCTAGTGTTTAGAATAAATTTCTATAGGCTTTTGAGGACAAAGAATAACCAAGAAAAATACCTTTTTCTGCTTTTCTGTCAAATTTTTCAAGGCTTTCAAAATCATTGAAAACAAAACATCTACAACCAAATATATGCAAAAATTTTACACTTTGAATCCTTCCATTGATAATGTTGTAAGGTGTTTTGTTGTGCCTTTTGTTGATTATGGTTCTGTTTTGGGTAAAAAATGCATTTGCTATAGCTTCTGCCCAAAAATAAGTGGGCATTTTAGCATAAGCAAACAATGTTCTGGCAGCTTCTACCAAGGTCCTATTTTTTCTTTCAACCACCCCATTCTGTTGAGGTGTTCTGGGGGCAGAAAAATCATGAGAGATTCCTTTACTTACAAGAAAGCTCTCAATTTTTGAATTCTTAAATTTTGTCCCATTGTCTGATCTGATCCTTCTAACTGTTAGTCTTAATAGGTTTTCAATCTTTCTGGTAAAATTAATGATCAGATCAGGAGTTTCACTTTTCTTTCTCAAAAATTCTACCCATGTGTACCTAGAAAAATCATCTACTATTACTAGTATGTATTTCTTTCCAGAAAAACTTTCTGTACTTATGGGTCCACACAAATCCATGTGTAAAAGTTACAAATTTTGTGAAATAGAAGACTCATAAATTGATTTATGTGAGTTTCTTTTGGATTTTCCCATCTCACATGCTTCACAAATTTTATCCTTCTTTGAGGATATCAAAGGTAATCCTTTTACCAGACCTTTGCTCGCTAATTTGCTTAGGTTTTTTGAAATTTAAGTGGGCTAATCTTTTGTGCCACAACCAAATACTACCCTTGTTGATTTTTGAGAATAAACATAATTTTGGATGTTCATTTTCTTCTTTGAAATCTAAATAGTAAATTGATTTTCTTATCCTTTTTCCACTTAAATAAATTTTATTATCATCCATACCTATTAACAAGCACTTTTCTGGTAAAAAGGTTACCTGAAAACCTTTATCACATAATTGACCACAACTCAGCAGATTGTACTTTAAGCCTTCAACATAGGCTACTTTCTCTATGGTCAAACATCCATACCTTATGCATCCATATCCCATGATCCTCCCTTTTACTCCATTTCCAAGATTTACCATTCTACCCAGCTTTTGAACAAGTTGCTAAGTAAGCTCCTATCCCCAGTCATGTGCTTGGAGCTTCCTGAATCGCAATACCAGATCTGCTGCACATGATGGTCCTGAAATGGAAAAATTAGAGGATTTTTGGTACCCAGGCTTGCTTGGGTACTTTTTCTGATGAGATTCTAATCAGATTATTTTTTCTTGATGGCCTTTCATCAGAATATCTGTTGTATGCTGAGCCATAAACAGATTTTTCATTTTTCTTTTGGAGATGGTGTTGAACAAGCTTCAGTATGTCAACACACATACAAGATTCTGATATTTTTTCTTGTGATGGAATGAGTGGATAATTTTGAAAAGATGAGTGAACTGCTTCTGGAGTCTTTAAAGATTCTTGTTTGCATTCACTTCTTTTTGGTTTGAAGTTGGGTTCTTCAAAAGAGTATTCAGAACAGAACAGGTTGACTTGCAAGATTCAGAGTCAGATTCTGATGAAAATTTATCAGAAATCTGATGGGTTGCTTTTACAAAGAGAGTGGGTTTGCTAATTCTTGTTTTTACATATCCAAAACCCTCTCCTTTGTTCTTTGGTGTGGACTCAATGAAGTTTATGAATTCTTTGGCTTGTTGAAAACCTCTTACATTAATTTCTTTGTCATTAATTTTCTTGTAAAGATCTTTTCATTCACTTTCATAGAACTCAATTTTAGCTTTGTGAACTAAACTTTCTTCTATGAGTAATTGGTTTTCAAGTATGATTTTATTCATGGTCCTTTGCAACTCATCAGATTTTTTGTTATCTGACAGTTGTTTATCTTGCAGATATAGAAAATCTAACATGAGCTTGTTTAGCTTGTGTTCAAGATCAAGATTATCTAAATTTACCTTTTGTCATGAAGTTTCTAGTAGGCCTTCAGAAAGTGCCATGAGGCAGAAATTTGCCATTTCTTCTTCTTCATCATCAGAAGAATCATCAGATAGCCATGTATCTGTTCATGCAATTAAGCTGACTTGTTGCTTCTTCTAGCTTTTTCTCATAATAAGCAACATCCTTGAGCTTCTTGGTCTTGCATTCTCATGCATAGTGACCTCTCTGCTTGCACTTATAACATATAACTTCAGCCTTCCTGTTAGGCCCTAAAGTGTGAGACTGACGCATCAAATTAACACAACGGGTTATGGTTACGAACTGGGCCTTACTGGGTTAGTTTATATTAGGTTGTGGACCTTTATAGGTCACTTGGTCCAAGCTTTAGGCCATGTGGGCCAAGCAGGCCCAAGGGGAGCCCATGTAGGGACTTGGGCTTGAGTTAGTATAAAAACAAGTTTCTAACTTGTTTTTAGGTTTGAACCTCTAGGAACCTCATTATTACAGAATTTCTAGAGAGAGCTAGAGGAAGGCGATTTGGTTGTGAGCACTTGTACTAGACGGTTTTGCTTTTCAAGTAATAGAATCGTGTGCAAGTGTTGAAAGTGATTCGGTATTGTGTTCTTCGTATTTTCATATTTTTCGGTTTATTCTTGAATCACATCAAGTTTGGATTCCGCACAAACTTGGTGTTGTTTGATATCATTGAAAGATCCGTTTCACGGACTTACAAGTGGTATCAGAGCCTTTAGAACCTATTCGAGGCTCGGTTTGATATCAAATATTCAAGAATTGGAATTTTTGTTTATCGCGTTCTTCGTGTTCTTGAAGTGTTCATTGGGTTTGTTTAAGAAAATCATTATATTTTGCTTCAGTGATTCTGTTGAAAGGTGTTAAAAGATTAAAGTTTTTCTTAAACTGATTTGGAAATATATTCTATTTTTGATAAGATTTAAATTTTTTGAATAATTTCCAATTTTTTCGTAATAGATTGTTTTAAAAGATAGTTTCAAAAGATTTTTGGTTGACCAGTATCTTGTTTCAAAATTCACAAAGATTTTGAGTTATTTAGACAAAAGGTCTCGAGTCATCGTCTTCCTCGAGTCATCATCTACATCACGGTCTCGAGTGATATTTCAGTTAGATCGTGTTCTAGACTCAAAGGTCTCGAGTGGGATTTTAACCTTCACAAGGTCTCGACTCTTCACAAAGGTCTCGACTCACTGTTTTGACAACATCGTTCCGAAGTCGCAGTCACATTCTCGACTCGTCACCTCACTAGTCTCGACTCACATCTCCATCAACGACTTACACCATATCATCTTCTTCTTCGATAACCGTTCGACGAAACCTGCAACATCATCATTCATCTTAGTCACCGAGCATCACCATTGTAATAGTGCAACCTACAACTTCTTAAACATCATCACTGTTGAGTCGCAACCACCTCCATTGTTTTGAGTTGAGGTTCTGAGTGCCGGTTTTGATTCATCGTTTCGACTCCATCGTTCCGACTCGCAACCTCCTTTCATCACCGACAACTATCATTATCATCGTTCCATCTCCGGCAACCAAGTTATATCATCATTAGTTCACCGGTCATCATCATCCTCGTTACATTCCACCCGTCAACCGTCTACCAACTACAGCATCATCGTCTCATCATAACGTTCGTGGCATCATCGTTCAACGACAGAACCATCACCCACCGTCCTTCATCACTATACCGGCTGGCTAAAGTTAGAAATTAGGGTTCGGGGATTGAGTTACGAAGAAGAAGAAAGAACAGTTGTTTCTTTGGACTGATTTTTAATAATAATAATATAATAATTATAATAATTATTAATCATTAGGTTATCATTAGTCAATCATTGTTTTTTATAATAATAATAGTAATAAGTATTCTTTTATAATAAAAATATATATATATTTAAAATAAATAAATAAATAAAAATAAAAATAATAAAAAAAGGGGTAAGGTTTGTTTGGTGTGATAAGTTTTGACAGATTTTTTAGGTGCGGTTCAGAAAGCGAGATCATTCGGCTGCAAAGGGTTTGAGTTAGCGAGTACACAGGTTCTCGTTTGGTTTGTGTTTTGAGGAGAAGAACAAAAGTAACAGCCACCCGCTGAAATTATGGCATTCATGTTTCACAAACCAGTGGCTCAAGAAATTACCAAAGAAGAGATACTTTCTGTCTTTTGCACTCCTGAATGTAGAGAAAGGGTTGAGGCATATCATTTACACAACGCTGAGCTAATCGAAGATTATAATGACATTAAAAGAAAAAATTTTACTTTGGCTAATAATGAAAAACTTTTTAAAGAGAAAATCGAAGCTCAGCAAAAAGACATCATCCAACTCAAGGATAATGTTAGTGTAACAACAGCCCAACTTTTCATGGTTAAAGAAAAACTATGCAATGTGACTAAAGAACTGGAGGATATCAGAGATAAATATCAAATAAATGAGCTAAATATTAAAAAATTTGATTCTTCGAGCAAATTAGTCGAAAATCTGTGTAATCAACAGCTAGCATACCAGAAAAGGAAAGGGTTGGGATTGGGTTTTAATCAGGCTCCTCCTCCTTATAATGATAATTATACTTATTTACCTATGACTGAGGAGGAGATGCTGAATGAAAACAAAATGACTTATGGTCCCAAAAACTGTAAGCCATCAGTAAATGTCAGACCTGTTGAAAAACAGGTGGTTAAACCAGTTTGTTTTGTATCCAAGGGTACTTTTGATCCTAACGTTTCTTCATCATGTGCAGATGAAGTACCTGAAGTAGGATGGGGTGATTTGTTTGGGGATGAACCACCTTTAAATTCTGATGTTTCTAAACCTACTTTTGATAAAACTGATTCTGGTTGTGTGTTTGGTCAATCGTTTTTGAACTCGTTTCATAGTTATGTTTCGGGCAAAACTATGAATGCTTGTGATGAATCTTTGAATAATGTGTGTGATGATGGATGTTTTTCTGTAGCTGAAAATTGTGATTCTAATGTTTCTAACTCTTCAGCTGATGACAGTGTGACAGGTGTGGTCCCTCAGGATACATTCAGTGAAACCACTGAAACTTCTTCTCAAGAAAATCAACAGTGTTCTGATTCTTCTTCTGAATCGGTCTCAGTGGACGTCCCTAATGTTAAACCTAGTGGGACCCCATTGGAAACCGAGGTTGAAAAGGAACCATTATGAAACTCAGATGATACATGTGTTGATGAAACATGTGTTGATGAAGTTTCAACATCTTCAGAAATTAAAACTGGATCTGTTTTTGTAAAAGAAGAGGTGGTCACAATAAATGAACAGTCACAAGAAAATGTTTCTGAAAAGGAGATTAAAACAGAAACTGAATCGTCTTTTCAAAATGATCCTGATAAATTTATAAAAGACGAAAAACATCATTCATCTGAATCTCATGCTTGTGCTAGTTCTGATCAGCAGGTACAGAAGAACTCAGAAAAGGCACATGAAACACAGGCAACGCAAGCTCAGTCATCTAGACCCATCAAATCAGCTAATGCTGCTAGCCCTCAGAATCTCCATACATTGAAACGACAGACATGTTTCAACTGTGGAATTCCTGGACACATTGCTAGAAATTGTGTTCATCGTCCAAAAGTGCAACGAAATGCCAACACTCGCTCGTGTGCTGATGTTTGTGAGCCGGTTCACAACAAGAGGAATGAGCCAAAACGAGCAGATCAAAGTCGAGGATATAAGAAGCCTGCTCATCAAGGACAATCACGATCCCATAAGGCTCATGACAAGGTGATTGAAAGCTCCAATCAGGGAGAAAAGACGAAGAATGGTGCTCAAAGCAACAAGACTTCTGCAACCAGCACATACAAGCACCCAAATACGTCTTCGTCTAAGAGAAATGTGCAGGCGCATCCAGCGCAAAAGGACCGGTTTATCCTTCAGGACCTGCTAGAGCGAATCAAGTTGCTCAAAATGTCTTTCCGATGAAAAGACAAACGTGCTACAACTGTGGCATTGCGGGTCATATTGCTAGAAACTGCGCACGGCGTCCCCATGTACCCTATTATATGCGAAATCAGAGGGTTACACCAAAGGATAACAATCATTCCAAGCCGATGAAGGTATCATCACCTAGGGCTATGAAGAATGTGTTTCCCAAGGTTAAACCTTCTGATGGGGATTGGAATGCTGCTAAAGCAAAAAGAAAACAAGCTTTGAAACCTACACAAGTTTCGAAAAATAACAAGGTTGATAAGCCAACTGTTTTGCCAAAGGTATCTAAGAAACTAGAAGAGCCTAAAGAAATTTGGAGAGCAAAACAAAAAGCAGCCACATCTCCAATTCTTGAAACGAAAGGGGATTTGTGTTTAAAAGAAGTGTCTTATTTTGATGCTTCAGGAAATCCCAGGACCACGATGGCCTGGGTACCTATGTCTTACTAATCTCCTTACTTTTCAGGAACAACCAAGGAGGAGCTGTTGACAATCTCTAGAATGTTGATAGCGGTTGTTTCAGAGATAGAACGGGTAACATTTCACTGTTGCAAAAAGTTCAAATTTTTTTTACAGATGATATGTTTCCTTTGGAGGAGATTAGAGAAGTAAGATAAGATCAGCAAAAGGTACCATTTAAATTCAGTAATTTGATTTGAATATTGATTAGTCTTAAATCTGATGACAGAACGGTTAAAAAAATATTTTCTCTCTTTCTTAGTTTATTATTTTGTATATAAAGTGTCATTTCTCTAGTAAATGGTAAATTTGCGCAAAAATACAAGATTTATGCACAAATTTAGGGGGAGAGGAACATATAGATAGATATAGAGTTTAGGAGGAGAAATCTCAGAAAAGAAAAATACAAAAAGAGTTTGCTGTATATATATATGCATTGTTTTAGGGGGAGAAATGAGAAAAATGAAAAAGCCAGAAAGATAAAATTGCATGATATGGGAAGTGAAATAAATGTTCATGTTAAAGGGTTTTGACTAACACATGTAAGGTGCCATAGCTGAAAAGACTAGGATCTACTGCGATATGTCGATAGGCTTGACGCTCAAAATGATAAAAGATACTAGTGTTATAAACATAACGAACTATGTACCATGTGGGTAACATACCAACGGCGTATGATTTTATGGTCTTAAATCTTGCGTTGATAGATAGCCAACATCTGAGGTTTCGGGTCTTTATATTGTTGAATCATCCGGGGATATCTTGGCTGTCCTTCTGTTCAGAACTAAAATTGTACATGAACCCAGGAAAGAAAGTCACTTGGAATTAGCTCATTTCTATTTGAATGTCTGTATGTTGTCCCGATACACACAATTTTGATCTGATTCTGAAATCTTCTCTGAAAAAGTCGTGTACCTCCTCTGCTGCATCCAGATACATGCTGACCTGGAGGTGCTAGGCAACGACAGCTTCTGTTGCATCCAGATACATGCTGACCTAGCTGTACGTTGTCGCGCTATAGATCTAATACACCCGAAAGAGGCCCTCTAGTGCCCAAAAGAAACCCAAAGAAACCTATATCAAACTGAGAAAAACTCATTTGATCTGTATATTATACCATCTCTGCAAAAGATCTATTCTGTTCTCTTCTCAACCTATTCCCAGTTAAGATTTCAGAAATCTGGATTGGACTTGTGAAATATGTGGTAGGGAAGATACTTGCATGATAGAGTGTGCTGTTTATATTTCCAGGATTTGATTAGTATTTATTTGGGTATTCATTGTTAAGAAATCAAAACATGATAAAACAGATTATATGTAGACCTAGACACAGTCAGGATATCTTAAAGGATGACATCAGTATACTCACTTGCTACGATGAATCGTTGTGCTTACCTTGATCGCGGGGGTATGCCTTGGAATGGGACACACGGGTATGATAGTATAATATTACCTAAAGCATATTACGTAGTTGAAAAATTGAAAGTTGAGCGTTAAAGTTTAAGTGGACAAACATATTGGCAATCGCATAGACCAGTTTGATTAGGCTCGTACTGAAAAGTGTTCCTTAGTCTGCCTGAGAACGAATTTTGATCCCATTGCAATTGTAATTGTATATTATGGTAGTTGTTTATATTTTGAGTTTTTATTTGTTTTTATTTTGAGTTTTTATTTGTTTTTAGTTCTTAAAATAAAAATAAAAAAATTCAAAAAATTCAAAAATACAAAAATAGTGTCCTGTTTTTCTATAAAACCAAAAAAAAAAATAGAGTGTTTATTTGTTTTTCTTAAAATTAAAAATGTAACCGTTCTTGAAGATTTGACTGATCATCAAAAGTTGAAAGAATTTAAATTGTGAAATCTGAGTACAAGTACTTGGATGTACCTAGTGTTCATATGGTACTCTCCCTATTGCATAAGAAATGTTTGCTTATGAGTTTGTGAGCATGTGCAGAACTTGATTTCTATCAAGAACAGGGGTTGATGAAGACTGAGATGCTGTTAGTTGCGAAAGAAGCCTGAAGCAGCACAACAACAAGATGTACCTGAGTCAGAAGAACCGGATACAAAACGCCGTCTGATAGTGAAAGTACATTTGAGGAAGTACCGTAAACCTGCTTGAAAGACAAAGATTGAAGAAGAAAAGAGCTGCTGAGAATCCTCCTCTCACATTCTTTTTAACAAAGATATTTCAAGTAAATGCTGATCAAGATCCTGATATGAAGCTAACCACAAAAGCTGAAGAAAGAGACCCAGTGCTGAGAGTTCAGAAGTCAAGAACTTCGACAACATCTGCAGCATAGTGACAACCATAGACTTCGTTGAAGAAGTTGCTGATTTCATGTTATGAAGACAATTTGATGGCATCAGTCTAGGGGGAGATTTTTAGGCCCTAAAGTGTGAGACTGACGCATCAAATTAACACAACGGGTTATGGTTACGAACTGGGCCTTACTGGGTTAGTTTATATTAGGTTGTGGACCTTTATAGGTCACTTGGGCCAAGCTTTAGGCCATGTGGGCCAAGCAGGCCCAAGGGGAGCCCATGTAGGGACTTGGGCTTGAGTTAGTATAAAAACAAGTTTCTAACTTGTTTTTAGGTTTGAACCTCTAGGAACCTCATTATTACAGAATTTCTAGAGAGAGCTAGAGGAAGGCGATTTGGTTGTGAGCACTTGTACTAGACGGTTTTGCTTTTCAAGTAATAGAATCGTGTGCAAGTGTTGAAAGTGATTCGGTATTGTGTTCTTCGTATTTTCATATTTTTCGGTTTATTCTTGAATCACATCAAGTTTGGATTCCGCACAAACTTGGTGTTGTTTGATATCATTGAAAGATCCATTTCACGGGACTTACACTTCCCTTTATCCTTAGATCTACCTTCTTCCTTAGATCTTCCATCCATCCTCACTATGTCACTTCTCTGGTATCTTTGGCCTCTTCCCCTCAACCTCTGCTCAATTTTTTTGGTGAGCAGTGCTATAGCTTCAACAAAAGCTGAGAAATCTTATGATGTATCAGAAACTTCAAGATTTTGACTGTTTGAAGGTTGTGGATCAATTGTAGGTGTTGTTCTTTGTGAGCTTGAGATAAGAGCTAAAGATCCCCCTCTTTGAATGGTTTCTTCAAATATTTCTTCCTCTCTGGGGACCAAGATGTTGTATAAGTCATGAAGACTCATATTTCCTAGTTCTAAGGTTGAGGACAAAGTCATGGTTAGACTTATCCATTCTCTAGGTAGAGCATCTAGAAATTTTATGTTTCTTTCATCATTTGATTTAGTTATTCCAAATTTCTTTAGCTCGTTCAAAAGTTTTGTAAATCTTTGATATGTTTCATTTAACCTTTCATTAGGTAAACTTTTGAACCTCTAATATGAGGAAACATTGTTAGTTCTCTTGTTTCTCCTCATCATTTCTCCTCTTTCACAAAGATTTTCCAATTGATCCCATATTTCCTTGGCTGATGCACATGCATCAACTTGTGAAAATATGTCATTGGGGATAGCCATTATTAAAAGTGACTTTGCCTTTTCATCCCCAGCCACCTTTTCCTTGTCTTCCGCGCTCCAGTTTATTTCACTTTTGGGAGCTCGGGAGGCAGGGATTAAAGGTGATTGGTCAGTTGCTGGAATAGCTGGTATTTCAGTCATTGGTATATGTGGACCCCTTTTAATGGATTGAAACAGAGCTCGGTCATGGCCATTAAGGAAATTGACCATCCTGATTTTCCATTGGGGGTATTCCTCTCTGACCAGAGTCGGAGGTTTAGACATAGAACCAATGTTAAAAGCATTATTCCATGATTGAAAGCTGGCCATATTTAGAGAAAAGAAGATGAGCGATGGATCGTTTGAAAATAGTTTATTCAATCTGCTCTATTCCCAATTGTTGGTCCCAGTTTGGACTTAAAAGCTTCTTTTCACGTAATATGGCAAGTGATTTCAGTAGATGTGAAAAAGATGTGCAGAAATGGAAATCAGACTTTCAAGACACAAGACCTACAGAATTATCAAGTTTATATCACTTTGAAACAAAATAGTTTACAAGGCGATTGTAAGATTATTATCTAATACAAATGAATCTTGAATTCTGTGGGTGAGAAGGCAATGGAGTTTTGTAGTATGTATGAATGCTATGCTTAACTCATTGTCTTCTGCTTGGTGAGCCTTCTATTTATAGAAGGTTGGGTACATGAATAAACAATTGTTTATTCATGCAATAAGTCCTGCAAAAAGTAGCCATTTGACGTATTCATTGAATCCGACAGTCAAGTTGCCTTTGTAATCATGATATCCAATAATGTCAAGTTGTTTCGGTTATTATGGCAGGATAGAGCTGATTTTTAGACAAGTGGGGTATTCATCAGAATTTCTGATAAACCACTTCATCAGAAATTCTGGTGAACAAATCATCAGAAAATTTGATGATCAGAATCGTCAGAAACTGATGATATTTCATCAGAAATATCATCAGATCCATCAAAAATGACCTTCTCTGACAATCTTCTTCAGCTCTTGATCAACTTGTGATTCTTTGAAGTAGATTTTGTTAATTTCAGTTGTCCTATCCGATCTTCTTCTTCTTCTTCTTGTGATCTTCCGGACTGTTGTCTTCTTCAGAGATCAAGTTGAATCTTATTTTCTTCATTACTTACAAATAAAGTTTCCTAACAGAGATGAACATGCAAATCGCATTATCATTATGGGTGCACACATAATAATATTGTGGATGCATGTGAGTCCCAGTGAGGCCTAACAAGTGTGAAAAGGGGTTCTGCTCCATTATCTGACATAATGGTAGGATTCAGAAATATGTGGAAGTCATAGCGATGTTTGACTCCTACTCAATCCCGATCCATAACCATTTCCACTCTTCTTATATAGAATCATGAGCGGACGTGGCGGACGCAATGGTGGACGTGGTGGTGGCCGTGGCGGTGGACGTGGCAACAATGTTATGTCACAGGCAGAACTGACTGACTTGATCAATACTCGCATGGCTGAAGCCTTAGCGGCTCAGCAGGCTGGTACGATATGTACCAAACGCTCTTTATCCCTGTATCGTGCACTCGACACTCACACATGCGTTGTATTTTCTTATGTCTTTAGGTCAACATGCGAATCAGAACCAAAACAATCCGCCTGTTTGTACGTTCAAGACGTTCATGGATTATAAACCCCAGACGTTCAGTGGAACCGAGTGAGCAGTGCGACTACTCCGTTGGTTTGAAAAGGCAGAGTTAGTATTTGCAATGTGAAACTGTCCAGCTGGGGACAGGGTTAAGTATGCTACGGGCACTCTAGAGGATGGTGCCTTGACTTGGTGGAATGCCCAAGTCCAGATGTTGGGTATTGAAATGGCAAACGCGACTACTTGGGACGATTTCAAGGAGTTGATACAGGAGGAGTATTGTCCTCCAGATGAAATTCAAAAGCTGGAAAATGAGTACTACAACTTGAAGATGGCGGGATCTAAGATCGAGGCGTACACGAAATGATCTCATGAACTTGCGAACATGTGTCCTAACTTATCACGACCACCACATCGAAGAATCGAACTGTACATCAACGGTCTAGCACCGTAGGTCAAGGGCTTGGTCACTACAGCAAATCTCGACAATTTGCCCCGAATTATCCAATTAGCTCATAAGATCACCGACCAGGAGGTGGAGCGTGGTTCGCTACCACCACGTGTTTCTACTGCTACCGCTACAACTACTACTCCTGCTACTGATAACAAACGTAAGTGGAATGATACGGACAAGGGGTCCAACTCGAACCAGTCACAGAAGAAGCCAGACAACAGCAACAATCACAGTTTTAGCCAGTCTTCCTTCATTAACCAAACCAGAGCAACAACCTGAACTGGGGTTCCTACGCGGGGAAACAACCCAAGTGTAGCAAGTGCAACTACCATCACCGTGGACCGTCTACTCGAATCTGTCACAGGTGCGATAAAGTGGGTCATATGGCAAGGGATTACAGGGCCCCGTTTCCAAAACAATAGCAACAGCAACCGCCACAGCAACAGCAGCCGTAGCAACAACAAAGGCAGCAACCTCAACAAAACCAAGGTAACCGAAAGGGATGATTCCGGTGTGGAACGAGGGCCACTTCAGGAAAGATTGCCCTTAACTGAATTAGAATGCTGGGAATAACAACAACAACGCTGGGAACAATAACAACGGCAATAATGGTGGGAATGGTGCACGTGGAAGAATGTTTGCTATCGGCGCTGGTGAAGCCAGGAACGATGGCAATGTTGTGACCGGTACGTTTTCTGTGAAAACCTTTTTGCTTCTGTTTTATTCGACTCTGGTGCCGATTGGAGTTATGTGTCCTTGGGATTTAGTTGTCAGTTAGGGTTGACTCCAACACCTCTCCTAAACAAACACGTTGTAGAATTGGCTGATGGCAAGTCAATTGAAGCCTCGCACGCACATTTTGGGTGTAAACTCGATCTTTTGGGTCAAGTGTTAGACATTGACCTACTTCCCGTTACTCTTGGAAGCTTCGATGTAGTCATTGGTATGGATTGGTTGTCTAAGCACCAAGAGGAAATTCTCTGTAAAGAGAAAATCGTACGTATTCCTCTCCCCTGTGGAGAATTTTTGTCGGTCCAAGGTCATCGAAGTGGTACAATGGTTGGCATCATTTCCGCTATGAAAGCCCAAAAGTGTTTACGGAAGGGTTATCCTGCTATTCTAGCATTGGTCGTCAACACTCAGCTTAAAGAAAAGAGAATCGAAGATCTACCAGTTGTCCGCGAGTTTACTGATGTTTTTCCCAAAGAACTTCCAGGTTTACCTCCCCACCGTCAGGTGGAATTTCAGATCGATCTTACACCAGGAGCAGCCCTAATTGCTCGTGCTCCTTATCGTCTTATACCAGGAGAGTTGCAGGAACTGTCTAATCAACTTCAAGAACTGATGGATAGAGGATTTATCTGACCTAGTTCTTCGCCTTCGGGAGCCCCAGTTCTATTCGTGAAGAAGAAAGACGGGTCCTTTCGTATGCATATCGACTACCGTGAACTCAACAAGGTGACAGTCAAGAACCGTTATCCTCTACCACGCATTGACGATCTGTATGACCAGCTGCAAGGGTCAAGCTTCTATTAAAAAATTGACTTAAGGTCGGTCTATCATCAGATGAGAGTCCGGGAGGAGGATGTTCCTAAAACGGCTTTTCGTACATGGTATGGCCAATATGAGTTTCTGGTCATGCCATTTGGGTTGACTAACGCACCAGCGGTTTTCATGGATCTTATGAACCGTGTGTGCAAACCGTATCTCGATGATTTCGTCTCGTGTTTATCGATGACATCCTGATTTATTCTAAGAGCAAGGAGGACCACGAACGACACTTGAGTCTTATCTTGGAGCTCCTGAGGAAGGAGCAACTCTATGCGAAGTTTTCTAAGTGCGACTTCTGGATTTGAGAAGTACACATCCTTGGCCACATTGTTAACGAATTGGGAATACATGTGGATCCTGCTAAAATCGATTCTATCAGAGATTGGGCGGCACCTAAGAATCCTTCGGATGTGCGAAAATTTCTTGGTCTCGTTAGATACTAACGCAGATTTATTAAAGATTTCTCGAGGATTGCTCAACCTCATACCGCGTTGACACAGAAAGGGGTTGCGTATTCCTGGGGAACAAAATAGGAGGACACTTTTCAGCTTTTGAAACAAAAACTCTGCAGTGCACCAATATTGTCCTTGCCCGATGGTATGGACGATTTTGTAGTGTACTGTGACGCTTCTATTCAGGGTCTCAGTTGCGCGCTAATGCAACGCGAGAAATAGCTTACGCTTCTCGACAGTTGAAGATTCATGAGAAGAATTACACGACCCACGACTTGGAGTTGGGGGCCGTGGTTTTTGCGCTAAAAATATGGAGGCATTACTTGTACGGTACTAAATGCACTATTTATACCGACCACAAGAGCCTTCAGCAAATCTTTGACTTGAAAGAGTTGAATATGCGACAGCGTCGCTGGTGGAACTCCTAAAAGATTATGATTGTGCAATCAAGTATCACCCAGGAAAAGCTAACGTTGTAGCTGATGCCCTTATCCGCAAGGAGACAAAACCTAAGCGTGTTCGAGCTTTGCAGCTCACCATCCACTCTAACCTTAGGAGACAAAACCTAAGCGTGTTCAAGCTGAAGCGTTGAAGGACGAAAACCTTAAAGTTGAGGCCATGTGGGGCCTGGAGAGACGACTTGTAGAAGAACCTGATGGTATTCCCTATTTTATGGAGCAAATATGGGTCCCTCAATACGAAAACCTTAGAGAGCTTGTCATGGACGAAGCACACAAGTCTCGATACTCTGTTCATCCAGGTTCTGATAAGATATATCAGGATCTAAAAGTCGTATACTGGTGCCCGAAGATGAAAGCCCACATAGCAACGTATGTGGGTAAATGCTTGACTTGTGCAAAGGTGAAGGTGGAATACCAGAAACCGTCCGGACGGCTTCAGCAACCGGAAGTACCCATGTGGAAATGGGAACAGGTTGCTATGGACTTTGTCACTGGACTACCAAGAACTTAAAATGGAAATGATACCATTTGGGTGATTGTTGACCATCTGACGAAATCTGCGCACATCCCGAGGATCAAGGAATCTGACAAGTTTTCACATCTGGCAGGCGTTTACTTGAAAGAGGTGGTTTCCAGGCACGGGGTGCCAACCTCTATCATCTCTGATCATGATCCGCGTTTCATATCCGATTTGTGGCATGCGATGCACAAATCATTTGGCTCGCGTCTTGACATGAGCACTGCTTATCACCCTCAGACGGATGGTCAAAGTGAACGAACCATCCAGACACTTGAAGACATGCTGCAAGCATGTGTTATCGACTTCGGTAAAGGTTGGGAAAAACACTTGCCCTTGGTAGAGTTCTCTTACAACAACAGTTACCATTCCAGTACCTAGGTAGCTCCGTTCGAGGCATTGTACGGACGAAAATGCCGATCTCCTCTTTGTTGGGCTGAGGCGGGTGACAGCCAGATCACAGGTCCAGAACTTGTACTTGAAACCTTTGAGAAGATTGTTTAGACCAGAAATCGTATGGCGGCAGCGCGTGACCGTCAGAAAAGCTACACCGATAAGCGTAGGAAACCCTTGGAGTTCGCTGTAGGCGATCGTGTCATGTTGATAGTCTCTCCCTGGAAGGGTTGGTGCGCTTTTGGAAGCGTGGCAAGCTTAATCCGCGTTACGTTGGGCCATTCAAGATTCTAGAACGAATTGGTAAAGTGGCCTACAAACTCCAGTTACCTGCCGAATTGGATAACGTCCATGATGTCTTTCATGTCTCAAACCTAAAGAAGTGTTTGTCCGATGAAACACTTGTTGTATCGCTGGAAGAACTAAAAATTGATGACAAGTTACAGTTTGTGGAAGAACCTATTGAAATTTTGGACCGGGAAGTTAAGGTCCGTAAACATAGTCGAATTCCGATCGTAAGAGTCCGTTGGAACTCATGGCGTGGACTGGAGTTCACGTGGGAACGCGAGGATCAGATGAAGCTCAAGTATCCTAAACTGCTCAAAACGGCGGAATCGAATCCTGATACGACTAGTGAATTTCAGGACGAAATTCCCTTTCAAGTTGGGGATGATGTGGCACCTGGGAAAATCCACAAGCATCTTGAACTATCACTCCACTTCTCTGTTACTACTTATCAAATTTTGGGACGAAATTTCTTTCAAGTAGGGGATGATGTGACAACTCGTATTTCCAAACCCTTTCTTCCTATACTGATGTTTTTCATGTCTCGTCATACGTTGTGATTTGATGATTGTAATGTGAACTAAAATGTATGTGCTAGATATATGTTGAATTACTTAAATGTCATAATTGAATTAGTGTCACATGTTCAATCGCACAAGACCTTTGGTCGTACACCCCTACTCGACAACACACTCTCTCGTTGATGTGATCCATGTTCAAGGCCCAAACAACTCCTCGAGCCCAAGCCGTCCCAGGCCCAAAAACCCCCTCCTGTGCGCATATTTGTAGAAGTTAAGCAAAGTATTTTGGGGTTTTGGAAACACAATCAAACCCTAAGCTTTCCTCTTCTCCCTTGCATACTCGACGGCTGCCCTATTCCTTTCTGGAAGATTTTCGTGGACTTCATCTTGTTTCTCTCGATTAGTATATCGTCATCATTGTTTTATTCGGTTCCTGGTTTTATGTGATTGTATTGTTACATGTTATTGTGTTAAATCGTATCCTTGCATGATGAATCGTACTTAGGGTTATATGCTTATAGAATCATTGATGAACCCATTTGAATCTAATCTAGAGGAACGATTGATGATGAATACTCACAAAACAGTCTTGTTAGCTCGTATCCTATGTTGGTCCGATTTGATTAATGATCATATATGTTAATAATCCTGATTGTATACGGTTATTATATGATTAGGGATATGTGCTTTGGTGTTAATGATGTGGTGTTACTAGTTCTGATGATGAATGACAATTAGGGTTTGTTTGAAGATGTAAAATAACTGTTGTTTGATCTGATGAAACATGACAAAATTTGTTAACTGATGTTATGAGATTAATGGGTGTTAAAAGAGGTAATCAGTTACATTGTGTGGGGTTTCAACAGAGGTTGCGACTCGCAGTCTCTGGTTCCGACTCAAAACCAGACTTCATCCATCATCAGGGCTCGAGACCAGCCGGTTACGAGTCGAGACCAGTTTGGTTTCGACTCAGGATATGACTCGAAATCTCTGGGTTTCGACTAATGAAGCTTTCACTCGAGACGGCCGGTTGCGACTCGAGACCTGACCCGGAACCTAGAGGTTTCGACTAATAGAGTTATTACTCGGGAACTGTGGTTTCGACTCGAGATCTCCACGATTGCGAGTCGAGACCTTGTGGTCTCGACTGAGTCTCAACTTGTAGATTAATGGGTCGCACATATTGGGAGTGGACCGCACACTCATTGAATGGGCTTGTGTGTTGGGCTACACACACATTAGGGAATGGGTTGTATGTTATTGGGTCGCACAACAGGGTGTGCGACTGGAATGTTGTCTGTTTACATGAAATGTGAAACAATGTGTGCTTGATTTAATTGTTGGAATACGTGCATGTATGTGTAATTTATCTATACGTGCGAAACTGATTATTATAGGGAACCACGTTAGATTTTGGGTGATCAACTTGAAACACGTGACTTAATTTACCGAGCAAATCTAAGGTGAGTTCACTACTCCTTGAGCATGCGTCCCGGTGGGTGGGGCAAACAAACGGGTATTCCTGAGAAGAATACGTCTTTTCTTGGTTAAACTGGGATGTTGGATAATACACTCACTCCTATCACCTTAAGTCCCATCTTACTACCGAACTAGTTACCTGATAGGTAACGGGGTATTATTTGATAGTGCTATTAGGCTTGGCAACCTCACACCGTACCTGAGAGGACGGGCATGAACTAATAACCTTAACCACACGACCAATGTTTTATAGGGCATTGGGGAAGGGTTATTATCAACATGTTTTTGAACTAAACACTTGGCAACTAACGTTTTTACAGAACTGTGAACTCGCCAGCTTTGTGTTGATACACTTGTCTGCATGCTCCCAGGTCGTTAGATACTTGGATATGGAACTTGCTATCTGGATTGTTAGAGTGGTCATAGGTCAAGATGCATGGAAACACGTGACAAGGCTATTGGTTTTCATACACTTAAATCTTGAAACACTTGAACAATGATTTACGTTATGCTTCCGCTGAACATGTTGGGTTTTAAGTTATGTTTTGAAAATACAATATCTTAATAAATGGGAACTTTTATTTAATACTTCGTATTAGTTCAATGTGATTAGTGGCTGGATCCTGGTACGTCACACGCCTCGCGGGGTTTCCGCATGTAGTATTTTGGGGGTGTGACAAATATGGTGGTAGATTTGGTTTAGCCATATTTCGTTTAGCGTTATAAGCCTAGGGCTTTATTGAGAACCAGATCTGTCTTATAATACCATCAAATTTTGTTATAGAAATGGGGTTGTGAATACCATCTAATTTATTATTATTATTATTCACACACGTCTTTACTTCCGTAAGAATAGTGTTTTTTAGTTACCACAAGGTCTGCAATCTTATTTTTTCGGTACATTGTGCAAGAATCGGAATGTACAGAAATACAATATACAATATCCAATAAATACAATACTCCAAAGATTTCACAAAGTTTTACAATGACCGTTGAAGCAAGTGGAAACCCATTATAGCCTTGGCCATACATCCCTTTAAGAACGTTTAAGATATGATAATTGTATAGTTATTAGGAACAGACTTTCCAGTCAATAAAATATGAAAGACACCAGAAAATAAATATAGCGGCGTCTAATAATGACTAAATAGAGAATCACATTTACTAAAACAATATATTTTTTTAAATGATTATCGTTTTGCCTTAATATAAGGTATGTGTTTTCATAGCACACCGAAAAATGTATTGTAAGCATCTGTCGATATATTACTTTGTTACGTCCTCATGCTATCTAATTCTACCTTTTTAAGTAATTTAATTTAAATCCTTGCATTAAGGATTGAATTCATGAAAGTTAATTTTTTTAAATGATCTATGTTTCTTTTGTTATAAATTCTCCGTTAAGTTAATGCAGTAATCAAAGTATGCATAAAACATTAAAAGCTTTTATTTTCTATAGAGGTAGACTTTAAAGACTTACAGATTAAAAATTAATTTATATGACGCTTAAAAGTCATCTTTTTTCTTGTGTTATAGTCATGTTTTTAATAAAGTAGAGTTAATTAAATATTAGTAGATCTAATGTTGATAATCATAAAATTACTTATGACCATTCCAGATATACAAATTGAAGGAAATATTTTAACAAAATATGGTAGTCATAAAGAGTCGTTAGAAACAATTAAACACTATCTTATATTATGTAAAAGAAAAATCTTCCAAACAAAGCTTATCAAAATGCCAAAAAAAACATGTAAAAAATCAAATCAAACTCAAAATTGCTAAATGAAATTAGAAAACGTAATGCTTATAGTTAAAATTTGTTTTATTAAATTATATTACTAAAATAGCATAATTTAAATCAATAAAACCAATTTAGTGATGTGTGTGTGGTTAGGAAAAACAAAAAAAATGTACATTTATGCACGTAGCTTGTTCTCAAACCGTTGGTTTTACAACAATCACTAAAAAACTTGTGGGTATATATTAAAGTTATCAAGTGTGTAATTCGAAAACTAAATTTTCATTCTTGTCAAATATAGAAAAGAAACAATGTGTTATATAATTTGTAGCAATTGTGAGAAAAATATACCAATTTTTTTATGTATCCTTACCCATAAAAATTTCTATAAAATGTTGATTGTTCATAGTGTACCACCAAAGCTTTAAGAAAGCACCAAGATTTACTTGAATAAATAATGAAACCCTATGAAAAAAGCAACATGTTGTAGAAATTTCTCTTGCATAAAGAACTAACTCATCTACTTTTCAAAGAATGTTATAAAAATATCTTTAGTAGAAATTATATTTCAATGGCTATGTTGTAGAGTATAAGATGGCATGATTCAAAATATATGCATATCAAAGATATTTATAGTCATCACAATATAAAATGATATATTTGTTACTTAATGCACTAAAATTATATTACACTTTTTATATATAAACATATCTTTATTATTAAATGCACTCTTCTTAATTCAATTAGTTTTATTGTTCGCTTGGGTAATTGTTTTGTTGGTAAATGATTAAATCTCAAATACAATTATAAATATAAATAATATTGTAGTTATGTAATACACATGAAATCAAATTTTTTTTTAAAAATCTACGATTGTCTTTCATTTAAGCGTAAATGCGACGAATAGCTAGAATTTCATCTAGATTTGATTTTAAAATATGGTGGTAGATTTGGTTTAGCCGTATTTCGTTTAGCATTATGAGCCAAGGGTTTTATTTGGAACCAGATCGGTGTTATAATTATATCAAATTTTGTAGTAGAAATAGGGCAGAGAATACCATCTAATTTATTATTATTATTCACACACACGTCAATACTTCTATAAGAATAATGTTTTTTAGTTACCACAGGGCCTACAATCTTATTTTTTTCGGTACATTGTGCAAGAATCGGAATAAACAAAAATACAATATACAATATCCAATAAATACAATACTCTAAAGATTTCACAAACTATTACAATGACCGTTGAAGCAAGTGGAAACCTATTATAGCCTTGGCCATACATCCCTTTAAGAACGTTTCAGATATGATAATTGTGTAGTTATTAGGAACACAATTTCTGGTCAATAAAAGATGAAAGACGCCATAAAATAAATATAGCGACGTCTAATAATGACTACATAGAGAATCACATTTACTAAAACAGTATAATTTTAGATGATTATTCATAGTGTACCATCAAAGCTTTAAGAAAGCACCAAGATTTACTTGAATAAATAATGGAACCCTATGAAATGCAAAATGTTGTAGAAATTTCTCTTGCATAAAGAACTAACCCATCTACTTTTCAAAGAATGTTATAAAAACATCTTTAGTATAAATTACATTTCAACAGCTATGTTGTAGAGAATAAGATGGTACGGTTTAAAATATATGCATATCAAAGATATATATAGTCGTCACAGTATAAAATGATATTTTTGTTATTTAATGCACTAAAATTATAATCAACTTTTTATATATAAACATATCTTTATTATTAAATGCACTCTTCTTAATTCAGTTAGTTTTATTGTTTGCTTGTGCAATTGTTTTGTTGGTAAATGATTAAATCTCAAATACAATTATAAATATAAATAATATTGTAGTTATGTATTACACATGATATCACATTTTAAAAAAATTATACGACTCTCTTTCATTTAAGCGTAAATGCGACAAATAGCTAGATTCCATCTTGATTTGTTTTTAAAATATGGTGGTAGATTTGGTTTTGCCGTATTTCGTTTAGCGTTATGAGCCTAGGGTTTTATTGATAACCAGATCGGTGTTATAATACCATCAAATTTTGTTATAGAAATACGGTACAGAGTACCATCTAATTTATTATTATTCACACACACGTCTTTACTTCTGCAAGAATAGTGCGTTTTAGTTACCACAGGGTCTGCAATCTTATTTTTTTGGTACATTGTGCAAGAATTGGAATGTACAGAAATACAATATACAATATCCAATAACTACAATACTCCAAAGATTTCACAAACTTTTACAATGACCGTTGATGCAAGTGGAAACCTATGGCACCCAAGGAAAACCCACAATCATCTTGATCTATCACTTCATTTCCCTAAGACTGCTTACAAAATTTTGGGATGAAATTTCTTTCAAGTTGGGGATGATGTGACAACCCGAAAGTTCAAGGTCTTTTCCTACGTATCACTCTTTTTCACGTTCTTGTTTTACGTTGTAACCATGAGTACATTATGTGAACTAATTAATGTGTTGTTTATAATTGATTCTTAAATGTTAAGTGTTTATATTTTATTAAACTTAGCCTCATACTACACACTAGTGTAACTTGATCTCTGCCCGAACCTTCCCATTCACTTTGTGTTCAACTCTCGGCCCAAACAGAGCCCAAATTTGGGTCCGGCTCACTAGATAGCCACACACACTCTTTGATTTTGTGTGTGCTCCCTATAATTTTGCAACACACACAAAATAACAAACCCTAACTCCTCTCCTTTCCCTCTCAGTGACCGACGGAAGCCCCCTTTGTTCCTTCGAAGCCCTCTCCTTCTTGCAACATCATCTTCCTCGTTCTAGCATACGTTTCACACTCTTTCGGTTAGTCACTATCACTGTTTTATTCGTTAGACATGGTTGTGTTTCTGTTTGTTGATCACTTGTATAGAGGGTACGATGATAGCATGGTTTTAATCGCGTGAAACATGGATGATATGATTTAATAATTTTATGATGATAACAAACTGTTAGACTTAATCTGGTGGTGTGATTGGTATTAACTGTAAACGAGGGTTGCTAGAAATTCTGGTTTAGTTTGCATGAAAGATGTTCAAATGTATAATGAATTCGATGACTTGATTTTGATGACAAACTGTGGTTGCATGAATCTGATTTGTACGACTAATGAGGATGTTAATTGCTGATTAATGTGGTCCATGATTTATGTTTATGTGAAATCAAAGAAACATGTTGTAGGTTATGTTGTTTTGATGTACGACGGCAATTAGGGTTTGTATGAACATGAGTAATAGTTGAAAAAGTTGTATTGTTTGATCTAATGCGAATGTAATAAAATGTTAGCTGATTTTACGGAATAGTTGATAATAAGGGCTTAGATCAGTTAGACTTCATGGGGTTCCAACTGAGGTTGTGAGTCGAAACCTGTTGGTTCCAACTCGAGATCTCTGTGGTTCCGACACATAACTCGATATCATACAACAATGGGACTCAAGACGAGCTTGGTTGCGAGTCAAAAACTGTCCGGTTCTGACTCAAAGCCTGACTCGAAATCTTGAAGATTTTGACCAATGTTTTGCCACTCGAGACCTTTGGTTTTGACTCGAGACCTCTAAGGTTGCGAGTTGAGATCTCGTGGTTTCGACTGATATCCCACCTGAAACATACTTTAAACTTATTTGGGCCATACACTGGTTATTGGGCCACCAACAGAATTTGGACCGCATACTGAAACACTGGGCCACACACTTATAATACACTTACTGGACTAATGATGCTATGATACTAATCGTATGTGGCCCACTTGCTTGACTAAGTACTACATGAACCTGTTTGATATACGTGGATTACTTACATACGAACCCAACTGTTATTGGTAACCATAATAGGACGTGGTTGACCAACTTGAAACAAGTAAATAACCAACCGAGCATGTGACAACTCGTATTTCAACAGTCGTTCAATGTATTGGTCCTTGCATGCTTTGTCCTATGGAGTGAATCACATGTACATGTTTGATTATAATTGAATGGTTAACGTGTTTGATTATGCTTGATTGTCTTAAGCGATAAATGTTAAACGTCATGTTTTATGATACTTAGTCTTATGGGTCGAACCCCTTTCCTTCTCTACTAATTCTCGGCCCAATCCAAACAAGCCTTTGGAAGCCCGGCTCACTTGTTAAGCGCTTACACATACACGGTTTATGTGTATGGCTCTCACAATCTCACTAAACACAAAACTAGCAAACCCTCCTCTCTATTCCTCCCTCTCTCTCGACGGCAGCCCATAGCTTTCTTGTTCGAGATCTTGGTTCCATCATCTCATCCGGTTAGTATTCGTCCTTATTATCTATCGATCAACATAAGTGGATGTTTGATTATGTTCTTATATGTTGAATTGTGTTAGGGTTGCATGTTAGTAAGATCCTTGATGAACAAACTTGCACTAACAAACTGTTAGAATCGATTTAGGGGCATGAGCAATGTTAGTCGATGATCTAGAACTGTTTAACGTTGTACTCATTGGTATGATTATGTAATTAAAACTGATTTAAAGGATGATGTGTTGTTAATGGTCATGATGATCGAATAGTGAGTTAGGGTTCTTACACATAAGAGTTTTGATCGGGTTTGAATGATGATTATGATCGATGATAGTTGTTTCGATTAATTAATGATCTAGAACTGCATGATAACGAATGATGGTTGAAATAACTGCTCCAATGATTCGGTTTGAATGTTCAAAATGATTGATAAAAATAGTTGATCATGATTATACTTTTTGAACGTGTATAATTGTTGATTTAATGTGATATTTGATCTGATTTAAACTGCCAAATTTGCTAACTGATGTTACAGAGATAGTGGGCAACAAAGAAGGGAATTGGTTACATCTACCGGGTCTCGACTGAGGTTGCGAGTCGAGACCTCATGGTGTCGACTCGAGACCAACCATCATCAAACAAGAGAACTCGAGACCAGCGGTTGCGAGTCCGGTTGTGACTCGAGACTTGACTCGAGACCTCATGGTCTCGACAATTGAACTCATCATTCGAAATCGCCAGTTGCGACTCGAGACCTCAGGGGTTGCGAGTCGTGACCTCATAGTCTCGATTGATTATCACTTGAAACAAAACTTGAACTGGTATTTGGGCTGAACACTGTATGTTGGGCCACGGATGTACAGTGGACCACACACTTGCAACAGACTGTGCATTATTTGGGCTTTATGTTTGTATTATTGAGCCGAACATTGTGAACTGATGTACTATGTGTTTAAGTGATAGTAAAATGTATGTGATATTGAACTACAATGTTATACGTGTTGTGTGACAACAATGTGTGTATTTCTTGAAGTACGAAACTGATTTTTATTGGTAACCACGTTAGGACTTGGTTGACCAACCGTAAACGAATAACTAGTCTTACCGAGCAAATCTAAGGTGAGTTCACTGCTCTTTTTCAAGCATGCGCCCCGGGGAGGGACATCGGGGAATTATTCCAGGGAGGAATAATGGGTTATTGGGTTTAACTGGAATGTTAAACTGGGAAGTTGGATAATACACTCACCTTCTATCACTTAAGTCCCATCTACTACCGAACTAGTTGCCGGGGAGGCAACGGGGTTATTAGTTGATAGCGCTGTTAGGTTTGGCACCCTCACACAGTACCGGGGAAGACGGGCGTGAACTAATGACCTTAACCACTCGACCAATGTTTGATAGAGCATTGGGGAAAGGCAAACAAACTAACGCCATCTTGCGGTATCGAGTTATTATCAACATGCTTTTAAATTAATATTTGGTAACTAAACGTTTTTGACAAACTTTGAAATCGCCAACGTTATGTTGATACAATTGTCTGCATGCTTGCAGGTCGTTAGATTGTTGGACATGGAACTTGCTACCTGGGATTGCTGGAGTGGTCATGGGTCGAGCCTCTTGGAAACATGTGACAAGCTTATTGGTTTTCATACACTTGGTTTTGAAACATTTGAACATTGATTTACTTTATGTTTCCGCTGAACGTATTGGTTTTAAGTTATGTTTTGAATATACAATATCGTGATAAATGGAAAGTTCTATTTAATATCTTGTTACAGCTCAATGTGATTGGTGGCTGGATCCTGGTACGTCACACGTCTCGCAGGGTTTCCGCATGTGGTATTTTGGGGGTGTGACAGTTTGATATCAGAGCCACTAGTTATAGTGAACTAGGTTTTAAAACGCTTTTATAAAACCAGACTATAACCAGACAGTTTGAAATCGACCATGACACTCAGCTCCAGATTGCAAGGTACGTCTCTCGTTTTGCATTGCACAACTAGTGTACACTTACGTATCACATTGCATGTGATTGCACACTTAGCACTATAGTATAAACTCATGTAGTTTATGCCTATGTTATGTGATCGATAGTGTGACATTTCCTCTAGACTTTTGTGATCCATGTTTTGTGATGTCCCTGCTTTGCTACTCAAATTTGAGGAACCTTTTAGCGCGAGTTAAGAGGAGCTGAGACAAACAAGCAAATTGCATTATCATTATGGGTTCACACCCTTAACCTTTTTCACTTTTCTGATATAGAATCATGAGTGGATGTGGTGGACGTAACGGTGGACGTGGTGGTGGTCATGACGGTGGACGTGGCAACATTGTCATGTCCTAGGCTGGTATGTTATCTACCAAACACTCACTATTCCTGTGTCATGTATGCGACACTCACTCGTGCGTTGTGTTTTCTCTCATCTTTAGGGCAACCCGCGAACCAGAACAATTCGCCTGCCTGTACATTTAAGACGTTTATGGATTGTAAGCCTCAGACGTTTAGTGGAACCGAAGGAGCAGTGGGACTACTTCGATGGTTCGAGAAAGCCGAGTCAGTTTTTGCTATGTCTAACTGTCTCGTAGGGGACCAGGTGAAGTATGTTACAGGCACACTGGAGGATGGTGCCTTAACTTGGTGGAATGCCCAGGTGCAGATGCAAGGCATCGAGATGGCAAATGCAACTACTTGGGATGATTTCAAGGAGTTGATGCGGGAGGAGTACTGTCCTCGTGATGAAATTCAGAAACTAGAAAGTGAGTACTACAACTTGAAGATGGTGGGATCTGAGATCGAGGCTTACACGAAACGATATCACGAACTGGCGAACATGTGTCCTAACTTATCACGACCACCACATCGGAGAATTGAGCTGTACAAAAATGGCTTGGCACCGCAGTTCAAGGGTTTAGTTACTACTGCAAACCTTGACAACCTGCCTCGAATCATTCATTTAGGACACAAGATTACAGACCAGGAGGTCGAGCGTGGTTCGCTACCACCTCGTGTTTCTGCTACTACTGCTACTACGCCTGCTAATGATAACAAGCGTAAATGGAGCGATACAGACAAGGTGTCCAGCGCAAGTCAATCACAGAAAAAGCCTGGCAACAGCAATAGTCGTAGTTTCAGCCAGTCATCCTCTGTTAATCAAGGTCAAAGCAGCAATCCAAACCAAGGCTCCTACATGGGAAGGCAGCCAAAGTGTAAGAAGTGCAACTATCATCAACGTGGACCGTGTACCCGAGCCTGACATAGGTGCGATAAGGTGGGACACATGGCAAATGATTGTTGGGCTTCGTTTCCAAAGCAACAACAACAGTGATATTCACCAAAATACACATACTTTATTCCCCCATTTTACCCCCATTTTATGCATTTTTGGCCGTAAAATCGTGAATCGGATAATTAATCAGGTATACTTTTGTTTACAGTCCTAAAACAGCATGCCAAACAAGAAGATGATGAAAACGAGGACTTTCCGGGCGAAACGACAAAGCTGCGAAGATTCTGTGAAGAATTCTGACATGGGCAAGTTGCACGGTCGTGCGACTCATGGCACCACCGTGCGGTTCCGACGACAAAGCCCATCTCGGCAATGCACAACCAGTGCGATCCGGAGTGCAACGAAATCCCAGAGTTAAACGACTGTGCGGCTGGATGCACCCCGTGCGGATCCGATGTCTAGCAGCAACCCGGAAATACACCACCAGTGCAGCTGCACGTGCCAACCTAACCGGGAGATGCACGCTCGTGCCACCTATGGAACGGTCGTGCGACTACAAAGACCGGTCAAGATCTAATGATGTCACACAGTATGGTGAACAGTGATTCAAAAGTGAACGGTCATGCACTTTAATGGCACGACCGTGCAATCTGTAAAAGTTATAGAAAACAGACAGCAGCATTTTATTCAAAATTCTGGACTTTTGGGAGCTTCACAGGCGATTTTACAGGCTCCGAAGGCATTAGCTTTCACCCAGATTCAAGCCCCATTGTGCCGTTTAGCTCCGTTACTATCTGGATACTCAATCTTGTGCTTGTTTATGGTTTGATTCTCCAATCCTTCCATGTTTTTGTTATAATTCAAGCATTTAGATTGAAGATTATGTATTATTGTAAGCCTTTGGGCAACAACACTAGTATCCCTTGCTTAATTACAACCTTTAGTATGTTAATTATGTTTGTAATGACACTTTGAAGCATTTTCTATGTTAATCTTTGATGATTAGTTTGCAACCTTTTTTATTGATGTTGATTTCTTGATTATAAGTAATTATCTTGGATGATTAGTATATGGTTAGTTGAGATAATTGAAAGATGAAGCTTAATTAATCATGTATTAGTAGACTTTGAACATGCTTAACTTATTTAACTTGTTTAAAATGTGTACACCATGATACTAGAAATGGTTAGTGGTTTAATACGGGGTAATTATTGTTAATCAAGAAAGCTTTCCCTCACGTAAGGGCCTTAACGGGTTAAATGGTGTTGTTATGAATTCTTGCCATGAATTGTTAGCTTAGTTAGTAGTTTAGGCCAAAATTGCTATCTTGGTGAATTTATGTGCAAGATTTGTAAAATGAACTCGGTTGTGATTTAATCTAGTTTATGCTTGTCTCGATGGTTGCATTGTGTTTATCGGTGTCACTTTCCTTGATTAAGTGAGGTTAGAAAACTCCTAACGGATGACTACCTTATCTTTAGGGGATTTTCATAGACATTTATCAATTGCACGTTAAAGAACAATTTTAGGTGGTTAAAGTGTGTTTATCGTTTTAGATTTCCAAATAATTGTCATGTTAGGATTCCCGAAAGGGATACTAATTGTCTTGAAAATGAAGAATTGACCATATGTAAAGTGACAAAAATGACTTAGTTCACATGCTTAGGTTGTGTATAAAGCAAGGCTATATATCTATTTTCTTATTTGGAGTCTATTATGTTTTTATAAATATTTCTTTATGCTTATTTTAGTTCTTAGAAAATCACACAACTTATCTTCATACCGGTAATTTAATGACAAAGGTTTAGTATTATTCATCAGCCCACTTCCTTGGATCGACACTTGGTTCTTACCGATACTTTACTACATATATGACGGGGTACACTTGCCCTTTCGTGTGTGTTTTGATGTTGAAGTATAAATCACTTTTATAAATTTAAAACCAAATCGTGTGTAAATTCATTATAAAAATATGTATATACGCGCACAGGTCAAGTTTTTGGCGCCGTTTCCGGGGACTTGGCGAGCTTTAGGAACGACCCGAGTCATTATTTTATCGGTGCACATACTTGTTAATATTTGTGAATATTTTCCGATTCATTTATTCGTTTATTTATTTGTTAATATTTCTTGTTTTAATTTAATTTATTCGTTTTCCAAGTCTATTTTAAACACTTGTGAAATTTTTATTCCATTTATTTGTTCGGATTGGAACTCATTATTCATTTATTCTGAGTTTTCGGCTCCGAAAAATCATTTTTATACTAGCTGGTTCGATTATTTGATTCATTATGATTTTTATAAAAATTTTGGGCCCATTTTCAAATTTTTATAAAATTTTTCAGCCTTATTTACATAAATTCTGTTTCATTTCAGCCAAAAAAAATTAAAAAAAAACAGCCTTATATAATAATAAAATATTCATGTCGGTCTATTTTTCGTTTGCCGGTTGATGTCCTCAACCCCCGCCCCCGACCCTGTTGAGCCGTCAGACGAGCCTGAGCGTGATCTGAGGAGACGTCTTTGCGAAAGATCTCGTGCGATTGCGCTGCATCTCGAGGTTGCGTTTATTTCCGGGAAACTTACATTCACGTTGGACAGGACCATACACGGTGAAAGAGGTATTTCCATATGGGACTGTTGCAATAGAGAACGCGGATGGCGTTATTTTCAAGGTAAATGGTCATCGTTTGAATCATTATGTTGCCGGGCCGATCGAGTCGGCGGTGGAGGTTATCGAACTCCACGTCCCGCACACATCATAAGTGTGGGGAGGAGAGTCTACGCTACTGACTCGAGGATTAAAAATGTAGCAATAGCGTCTTTGGCACTTTAGGGGTAAAATTGTCTATATTTTTGTTTTTGCCGTTTTTAGGTGTTTTTGGCGTATTTGGTAGTTTTCGTAGGTTCGTACAATTTTTTAACATGTCGAGCGAAGGTTCTAAAAGCGAAAAAAGGTCCAATCGGCTGCTGAAAATGATTTCTGCAGAAAAAAACTGATCTGCAGATGTGGCACGGCCGTGCCAGATACCGCACGACCGTGCGGTTGCGGACCGGCCAGCATCTCGAGTCGTACCCCCAGTGCAATGCCGAGATCATCATGCCAGGGTCACACAAAGTCGGACACGCATGACCGTTCGTCATGTTGCACGACCGTGCGAGAGGCCAGTGGCAGTTTGGTCATTTGTGCAGTATGAAAACCCTTATCTGCAGCCCCCATTCTCATTCGCGAAAACCCTACTGCACCAGCCATTCCAGACCGAGTTTTCCCCAAAATCGCACCATTTTTCGCACGGTTTCTCAGATCCTTTCGCACGGTATGTTTTTTCTCTTCGATTTTCAGTTTCATCCTTGTTCTAGGGTAGATTTGTTCAATTTCTTCAAGGCTTTTTAGGGTTCCCTTCATAAACACAATTGAAGCCCTAACCCTTGTAAGATTGATGCATTTCGTGAACATCCGGCCGATTTTCTAACCCCCGTTTCCCCAAAATTTGTTGATTTTCGGAAAAATCTGGCTGTTCTGTTCCGGGGTTAAGAATCTGCAGAAAACGGAGTCGCACGGTCGTTCTAATTTGGCACGGTCCATGCGATTACGGCTGTTCACGAAGGATTGCTGTGGTCTCGGTGATGCACGGTGGTGCCATTGATTGCACGCCGTGCAAGTCCGACAGATGCCGACCACCATCACTGATCATCGGCGACGCATGACCGTGCGTCTGGTCGCACGTTCGTGCGACGGGACCAGATCAGTATTACAGAACCTTCATAACTGTGTGTTTAGGCTGTTTTTGTTTGAAATTTTCCTGCTCCTCTTGTTCTAACAACATTCCTCATGCAGATGGACCATCTTGTAACAACCTGCACGTTCATGCGTTGTTACTACTCGTTACACTCGTTACGCCTAGCACCAGAGATTCGGATCATAATGTAGCTATACCGCATATATCGCTATTTCGCAGTATTTTCGCATACTACGCATACTTTATCGCTATCACATCACATTGCACCTACTGACAACCACGAAGATGTCAAGTGAGGACCAATTCTACCCTCCTTGATAGACGTGATGTGTCGCAGTGCAACTCAATACTAAAGAAAACGCACTCGCAGGCACGCGTAACACGATTATCGCAGGATTTGAGATATGGATATGTATATACGACCCTATGTGACTAATTGTAATAAATATATGAATATAGGTATGAAAATGTGTAACCAAACAATCACGACGCTTAACGAACAAAACGAAACATCAAAACGCCATTCGCCGGAGACCACCGATCGAGTGACCACTTGATCGGGTAGCCATCCGATCGGATTACCACCCGATCGGACAGCCTCCCGATCGGACAACCATCCGATCCGTTGCACTTCTTCCCCTGCACTCCACTTCACCTATAAATAGCACTTGTCACATCACTTGAACAGTGATGTGACAGCTCTCACTCGACCAGCACGCTTTTAGGGCTTTTCCTCTCGATTCCTCGCGATTCTTGTAAGTTTACAACTCAAATCTTGTACTTCTTTGATCCACACACACTTCTTCATCTTTTTCACCTTTGAATCTTAACTTTTAACCATGAAATCAATGGATTTGAGGTGTTCTAGTGTGAGGTCATCATGGAATTTTTATGAACTTCAAATGTTTGCCTCATTCCACCAAGAATAACTCAGATCTGAAGGATTTCCACATGATTTCACTACGATTTCGCATAGATCTAGAAACTTCAATGATAAAAGGATTGAAAGAAACTTTTCAACTTTCTTTCAACTCTTTTACACTCAATGCACTCAAAACCGATGGAATCAGAGCTCGTTCCGATCTTCTACTCATTCTAAGTGAAGTATTGGTTCCAAGTCTGATTCTGTCTAAAGAGACAACCGATTTCGGGTTAAGCATGAACAACCGTTACAGACAGTTAACTGATCGGACCAGGGTGATTCCGGTTCAATCGGAAGACTTGGTTCGTAATGGAGTTCTGTTGTTTGGCAGGTTATCACATCGTCTCGATCAAAACCACAAACTTTCAAAACAATCAAGTGTCAAGACGATCAAGGCAGTTGGAACGGAATGCCATCCGATCAGATTACCACCCGATCGGGCAGCCGTCCAATCGGCTTGCACTTGGTTCCTCACTTAAACTATCATTTCAACTTTTCAAAGTCTTGAACGTTGAACGGATTGTCGTCCGATCGGATTGCCACCCGATCGAACGACCATCCGACCATGTGATGTTTGGGACCTCGACACTTAAACAATTTTCAGCATGATCAATACATAGTCAGTTCCAAACGGATTGCCACCCGATCGGATTGCAATCCGATCGAGTGACAAACTGTTGTGAACTTGTTTACACTAAGTGTCCTACTAATCGGATCGTCACCCGATCGAGCCGCCGTTCGATCGATCGACCTGAATGGTAGAGATACTCCTCTGTTTTCAAAATGCTACAACGAAAACTTGAAAAGTCAAACCATCATACACAAACACATCTTCAGCAAACGAGGTGACAATCCAATCGAATGGCCATCCGATCGGATTGCCATCCGATCGGATTACCATTTGACGCTTGGTTCACTCGCCACCGTTTACCGCACTGTTCGACGCTTACGCTATCAATCTGTAATCAGGCTATTCTCAGACGCACTCCCTTCAATCAAACCAAGTTGTATTTACTTGCTGAGCACCAACTGTGAGCATACTCGAACCCCTTTTTATCGCATTTTTGGGTGTAACATACATTTTTATCAAATCAAACTAATCGAATGCTTAAACTATTTATCACATGCGAATAACTGTTATGCATATTTATACATGATGCTAGTTACATATGTGTTAGGACTTATACTCACGAGGTCCCGCCTTAACAAGTATAGTACTATAGCACCCGACGGGGTCTAGTTAGGATGAATAGCAATCGTAATCGCAGCTCGAGTGACTTAGCTGGTAGTATCGGTCTTAAATGCATATATGTTGAGGTATCTCGTTTATGTATTTGGAAATTCGCAACACTTTTTATCTATTTACGCTACTCTATCAAAACTTGTATACTCGCCAATACTTTTGTATTGACGTTGTTTTAACGTATGTTGCAGGTTTAGTCGCAGTCTACATCAAATCAAGCTAGGAAGTCTAGAAACACACCTAAAATCTAGGTTGTCGGATTTGTATAGTTTGAGAGAACATGAAAATTCATGGCAGCTTATGTGATTGTACTTGTTTATTAATATGGGATAATGAACGCATTAAATACTGTCACAATTTTGTTGTTATGGATTCTCTTGAGCAATCTGATTCGCCTAGTGTCGTGGCCCGATGATTCTGCCATCGGTTGGGGTGTGACACATCCCTTCCTACAATTCAACCCTGACAATGAGCGGGAAAGTCTTTGCATTCCGAAACTTCATGCGCTATGGAATAGGCGAAATCAATTCGGCATCCCCAGAAGATTAGATTGTAATGTAATGATCGAGTTAAACCAGCGTGAGCGGCTTGAAAACATGTTGACACTTCCATTCTCGCGTTTGGTCAACATCGACCGCCCGATTTATTTGGAACCCACGCTAGAATTCTTCGCTTCCTACTCGTACGAAAAGCCAAAAGCGAGTAAAAATCCTGACTTCCGCTATGCGAAACGGATAAATTTTAGGTTAGGCGGTCGTTGGCACAAGTGGACCGTGGGAAGGTTAGGTCGAAGACTCGGAATATACACCGATGAAGAAATGGATTCCGAGGTCTTTACTAATCAATTTACCTTTCCCAGCGAAGACGAGCGGGGTGAGTTTTGGGCACGAATTGCGGTTGGCGACCCATATGATCCTAGGATGTCCAAAGCTTCAAGATTACGAGACCCTTTACTTCGGGTTATGCACCACATATTCAGCCACACCATCGTCGGGCGCATGGACAGTTTGGGAAACTGTCCCACACCAGATCTTATATTTCTTTATGCGCTCAAGGAGAGGGTCCACATCAACCTCGCTGCAAGGATGGCTGATTACTTTATGCAAAGTTCGGGTAGAACCACCAACAGTCAGATACATGGTGGTCAGTATGTGACCCAAATTGCTTACAACATGGGAATAATGACTGACGAGGTGGTTCGGGGTCTTATGTTGGTTACCGAGGGTTTGTATGTTGACATCCGTTCTCTGAAAGCGATGGGGATTATAGCAGAGACAAATCATGGGGATAGGTTGAAGGGGCTCAACAACGAGGTCTGGGACCCGTTGCCTCCAGAGCCGGCGGAGGATGAGGATGAGGATATGGAAGACGAGGAGCAGCATCAGGAGCCGCCGCACTCACCACCACACTCACCACAACAGCACCACTCACCGCAGTATCAGCACTGGCCCCCCGGCATCCCTTCGTATCCGGAGTTCTATGGCCAGTTCCAGCAGATGCAGGTCAGTCACGAGCAGCAGCGGGCCAGTTTAGAGCAACTGCATGTTAGTCAGGAGCAGCTACGGGCGAACCAGGAGGCGATTAGGTTGAACCAACACTTCATGCGCCAGGAGGTGCAGGCCGGGTTTTCATACCTTTTTGGGGGTCTTCATAATGCTTTCCCCAACTACTTTCAGGAGCCCCCATAGTTCCCATTCGGGAACCCAGGCGGTTATGGAGGGGCAGGCCCATCCGGCACGGGAGGAGATGCTGATGACGACGACGAGCAGTAGGTGGAGTTGCTTTGTTTCTTTGTTTGGATATTTAGTACTCCTTTTATGTATGTAAATTATGGTTTGTTTGAGTTTAGATTGTCACTGCCTTCTGCTTTGTTTTGCTTTGCTTTGCTTTGCTTTGTGACATCCTTACAGATTTTTGAAGCAAGTCTTGGACCGGAGCACACCACAGAATCAGCTTTAAAGTCTCGTTTCATCTAAATCAGCTTCAGGGGAGTGTTATTCTCTGTTTTCTCTATATTTTGGGTTTCGCATTGGGGACAATGCGAAGTTCAAGTGTGGGGATGGGGTTTAACATGTTGACCTAAAAAAAATCAGAAAAATCAATCAAAAATATTGGTAAATTGTATATTTTGTTTAGTAAATAAACCGGTTAGTTGTGTTTTAGAAAGCTTCAAATATGATAAAAACCCGACAAGCCAAATAAATTTTGAAAAATATAACTAGAAAGCGTGACAAACAAAGAAAGACTTGCATGATAATTTTCACACTTTTACCCATTCCTTTCGTTATGTGAGCATATTTGAGCCTTAAACTTGTTATATATTTGTTCATTTCGGAGTAGGAGTGAGTCGGATGTCACGTGTAGTTTAGAACTTGTTACTAGCATGCTTGTTAAGACCATAAACGTGTGAAATTGTGTAGAAGTGATAGAGGCACCTAGAAAACCCCTTTGTTATTAGCCTTGTTCTTTGTGTTGTGTTTCCCCTAAACCCTACATTACCCCTTAGGATTAACCATGTTGAGCCTTCCCCGTGTTCCCTTTGTTTACCCAACAAAATCACCCACTTAGCCAAATTTAGCCTTTTATTTTTAACCCTTTTGTGTTAAAACTCGGTCAAAATCATTGTTTAACTAGCGCTTCTTATAGTTAATTGTTCATTGTACAATTCCATTAGATTAAAATTATATATAAAAATAATAATATTAATAAAAACAACAAAAACAGAAAATAAAACACCCTAAAATAGGGTGAAGTCGACAAAATTCGAGAAATTTTGAATGCTAAAATGATGAAATCTCGCTGATGAGTTCGATATCACAAAAGCCGCCTTTTAAGGCGTAAGCATGTATAGTTTTATTGTTTTACGCTTGTTAAACGTAACTACCGAGTTTTAACCATTTTGTCAATTTAAAATTCCCATTCCATACCCTTCACCCAAGCCTATCATTACAACCCGTAAAGACCTCTTGATTTGCACTTTTTAGCATGTTAGTTGGTGGAGATAAGATCTTGAAACAAGCTTATGATATTACACGTTTCATTTACGAGGCATTGAGTGTTTGCACATACATATTTTATGTATGTTTCACAAATAAAACCGAGTGTGTGTGAACATTGTGAGGTGTGTGAAGATTAGCATGTTAAGTCAATCGAAAGTGAAGTCACGGCTTTTTGGTTATCTATACACATATTTGCATATGCTTGTTTGGTTTGAATCAATAGATGTTGTCTTTCGAAAAACCGGCGGCTAACCATATGTTTGTAGTTGTATTAGTAGATAGTTTGTAAATTCTCGTTCTTGTTAGATTCTAGCTTTTATTGCATTTTAGTTTTAGCTTGCTTGAGGACAAGCAAGGTTCAAGTGTGGGGAGGTTTGATATTCACCAAAATACACATACTTTATTCCCCCATTTTACCCCCATTTTATGCGTTTTCGGCCGTAAAACCGTGAATCGAATACTTAATCAGGTATACTTTTGTTTACAGGCCTAAAACAGCATGCCAAACAAGAAGATGATGAAAACGAGGACTTTCCGGGCGAAACGACAAAGCTGCGAAGATTCTGTGAAGAATTCTGACCTGGGCAAGTTGCACGGTCGTGCGACTTACGGCACCACCGTGCGGTTCCGACGACAAAGCCCATCTCTGCAATGCACAGCCAGTGCGATCCGGAGTACAATGAAATCCCGGAGTTGAACGACCGTGCGGCTGGATGCACCCCATGCAGATCCAATGTCTAGCAGCAACCCGGAAACGCACCACCAGTGCAGCTGCTCGTACCACCCTAACCCAGAGATGCACGCTCGTGCCACCTATGGAACGGTCGTGTGACTACGAAGACCGGTCAAGATCTGATGATGTCACACAGTATAGTGAACAGTGATTCAAAAGTGAACGGTCGTGCACTTTAATGGCACGACCGTGCGATCTGAAAAAGTTATAAAAAACAGACAGCAACATTCTATTCAAAATTCTGGACTTTTGGGAGCTTCACAGGCGATTTTACAGGCTCCGGAGGCATTAGCTTTCACTCGGATTCAAGCCCCATTGAGCCGTTTAGCTCCGTTACTATCCGAATACTCAATCTTGTGCTTTTTTATGGATTGATTCTCCAATCTTTCCATGTTTTTTTGTTATAATTCAAGCATTTAGATTGAATAATATGTATTATTGTAAGCCTTTGGGCAAAAACACTAGTATCCCTTGCTTAATTACAACCTTTAGTATATTAATTATGTTTGTAATGACACTTTGAAGCATTTTCTATGTTAATCTTTGATGATTAGTTTGCAACCTTGTTTATTGATGTTGATTTCTTGATTATAAGTATTTATCTTGGATGATTAGTATATGGTTAGTTGAGATAATTGAAAGATGAAGCTTAAATAATCATGTATTAGTAGACTTTGAACATGTTTAACTTGTTTAACCTGTTTAAAATGTGTACACCATGATACTAGAAATGGTTAGTGGTTTAATAAGGGGTAATTATTGTTAATCAAGAAAGCTTTCCCTCACGTAAGGGCCTTAACGGGTTAAATGGTGTTGTTATGTGTCACACCCCGACCACGTATAACATACAAAACGTGGCGGAAAACATCGGGGAGTGTTGTAACATAATTAATTGTTTCCTAACCATGGCATTCAAAGTTGTATTTTATTTATTAAACAAGAGTGTTACATTGTATTAAACAGGAATCAAAGAGTTTATAACATAATTAAACAAAGTCTATCTTCATTTTAAGTCTCTAAGGCACAGGTCCTCCCTAGTGTCACGATCAACATCCTACGCAAAAGCTCCTGAAAACACATGTGAAAATAGGTACGTCAGCATAAAAATGCCTGTGAGATACATAGGTTTTGCGAAAACAGGATTCATGACTTAATAGTTTAGAAAAAAATTTGTTTATCAAAAGTCAGTCATGAACCTTGTAAATTGTTTTGTTTTGTAAATCGTTTAAAAAGCGATAAGATCGAGTGATATGTATAAATAAAAGAATAATGCGTGGTTAAATGTATAACCAAGTAAAATGAGTTGTATAAAGTAAATTGTTTGTAAACCAAAGTCTTGTGAAAAATATGTTATTTATATAAAATGTTATATGTCTCAAATTGAAATGATTCAAATAACGCTACGATATGTAATACCATACAAACACTTATATATAGGAAGTACTAGCGGCGTATCCACCATGCTTGTATCATATTACACACGCCTCGTTACTTAAATCACTTAAACAAACCACCAATGTATAAAGTCTATGTTTAAACCAATAGTCAAAAGTCCTTGTATAAGCCATGTCAAATGTTTATAAGTCCAAAAGTAGTCAAGTAATGTGTATCAAATGTTATGTATTGTAAGTAAAGTATTGTCACAAAATCCAAATGTAGAAATGTACAAAACAAAGTATTTTGAATATATCAAAAAGTTATGTTTTTCAAAGTAATGCATGTTACATTGATACAAACATTTATGTGGTAAGTTAATGCATACATTCAAGCCTTGAGACAGTCGGATAACCCTTTCAGTCAAGGTTATCAAAAGAAATGTTTTCGGATTCAGTCATTCCTTACATCCAAACAAACCCGAGATGTCAGGAATGGGATTTGTCAAGTCCTATGGTAACAGTACTTACTACCGAGCGGCGTAGCTAATGTTAATGAACGTATAATAGTCTTGTTTATGCAAACCAAATGTCATAGCAAAAGTAAACATGTTATATGAAAACAATGTACTAAGTATGCTAATTTAACATACAAAGCAGAAAAGTCATGTAAATCAATGTGCTAGCATGCTATCAGTCAACATACATAGCAGAAATGTAAGTAAAGCAATGTACTAAGTATGCACACAATGGGCATATATAGCATGAAATGTAATGTAAAATGATGTACTAAGTATGCACACAATGGGCATACATAGCATGAAATGTAAAGAAATCATGTACTATAATGTACTAACAAACATAGCAGGTTTATGATGTGAAAACAGGAAAGCATGAAAGTAACAAGTAGGCACATGTGTTTCACCCCAAAACAGTTTGGAAAACAGTAAAAGAGGGGTCTATGTACTCACTTGAGATTGCTCAGAAGTCCTAAGATAACCACCAAGCAATGCTAGAGATCACGGAATCAAACGGCACCTAATATAGGTAACTATGTTAATAACCGGACCTAAATCGGAGGATCGGATAGAATGAGGGCTCGTAAACCAAATGAGTATGGGAACTCATGTATTATGGTTTAATAAAGCCTTCATACTAAATGAAACCTAACCTAAGTGCTTACGACCCATTACGACCCGTTTAGGTAGCTTATGCTACTTTAACGCGTCGTTCGCGTGAAACGTGTTCGGAATGCCTAACTAGTCCTATGATAAGTAAAATATGCCTTAACATGTCTAATATTGTTACCAAATCAGTTTAGATACCAAAATTTATGTTACATATGCTTAAAATGAATTTTGGCATCAAAAGGGCATTTTGGTAATTTACCTAAGGCATATAAACTACCTATCATACAACTACTTAAACGAAGCGACCATAAGGTATAACCTCAGAAGGTTATTCCCTATATACTATGGTCACCTAATGTGTTTGGTCAGATCCTAATGATCGACCAAACGGGTCGGGTTCGAAAGTATAAGCGATTGTTTAGATCGCTTACCTTACGACCCTATATAAGCACTAAACTAAAAGTGACGAGCTAAGCATGTTAAAACATGCTTAACTAAGTTTAGAAAACAGGTTTGGTATCAAAACAAACGGTTTTGATACCTAAGAGTAGTTTGGTTACAAAACACGCAAGAATGCGCATTTTGACCGAAACTACGGCTCGTCACTGAGCCTAGATAACGTGGTAATCAGTAGGTATAGTCACTAGGGACTATAACCATCGTGATTACAATCACGTTGCGAAGTTCAAACGAACTCCACATTGACCATAAATTGGTCAATGCAGAAAGTCAAACAAAGTTTGACTTTCGGACTCGAAAGCAATAAAAGAACGAAGGAACACTTACAAAGGGTCCCCGAATGCTAATCTAGATCAAAATAGCTCAGGTATGAAACAAAGGTTTCAACTTAGAGCACATTAGATCAGATTCTTGTGAGGAATGAGTGAACATAAGGTGGGTATTTATAGTTTTCGGTTCACCGTTAGGATCGTTTCTTGGAAAAGGGGGCACGATCTAAGCCGTACACTTGTTGGAAAGTTGTGGTAACTCATTTTGCCATACACCATAAGAGTTTGACACTTGGCCTTGGCCTTTGGAGGGGCTAAAGGCTGTCAACAGCTGAGAAAAACGTTTTTCTGCATATGGGCCTCCCTTACGGACCGTAAGGGTAGGGCTTACGGTCCGTAAGCCTTTGATCAGAATTGTAATTCTTTCTAGTTTTTGCATAAATGCCTCTTGGCTTTTTGAAAGGTCAATTAACTTATACTTTGCACTTTGAACCCTCCATATTGACACATAAGAGCCTCAAGACTTATACCCCTCTTGTTAAGTCCTTGGCCACTCGGTGATTGCCCGAAAAGTCAAAGTTTTCAACGTTGACGCTTTAACCCCTTGTACACGGATTTGATCATAACTTTCTCGTACGATAACGAAACTTTATGAAATTTTGTATCATGCATTCTAGTGCATAATTATCCGTTACAAAGCTTCGGGTTTGTCAAGTTTAGTCCCTGTAAGCGAATTAACTTGTTTTTGCCATACCAAAGCCTTCAAAACTTATTTCTAAGTTATGTAAGGGTTATTTAAGGTATGTTAAGTATATGTTGATGTTCCGGAGTATTTGTCGCATTAAACTGGTTACGTTTACGCACCAGTTTGCGTATAACTCTCCAGAAAGCGATATAGAGTTTGAAATTGAATAAAAGTCAAAACATGAAAAATGTAAAACACAACCAAACAAACATTGGGATCCAATAACATTGTTTTATTGATAATAGAACTGTTCACAATGATAATAAGCACAGATGTTACATTATGAATTCTTGCCATGAATTGTTAGCTTAGTTAGTAGTTTAGGCCAAAATTGCTATCTTGGTGAATTTATGTGCAAGATTTGTAAAATGAACTCGGTTGTGATTTAATCTAGTTTATGCTTGTCTCGGTGGTTGCATTGTGTTTATCGGTGTCACTTTCCTTGATTAAGTGAGGTTAGAAAACTCCTAACGGATGACTAACTTATCTTTAGGGGATTTTCATAGACATTTATCAATTGCACGTTAAAGAACAATTTTAGGTGGTTAAAGTGTGTTTATCGTTTTAACTTTCTAAATGATTGTCATGTTAGGATTCCCGAAAGGGATACTAATTGTCTTGAAAATGAAGAATTGACCAAATGTTTTAAGTGACAAAAATGACTTAGTTCACATGCTTAGGTTGTGTATAAAGCAAGGCTATATATCTATTTTCTTATTTGGAGTCTATTATGTTTTGATAAATATTTGTTTATGCTTATTTTAGTTTTTAGAAAGCACCCAACTTATTTTCCTACCGGTAATTTAATGACAAAGGTTTAGTATTATTCCTCCGCCCACTTCCTTGGATTGACACTTGGTTCTTACCGATACTTTACTACATATATGACGGGGTACACTTGCCCTTTCGTGTGTGTTTTGATGTTGAAGTATAAATCACTTTTATAAATTTAAAACCAAATCGTGTGTTAATTCATTATAAAAATATGTATATATGTGCACACGTCAAACAGTAGTATCAACAGCAACAACAACAGCGGCAGCAACCCCAACAGAACCAAGGCAATAGGAAAGGATGCTTCCAGTGCGAGGACGAGGGTCATATTAAGCGGGATTGTCCTCAGTTGAATCAGAACACCAATAACAACGAAAACAACAACCGTCATAATAACTACAACGCGGGAAACAACAATAACAATAACAATGCTGGGAACAACAACAATGGGAATAATGGTGGTAATGGTGCACGCGGGAGAGTATTTACGATCAGAGCTGGTGATGCTAGGAACGATGGCAATGTCGTGACTTGTACGTTTTCTGTGAACAACCTTTTTACTTCTGTTTTATTCGACTCTGGTGCCGATTGGAGTTATGTGTCCTTGGGGTTCAGTCGTCTGTTAGGGTTGACTCCAACACCTCTCACGAACAAACATGTAGTGGAATTGGCTGATGGCAAGTCAATTGAAGCCTCACACGTTCTATTAGGGTGCAAACTCGATCTTGTGGGTCAAGGATTCGACATTGACCTTCTTCCTGTTACACTTGGTAGTTTCGATGTAGTTGTTGGTATGGACTGGTTGTCCAAGCACTGCGCTGACATACTTTGTAAGGAGAAAATCGTATGTATACCACTCCCTAGTGGAGAATCACTGTATGTTCAAGGTCATCGAAGTGGTGCAATGGTTGGCATAATTTCGGCTATGAAAGCCCAGAAGTGTTTATGAAAGGGCTATCCTGCTATTCTAGCACTTATTACTGGCACTCAGCCGAAGGAAAGGAGGATAGAAGATTTACCAGTTGTCTGTGAGTTTCCTGATGTTTTTCCCGAAGAACTTCCAGGTTTACCTCCACACCGTCAGGTGGAATTTCATATTGATCTTATGCTAGGAGCAGCCCTGATTGCTCGTGCTCCTTATCGTCTAGCACCAGGGGAGTTACAAGAACTGTCTAATCAACTCCAAGAACTGTTGGATAGAGGCTTTATTCGACCTAGCTCTTCACCTTGGGGAGCCCCAGTCCTATTCGTGAAGAAGAAAGACGGGTCCTTTCGTATGTGTATAGATTACCGTGAACTAAACAAGGTAACAGTTAAGAACCATTATCCTTTACCACGCATCGACGATCTCTTTGACCAGCTGCAAGGGTCAAGCTTCTATTCGAAAATCGACTTAAGATCGGGCTATCATAAGATGAGAGTTCGAGAGGAAGACGTCCCTAAAACAGCCTTTCGAACGCGGTACGGCCATTACGAGTTTCTGGTTATGCCATTTGGACTAACTAACGTACCCATGGTTTTCATGGACCTCATGAACCGTGTGTGCAAACCGTACCTCGAGAATTTCGTCATTGTGTTCATTGACGACATTCCGATCTATTCTAAGAGCAAGGAGGACCACGAGCGGCACTTGCATCTTATCTTGGAGCTCCTGAGGAAGGAGCAACTCTACACGAAGTTTTCTAAGTGCGACTTCTAGATTCGAGAAGTACACTTCCTTGGCCACATAGTCAACGAATTGGGAATACACGTGGACCCTGCTAAAATTGACGCTATCAAGAATTGGATGGCACCGAAGAATCCTTCGGAGGTGCGACAATTTCTTTGTCTCGCTAGGTACTATCGCAGATTTATTAAAGATTTCTCAAAGATCGCTCAGCCTCTTACCGCGTTAACGCAGAAAGGCGTTGTATATACTTGGGGAATGAAGTAGGAGGACGCTTTTCGTTTGAAACAAAAACTCTGCAGTGCCCCAATTTTGTCTTTACCTTAGGGTACCAATGATTTTGTGGTGTACTGTGATGCTTCTATTCAGGGTCTCGGTTGCGTGCTAATGCAACGCAAGAAGGTGATAGCTTATGCTTCTCGACAGTTGAAGGTTCATGAGAACAATTACACGACTCACGATTTGGATTTGGGGGCCGTGGTCTTTACGCTAAAAATCTAGAGGCACTACTTATACGGTACCAAATGCACTATTTATACCGACCACAATAGCCTTCAGCATATCTTTGACCAGAAAGAGTTGAACATGCGACAGCATCGCTGGGTGGAACTCCTAAATGATTATGATTGCGTGATCAAGTATCATCCAGGCAAAGCTAACCTTGTAGCTGATGCCCTTAGTCGTAAGGAAACGAAACCTAGATGTGTTCGAGCTTTGCAGCTCACCATCCATTCTAATATACCTGACCAGATCCGTTCTGCCCTAGCTGAAGCGTTGAAGGACGAGAACCTTAAAGCTGAAGCCATGCGGGGCTTGGAGAAATAACTTGTGGAAAGATCTGACGGTATTCGCTCTTTCATGGAGCAAATATGGGTCCCTTTGTACGGAAACCTTAGAGAGCTTGTGATGGACGAATCACACAAGTCTCGATACTCTGTTCATCCGGGTTCTGATAAGACGTATCAGGATCTAAAAGTCTTATATTGGTGGCCAAAGATGAATGCCCACGTCGCGACATACGTGAGTAAATGCTTGACCTGTGCGAAGGTCAAGGTGGAATACCATAAACCATCTGGGTTGCTTCAGCAACCGGAAATACCCATGTGGAAATGGGAACGGATTGCCATGGACTTTGTCACTGGGCTACCAAGAACTCAAAACGGAAATGATGCCATCTGGGTGATCGTTGACCGTCTGACGAAATCTACACATTTCCTTGCGATCAAGGAAACTTATAAGTTCTCGCAACTTGCTGTTGTTTATCTGAAAGAGGTGGTTTCTAGGCACAGGGTGCCAACCTCTACCATCTCGGATCGTGATCCACATTTCATATCTGAATTGTGGCAAGCGATGCACAAATATTTTGGCTCACGTCTTGACATGAGCACTGCTTATCACCCTCAAACGGATGGTCAAAGCGAACGAACCATCCAGACACTTGTCAACTCTGCAGGGATGAAGATGATGAAGATTCCCTTAACTTTGAGCTGCAATTCAAAGGGCAAGTTAGGGAAAAACTGATGAGAGAATAAAGATCAAGAATAAGGAAGTGTTTTGGCATCATCTGTTCTAGGGGGAGATTGTGTTCCCATGCAATCAAGCCAGAAGAACAGATGATATGAAAAGCCAAAACTGGTTCTCAACTGTTGATCACAATAAGCAGTGCATGACCTAGACTTTGCCCAATGATAGTGTTTATCTATAGTTGATGGTCTCTAAAAGTACTTATAATCAGCATTTATTATAATCAGTGTTTAGCTTGTATCAGTTGTTAGAGTTTGTTAGTTTGTTAGATGTCATTGTCTAGGTGACGTCAGCTTAGATGCTTAGTGGTTAGGTTTGTACTATAAATAGAACAGTACATGTACTGTTCTATTAGCTCTTTTGCACCAAGTCATCTTGTACGAACAAATCAGTGAGCTCAGGCTGAGGGGGAGTTTAGTTGCATGCATGCATAGTTGATCTTTGTAATTGATACAATCATTCAACTAAATGAAATCATGTTTGCTGAAAACTATTCAACTTTGATTGTGTGTTAAACTTTATTTCCATCCCCGCTGCACATTCATCTCTGTTTCATCTTCCATTTCTATTAAACAACACAATCTAAGAAACTCAGATCCTAACAACACCGTGTTTAAAAAGAATTGATGATGCTAAAGTTGGGTCTATTTGATGTTAATAATGATTTTTCTTAAAATAAGAGTCTAGATCCATCTAATGAACGTTTTGATGAATAAATCTGATTTTTGCATGATGAAATGATATTAGAAGAATTAATGTACAAAGTGGTGATTTCTGTTTGCTTTGATTCTGGAAAATGGATGAATTACTGTTTGATTTGATGAGATGATTGTTGATCATGTCGCACACACTCACGTACAACCTAGACTTCATGATGTACAAGCACTCCCTGCACACCGTACACCCAGGAGTCGCACACTCCTAAGTGTACAACCCCTGATGCACAAGGTACAAGAGGAGCTAAGCCAAGTCGCACACTCAGCAGAGCCGCACACTCTCTGGTACAAGACACCAATGCACAGGGTATAATTCACTTTAATCCCGACCGTACACACCTCATAACCATATAAATTAGGTACAACTGCTTATTGCATGTTGTACAACTAGACTCTGCATAACCGCACACTTGTTAGTGGGTCGCACACTGACAAGTGGGCCGCACAGTGTTATGATTGGGCCATATGAGTAAGCCGTACACACTTTCATGTTGCACACTTGTTAGGCCCAAATCTTATTTAAACCGAACACTATTACCAACTGTTTGTTGAACCTATATACTGTATAATGTTGAGAATACCTACATCTTTGATGTGTCATACACTAGTTGATAATTGTACACTACGTGTAAAACATACATGATTTACTTACATACGGTCCTAATGATTGGTAACCTTAATAGGACGAGGTTAACCAACTTAGGATAAAAACTCTATCAACCGAGCAATCAAAGGTGAGTTCACACTAACACTTAAAGCATGTATTCCTGGTGTATTTGGGAACCTAATATTCCGGGGGAATGGAATAGTGATTAAAATTATACTCATAATTCATGTCTTAGCATACTAAACAAAACTCTGTCATGAAGTCCCTGACACTTATACCGATTAGTCGCCTAGCATGGCCACCGAAATATTAGTTGATAGCGATATTAGGTTTGATAAACCTCACACCGGGCCTGTTGAGGACGGATGTGAACTAGTATGGCCTTATAACCGATTAATAATGATAGAAATTAATCTGGGGCAACCAGCACTACAGTCGCAGTTTCGGTACCACACAGTTTAGTAGCTTACATAATGAGGTAGCTCCCCATGACGTGTTTCACATTCGGTAACAAAACAAACTAATGTTTTTGGATAAAACAAGTAACTCTTTTAAAACCGTGAACTCACCAACTTTATGTTGATTTACTACTGCATGCTTGCAGATCATTAGATGCTGCGCGGGAGTTTTTGCCTGGAGGAGTGTAGTGGTCGTCTGGAATCCATTGTTGGATTCCTATTTTGAAAACTTATGTTTTAAACTACCTTATGGATTATGTACTTAATGCTTCTGCTAGATACATAACTATGTTTTGAACTTTAATTACTTAAACTATGTTTTAGATTTTACATGTTATGTCACACCCCCAAAATACCACATGCGGAAACTCCGCGGGACGTGTGACGTACCAGGATCCAGCCACCAATCACATTGAACTATAACAAGATATTAAATAAAAGTTTCCATTTATTTCATAAAGTAAATTCAAATCACAACGTAAAACCAATACGTTCAGTGGAATCATAATGTAAATCGTTATTCAAGTGTTTCAAAACAAATGTGCAAAAACAATGAACATGTATCCAAGAGCCACGTCCCATGACCACTCCAGCACTCCCAGATAGCAAGTTCCATAATCCTGAGTCTAATGACCTGCAAGCATGCAGATAAGTATATCAGACAACGCTGGTGAGTTCAAAGTTTATTATCACATTTAGTTACCAGATATGAGTTTAAAACATTTCAGAGATTTGATGTTGTTAATAACTCGATTACCGCAGATGGCTCCAGATAATTTGCCCTTCCCTAATGCTCTATCAAACATTGGTCGAGTGGTTAAGGTAATTAGTTCACGCCCGTCCTCCCAGGTACGGTATGAGGGTGCCAAACATAATAGCGCTATCAACTAATAACCCTGTTGCCTCCCCGACAACCAATTCGGTATATGATGGGACTTAAATGATAGATATAAGTGTATTAACCAACATCCCGGGTTTAACATTCTAGTTAAACCCATTTACCCAATACTCCTCCCCGGAATATTTGCCAGATGTCCCTCCCTGGGATGCATGCTTGAAAAAGACAGTGAACTCACCTTAGATTTGCTCGGTATATTAAGTTACCCGTTCCAGTTAGTCAACCAACCCTACCGTGGTTACCAATGAAATCAGTTTCGTAATAAATTAAGTCACGTATTTCACACAGTCTGCATTCATCACATTGACCACCATATAACTTGCTGCAAGTACTCAGTTCGCATACAAATTCACATTCTATGTGCTTGACACATAATAACACATAACAGGTTGGCTTACACATATGCAGCATCCCCCACGAAGAACCCATTCTTCATGGGATGCTCCCTCGGCGAAGGACCCTCCAGCGAAGGTCTATCCTTCGTTGGAGTTGAGTATGGCAAAGAACCCCTCGGCGAAGAATCATTCTTCGTCGAGTATGAATATGGCGAAGTATAAGTTCGTTGACCTGGGTTCTTCGTCGGGGTAGTCCTTCGTCGCACTACTCAAGATAGTTACAATTTCCCTTAATCTCAGCCATAACGAATGTTCACAATTTGACAGTTTCTCAATCGAATCAAACAACACTTTAATCATGGTCAAGAAACCTAAACACGGACAATCATTTACCGTTCATCAATCCTTTCTAAGCATAACAGTTATACCATTCATTACTATGCAAACCCTAGTCAATAACTTAGCATGTGATCATCATTTTTAATCAAACAATTCATCAGTTGAATACAAGACCAAAGTTACGTATATACAATCATCGACCCCAAAGATTCTAACCACTAATATCAACATAAACCAACACCATAATCATTCACCTATTCCTGATCTAATTGATGAAACCCTAGTTTCACATAAAGTCACAACATCAATAATCTAGCGACTAAAAACGATGAACACTAACAGTACTACCGGAAGAATAAGTTTGATTGAGATAAAGGGCTTCAAGATTCACAGTTGCCGTCGCACCAGAAGGAGTGGGAGAGATAGCCTTAGGGTTTGCCATTTTAGTTTTGCAGGTTAAGCACGAGTAGACAAATGAAATAACATTAAAACATTAAAACCCTACTGGGCCTCTTATGGATCTAGGTCGCTAACCTTTTTAGGCGAATAACCTGTTCGACGAAGTATATGTTTGACAAAGTATCTCTTGGCGAAGGACCCATCCTTCGCCAAAGAGTGTTGTGACGAAGGATCCATTCTTCGTCGAAGGGTGTTGTGACGAAGACCCCATTCTTCGTCGCCTTAGGTTTTCATTACTCATTAACCATTAAACATTACACATTTAATCAACTAATCATCAGAACACTCTAATCATTCAAATAAACTACACATGACATAACATAAAACAATTTGTCAAAACAGGATTACGAAACAAGTGATTCGTAGGAAAAGGACTTGAAATCTCGGGTTGTCACATCATCCCCAACTTGAAAGAAATTTCGTCCCGAAATTTGATAAATGATCCAAAGCAGCACGGTGTTAAGTCAGGATGACTGTGGATTTTCCCCAGGTGCCACATGTTATGTCACTAATCATATCGGTGACGGTTTTATGTTATCTATATTAAATGTTCAATATGATTGGTGGCTTGATCCTGGGCAGTCACACGCCTCGCAGTAGTACTCCGCTAGTGGAAATCTGAGGGTGTGACAGTGTTGTTTGGTTTCACTTCACTTGATGGTGTAGGTACAGTTGTAGGGATTGGTGGATGAGTGGCTGGTACTGTTTGTCCCATAGTGGGAGTTGATGGATCCATTGTGCTTTTTGGTGTTGTATGAGACCCAATAATTTTGTTCTCCCATAGTAAAACTTGGCTTCTTCTAAGCATCCGTTCACTTTCAGGATCAAAAGCTAGCTGTGATGACTTATGAAAGCCTCTAGTATGCATACACCTGTAAGTACCTGCACACTAACACAACCAGCATAAACCTGAAGATAACTAACAAAAACTACTAAAGATAACACACGTTGTGAACTACTCCCCGGCAACGGCACCAAAATTTGATGTGAGGTTGAACTCTCACTCAAAAATAAACTAAATACACTAATTAGATAGTAGTAAATGGGTATCGAACACAGGGAGTTTGTGGAAAATGTGTTTACTAAGTAGCTTGTGGATTATGACTAATAAAAGTAAAAGTGCAGAAAATGAATCTTCAAGTTTGATTTGATTGGTTTTAAAACTAACTTACACTAATTATCACTTAACAAGATTGATTCAGAAATGAGAAGGAATGTTTTCCCCCAGTTTCAGGTTTTTTGTGAATGTCAAAATCAATGTTTAATTTGGGATGAACTACATAGACATAGTTCGTGAGTGTGTGCTTGAGTGTGATAAAAGGGGACCAAGTATTTGGATTACAAGAACACAAGGCGGTCACCCGATAACCAATTGCATATAGCCAACCCCAAATCCCTCCCAATGAATCCTAATTGCCTATGGCACCAAGAACTGACGGTTCAGAAAATGAAATTTAACAATATGAACATTTACTAAACAAACACACAGTCACCATAGTAATATAACCAAAAAGATCAAATTACTATCCCGCAAATAACTTAAACAATGATAAAACATTCAACAGAAATCTTTAAAATCTGGGAGAAAACATAAAAGAAACTAGCCACACATTGTTTGGTTGATCATCATCACTTCAATTCCAATGTTCATACGAATCAAAAATGAAAAAGTAGTAATCAACACACCCAAAATGATGTTTTGCAACCCTAATTTCGCCCTCAACAAGTTTTGAAATGTGAATAATGAAAAGGATATCCAAAAGTCACCACCAAACTTGGTTTTAATGGAAAACAATAAAAACACGTCTGGCCTCCACCGTAACCGTAGCTTACGGTGGCTTCAAAATCGCTATGGTGGGCACCCTCTGTGCTACGGTGGCATTTTCTAATCCAGAACCTACCGTAGCTTACGGTAGCAACCAACTTCATTCCATTGGATTTTCTTCATTCAATCTCTTTCCACTTCCGTTTCCGCTCCCAACCATGCTTTCCTTTTAAACACGTCTTTTCCACATCTTGTACCTGACATGACAAACATACCGTAGTCATCTAACTCCTTAAAATACACGCTTAAATGTATGATTTTTCATTATAATTATCATAAATAAGGGTTGTCTTACGGTCCACCCGTCAGTAGGGCATCTGGTGGTTTCTTCAATAGCAACCCAAAATTTGCCGGAGATGTTTAGTTGGCGGAGTCAGCCACGGTTTCTTCAACCACATCCTAGAAACAACATTTGTGTTGACTCACTTTCTTCTTTTTTTTTTTTTTTGTATTCATGAGTTTATAGAAAAACACATTCACTAATTCGGGTTTCATGATCTTGCAAACAATTGATAGGTTCAATTTTATATTTTGTTAATGAAATCTTTAGGTTTGTACTTGATCTAGATTGGTGTTGAATCTTCAATCTGGGTGATGACGAAGACAAAAAAGAATGGAGATTTGGGCTGAATTTTGAAAAGAGCTTTTGTATTATTGAATATTAAATTAATTATTTATTTTTTAAAGTGTTCATTGATTTAGAAAATGCGTATGACAGTGTGCCACGTAGATTGATATGGGAAAGTTTAGAGGATAGAGGGGTACCTAGTAAGTATGTAGACTTAATTAAGGATATGTATGCCAAGACTAAAACTAGTGTTCGTGCACCGGTAGGGGATACAGATTTCTTTTCTGTGGAAGTAGGACTCCACCAAGGGTCAGCGTTGAGCCCTTTTCTATTTGCGATTGTCTTAGATGAGTTGTCAAAGTCGATTCAGGAGTCCGTTCCGTGGTGCTTGCTTTTTGCAGACGATATTGTTCTGATAGAAGAAAGTAAACAAAGCTTGAAAGCGAGGTTGGAAGAATGGCGTGTAGCCTTAGAATGCAAAGGTTTGAGGATAAGTCGCAAAGACTGAGTACCTTTACTGTGATTTTAGCAGAGCAGGCGATGAACAAGACACTCAGATTACCATTGAGGGCCAGGTGGTTCCACAGGAAACTAAGTTCAAGTATTTAGGATCGTTTGTTCAGAGTAATGGAGAGATAGACAACGACGTAGCTCACCGTATCCAGGTTGGATGGTGTAGGTGGAGAGTAGCCACGGGGGTATTGTGCGATAAGAGGTTCCCTGATAAATTAAAAGGGAACTTTTATAGGGCTGCAATTAGACCCTCTATGGTATACGGAACAGATTGTTGGGCCATCAAGAAAATGCATGCTCGAAAGCTAGAGGTAGCGGAGATGAGGATGCTAAGATGGATGTGTGGGCATACTAGATTGGACAATTTAGGAAAAGACTAGAAGTCGCTAGTATTTCAGACAAGATAAGGGAGGGGAGATTGAGATGGTTTGGGCATGTCAGGAGGAGGCAGACGACAGACCCGAGTAGAATAGTTGAAACACTCACTGTAAATGGAAGGAGGAGTAGAGGCAGGCCGAAAATGACTTGGGATGAGCGGATTAGGCAAGATTTGCTAGATTTGCACCTATCCGAGGACATGGTCGAGGACAAAACTTCGTGGAGACGTAGGATTAAGGTTAAGGACTTTTAGGAGTGTGGCCTGGTTTTTGGTTTAGGTTCTCATCTTATGAGTTTAATTTTTCAGTTTGTATGAGGTGTGATATAGCTTTTATAAGTTCTCACCTAATCCCGATGTCGTAGTTTTACTAACACGTACTTATTCATTTATGTGTTTATTTTTATCCCCCCCCCCCTTTTTTTAGTAGTTGTGTGCTTATATAATGTCCCAGAAGCTTATGTCTTGGTTATGGTTTATAGAGCCGGGGGTCTCACTGGAAGCAGTCTCTCTATCCCTGGAATAGAGGTAAGGCTTGCCTACATCCTACCCTCCCCAGACCCTATCAATAGCTCCGCTATAGGTGGGATTATACTGGGTATGGTTGTTGTTGTTGTTGTTTATTTGTGTAAGAGTGAATTACAAGTTTTTTCTTTATTTTTATATTAAATTTCAGGCGGTGTCCTTTGTCTTTAAAATTGATAAGTTTTGTACTTTATGTTTCATATTGTTGCACGGTTTGTCCTTTGGCCCTAACCCAATTTTTTTTTTTTTTTTTTTTTTGTTAAATCTAGTCATGTTCAAAGCACATGAGGGTAATTTTGTCATTTAGTCATACAAGGACTAAATGTGTAATAACTTAAATACCCAACCAATTTTAGAAAAATAAAACTACCCTCTATATATATATATATATATATATATATATATATATATATATATCTTTCTCACCTCTCTCTCCCACTTACCATCGCCATTATCCACCCCACTGAATCCACCGTTGATCCACTGCCCACCTCGCACCATCGCGATTTCAAATCTACAATTTCATCTTTGCGACCAACCCCCAACTTCACTTATATTCAGATCTGCGACCAACCCCCTAACTTCTCGTTCGGATTTCACTACCTCCCAACTTCATCACCCGTCACATGAACCGATTGCAAGTTCCAACAATGAGAAACAATGCTAAACTGTAAAATCTGAATAACATTTGTTAGGTAACAATTGACCGCCACATCAAGAAAAATAATAATAAACATCAAAACCTTCAAGCTTTCTTTAAAAAGATGCTCAAAATCATAATACTTTCTTAAAACTTTTGATACAATTTGCAACTTTTAACCTGTTAATCATACATTCGTTACAAGAATTAAACTAACCTACAAGCTTTCTTCAAAAAGATGGCCAAAATCAATTGGGGTACCTCATCCACTACAAAGTTAATTGAAGAAAACACAATAATGTGATTCAGATGAGGTAATTTATGACCAGTTTAATTGGGGAAAAATACAATAGTGTGATTCAGATTAGCTTCAGATTAATAATCATTTAAGAAGAGTACAGATACTGGTTGCAGAAGACGGTGGCGGAAGTGTGTAAAGCTGAGGCGATAATGGAAGAAATCGGAGCGATGATTTGCCGGAAAAATCGCAGGCCATACCCTTTAGGTTTGTACCCTGTTTTTATGGTTTGGTCGGGGTTGTGATAGTCGATCGACAGTTGTTTGGTGATTGTGGAGTTTTCTATAACAAGAGAGAAGGGAAAGCATGTGTCAGAGAGAGGGCATATTTTTTCAAGCTATTACACATTTAGTCCTTGTATGATTAAATGACAAAATTGCCCTCATGTGCCTTGCACATGATTAGATTTAATAAAAAATAACTGGGTTAGGTCAAAGGACAAACCGTGCAACAATATGAAACATAAAGTACAAAACTTATCAGTTTTAAAGACAAAGGACACCGCCTGAAATTTAATATAAAGATAAATGACAAAACTTGTAATTTACTCTTTGTGTAAATATATTTAAGTTCTATTAGTAAAATTATCAATCTACCCTCATGTGCAAGTCACATGTGATATTTAACTGAAAATTTTAACCAGGTTAGAGCCAAATGACGTATAGTGTAATAAGCTTTACAAATAAAGGATTGTGACTGTAATTATTAAAGTTAAAGGACATCCATTGTAATCCGATACAAACATAAAGGATGAAAAGTGTAATTTACCCTTTTTTAATAACTACACATACATGATTATTAACTAACTGAAAACTTTTATGTTTCTTATTTAAGTGAGAAGAGAGAAAATAAGTGAAAGGATGAAGATGTTGCAAGCCATTTTTCAAGCAGCACATGTATGTCCACATCTCTAATGCATCTGCATCAATTTCTAGACAAAGTTTGTGAAACAATCAAACAACAAACTGTTAGAACTTCACACACTAAGCACATCCAAACACCATATCTAAAGTTTATCACATGTTGTTTACTCAAAAATCATATTGTTGATCAGTTCTGTTTAAACATGAGGGAAAACATGTAAATAATACCTGTTACAGCAGACAGGCCAGCAGAGAATCCAGTCAGAGATGCAGCCATTGAGTTCGACATACTTGTCAGGATGATTTGGTTCCTCCTTAGGGTGTAAAGTTATGATGGTGATGAACCGAAACTAGGGATGGTTTCGGTTTGGAGAGAGAGCCGAGAATGATGTTATGAGGGTTGTGAAAATTGTCTAACTTGTGTAACCCTTAAACTCTCTAATAATCTCCTTATATATACACCCAAGAGGAAACCCAGTTAGTTAATAAGGGTAATATGGTCCATCAACAATTACCAACTAATTATTAATAGGTTATCAATATATTTTGATCTATATAATATAAATGATTATAATGGCTACAAGATTAAATAATATAATACTAATATATTTAATCTCACATTCTCCCACTTAGCCGAGTAATCATTTATCATGAGTATTAGATGAGCCTGGCCAGGAGTTAATGCTCATTTTAGTCTTAAACCAAGAACTATAGCAGAGAAATACAGCCGTTGAATCATCATTCGACTCAGGACCCCTATTAGTCATACTATAGCCTCAATTTAAAACCTAATAGTTATGATCAAAATACGTATAAGCCCTTTAGCGTCTGATTTGTATTTATATTTGTCTATATGTCATTACACCGGCAGAACATATGTTAGAGATATACAAAATCAAACTGAGGAAATTTCATTAATTAAAACATAAGCTAGTACAATATGCCATTAAATAAGGTCTTTAGTAAGTCCCATATTCGATACATGTTCTTCGAAAACTCTAGGTGGGAGACCTTTAGTCATCGGATCCGCAAGCATATCTTTAGTACTAATATACTCAATACAAAGATTATTTTCCTCAACTCGTTCACGTACGAACAAATATTTTGTATCGAGATATAAACCAGCTCCAGTCGAACTGTTACTGTTCGAGAAACTAACGGCAGTTGAGTTATCATAGTAAAGCTTCAATGGTCTAGAAATGGAATTAACGATTTTGAGTCCAGTGATCAGATTTCTAAGCAACATTCCATGACAGGTTGCTTTGTAAACAGCAATGTATTCTGCCATCATTGTGGAAGTTGTAGTTAACTATTGTTTATGACTCTTCCATGAGATAGGTCCGCCTGCTAACATAAAGATATAGCCCGAAGTGGATTTCTTGTCATCTTTGCATTTGGCAAAGTCAGAATCAGAATAACCTACCACTTCTAAGTGATCACTTCTTCTGTAAGTCAGTTTATAGTCTTTCGTCCCTTGCAGATATCTAAGGACCTTCTTAGCTGCTTTCCAGTGATCTAAGCCAGGATTAGTCTGATAACGGCCTAGCATTCCAGCAATATAAGCGATATCTGGGCGAGTACAGACTTGAGCATACATCAGGCTCCCGACTACTGACGCGTAAGGTATCTGGCTCATTTGCTCCTTTTCAACCTCTGTTGTCGGACACTGGAATGAACCGAAAACATCTCCCTTAACTACTGGAGCGACGGAGGGTTTGCACTGTTGCATATTGTAACATGTAAGGACATGATCTATGTAAGTCTTTTGAGACAATCCTAAGATCCCTTTGTGTCTATCTCGGTGAATTTCAATGCCAATGACGTAAGAAGCATCTCCGAGATCCTTCATGTCGAAGTTATGCGAGAGTAACCGCTTCGACTCATGCAACATGTCTAAACTATTACTTGCCAATAGAATATCATCTACGTAAAGAACAAGTATAGTAAAGTTACTCCCACTCATCTTAAGGTAGGTGCATTGATCCACTTGATTCTTCATAAAACCTTGCCTCTTCATGACTTCATCAAACTTGAGGTACGATTGACGTGATGCTTGTTTTAACCCGTGAATAGATTTCTTCAACTTACAGACTAGATGCTCCTGACCTTCAGGTTTAAAGCCTTCAGGTTGTTTCATGTAAACATCTTCGTCTAAGTCTCCGTTAAGGAAAGCAGTTTTGACATCCATCTGATGCAGCTCTAAATCAAAATGAGCTACTAGGGCCATAACGATCCTTAATGAATCTTTACGAGAGACAGGTGAAAATGTCTCCTGATAATCAATTCCCTTTTTCTGAGTATAGCCCTTTGCAACCAATCTCGCTTTGTAGCGTTCAACGTTCCCATTCGGATCTAGTTTTGTTTTGAACACCCATTTACAACCTACAGGTTTGACACCGTTGGGTAATTCTACCAAATCCCAAACGTTATTTTTCCTCATGGACTCAAGCTCATCAATCATTGCTTTGTTCCATTCAGAAGACTGATCACTGCTAATGGCTTCATTATAAGAGATAGGATCATTGAGCTTTCCAGCATCCATTTCAGTCAGGTAGGTAACATAATCATCCCAATTAGTAGGCCTTCTTTGCCTAGATGACCTCCTGAGTTGATTATCGGGTTCAGCATTGTCTTGGTTTTGAGCGTTTGATGTGCCTTCGTTATGAGGTATAATGGGTTCTGATTGTGGAGATGGAGTTTGTGTAGTGGCTTCAGGTGCAGTTGTTGCATGGGGTACAAGAGGATTCAACGGAGTAATGGTAAGCGACGAGTCTCTCCCCCCGCGTCTTGTACTTCTTGCAATTCTTCGTAAGGGTTGGTACTGCTCCCACTGACCTTGAAATCCTCCAGGAACGCAGCACGCTTGGTTTCAACAATACGGGTGACATGGGAAGGACAATAGAAACGATAACCCTTTGAATGATCAGGATACCCAATAAAGAAACAGGTAACTGTTTTAGGGTCAAGTTTCCCTAGGAAAGGATTATAGAGTTTTGCTTCAGCAATGCAGCCCCATACTTTCATATATTTAAGACTCGGTTTCCTTCCTATCCAAAGTTCATAAGGAGTTTTAGGGACAGACTTAGAAGGAACTCTATTGAGTATATGAACAGCTGCTTTTAACGCTTCAGTCCAGAGGAATAATGGTAAATTAGTGTTGGCTAACATACTGCGCACCATGTTCATAAGGGTACGATTTCTTCGTTCAGCGACACCATTCTGCTGAGGTGTACCAGGCATGGTGTATTGGTTCACAATCCCCTGGCCCTTACAAAACTCATAAAATGGACCAGGAGCTTGACCCACATCAGTATGTCTTCCATAATATTCACCGCCTCTATCTGATCTCACAACTTTAATCTAACAATCTAATTGCTTTTCAACTTCAGCTTTATAATCTTTAAAAGTTGTTAGAGATTCAGACTTTTCCTTAATAAGATACAAGTACATGTAACGAGAATAATCATCAATGAGAGTGATAAATGAAGTATGTCCTGTTATGCCAGCGATTTGGTAAGGACCACTAATGTCAGTGTGAATGAGTTCTAATAAATTAGAGCTCCTAGTAGCACCTTTCTTATTCGCTGATGTCATTTTGCCTTTAAGACATTTGACACATGTTCCAAAATCAGTGAAATCGAGAGGAGGTAAGACTTCATCCTTTACGAGACGATTTAATCGTTCTCTTGAGATGTGGCCTAAACGTTGATGCCACAACATGGATGAAGTCTCTAAGTCTCGTTTCTTTTCCAACTTTGTGAGTGATTCATTAATATTATATGACAACAAATATTTGGAAAAGTTATCATCTAGTTCTAATCTATAGAGACCACCATCCAAAATGCCAGTACCATAAACAACGGAATCATAAAGAATAGAGAGTTTGCGATGACCATGAGAAACGACAAAACCGTCCATGTCCAACTTTGGTCCTGATACAAGGTTCCGAGTTACCTCAGGAACATATAAGGTATCATAAAGTTTAATACATAAACCAGTTTTCAAAAATAATTGTAATGTTCCTATGGCCTTCACTTCTAATTCCCGATCATCCCCAACTTTAAGTGTTCTTTGGTTTCTTCCCAGCTTCCGGATTGAAAGGAATCCCTGAGTAGAGTTAGTTACATGAACCATAGAACCAGAATCAAACCACCAAGAATTAGCAGGAACATTTAAATTAAAGGACTCAAGTATCATGAAAAAATCGTTACCTTTCTTAGCTAGCCACTCCTTGAAGTCAGGGCATTCCTTTTGCTTATGTCATGTTTTCTTACAGAACTTACAATAGGGTTTGCCTAAGGAGCTCTTAGAGCTGGAAGGTGCACTTGTATTTGGATTTGGCTTTTGGACTTTGGAAGCATCCTTTCTTTGATAGTTGTTCTTCCTCTTTTTAGAGCTGGAGGTGGTGAAGTTAGCAACATCAGTAGTGCGATCCATCTTCATACGCTCTTCCTCCTGTACGCACATAGCGACCAGCTCACTCATCGTCCATTTGTCCTTCTGAGTGTTGTAATTGATCTTGAATGCCTCATAGGGCGAAGGAAGCGAAGTGATGATGAAGTGAACAAGAAAACCATCACTGATTTCCATCTCTAGCCCTTTCAGCTTATTGGCCATGTCATGCATCATCATGATGTGTTCGCGAATGCCGCTCCTCCCATCATACTTAGTCGTCACTAGCTTGAGGATAAGAGTGCTAGCATGTGCTTTTGAAGTTCCTTTAAATTGAGCCTCCACAGAAGCCAGGTAGGTTTTAGCATCCTCAGAATCAGGAATAGCGCCTCTAATAGCATTATGAATGGACTGCTTCATGAACATGAGAGACATGCGGTTACACCTAGTCCATTTTTCATGAACTATCTGCTCAGTAGTAGTACTTTGAGTAGTAAGGTCCGCTGGCTTATTCTCTCTAAGAGCATAATCGAAGTCTAGCAATCCTTGTGTAAGCATGAGGTCATCCTTCCATTCAGTAAAGTTATCACCAGTCAAATGTGGAATCCCGCAATTGGGTGCTGACAGTGGAAATAAGATGAGCAAGTTATGATACTAAGAAAGAAGTCCTAATGTGATCTAAGGGCATGTTATACTAAGGCAGGCATAAATAATGACCATTTTAATTATGAAGTTGTGATATGGTCTATTACTAACATCAAAATAATAGACTTAGTAAAATTCTACTTAAACGAAGACAAATCAGCTTTGGCCAGAAGTGTAATCATTTAAGTATGTGTGCAAAGTAATCGTGATAAATCAGCTTTGGCTAGAAATGAGACAATCACTTTAGTTATGCACTTGTCAAGCATGCTAAACATAAATGAATTAAATCAGCTTTGGCCAGAATTAAGACATTTCACGTTTGTAATGCATACTCAACATAGCTTTTATAATACTTGAACAATAAATAGATGTATTAAATCAGCTTTGGCCAGAAATGATACATCAGAAGCTCATTCAAGTTAAGCTATTTTGGTTTTGTAAAAATTATCTGATTCTGATTAGTTAATTAAGTGTTAACAAAACCAAGTATTTAATAGCAAACCACCTGAAATTTAGTTCACATCAAACAGCCTAAGGTAATGAGGTCTCGAGTCAGGTCTCGAGTCAGGTCTCGAGTTAGGTCTCGACTGAGTTTTGAGATCTCGAGTTAGTTATGAGGTCTCGAGTTGCAACCTTTGTCTCGAGTCGGAACCACGGTCTCGAGTTTCAGCCTTATGGTCTCGAGTCGAGACCTTTATCTCGAGTTGTAAACTTTTGAGCCCTTATGATTTCGAGTCGAGACCTTGTGGTCTCGAGTCGAGATATGTTGGTCTCGAGTTGTGAAGATTTAAGGACCTGATGATTTCGAGTCGAGACCTTATGGTCTCGAGTCGAGACCTTATGGTCTCGAGTCGAGACCTTATGGTCTCGAGTCGTAATCTGATGGTCTCGAGCCCACTGTTAATAGCTGTTTTGTGATAATAACTAAAAACTCGAAATTTTAGGGATTGTGGGATAGTGTTTCCTGTTTTATTGCTGATCTAAACTTATCAAAAGATTTCGAAAGTTATAACTGATTATCTATTAACAGTTTTCGAAGATTTTAATAGATAAAATTCGGATCAAAATCAGTAAAAACACCCACTAATCCAAATTATATTCCAAAATTTAAGGAATTTTCGAGGTTTCTCTAGAACAAATGATGAACCCTAGAAAATTAAAACATAATTCTGGGATCCGAAACCTGAATTTTAATGATTTCAAAAGGGTCTCGGACATAAAATTAACCCATATTAGTTTCGGGTGATATGATTAATCACCCCTTTTCTCAAAACACTGATTTCGGCTCAATGTAACCCGAAAACAGCCGTGATTTTAAGGCTGTTAAAATTTTCTGTTTTCCAAATTATGATCCCAGAATGATGGATACGAAAACAAAACTGATTTATCAACATATGCTCTGATACCACATGTTGATCAGTTCTGTTTAAACATGAGGGAAAACATGTAAATAATACCTGTTACAGCAGACAGGCCAGAAGAGAATCCAGTCAGAGATACAGCCATTGAGTTCGACATACTTGTCAGGATGATCTGGTTCCTCCTTAGGGTGTAAAGTTATGATGGTGATGAACCGAAACTAGGGATGGTTTCGGTTTGGAGAGAGAGCCGAGAATGATGTTATGAGGGTTGTGAAAATTGTCTAACTTGTGTAACCCTTAAACTCTCTAATAATCTCCTTATATATACACCCAAGAGGAAACCCAATTAGTTAATAAGGGTAATATGGTCCATCAACAATTACCAACTAATTATTAATAGGTTATTAATATATTTTGATCTATATAATATAAATAATTATAATGGCTACAAGATTAAATAATATAATATTAATATATTTAATCTCACACATATGATCACTTTCCAAACACCCCCTGAATGTTCTATATATTTAAAACCATGTTGTGAACTTTAAAACTAATCCTCTACATATTGAAGGTTTTGGTTTGATCGGCTGGTCTTATGAGAGGTGGTGTTTCTATGGCCAATTTATATAACCAGGTAAATTGTTGCATTCTTTGATGGTTTTATTATTGCGTTTAAGAAAGTCACATTTAAATGATTTATGATATGATTTCACTTTTTATAAACAAAGTATTTTCTTTACATGGCAATTCACAAGTTCAGGTTACACAAGACTACGTGGGAATGCAATCATCATAACAAGCACCATTAATGTCGTTCTATTTAGTCAGTAGTAACTATTTTTATGTTGTGATATAAAATGTGATAAACGTATAGACTAAACATTGTTTTTAATTTCATAGTAGTAACACATGCCATGTGTTTAATCCCATGTGTCTTTGTAACTTCATGAAAGGTCACAAACACCATATATTATGTCACACGTAATTAGAATATAGATATTTATTATTAATTACCACTTTTAAGAATACAAACCCGTGTAATACACGAGTTTATAACCTACTAATGTAGTATTTTTATTTATGCTATTATATAGTTTGACTATTAAAAGTCTTACATTGTAGCATGCCTCTCTTGTTGGGAAATTTGATCTGTAGGGTTTCAGCTTATGTGTAGAGGTTTAACAATAGATCTAAATGTGTTATAATGTCATTTGACATTCATCCTTGAGGGCATAATCCTGGATTGAATGTTTTTTTTTTTTTTTGTCAAACACACATATCATGAACAAAATTTCCATCTAGAAGCTCACACTCATCTTCACATAGACCAGTAAAGCACCTTCAACATACAACATATGTACGTACAACATCCAGAACTTTATAACCCTTTTTTGTTTGTTACCATTGAAAGCAACGGTCGTTTTTTGAATGGTGTGCAAATTTTGGCGTATTAAATAAAACGCTTGGGGCAAATTTTTGAAAAAAAACGCCCCTGGGGCGGTCTCCTGGGTGTGGAAGGGCGTTTTTTTGGGGAAAATCGCCAAAAAAAAGCCCCACTACGGGTGGTCTTAGTGTCAAGACGTTACCTACTTGTGCATGTGTTGCTTTACAAGGGTCTATGGAAAACCGAAATAACAAGGTATGCATTTCAATATTGCAACTTAATCCCACCCATGGTGAAATTGGTTTGGGTAATGGGTCAAACTGGGTTCAGTTAAAACGAGTCCTAACCAAAATGGGTTTGTGTCAAAACTTGTCATTTAAAAATATATATTAATTTGTGGTTCGGGTTAAAACATGCTTCGACCAAAATTGGCTCAGGTTGAAATGGTCGATTAGAACAAAAAGTATTAAAAAATTTACCCGCTATATACTTTTTATGATGATTAGTGGTGATGGCCATTGGCGGAGCTTCTTTGGGGCCAGGAGGTGCCCCGGCCCCCGTCAGTTTTTCGTTCGTAGTATTATATTTTATCGAAATTTTTCGAAAAAAAAAAATATTTTTGTAGTGTAAAATATTGAATTTTTAAAAGTCCGGCCCCCACCGATTTGAATTTTAAGAGTTCGGCCCCCGCCGAGTTTTGGTTAAAGGGCGATGACGGTAGTGGAGTTAACGGTGGTGGCCCGGGGGATGACGAGAGTGATGGTGAGAGCGATTTAGAGTGGTGGTGTTGTCAGCATAAATGGTGGCGGCGGCGGTTGTTGTGGGTGGGTGTGTTGGTGATGAACAATAGGTGGTGACGACGTACAATATTCGTGGGTGAGTGGGGCTGCATCATTTGGACCCAGTTTAGGTAGGAAGTTTTATGACATCCAATTTTATGAGTTGGACTCGAACAAAAAAAATTGGCCCAAATCAATTTTTTCCTAATAGACTCCCGTATTTCGATTGCATAGGAAATCATATGAGATGTGTGTAATTGGGATTAGAGGTGCATAAATCGAATCGGGTTTTTTATAATACCCAGTTTAGGGTATGGAACTAGTTCTGAGTATGATCGGGTATTGAGAAAACCGGGTAGGGTTCGGGTAAGGGTATTAAGGAGAAAAATCATACTCGATGTACCCAGTTAAGGTATAATCAGGTTCGAGTATAACCGGGTACAGGTCCAGGTATTATTATCCGGTTTTAAAAAATAAGCATTTTGTGTTAATTTACACAAAAATAATTCCGTTTAACATAAATTCACTCAAGTATGAATTATTTGCTATATAAGACTATGGGGTATGGGGCCTGGGTTGGGGCGTGGGTTGGGGGAAAACGCCCAAGCCACCACCCCAGGTGGGCTTGGGTTGGGGCGTGGCCCTTGGGGCTTTGGTTTCAAGCCGGGCGTGGGGCGGGGGAAGCGAGCTGACATGGCGGGCTGTGAATGGCCAATTCAAACTAGCCATTGGGCTAGCCGTTGAGGGCATGTTTTAAAAAAAAAATTCCTTTATAAATATATTTCCATATTAAACATTTTTCTCACACAATATCAAACACATAAACCACAATCTTACCATGAGTTCTTCAAGTTATAGTGAATCGTCATCATCATCTGACGATGGTGCGGAAATATTTCTACAAACGATCACGGCGGTGGTGAAAGCTATCGTGGAAGACGAAGACGATGAGGTAGAGACTCAACAACCTAAACGGAGGAGAATGTACATCGCTCGTGAACGGCACACAGCTAACAATTTGTTGGTAAGCGATACTTCTCAGCAGAACCTAAGTATGATGAAAAAATGTTTAGGCGTCGTTTTCGTATGAGTAGAAACTTATTTTTAAGAATATCTAGAGATTTTGAAGAGAAGTATGTTTATTTCCAACAAAAACCCGATGTAACCGGGCAATTAGGATTTAGTACGTGGCAAAAGGTCACGGTCGCACTTAGGCAGTTAGCGTACGGCAATAGTTCGGACATTATGGATGACTATTTAAAAATGTCTGCACGTGTAGCTAGAGAAAGTCTTCACAACTTTTGTTCGTGTATTCTAGAACTTTATAGGAAAAGATATTTGAGAAAGCCCTCCTTCAGTGACATGCAACAAATATTGGAACATCACGCAGATTATCATGGGCTACCCGGGATGCTCGGTAGTTTAGATTGTATGAAATGGGCTTGGGAACTTTGTCCTACCCAATGGCAAGGCGCTCACACTAGTGGATATCACGGGATGCCAGTCATCATGCTTGAAGCGGTTGCGTCCCAAGATCTTTGGATATGGAATGCATTCTTCGGTATGCCAGGTTCATATAATGATATTACCATCATAAATCACTCGCCCCTTTTCAATGATCGGGTAAATGGTATAGGACCCAAAGGAACTTTCTTTGTAAACGGGGTTGAGTATGTGTATGGGTACTACCTAGTTGATGGGATTTACCCAGAGTGGGGGGTTTTTGTAAAATCGTTCACAAGACACGGTACCACAGATCCAAAGAGATTAAAGTTTAACAGGGTCCAGATGGCTGCACGTAAAGACGTCGAGCGAGCATTCGGTGTTTTGAAGAAAATGTGGCGAATATTGGCAATGCCTTGTCGACTATGGGACAAGGATCAGATTGGAAACGTGATGTACACATGTATCATTCTTCACAACATGATTTTGGAGGATGAAGGTAGAGCGGTCGTTACCTACTATGATGACGATGACCCCCCCAACCAGGTAACGTAACAGACGAAGATAAAGCGGCAAATGAATTTTTGATAAAGTCAAGGGATATACATCACAACCTTCGATCTGATTTGGTGGATCATGTTTCAACGATTCCTGGGTTCGAAACCGACGAAGACGACGAAGAATGATTGTTTTTTATTTTGATAATTATTATGTATGTTTATGTAGTTTTTAAAAAAATTATGTATGTTTATTATTTATGTAGTTATAAATATATATATATATATATATATATATTAAAAAATGTTGATGTGGCTTGGCCACGCCAGCCCAGCCACGCCCAACCCAAGCCCCACCATACCCCCTACAACTTGGCTTTGGGTTTGTTCATCTTCAACATCCACGTGTCAACTAATGCCCCAACCCAAGCCCCATCATACCCAACGGTCTAATATGCATTTTTAAAAAACTTAAATATAAAGTTTTTAAGTAAGCCCTAAAAATATACTTTAAAATTTTGGGTATTCTATTAGGCATTAAAAAACCAGTATTGGTTATAGAGTTTAACCGGGTTTGGGTATAGGGTATGTCTGATTCCGGATATTTTCGGGTATAAACTCGGTACAGTTGTAAGTACAGATATTGACCTTGAAATGTATACCCTATCTATATCCTACAAGTAGGGTCAGATTCGGTTACGAGTACAAAATTAACTTGTTTCGGGTACTGAGTTTTTTTTTTTTTTTTTTCACCTTGGCATACAAGAATTAACTTGTTTCAATTTGGGCCTTAGCATGCAAGAATTGGGGTTGGTCTAGAGGGCTCGAATGAGACTGGTAGAGGGATACCTCTCAACTTTTTTCTTGAAAAAGTAAAACAAAATAAAAGATAAATAAATCTCTGTTTTATATATCGAATACCCCCGAGCAAATGTTAGGATACCCTTGACTACAAAATGAGAAGAAAATAGCGTGAGTACATCGGATACCCCTCAACTTTCTTGGCGAAGTACAAAAATAAAATAAAATCTATGTTTTATGTATCGGATACTCCTGACTATAAAAAGAGAAGAAAATAACATGAGTACATGAGCATAATTTTCTTCTCCGATGGGTTGACACTGTGACGGACGCTTATTAGCAGGGGTGATGTTATTAGGTTAGATGACGAAGATGACCACATAAAAGAAAAATGTGCACCTTATTTTTGATATTGTATGGGCTTTTAATTGAAAATTTGTTTGTGCCTTGAGGCATTATAATCCATTTTTGTTGGTGTGATTAATATCCATTTTGTAGGTATAATTTGCATATTTTTTTCTTGATTTAGTATTAAAAACATAGGCATTTATTTTCTTTTCATATTGATTTTATATTATTTAGTTACCTTATTACAATTTCTATTTAATGCATTACAGTTTCTGTTTAATAATGTTGAGATAATTTTATTTTTATTTTTTTGATAAACTTTTATAAAAACCTTAAACAACTATTGATAGGTACAAATATATAGGTTACCGTAGCACCTTAAATTGATTATAGTGGTCGTAGTACATCTTTAAAAAAATGAATATAATTTTGTGTATATAAAGGTTACATTGCGACCCCCAAATCATAAAAAAGTCTCGTCCTGCCAGAGCAAATGTATACTACGACAAACGGGACTAAATTGGATTTTATGTTAGGATTTAGTTACTAATTTTCGTTATTATTATGTATTTGATTGTATGAATGTATGGTAAAAAAAAATACATTGTATGAATATACGATAAAAAAATTGAGATGCTCCTGAATTTTTCCTTTAGATCTGCCACTGAATGAGCATCGGTTGTCTTAATTCATGTATCTAGGTTTTCATCCTTCACTCACGTTATTAAGGGATAAGGGTTTTAATATATTTAAAATTAACGTAGAATTATCTCGAGGAATGATGATGATAGAAACCACGATTTCTACATATTCAATATTTTATTTTGAAGATATTCATGTATCTAGGTTTTTCTCCTACACACTCGCGTTATTAAGGGTTGTAATTTTTTAAAATGAACAGTTAACGTCCAAAAGGTAGAATTCTCTGAGTGATGATAATAGAAACCACAGTTTCTACATATATTAACCAAGAAGATGGCGAGACAAGTCCACAATCAGAAAAAAACGATACAAAGAGGTAACGAGTAACGATTAGATGTTGTTATGGCTCCTAATTCATTCATTGGTTTTTGTCACATGTCAACATATGTTTGTTGATATAAACATATAAGTTAGGTTGTTGTACGAAACTTATCAAATAAATGTCACAGGTATTGTTGTATCACTGTTTTTAAAGGATAAACATAATAATTGCATTAACAATATAAGTTTTGTTTGATCTTTAAAACTCAACCAAAAAAACCTACTTCTTTCCTACCTAAACTAGTATAAGTGATAATGTATATACCAAATTTTAAATGTCTCAAGTGATTTATCATATCATTGGTTGCAATAGTATATATATATATATATATATATATATATATATATATATATATATATATATATATATATAGGGGGGGTTCATTTGAGAAGAAAATTAAATTGAGAAGAAAAAGAACAAATGGTACAATTGTAAAATATTAAATAGTTTTTCTCTTATCTCATTTATTATTATTTTTGACTAATTAATTAGTCATAAAGACTATCATCCTACACACTAAAATTTTTGCCTAGACACATCAAAATTTATCCTACACGTTTTTGAAATTTATCCTACACATACTAAAATTTATCTTACACAACTCGTAATTCATCCTACACACCTCATACTTTATCTTACACTTTAAAATAATTTTGTTCTTCTTTGAAAAAATATATTTCTTTTAAATAAGTTACAATTTTAATTTAGTTAGTTATTAAAAAGGAAAACTAACAATTAATGATCTATCTAGTTTTACCAATATACCCTTACACCTATATTAAAGACAAAAATTAAATGAAATAAAAAGAATCATTCTTATTGGTTGAAGATTGTTCTTTTTTATTTTTACAAAAAATTTCTTCTCATTTGAACCCTCCACTATATATATATATAATATATAGGACCAAGATAAAGGAAAAACGTTTACAAGTTGTGAGAACTTAGAGAATTTGTCTTTTCCGTTCGAATTTCAACACCATTTTTTTACACTCCTAGTTTAAGATGTCTCAAAGTCGGCGGTAAAAAAAAATTCGAAGTGGTGTTTTCGGCCCATTAAAGCAGTTTAAAAAATTGATGACATAAGCATGGCATCACCTTTTTACAGTATTTATGGCTGCTGTAAATTAAAAAAAAAAATTAAGTTCATTTTTTATGATTTTTGGCAAAAAAAAATTGAAAAAACTTTTTGTAAGGACGAGTTCTCTAAGTTCTTACGACTCGTATGAGTTTTCATTTTACTCTAACCATATATCTACGAAAAAGCCTAAACCACCTAATCCAACCCCCGACCAACACCCCCTAAAAACATAAACCCCCCACCCTCACCCCCCAAAAAACTAAAACCACCCTACCACAAAAAGCCTACCCCCCCCCCCCCCCCCCAAAAAAAAAAAAAAACTAAACCCTCCACCCGCTCCCCTCAAAAAACCTAACCCCCCCACCTGCACTCCCCAAAATCCTAAACTTCCATCCCCCAACACCCAAAAACCTAATTCTAATCCTAAACCTCCTAAAACCCTAACCCTGAAAGCTAAGTTAAGCTAAACTAAACTCAAAAGCTAATTTTAAGCATAAAATGCACATGTGCTGTAAAATTTTTTTTCTTTTTTTTTTTTTTTTGAGAAAACGTTTTTTTATACATTAAAAGTAGCGAATTTTTTAAAAAAAAAATTGTAAAAAAAAATTGTTATGTTTTTTAGACTTTTTTAGTTAGTTTTTTAGTTTTCTCATTTATATGTAGTTTTCTCATTATCCTCTCCCTATATATATTGTAGACCTTTGCTCATGTTTGGCATGTTTACTAACCAAGTTGATCAGCTCGTCTACAATTTAGCAAAAATTGAACGAGTATTTTCTAAGTGAGCAGCGAGTTAGCGACGAGAGATTACTAATCCTGTTACTCACTCACGCATAATAACCATTTTTTTTTTTGTTTGAGAAAAATGCCCGGATAGTCCCTGTGGTTTCACCTTTTTTCAGCTATAGTCCCTATCTTTCTAAAACTTATTGAATAGTCCCTGTGGTTTTCCGTTTTGTTCTCGGATAGTCCCTGGGTCTAACTTCAGTTACTTTTCTCTGTTAAAATGATGTGAAATGACAAAAATACCCTTTCCTTAAAAGGCCAAACCACATGGACTATCCGGGCATCTTCTTCATTTTTGTTTATGTTCAACTCTCTTGTCTGCAAACTTATCCTCTTAAAACCTTCATCTCTTTCAACTAAAAACCTAACACACAAACATGAAGACCTCATCTTCAACTCTCCCTCTCTCGATCTATATACTGCAAACACACACAAAACACATTTCACTCACAAAACCCTCTGCCCCGTGCTCTCTCTCTCTCTCTCTCGTGATGCTCCTGGTCGACGACGACCGGAGCCAGTCAACCGCCGGCTGTCGATGGTGTTACCAGCCGACAACACCCTCTTTCCCTCCTATTCACTTCTCCGGCGAACACTCATGGAGGAGCCGGAGCCTCATCGGCTTCCTTCTTGCTTCCCAGACGACAGCAACACCCACCCCCTTTCTCTCATCATCCTCGTCATCTCCTCCGGCGGCGGAGCCGGAGGTGCAGGCCGGTTAACCGGCGGCGACCACACAACTCTGACACCACCCACACCACCTCGGTTCCTTCATCGCCGACGACGGAGATCAGAAACAGAGAGACGAGAGAGAGAGAGAGAGCTGAAGAGTGACTTGCACCAGCGGAGATCAAAATCACGTGACGAATCGGAGGTGAAGTAGTTTCAGTCTCCATTTGTGAGTTGCAGGTTGTTCAGGATTTTGATGAAAATGGAGGATATGAATGAATGAATGATTATATGTGGTTGTAGAGAGGGAGTAAATAGGAGAATTGAATTGGGGTAGTTATTGTTAATTAGACCCGATAGCTTATAAATCTGGATGAAGATTAGACCCGATAGCTTATAAATCTGGTTAATCGGCTCCGGCAGCTGTCTATCGGGGTGGGAATGAGGAATCGAGAGGGGGAAAGGATTGTTGTGGTCTGTGTTTGTGTTGTTTGCTGTTTTCAGGCGGTGGCAAAGAGGACGACGACAACGACGGTGGTTCTGCGCGGCGGAGACCGGCGACGGCTGGTGATGGTGGAGGGTGGAGGAGGGTGATGGTGGGTGGAGGTGGAAGATGAAGTCTGGTGGTGGGGTTTTATAAATAAAAATGAAGAAGATGCCCGGATAGTCCCTGTGGTTTGGCCTTTTAAGGAAAGGGTATTTTTGTCATTTCACATCATTTTAACAGAGAAAAGTAACTGAAGTTAGAGCCAGGGACTATCCGAGAACAAAACGGAAAACCACAGGGACTATTCAAGTAGTTTTAGAAAGATAGGGACTATAGCTGAAAAAAGGTGAAACCACAGGGACTATCCGGGCATTTTTCTCTTTTTGTTTATATTCGCATTCTCCTAAGCTCCTAAAAAGTCATGAACGACCTTAAATTTAAATTTAATAGTAAATTATCATTATTATTATTAGTAGTAGTTTCTTAACCCATGTCATTATAGCCTAGTGGTATCTTGGGGGTGGGATAAGGCTTATGACCATTAGGTCATGGGTTCTGTAGAAATTTATGGTTTAACTCACAATAACAAGATATCACAAGATAACACAAGATATAGCGACAAAACAGGTGACAAAATCTTATTAAGCCAACCCAAAATATTTGCCCCCCAAATACCAAATAGATCTTACAACTGTAAGATCAAATCAACACAAGTACAACAGTACATAGATGATCATCCACTGATGATCATCAGAACAAGAATACAAACAAACCAGATGAATAATCTCTCTGATACAGAAGAGAGACTATTCGTACAACCCAGAACTCAAACCCTAGCAGAGAATAACAACAAGAGAGAGAAAGTAATCTGATCTACCGACTTAATAACGAAGATAAAGTTCTTTAAATAGAATGAAACTTAGTAGTTCCACTTTGATCCTCATCTTCTATAAAGCAGCACTTTCAGTCCTTGAAGTTACACATTACACCCCTGCAGATATTTTGATACCTGTTACAACAACTTGTAACAACCCAACAACTAAACAAATCTGTTAGATATAAACAGCCCAATAATATAACAAGCCCAAATAACAAACCAATGAATGATAATAAGAAATGTAACAAATATAAGCTTAAAATAGCAAATATTTTTAACATCCCCCCTTCATTCAATTGGTTTGAACATGTCAACTAAACCAAGTTGTTGACAAAACATTTCATGCTGATCAGTATTAAGCCCTTTTGTAAGAATATCAGCAAGTTGACTTTCTGAGTCAACTTTAGTAGTACTTATAAGACCATCAGCCACTTTTTCTCTCAAGAAATGCAGATCTAACTCAAAATGCTTGGTTCGTTCATGAAATACCGGATTAGCTGCTATTGAAATTGCAGCTTGACTATCACAGTTTAAGACCATTGGTAATTGACAACTAACATTCAGTTCAGACAACAAATTTTTTAACCACATAAGTTCACAAGTAGCTGAGCACATAGCTCTGTACTCAGCTTCTGCAGTTGAACGTGCAACAGTAGTTTGTTTCTTACTTTTCCAAGAAACAAGACACTGTCCTAAGAAAACACAATACCCAGTTACAGATTTTCGAGTATTTAAACACTTTGCCCAATCAGAATCAGCAAAACCATACAAGTCAAGCTTAGAACTTTTTTTGAAACTTAAACCTTTACCTGGATTTTGTTTCAAGTATCTTAATAGTCTAAAGGCTAAGTTTAAATGTACCTCTTTTGGACTATGCATAAATTGGCTCAAAAATTGAACTGTATAACTAATATCAGGTCTAGTTAAAGACAAGTAAATTAATTTTCCAATCAATTTTTGAAACCCAGTTATATTTTTAAGCAACTGTTGATTTTTTTCAATTTTAGAGGTGACTAAAGAGCTTTGTTCAATAGGTGTAGAAACAGGTTTACAACCTAAATACCCAAATTCATTTAATAGTTCAAGGCAATACTTTCTTTGACTTAAACAAACAACATTTTTATCATATAAAACTTCAATACCCAAGAAATATTTCAAAACTCCTAAGTCTTTTATTTTGAATGTTTCATGTAAGACATTTTTAATTTTTTTAATTTCAACTTCAGAATTACCTGTAACAACAATATCATCAACATATACCAGCAGAAATACAGTAACATCTTTCTTTAATAAAACAAACAAAGAATGGTCGCATTTACTTTGTACAAAACCAGAATTTAACAAGACATCAGTTAGCCTTTCATTCCATTTTCTAGGTGCCTGTTTGAGGCCATATAAGGATTTAACAAGCTTGCATACTTTTGATTCATCTTTAGAATAATATCCTTGAGGCAGTTTCATATATACATCTTCAGTAATAGAACCATGTAAAAAAGCATTATCAACATCAAGTTGAAATAATGGCCATTCAAAAAACACAGCTAAGGTAATAACAGTTCTAACAGTTACCATTTTGACTACAGGTGAGAAGGTCTCTCCAAAATCAAGACCTTCTCTTTGATTAAAACCCTTAGCAACTAATCTTGCTTTAAATCTTTCAATTTCTCCATTTGATTTATATTTAACTCTATATACCCATTTGCACCCAATAGCCTTTCGGCCTTGAGGAAGATCAGCTAGAATCCAGGTATTGTTTCTGAACAAAGCCTCCATTTCTTTGTTCATAGCTTCTACCCATCTAGGATCACTAGCTGCTTCCTCATAAGAAGAAGGTTCAATTGTTTTATTTAGAGAAGAAGTAAAACACAGATTTTCAGCAGATAAACATGCATAACTAACAACCTTATCCAGACTATACTTAACCTTACTATTAAGTACAAAATGTTCAAGTTTTTTTTTGGTAAAACAGATTTCCTACTTGACCTCCTAAGAGAGGTATTTGTTCCCTCAGATGGGTTAGTCTCATCATTTGAGGTACCAATGTCCTCTGCCCTACCAGACCCTTCACTACTACTACTTTCAACTCCAGTTGTAGAATGTTGATGTTCAACATTACTTGGAGTGGCAGATGTAGAGGGGAAAGGTTGCTGATCATCATCAGAAACCTCATGAGATTCACTACTCCCCTTTTCATCATTGGGAACTGTAGGATTTTTTGTTAACACTTCAATACTATCAAAAAAATTTAAATGATTTAAACTATCAGTTAAAGTATCATCATGATTGGTTAATTTGTTTGATTTATAAGGAAAGACAGTTTCATAAAATTTTACATCTCTAGAATAAAACTCTTTTTTATTGTCTAAACTCCACAATTTGTAACCTTTTTTAACATTTGAGTAACCAATCAAGATGCACTTTTCAGCATGAAAAGAAAGTTTATCTGGATTATTAAGTATAGTACTAAAGCATAAACAACCAAATATCCTAAGATGTGCAAAAGAGGGTTTAAAACCAAACATCAACTCATATGGACTCTTTCCTAAAAGAACAGATGAGGGTAACCTGTTAATAATATAAACAGCAGTCAAAATACAATCAGACCAGAAACAAAGAGGAACACCACTTTGAAATAATAGAGATCTAGCCAAGTTCAACAGATGTCGATGTTTTCTCTCAACAATACCATTTTGTTGAGGTGTATAAGCACAAGTTGTTTGATGTAAAATGCCTTTTGACTTACAAAAGTTATCCATTTTGCTGTTTATAAACTCTGTCCCATTATCACTTCTAAAAACTTTAACCCTTTTTTTAAATTGATTTAAAATCAACTCATAAAAACTTTCAATATTTTCAAAAACTTCCATTTTATTTTTTAACAAGTAACACCAAACAACACGAGAATAATCATCAACAACAGTTAGAAAATACTTAAATCCATCTCTACTAGTAACTTTATATGGCCCCCAAACATCTAAATGAATCAAATCACCTATATTTTTTGTCTTATGTTCACTTAAAGGAAAAGGAACTCTGACCTGTTTAGCTCTATGACAGATTTCACATGAATGTTTTTCATTATCAACAACACCTAAATCATTTTTTAAAATTGACAGAACTTGATCAGCAGGATGCCCTAACCTATTATGCCATAAGTTTCTAGTATTTAGACTATTAAAACACAGGTTAATAGCACTATCACCTTTATTAATAAAGTATAACCCATTATCCTGTTTACCAGTCACCAGGACTCTCCCTGATTTCGAATCCTGAAGAATACAAGAGTGTTCATTAAACACAACAGTAATTTTATTATCTTTAGACAACTTATACACAGACAAAAGATTTACACTATAGGTAGGAACAAAAAACACATCATTTAGAATAACTTCTTTAGCAAGTTTTAAACTACCAATTTTAGAAACTTTAGCTTTTGTTCCATTTGGATGTGATACAGTAAGATCATATTCAGAGACATCTATACAATTAAACATGTCTTTATCAGATTTAACCATGTCGATGTTTTCTCTCAACAATACCATTTTGTAATCAAACCCAAAATTGTAATCAAACCCAAAATTGATTAAACTAGAACAACATACAAACTCTCCTAAAGAATTAAAACCATAACTAGTCTTACCTCCCATATTGGAAGGTTGAGACTCTGTACTTGATTTTTCACCCAAAAGACTTAAAATTTTAGAAACCTGCTCAGGAGAAAAAGGAGAAACAGAAGGAACAGAAGATACATTTGATTTAGAGTTAGAAAAATTTTTACCACCTTGACCTCCAGGCTTCCTTTTAGAACCTGAAGGATAACCGACCAACTCAAAACATCTATCTACAGTATGACCAATCTTATTACAGTGAATACACTTAAGATTAGGATTAGGACCTCTAAACTCCTTTCTTTTTTGATCAAAAGATTGATTTGTTTTAGTAGCAAATGATACATTTTGACCTTTTTGTCCTACACTACTATTTCTATGTGATTCTTCCCTGGACACAATTGAAAAAGCAACTTTAACTGAAGGTAATGGCTCTCTAGTTAACAAGTTTGTTCGTACAGGTTGATATATATCATCTAATCCCATAAGAAATTGCATAAGTTTGATTAGAGTAGAAAAATCATTATAGTCCTTAGCTGCTTGACATGAGCATGCAGGTAATTGAAGCACAGAATCAAATTGCTTCCACATTGTATTTAGTTTATGATAATATTCAGAAACAGAACTGCCACTTTGTGTAATACAGTTTATTTTTTTTATACAAATCATATACTATAGAGCCATCAACTTTATCATAAGTTTCTTTCAAATCTGTCCAGACTTCAGATGCTAACTTTGAAAAAACTTGTCCTAAATACAACTCTTCTGAAACAGAATTCAACAACCAACTTAAGACAACAGAATTGCATCTGTCCCACTGACTACTTAAAACAGCATCATCAGTATTTTTTATACACTTGCCATCTATAAAACCAAATTTATTTTTAGCTTCTAAAGCCAATTTCATGGCACTAGACCAAACCCTATAGTTTTCAGTTCCTTTTAGCTTTATACCAACAATAGTTAAAGAACTAGAGTCACTAGGATGTAAAAACAAAGGATCACCAATATCCAATTTACTAATCAAGGTCTGAGAAGGACCAGTATTATCACTTTTATCAGTCATGATCAAGAATTAATACAGGAATACAATCACAAAAAACAACTAGAAAACAGAAAACAATACACAGAGATAACAATCAAAACCAAAACACAAAATACCCTAAGGCGAAGCTGTATCAGTGTCCAGATTCCAGGTTCATCACTTATAGTGCCTGGACAGGTCTTAATACAGGAGCCAACAACTAAGACAGCAACAAGAACTAACAATAACCAACAACAAGAAGATAACACACAAAAAAGAAGAATTAATCAAATAAAGATGCCGGTCCTCACTACCCTGACTTCAACTAGTCCAATGAACAGAAATAACAGAGGAGAGATAGAATAATCTCACAGTGAGTGCAAAGCAAATCCAAACAATATCAGATCTGAATTTCACAGATCCAATGAAGACAATCACAAGAACAACACTACTGGTCAGTTTGCCCTAAATCTTCAAGGATTTAGAGACCAACACAGAGTGTAAGTATCACCAAATCAACAAACCCGAGCTAGGGTTTCAGAACCTCTTTTCAACTGCGAAACACCCCAAGATCTAGACGATCTATATGATATAAACACCAGATCTGCAACTATGAAACAGACCTAGTCACAAAAAACAACAAATATATCAGATTAACAGCGGAAACAAGATCAGATCAAGAGCACTTAGCTCTGATACCATGTAGAAATTTATGGTTTAACTCACAATAACAAGATATCACAAGATAACACAAGATATAGCGACAAAACAGGTGACAAAATCTTATTAAGCCAACCCAAAATATTTGCCCCCCAAATACCAAATAGATCTTACAACTGTAAGATCAAATCAACACAAGTACAACAGTACATAGATGATCATCCACTGATGATCATCAGAACAAGAATACAAACAAACCAGATGAATAATCTCTCTGATACAGAAGAGAGACTATTCGTACAACCCAGAACTCAAACCCTAGCAGAGAATAACAACAAGAGAGAGAAAGTAATCTGATCTACCGACTTAATAACGAAGATAAAGTTCTTTAAATAGAATGAAACTTAGTAGTTCCACTTTGATCCTCATCTTCTATAAAGCAGCACTTTCAGTCCTTGAAGTTACACATTACACCCCTGCAGATATTTTGATACCTGTTACAACAACTTGTAACAACCCAACAACTAAACAAATCTGTTAGATATAAACAGCCCAATAATATAACAAGCCCAAATAACAAACCAATGAATGATAATAAGAAATGTAACAAATATAAGCTTAAAATAGCAAATATTTTTAACAGGTTCGATTCCCACAAAGGGGGTTTTCCCAGATTTATTGGGTTTCCTCCTGAATTGGTGTATAGGCATTATTGCCTAGTGGAGATGGATATGATCGGGTGGTTCTGCTGGTGACACGATGATACTCCAGTGGTCCGTCAGTGATCCAAATTTGCCGTTAAAAAAAAGTAGTAGTTTCTTACATGACAAAATCAAAGAGAAATAACGCGGTTCTGGTTATAAACACAAAGCGTTAAGGTATAATCCAAATTTGGGTAAGAGACAAAACGGCATGTGGAGTAACTAATATTAAATTATTTTTCTCAAAAGACAAAATTTGAAGTATTAGAAGTTATATACGGTATATCCTTAATTAACAGGGCTCAATAATAGACTAATCATTACATGACACCTAATCAAAACTTGAATATTATGAGTATAAGGTATAAGTAATGTCAGATTCTCCAAAACATTCTATTAAATTTATGTAGACCACCATTTGTTCATAACATTTTTTTACCTAGAAGGTTATTTAGGTTATTCTGAGATTCTAACGTAGGACAATCACATTATCAGAGGTGCATAAACCAGTTAATTTCCATAACCGGTTTGATTAACTGGTTATGACGGTTAATTTCATTTTTTTTTACTTTAATCGGTTAATTCTTTAACCGGTTGTTATTTTCACCGGTTATTGCTTTAACCGGTTCGGTTAATAACCGGTTATTTTCTGTTAATTAACCGCTTTTATGTTTTTTTTTAAATTGCTTTTTTTTCAGTTAACCAGTCTACCATTGGTTAAAAACTGTAACATCCCAAATTTCATATGTGTATTATTTAGATAACATGATTTTGGAAATAAAAAGTAAGAGGTTTGAAGTTGTCTAACTACAAGAAACATTACCGTAAAATATAAATTTTACATAATGGTTGTAACAAATTTTATAACGTCTAAATGTTATGTACATAAAGTTGTTGGAGCCATAATATTAACTTGGTGTGATATATAGAAGAAACTAAACTTAAGTTTAGTATTTATAAATTATGGAACTACAAGGAAAAGAAGTTTGGGTTGAATTGAAGGACATAAAACTAGGAGGGGTTAGTGTGTAAATTGGTTTTAACAAAAGAAATGGTCAGTATGTGGTGGTGGAAAAACCACGACACATACACACGTGCGTGTTTGCTCTTGTGTGAATCAAGAGGAAAAAGGAGAAGAGAAGAAATGAAATTGCATGAACAATTTGTGATTTAGGAGTGCTCGTCACCTTCTAAGCATCAAGTAAGTATCCAATTCACCTCTTGAACATTCTTGGTTGAAGTTCTTGGTGAATTGACTAAATTGGAAGTATTACATGGTTGAATTCGTATTTAAATGCACTAACCTAGTGTCAAAATGACGTACTCATCTCAAATTGGGGATTTTGAATTAGGGTTCATGCTAAAGAAGAATATGAAATTTTGATTGAATATGATTTAATGCAAATTGATGTTGAACTTGGTATTAAATGTTTTGTCTTGTTAAGTTCTATACTTACATGTAAGTATAACGTTAGGGAATGCACCCATGAATTAGCAAAGAGAATCGCAAGGTATTGATAACGGGTCATTACTTTGACCCAGCTAGGTATTTATAACGAGCCATACTTTTGATAAGGGCTTGTGGCATGACAAAAGTTGGTTGGGTCAGTTTGGGTAATAGTCCATCTCATGTGTGGTTATACTAGTAATTGAGTAAAATGACCCTTAGAGCAAAGAATATGCCTATGATGCGACATTGTGGCTATATGAGTCTTAAAATACAAGGACATTGGAAATCTCTATGTCCTTAAGGACATAATTAATTTTAACGAGGTAACGAGTTAAACATGTCCACTATGTTTCATTTAAACTTGCAAATCCTCCAGTTTAGCAAAAAGCCTTAAAATTTACTAAAGTGTCATCGGATAATGGGTTTGGGTAAACTACCTCCAATGGTAGATTTGATAATGAGTCTTATGATCAAGTTGATCATTCTGGTAACTAAAAATGGGAGGCTTGAGCTAAATGGCTTAAAGTCTCATAACGGTTCATTTGGGTAAAGCGCCATACCGGAAGATAATATTGGAATGTTAAGGTTTTTCCTAGAGTGACCAACCATAATTAAGGTTATGGTTAGAAGAAATGATGAAAACCTCGATAAGAAAATACGAAGCATGAACTACAATGCATAATGCCTCCTAACGGGTCGGTTGGGTTATAAACTCCAAACCAAAAGATTGAATTGAAAAACTAAAGGATCCGGGTTCGGATCAAGGATTTGGACCTATAAAAGTGGGAGAAAGTCCTAAAAATGTTAAACTTGAAGTTAGGTCAAGTTGGGTGAAAATTTGTGAAAATTTGGCAAAAAAACAGATAGGGTGAAAAACTGGCAACTTCCAAAAGTTTCTGAAAATGTATCTTCCCCACGCAATGAAAGGAAGAGACTGTGACAACTTGAACTTGCGAGCTTAGCGTAGACTAATCTCGTAACATCGTATCATTTCCTTTCGCGTTCCACTACATGTTGGGATTGAACCCTATCAAAGAAACAGATGATTAAAGCCAAAACTGGACCAGAGCAGTGGATCCAGCATAAGCACTGTTGTATTCCAACTTTCCCCTTGAAAGTGTTTCTAACAATTGATGGCCTGTATCCACTGTCCGTATACAACTGTTGTTCAACAAACATCTGATCAAGTACAAAGACTAATGAAGACTAAAGCCCTGATGATCAATCTACTGTTATGGGTCAAGCACTGCTGAAGAAACAAAGTACTGCTGGAGTCACAACAATGGAAGGAAAAAGCAGTAGTTTAGTCTTTCCTTGTGTAATATATTGTAATCAGTTGTTAGCTAAACAGTGCTTGTATTAGATCAGTTGTTTTAGGTTTTTTGGAGGTTAGATGTCACTTTCATGGTGACGTCAGCCAAGATGCTTCAGTGGTTTGCTCGTGCCTATAAATAGAACAGTACCCTGTACTTTTCTATCAGCTCTTTCACCACTTGTCTTCCTGCACAAACAATTCATTGTGAGCTCAGGCTGAGGGGGAGTTTGTTATACATGCATGCATATTGTAATTGATGTTTTGAAATAAATTCAAGCATTCGGGTCAATGTTAAACTTGTATGTTGAAAGCATTTCTCCTGTTTGATTGTGTGCAAAGTTTATTTCCACCTTAATTCCGCTGCATTACTTGTTCATCTTCTTTATTCTTAAACAAAAACACAATAAAAAAGAAACTCAGATCCTAACAATTGGTATCAGAGCTCGGACAGTCAAATTTGATCTAACAATTATTTTAACGTAAATAGTTCAGCTCACAATCGTTGATACTGATAGTTGTTCGTTTTATTAAAAAACAGAGCAAGGTTTAATCACCAACAAAGTTGATTAATTAGTGCCTGTAAAACAACTAGGATGACGTCACAATCACAAGATGCCAACAATAACATTGGTTCACTTTTCAAACCACCCATGTTGAAACGAAATGAATACAAAATCTGGGAGAGAAGGATGGGTCATATCCTTGCTCAACAGAATACCAGATGTTGGAGATCGGTTGTTTTTGGACCACATGTTCCTATGGTGCCAAGTGCTGAGGATTCAAAGAAGTTCGAACCTAAGAAACCTGAAACTATACTGAAACTGATTTTCAAAAATTCGAACTCGATGCCAAAGCATTTAGCATCATTGTAACCATTGGGTGTCAGCCCAATGGCCACCAGCCCGCATTCTAACCCGGAGGTGGCGGGTTCGAGTCTTGCTCGTTCCCAATGCCCCTACGGTAGCGGATTTACCCCCAGACTCAGGCTTGCTGGGTGGCGGTCTGCGAGGTGGGATCACCTCGGCGGTTGGGAGGACCGTATAATATCCCCCCCCCATTTAGCATCATTGCATCTGCACTACCCAAGGAAATTTATGTTGGGCTGTTACACTGTAACAGTGCCAAGGAATTACGGGATGCACTTAAGGAACAATTTGGGGGAACTGAGGAAGTAATTGAAAATAACAGGGAAATTCTGAATCAGCAGTATGAAACCTTTTGTCACATTAAGGGTGAATCATTAACCCAACAGTTTGAGCGTTTCAGTTGTCTCATTAGTGAGCTAAGACTTGTTAAAGTTGAATTTGCTAAATCTACACAAAATAGCAGGTTTCTTAGATCACTGCCTGAAAAATGGGATACAATTGCATTTGTGACCAGAAATTCTGTTGAATTCAAAGATCTGACACTGAGCCAACTTCATGGTAGACTCCTGACCTATGAAAGGGAGTTAAACCAGAAAAAGAAGTTGGAAGAGTCTGGCAAAGTTGCAGATGACTACTCATTTGGCAACACAGCTCTTCTGGGTCAAGAAGAGTCTGGCAGTAGTAAGGATCAGAGTTATGATTATTTTTTTAACATAACTGCTGGTGGTAATTTCAACTCTGATCCTCACTCATCCAACTTTGCTTTCACAGCAAATGGAGAAAGCCAGAACTCAGATAATCTGTGCTTTGAACTCAATGACTTACAACACTTTGATCCAACTGATCTTTAAGAAATGGACATTTTGCATCAATTGGTTTTGCTTAGTGTAAGAACAAACAAATTCTATAAAAGGACAGGGAGAAAATTCCCAGGGTTACATAGGAATTTAAAAGTTGGGTTGGATAAGTCAAAGATCAAGTGCTATAAGTGCAATAGGCTAGGTCATTTTGCTAGGGATTGTAGCAGTCAAACCACTGGTCCAATTATTACTCATCCCAGCTCAAACCCTAGACCATAAAACCAAAGCACTGTGCACTATGCCCAATATACCCCTGCAGCCCATGTTAACACTACTCATTATGCTGCCATCCCTGTTCCTGTGTATTATGTTCAAACCACTGTTCCACAAATTCAGTATGTTCAAGCCCCTGTCCCTCAGGTTCAAGTGCAACCAGTTGCACCACAACAAGCTGCTCCAGCAGTGGTTCAACCAGATCAGTAAAGCTTCTTTACCCAAGGCTTTGTTGACTGGTGTAGTATGCCTGATGAACTTGGTGATGAAAACTTTGCAATCTATGCTACTAATGATACTTCTAATGATGAATTTTGTTTCATGGCATTAGAGTCAATACCAAAAGAGCTAAAGGCTGAAGAAGGACAGTCAAGTGATGAAACAGTGGACAAAGTTGCTGAAGCAGTGGTTACTGCTGTTGCTGGTGAAATACTGCTGGGAGAAAATTCAGAACCCCTGATAGAACCACTGTCTGAACCCTGGTCTGAAGAAGAAAAGAAACATGGTGAGAAGGTAGAGAAGGTGACTGATGAGAAAGAGCATGCTTGTGTGATGGCTGCAGCTAAGGGAGCTTCTGCATGCTTAGATAGTCTTTGGTATGTAGATAGTGGAGGCTCCAGGCACATGACAGGATGGAGAGCCCTACTCAAAGATTTCAAAACTCATGGAGGGGGTGATATATCCTTTGGTAATAATAGTAAAGGTAAGGTTAAGGGGTCTGGTACAGTTTAATCTGGTAATGTTAAGTTTGAAAATGTCAATCTAATAGACAATCTAAAATTCAACCTCCTGAGTGTCTCTCAAATGAGTGATAAGGGCTATGGCTAATTCTTCACAAAGGATTGTTGGACCAGAAATGGTTAAAAAGATTGAAGAAATAATAAAAAATGGAAAAACCCAACTTGTTGCTCAAAGGAGTGGCAATGTTTATGTAGTTGATATGTCAAAAGAGAGCCCCAGGACTGATCAATTGAAGAGTCCAAAACAACCAAGTGTTTGCAAATGCTTCACATGGATTTGTTTGGCCCAGTTAAAGTCATGAGTCTTAGGAAGAAAAGATATTGTTTGGTTATTGTTGATGACTTTTCTAGGTTTACATGGACTTACTTTTTACATTCCAAAGATGAGACTGCAGGCATTCTGCAAGACTTTGTTACACAGGTTCAGAAACAAGGAGTTTGATCTTCCCGTAAAAATCTTTAGGAGTGACAATGGCACAGAGTTCAGAAACAAGGAGTTAGATATTTCTGTGTGTCAAAAGGAATTGTAAGGCAATACAACATTCCTAGAACACCAGAGCAAAATGGGGTTGTTGAAAGCAAGAAAGAACATGACCTTGGTTGAGGCTGCCAGAACCATGCTTGCTGATTCAGGTTTGCCATTAACTTTTTGGGCAGAAGCAGTAAACACTGCTTGCTATGTTCAAAATAGAGTTTTGATCAACCTCAAGCATCAAAAGACTGCCTATGAATTGTTGTATAAAATAAAGCCATTAATCTCATATTTCAAAGTTTTTGGCTGCCCATGTTTCATTTAAAATCTAAAAGATTCTATCTCAAAGTTTGCAGCGAAAATTGATTGTGGTTATCATCTAGGATACTCAACTACTACTAAGGCCTACAAAGTGTTTAACACAAGGACCAAAACAGTGGAAGAGACCTTGAATGTGAAGTTCAATGAACTCTCTTCAATGAAAATCCCTGCAAATCCTGCAGAATTGTTTGATCTTGATAAATTTACTTTTGAAAATACTGCTGTCAAGACCTATAGTGCAGGTCCATCAGAAAATTCACCATCAGACTATGGATATGAAGTCATCATTCCTCAACAAAATTCTGCATCAACTGGAAGAGCAACAGATGTTCAAAACAGTTGTCAAAGCTCAACCACTGCTACCTCAACAGTTGTTGACCAAAGTAGTCCATCAACCCCTGCTTTCTTATCATCAAACACTGTTGATAAAAGTCCTCAAACAGTGGATCAAATTCAACATGTGTCCACACCATTACCTCCTAATCCACCTCCATTTAAAGCCACTGCTGGATTATCAAAGTCACCAGCAGTGGTTAGCTCAGATGATTCACATCTGCAGCCTTCACCATTAAATGCCATTGTTCAATACCAAGGAGATCTTATCTTCTTGAAATCTCATCCACCTGACCAAATCATTGGCAACATCAATGAAGGGGTACTCACAAGAAGTCAATCCCAAAACATTTGTTTTTTTGCTGGTTTCCTATCTCTTCATCAGCCAGTCAAGTACCAAGAGGCACTAAAAGACAACAGCTGGGTAGAAGCCATGCAAGAGGAGCTCCAACAGTTTAAAAGACAACAAGTATGGGAGCTTGTACCACTGCCAGAGAATGTAAGTCCTATTGGCACAAAGTGGGTCTTCAAAAACAAAACTGATGAAAGGGGTATTGTTGTCAAGAATAAAGCTAGGCTTGTGGTTCAAGGGTTCAGACAGGAAGAGGGCATTGACTATGATGAAACATTTTCCCCTGTAGCAAGATTAGAAGCTATCAAATTATTCCTGGCCTTTGCTGTCAACCACAACATCAAGGTGTTTCAATTTGATATCAAATGTGCATTCCTTTATGGTAAGATTCAAGAAGAGGTTTATGTTTGTCAACCTCCAGGCTTTGAGGATCCATTTTATCCAAATCATGTCTACAAGCTAAATAAAGCTTTGTATGGCCTGAAACAAGCACCAAGAGCCTGATATGAAACTCTTTCCACCTTTCTACTTTCCATTGGTTTCACAAGAGGTAAAATAGATAAAACACTGTTTTTGAAATGGAGAGGGAAAGACTTGATGATTGTCCAGATTTATGTGGATGACATCATTTTTGGAAGCACATGTAATAAAATGTGTGAAGAGTTTAGGCAACTCGTGACAGCTGAGTTTGAGATGAGTGCAATGGGTGAACTCCAGTGCTTTCTTGGTCTCCAAGTAAGGCAACTGCAAAATGGTACTTTCATCCATCAAGGCAAATATGCCAAAGAACTTTTAAAGAAATTTGAGATGGATGATTGTAAACCATGCAGTACACCCATTGCAACAAATAAGATAGTCATGTCTGATGAAAAGGATGATTTCGTTGATCAAACTCTTTATAGAAGCATGATTGGGTCTTTATTGTACCTAACTGCATCTAGACTAGATATCATGTTTGCAACATGTGTCTGTGCAAGATCCCAATCAGCCCCTAGAAAGTCAAACCTTATTGCTGTAAAAAGGATATTCAGATACCTAAAAGGTGCTCCCACACTTGGTATCTGGTATCCAGCTGATGGAAATATCAAGCTTTCAGGTTTCTCAGACAGTGACTTTGCTGGATGTGACAAGACAAGGAAGTCCACTTCAGGAGGGTGTCAATTCCTAGGCAGTTTCTTAGTGTCTTGGCAAAGCAAAAAGCAAGCACCTGTTTCCACATCCACTGCTGAGGCAGAGTATATAGCTGCTGCAACCTGTACAGCCCAACTGCTTTGGCTTCAAAATTAGTTGCTGGATTTTGGTATCACTGCCCTAAAGACACCTCTCATGTTGGACAGTCAGGCAGCAGAAAATATCATCAAAAATCCAGTTTCTCATTCAACCACCAAGCACATTGATATCAGACATCACTTTGTGATGGCTTGCTATGAAAAAGGTTTGATTTCTCTGCATCATGTTCCAACTAAGGATCAGCTGGAAGATGTACTAACAAAAGCATTAGATACATCTACCTTTGAAAGCTTGATCTCTAGGATTGACATGCTGAACATGGAATTGTCACACCCTGGCTTTTGCGGAAGCGTGGGTTTATTTTGGTGTTACTTCTTTATACCATAGCAACAATCATAACAATGCTATATGAAAATAAAACACAAGATGGTCATCCATTCATTAAGTTTAATAATACCACAACATCATTGTTTGAAAAAGTCGACACTTAAGATAAGTTACAAACCATACTTGTTTAAAACGTGTTCATAAGACACAACAAAAGACTTTAAATAAAACGTGGTTTAAAGACATGTAACCCGTCCAGGTAAGGGTTACACCTCCTAAACCTACTACCCTGGATGACATCTTTATTCAACGCAGCTAAACATACGCATACTCCGCCAGATCCGCTAGTTTCCTGAAATACATGTAGTTTGAAAAATCAACAAAAGTTGAGCGAGTTCATGTGTAAATGAGTATGTATAAACCTTTGTAATGTGTCTATATGTATGAAAATCCCTGGTATGTAACAATTAAGGAAAAAGAGATCACCAATGGGTTGCAAAGCCACTGGTATGTGTGAAACGGTGCAGGAAGTACTCAAACCTAGCAAATTTGTACCGGGCCTCCGGCTGTAAGACACAGTCACCACTATGGGCCGCCCCGGCCTCATGGGTGTGGGCTCGCTACACCCAAATAGATCTATCACTTATGTCCGTCGGTCCTAACAACGAGGATTAATGGCCTTAAGTGTTGTACCCACCTTTCACATGATCTAAGCGTATAAACCCTCCTTAAGCTAATCATACCATGTATAAAAGTGTTTGTAATAATTGTAACATGTATTTCACCCCCGAAGTATAAAACTGAAAACAGTTCAGAGAAAAGGGGGACATAAACTCACTGTAATGCGTCTCCTGTATCGTACTCAAATCTCCGGTCTCGTCAGTAAACACGACTCCCTACAATGTACTAATGTCTATTAGACGATTGGGCCGTGCCTTTGCTTAGTATGAGGGTTTTTGAGTTACGTTACTTGTGTTCCCAAAATTATCTCAAGTTATAACTTCTTGTTAAAATAATACTAATAATTTTAACTTAAGTTTTGTTTTTAGGTTTTGGAATAATAGTTAGGCAACTATTTCGTATCCATATTTCTCAAGTATTTTATATGCGTATTTCCTTCCCAAGGATGGGGGTATTTATACATGTCTATTTGTAGTTTCGAAAAATATATTTTAAGTCCCACTTGGAAAAATATATTTAACTCATTTGTCCAAAATAACTTAATCCCAAAATATATGTATTTTTCCCAAAAATAATATATTTTACTTCTTTAGCTTCCAAAATAATATTTTACCAAAAATATATGTGTAAGAGTATTTTGTGGAATATTTCGTAAGTTACGTTTTCGCATTTGGTTTTACAATATCAAGTGTGTAACTTAAATATTTTATTCCTTGATATTTTTTGTATTACTTTGGAGTTGTAATTTCCATGGTATTTGTTAAGTTCTATTATTTTACTCTAAAATAATATAACTAGTTCACAAAATTACACAAATATTCACACAAGTGTCTTAGTAACAAAATATATTTTCTAAATATATATTTATCCACTTTTGTCACACCCCCAAAATACCACCTAGGGAGTGTCCCTGATAGGCGTGTGACGTACCAACAACGAGCCACTAATTACATGGAACCCATTCAAGTTTATAAATAAAATCCCCAATTATTAATGAAAAATGTCATCAACAAGCTTAAATGAAAACCAACATGTTCAGCGGAAGCAATTAATAAACCAAAGTTAAACTGTTTCCCTCAGTACTAATAATTCCATCATATGAATCCTTCCAGTCGACCCATGACCACTCCAGCTACTCCAGACAGCAAGTTCCCAAATCCAAGATATCTAACGACTTGCGAGCATGCAACAAGTGTATCAGACAACGCTGGTGAGTTCATAGTTTTACGAAAACGTTGATTACCAAGTGTTTAGTTAATCCATTGAAATTAATTCCGAAAGTAATGTTGATAATATCTCGATACTGAACAAGACGACTCCTGATGTATGTTTTGCCCGTTCCCCAGTGCTCCTATCAAAGCACTGGGCCCGACTGGGTCATTAGTTCACACCCGCCCTCTCTCAGGAACGGGGTGAGGGTGCCAAACCTAAGTAGCGCTACCAACTAATACCCCGCTACCACCCACGATAGCAAAAGATGGGACTTAAGAGATAGAGAGTGAGAATATTATCCAACATCCCAGTTTTACCCAAAAGATTTATCCCTCCCCGGGATACCCACTGACTGTCCTAAACCACCGGGACGCATGCTCAAAGAAGTGAACTCACCTTTGGTTTGCTCGGTAAGATTAAAGTAGGTGTTCACAGTTTGATCAATCCAATCCTAGTATGGTTTCAGTACCAGTTAGTTACTTACACACCCAGATCACGTATCTTTATTATGCAAGTATGAACAAGCTTGGCATATATATTATCATACGAATTACAGCGAGTATTCAAGTTATGTACACACCTTCACATCGCAAACCATACACCATAATGTCACACGTTAACAACTCAATTTCCATTTACACACACATAGTTGATTCACGTATACGCTCACATCGTAATTTCATGCTACAACCGACACATAGCAAGTTGACAAAATACACGTAAGCATATTTTCTTAATTCATGCTTTAAGTTTAACAAACTGTATATCTGTATTTATATAAATAACAAAACACATGTGGGTGTTTAATAATTGTGTGCGGCCCAACATCACCTACCCGGCCCAAACACATCCTGGCCCGCAATTTCCTTAACGATTCTCGTTTCCCCTTGCGGCCCAGCAGGATAACCCGAGATGTGTCTGGCTCGATATCTTCCCCAAACCAAACCGATATGGCATGACCCAAATCAAACAGCCCAATCCATGTATGATCCAGTTTAGTGGTTGTGTCATATGATAATTAACCTAAATCGGCCCACATAAACACTAAATATATCAGTTAACATAACCTCACATTATCACTATAACACGAACATTGTTATCATGCAAATATCCAACCATTACCCTTTTGTTACTGGCCAAAGTTACTTATCTACACAACCCCTCAATTGGTGGCCCAATAGTCAACCCAAACCAACCAAACCCAATCCCAATTTCCTGTTAACAAACCCTCGGTCCAAGCCTTATCCTTAACCCCTCCCCCTTTCATCGTATAACTTAATTTATATTTCCCCCACCATTTACCAATTTGTCTCAGTTTCAAATGATGTTAATTCATCTACCAGTAACCACATTGGCAACCCATTATTTGATGATCATGATTAACAATTCATAACCATCATATCCATAGCATACAAATCGGTCTTATATTAACATCATACTATCAACCATTCTTTATCACATACCACAACGACTAATTCAAATCACATATTCGACTACACTTATACGATTCATAGCATCACTTTACGTCTCCTTAATACACACACAATTATTTCTGTTCATCAATATCACACATGACCATATCATTAATATAGATTTCGTAACATGCCTCACAACCATACATAAATCGTCTACAATTCTAGGCATCGATCATCATGTAAACAAATAACATATTAGTGATAACCTACAACATAATCGGTAATCAAGGTCACAAATCAGAATAATTAAGCATGTGATACAAAAAGATTTGGTTCAATACATGAAGAGATCATACTAACCAAAAGAGTTAAGATATAATGAATCCTTCACGAAAGGGGGGGGGTATCTACTGCCTTCGAGATCCAAGAGAGGAGAAGTAGGGTTTGGATGATAATCAGAATGTTCACGTACAAGAAATCTAAATAGTGATACAATTAAAACAAGTGGGCTGATTAAATAAAACACAAACTTTGGGCCGATTAACAGAACACAAAGAAAGGTAGCTGGGTTGGGTTAATTCATTTGGGCCGACAAGTTGTGAAATTGCAAATTAGTATTACGTAGCCCGATACGTGCGCGGCTAAAACAAACGCCATGTTAATTAACCAAGTTAACAAACGTTCAGACTTAACGGAGTTAAGATTACAAAAGTACACGTCACTAACCTTGAAAGTTCGGGTTGTCACAACTTTTATTTATAAAATCAACCTCCGACACTTTGTATTTTTGCAACAAATATTAGGGCGAAGTTTATATTCGAAACACAAGTTATAAAATATACTTGTAACACTTGTTAGAAAAATATTTTCTAAGTGTTGGAATTTTAGAAAATTTCGCCTGAGTTTCCTTTGTAAACGGACGTGTCCATGCTTATTAGCATATCATTTTCTTTTCAAAAATTCATTCAATCAATTCAACAACAAGTTACTAAACAATATTACACTAGTCAAGTGTAAAAGCAATGCACTTTACATGTCAACATGAACTTGGTTTTTCATAAAAACGCGTAGTAACTTTGTAGGGTGTTTAGTGAGTTTAGTTACTCTCCAAAGTATGTTTACTTTTATTAAAACCTTATTCTTAAAGATTTTAAGTCTTTACAACTTGTAAACTAGTTTTGCAAAAATGTGTGTTTGTTGGGTCTTCTTACTTTTAAAAGTATTTCCGCACTTGTCTTGTTACTAAAAATAGTGTATGTTTAATAAAAATCATAATCTTTCAAAACTCATCTTCTATTCTTAGTTTATTTAGGAAAACCATTTGTAAACCTTGGATCCATATGATCACCAACTTACTTTATTTACTAATTTTTCAAGATACCATCTTGTTATCAAGTTCATGCTTAAACATGGAGGTGATTCTTTTATGTAAATCACTAATCACCTCCTACTTGTTAACTTAAGTTTTTAATCTTACTTTAACAAGTTCCACCATGATGTTTAACATCATGTCACTAGTAATCATCAACAATACAAAACAACATCATACTTAACATTAATTCTTCATTTTAACAATATTTCATCATCAAGTTAATTTATGTTCAAGTCTTGTGTTCATGATCTTTTAGTGTTCATAGGATTTCATCATACAATAACTATTAACCACCATAAACATGAAGTAAATGAGGATTCAAGAGACTTACTACTAGCTTTTAAGCTAGGGAAGATCAAGAGAAGAAATGAGGTGGTTAATAGCAAATAGAGAAGGTCCTTCCACTTCCGAGAACACCAAGCTTTGTTGTATGACCTTTAACACCTTTGTATGCTCTTGGAATGATTGATGATGATCGGATGATGATGACGGTGATGGTGTTTGGGTTCGGCCGAAGCCAAGAGAGGAGAGGAGAGAAAGAGTTTGTTGGTGATGTTGTTAAATGTGAGATGATGAAGGTCTAAAGGGTTTTTAAAACATGGTCTCCAACATTTCATTAACTAATGGTTAATATGTTCCAAAAGGACTAAGCATATCCAATTAATTATTCAATAAAATCATGGGGGTGTCCCATGTTTCATAACCGATTTGGGGGGGGGGGGGTTGGTTTAGTTTCAATGTAATGTTAGTTAGTTTAGTCTAGTTAGAAGGTTAAGTGATTTAGTTAAATGTTTAGGTGTTATGTCATAATATAGTGTGTTATGATATTCGGGAACCATAACTAGTTCAGAAAAATAAAAACAATGCTTCAAGCATTATTTTAGTGTTCCGGGTAATGTCTGGTTGTTCGGTTTGATACCGTTCCGTTAAAGTGCTAAGTTACATCGTAAAGTGTCCTTTATGTAACTTTTAGTGACCCTTTTAATTCCCGACACTTAGGAAAGCATACAGGACCATTTTGCCATATTTTTGCAAGTGACTAGCATGTTTAAATGCTGAATTTTGTTGATAAATGCATAATTATGCACTTAGAGTGGGTTTTAGGCACTTTCTGACACTTAAACTATCACCTAGTGACGCAGTTTTATGGTCCTTACCTCCCTACACTCCCTACTAGTGTAGTTCCTTGTCTTTGGCTCATATTGGGCCTCAATATATTGTCTGTCTGTGTGTTGGCATTGTCAGCATGTTTCTGAGTTATCCGCTCACTGTGCTAACTGTGCTTTGTGCATCAAGTTTGTCACTAAGGGTTGTATGTAATAAATGGAGTGACAGTATGAAATGTGATGCATATGTATGTATGATGCAAAAATCATAAAGCAGTTTAATCAGCAGTTGTAATCAAGCACAGTCATTAAGCACCAATTTAATATTAATTAATTGTACGGATACCTGAAATTTTGAGGGTTGTCATATTCTCCCCCTATTAGAGAAATTTCGTACCGAAATTTTTAGTTCTGCTACTAGATGCAGGGGTCTTGGGGAATAAATGTGGGTACTTGGCTTTCATACGATCCTCATGCTCCCATGTGAATTTTGGGCTGTGTCGTGCATTCCATCGAACTTTGACGAGTTTGACACTACTCCGGCGTATCTTGTTAACCTTCCAATCCGTAACTTCAATGGGCTCTTCAGTAAAGTGGAGTGTGTCGTCAATATGAACTTCGTCGGCAGGAATGACGACTGTTTCTTGAGTTGGACTCTTTTTCAAATTGGATACATGAAATGTATCATGAACGCCGTTAAGTTCAGCAGGTAAGTCCAATTTGTATGCTACAAGCCCAATCCTTTGCAGGATTCTGAATGGACCAATGTATCGCGGATTCAACTTCCCACGCTTCCCAAAGCGTGCCACACCCTTCCAGGGTGAAACTTTCAACAAAACCATATCACCAACCTAAAATTCCAGAGGCTTCCTTCTCAGGTCCGCATAGCTCTTTTGTCGATCACGAGCCGCTTTGATGCACTCTCGGATCTGTGCAATCTTGTCTGTCGTTTCCTGGACCAATTCCGGGCCAACAAGCTGTCTATCACCCGCATCAACCCAGCATAAGGGTGATCGACACTTGCGTCCATAGAGAGCTTCGAACGGTGCGGCTTGGATGCTTGCATGATAACTGTTATTGTATGAAAATTCAACCAATGGTAGGTGAGTGTCCCAACTTCCACCTAAATCCATTACGCAAGCTCGCAACATGTCTTCTAAGGTCTGAATAGTTCGTTCGCTCTGTCCGTCTGTCTGCGGATGAAATGAGTGCTCAGATTTAACTGAGAACCAAATGCTTCTTGAAAGGATTGCCAAATCCTTGACACAAAGCGTCCATCTCTATCAGAGATAATTGAGAGAGGCACTCCATGTCGTGCAACAATCTCCCTCATGTATATTTCAGCAAGTTTACTCGTGTTGTCTTTTTCCTTGATTGGCAAAAAGTGCGCAAACTTTGTTAGACGGTCTACTATTACCCAAATCGTATTGTGGCCCTTGGGCGTCCTTGGCAACTTTGTTATAAAATCCATGGAAATCTGTTCCCATTTCCACTGAGGTATTTCAGGTTGCTGCAAGAGACCTGAAGGTTTCTGGTATTCGGCTTTTACCTTGGCGCAAGTTAAACATTTGCCAACGTATATCGCAACATCGCCTTTCATTTTCGGCTACCAATAATAATCCTTTAGATCTTGGTACATTTTATCCGATCCTGGATGGATCGAGTACCGTGACTTGTGTGCTTCATCGAAATAACATCTCTTACCAAATTCGTTTCATGAAACACAACGTTCCTTCCCCGTTTGGTACCAACTGCTTCTCCATCCCACAGAGATACTCATTCTCAACATTCCTTTCCTTGAGTGCTTCTCTCTGCGCGGCACGAATGCGCAATGAGAGGTCCGTCTGTATGATCATTTCCATAGCCCTTACTCTTATGGGCTTGATCCTTTCCTTTCGACTTAGGGCGTCGGCGACCACATTCGCCTTGCCCGGGTGATACTTGATCTCGCAATCATAGTCGTTCAATAGTTCTACCCAGTGTCTTTGCCTCATGTTAAGCTCTTTCTGATCAAATATGTGCTGCAAGCTCTTGTGATCAGTGAAGATTGTACATCGCGTGCCGTATAAGTAATGTCGCCAGATTTTTAATGCAAACACCACTGCGCCCAATTCCAAATCATGCGTGGTGTAATTTTTCTCGTGAATCTTCAACTGGCGAGATGCATATGCTATAACCTTCTGTCGCTACATCAACACGCAGCCTAAACCTTGACGTGAGGCGTCACAATATACCACGAAGTCGTCCGTGCCTTCAGGTAGAGATAAAATCGGTGCGTCACAAAGCTTGTTTTTCAACAACTGAAACGCTTCTTCTTGCTTGTCTCCCCAATCAAACTTCTTGTCTTTCTGAGTGAGAGTGGTTAAAGGTTGAGCAATTTTTGAGAAATCCTCAATAAACCTGCGGTAATAACCAGCCAAACCTAGGAACTGTCGAATCTCGGTTGGCGTCTTAGGAGTCTCCCAGTTCTTGATCGCCTCGATCTTTGTGGGATCCACATGAATTCCATTTCCGTTAACCACGTGACCAAGAAACTGAACCTCACGCAGCCAGAACTCGCACTTCGAGAACTTTGCGTATAACTTTTCTTTCTTAAGCAGCTCTAGAATAGCTCTTAAGTGTTGCTCATGCTCTTCCTTCGTCTTCGAGTAGATCAAAATGTCATCAATGAACACAATCACAAACTTATCAAGATACGGCTTACAAACCCTATTCATCAAGTCCATGAATACTGCTGGCGCGTTTGTCAATCCAAACGGCATAACCAGGAACTCGTAATGCCCATAGCGAGTCCTAAAAGCAGTCTTTGGAACACTTTCCTCTTGTATCCTCAACTGGAGATATCCCGATCGAAGGTCGATCTATGAGTAAAAACTTGAACCTTGTAACTGATCGAACAGGTCATCAATTCTTGGCAAAGGATATCTGTTCTTGATAGTCAGCTTATTCAGCTCCCGGTAGTCGATACACATGCGAAAACTACCATCTTTCTTCTTAACAAACAAAACTGGAGCTCCCCAAGGCGAGAAGCTTGGTTTGATAAATCCCTTGTCTAGCAACTCCTGAAGTTGCGTCGACAACTCCTGCATTTCCGAAGGCGCAAGTCTATAAGGTGCCTTAGCCACAGGCGCGGCACCTGGAACCAAGTCAATGTGAAACTCGACTTGTCGCTGTGGCGGCAATCCTGGCAAGTCTTCTGGAAAGACTTCAGGATACTCCTTTACGACTGGAATATCTTCTAGCCTCGACTCAGCTGCTTCTTTATCCACGATGTGTGCCAAGAAGGCAACACATCCCTTCTTCAAACATTTTCTAGCCTTCAAGCAACTAATGATCCTTAGAGGTGTATCGCGCTTCTCTCCATGTACCACAATCGTTTCTCCATCCGCCAATGGGATGCGAATGGTCTTCTCGTGACATACAATTTCGGCTTTGTTGCTTGACAACCAATCCATCCCTACTACCACGTCGAAGCTTCCCAACTCGACTGGCAGTAGATCCAGTGTAAACTCGTGTCCTCCCAGCTCTATCATGCAACCTCTGATAAATTCATATGTTTCAACTAGCTTTCCATTAGCCAGTTCAATTGAGTACGGAATGTCTAATTTACTAGTAGTTAACCAAAGCATTTTCTTAAATTCTAGCGATACAAAACTATAGTCGGCACCAGTATCAAATAGCACAAATGCAAAGCGTTGATTAATAGGGAATGTACCAGTGACAACATTCGGGTCCTAGCGTGCTTCCCTTGCTCCAATGTTGAATACCCTTCCACGAGCTAGATTGAGTTTTGGGCATTCACGCTTGAAGTGCCCGATGTCTCCACAGTTAAAACATCCCGGTCCTAGACCGTTACCACCTTGAGCATTGTTTGCTCCCCGGTTCCCAGCTTGGTTCCCAACATTCCTACGATTACCATTTCCGCCGCTGCAGTTCCCATTTCCGTTACCACCGCGATTGTTGTTACCAAAACCCCTTCGACCATTGTTACCACGACCAGCACCAGTACCAACCCAACATGTATTCTTTGAATGGCCCTCCTTCCCACAAGACTCGCATTTCCTTAACCTGCACTGACCAGAATGATGGTACAGGCAGATATCACATTTGGGCAAAGCGCCCATGTATCCCTTTCCCTTGACTTCAGCACCAGTTTTAGCTTCAACTGGTGGGTTCACCTCCTTCTTCCTGCTGGCGCTGCTGGTACCCTTTTTAAAATTGGAGAGCTTTCGTTTGTTCTCGCCAGACGACTCCACATGAGTCTCCTTCTTTTTCTGATCAGCATTTGAGAACTTGTTTAGCCTGATGGCTTCCTCCGTTAGTGACACGCTCAAATCGATGGCTTCAATAATTGTTGCTGGTTTTGACGATGTAACCATGCTCATAATCTGAGGTGCCAACCCCCAGATGAAACGCTCCACGCGTTTGAACTCAGGCGTAACCATGTAAGGTACCACATGGGACAGATCATGAAACCTTTGAACATACTCGACGATCTTTGGGCCGTCCATCTTTAGGTGCCAAAATTCCGTTTTCCAGCTTTTGTATTTCGGCCCATGAACAATATTTTTTCCTCATGAGCTCCTTCAGCTCAGTCCATGTCAATGCATATGCCGCCGCCTCTCCCAGGGTCTGTACTTGCAGATTCCACCATGATAAAGCACCATCAAGAAAGAGCCTTGAGATGTATGTAACTTGCTGTTCAGGAGCACACTTGCACATCCTTAAAATAGAATCCGTCTTTTCTGCCCATCTGACGAAAGCAACAGCACCTCCAGTTCCGTCGTAGTTTAAGGGCTTACAGTCAAGAAATTGTTTGTAGGTGCAGCCTGCACAAACGATAACATTTACATATGGTATTAGCGGATGTGCAAGAAATATCCAAATGTATCGTAATGTGTCTCAAGCGACTTGGACATTACCATTGGGTCTTGAGGATCCTCCGCTAGTCTCTGCGCGGGAGGCCTCATACAGTGCTATTGCTGCGATAATTCGCTCCTGGAGTTCCGCCTCAGTAGTAGGCAGGCGCGTGTCTCGTCGTGGAGGCATCTTCTAAAAGATGATCACATTGGTCAGGTCATAGTAAGTATAGTAGTAAGTAATATGCGTATGTAACAACATCCCTCAACCTCATAAGACATAACATCCCATGTTATTATATAAAACAATTAATTTAACAATGCATGTAGTGAGAACGTTGCGATTGAGCTTTCATTTAATCATGACCACAATATAGTTTTACATGTTTCACTGTACATCATACATAAAAACATGATCATAGGGTTACATCACCCCAAAATACAAGTCAGTCTACACAAATCATATACAAAAATGTGGTCTTCCAAAAATCTTCATATGCTGGCCCAATTGCGACTCTCTCACCAAAACGATCTACCTGCATCAAACCAAAATATAGCTATGCTGATGGCAGAGGAGGAGGATGAGGGAAGAAAATCAAACGGCGCAAACGCACCCAGTTCTCCTCAAGTGCATGGATAACGCGCAGCAAGTAAGCAATCTGCTGCTCAGGAGTGAAGAAGCGGACATCAGAATCCGGGGGTAGTCTGAGAGGAGCTGGTGGTGTAGCAAAAGGAGACTGACAATGGCAAGGGGAGGACGCGGAGTCCTCTCCAGCTCCTGGACTCGACGACTCAAAGCATCCTGTTGTAACTGCAGGGACATAAGTAGGTCATCTGTGGTATATCTGACATGAAACGGGTGATATGGGTCTGACAGAGGCATAACATTGGGCGATGACCACAAAAATGGCTCGCCCATATGTGCAAAAGGTGATGTAGTGCGAGGAAACTGAGACATGAATGGTACAGCTGACGACACAGGCGGCACAAAAGCAGGCTGCTGCCTCGAAGATCCCTCCCCAGGACGAGGTGGAGGAATGTCCTGGAGAAAAGTGATAGGAAGGTCGGTGCGATGGATATCATATATGCGCGGGTGCAACTGGGGAACAACGAGAGGTGCAAAAACAGGTGCAACAGGGGGCGTAACTGGTACAACAAAAGGAGGATAATCATCATCCTCGATCCACCCGTTACGGGTGTCGGCATATTTCGGATCAATATGTGTGGCAAAAGGTGCACGGTCAACAAACGCCGGCACAGGATCAGGCAGAGGTGCATCAGCAACAGGAACATCCACCATTGGTGGTGCAACAATGGGGATATCAACAATGGGTGGTGCAATGGCTGGTGCATCCACAACAGGCGGTGCAACGATTGGAGCTTCATCAAGAACAGGGTCGTACACAAGTACAGGGTCATGAGCAATAACAGGCTCAGGGTCAGCAAAGGCTATATCAAGGTCGGCAGGTACAACAAAAAGCTGATCAATAGGAACCACTGGTGCCTCCAAGGGCTGGTCATCAGGAATAAACTCGATCTCGTGATCGGGATCAAAATCAGGAGGAAAAACTGGATCAAACTCATCCTCGAACTCAGGATCAAACTCAAACTCGTGGGGCGAACCAGGTGCAGCTGACATGGCTGTATCGGAGTCGGAGTCAGTAGGATATCGACGCAATCCGATAGCATGCAAAGTAGAAGATGATACTGACTCAAAAGAATCAGTACCGAGCTGATCAGACAAAATCTCCTCAACAGGAGCCTCAACGGGTGGTAAAACAACAGCATCCGCAACCGGAACCTCAACCAAGGGAATGGCGACATCATCAGCAATCGGGGCCCCACCCTCATGGTCATCCTCAGGGGGACCCTCAACGAAAAGATCGATGTCGTCATCAGACACAACATCGAGTGGCAAATCCTCAACAGGAAATGCAGCAAGTGGAATAGGAGCAGGGATCTCAGCAAGAGGTAGATCCCCGACTAGAATACCATCAGTGAGCTAAGCATCGTCTCCGACATCCGGCAAAGCAAAAGGCTGGAAATCGTCATCATCCATACTAGTGGTATCCGATGTATAGACCTCATCCTCAGAGTCAATCTCGCCGTCCGACACAATCGCCATAGGATCCAATGTGTCTGACACTCCGGTATCAAAAGATGATGGCATGGTGTCTGTAACACAACCACACATATGCACATATATCAACATGTAATCAAATAAGCATTTAAGTCACAACAATGTAAACAAGTAATCATCTTAGTCTTCCTTAGACTATCCTCGCCAGTCTCTCAGACTAAACTCCCTGGTCTCTAAGACCAACTCCCTGGTCTCTAAGACCAACTTTCCCAGTCTCTAAGACTAAATCCCTGGTCTCTATGACCAACCTCCCAGTCTCTAAGACTAAATTCTCCCTCAGTCTCTAAGACTGATCATCCCTCAGTCTCTAAGACTGATCCTCCCTCAGTCTCTAAGACTAAATTATAAATATACCCTTTTGAAATATGTATTTGTGCCTTTTGTTTGTAAAAATGTTTATACCCTGGATCTGGACGTATAGTGTATGCAATGTAAAAATGTTTGAAAACATTTTCGTGAGAGCCCTGATGATCATAGTCTAGACTCGAGAAGGAATCCTAGTTCGCTATGATCGAGGCTCTGATACCAAGCTATCACACCCTGGCTTTTGCGGAAGCATGGGTTTATTTTGGTGTGACTTCTTAATACCATAGCAACAATCATAACAATGCTATATGAAAATAAAACACAAGATGTTCATCCATTCATTAAGTTTAATAATACCACAACATCATTGTTTGAAAAAGTCGACACTTAAGATAAGTTACAAACCATACTTGTTTAAAATGTGTTCATAAGATACAACAAAAGACTTTAAATAAAACATGGTTTAAAGACATGTAACCCGTCCAGGTATGGGTTACACCTCCTAAACCTACTACCCTGGATGACATCTTTATTCAACGCAGCTAAACATATGCATACTCCGCCAGATCTGCTAGTTTCCTGAAATACATGTAGTTTGAAAAATCAACAAAAGTTGAGCCAGTTCATGTGTAAATGAGTATGTATAAACCTTTGTAATGTGTATGTATGTATTAAAATCCCTGGTATGTAGCAATTAAGGAAAAAGAGATCACCAATGGGTCGTAAAGCCACTGGTATGTGTGAAACGGTGCAGGAAGTACTCAAACCTAGCAAATTTGTATCGGGCCTCCGGCTGTAAGACACAGTTACCACTATGGGTCGCCCCGGCCTCATGGGTGTGGGCTCGCTACACCCAAATAGATCAATAACTCATGTCCCTCGGTCCTAACAATGAGGATTAATGGCCTTAAGTGTTGTACCCACCTTTCACATGATCTAAGCGTATAAACCCTCCTTAAGCTAATCATACCATGTATAAAAGTGTCTGTAATAATTGTAACATGTATTTCACCCCCGAAGTATAAAACTGAAAACAATTAAGAGAAAAGGGGGAGATGAACTCACTGTAATGCGTCTCCTGTATCGTACTCAAATCTCTGGTCTCGTCAGCAAACACGACTCCCTACAATGTACTAATGTTTATTAGACGATCGGGTCGTGCCTTTGCTTAGTATAAGGGTTTTTGATTTACGTTACTTGTGTTCCCAAAATTATCCCAAGTTATAACTTCTTGTTAAAATAATAATAATTATTTTAACTTAAGTTTTGTTTTTAGGTTTTGGAATAATAGTTAGGCAACTATTTCGTATCTATACTTCTCAAGTATTTTATATGCGTATTTCCTTCCCAATGATGGGGGTATTTATACATGTCTATTTGTAGTTTCGAAAAATATATTTTAAGTCCCACATGGAAAAATATATTTAACTAATTTGTCCAAAATAACTTAATCCCAAAATATATGTATTTTTCCCAAAAAATAATATATTTTACTTCTTTAGCTTCCAAAATAATATTTTACAAAAAATATATGTGTAAGAGTATTTTGCGGAATATTTCGTAAGTTACGTTTTCGCGTTTGGTTTTACAATACCAAGTGTGTAACTTAAATATTTTATTCCTTGATATTTTTGGTATTACTTTGGAGTTGTAATTTCCAAGGTATTTGTTAAGTTCTATTATTTTACTCTAAAATAATATAACTAGTTCACAAATATTCACACAAGTGTCTTAGTAACAAAATGTATATTCTAAATATATATTTATCCACTTTTATTTATAAAATCAACCTCCGAAACTTTTTATTTTTGTAACAAATATTAGGGCGAAGTTTATATTCGAAACACAAGTTATAAAATATACTTGTAACACTTGTTAGAAAAATATTTTCTAAGTGTTGGAATTTTAGAAAATTTCGCCAGAGTTTCCTTTGTAAACGGAGGTGTCCATGCTTATTAGCATATATTTTTCTTTTCAAAAATTCATTCAATCAATTCAACAACAAGTTACTAAACAATATTACACTAGTCAAGTGTAAAATCAATGCACTTTACATGTCAACATGAACTTGGTTTTTCATAAAAAACGCGTAGTAACTTTGTAGGGTGTTTAGTGGGTTTAGTTACTCTCCAAAGTGTGTTTACTTTTATTAAAACCTTATGCTTAAAGATTTTAAGTCTTTACAACTTGTAAACTAGTTTTGCAAAAATGTGTGTTTGTTGGATCTTCTTACTTTTAAAAGTATTTCCACACTTGTCTTGTTACTAAAAATAGTGTATGTTTAATAAAAATCATAATCTTTCAAAAATCATCTTCTATTCTTAATTTATTTAGGAAAACCATTTGTAAACCTTGGATCCATATGATCACCAACTTACTTTATTTACTAATTTTTCAAGAAACCATCTTGTTATCAAGTTCATGCTTAAACATGGAGGTGATTCTTTTATGTAAATCACTAATCACCTCCTACTTGTTAACTTAAGTTTTTAATCTTACTTTAACAAGTTCCACCATGATGTTTAACATCATGTCACTAGTAATCATCAACAATACAAAACAACATCATACTTAACATTACTTCTTCATTTTAACAATATTTCATCATCAAGTTAGTTTATGTTCAAGTCTTGTGTTCATGATCTTTTAGCGTTCATATGATTTCATCATACAATAACTATTAACCACCATAAACATGAAGTAAATGAGGATTCAAGAGACTTACTACTAGCTTTTAAGCTAGGGAAGATCAAGAGAAGAAATGAGGTGGTTAATAGCAAATAGAGAAGTTCCTTCCACTTACGAGAACACCAAGCTTTGTTGTATGACCCTTAACACCTTTGTATGCTCTTGGAATGGTTGATGATGATCGAATGATGATGACGGTGATGGTGTTTGGGTTCGGCCGAAGCCAAGAGAGGAGAGGAGAGGAGAGAAAGACTTTGTTGGTGATGTTATGATGAAGGTCTAAAGGGTTTTTTAAAACATGGTCTCCAACATTTCATTAACTAATGGTTAATAAGTTCCAAAAGGACTAAGCATATCCAATTAATTATTCAATAAAATCATGGGGGTGTCCCATGTTTCATAACCAATTTAGGGGGGGGGGGGGGTTGGTTTAGTTGCAATGTAATGTTAGTTAGTTTAGTCTAGTTAGAAGGTTAAGTGATTTAGTTAAAGGTTTAGGTGTTATGTCATAATATAGTGTGTTATGATGTTCGGGAACCATAACTAGTTCAAAAAAATAAAAACAATGCTTCTAGCATTATTTTAGTGTTCCGGATAATGTCCGGTTGTTCGGTTTGATACCGTTCCGTTAAAGTGCTAAGTTACATCGTAAAGTGTCCTTTATGTAACTTTTAGTGACCCTTTTAATTCCCGACACTTAGGAAAGCATACAGGACCATTTTGCCATATTTTTGCAAGTGACTAGCATGTTTAAATGCTGAATTTTGTTAATAAATGCAGAATTCTGCACTTAGAGTGGGTTTTAGGCACTTTCCGGCACCTAAACTATCACCTAGTGATGCAGTTTTATGGTCCTTACCTCCCTACACTCCCTACTAGTGTAGTACCTTGTCCCTGGCTCATACTGGGCCTCAATATATTGTCTATCTCTGTGCTGGCATTGTCAGCATGTTTCTGAGTTATCCGCTCACTGTGCTAACTGTGCTTTGTGCATCAAGTTTGTCAGTAAGGGTTGTATGTAATAAATGGAGTGACAGTATGAAATGTGATGCATATGTATGTATGATGCAAAAATCATAAAGCAGTTTAATCAGCAGTTGTAATCAAGCACAGTCATTAAGCACCAATTTAATATTAATTAATTGTACGGATACCTGAAATTTTGAGGGTTGTCAGAGGAATAACAAGCAAAATCTTGTTTTTCTATGAATAAAAGCATTAAAATGTTTTCAGAAAATCAAAAATCCATCCTTAAAAATAGCCAAAAATGAAAATTTTCATTAAATCCTTAAAAGTCTGCCATAACCACTGTTTTTGTTAAAACATATGTTCTGTGAAAACTATCCACTGCTGAAAGTCAACCCCTGTTTTCTCATTTTCTTGGTAATCACTGTTGTTCTAAATCAGTGTTTTCAACCACTGATGGGCTATCCACTGATAGCTTAAAGTCTCCCACTGTTTTCATTATAATCGTTGCAACCACTGATATTGTTCCATCAGTGGTTTCATAAAACAACTGTCTTCCATTACTCATCAGGGGTTGGCACGTGGACAGTACATAGCGGTCAGATCTTTTGTAACCGCTGCCACGTCAGCATTCACTTTTTCCTTTATAAAACCCTGAGCAAAACCCCCAAACAGGGTTTTCACTGTCGAATTGAATTCAAAATTCCTTTCTCAAAGCAGTTATCATCCATTTCTCTCAAAATCACTCATCTTCTTCATCGTCTTCTTCCGCAAACACCTTCAAATCACCATGGCCACTGAAATTACATTCAAAGCTCCTCACGATTACTTGGGTCTCTTGACAAAACCAAGCAACATCGAAACCTTCAATTCCATCATTGATACCATGTCGTCTTCAAAGTACAAAACTTTGTTGACTGCTAATGCTCCAATTTACTTGGCAACCCAGAGAGAATTTTGGAAGAATGCGACACTTGAAACTCAAGGTGAAACACCCATAGCCATCAATTCCTCAATAAAGGGTGTCAAAGTTAAAATCACACCACAGACTCTATCAGAGGTTTTTGAACTGAATGATCTTCAAGGTAAAACTTCCTTTCCTAAAATAGAGTATCAAATAGATTTTTTAGAAAGAGGGTATGCTGAGCAAATGAAAAAGGACACCTTACAAAAAGGTAGTTTTCCTCCTGCAACAAGATTTTTATTCCATACCCTCTTAATGTGTGTTTCAAATAAGACCACTGCTTTTAATGAAATACCATTAAAGATCCAATATCTGGGATATGCTATTTTACATAAAGAAATTTTTAACTATTCCTAGGAGATCTTTGATGATTTGGTAAAAAATGTCACTAACAAATCATTTTTACTATTTCCAAGGTTCTTAAGCTTTTATTTTCAAAAGAAATTTGGAAAGGATGATGCTCATGTGCTCATCCAAGGTGAACCTTTTCAAATAAATGGCCTAACACCTGAAACATTTACAAGATTATCAAAACCTTCTAAAACAAAAGCAGGGGTTCCTGAGTAGACTTTAGCAGCTACCACTGCTCCTGAGGCACCTGCTGCTGAGCCCACTGCTCAAGGTGATCACAGCAGCAAAACAACTGCTGTGAAACCCACACCTAAATCCACCAAAATACCAAGACAAAAGAAAAAACAAAAGCCCCCCAAACCTAAAACAAAGGCAACTCTAGAAGATGAGATCCCAGAGCAACTGCCAGTGACAACACAAAAGTCACTAGAAACCACTGCTGCTACTTCCTTACAGCAGATGGTAGAAAGATCTCAACCCATGCCTCAAACTCCTCCTGCTTCTTCTAAAAAAGAACAGGTTGTAAGAATAGGGACACCACAATATGATGCTCTGGAATCACTTGCTTCCATCATCCACAGCCCACTGCCCGGGGCAAATTCGCTTTCTACACCCATACTCACTGCCACAATTCCCCCACAAACAAAACTTTTGTTGGATGCTCTTGATTTAAACCAGACACAAACCAGTCCTTCTCACTCACTTGTAAATGAGAATATACCCCAACAATTGAGTGGGTCTGATGTTTTAATCATTGCTAACCCACCAACAACACCTGAGGAGGTTACACTGCAGGATGTACAAGCACTTCCTGTCTGTAGTTCAAGTGAAGCAGCAACTACAGGTGTTGGATCCACTGATCTACACCTGGCCAGTTGTTTCATCAATCAGACTTCCTTGAAGGAAATTTCCTCTCCAGCAACTCTGATAACCACTGGTGTGTTTATTCCAACCACTGGTACAATTAAAAGGTTATCAAGTGCTGAGGAAAGAAGTCCCCAGTACCGAGAACAATGGGCATCTTTGGATGACTTTTGGGAAAATTTTCCTAAAGCAACCACTGATACAACCACTGTTAGTGGGAAATCAGATGATCCCATTAAGTTGGGTGATGGTTTAATGTACCAAGAATTGACGGCTAGAGTTGACAAACTGGATTCATCTGTTGCAGAAATCAAAGACATGCTGCAACAGTTGTTGAAAGTACAAAAGGTACCACCCACTGCTGCACCAACTCCAACAGCTGCTCCATCATCTGCTTCCACTCCAAATGAGTTGTGGAGTATGTTTCAACCTCTGCTACACCATCAAAGAGAATTAGCTGATCAGCAACATGAGATACAAGTTCAAAAGATCAGAAATCTCATGGAAGCAAGGTTCAAAGATACTCAGGCTGATATCAAAGCTATCAAGGCTCACTTGCTGAACACCACTGGCACTGCTCCTCCCTCTATCATCTTTGTGGATAATCCACCACCAGCTGATGCCAAAAAGGGGGAGAAAATAAAGCAGTGGAAGAAAAAGGGTTATGATGATGGTTTGTATATTGCACCAGACAATCCTTGCATGCTTGTAGACATCCCTTTGCCAGATGGCTCCAAAAAGAGATATGTCACCACAAATTCCATTGCTGATGCAAAAGCAAGTGTTAAAAAGGATAAGGAGGCTAAGGATAAAGCAAGGTTTGCACAGGAGAAGAGAGTTTTTATGGAGCTGAATGAGCAGGGTACTTCTGAGCCTAAGGATGAAGAAAATCCTGAGCCAAAAAGAAAGCAGCCCACTAGACAAGTGAGGCAAACCAAACACATACCATCCAGACCCACAAAACATACTCCCAAATCTTCCAAAAGCTCCAAACATCAATCTCCCAAACCAACAGTTGTTAAAACACCTGTTGTACCAACAGCTGTTGGTAGTTCAGTGGTTTCAACAACTGTTAGCCAAACAACTGCCACCACTACTTCAACACACACATCCACTGCCCTACCAAAAATTACATTACCACCAAAAACATCATCATTACCACCAACACCTCCTGCTAAAAAGCAGAAGACATCAGATGATACATCATCTGTTGTAATGACAACAGTGGTTGAAACACCAGTTGTTTCAACAACTGTTAGTCAGCCACTTTCCACTTCAATCACCACCACTCAAATCACCACTTCACAACCATCCAAAACACCACCAACCTCTCCTAAACCAAAAAGGAGAAGGATAATTTTGAAAGATGATAATTCTTCATCACCACCAACAACTTCACAACCTTTGTCACTTGTTACTATTCCAAACCCTGTTCCTCTCTCTTCAGCACAAGTTCAAAAACCAAACACTGCCATCGCTCCTGTAGGTGCTCAGTACCCTTTAGAGCTAGCTTATAGTAGTTCGAGAGGAGATCAAATCCTTCTACACTGAAGATGGCCCTGCTAAAAGGAGTTTTCCATCTCTTGAAGGATATCCTAGGCCAAACAACATTGAAGAATATATGAAGTTAAAGGCTAAACAAGCAGAGGATATCTTTAAAAGGAATTCACAGGGTCAATCTGACAAGGAAATCCAAAGATACTATCAATATCTGCTAACTCAGGTCAGAACTTTGGAGCAGTTTGCAAAAGATCTTTATCAGAAACTATCAGAAAGAGCATATGAAACCTTGAGAAAAGACTATCTTGATAACATCATGGCTTACAAGAAATACAAGGGAGAAAGGTACATGTACAAAGAATGGACCATTCAAGAGCTTGAAAGTGAAACAGCCAGAATTCAAGACATGATTAAAAACAAGGTTAAACACACTCCTCTAGATTGGGCAAAATACTAGAAGAATGTACCAGATAAAGTGTTAGAGCTGAAGAGAATGAAAGAGGAACTTATTATTGCAGATTTTGGGTCAAGAAATCAGGTGACAAGGTGGAAAGAAGACAAAGTCAGGGCCAGCTACAAAAAGTTGGAAGAATTAAGAAAGAAAAATCCAAATATTCCACAAAAGCCTGACTATCCTGAAGCAATGGTTTCAACAAGACCACCAAAGCTGCAAGTCAGGAAATCCACTACTCCACCTACTGCTATCCTTTATCAAAGAAGGAGACAAAAACAGATGGATACAGAAACACCAGAGGATATGGCAGCTGGTGATGAAGTTTTAAAAATGGTCCTCAAACAAATGATAGCTGAAAATCCTGAACTTGCTAAAGCTCAAAGGACTGCTCAGCCAGTTATCACCAGGCCATCATCTCCAAATTCCTCTTCAAATAAAAATCTCCCAAGAAACCAACTGGATTCAAAAATACTAAAGTGGAAAACTGACAAACAGACCCACGTATTGACCCTGATCAAATCCAGTGGAGAAGTGAAGAAAATATCAAGGGAACAAGCACTAGGCCTGAGTGTTGAAGATCTGCAAGATCTCTTTGATATTACACTATGCAGGGATGAAGATGATACAGATGCCCTGGACTTTGAGTTACAACTTTAAGGACAAATAAGGGAACTGTTGATGAGGCAATAAAGATTCACAATAATGAAGGGTTTTGCCATCATCTGTTCCAGGGAGAGATTGTTGGGATTGAACCCTATCAAAGGAACAGATGATTAAAGCCAAAAAAAGATCAGAGCAGTGGATCCAGCATAAGCACTGCTGTATTCCAATTTTCCCCTTGAAAGTGTTTCTAACAACTGATGGCCTGTATCCACTGTCCGTATACAACTGTTGTTCAACAAACAACTGGTCAAGTATAAAGACTGATGAAGACTAAAGCCTTGATGATCAATCTACTATTATGGGTCAAGCACTGCTGAAGAAACAAAGTACTGCTGGAGTTACAACAGTGGAAGGAGAAAGCAGTAGTTTAGTCTTTCCTTGTGTAATGTATTGTAATCAGTTGTTAGCTAAACAGTGCTTGCATTAGATCATTAGTTTCAGGTTGTTAGAAGGTTAGATGTCACTTTCATGGTGACGTCAGCCAAGATGCTTCAGTGGTTTGCCCGTGCCAATAAATAGAACAACTATTTCACCACTTGTCTTCCTGCATGAACAATTCATTGTGAGCTCAGGCTAAGGGGGAGTTTGTTATACATGCATGCATATTGTAATTGATGTTTTGAAATAAATTCAAGCATTCTGTTCAATGTTAAACTTGTATGTTGAAAGCATTTCTCTTGTTTGATTGTGTGCAAAGTTTATTTCCACCTTAATTTCGCTGCATTACTTGTTCATCTTCTTTATTCTTAAACAAAAACACAATAAAAAAGAAACTCAGATCCTAACACTATACGTTGTAGTTATGTGTGTACGTATGTTAACGTGATAAACTTATTTATTATATATGATTATTTTATGATAATTAAAAGTAAATATTCAAGTTGTATTTAATCTGGCCGCACACCTAGTCCGGTCGCACACTCCCTTATGGTCGCACACTTTTGTGTCTGGCATTAACAGCCCAAGTCCACAACAAGCCCACTAGTGGCCGCACACCCTCATTTATTGTGGACCGCACACATGCATGTGCATGAGTAATCTTCTAGAAAGAAATACAATCGTGCACCACCCAGACGGTTATAACCGTCTGGACACGTGTCATCACCACAAGCAACCCTGGAATCACAACGAAGGTATGCAATTGGAGAGTAATCTCCACTTAATCACTTTCCACGTGGCAACCCCCCAGCCATAGATCAAACCACGATCCGTGTGCATTCACATCGGATCGAGACAACTTGACGTTGGATCAAAGAACTTAACGGAAGAAAATATAACCGCTACGGCGTTAGCATCTTCCGTCATCTTTTCAATAACAGGTTTTCCCTCCCAAACTCCCGGTTATAAATATAAGAACTGTTCAGGTATAAACTCAAATCACACTCACTTCTAAAATACTCTCTTCTCCATTACCAATACTTATTCTCACGCCGGAGTCGGGTCAAGGAGAGAACCCTCTTCTCCCCTTGGCGAGGCTAACGGTGTTCTTTTTTGCAGAATCACCGGAGAAGAAGTTCAGCTGCAATTGAATCAACCGAGAGAAAGCTAACCCTTTTATGCGGATTCAAACCCCCTAGATATTTCGGTTCCGACCATTTATCTAGTGTTTCTTCATTGGCGCCCACCGTTTTCTCAGTTTTTCTAGTTTCTATCTCGTTTCGATTCAGTTCATTCCATTTTCTGTTTTTTGCACATGGCAGAAAATTCGTCATCTCACCGGCAACCTGGTCCTCGACCAAACGTCGGAAACAATTTACCAGTGGAAGGGATTGTGGAAGAGGTCTCGGACGATAATGAGGTCCAATCCAATCGAGCAAATGATCCTGTTACTCCGGGAATGCTACCAGCAAACCCTGCACAATCAATCTTACCACCAGGAGAAACCCCGATATCATGGTATGTCCGGTCCCAAGGGGCATTAAACGCAGTGTACACACAGTTGTGTGCTCAAACTGCTCCCGTGACTCAATCCCGGAGGCCGGGATCTAGAGCTCATGCCTCTCAGCGAGAATCAACTTATGACGATACAGGCAGTTACCAGAGACAACACCATGGTGAACCACACACTCGTCGAAGACAATCGGTTCATGATAGGTTGGGTTCCCAACGGGACACTCATACTGATGAATCCGATCAAACATATCGTTTGAGTGCAAACACCAGCGTATTCAACAGACTGCAGCCAAACTATAACAAATGCAGGCCTCGAGCGGTTTATAACCCTGAGGCAGAGCATAACTATGACTTAGTTTATCGCCCTGCTGAAGCGGCGGAAAACTCGAAGTTCATACTGGAGATAGCTCTGGCTCCATTGGAGAGGGCCAAATTACCATCTAACGTTGGGAAATTCAATGGGTTAACTGACCCTGATGATTATCTAAGAGTGTTTACCAGCGCAGGGTTGGTTGGCGGTTGGACTCTTCCGCTATGGTGCCATTTGTTTGTGCAAACACTAATCGGCCCAGCGCGAATCTGGTTTGATAACCTACCAACAGGACAGATCGAGTCGTGGAAAGATCTGCGTAGAAAGTTTTTAACACACTTCAGCCAACAAAGGCGGTCAATACGTGATACATCCGACGTCATGAACATCTGGCGCCGTGATGACGAGAATCTGGAGGATTTTATCACCAGATACAATAAAGAAGTGTTAGAGATTGGAGGTGTTAACGAACAACTAATCCGTGCTCAGTTCAAGTACGCGGTTAGATGTGACGACATGGTCAAGGTATTATCGGGAACAGAGGGCCTTCCCACGAGTTGGGAAAAGATAATGGCGGCGGCCAAGGTTTATGCGCAGACCGAGAAAAACCTTACTACAAACAGGCCACCACCACCACACAACAGGCCCGCAAACTTAAGCGCAATCGGTGAAAGAAGGTACAAAAAGTCATGGCGCGAGTCATCAGGAAGTCGTTCCTCTGAAGATGCCCGCACAACAATCAACAAGCTCTCTGCACAAAGAGAGAACAAGCACGAAAATAGGGAGAGGCAGTGGACTCCCCTAACAAAGACCCCGGCGGAGGTTCTAAGTACCGAGGACTACCAATTCAAACCTCCGATTCCGATGAAGAGTAAACGTGGTCAAGACCCGGCGCAATACTGCGAATATCATAAAGACAACGGGCATACCACGAACAACTGCATATCTCTGCGCACGGAAATAGAGAAGGCCCTCAAGAATGGAGAACTTACGCATTTACTTCAGAATATGCGCAAGGAGATTAAGCAGATTACCCGGGGAGAAGAAAGCTCAAGCAAACGGGCTAAAACTTAAAGGACTCTATAAGTTTTCCGCAGAAAAGACATGACCTATCAAATGCAGCGGAACTATCAGGGAGTAAGTTAAGTTCCATTTAATTATCAGAAAAACTTTGTAATGCCTCTGAGCACTATCCATGAATAAAATTACAAAGTTTCTATTATTTTTGTGTTTACAAAGTGCATGCAATTTCTTTTTAGTAAGTGCAAAAACATTATGGTAGTATAACACAAAGCTCTATGCGCGGTCAATGATCACGTCACAAACGACCACAAACTCACACATGAGCTTCATACCAACTTTATTCGCCTTACTCAAAGCAAAAGTAATTGTACTCATGCAAAATATTGTAAAGTCATTTAACAAAACAAATAGAAACATACTATTTTTAAGCGTACAAATACGCCCTAAAGAGTTTTAGACACAGCAGTGTTTAAAATCCTTGCGCAACAGCGCACCGACAAAACAAGGATCTACATCCTACAAAAAAAAATTTGTTCAATACAATTTCATCCTAATCTTCACCCTCATCCGGAAAGATTTCTTTGAGTTGCGCAACGTGATCATCCGATTGCAGCGCCACATTTATCAACTCCATCACTGGAAGTTGTAAATTATTAAACTCTGTCTTCATGGAAGCAAGCGCAGCGGCAGTATTAACGCCAAAGGTAGCAGACTTGCTATCATCCCAGTTAACTTTCAAAGCGCTATTCACATGTTGGGAACATTCCGCATATCCTTGCGCGTAACCATTTCGTCGCGCAGCAACCATCAAATTAGCAACAGTTTTATCCAGATCTTCAGAGTTTAACACAGATTCGGCAACCTATGAAATCAAGCAAAGATAAGCATCAAAAAAGCGCATACATGAACAAAAAAGAATAAAGAAACTTACACAAGCAATCCCGCGATCTTTCAACCAGGCCATATCATTCTTTAAAGGTTCAAGCTCGCTTTTCGCTGAAACCCGCGCCATTTCTGAATTCTCCAATTTCTCTTCAACCTCAGTCAAACGGTGGGAAGTTTCAGTATTCTCATAATGCGCAAGCTCCAGATCCTTCTTCAATTGTTCCTGGTCAGAAACCAAAGCGGTAAGTTCCTCTAATTCTTTATCTCTAACGGCAAGAGTGGCTAAAGCTTGTACCTCCCGTTGCTCACTTCGTTCCCTATGAGAGCGCGCCTCCACCAACATAGCTTCCATATCAGCTTTTTCTTTCTTCAATCTTTCTACCTCCACATCTTGATTCTTCAGATTTTCAACCTCAGCCTTGAGGTTATTTATGATATTGCGGAGGTTTGCCTTCTCAGCATTATCTTTCTCACAAATTCTCCTCTAATTTTTGCGTTCCTCAGATAAAAGCGCAGCTTCAGCTTCAGCTTTTCTTTTCCAACCAGCAACAGACCATTCCTCAGTCTTGCGCTCAGCTTCAAACTTAGCTTGTTCAGCCTCTAATTTAGCCTTCAACTGAGCCACATGTTTTTCATCTTTAGCAAACTTCCTTTGTGATGCTACAAAAGATGCCCGCTCTTTATGCATGCTATACCACTCACGCACTATACGGTGAGTAGTAGAAACATGAGAAGCAGTTTCTGCAAGATAAGACTGATAGGTCTGTTCATAAGGCTGATTTTCCTGAAACTTAATCTCGCCAGGCGGAAGTATCCCCTGCAACCAATCTTGGCATACACGCCAATCCGAGAAGGTATCTCCCTTTTTCACATTCCAAACAGGGACATGAGGATCAGAAGCATCTTTCTCCGTATAAGTCCGGTAATAATATTCTCCCAGAGTTTCTTCTGGACGAATTGGAGATTGCTTCTCAACACCAGCAGATGAACCTGTCTCCTCAGTTGTGGCCTTCTCAGTATGCTCAGGTATAGTTTCAGAAGGTCTAGGGGGAGAAGACTGAATTTTTTCAGCAGTTTCCTTTTCCGGTGTCGGTGGATTATCAGCATCATTTACCACACCCGGTTCAACAATCTGTTCAGACTCTGTATTAGCACCAACAGGCTCCTCAGCTTCAATAGTTTTCTCAACACCTTCCCCAGCTATCTCTGAAGACTCTAACGGGTCTGCAATGGCAGCGCGTGGCGGAGTAAGGGGAAGTTCTTTATCAACTACAGATGGTACTTCTACAGGAACAGGGGAAACAGGAACTTCTGGATAAACAAAAGTCTGTAAGAATCCTATCCGCTTAAAGAAAACAAAGAAAAACAATACTTACCAGGAACAGATTCTGAAACAAAAGCATCAAGGTTTCCTTTTCTGGTAATTTTCTTCCTCTGCACTTTCTTGGGAGGTTGACCCTCCGCATCAGCATCAGCTTGCTTTCTTTTACCAACCTTCCTATGAACCAAATGTTCAGGACTGGAATCCAGATCGATAGGCTCATTCGGGTTAGAAGGAGGAATATCAGCAGAATCCTTCGGTTCAGGCTTCGGTTCCCGCATAGTCACTACAGGAGTAAGACCCTCCAAAGAGTCAGAAACCACCAAATAATCACACCTGGAGACAGAAGAACGGCGCGTACCTTTCTTCTCTCCAACATTTTTCGCCTTCAAAGGTAGAGTCTTAACAGTCTCACTTCTCTTCGGCGCGGAAGTGGACGTAGTTGCGCGTTTTTTCTTCTCAGGGCCTACGCCCAAATTCAACAATTCACCTACGAAAGCGCAAGACAAAAAATTACTCAAAGCAAAAAAGAAAGGAAAACAGATATAAACTCACCAGCACCAGCTGCCGGTTGAACAGATAGGTCCGCATCCCGCGGAAGAACAAAATTTCTCACGATACGATGATACCAGAGCTCCTCTTCAGGCTTCTTCTTGATAGTACTCATTCTTCCGCCTTCCCTCTTGAAGGCAACAACATATAGAGAAACAACTACATTTGAAGAGAGAGCAGGTCAAAAAAAAAAAAAAAATTTGGAAAGAAGAAAAGCCCCAAACTTACTATGACCATCCTCCGTGTATACGGGTTTGTCATCACGCTCCATCTTCCAATTTAAACTCATGCCAGCTCCGACAAGAGCTTTCTCCGGCAATGCAATATTGGGCACATCCTTCAAATCCTGATACCAGTTTTCATCAACCGGAGTCTGAAGGGCTTCGATCGGAATATCTTCTTTCCCCCTAAGAACCATCCTCACAGGAATTACTCCAGCTTTGATAAAGAAGAATTTTTGCTTCCAATCATGAAAAGATTTTGGGGGTTGATGTAAATTCTTCTTTGCAGAAGCCCTCTGAACGAATGAATAAAATCCTTGGGTACAATGCATCTGATAAAAAACCCTAAATCGGGGAACGGTTGGCTCCACATGCATCGTCCGACATACGAATTCGAAATGTCGAACCCTAACCATACCAATAGGGTGAAGTTGGGAGATGTGCAGATTATAAAATCCAAGAATTTCAAGAAAAAACCTGGTAACAGGCAAGCGAAAGTTACCGTCACAGAAAAAATCCCAAAAGAGGGTAATATACCCGGCCGGAGCGTCTGCGGCCGTTTGCCCCTCTTCAGGATACAAAGCGCCCCAATTCTCCGGAAATTTGAGATTCTGAATCAAACCCTCAAAAGATGCCCTAGGCCACTTCAATGGTGGAAGTTCGGTCGACATATCTTCAACAAGATCCTCTTGACGTTCTCCGGTTGACATAAGAGGAAGAATAATGGAAAATTTTCTCAGGAACAAGGAAGGGGGAAAAGTTTTCAAACAAAGCAATGATTGCACAGAGGAGGATACCCAAAACGTTATATACCCATCGCAATAAATAGCATTGGTAACCGTCACAGCAACTGTTCCGGGTGTCACAGTTCCCCAAGCAACAGAAAAAGAAGATGTCAGAACATACACGCGTTTACACGCGCGCGTGTACAACACGGACAGTAAAAAACAACTGACAGTGACAGGTTGTCAAAATCAATTTACTGCACTAGCTTCAAGTCAAAGATTTTTGATAAAAAAATCTTTACAAACTCAACAAATTCAAATCTTCTCATAGAAGCTTTCTTGTCTTTTCGCGCCCAAAAACATTTCTCTCTCATAAGTCCAGTGCTCCACTTATTTGCATAAGTACAACACTAGACTGGGGGGACTTGAAGGGGTAAGGTCCCAAAAACCTCATAAAAAGGATTTAAGACCTTACCACAAACTGGCCTTTCAACCTTTTTAACCCTGCGCGGCTGCGCATTGGTCTTACAAAAGGAAGAAAGCAATCAGTAATTTATAGTCGCGCGCCCAAAGGAAAACAGAAATCCTTGCGCCTTCTCCCATTTAACAAAGGATGAAAACCCTTTGTTCAATACCTCCGCCTAAATATCCAGACTTGGATATTATTTTACCCAGACTTGGGATTTATTCGTCTGTGTCCACACAGCAAGGTGTCACACCAGATTATAGCAGTAATCTTATAGAAAGAAATACAATCGTGCACCACCCAGACGGTTATAACCGTCTGGACACGTGTCATCACCACAAGCAACCCTGGAATCACAACGAAGGCATGCAATTGGAGAGTAATATCCACTTAATCACTTTCCACGTGGCAACCCCCCAGCCATAGATCAAACCACGATCCGTGTGCATTCACATCGGATCGAGACAACTTGACGTTGGATCAAAGAACTTAACGGAAGAAAATATAACCGCTACGGCGTTAGCATCTTCCGTCATCTTTTCAATAACAGGTTTTCCCTCCCAAACTCCCGGTTATAAATATGAGAACTGTTCAGGTATAAAATCAGATCACACTCACTTCTAAAATACTCTCTTCTCCATTACCAATACTTATTCTCACGCCGGAGTCGGGTCAAGGAGAGAACCCTCTTCTCCCCTTGGCGAGGCTAACGGTGTTCTTTTTTGCAGAATCACCGGAGAAGAAGTTCAGCTGCAATTGAATCAACCGAGAGAAAGCTAACCCTTTTATGCAGATTCAAACCCCCTAGATATTTCGGTTCCGACCATTTATCTAGTGTTTCTTCACATGTGTATTTAAACCCACCACTGCTAAACCCTAGCACTTTCTTTCCCCTTTTGGAGACTGACAGCAGCAGCTTTTTCCCAAAACCCTAGAGCATATTCCTCTCTTTTTAGAGATTGACGGCAACCCTTTTCCTTCAAAGTTTACTTTTTCCCCTCGAAGATCTCTCTCTTATTTTTGCACACTCTTTTGATTCACCATTTCCAGGTTAGTGTAATTCTATTGTTTTAGATTAGTGTTCTTCATTTGTTTGTCACTAGTCGATTTGTATGGATGATGTGTTTTAATTTATGTTTCAATGAGATTGTTTATGATGATAACCTGAAGGTTATTTATAAAGATTAATCAATGATCTAAATTTTATGTGTATGATAGGAGTATGATAAACTTATTTTGATGATAACCTAGGGTTTTGAATGATTAAAAGGTGTTGATGGATCCTTGTGATTACTAAAATTGATGGTATGTAATTCATGATGGTTATTATTGAAACTGATAATATAATCTGGGAGATTGTCATGATGTTAGATCGATAGGGTAATGATGATTATTAATGAATATTGATGACATTAAAGTCTGAATCTGTTTTGATAATTGTGTGATGATAAATGAATAGATCTGTTGTGTTCATAAGAATTGATGAAAAAGTTGTGTTTTGTTTGTTTGTTTTGATCGTGTAAACATGAATGATTATCTGTTTGACCAGAAGGATTGAACCGTAGACTACGGTTGAACACCGTAGTTTACGGCAGGGTTTATTTGACATCACACATACTCATGAAACGTACACCTTAGACTGCATATTGTACACCCATTACAAGCACACCGCACACTCTTGCATTGTACCTATCTTGACTGCACATTGTACAAATGAATTATGCAAGGTCGCACACTTTTGAGACCACACATTTCTGTTATACAAACACCTGATGCACAAAGTACAACTCTCCTATGCATGACCGCACACTATCAGGTGGCTGCACATTCTCATGTGTGTTGCACACCTATTAGTGGGCCGCACACTTATGTAAGCCGCACACACATACTATTCACTTGTTGGGTTTTGGTTAGGAATCCATGTATGGCCTACACGTTGTATGTGATACGTGATGTCGTTAACTTGTATCCTACCTATTAGATACGTGTAGAAATTACGTGAATTACTTGCATACAAACCTAATAAATATTAGTAACAATAATAGGACGTGGTTGACCAACTTAACACAAGTAATTTAATCTGCCGAGCTAAGCAAAGGTGAGTTCACACTTTTACTAAAAGCGTGTATTCCCGGTGGTTGGGAACTCGACTTTCCCTGGTGTGGGATTGCCTAGTATTCCTGGTTTGGAATACTGTTAAATGCCATTTATATTTCATGTCTTTGGCGGACTAAACGAACTCTATCTGAAAGTCCCCACACATTATACCGATTAATCATCGGGCCTGGAAAACGGGATATTAATTGATAACGCTATTAGGTTTGACAAACCTCACACCGTGCCGGGAGGACGGGCGTGAACTTTTATGCCATGGCAATGACTTGGGGCACAAATAACTCAACAGTCGCCGTATTCGGTACCACACAGTTTAATAGCTTAAAGATGGGGTAGCTCCCCATGACATGGTTTTATAAACTGAGTAATTTAACAACCTACGTTTTTGGAAACAACACTGAAAAACCGTGAACTCGCCAACTTTATGTTGATACCCTACTGCATGCTTTGCAGGTTGTTAGGTACAGGTTTGGAGCTTGCATCGGAGGAGTGTAGTGGTTGCGAAGAACTGTTGATGGGTTCTTAATAACATTCATGAACTTTGAAACTATTATTTGGTTTTCCAATTTGTATGCTTCCACTGTTAACTTGAACATTGCTTTTGGACTTTGAACTTTAGTCACTAATCGTAATGATTGTGATGGATTTACTTTACTTTTAATTGATTGTTCAATATGATTGGTGGCATGATCCTGATCAGTCACACGCCTCGCTGTAATACTCCGCACGTAGAATTTTGAAGGTGTGACAGAGACCTTGCTCCTCCGCGATGCGTGTAGGAGCATAATCAACAAAAAGTCAAAATCAGCTCCCCCGCGCCACGCGAGGGAACTGATGTGCTCCACCACAATAAGTGGGAGCATCTGAACCAACAAAAAGTGTTTTGTTTGTTATTTTCGACAATTTCGCCTAGTTAACTTAAACAGTAAATGTTTTAGTGTTTGTAATAGGCTTTCATAAGGCGGGAACTGGACGGACAATCAAACACGTGAAGAACCGATCACTCTTAAACCGCCCTCTCATTTGGGATTATTCTTCCAGAAAGATAAAGCATGATCATGCGTGACAAAGCTTTAAAGTTTAAAACCTTAATGTTTTTAAACTGTAAATTATTTATAATAATCTATTATGTTAGTTCATCTGGGTTATCAGTTAACACAGACATGCAAGTTCCATGTAAAAAAATAAAATTTGGAACCTAATCATCTGAATATTTAATATTAACGGGAACGAGTGTTACAATAACCGGTTCCTATACTAAATATCTCTAACCGATTACTAACACGCAGTTAAATTAACCAATAACCAGTTAATTTTATACCAGTTGATAACCGGTTTCGATTAATTAACCGATTTTTTGCCCACCTCTACACATGATGTTGAACAATCGTGAGTAATAGGTTTCGATCTTATTTTAGAATCATGTGCCCTCTATATTATTAGCTTGAAGCATCTATAACAGTTTCTCGTAGATATAATTCTACACAAAATATACATATATAACAGTTTATATAAAAATCTGGATTTTATATTTGAGTTGGGCTCGTTTGTATACTTAAACATGTTATGATTTAAATCCAACTAATGAAGACGAGTTGTATGAAAAACATAAAAAAGCAAGTTGGCGTTGGATTATCTAACCAAAAAAGCAAGAAGACGAGATCGGGGTTTCGTTTTTACTAGGTTAGGTTTCGCTATTCAAAAGGGGGTAGCGGCGCAGCTTGTTGCCCGCTTACCGGCTATCTTGGTGTAATTTGTTTGGCCTTAAGTTGGTATTGGATTTATCTTTTAAGACAAAACTTGATGATAATAAAAAGAAGGTTAGCTCCTACTTTGAGTAATTAATTGATTTTCTAATGTCATTACAGAAAACTATATTTTTTTTTAAATCAATCTCCTCATTTTTTTAATCTATTGATTTCAAAAGTTTTACATTTTGATGATAAAAATACATATGTCATCTTAAAATTAGAAATAACATTCAAAGTGATCGGTATTAATGTTGATATAATCATGCAATTAAGCAATACTTGCAAGAAACAATGGGGACGGCGATATCTTGTTTGATCCGCTGTTAGCAAGTGATTGGACCGTTTAGGTCAAATGGCCCCATAGTCTTGGGCCGGCTTGGTCCAGCAGTAAATAGCCAACTTTACGTTGTTAGTTCTTATGTTACCCTTGTTGTTTCCTAGGAAACATGTTTTATACTTGGTGATTCTTTGATTTATGTATTTTCAAAATCATGTTGTTTCTTTTTCAAAATCATAGACTTGTTAACATGTTGTTGGGTTCGATAAGTAAAGCTCGTACTCGTTTATTAAATAAGCTTATTGTTAGATTCGGGTCTGGGCTCGAGCCATTTAAGCTCGGCTCCATACGAGATTTTAGCAAGCCGGGCTTGAACAACTCACGAGCGTCATGACTCGTTTACACACCCCTAATATTTTTGATGTATTACGATATCTATATAAGTTAAAATAAAATAGAGATAAGACATTAATAACATGCTCTTTGTAAAATTATGTCCTTTTATTTATGTATTGTCAAATCGTGTAGAATTATATCCTATGTATTTTGATTTGGCCTTTTAACTAAGTTGGTGTATAGGCATTATGCCTAGTGAAGATGGATATAATCGAGTGATTCCGCTGATGGCATGATAATATTCCAATGATCCGTCAGTAATTCAAATTTGCCGTTAAAAAAACGTGATCCAAATTTTTCATTAAAAAAAAACTAAGTTGGTGTATTTAATGCAAGATGACGACGAATATTTGAAAGAGTATATCTGCTGACAATGATATTTCATTTATTGAAAAGGAAAAAAACCTTTTATTAAAGTTATCTTTTGATAATATTTAACGATCTTTTAATTTAATGTTTACTTTAGATCGACTTTAACAGAAACACAAACTACGCAAACTTGAATTTTGTTCTTGTGTTTATCCCTTCAATAATATGTGACCACTTGTAGGTGTGCTCAAAAAGCTCGAAACTCGTTCGAAAAAAGTTTGATAAAAGCTCAGCTCGAAATTGGCTCGGTTGTAAACAAGTCAGTTCGGCTCGGTTTGTAAATGAGCCGAGCTCGAGTTTGGCTTGGCTCGGCTCATGAGCTCGTGAGCCGACTCGATAAGGTTTACATCCTTCATTTTTTTTTGTCCCACATCGCTCAGAAGACAAAAACTAAGGGAATGTCTCCCCTATAAAAGAAGGTAAAGACACTATGCAAAGTGATCTAACTATTTATAATTGCATATTAAGCCATTTGGTTAAATTAAATTGTAATTATGGTCTTTAGTCAAGAGATTCATTTTTAGGGCTTTTTAAGTACTAAATTGTAAGGTCTAAAAATCCTTATTAAAACATGAGAGTTTAGAGCATGAAAACGAAACGGGTCAAACAAGAAATTTATAAAATTTTTCCATAAACATCAACATAAACTAAGCGAGATAATTTACTTAAAAGTTTACATCCAGATTCTTAAAGAACCATCATAAACATAAAACAGCAAAAGTTTCATCATACTACAAAGTTGAGTTTTCACAAAAGACCAAACATAATGAAAAGCCTTCCAACAAAAGTTTTGACCCGTTTAGTTAAGTATCGTAGCGGAAGCTTGTGAAGTGATGTGTCCGTTCCAACTTTGCGCCGCCTATCAAGACGATTTACCTACAACCATTGGAAACAATTAGTCCGTTCGAACTTATCGTTCGAATCTCTATTTGGACTTGATAGAATCACTTCAAGTATTCGGTCAAGATTCTTGCTAATGAAAATTCGATATCATTCTTCTACGTTTTTTTATACTTGATTAAACATAAACATTCCGAACTCTACATAAGACCCAATTCTACTCGTTCGACCCATATCATGATACAACCTTTGCATAAACCCATTGACATGTGCAATTTACGAAACTAAGATAATAACATATCATAAACATTACATACTACTAAAATTCGTAAGCGTAAGAACTTACCTTTGTCTTTGTTAGTTTGCGATCCGGAACGACCTGAACTTTCTTCCTTAACTCCTACAATCCAAAATCATTTACTTTAATCTTAGGTCATTCTTTTCATTCCATTCTTAACACAATCAAGTTAGCAACTAAAGTTTCCAAATTCTAATCATTTAACATAGTAAAATAACATATGATAATTTCATTCAAGCATTTTAACAAACACTTGGCGTGCATACCATTTTTAAAGCATAAAGTACAAGTATCGTATGCATAATTTCAACCAAATCATATCAAGATTAACAAGAACATCAAATTAAATTGAATCTCATATATCATTCCATCTAAATCAATTCCAACTAAAAAGTTCTCATTATAACATCATCATACATGATACGTATACTAATTTACACAAGAATTTCACATTATACCTCGTAACACCCCTACTCTAAGTGGGTTTTCACTTCTAATGTCAATTTAGTCAAATTCAAGCATTCATTATGATCTACATTATGTTCTTAGTTCATCATCTTACTAATTTCATACTAACTCATGGATTTCTTAACACCCATAACATACAAGATCATCCAAAATATGAAATTCTACTTACCTAGTGCTTTAGTATGCTTGGATGACTAAGAAATCAAGGACATGCATGAGTATTAGCCAATATTAAAGCTTCAATTGCTGAATTTGAATGATGAAAAAGGGTTCTTCCTTGTCTTTCTTGGCTCCTGGGCGACACACACACACTGTTGTGTGCGTGTTTGTGTTTTACTTTCAATTTATCATTCCTACTTTCTATTCATGTCACATTTGCCCCTTAAAGATTAAGTCTTTATCATTTATAGCAATTTCCTTTCTTCTAGTTAAACCTTACTTATATACTAACCAAGTTCATAATTCATAAATATTATCCTAAATATAATTATTCCTACTCATAGCCTTGTTTACAACATGAACACAACCATATTAAAATTATATGTGTTATAACTTACTTGTAGCATATCATATTAACATGAAAATGAGCATAATTACTATTTTGGGGTGTTACATAAATTTTGCGGTTCTTTATTAGTTCAAGCTAGATCGACCGAGCCACCTAAACCTAACCCCTACAACCCTTAACCCATCACAAAACACCACCACGATCACCACCCCCACAACTGCAGCCACCATCTAAACCACTACTATCTTTATACCCATAAACCACCACCATCTGTCACACCCACTCATAGGCTTGAAGTACAAGGTGTGAAGTTGATTGGTTTTTATTGCATACAATGTAAGTAAACAATCTATATGAATAAAGTATGTACGATGTTCATCCATTGCAAGATATAAAAAGTATACAAGTCACATGTTTGCTTTCAAACGACATCACTAGTAATATTGTTTTACAAAAGAAGACTTGTACAAAATAAAGTTTTAATAGATTGAGGTTTTGCATTCAGTCTTTCGCACAAGGGCGGGAGATGTGAACAAAATCCTCCATAAGGATGACATCGCTTTCTTGACATGTTGGTTCTTGTTTCATGCAGTGCAAGGATCCACTACTTACCTGAAATACATGTAAGTTTGAAAAGTCAACATAAAGTTGATGGATTCATGTGTTTGTTTGCTTATATCAAATGAATCTCGAAAACATTTGAAAATCTTGTATTGAAAACCAGTATGTGAAAGCGTCTATTAAATTCGAGGATCATTAATGTTTTGCAAGAACATTAATATGTGTGCCACATAAGTAAGCAACCAAACCTAGACGATGATATTCGGATCCTTCCGATATGGGACCACAAAAACACTCCTAAAAGGCCAAAAATACCAGGAGTGGAACTCGCCAAAACTCTATAGATCTACACGTTTTGCACCTCGGTCGTTATGTATGATTAATGGTTACTCTTGTTCATTTTCTACTTATGCGCACATGATCTAAAGTGATTTCATTCCATAGCTAAACATACCATTTATTGTAACATGCATTCCCCCTCGATTGTTTAATAATAAAACATTGAAAAGTTTGAAAGGAGGGACATGAGGTACTTTCATTTGATGGTTTGTATCAATATTTTAGCAATCAGGAAGTCGTTTCACATGTTGATACTTTCAGGGACAAGTTTCCGGATGGTAATCCTGCTTAATACCTGATAGAAGAGCTTCTGTTACGCGCACCCAAGAAAGCTGGTAATCTCCTCTATTTTGACCTTTTTCTGTTTGTCGTTTAATCATCATGAACCTGGCAAATGTTTTAGTACGGGTCATTTGCGTATATCAGAGTGGCTAACTTTTAGCACGAGTCAAACAGGCCAGGCTAAGACTTCTGGTTCAAATTCTTTTTTCTTTAGTTTTAGAGTTAAATGCCATTTTAGTCCCTGTGGTTTGGGTCATTTTGCCAGTTTAGTCCAAAGGTTTCATTTTTAACCTGTGGGTCCAAAAAGGTTTCACAGTTGCCATTTTAGTCCACTGGGTTAACTTCATCCGTTTTTTCTGTTAACGAGAAGGTCAATCCGGTCATTTTATATGGCTGAATTGCCCTTTTAGTTAACAGAATTACATACAAAATGACCAAATTGGCCTTCTCGTTAACAGAAAAAATGGATGAAGTTAACCCAGTGGACTAAAATGGCAACTGTGAAACCTTTTTGGACCCACAGCTTAAAAATGAAACCTTTGGACTAAACTGGCAAAATGGCCCAAACCATAGGGACTAAAATGGCATTTAAGTCTTAGTTTTATAACAATTTAACGTATTTACTATGCTTACAGAAACTATAATGTTAAAATAATAAATATTGAGTTTCTTAGTAAATTACTTTAAACAGGTGTGAGCATTTAAATATGCTTTAGGGATACTTCAGCCTATTTGACCGATTTGAAAACCCCATGCAATATTTTAATACGAGTCGGGATGGGTTGTCTGATTAATACTTTTGGTTGAATAATTTTTTTGTTTATTTTTATAACAAATTAATATATTTAATATGATTACAGAAGCTATACTGCTAAAATAATAATATGATTACCTGTTGGACCCTAGTCTGCCAAGAAGGAGGCCCCTATGAATTTCCTTACAGACCCCATGGAAGGGAGATCTACATTGAGACCAGCGGACTCGCTCGTCTTTGGCTGGGAGGGAAACATGCTTGGTAGATCTCACAGGAGTCTCTCCCTTAGCTGGGTTAAGTGAAAATGGGTTTGTAGCAGGACAAGCGGTAAAGAAAGCAGAATCTAAAAAGGTGGACAAACACGCTAAAGCATGTGCTGATAACCAACATGCATTTGTCCCCTTCGCCTTCGACACCTTTGGATCCCTGGCTCCAGAAGCTATCCGTTTGCTGACTAGGGTCCAACAGGTTGTCCATAGCAGTGGCTCATCAACAGGGGGCAGGGGTTTGTTTTTAATAGGCTAGGGTTTGCTATCCAGAAAGGGGTAGCGGCGCAGCTTGTTGCTCGCTTACCTGCGATATTGATGTAAAGTGCATTATGTTGAAATGGAAACCTAACTTATTAAAAAAAAAAAAAGAGTTTATATATAAATTTTCTTACTAAATCAATTTAAATAGGTGATGAGCATTTGAATACACTTTAGGCGCACTTTTGCATATTTGACCCGTTTGCAATTTAGTAAAGTCCTTAAATTTTTATAACTAAACCAATTAAAGATAGATGATATACAACATAAATCGACTTAAATCATCATCATCATCATCATCATCATCATCATCATCATCATCATCATCATCATCATACTCAGTAAATCCCACCAATAGCAAAGCTAAGGTAGGGTCTGAGGAGGGTAAGATGTAGACAGCCTTACCTCTACCCGTTAGGAATAGAGAGGCTGCTTCCAGTGAGACCCCCGGCTCGATAGTAGTTTCGCATCAAGCCTTGGACATAAGGCACATAACACTCAACAATTAAGACAAAGGCCGATTAGTGCATGTACCCCCTTATCTTCGGCTATCAACGCCACCACATGATGCATGATTAACCATTCCTCTCTTTTAACGTTATTTTCACGAAATTAGTAAAATAACGATAAAATTAGTGCACTTTCACTTTTGCCCCCCGAGCGCCCACACATTTATTTTCACGAAATAAATCGACTTAAATAGTTTTTTTAAAGATATTCCTTAATCTCCAAACAGGGATGGATTTGCACGAATTACTCGACATCCCACAAGGCAGTCGCATGAAATACCATGATGATATTACGGTCATGGTCGTATTTCTAGAGGGACGGATTCGAAAATCGTCAGGATAATATCTCTAAAGCGGGAGCAAAACCGAACATACTTAATTTCACATCATGACTCTAAGGCAAACCCCGATAAAACAAAGTAGCGACATCATGTCGGGGCTCATAATTCTTGGTCTGGAAGCGTGTACTTCAAGGACTGTTCCAAACTCGAGGCGTGTATCGATCAACAAATGAGCTTGGCGCTCAGATAACTTGCTTGAAACCGAAGGAAATGTGCAGGTACATGCACTTGACGAAAAGGGGTCTTGTTTTTCTTTCTAATTTTGGCAATGGGATTAATAAAGAAGGGGGTTTTTTATTTTATGACTTATGTTCTGTTAGATTTGTTCATAGGTGGGAAATGTTTCATTACTTAACCTTCCAAGTTTATAATTGATCAAATCGAGTAGAATTTAAAAAAAAATCAAACTTGTATTACATTCTTGTCTGTAAGGATGCTCTTATTAGGTGATTACATAGCAAGTAACAGGCTAAATTATATAGGTATGTAAGCAAAAGTTATAAGGCTTATTGAACGCACTAGAGGAAAGTTAAAATGCCACAAGCCCTGTACGAAGCTTCATATAAATCTTCTATATTAGTTTGCGATCTTTTTATTGTTTTTTTAACGACAAGGAACAACGTGCAAACCACCGTGACACCGCTATGCCCAAGGTCGACTACTCGACCGCCGCCAGCCCCTTGGCTCTCCCAGATGCTCGGAAACCCGACCTCCACCCTCATGAAGGCATGACGGTGGAATAATCAGTAAAACCTCGCCTCCCATCCAAGACGAACCGGCGCCACCCGTATTCCCCATATTCGCCCTTCACCAGTATGCCGCGGAAAATAATGGGGAGAGTGGGAGTCGAACCTGGGTCACAAGGAACACCAAGTCTTTCCCCAACCACTTCACCTGGACACCGTAGAAAATAATGCGATCTTTTTATTGAATTTCCAATTTGTGACATGTTATTTTTTAAGATGTTTTCGAACCTTTTTACTTGTGGGTCGTTCACATTTTCGTGTTGAGCGAAATGCGTATTCATAAATTATATATGTAACAGGTGATTGTATATGTTATGTCAGTTATTTGCCTTTTTTATGATTATGTCAGTTATATCTTGAAAATGCTACACCGACTTCATTCGGTTTATGTTGAAGTCGGTGTTGTATCTCTAAATGGGTCAAATAGCTGATTAAACGAATCAAATGGGCATAACGGCTCACACACACAACCCCGACAACAACTAAGAGCCGACAAAACAAGCGCACCCACCGCAACGCGCGGGCATTCCCACTAGTGTTAATATAAAAGACTTTATGAATAAACAGTTTATTTATTAAATAGTTTATATGATAATATATATATATATATATATATATATATATATATATATATATATATATATATAGGGGCAAGATTTGGGGAAAATGCCTAAAAGTGTGAAAACGGTGAGAACACCCCTCATCCGCTGGATCAAAACAATCTATGGATTAGAATGACGCGGTGGTGTTTTCGTAAATAACATCAACTTTGTTACTTGGGCACGCTTCATTAAGGGTAAAAGAGTCTTTTTACTGCTCTAACACAAAACGCCAAATTAAGAAGCAAAACGCCATTCAACATTCCCGCCTTAACCTACAAGGCATACACATCAGTCCCTTCCGGATGAAACGCCATATTTATCTAAAACGCCATTCTTACAAAAAACGGCAAACATAATGATCAAACGCGTTGCAGATTTAACATATAGAGGTGAACAAATAGTAACTGAAACTTTATTACTAACATTTATTATAAAAAATTCCCTACTAAACTATGCGCCAAAAACATCATTATATAAACAACGTTACCATCACTTCCATCATCACTTCCATTGATCATACTGAAAAATGTCATCTTTAACCAAAACGCCAAATTTAAAAAAAAAACTCTGAAAGAAGAAAAATAGCAAATATCGTTTCATGGAAATTTAACCTTAGAATCAATATATTCGTAATCCTTTTTTACAACAGAAGAAGAAGAAGAGTGTTTGTGAAAAAGTCACACCCTGCTCGTAGCGGAAGCACATTCGTGTGACTATGAAAGGTAATCATTGCATTCGATAAGTAAACAATAATATATCAACGATGCCATTCATAGATAGTTTAGAAACATAATACAAAGTGTTTGAAACAAGTTCACAACGTTTTCCCAAAATACCATTTCAAGTTACAAAATAACTTTAATAAAACATAGTTCACATCGATAATTCAAAACAAGGCTTTGACTTCTATATGCACGTACGAGGGTGGAATATATAAGGCAAACCCTTCAAAATGGCCATCATTCTTGTTTATCTACTATTATTGATCTTCCTTCTTGTTATGCTTTCTTTCCTAAAATACATGTAAGTTTTAAAAAGTCAACAATAAGTTGGTGAATTTATGCGCTTGTTTTCTCTGTATCAAATGAATCTAAAAAAAACATTTGAAATATATTTCGTAAACTGGTATGTGATAGCGTCTATGAAATTCGAGGATCCATTATTGTGTAGCTAATACATTAATATGTGTGCCACATAAATAAGCAACCAAACCTAGACGATGTTATTCGGACTCTACCGATACCGGACCACAAAAGTACCCCTAAAAGGTTAACAAACCAGGAGTTGAGCTCGCCTGAACTCAATAGATCTACACCTTTTGCACCAAGGTCATTTTGATTAATGGTTACTCTTGATCATTTTCTACTTATGCGCACATGATCTAAAGTGATTTCATTCCATAGCTAACATACCATTTATTGTAACATATATTTCCCCTCGATTGTTTAACAATAAAACATTGAAAAGTTTGAAAGGAGGGACATGAACTCACAGTTTTGCGTTCCGTAAAGTTTTACTAATGTAACGCGAGCATCCGTGTATGTGTGTAACCTACAAGTGTGCTAATTCTGTTAGACACTTAGGACTTGTCAGACCTCGTATAAGTTGTTCATCTTGAATTCTCGGTATGTATTTATTTCTTATAGTAGAACAACTTTAATGTTATTATTGTGTTGGTAGTTTGTTTATTCAATTGTCATTCATATATATATATATATATATATATATATATATATTGTCATGTATTTTATCTGTGCCAACTGGCACTTTTCCGTACATTCCGTACAATAATTAGACAGTAATCTGTGCTTTAATGACTGTGCATGATCTAGTTTATAAGACAAATGAGTTTCTGATTTTTGTTATATACATACAATGGCATTTCATGTTGCAAGACTTTTATCATTACTACATACAACACGATATAGTTCTATTAACGCACAAAACAGAATTGGCACAGTTATCAGACAAACTAGAAGCACCGATGGGAGTTCAGTACTTAGACAGACATGATGTTAAGACACAAAATAAGCCCAGGACCAAGTATTACACTAGTATAGAGCGTAGGAACGTAGGGGTTACAAAATTGCCCTCCTAGTGATGACATAGGTGCCAGAAAGTGCCAGAAACACACTGAAACTACCGAATTCTGCAGAAAATAAACAAATTCAGCAATAAATCAGCTTTTAATGCAGAAAAGTGGTTTAGTGGTCCAGAATACTTTCCTAAGTATCGGGGACCGAAACTGTCATAAAATACAACATAAAGTACACTAAACTACGCAATTCAGCACTTTAACGAACAGTAACGAAACGAACAACCGGACATTACCCGAAACATCAAATTTTCACTAGAAGCATTGTTTTAGTGTTACAAAGCTAGTTATGGTCACCGAACATCATAACACATCTAATAAACATTAAATACATGTAATACCTAACTAGCACCATTACTTTCCAACTAAATCAAGTAACTAACCATTAAAAGTTACACTTTACCCCCCCCCCATGTTGGACGGTTAGGGGACATGGGTCCCACCCTTGATTTTCTTGTTATATTTTATAAGATTACTAGGTTATAACTTCGTGTATTACACGGGTTGAGTAAATAAATTTATATATTAAATAATAAAACATTATATCTTTAAAAACTTCATTTATTGCACAGGTTGAATAAATATAATTTTATATATTAAATAAGTTATATATATATATATATATATATAAGAACCATATTGTACGTGTTGAATTAATGTAATTTTATATACCAAATAAAAAAATTATATCTTTAAAACCACATGTATTACACGGATTGAATAAATGTAATATTGTTTACCAAATAATAAAATAATACATCTTTAAAAAACCTCATTTATTACACGAGTTAAATAAATGTAATTTTAAATACCAAATAATAAAAAAGTTAGCAAATGTAATTTTGTATAGTGAAAATTCAAATATTTAATATATTAATACAAAATTTGGTTTTCTTGATAAATAATTTGTTTTATTTAAAATGTTTTAAATTAACAATTTACAATTTCGGATAATATTTTATTAGAAAAATAGAAGAATAATATTCGAAATTTAAAGTAGGATAACATTTAATATTAGCTCCTTATTCATTAATTTATTTAATTAATATATGATAAATTTGGAAGTGAGGCGAGAAAATCATAAAATAAATACCTACAATGAACGACATGTGTCACACATTAATGTTTTATTATATAGTATAGTATAGATAAAAATTTAGATTGATATAAATACATTATTTTGTTGTATCAAAATTTATTTACGAAGTCTCAATAAATTTAACCCATTATTTAAAACTCCGTAAATGTATAAATGATAAATAATATTACTTAGAGTAAATTACTATTTTGGCCCCTGTGGTTATATCACTTTTACCATTTTAGCCCCAAAAAGATTTTTTTAACATCTTAGCCCTCAATGTCTTTTTTCTAACCCTTTTGGCCCCTAACACTAACCTCATCCATTAAATGTTAGGGGCCAAAAGGGTTAGAAAAATGATGTTAGGGGCCAAAAAGACTAGAAAAAAAGACGTTGGGGGCTCAGATGTTAAAAATTCTTTTTGGGCTAAAAGAGTAAAAGTGATATAACCACAGGGGCCAAAATCGTAATTTACTCTATTAGTTAAATAAATAATATTATAAATGAGAAGGAGATTAAACTAAATAACAATTATCCATAAGAAATTTAACTAAATAATATTTAGTAGGAGGATTATCTAAAATTAATTAGAAAAGATTAAACTAAAATAACACTTATCAATAAAACATGGCCTAATACGATGACAAGTGTCCCCAAAATGGTTTCTTTTATTATATAGTATAGATGTTAGGGAATATACCCACAATTATGCCATATGCTATTGGAAGTTTTTATAAAAACCTAAAGACTAAACACTATATTCACTTCATCACCCCCAAGCTTCATCCTCTTCTTTCCCTCCCCCATTGTTCACGGCCCAAACCCCCTCCCATACAACCCTCATTTTCAATCAATTTCCAACTAATCCACGGTGATCTAGAGGTGTAAGAAGCTAAGTTAGAAAGCTTGGAGGCCTTGGAGATTGAAGAACCTCTCTCTAGTGCTTTTATCCACCTCATTTCTTCTCTTGTTCATCCCTAGCCTTGTGCTAGTAGTAAGACTCTTGTGATCTCATTTTAGTTCATATTATGTTGGTTAAAAGATGATATAAGTTGCTAAACATAAAAATCATGAAGAAACATAAGCATAAACATGAACATAAAGCTCTAAAACATGAAGATCAAGTTGTTTTAAGTGTATGTAGTGTACCTGAATGATGATATCTTGTGTTTATGATGTTGATCATCATAAGAACCTTGCTAGATGATGGTTAAACACATGATCTAGCAAGTATAAGGATAGATCTTGAGAAAATCATAATGATCATCCTCTATGTAAACATGAACTTGAACAATGAAGTTGTTTTTATGAATAATAAAGTATGAAACATGTTATAAGACTTGTAAAATGATGATTTCAAGAATAATATTTTCAAGAAACTAAAGTTTACTACAAGATTTAACATGATCATGGTGTTTAAAGGAAGTAAACATGTTTTAAGTCTTAAATCAAAGCTAGAAAATATTGTTAACAAGAAAAATACAAGAAGAAATATTTTTAGAAAATCTTCATACAAGTTGTGAAGGACTAAAATCTTCAAGAATGAGTTTCATAAACTATAAACTATGTTTTTAAGGGTAACTTAACCTACTAAATAGCATACTAAGTTACTACAACTTTTTACAAAATTTCAAGTTCATGTCAAAGTGTAAATTGCGTATTGAAAGCATAAGGTAAGTCTTGCTTATGTTGTTGATGATTAATGATGATTTTAAAAGAAAATGATATGCTTTGAAAAGCATGGAAACCTCCATTTTTAGGGGAAACTATGACAAAATTTTTCTAAAAATTAAACACTTAGAAAAATATTTCCAAATGAGTGTTTACAAGTGTATTTCAAACCATAAATCTTTAAATAAACTTTGCCATAATTTTTGTTACAAAAATTATAAATATTGAAGGTTGGTTTTTATAAATAAAAGTGACTAAATATGTATGTAGGAAATATATATTTAGAAGTCACCATGTGTGTGATTGTTTGTATACTTTGTGTGTTAGTTATATTATTTTAGGACATGAAATAATATAACACATCAAAATACCAAGTATTACAATCCAAAATATTACCAAAATTCCAAAGAATAAATATACCCATTTACACAAACAAAATATTCCGGAATTTATTCACAAAGCATGTTTTGGTAAATAATATTTTGGACACTAAGGAAATGAAAATATAATTTTTACAATTACTACAAGAATATGTCATATTTTTTTTGACAAAGGAAAAATATATTTTTTTCTGGCAAGAATGCATATATATATTTTTCTTGAAATTTTTGGAAGATATATTATTTTTAAGAAATATATATTTTCTTACACAAACACTAAATACACTATTTTTGAAGTAAATGATATATTTTCTCGAATAATATGAAATATATCATCTTTGGAGAAAAATGAGTTTATATATATATTTTCGAAGCTATACATGAAAATATATCATTTTTGAAACTTGAGTAAATACAAGTATTTTTGCCAAAAGAAACATTATAAATAATTTTTCTAAATAATATTTATTACAATATATATTTTGGAAATATATATGGGTAAATTTTTGTTAAAGATAATATTCCAGAAAAATTAATACGAAATTAAGTATAAAGAATACTTAACAATTACAAGAAAATACGTATTCTCGTACGTATCAATACACTCCGGAATACGACCCCAATACATGGCAAAAATATACAAGTATAAGAATACAAATTCAAAGACACCCATCATTGGGAAGGATATACATGTATAAGTACTTGAAAACTAACGAGTTAAATTATATTGTTTTAACAATTATTCCAAAAGTTAATAAATATGATTTAAGTTAAAATATTTGTTATTTTAACAAATAATTATATAACTGTAAATAATATTAAGGACACAAAGAAGCGTAACTCAAAGACACAAATTAATACAAAGTCAAGGCACGACCCGCTCGTCTAATAGACCATAGTACGTTGTAGGTAGTCGTGCACACTAGTGGCAGCGTGAGTTACGAAGGATTGAAGAACACAAAACCGTGTGTTCATGTCCTCCTTTTCTCTTAACTGTTTTCCGATTTATAACTCTCGGAGGTGGAATACATGTTACGAATGTTTAAACGGTATGAATTGACTATGAAATAAACTATTAGATCATGTGAGCATAGTTTGAATTTGAAATGCCATTATCTCTTAATTAGGGACGAAGGTTAGATCTAACGAGTACGGCCGAACCCCAGTCATGGTACTTATGACCACTTGAGTGCTTCGGTGTCCCGGTCGAGGTAAATCGACAATAGTCAAGGTGAATTGACATGGTCAAGGTAAATTGACATAGTCGAAGGGGAATTCGACATAGTCGAGGGAATCGACGAGGGTATAAGCCTACTCATTTCGAGTGCTCCCTATGTCTTCACATGTTTTAATGTCCTTGCAAAACTTTAATTTAATTTGTTCATAAATGCTTTTCATACCTGTTTTCAATGGAGTTTCTCAAAGGTTTACAAGGTTTTCAGTACTCATACAAAACACATGAACTCGCTCAACTTTTGTTGATGTTTTTCCAAAACTACATGTATTTCAGGTAACAAGTTGGATCTTGGGCGCTGGTGTTATTTCTAGAAGTAAAATTCCAAGTTTAGATGTCATCCACTTTCGTCGATTTGTAACTTAGTCGAAGGTTGTGTTTAAGACTTAAATAAATGGTGCTTGTAATATTTTAAACTCAGTGAATGGATGAACATCGTTTTGATCATATAGTTGTTTATTATGATTGAATGCAATGGTATTAAACAAGTCACACATCATACGCTTCCGCAAAAGTCAGGGTGTGACCGTTTGGTATCACAGCCAGGTTGTAGTGAACTAGGATTCCTTCTCGAGTCGAGACTACAATCACTAGGACTCTTCCACGAAAACATTTTACAAAAGGTTTTTCATTGCATTCACGTATGCGTCAAGATCCATGAGTCAAACATTTTTCAAGGAAAAGACAAGGCAAGGACATTAGTAGGGAGGAGAATACCCCAAATTAAGGTGCAAATATTATTGACATGAACAAGATACATTCGACTTTGAATCCTATTATTGCTCTTGACTCGCATGATGAGAATGTCGACCTCGCGTTTACTATGAAGCTCATGACTGGAGTGATTACCAATCGAGATCCTGAGCTAGTTCCGTAAAAGATGGCTTTTCTTCCCTCTCGGATGCGAAGGTGCCTGACTACGGTAGTGACGGCGAGGCGGAGGAGGCAACCCTGGACAACATCCTCATCAGCAGGACGAGGTCCCTGTGGCTTTTGTGAAGCAAGATTGACGACACACTTGACCACACAAGGAAGATGAAGTATTCATCTTAAAGGTGCCCCTCCAACCACTAGGAATTCTCCTTATGCCTATTACGTTTAATCATCGTGCTTATTCGCGCGTAACGATGACAAATGTTAGCGCCTGGACCACCGCAATGGTTCTTTCCATGTCAGAGGTATAAGGACAGTAGTGTCCCCTCTTTGGTTAATCATCTGCTTGGACGAGGGAAAATTGGGGTAGCTGTGCAAGACAATTTATTATTACGGGGGCCCACATAATAACGACTTGTAGTGCATGGAAATCCTGGTGGACTCTGCGGGTCAGGCTGATGATCACCACCCCTCCAAAAATAATCTCTAGGTGTTCACGCCTTCATCTGGTAGAACAATACCTAGACAGTTGCGTTAGCACTTTACAAAGTAGGAAACATGTCTTTGCCTACTTCGTGTGTAACACTTCTACCTATCTACGAGCCGTTTAGGAAACAGTTTCTAAGCAAGTGAAGATGGCTAACACGCGGGAAAGATTCAGTGACGTTACACTCTCTATCACCCCTACATGAACAACCCCCATCTCTTGGAAAGTATACCCGTCTTGTGGAGCTAAAGACCCAAGAAAAACAAATGTAGAAAGAAAATAACTACCACTTTCATATTATGAAACTTGTATGACCGAGGTGATGTAACCTCGAGTACATTTTTTTCCCCGTTACAAACAATAAGTCAAGTTGTCAAGCCTATATGAAAGCTCAGTGGTTGTTTCTTTATTTATACATTGTTAATTATATATGCATGTGATATTGGGTGATTACATGCTTGCTTGTGGTAATATGTACCTTATAGACAATTATGGAATGTTGTCTTACCTACCCCGTACCTTTTTGCCAGAAGGAATGCCGCCCAGACGTGACACAGACACCAGTACGTTACCAAGAACTGAGGCCGAACTCAATGAGCGCATTTCCCGAGCTATAGCGCAGTATGAAGCCCACCGCTTTGGACGTAGCGATGGCACTTCTGGAAGTAACCCCCCAACTGGCTGCACTTATAAACAGTTCCTAGACTGCAAGCCATTGAACTTTGATGGCACAGGAGGTGCCGTTGCATTTGTTCGTTGGGCGGAAAAGACTGATTCCGTCCCTAGAATGAGTAACTGTTCGCCCCAGCAGAGTGTTACCTTTTATCTTAGGGTTGTTTTTGGATGGCACACTCTCCTGGTGGAACCTTCAGGTTCAGACCCTTGGTGAAGATGCTGCTTATGCACTAAGCTGGGATGAGCTCAAGGAAATGATGGAGAAGAAATACTGTTCTAGGGCCGAAATCCAGAAGCTTGAGATTGAGTTCTGGAATTTAAAAATGTACGGGCCAAAGATCGCTGAGTACGTCCAACGCTTTCATGACTTGTCTAGGGTCGTTCCCTACTTAGTCAAGCCAGAATTCAAGAGGATTGAGCGATTCATCTATGGACTTGCACCGCAAATCATGAGCATGGTTACTGCCTCAAAGCCTCCAACCATCACAGAGGCTATCGATTTAAGTGTCACACTTACTGAAGAAGCTCTACGTACGGGAAAGTTTTCGGAATTTGAGACAAACAAGAAAGAGACTCATGTGGAGTCTTCGGGCAATAAGAAAAGGAAGTCTTCGAACTTAAAGATAGGCACCCAAGTCAGCTATTGAAGCTCTAAAGCAAACAAAAGAAGGGAAGTGAACCCGCCCCGTGGCAGGAAGGCTTATGGAGCCACTAATAAGGCCGGTGGTAAGGTATACTTGGGGAATAAGCCGAGATGCGAGGAATGCAATTTTTACCATGAAGGTCGATGTCTGAAGCCTAAGTGTGGAAAGTGTGGAAAAGAAGGGCACAACAAGGATGCCTGTTGGGCAAAGGATCTAGACGGAAGATACAATGGTAAAGTTCCAGGTTGCTACAGATGTGGTGAAGTAGGGCACTTTAGGAAAGATTGCCCTAGGAAGAACCAAGTGAGGAAAGGTCTTCACGATCGAAGCTCGTAAAGCACGCTAGGATCCAGATGCGGTTACGGGTACGTTCCCTATTAACCAACTCTATGCATCTATTTACGGATTAATACTGGCACCGACTTTAACCTTGTATGCTTAGAACTTAAGAAACTACTTGGCCTAGTTTCAAGTAGAATAGACGCCCCGTATTCCATAGAATTGGCATATAGAAGGTTAGTTAAAGCGAATGAGAGAATTACGGATTGTCCTTCGGAACTTAGGAGGCAGGAACCTTCCACTACCGTTGACTTGGGAAGTCATGATACTGTAGTTAGCTTGGAATGGATATCCAAGGTTAGAGCTAAAGTTATTCGACATAAGGAAAATCATTCGCATCCCTCTTACGAATAATGAAACACTTATGGTACACATTCTTCTTACAATAGATGCGAGGGCACTAGGCCCCATAAGGCAGTGGATTTGCGACATCCACATTGGTCATAGAGACACAGGAGCGCCTCCGAATAGACTGCATAGCTTTCCCAGCTCATGTTGTCGATAAGGAGACCAAGAAGCCAGAGCCTGAAGACATCCCCGTGGTGGAGGAGGATCAAGAAGCCTTTCCTGAAGACTTGCCAGAAATACCTCCACAGCGACAAGAGGAGTTTAGGATAAACCTAGTGCCAGGAGCGACACCGGTGACATATGACGCCTTACCGACTAGCTTCGTCCGAGATACATGAACCTCCGATGCAACTGCAAGAGCTGCTAGACAAGGGAAATCTACCAGGCCGAGCCTTTCACTGTGAGAAGCCCCTGGTGATATTCATTAGGATGAAGGACGACAGTTATTACACGTGTACACTGTCAAATCTGAGAGGAACTCAGAAGAACTAATGTGGAAGAAGTATTACGCATAGGTTACAGGGAGATAGGCAACTAACCCTCAAGAATCGGTACCCCTTTACCGAGAACCGAGGACTTGTCGACTAACTACAAGGTCCCAGCTACTATTCCAAAGTAGACTTAAGGACAGGGTATCATTAGTTAAGGGCGAGAGAAGAAAGTTGGCAGTTTCCGTTTTGCATCAACTTCAGAGAATTGGATATCAGGGACTGGTATCCTTTGCCAAGGATTGATGACTTGTTGAACCAACCGTAAGGTTCTAGTTACTACTCGAAGAGTGACTTGAGGTCAGGATGTCCTCAACAGCAAATACAAGCAGAAAATATCCCTAAAACGACCTTTAGGACTCGCTTCAAGCATTATGAGTTCCTTGTCGTGCCGTTTGGCTTAACAAATGCACCGGTAGTATTTGTGGACCTCATGAATCAGGTGTGTAAGACATACCTGGTTAAGATCATGATTATATTTGTTGACTACATTCTCATAAGCTCAAGGACCAAGGAAAGTCATTGTGACACCCCAAGAAAACCAGTAATCTTCGCAAACCTGCTCGGGGAGCCGCGATACGATACAGGTAAACAACGTCACACTACTAGCTTCCTCAGTAACTGCATGCTAAATTTCGGGACGAAATTTCTTTCAAGTTGGGGATAATGTGACAACTCGAATTTCCGACATTCTCTACTCGCATTCAATGCACGTTGACTTTGTTGACTTTGACTATTTAATTGTTTGATTTGTTTAACTTGTAACTGTAAGTTGGATTATAAGTGAAATGAATGTTGAATCTCTATGTGATGAATATGTGTTTGCGTATATGTGTGTAAACGTGTAGTTTGGGCCGCACCCCAATTGATAGATTGAAGCCTAAGTTTTATGGACTTAAGCCCATTCTGTTAACCATGACCGCCCCCAACACCCCATCACTTAAAATACGTGGATTAAGTTATTATTAGAGTACAATTCTAAACAAAAACCCTAGAGACTGGTGACGGCAACCTAGTATCCACAGAAGATTATTCATTGATCCAAATCATCGTTTTATACTTTCCGGTTAGTTTTAATCGATTGTGGTTTGATTATCTTAAGTATTCCAATTCTCGTATATGTGTTAAGTGCTATATTCTAGTCGGTTGATTTACTTGCATGATGATAATGGTTAGGGTTGTTAGCATGCTGATGCACGTTTGAAACAGAATGATTTGTATATAACAATAATGCAAAGATCAAAAGAAACTGGATACGGTCGAGTCTTTATACTTTGAATCGATTATATGTGATTAACATGGCTTGATGTTGCAGATGATAATTGATATTATAATTGTTGTGTGTAGTTGCCAAACCCATTAAGTTATTTGGTCCAATAACACCTTGAGGTGGTTAACAAATTGTCGGCCACTATGCTGGTATTTCATGTGATTTTATGGAATTTTGTGTGTAATTTGGCGGCTAGTAATTATCTAGAGGTGTAGGTTGCAAGATCAAAACAAAATCAGTAGCATACATGAGGACATGTGGTGAGATATAGAGCTTATTTGATTGGTGGGGTTGGGCGGTCAACCGAAAAGCATTGGCTGTGGGTTTCGGCCAAATAGTACTAGGATACCAAGTCAATAATTTGTTACCAATAATATTATTAAGAATCTGTATTATTGTCTTTGTGTAAGTGACGTAACTGATGTTTTGACGAAACACCAGACGACGAAACACACTTGGCGAAACAGAAGTGTTTCGCCGAGACCCTGAATGACGAAACAGAATGTGTTTCGTCAACATGTATTTCGCCGACTTGTGTTTCGCCGAATAGGAGATCTGTGCAGTAACTTGAGTTAATTCTGTTAACTTTTAACTGGAATAATTAACTGCTGTTAGACGTGAACATAACTTGTATGATTGTGATTATGTATTACATGCTTATACGTGAACGACTGGGACACAAACTGATTAAGTATACGTGCATACTCTAGGATGTGATTGATTTACTTTGAGCACATACTTAGCATACCGAGCAAACCAAGGTGAGTTCACACTCTTACCAAGGCATGGGATTCCCCAGTTGGGTTGGGAATGGGATTGAACGATTACCTGCACTTACATGAACACTAGACTATTTACCACGGTCCTCGGTTGGGAAGGATGCCTGTGCCAAATTCTACGCAAAGCCTACGTACTGTCCTCGGATTGGGAAGGACACTAGCACTAAACCTACGTAAAACTTACGTACAACCGTCCTCGGATTGGGAAGGACGCCAGTGCTAAAACCTACGTACTACCGTCCTCGGTTGGGAAGGACGCCAGCGCTAAATCTACGTACTCGCTACGTACTGTCCTCGGTTGGGAAGGGCACTTACATAAACCTGCGTAAACCTATACTTACTACTATCCTCGGATTGGGAAGGATACTTATGATTACGAATGGTCTAGGGAATATATAACCTGGGAAGCCCCCACTAATAGAACGTACTATCGGCCTAGTAGAGCCACATGTTACATACGAACTTACTATTACGCATTTACTTTCTGTGAACTCGCTCAACTAGTTGTTGATCCTCTGTTACATGCCTTGCAGGACCTTAGGTACTTATGGAGCTTGCACGGGAGGCGTAGTCGTTGTGGGCAAGGATCTTGAATACTTGTTTAGACTTTATGACATTTCATATTTTATTATGATGGGTTTAATTATACGCTTCCGCTATACAGTGATAACATACTTATGTTTTGGAACACCTCTCATATGGATTGTTTGGAATTAAATTGCAATTACATTTACTATATACATTGTTCTATATGATTGGTGGCTTGATCCTGGTCAGTCACGCCTCCAAGCGGTGATACTCCGCGTGTGGATTTTGGGGGTGTGACAGATTGGTATCAGAGCCATTGGTTATAGAGAACTCGGTTTTAATAAAGGGAAAACGATTTTGTTAAAACCAGACTATAACCAGAACAGTGCTCTCAACGATCCACAACGACGCTTCGCTCCACGTGCAAGGCTCAACATCATAGGTACTACTATTCATGTTACTTTACCTACTTGCTAGAATTACATAGAACTTTGCTCGTGGTATGCTCAGATTACAGAACCTACTATACGTTATTGCTTGAGAATACTTGTGTGCTCACTCTCTTCGCACTATTCGCGAACTTCTCTCACTCATGTTCTTCTTGATGACAAGATCATGAGTGGACGCGCTAACCTAACTCAAGCCCAGTTGGCGGCTTCGATCACTGAACAAGTTACTGCAGCACTCGCAGCTGCCCAGGCAGGAGGTGTGACCTGCCATCACCACTTACTCTAGGATCTTTAGATCCTACTCTCGTAAACCAACGCTCGTGCTCAAGTATGCTTACTCTTACGCACACGACAAGTCAACACGCTCAGCCACCTGTGTGCACATACACGACTTTTATGGACTGTCGTCCTACTACTTTCAGCGACACTGAAGGAGCTGTTGGACTCCTCCATTAGTTCGAGGAACTCGAAGCGGCCTTCGAATGTGCGAATGACCTGAGGCTCGTAAGGTGAAATATGCCACTGATATTCTCGAAGGCACTGCGCAAACTTGGTGGAACGCGCAAGTTACGATACTGGGGCTGGCGGCTGCTAATGCCACCCCATGGAATGATTTTAAGGAACCTATCAAACGCGAATACAATAGTTATGATGCCATCCACAAGTTGGAAGTGGAGTCCTTTAACATGAAGATGACGGGGTCAGAGATAGAAGCGTGCACGATAACGATCCAACAAACTGGCAATTTTGTGGTCAACTATGGTGGATCCTCCCATAAAGAACTTTGAGCTGTACCTCAAAGGCTTAGTACCAGGAATTCAAAACCATGTGAAGACGACTAAACTTGCTACTATTCAAGATGTTACTCATCTTGCTCATCGTCTCACAAACCAGGCAGTGGGACAGAACAAGCTGCCTCAACGTATCAGCGATACTACTACCACTACTACTTCAACTACTTCTGCTACCCTCAGTAACAACGGATGAAAGTGGGATGGAACCTCTAGCAAGGGTTCGACTACGAATCCGTCCCAGGCACAGCAGCGAAAGATCAATGACAACCAAAGTCCTGGACAGCAACCTTTTAGTAGTCAAGGGCAGGGTGGATACAAGGGAAACCACCCTAAGCGCAAACGATGTAACTTGCACCACAGCGGGCAGTGCAACCGAAATCATTGTCAATGATGCAACAAGCTTGGTCATTGAGCCAAAGACGGTAGAAACTCACGTCCTGCAAACCAGAACCAACAACAACAGCCACAAGATCTATAGAATCAGCAGCAACAGAAGGGTAACAAGGGATGTTATCAGGGTGGTGCTGAAGGTCACTTCAAAAGACACTGCCCACAGTTGAATCAGAACCAGAATCAGAACCACGACCAAGGAAACAGGAACAATAATGGAGGCAACAATGGGGGAAATAACGACGGCAATGGTGCCAGGGGTCGAGTGTTCGTGATTGGTCAGGGTGATATTAGGAATGACCCCAACGTTGTAATGGTTTCGACATCGATATTGGTATGGATCGGCTACCTCAACATCGAGCAGGGACTCTTTGCAAAGAAAAGATCATCCGCATTCCTCGTGTTGGATTAGAACCTTTGGTAACTCATAGTAACAAGCTCCAGGAGTAGCACCTATAGCTCGAGCACCTTATCGCTTAGCTCCAACTGAACTGGAAGAACTGTCTAAGCAACTACAAGAACTCTTGGAAAAGGGTTTCATACGTCCTAGCTCTTCGCCTTGGGGAGCTCCAGTACTAATTGTAAAGAAGAAGGACGGTACCTTCCGCATGTGTATAGGCTACCGTGAACTCAACAAGGTGACGATCAAGAATCGTTATCCTCTTCCGCGCATAGATGATTTATTCGACCAGCTGCAAGGGTCGAGCTATTACTCCAAAATAGACTTAAGGTCAGGATATCACCAACTGAGAGTCCGGGATGAGGACGTCTCCAAGACAGCGTTTAGAACACGCTACGGTCACTACGAGTTTATGGTCATGCCATTCGGGCTAACGAACGCGCCTGCCGTATTTATGGATCTTATGAACAGGGTGTGCAAACCCTATCTCGACAAGTTCGTCATTGTTTTCATCAACGACATTCTGATTTATTCGAAAAGTCAGGAGGAACACGAGCAGCACCTACGACTTATACTGGAACTTTTACGAACAGAACAGCTATACGCTAAGTTTTCCAAATGTGACTTCTGGCTTCGTGAAGTCCACTTCTTAGGCCACGTGGTAAACAAGGATGGGATTCATGTAGATCCATCCAAGGTGGATTCGATCAAGAACTGGCCTGCACCTCGCACACCGACAGAAATACGCCAATTCTTGGGTTTGGCGGGTTACTACAGAAGGTTCATCAAAGACTTCTCAAAGATCGCTCAGCCGCTTACACTGTTGACGCAGAAGGGTGTTGTTTATCGTTGGGGTAACGCACAGGAAACAGCATTCCAACACTTAAAGGATAGACTCTGTAGCGCACCTATCCTTTCACTGCCTGAAGGCACGGACGATTTCGTAGTCTACTGCGACGCATCTATCCAAGGTCTTGGATGTGTATTGATGCAGCGGGATAAAGTTATTGCTTATGCTTCGCGCCAGCTTAAGATTCACGAACGAAACTACACTACGCATGATTTAGAGCTGGGAGCGGTTGTTTTTGCACTTAAGATATGGCGACACTACTTGTACGGTACCAAATGTGCAATCTACACTGATCACAGAAGCCTTGAACATATATTCAAGCAGAAGGAACTGAATATGCGACAGCGACGATGGGTCGAACTGCTAAACGACTATGAATGCTCAATCAGGTACCACCCAGGCAAAGCCAATGTTGTGGCTGACGCCCTCAGTCGAAAAGACACCGCGCCTAAGCGCGTACGAGCTTTACAACTCACTATACAGTCTAGTCTTCCTTCTCAGATAAGAAATGCTCAGGTGGAAGCATTGAAACCAGAAAACGTCAGGGCAGAAGCCTTACGCGGCTCAAGGCAACGCTTAGAACAGAAGGAAGATGGAGCTTATTACGTAACAGGACGCATTTGGGTCCCACTGTACGGCAACTTACGCGAGCTGGTAATGGATGAAGCTCACAAGTCTCGCTACTCGGTACACCCTGGTTCGGATAAAATGTACCACGATATTAAGACTACATACTGGTGGCCTAGCATGAAGGCCCACATAGCCACATACGTTAGCAAATGCTTGACTTGTGCGAGAGTCAAGGCAGAATATCAGAAACCGTCAGGACCACTCCAACAACCTGAGATACCACAATGGAAATGGGAGCAAATTTCCATGGATTTTGTTACCGGGTTACCTAGATCTCAGCGTGGAAATGATACTATTTGGGTGATCGTGGATCGACTCACAAAGTCTGCTCACTTCTTGGCTATCAAAGAAACAGACAAGTTCTCTACCTTAGCAGACATTTACTTAAAAGAAGTGGTCTCGAGGCACGGAGTGCCCACCTCCATCATTTCTGATCGTGACGCACGTTTTACTTCAGAGCTGTGGCAAGCAATGCATAAATCTTTTGGCTCTCGTTTAGACATGAGCACGGCGTATCATCCTCAGACCGATGGGCAGTCTGAGCGCACTATTCAAACTTTAGAAGACATGCTTCGGGCGTGCGTAATTGATTTTGGCAATGGTTGGGAGAAACATTTGCCACTCGTGGAATTTTCATACAATAACAGCTACCACACCAGCATTAAAGCTGCTCCATTTGAGGCATTGTACGGGCGTAAATGCCGGTCACCTCTCTGTTGGGCAGAGGTGGGAGAAAGTCAAATCACAGGTCCAGAAATGGTAGTCGATACTACAGAAAAGATTGCACAAATACGACAACGCATGGCGGCAGCACGCGACCGTCAGAAAGCATACGCTGATTTAGACAGGAAACTACTCGAATTCCAGGTTGGGGATCGAGCACTACTTAAAGTTTCACCCTGGAAGGGTGTGGTTCGTTTTGGCAAACGCGGCAAACTAAATCCACGATATGTTGGACCTTTCGAGGTTATTGAGAAAATAGGCAAAGTGGCTTACAGATTGAACTTACCACCTGAACTCAGTGCAGTTCACAACGTCTTTCACGTATCGAATCTGAAGAAATGTACGTCAGATGAGACCCACGTAGTTCCCTTGAAGGAACTCACTATCGACGAACGGTTGAACTTCGTCGAGGAACCTGTTGAAATCACGGACCGGGATGTTAAGGTCCTCAAGAACACGAGAATCCCTCTTGTACGAGTTCGTTGGAACTCCCGCCGCGGCCCAGAGTTCACCTGGGAGCGCGAAGATCAAATGGAACTCAAATATCCCCAGTTATTCGGAAACCAAGCAACTACTACTGAGGCTGAAGCTACCAATGCAGAATTTCGGGACGAAATTCCAAATCAACGGGGGGATAATGTGACACCCCAAGAAAACCAGTAATCTTCGCAAACCTGCTCGGGGAGCCGCGATACGATACAGGTAAACAACGTCACACTACTAGCTTCCTCAGTAACTGCATGCTAAATTTCGGGACGAAATTTCTTTCAAGTTGGGGATAATGTGACAACTCGAATTTCCGACATTCTCTACTCGCATTCAATGCACGTTGACTTTGTTGACTTTGACTATTTAATTGTTTGATTTGTTTAACTTGTAACTGTAAGTTGGATTATAAGTGAAATGAATGTTGAATCTCTATGTGATGAATATGTGTTTGCGTATATGTGTGTAAACGTGTAGTTTGGGCCGCACCCCAATTGATAGATTGAAGCCCAAGTTTTATGGACTTAAGCCCATTCTGTTAACCATGACCGCCCCCAACACCCCATCACTTAAAATACGTGGATTAAGTTATTATTAGAGTACAATTCTAAACAAAAACCCTAGAGACTGGTGACGGCAACCTAGTATCCACAGAAGATTATTCATTGATCCAAATCATCGTTTTATACTTTCCGGTTAGTTTTAATCGATTGTGGTTTGATTATCTTAAGTATTCCAATTCTCGTATATGTGTTAAGTGCTATATTCTAGTCGGTTGATTTACTTGCATGATGATAATGGTTAGGGTTGTTAGCATGCTGATGCACGTTTGAAACAGAATGATTTGTATATAACAATAATGCAAAGATCAAAAGAAACTGGATACGGTCGAGTCTTTATACTTTGAATCGATTATATGTGATTAACATGGCTTGATGTTGCAGATGATAATTGATATTATAATTGTTGTGTGTAGTTGCCAAACCCATTAAGTTATTTGGTCCAATAACACCTTGAGGTGGTTAACAAATTGTCGGCCACTATGCTGGTATTTCATGTGATTTTATGGAATTTTGTGTGTAATTTGGCGGCTAGTAATTATCTAGAGGTGTAGGTTGCAAGATCAAAACAAAATCAGTAGCATACATGAGGACATGTGGTGAGATATAGAGCTTATTTGATTGGTGGGGTTGGGCGGTCAACCGAAAAGCATTGGCTGTGGGTTTCGGCCAAATAGTACTAGGATACCAAGTCAATAATTTGTTACCAATAATATTATTAAGAATCTGTATTATTGTCTTTGTGTAAGTGACGTAACTGATGTTTTGACGAAACACCAGACGACGAAACACACTTGGCGAAACAGAAGTGTTTCGCCGAGACCCTGAATGACGAAACAGAATGTGTTTCGTCAACATGTATTTCGCCGACTTGTGTTTCGCCGAATAGGAGATCTGTGCAGTAACTTGAGTTAATTCTGTTAACTTTTAACTGGAATAATTAACTGCTGTTAGACGTGAACATAACTTGTATGATTGTGATTATGTATTACATGCTTATACGTGAACGACTGGGACACAAACTGATTAAGTATACGTGCATACTCTAGGATGTGATTGATTTACTTTGAGCACATACTTAGCATACCGAGCAAACCAAGGTGAGTTCACACTCTTACCAAGGCATGGGATTCCCCAGTTGGGTTGGGAATGGGATTGAACGATTACCTGCACTTACATGAACACTAGACTATTTACCACGGTCCTCGGTTGGGAAGGATGCCTGTGCCAAATTCTACGCAAAGCCTACGTACTGTCCTCGGATTGGGAAGGACACTAGCACTAAGCCTACGTAAAACTTACGTACAACCGTCCTCGGATTGGGAAGGACGCCAGTAGAGCCACATGTTACATACGAACTTACTATTACGCATTTACTTTCTGTGAACTCGCTCAACTAGTTGTTGATCCTCTGTTACATGCCTTGCTGGACCTTAGGTACTTATGGAGCTTGCACGGGAGGCGTAGTCGTTGTGGGAAAGGATCTTGAATACTTGTTTAGACTTTATGACATTTCATATTTTATTATGATGGGTTTAATTATACGCTTCCGCTATACAGTGATAACATACTTATGTTTTGGAACACCTCTCATATGGATTGTTTGGAATTAAATTGCAATTACATTTACTATATACATTGTTCTATATGATTGGTGGCTTGATCCTGGTCAGTCACGCCTCCAAGCGGTGATACTCCGCGTGTGGATTTTGGGGGTGTGACAGTCATGAGCAACATCTGCAATTTATCTTGTGACTCTCAGAGAAAGAACAGTTGTGTGTTAGGATATCTAAGTGCGAACCTAGGATTCATGAGGCAAGATCCTTAGGATACGTGGGGGGATAGGAATAAGATTCATGTCGACCTTGCAATCAGGAACTGAGGAGTCCCAAAGATGCAACTAAGAATTTTGTGGATTATAGGCTGTATTTGCCGACCCCTATAAAACCTTTCAAGGACTGCTCAACCGTTAGCAACCCTAACATAGTCGATACCTATCTTGTCTTCACCTAACAGTACCAATAGAGTTACGGTTCTTGTGACGCTTCTCGATAAGGTCTCGATTGCGCGTTGATGCAACGAGACCAAGTCATCGTATACGCGTCACGTTGATTAAGGGATCATGAGAAGAGACCTTGAACTAGGTATAGTAATTGTGCGTTGCAGATTTGACGTCATTACCTGTATGAAAACGCTGCATGATCTTTATTGATCACAAGGGTTTCAGCACACCGTTGATCATAAGGACTTAAATATTAACGAAGATGGACTGAGCTACTGAATGATTGCGACTGCGAGATTAAGTATCCCCTGAACAAGGCAAGCGTTGTAGCAGACGCCTTGAGCCGAAAGGATTGCGCAAAGCCTCTAAGGGTGCGAGCCTTAGAGATGACCATACATACAAATCTCGTGACTTGGATTCGTGAAGCTGAGCAAGAGACGCTCAAATCTGCAAACCTTCAAGCTGAAGGGTTACATGAATGGAAGTGCAATTATTGCCTAAGGAAGACGAAACCTTGTACTTCATGGAATGACTTTGGGTTCTGTTTCGCGACAATTTACGAACGTTTATTTTGGGGCAAGGCTCATAGGTCAAGGTACTCGATCCATCCTAGGATCCGACAAGATGTACCAAGACTTGAAGGATTAATATGAGTGGCCCAAGATGGAAGCTGATATATCTACATATGTGGGTAACTGTCTTACTTGTGTCAAAGTTAAGACAGAATACCAGAAACCATCAGGGCTGCTGCAACAGCTAAAGATTCCCATGTGGAAGTGGGAACGAACCTTAATGGATTTCCTTGCAAGCTACCAAGAACCCAAAGAGGTCACGGTATGATTTAGGTGATTATTGATGAACTCACCAAGCCTGCACATTTCCTACCGAGTAGTGAGGAAGACAACATAAGGGAATTAGCAGAGATTTAGCCTAGAAGGATCGTGGCACATCATGGGATGCCTGATTCTATCATGTCCGGCCAAGATGGTCGTTTTGTGCTAAGGATATGGCAGATGATTCAAAAGGCGTTTAGGTCACGATTGGACCTTGGTACTACATTTCACCGTCAGACGGACGGCCAAGGAAAATGAACGATTCGAACTTTGGCAGACTCGCTATGTGCTTGTGTGATAAACTTTGATGAAAAGATGGATTACTCACCAGCCCTTAGTGGAGTTTTCCTACAATAATATTTATCACACCGCTGTTTGGGCCGCTTCGTGTGAAGCTTGATGGGAACGTAAGTATCGGTCCCCCTTCGTGTTGGGCGGAGACCGAAGATAAACGATTTACTGGCCCAAATTGGTTCACGAAAACTATAGGCAAGATCGTTCAGATATGTGATCATATTAAGACAACACGCGATATACAGAAAGGCTACGCCGATGAGCGGTGGAAACCGTTGGAATTGGAGATAAGAAGTATGGTTTTAATGAGGGACTCACCTTGGGAAGGCGTGGTATGATTTGGAAAGCGTGGGAGGTTGAACCCACGGTATATTAGACCTTTCGAGATCCTGGAAAGGATCAGGGACCATTGCTCACAAACTAAAACTTCCAGAGAAAATCAGTAGTGATCATGACACATTCCATGTGTCTGGTCTTTAGAAGAGTCTGACTCTAGGAACAATTGTTATTCCCGCAAACAGGATTCACGTCAATGACAAACTCCAATTTATTAAAGAACCGGTTGAGGTTGCAGACTAGGAGTCCGCAAGACCCGGAGAAGTCGTAATTGATTTGTTAGAGTTCGTTGGAAATCATATTATGACCTAGAGTTTACTTGGGAACATGAAGACCAAATTAAGCCTAAGTGACCACATTTGGTTCACAACTCCCCGGCGACCGACGACATCGCTTAAATTTCAGGACGAAATTGTGACACCTGTGTCACTGTGACCATCAAACAATACCAAACCAATGAAATATTGTGTTTCATACTTGGGATTTGTATAATTATGTGTATCATTTGCACATATCAATTCTTGTTCGATTTCGGGCTCTAAATCGCTTTCTAGAAGGTTATACGCACACTGATGCGTAAATATAACCAGTTTAATGCAACGAACACTTTGTAATAGTGAAATAGGCTTAACATACCTTAAATAACCTCCACATAACTTAGAAATAAGTTTTGAATGGTTTGGTGTGTTGAAATCAAGTTTGTTCGATCGCAGGGACTAATTGTGTCAAACTGCGAAACTATACCGATTTGTATAGTAACGAACCTTCCGAAACTTGATCATAAGTTAAACATACCCTAAATATCCTCTACATGGCTTAGAAATAGGCTTTGAGGGGTTCGGTATGCTAAAATAAACTTTTGGTCATTCAGGGACTAAAAGCGTCAAAAAGTGCATAAGTTTGCATTTTCGCGCATATCTTACGTTCTGAATATATCTGGACACCCAAAAATTTATGTAATCATTAAAATTTTTTATTTTAGTGATTGGCATGATAAAATTTCATTCGTCGCTTAATTTGGATCGTTTTTGCGTTCGTTACGACTTCCGTCGTAATTAACCGAACAACGCAACCGTACGACCAAACGAGCCGACATCCGAGATATTTTTGAGCACATTTTAAGTTCCCTATACTTTAACTTCATTTTAGAGCTTTGAAATGGGGTTAACGAGGCTTAAACGTGTCAAAAATACATCGGAAACCACGTTTGGGGCTTCAGGGGCTAAATCTGTCATTTTTGAAAGTTGCTGGTCTGTAGGTCCCTTACGGTCCGTAAGCAGTGCCCAGCACATCAGAGTTGCAGAAACATTGAATCTGGTCATTTCCTCTTGTTCCAATGGTTTTGATCCATGGTTTTTCATGCTATGGGATGGTTTGTGTGGAGAACAAGTCCCCCAATCTTTCTTTGACAATTGTATGGCCAAGATCATTCCCTCTTCTCCAAGAAATGATCTTAACGGTTTGCAAAAAACTACATAAGGCCATGTCCCTCATTCATTTTCTACACATTTGGTCTGAGATTTCTCTAAGTGGTAGTGATTATTCACTACCTACCTGAGAATACTTGGAACCAAATCTATTTGGACCCTTTGTAAGTCCTCTTTCGTTCTTTTATCGCGTTCTAGCTTAAAAGTCAAACTTTGTTTGACTTTCTGCATTGACCAGTCTATGGTCAATGAGAATTTCGTTTGAACTTCGCAACGTGAGCGTAATCACGATGGTTATAGTCCCTAGTGACTATACCTACTGATTACCACGTTGTTTAGGTGTAGTGATGAGTCGTAGTTTCGGCCAAAATGCGTGTTTATGCGTATTTTGTAACCAAACTACTCTTAGGTATCAAAACCGTTTGTTTTGATATCCAACTTGTTTTCAAACTTTGTTAAACATGTTTTAAACATGTTTAGCTCGTCACTTTTAGATTAGTGCTTATGTAGGGTCGTAAGGTAAGCGATCTAAACAATCGCTTATACTTTCGAACCCGACCCATTTGGTCGATCTTTAGGATCCGACCAAACGCTTTAGGTGACCATAGTTTTATAGGGAATAACCTTCCGAGGTTATACCTTATGGTCACTTCGTTTAAGTAGTTGTATGATAAGTAGTTTATATGCCTTAGGAAAATTACCAAAATACCCTTTTCATGCATAATTGATATTTAAGCATATGTAACCCAAACTTTTGTCACTTAACTGATTATGCAACAAAATTAAACATGTTTAGGCATATAATACTTGTCATAGGACTAGTTAGGCGGTCCGAACGCGTTTTGCGCGAACGACGCGTTAAAGTAGCGTAAGCTACCTAAACGGGTCGTAATGGGTCGTAAGCACTTAGGTTAGGTTCCCTTTTATTATGTAGGCCTTGTTAAACCATATCATATGAGTTCCCACATTCATTTGGTTTACGGGACCTCATCCTATCCAATCTTCCGAATTAGGTCCGATTTATTCATGTAGTTTCCTATATTAGGTACCGTTTGATTTTCGGGACTCCTCTAGCTTGCTTGGTAGTTGTTCAAGACCTCTAAGCACTCTCAAGTGAGTACATAGTCCCCCCTTTTACTGTTTTCAAACTGTTTTGGGGTGAAGCATGTGTACCTATATGTTATTTTCATGTTTTCAAAAGTATAATTGATTATACATATTTGTACTTATCTTTTTGCAAACTGAATGATTATCTATGATTTAAACTCTAATTTTTCAAATATTATAAAATAAATGTTTGGAATAGTACTTATTTTGTTCACCAGACCGGTTGGTAGTATGATATAGCGCTATAGGATTTGACACCCCATTCCTGTTGTCATGGAATGTCTGAAACCAATTTGTTTCTCCATCCAAATAGGGATTGCCTTTGTGGTATCCCTATAGTCTCAAAGGTGTATTTTGATGCACTAGATCTGAATGAATTCTTAAGTCACATTATTATTGTATATTAAGTTATACTCCCAAAAGTATAGTTTGATATGCTCTCATATGTGATATCGTACAAAACCAACATATATTTTGTTAAAAATCTAAAACATAGTTTAATATGTTATTTGTAATCCAAAACATAGTTTAATATGTTATTTGTAATCCAAAACATTGTTTAATATGTTATTTGTAATCCAAAACATAGTTTAATAAGTTATTTATAAATCCAAAGTATACTTTTGATATACTACTGAAAATTATTATTTTAAACAACTAAGGTATATTTAATATACTATTTGTCTAACGATTGGGTTTTGGTTAGTGTTTAGATAACGGGACGGGTGTGATGTGATGAAAACATGGTAGATACGCCGCTGGTACTTCTTATATATAAGTGTTTTCATCACATTACATACCGTGTTGTTATTTAGTACACTTGGGTTAACAATATTGGAACTGAAATATATTTTAATATATTACTTATTCGACTTTCTTAAAAACCAAAGTATATTTTTTGTATATACTATAAACCTTTTTATCAAAATATTGTTTTTCAAACAATATATCCTATACAAACTCATTTTACTTACTTATTAAATTTTCTATGTATTATTATTTTATACCATCTGATTTCTTATAAATGATTTATAAAAGAAAACCTTTTACAAGGATCATGACTACTTTTATTAAAACTTTTTCTTTAAACTCATAAATCATGAATCCTAATTACAATAAAACCTATGTATCTCACAGGCATTTTTATGCTGATGTACCTATTTTTACACATGTTTCAGGTGCTGCTTTATGACGATTGTTGATACAAACTACACTTAGGATGGACCTGTGCCTTAGCGACTTTAAAATTTGAAAGACAATATTTGTATTTATCTGATTTGTAATAGAACAAAGATTTCAATGATTCAATAAAACAAAATTATTTGATCAATGGTTGTGAAACAATGATTCTGTTACAACACTCCCCGATGTTTCTGCCACGTCTTGTTGTTTTACGTGGTCGGGGTGTGACAGAAATTCTATTAACGGGGGGAGAATGTGACAACTGGCACTTTTCCGTACATTCCGTACAATAATTAGACAGTAATCTGTGCTTTAATGACTGTGCATGATCTAGTTTATAAGACAAATGAGTTTCTGATTTCTGTTATATACATACAATGGCATTTCATGTTGCATGACTTTTATCATTACTACATACAACACGATATAGTTCTATTAACGCACAGAACAGAATTGGCACAGTTATCAGACAAACTAGAAGCACCGACGGGAGTTCAGTACTTAGACAGACATGATGTTAAGACACAAAATAAGCCCAAGACCAAGTATTACACTAGTATAGAGTGTAGGAACGTAGGGGTTACAAAACTGCCCTCCTAGTGATGACATAGGTACCGGAAAGTGCTAGAAACACACTGAAACTGCAGAATTCTGCAGAAAATAAACAAATTCAGCAATAAATCAGCTTTTAATGCAGAAAAGTGGTTTAATGGTACAGAATACTTTCCTAAGTATCGGGGACCGAAACTGTCATAAAATACAACATAAAGTACACTAAACTGCGCAATTCAGCACTTTAACGAACATTAACGAAACGAACAACCGGACACTACCCGAAACATCAAATTTTCACTAGAAGCATTGTAATAGTGTTACAAAGCTAGTCATGGTCACCGAACATCATAACATGTCACACCCCGAAATATCAGAGCATTGGCGTGATTGGACTGGTATCTTCATTGCACAGCGGAAGCAAATAATCTAAGTCTTTTAGAAAATGAACGCCACTAAGTACTCGACTCTTCATGGTTCTCCTATTCCAACCGTGCCTTGTCTTAAAAATGCAACCTGAGAAAGAAACATGCGAAAAAGTCAACATAAAGTTGAGCGAGTTCATAGTTTGTTTGTAAAAGATTTGAAATAAATCTTTCTGAATAACCGGTTTTTGATGTCTTGTTGAGAAAATGTATTTAAAATCATTTTCTTATCGAGTTACTTGAAACTCTGAATGAAAATATAGTTTGTAAATGAGTACTATGAAATGTTTGAATGTATCTTGTAAATGAGCATTATGAATGTTTGAATGTATCTTGTAAATGAGTATTATGAATGTTTGAATGTATCTTGTAAATGAGTATTATGAATGTTTGAATGTATCTCGCCACCGAGCACTATGAATGTTTGAATGTATCTCGCAACCGAGCACTATGAATGTTTGAATGTATCTCGCAACCGAGCACTTTGACTGTTTGAATGTATGAGATCGCTAGTGGTTTGCAAGGCCACTAACATGTGTCACGACATAGGAAGCCACCAAACCTAGGCATTTTTGTCACCTTGACTGAGACACAGAAGCACTCATTGGTAAAAGTAGGCCAAGAGTGGGGTTGCCTGAAACCCATTAGATCTAACCTTTTGTTCCGCGGTCTGAATGTATACGTTGATTAATGGTGCTTATGGTACCCTATTCGAGACATGATCTAGAATGTTTCACTTGAATGTTTCCCTTGAATGTTTTACATGAATGTTTTTGTACTCCATCTTACCATTTGTACTTGTATTTTTCTGAATTTTGAGCACTACAATGCATGTGTATGTACTTTTCGAAAAATACTCTTGCTTGAAAAACCGGTATAGAACATAAGCTTTTTCATAAACCATTTATGTCCGTTAAAACTTGTTTGTAAAATGGTTTAGTGATATGTAATTTGTGTTTATTGAAACCTTGAATGCTTTGCAAAATGTGCATGTCTTTCCACCCCGAAAACATTTATAAAAATGTAAAACTGTAAAAAGGTGGGGTTATGAACTCACCTGAATATTCTTGTGCAAAGCTAGCTAATTACGACTTCGCGATGTAGTTTCCAAGACTTGACTTGCTAGCATGCATTCTACAATATTCCTAACACGGAATTTCATATAAGTTTCTAAATCATGCGGTAACTAATCTACGTGTTACCGAGCTCTACCGAATCGTTGATCGAACGACTTGACGATAAATAGTTAACTTAATGAAAATGACTAAGTTAAACTGCCGTGAGAAGTCATTTGTGTATGTAGGAATATTCATATGAAAGCAATATATAATAAACTTGTATTATATATATTGCGTCTTGTATATTTTTGCCAAAATATATGTATATGCCGTTTCGGCGTTCGTAATAAATATAAAATATTATATTTATTCTATAAGAACTTCATCGAGTCGTTGAATAGATAGACTGTATCTATTTTGTAAAAGAATTCATGTGTTTGAAATAAATATACATCTATATTTATTTTATAAAACAAGATCGTGTTGTTTGATACTTGAAATAAATATATAAGCTATATTTATTTTATAGAAGTTATACGAGTTAACGACATTCGAAATAAATATAACATTATATTTATTTGTAAAAGCGTTTGGAATTATCAACGTTTGAAGTTTTATAAACTCGAATTCCATTAAGCGTCGTTTTTGAAATATAATACGTGTCGTGTTTAAGGGTTTTTCTCGAAAAAAAACGGGCAGAGTTTCCTCTGTTTTTGGACGCCCCCGACAACACAAGTTGTCGTTTTATTTTCAAAAATTCAACACAATTTAATCAAGATTCAACTATATGCAAACTTTGTCAAATATATGACGAATGTAATTTATAATCAGTCGGTTTCGAGAGCTCGTTTCACGTAATAAAACCATAATATAACGTAAATAATCTTGTCGTTAAATCTTTACCAAGTCTTCCGTCAATATGTCGAGTGAGCTAACAGAGTTGACCGAGTTCAACTGAGTTGACTCGGTTTGACCGAGTCAACCCGAACCACGAACCGAACCGGCTGACCCGAACTGAACTGCCGACTGAGTTGACTCAGTTTGACCGAGTCAACCCGAACCATACTGCTGTTGACCGTCTTTGACTGGATTTGACCCGAGTTGTTATCCCGAACCACACCTGAACCGAATCAAATCCTGTAACTGAGCCGAAGTTGAGCCGAAACATCATTGGCAACAACAAAATCATCATCACTTTTAATCTTCAGGAAATAAAAAGAAACAGGGTGGTGTTTACCGGAAAATTTAACGGATAAAGGCGAAGACCGACGGTCCGTAGCTCCGACCGCCTGGTCCGCTGGTTCTCTCTCTCTCCTCTCCGCAGCTCTCTCTTTCTTCTCCGCAGCTCTCTCTCTCTTCTCCGCAGCTCTCTCTATCGCCGCTGAGTTGCCGTCGCACCACCACCGGTTTGGGGTGGTGGCGGTCTGTTTCTTTCCTGCTCGAACAACCCGACGCCGCCACCATCGGACGCCGCACCTACTGTTGGTGGCTGGCCTGTCTTGCAAAGAGAATGAGGGGTGAACAAGAGGGTTGGGGTGAGATGTGCGGTTGCCGGTTTACCGGCACCGGCCTGCGGTTTCACCGGAGAGGGAAGGCAGGTGGGTATTTGGCTTTGGATTTTTGTGAGGAGCTTGACTTCTCTGTGTTTGTTTATGTAATAGAGAGAGAGGGGGTATTTTATTTGAGTGTGTATTTGGTTTGTGTTTGTCTAGATGCATAATCGAAGAGAGAGAGGGGAAATGAGATGGTGAGCAGTGTTGTGTTTTTATGTGTGAGTGTAGAGGGGTAAGAGATTTATACTCATCTAGGTGGGTATTGTCCATTGTTAATTTTCTTATGTTTTGTGTATTAAGATCTATAGAGATCTTATAGAGATTTCTTGTGTTCCACCTTTAGAGACAAGGATCATTTTAGGGATTTTAGAGAGATTTTGTAGGATTTCTAGAGATCTCAGAAGATCTAATTTATTGTGCAGGTTTAGGCTTGTGGGTTTTGGGCTTGGGCCCACAAGCCCATATCGTGTGTAAGTGGTCCGTAATTCCTACGGGACCCGCTATCGCAACCCAAACTCCATAAGCATAAATATTCGTGTAACAACCATATTTGTCGGTGTCGTCAGTATTTTGCACGGTATCAGTCCGTTGTCGCGTAATATTCAGCAGCTTTTCTGTAAATCACCACACGCGCACTGTATAGCTGAACAACGTTCCTGGGCACTCCGAGGGCCTGGTTAAGTTAATTAGCGTCGTAAACACTATTTACTATCGCGTAATCACCTGTTAATCACGTAATTAAGGGCATAAATTACCGGTTGTCACAGTCTCCCCCTGTTAATAAAATTTCGTCCTCGAAATTTAGTCTACGTCAACTCCTTAGAGTTACGTTATGCGTAGAAAATATGAGCAGTACCAAAGTGAACGATCATGAAATCGAATCAAGACTTATTCGAATGATGTGAATTCAAGGACGTATCACAATATGCAAATGAATTCTAGAAATGATTGCATCCAATAAATGAACTCAGATTTCAACAAGCTCAAATGTACTAGTTTGCATGAAGCGCTCGATCATGATCAGCCCAAGCTGCAAGTTCTACCGACGCCACAAGGTGTCGTAGTGAATGAAACAATTCAAATATAGCGGTGATCGAACAAGTATCACCTGTGTTTTGCATAAAACGCTCAATCATGATTAGCCCAAGCTACAAGTTTGTACTGACACCGCAAGGTGTCGTAGTTAACAACGGCTTAATGGAGTCGTAGACCAAACAAGTCTACTACGACTCCGAACAATGAAACGCTTGTTAAAACGAATTCGAATATGATGCTTTCAATACATCATATGATGTCTTGAATTGAATATGTGTAATGAACAAGTTCAAACAATTGAATTTGATTTCGGCGCAAGCCTACAATAAATACATGTATTGACAAGAAAACTTTCGGCATGGTCACAACGAAATACCATGTATGTAACTTGAAAAAGAAAGAAATTTTCAAGAAAATGCGTTGACTTGATAGCAAATAAGCCAACAATTTCAATAATGCGAGTCATTCGAATCACAAGCGAAATAATATTTGAACTTTGATGAAATGCTTTATTCGAAACAAAACCACATGCGTAACAAACGATGCATGCGTAACATATGAATTTTCAAGAAATGAAGCAAATGAATATTTGCTATACTGAAAGAAATGATCGTGACACAATGACCATTATGAGGAGTAGAGATACGAAAATCTACTCAGTAATTGTGAAAGTCGAAATTTCAATAAAAGAAATTTAAGGACTTTACCTGGGGTTGCATGTGATAACCAGTCGTTAGGTGACATTACCATAGCGTATTCGTCGTTATTCGGATAAGGGGATACGGTGACTTGCGTCTTTTCCTTAGCTTGACTCGTGTCATTTGCAGGACTGCGTGCCAACTGCCGCTTCCTGATCGATAGTCGCATGTGACGTACTTCAACCTCCGTTGATGTATAGCTTAAGTCTCACGTAGGCCTGTGCGCTAGCGTTTCGTTTTGCGTTGAATGTGATGCACTCCGACATCTGTTGACGTAAAATTTGAGTTCTATGTATTCTCGTGCGCTAGCGTTTCGTTATGCGTAGGCTGCCTGCTCGGGAAGTTAAAACATCATAGACAATAAGTATAATTGTGTGTGCCCGAATTAATATTTGCAGTTCCTACGTGATGACCTTTAATGAACTTCAACATAAGTTTCCGAAGGTCTAACATGCATGTTTCCTAAACTCTCAGGGTTTCATGTACTGTATACGACTGTTTTGTGTATCGGGTGTAAAACACCACTTTAGTGAATGTTTGAAAACAAAGTCTTGACTGTTTGTTTTTCGGCAACGGTTGGAGACCATATTTGAGTACTATGCGTTCTGTATGTATTCAGGTTCTAATATTCTAAGTTCCCAGAGGAAAGTGAGGTTAGAGCCTAGGTATCTTTACAGAAAACCCTATTCGCTGTAACCTATAGCTCTGATACCAATCTGTCACACCCCGAAATATCAGAGCATTGGCGTGACTGGACTGGTATCTTCATTGCACAGCGGAAGCAAATAATCTAAGTCTTTTAGAAAATGAACGCCACTAAGTACTCGACTCTTCATGGTTCTCCTATTCCAACCGTGCCTTGTCTTAGAAATGCAACCTGAGAAAGAAACATGCGAAAAAGTCAACATAAAGTTGAGCGAGTTCATAGTTTGTTTGTAAAAGATTTGAAATAAATCTTTCTGAATAACCGGTTTTTGATGTCTTGTTGAGAAAATGTATTTAAAATCATTTTCTTATCGAGTTACTTGAAACTCTGAATGAAAATATAGTTTGTAAATGAGTACGATGAAATGTTTGAATGTATCTTGTAAATGAGCATTATGAATGTTTGAATGTATCTTGTAAATGAGTATTATGAATGTTTGAATGTATCTTGTAAATGAGTATTATGAATGTTTGAATGTATCTCGCCACCGAGCACTATGAATGTTTGAATGTATCTCGCAACCGAGCACTATGAATGTTTGAATGTATCTCGCAACCGAGCACTTTGACTGTTTGAATGTATGAGATCGCTAGTGGTTTGCAAGGCCACTAACATGTGTCACGACATAGGAAGCCACCAAACCTAGGCATTTTTGTCACCTTGACTGAGACACAGAAGCACTCATTGGTAGAAGTAGGCCAAGAGTGGGGTTGCCTGAAACCCATTAGATCTAACCTTTTGTTCCGCGGTCTGAATGTATACGTTGATTAATGGTGCTTATGGTACCCTATTCGAGACATGATCTAGAATGTTTCACTTGAATGTTTCCCTTGAATGTTTCCCTTGAATGTTTTACATGAATGTTTTACATGAGTGTTTTTGTACTCCATCTTACCATTTGTACTTGTATTTTTCTGAATTTTGAGCACTACAATGCATGTGTATGTATTTTTCGAAAAATACTCTTGCTTGAAAAACCGGTATAGAACATAAGCTTTTTCGTAAACCATTTATGTCCGTTAAAACTTGTTTGTAAAATGGTTTAGAGATATGTAATTCGTGTTTATTGAAACCTTGAATGATTTGCAAAATGTGCATGTCTTTCCACCCCGAAAACATTTATAAAAATGTAAAACTGTAAAAAGGTGGGGTTATGAACTCACCTGAATATTCTTGTGCAAAGCTAGCTAATTACGACTTCGCGATGTCGTTTCCAAGAATTGACTTGCTAGCGTGCATTCTACAATATTCCTAACACGGAATTTCATATAAGTTTCTAAATCATGCGGTAACTAATCTACGTGTTACCGAGCTCTACCGAATCGTTGATCGAACGACTTGACGGTAAATAGTTAACTTAATGAAAATGACTAAGTTAAACTGCCGTGAGAAGTCGTTTGTGTATGTAGGAATATTCATATGAAAGCAATATATAATAAACTTGTATTATATATATTGCGTCTTGTATATTTTTGCCAAAATATATGTATATGCCGTTTCGGCGTTCGTAATAAATATAAAATATTATATTTATTCTATAAGAACTTCATCGAGTCGTTGAATAGATAGACTGTATCTATTTTGTAAAAGAATTCGTGTGTTTGAAATAAATATACATCTATATTTATTTTATAAAACAAGATCGTGTTGTTTGATACTTGAAATAAATATATAAGCTATATTTATTTTATAGAAGTTATACGAATTAACGACATTCGAAATAAATATAACATTATATTTATTTGTAAAAGCGTTTGGAATTATCAACGTTTGAAGTTTTATAAACTCGAATTCCATTAAGCGTCGTTTTTGAAATATAATACGTGTCGTGTTTAAGGGTTTTTCTCGAAAAAAAACGGGCAGAGTTTCCTCTGTTTTTGGACGCCCCCGACAACACAAGTTGTCGTTTTATTTTCAAAAATTCAACACAATTTAATCAAGATTCAACTATATGCAAACTTTGTCAAATATATGACGAATGTAATTTATAATCAGTCGGTTTCGAGAGCTCGTTTCACGTAATAAAACCATAATATAACATAAATAATCTTGTCGTTAAATCTTTACCAAGTCTTCCGTCAATATGTCGAGTGAGCTAACAGAGTTGACCGAGTTCAACTGAGTTGACTCGGTTTGACCGAGTCAACCCGAACCATGAACCGAACCGGCTGACCCGAACTGAACTGCCGACTGAGTTGACTCAGTTTGACCAAGTTAACCCGAACCATACTGCTGTTGACCGTCTTTGACCTTCTTTGACTGGTTTTGACCCGAGTTGTTATCCCGAACCACACCCGAACCGAATCAAATCCTGTAACTGAGCCGAAGTTGAGCCGAAACATCATTGGCAACAACAAAATCATCATCGCTTTTAATCTTCAGGAAATAAAAAGAAACAGGGTGGTGTTTACCGGAAAATTTAACGGATAAAGGCGAAGACCGATGATCCGTAGCTCCGACCGCCTGGTCCGCTGGTTCTCTCTCTCTCCTCTCCGCAGCTCTCTCTTTCTTCTCCGCAGCTCTCTCTCTCTCTTCTCCGCAGCTCTCTCACTCGCCGCTGAGTTGCCGTCGCACCACCACCGGTTTGGGGTGGTGGCGGTCCGTTTCTTTCCTGCTCGAACAACCCGACCCCGCCACCATCGGACGCCGCACCTACTGTTGGTGGCTGGCCTGTCTTGCAAAGAGAATGAGGGGTGAACAAGAGGGTTGGGGTGAGATGTGCGGTTGCCGGTTTACCGGCACCGGCCTGCGGTTTCACCGGAGAGGGAAGGCAGGTGGGTATTTGGCTTTGGATTTTTGTGAGGAGCTTGACTTATCTGTGTTTGTTTATGTAATAGAGAGAGAGGGGGTATTTTATTTGAGTGTGTATTTGGTTTGTGTTTGTCTGGATGCATAATCGAAGAGAGAGATGAGAAATGAGATGGTGAGCAGTGTTGTGTTTTTATGTGTGAGTGTAGAGGGGTAAGAGATTTATACTCATCTAGGTGGGTATTGTCCATTGTTAATTTTCTTATGTTTTGTGTATTAAGATCTATAGAGATCTTATAGAGATTTCTTGTGTTCCACCTTTAGAGACAAGGATCATTTTAGGGATTTTAGAGAGATTTTGTAGGATTTCTAGAGATCTCATAAGATCTAATTTATTGTGCAGGTTTAGGCTTGTGGGTTTTGGGCTTGGGCCCACAAGCCCATATCGTGTGTAAGTGGTCCGTAATTCCGACGGGGCCCGCTATCGCAACCCAAACTCCATAAGCATAAATATTCGTGTAACAACCATATTTGTCGGTGTCGTCAGTATTTTGCACGGTATCAGTCCGTTGTCGCGTAATATTCAGCAGCTTTTCTGTAAATCACCACACGCGCACTGTATAGCTGAACAACGTTCCTGGGCACTCCGAGGGCCTGGTTAAGTTAATTAGCGTCGTAAACACTATTTATTATCGCGTAATCACCTGTTAATCACGTAATTAAGGGCGTAAATTACCGGTTGTCACATAACATATCTCATAAACATTAAATACATATAATACCTAACTAGCACCATTACTTTCCAACTAAATCAAGTAACTAACCATTAAAAGTTACACTTTACCCCCCCCCCCCCCATGTTGGACGGTTAGGGGACATGGGTCCCACCCTTGATTTTCTTGTTATATTTTATAAGATTATGTTAGGGAATATACCCACAATTATGCCATATTCTATTGGAAGTTTTTATAAAAACCCAAAGACTAAACACTATATTCACTTCATCACCCCCATGCTTCATCCTTTTCTTTCCCTCCCTCATTGTTCACGGCCCAAACCCCCTCCCATACAACCCTCATTTTCAATCAATTTCCAACTAATCTATGGTGATCTAGAGGTGTAAGAAGCTAAGCTAGGAAGCTTGGAGGCCTTAGAGATTGAAGGACCTCTTTTTAGTGCTTTTATCCACCTCATTTCTTCTCTTGTTCATCCCTAGACTTGTGCTAGTAGTAAGACTCTTGTGATCTCATTTTACTTCATATTATGTTGGTTAAAAGATGATATAAGTTGCAAAACATAAAGATCATGAAGAAACATAAGCATAAACATGAACATAAAACTCTAAAACATGAAGATCAAGTTGTTTTAAGTGTATGTAGTGTACATGAATGATGATCTCTTGTGTTTATGATGTTGATCATCATAAGAACCTTGCTAGATGATGATTAAACACATGATCTAGCAAGTATAAGGATAGATCTTGAGAAAATCATAATGAACATCCTCTATGTAAACATGAACTTGAACAATGAAGTTGTTTTTATGAATAATAAACTATGAAACATGTTATAAGACTTGTAAAATGATGATTTCAAGAATAATATTTTCAAGAAACTAAAGTTTACTACAAGATTTAACATGATCATGGTGTTTAAAGGAAGTAAACATGTTTTAAGTCTTAAATCAAAGCTAGAAACATATTGTTAACAAGGAAAATACAAGAAGAAATATTTTTAGAAAACCTTCATACAAGTTGTGAAGGACTAAAATCTTCAAGAATGAGTTTCATAAACCATAAACTATGTTTTTAAGGGTAACTTAACCTACTAAATAGAATACTAAGTTACTACAACTTTTTACAAAATTTCAAGTTCATGTCAAAGTGTAAATTGCGTATTGAAAGCATAAGGTAAGTCTTGTTTATGTTGTTAATGATTGATGATGATTTTAAAAGAAAATGATATGCTTTGAAAAGCATGGAAACCTCAATTTTTAGGGGAAACTATGGCAAATTTTTTCTAAAAATTAAACACTTAGAAAAATATTTCCAAATGAGTGTTTACAAGTGTATTTCAAACCATAAATATTTACATAAACTTTGCCATAATTTTTGTTACAAAAATTATAAATATTGGAGGTTGGTTTTTATAAATAAAAGTGACTAAATATGTATGTAGGAAATATATATTTAGAAGTCACCATGTGTGTGATTGTTTGTATACTTTGTGTGTTAGTTATATTACTTTAGGACATGAAATAATATAACAAATCAAAATACCAAGTATTACAATCCAAAATATTACCAAAATTCCAAAGAATAAATATACCCATTTACACAAAAATATTGGTGAAACCGAACATGGAATATAATTCACAAAATATTCTGGAATTTATTCGCAAAGCATGTTTTGGTAAATAATATTTTGGACACCAAGGAAATGAAAATATAATTTTTACCATTACTACAAGAATATGTCATTTTTTTTACAAAGGAAAAATATATTATTTCTGGCAAGAATGCATATATATATTTTTCTTGAAATTTTTGGAAGATATATTATTTTTAAGAAATATATATTTTCTTACACAAACACTAAATACAATATTTTTGAAGTAAATGATATATTTTTTCGAATAATATGAAATATATCATCTTTGGAGAAAAATGAGTTTATATATATATTTTCCAAGCTAGACATGAAAATATATCATTTTTGAAACTTGAGTAAATACAAGTATTTTTGCCAAAAGAAAAATTATAAATAATTTTTCTAAATATTATTTATTACAATATATATTTTGGAAATATATATTGGTAAATTTTTGTTAAAGATAATATTCCAGAAAAATTAATACGAAATTAAGTATAAAGAATACTTAACAATTACAAGAAAATACGTATTCTCGTACGTATAAATACACTCCGGAATACGACCCCAATACATGGCAAAAATATACAAGTATAAGAATACAAATTTAAATACACCCATCCTTGGGAAGGATATACATGTATAAGAACTTGAAAGGTAACGAGTTAAATTATATTGTTTTAACAATTATTCCAAAAGTTAATAAATATGATTTAAGTTAAAATATTTGTTATTTTAACAAATAATTATATAACTGGGAATAATATTAAGGACACAAAGAAACGTAACTCAAAGACACAAATTAATACTAAGTCAAGGCACGACCCGCTCGTCTAATAGACCGTAGTACATTATAGGTAGTCGTGCACACTAGTGGCAGCGTGAGTTACGGCGGATTGAAGAACACAAAACCGTGAGTTCATGTCCCGCTTTTCTCTTAAGTGTTTTCGGATTTATAACTCTCGGAGGTGGAATACATGTTACGAATGTTTAAACGGTATGAATTGACTATGAAATAAACTATTAGATCATGTGAGCATAGTTTGAATTTGAAATGCCATTATCTCTTAATTAGGGACGAAGGTTAGATCTAACGGGTACGACCGAACCCCACTCATGGTACTTGTGACCACTTGAGTGCTTCGGTGTCCCGGTCGAGGTAAATCGACAATAGTCAAGGTGAATTGACATGGTCAAGGTAAATTGACATAGTCAAGGTAAATTGACATAGTCGAAGGGGAATTCGACATAGTCGAGGGAATCGACGAGGGTATAAGCCTACTCATTTCGAGTGCTCCCTATGTCTTCACATGTTTTAATGTCCTTGCAAAACTTTAATTTAATTTGTTCATAAATGCTTTTCATACCTGTTTTCAAAGGAGTTTCTCAAAGATTTACAAGGTTTTATGTACTCATACAAAACACATGAACTCGCTCAACTTTTGTTGATGTTTTTCCAAAACTACATGTATTTCAGGTAACAAGTTGGATCTTGGGCGCTGGTGTTATTTCTAGTAAAATTCCAAGTTTAGATGTCATCCACTTTCGTCGATTTGTAACTTAGTCGAAGGTTGTGTTCAAGACTTAAATAAATGGTGCTTGTAATATTTTAAACTTAATGAATGGATGAACATCGTTTTGATCATATAGTTGTTGATTATGATTGAATGCAATGGTATTAAACAAGTCACACATCATACGCTTCCGCGAAAGTCAGGGTGTGAGATTATCGTGTATGAACATGTCTCGCCCTTCATATGTCCCCGTGGCTTGCACGCGTGTCATTGGGCCTAGTCCATGAGTTTGTGTCATTGGGCCTAGCCCATGCCTTGTCATTGGGCCTAGACCATGTCTTTTGTTCCATTGGGCCTAGCCCATGTCTTTATGTAATTGGGTCTTACCCGTGTATTTAATGTAATGGGCCTAGCACAAAACCAAATGTAAAGTCCATATATTTATATTCTTGCATTTTCTTGTAATTTTCACTAAGTATGAGATAAATAAGTATACTTATTAATATACTTATAAACTGTATTACTAGCACTTATTATACATTTAACTTTCTAGTTTTGTTATTAGTGAAAATATATATTATTATGTGTCTAAAAATTACATTAGTTTTAGACCTGTCGTCGTGGTTGCTTAATATATATATTCTCGCGTCGAACTCGCCAAAGTGTTGTCGGGGTGTCGTAGTAGCTCCTCGTGGTGGCGATATGCTCCTTTGTCGTTAGTGAATATATATATATATTCCTTTTCTTATCAGATATTTATATGTCTTATTTTTCGGTTTAAGATATATATTATTTCTTGGGAATATATATCTATAAGCTCGTTCGTTGCCCGAATTGTCCGATTATTCGTTTAGGGATATTATATAAAAAGATTTATGTATATCCCTTTGTCTTTGCATTTCCTTTTGTTTTTTTTGGAATATCAGTGCATATGGATATGTATTATTTTACTTGATTCATAACAAGTATTTTCATGATATATATTTTGTGTTCTTGTATTTAGATATCATCATATATACTAAATGCGTACACACAATACACATGTATTATACATGCTAATCCAGGAACCAACGAGTTTGACGGAGCCTCGGTCCCGATCCGACGTGTTCGGTGCGCTTATTACAACTAAGAAAGGAGTAGAAGATAGATATGACACCGAGCAGTCACTTATAATCTGGTCTCTATTGAAATCTTGACAATTACAGTACCATAAGACCAGTTGGTCAGCATGTCCCTTCAGGGACCAAAAAGCTTGTCCAAATGGGAACCCCAAGTCCCTATTTATAGACAACTATCTACACCCATTCTGATGATACTATGTCCATCCGTCCGGATGGTCATCCGTCCGGATGGACTTTAACAATTACAATACCGTGTCCAACTTTCTCCTATTCTATACAATATTCAACACACGCTCTATCTAACTATTCGCACAGTGGCGGACGTAGGAAATAAGCACCAATAGATTCCCCTTCGGTTGTCACCGTTGAATCGTCTCTAACACTTTGAGAACCTTGAGCCGTGTTTGAATATTCTGCAACTTCAACTTTTCTGCAACTTCAATCAGGTATCTTGAAATCTGACAATAGATTCCCCCTCGATTGATGATTCGGGTTTGCTTTTGACAGTGTAAAGCACCAATTCCCCTTAAATGAATCTTCAGGTCTTTTGCACAGTTCACGACTCTCCTCTGATTTGCTAAACTGCAACTTTCACGAACAATCACCAACTTGAAACTAGTCAATGCAGCACCCTCTATTTCAGCTTTAACCGCATTCGAGCTCAGTTTTTGATATGACATGTCAGCACCATGATCTCACATTCTGCTTGCTCAATCTAAGAATGTACAAAAACTCAACCGACAATTAATAGAAACTTCAAATACCCCACTGGTTAACTTCAAATCCAAGATTCCCCCTGAAGATCTGATATCCCGTTTACCGTGATCAATATTAACGCACTATAAGAATGACAGATCCGTGTAAACGATGTTCTCCACAATTAGCAAATCTTCATCGGAAAACAAATCATCTTGGTATTGTAATCCAATCTCCGAAGCATTCGTCCACAATCAGATTCATCTCCTCGGATAATCTAGATCTCAGAAGCTATCATCCACGATCACTCTCAGATCTCTGATGCTTTCGTCCACGATCAGATATCAACACCTCGGATCATCTTGATCTCGGAAGCTTTCACCCACGACCAGATTCACATTTCCCTTGACAATCTGAAGTCGAAACCACCCGAATACTGTTGTAGTGTCACGAATTTCAAAAATGCCAGAATTTCAACATATGACATTGAAATTTTTATTCCCCCTCATTTTTGCAAATTCTGACGTCTCTATCACTGAATTCCCCCTCAAACTGAGCAATTCAGTCCTCTTTTATCTGTGAAAAACTCGACTATGTCGAAAATATGACAATTTTCCTCAAAACGTCAGTTTTTCATCGTTGCGGATTTACGTTTTGGCCCATAAATAGTCAGATAACCTGAATGATAAACATTCTGCACTAGTATCATGACTACCCCACTAATTTCCACAATCCATGATCGCATCATCAAATATGTTCATTGAAGCCCTAGACGGTGTCCCCGAACAACCTAGCTTGGTCATTAAAAACCCAATAGTGACATGGTTTGGATGGTCATCTTATCGAAAATGTTCTAACAGCTCAAGAACACTGCAAATCATGTTTTTTCGATCCAGAATCTTTAATTGTGTGAATTTCATGATGAAACTTCACAGGATTGTGCGCGAATCAATTCTGAACAGAATGATGTCTTCAATTCCAAAATCCATCCGTGAATTGACATTTATTTTGATGATTTTCTCTGTTTTAACGTTAAAACTTCTGTTTAACCCAAAATTGATGAGCTTTGGGTGATTTAACCGACTATTAGATCGATTACATCGGTACCGTGGCTTTGATACCACTGCTAATCTAGCAACCTGCGAGTTTGACAGAGCCTCGGTCCCGATCCGACGTGTTCGGTGCGATTATTACAACTAAGAAAGGAGTAGAGGATAGATACGACACCGAGCAGTCACTTATAATCTGGTCTCTATTGAAATCTTTACAATTACAGCACCATAAGACCAGTTGGACAGCATGTCCCCTCAGGGACCAAAAAGCTTGTCCAAATGGTAACCCTAAGTCCCTATTTATAGACAACCATCTAAACCCATTCTGATGATTCCATGTATATATATTTCTACCTTAAAAATATATATATTTATTCATTTTAAGTTAAGAAAATTATATGTAAGTGTTTAGAAAATCCCTTGGATGATTAAGACTTAAACCTTTCGATTAATGTTTGTCTAATCACGATTAAGGTTGCTAATCACGATTAACCATTTTAATCACCTTTTAATTATTCTTTAATCGCGATTAGATTTTAAGAAAATTTCGCCACAGTTTCCCCTAAACTATGACATTTTCCAAGTTTTTCTAAACATATTTTTAAGCATGTTTAACCCCTTAATCACAACAATCTCAAATCGAGTTTCTAAACCCATGTATATCAAGTAATAATTCCCACATAATTATCCCCATAATCCTTGAACTTTATATATAGTTTTTAACCATTCTTTTAATAAAAATAATGACACTTTTATTCTTTTAACAAGACCATTTAAACAATCATAGTTAACATACTTTAAAGGCTTGATCTTTCATTTTACAACTTTGATTAACACACTTTTAAAACCATCATATTGTAAATCATGATTTTTAGTCCTTATGAAGGTTGTAAATTGTTAAAAGTCACTTTTATTTTGTAATATAGTTCATGGATTATGTGAATGATGATCTTGTTAAGATCTAAACATCTTGATGTTTATATTCGTTATTTCTAACCAAGATTATACAAGTTCATCCATGTAATCATCCTACTTTAACATAATCATCCTAAGCATAAGCATAATATAACAACCCTCAAAAGTGCCCTAAAACACCCCGTAATCGAAAAACCGGACACACATAATGATAATTAGATTAAAAAATAAATAAAATAATGTTTTCGTGCTTTTCGCGGGCCGCGACCGATGATGGGGAGTCCCTTCGCGGGACTCGACGACTTGTTAGTTTCCGGACACCCCTAATGCCACGTGTCACCCACATGTTGGACCTATACCGTGACTAGGCAACCCTAGCCGTAGCTAGGGGACCCTCGCGGGCCACGAAAGGGTGGCCTTAGGCCGGTCGCGGGGCGCGACGGAGTTCGATTTCAAGTATAAATAGAGCGGTTCAGCTGCAATTCAAATTCGTTCAGTATTTCTTTCTCTCTATAACTTCTAGCACGAACATTAAAGCCCCAATACCCCTAAAATCGTGAAGCTCTGCCCCGTTGTAACTGTTTTAACCCCTGATCACTGATCCGATAATCTATCCGATTGATCAGGAACCCAACAACTGATGCCAAAGCGCTGCCTGATAAAGGCTATGCTTTGTAAACTAAGTTGGGGTTCTGTCTCATATTGATAAAGTTGAATTGGGTTATTATACTAACTCGCGTGCATTGTATAATTTTAATAGGAACTCAAGAAAATAATCAGAAAATATCACCAGGAAGCGTATAGAAAAACCTAAGTTTACAATGTGAGCCATTCTCCTTTTTATCACCTTTTGTGATGCACTTTATTTAAAATGCTTTACAAAACCCTAAATGTTTATCAACTATAATTACATTGATTAAGTTTTTGTATTCTACAATTTCTATCGGTTTGCGGGATTTTGTATACATTACTTGACACTCGTTACCTTTGGACAAAGAGTTAGCCAATGGTAGCATGACCACAAGCACGAGGGAATAGTGCCCCAGTAGCAATACTGTTTGAGAAATTGGTAGATATAAACAAATGTAAAAACTCTTGATGCTGTAAAGTATAACATTATATTTTTACAAAATGGAATGTACTCGCTAGTATTTCTTACTGATAAAATATTTTTAAAACGCGTTTCAGGTAACTTGATGTGAAGCCATTAGAAGCCAGCTATGGAGCACTGAAATAAAGTGGCTATTAGTTACCTAAATAAAAGAAGTTATTTTTTTTCAGCAAGTTAGGGTTTATCCCTATAAAGATATTATAAATGAAATATGGGTTTTTATCCCATTTGTTTAATATAAAAGTTTGGTGTTTTGCAAACTCTGAAATTATTTCATAACTACGATCCTGATGTTTTAATTCCGCTGCAAATTTAATAAACACCAATACAACCAGCTCGTGTTCGCGGCGCCCGCTCCTGGGGTGGGGTCGGGAGCTGCGACAGAAGGTGGTATCAGAGCCACTGGTTTAAGTCATTTAGGTGTTCTTTTAATGCCTAAATTTAACCATTTATGTTAGGAAATTTATATAAATCATGTGTTATTATGTGTAAATAAATCTTATTATGTATATTATGATTTTATGTTATTTTTGACGATTTTCGAGTTGACATTATGAGTGATCAAAATACATCCGATGCTTATCGTCACCTGTCCCAATCTCCAATGGATGAAGGACCATCTAATTCAGCATCTGGATACCTCGCTGATTCTGAGGAACCTTTTGTCTTTGAGCCAAATCTGAGGAAGCTTTTCCACCTAAGAAAAGAGGATGGTTTAGTAAAGAGAAAAGGGGAGGAGAAAAAGAATGAGGAATAGCTAAAAACAAGCAACAATAACAATAGCTGAGGGAACTGCCCAAATTCCAGTGACTTTACCTCTGTAGGAGGAACTGGATAGGAGACTAGACAATCTAGATATGTTCCAAACCGCAGAAAATATTCTAGATCTTAACCATGTAGCAGCAAACCACAGCTATTACCTCTATATCCAGAACAACCAATAGCATCTGTGCCTATGTACCCAGAACAAAACCAAGAAAACCAGTTACCAATCCTAGCCTTCAACCCAAACTAAATACCCAGGTTACAGCACCAAACCCCTTAGAACAATGGTGGACCAATGACCGGGCATTTCAAAATCTAATGAATGACCCATGTGGGTTCACACGTAGGAGTCGGTTCTAGATGAACGTGGTGCGAATCGATCAATGACGAGGTGCGGAATCCCTCGGCATCGTCAGAGAATCATCAACAACGATATCGCCAAATTCATTGAGAGAATATGAAAGTACAACAGATTTGAATGCAAACTGGACAGGGCTTCACTATGACAATCAGACAAAAGGTTCTAGACAAATGACCCTACACTATTATTTATAGGCAAACCAGGGAAGTGGTTGGTGTCATCCGATCGGATGGTCATCCGATTGGATGGCCATCCGTCCGGATGACGCTTGACATCCGTTCGGATGAGACATGACAGTTAATGCATCGTTCCCTGTTTTGTCTAGATACAAAATACAATACATACAAATGTACACCGACACATTACAGGACAAAATACATTGACTCGATGCAGACGGAAGCTACAAACATAATGCACTAACAAACTCCCCCTTGGATGTAGTTGTAGTCTTCCTTCCTGCATAGTCTTTACTTCATCTTCCTGCTTTATCTCCTAGCTTTAGCTTTCTGTCTCCTCTGTTCTGCACGTTCAGTAAGCATCTTGCGCCTCAGAGGCCTACCGATCTCATTCCAGTACTTTCTATACTCAAGATCACAATCTCTTTTCCTATCCCATCGCGGTATCTTGTTCTCTTCCTTTTCAATTGGCGTTTGGTCTATTGGAGGAGGCCTGAAGAGCTTTCTCTTTCCCAGAATTACTGCTCTTTCTGCTATCTCCTTGAATCTTTAAATTTTCTTTTCTTTCTTTAAGAATTCCTCTAACTCTAAGTCTCTGAATTTAGACTGCCAATACCTTCCAGAATTGATATCCTTTTCAAAGCATAAATTCACCATCTTCTGATATTGTTGAGCTTGAGCTTTGTCAGGACTATCATAAACTATCTTGTTGAAACATAGACATTCAATATCCTTCTTTGAGCAGTTCACCAACCACATTGGATCTAATACGCTGATGCGCCTTGACTCTCCAGTGTTCTTATCAAACAAAGAGATAACCGCTTCTGTCGTGCTCTGATTGTACATCCAACCTTGGAAGTCTTCATAGAAATCTTTTTCCATCGCACGCAGTGGCATATTCTTTAAACATCTCAGCGGCTTTATCTTCAACATAACATCCTTTTCTTTTGTGAGTGGAACAATCTTGACAATCTACTTTGGAAATTGCGGCTTCCAATTAGGAAATCTATTATTTGCCTGGAGCTTTATGTAGTTCCATAACTTCTGATCATGTATCTTTATGTCTGGACCATAGTAGAACTGTTTGATATTCTTAGTCTGCACTAGCTCCTCAACATCCCACAAAGAGAGTGTCTTTATATCTACCAAAAACTCGAAATATTGAACCCCGTGCTCCCTCCTGATAGCATACACTTGCAAGTCATCAAGATAACCCCAAGATAGAATATCACCCAGAGATTTATCTGGATGACCCGTGAAATACTGTAGATGTCTCTTGTACTTTCTTTCCTTTGGCATAACCTTGAACCAGTTCTTTCTTCCTTCTAACAGTGTTTCTTGTGGAACTATCTCAGGAACACCTTCTGTACTTATCTTTTCCACCACTTTCCTACGTAATTCATCTTCATTCTGTGACTTAAACATCTCAGCAAATGTAGGAAATGTGTCGTCAACACCAGAGTAATGAAAGGGTGTATCTTCATCAGATATATCCGAACCCTCTTCAACTTCAACATGATTGAAATTATCAACTACATTTGCAAGCTTAAACTCATACTCTCTCTCTGGTGATGATGGAATCTCATCCTCTATATCAAACTTTAAATTTCTGTCATCTAACCCCAATTCCTCTAACATTTCTTCTCTGGTTCTAGGTACCTCTAACCCCCCTCTCAAATGCAGCATGCAAATAAATAACTTTGGGTTGTGTTAGGAATACCTGATCAGCGTGTTGTTTTCCAGAATAAGAAGACTCCTAATGCTGATCCTCCACTTGTTCATTGAGCTCATCATTAAGAAAATATTCAATAGAATGTTGAGCTGGAGGCTTTGACAATGAACCTGAAGCTCCCTGATCATTATCATCTTCATAATCATCCCATGAGGGATCATAGTTATCCACATCATCAAAAATTTCTTTCAATTCTTCATCTTCTTCCACTTCCTCTTCTTCATGAACCTCCTTATTTTCTTTATAACACAAAAGCTTCACATCAGCTTCTCTCACCTTCCCCTTACGTTGTTCAACTCTTACCAAACGAATAACATCATTCAGACTGTAAGGTAGAGAGACTGATTCACCCATAAGGACAAAGCCTTGTTGTTGATCAACTTCCATATGTTCCTCTTCAACGTTCACCTCTGCTTCTGTCATTTCAACGTCAGCACCTTCAGGATGACTAGAAGAACCTCCAGCCTCTTGAGTTTCAACTATCACCTCTTTCTTCTTCTGAGTTGCTGCCTCAGCCAACTCTTTCTCCCTTTGAGCTCTTCGTTCTTCAACCCTTTGTATCTCCAATTCATTATACACAGCTTGGACATTGATTCCAAGCTTGTGTTCAACCACAGCATACAACATATTCAGCTGTTCGTCATTAACCACTTTATCTGCCCTCAAGGCTTAAATCTCCTGCCTTAACACTTTGTTTTCATTAGAAGACGTCTCTTGTAGTACTCCAATCATATGATGCAACGTCTTGTTGACTTCGTTCATGTTCTTGCTCTTTGCATTCACTTCTACAAGCTCTGAAGTGAGTTGATCAATCAATTTAGCATTATCACTCATATCTTCTACCAATGCATCTATTCTTTCAGCATGATCACTCACAACTAGCTTTAATTCTTCATTCACTTCCACTGTCTTTACGAGCTTCTTTTTCAAGTCATCACGCTCAGCTTCTGCTTTCGCCTTTTCTTTCTCAAGAACACTTACTTTCTTTGTTAGATCCTTGATCTTTCCATCATGAAACATGTCGTAATCGCCTTCCTGAAGAATATCATCAGTAAATTCACCATGAATGTTTTTAAAACCTTCGAAAAAACCAGGAGAAGTAAATTTCTTTGGCTGTGATTGCTCTGGATCATCATGAATGTGGATTGTTGGATTCTCTGGTGGAGGTGATGGAGTAGACTCTCTTTCACCAATGAATTGAACTTCATTATCATCCTTTTCAGCTTCCACATTCTTTTCCACTTTTTCATAAATTGGACTTTCTGGCGCTTTCTTTTCAACCTCTGGACCTTGAACACTTTCAACTTCAACCTCAGGAGCACTTTGAGCTTGTTGAACTTCAGGAGCTTTAACATTTTGAACTTTATCTGCTTCAGGACCCTTTGATGTTTCAACATGCTTCTCACTTTTACCACTCTGAATCTCAGGTACTGATGTTGCTCCCTTTCTTGCTCTGACCCTCCTAGGAATAACACCTTTAGGGTTTGCTTTTCGTTTTAGAATGCCTTTCTTTTTCTCTGCTTGAGGTGTAGGAATATACGTTTCATCCTCTTCATCAGAACCCTTTTTCTTCTTCAACGGCTTGACTTTAACCTTATCTTTCCAACTCCAATCTTAGAAGTATCAATCTCTGGTTCTGTATCACTTGATTCACTATCAGCATCACTTGAATCTGTGTGAGCAATGCCTTCAACTTTCTTTTCTTTCAATCTTTCTGCTTCAACATTCTCAGCTTCCTTTTCAACACTTTGAACCTTTGCAGCAGCTTTAGCTTCCTCATTTCTCTTTATAAAGTCATCTAGTGTCATCTTCATCAAGTCAACACCTTGTTGTACTAGTTCTGTAGGATCTATCACTGGTTCATCAACAAGTGTTGGTGTAGGCTTCTTCTTAGTTGGCTCTGCAAAACAAACATTAGTCATTTATTAGCATGATATAACATTGAATAATCTAGCTTTTCTTGTGACTCCCCCTTTCAACTTTACCCTTAACAACAATCTTTGGAGTAACCACTTTGGGTGCAGTCACTATTGGAGAAACCTTCGGAGTTCTCTTTCTCTTTACATCCTTCACAAACCAATACCTAAGCTTCTTCTCATGCATCTGACTTAATCTTTCTGTTTCATCCTCTGAATTACTGTTCTCGTGTCTCCATGCATCATTCTTAGGTGCAACATAGTCTGGATTTGCAATCTTACAAATCATTCTCTTAACTCTTGGCTTCGAATCTTCTTTCAGACCTTTATATTGATTCAATCTACTCAAGGTTTCACTTGTCATGTGATGTAACTTTAATCCATCAGCTGGATCCTTCGGTAAATCAGACACTTGATCACCCATTAACATCTGAATGAATCTCGGATACATAATGTACTTTTCACCCCCGATATTATCCACCATGTGGTCAAACAACACTTGTGAAACGTTGTAAGGCTTGTTGAGTACCAAACATGTGATAATATTCATGATGTAATCCAATGTTTCATCATAAGCGCCCTTTCTGTGTGATAATGCATGCACCTTACACTGAATCAAGAACTTGTATGGACGAAAAAATTTAGACTTGAGATGTTTATCATTTACGTGTCCAGTAAATCCCATTCTAAACCATAAACCCTTGCATAATCTTTCTGGAACTATAATTGGGTCATCATCATTATCTCCCAAATCTAATACCCTCCTAACGTCTCCCACATTGAACTTAACTTCGATGTCAATATCCTTATCATTCTTGTCCTTTTTCTGTATTGCTGAGTATATCATATTTTCCTTATCATCATACCTCACAGACTTCCAGAACATCCTAACATGTGACTCGTAAATTTCCGTCCTATCAATCAATGCCTTAGCAATTTTACTATAATTTAGAAACGTCGCCATATCTTTGAATGGTTCCACGTTTGCATAGTTTTCATCCAGAATACAGTAGATGTTGTGAGTTGGATGCCAATCAGATGCTCTTGCCTGCAAAAATATTAACGTTAAAGTTTACACGTACTTCGAGACATAAAATGAAATATGACAAAAGTTTTGACAACCTCAAAAATTTTCTAACACTGGAATCTTCACTCTATACACACTAATCAGTACTGATGATCGGATGGTCATCCGATCGGATGAAACCAAAACAATAAAGAATCTACATCAGTCAACTCATGTGCATTTGGATCAAATGGCCCTCCAATCGGATTAACATTCATTCCAAAGTGATGAACAGCGTAGCACAATACAAACAAACATGTGATGAAATGATTTTGGATCGGATGGCCCTCCGATCGGATGGTCATCCGATCGGATTGTCATTCGATTGAAACCATCTAACAGATAAACATGAACAATCAGTTGAACAAAGTACAAACACTTAGAATATATTCAAGCATATAAGAGTGTTGTGGATCGGATGGCCTTCCGATCGGATGGTCATCCGATCGGATTGCCATTCGTTCCATGGCACATGAAGAACAGTTGAATCATGAATCATAAAAAATTTTCTAACCTTTTGATCAAATTGAACACATTTTCATGTAGAGAATCTGCCGATTAACAAAACCCTATGTTCAGATTTCTCTAAAACTTAATGATTTGGGTTTAATTTGAGATTTAGTGCACCGGCTGTCGACATCATTCAACAATCTAAATTTCAAATCTAAGATGTTTTTGTTCAAATTGAAATGGTAAACCTATAGATCTAAGGCCGATCTACAAAACCCTATGTTAGATTTGTACCATAACTGCCTAAACAAGTCTAGATCTAGGTTTCTAGCATGAACAGTCGCCGACACCTTCTAAACTATCAAATTCATCAAATTTGAACGTTGAAAGTTAGTAATCTTACATTTCCCATAGTGAAGGTTGAGCATGCCAACAATCCTATGAATCTTGGAAAGCAAGAGTGTGAAAATCAAGCAAGACAAGTTGAGAGAGTTTGAGTGTGTGGTACGGAGGGTTGTTAGATCGGAAAGGTTTGACTGAAGACCTTGACCCCCTATATATAGGCATGACCACCTCTCGGATGGCCATCCGATCGGATGGCATCCGATCCACTCTCCAACATTTTCAATTTTTAACATTTTCTCATTTTTTCCAATTTTATCTGGTTTGGTCAGTTTTAAGAATCCACTTAAGTATCGAGGTCCAAATTAATGACCCTAGGTACTCAATTTGCCTACCAAGTCCAAGTTAATGACCTTGGTTGGTCCAAAACGAAACAACTGACATTTGTTCAAACTTTTTAAAATTTTTTCTGAAAATTTTTACAAGTATCAAGTTAATGAACTTGTTTAAACAGTGAAATTCTCAATCTTTCAAGATTAGCTCCCAACCCAGTTGTTCAGTCCAGAAACTTCCTGCTTTGCTTCACTTCTTAGATTCTGAAGATCAGCTTTCCACCTTGGTTTGTCTAAAACTAAAGCAGAACATAAAATATTTTTGTGATTTTAAGAAGTTTTTAGGCTAAAAATATACTGAAATCTTTTTGGGTTTTTATGCTAAACTGAAATGAAATGCAGTAAAGTAAACTATTTACAAACATATTTTTGGTGAGTGTGTTAGAGGATCATATCAGCTGCCGACAAGTTACAGATACCGTTGAGCTTAATTTCACACTAAGTATTAAACTATTCACCTAGATTGCCGATATACTGATCCTTTTAAATTTTCACACAGATTTCAACTATTCATGATACGATTTAGTGTTTTAAGAACTTAACTTATACGCGTGTCCCACCTCAGAATATACTCTCGTATCCAGATCTTCTATATTCAGCCTTACAGGTGAACGTACAATAATGATATCTATAAAGGGTAGTGCGAGGCCATGAGAGCTCAGGTTAGAACTTCCGTTCAGAGAAACAGATGATGGCTCGTCTTTCAGTGTGTCCCTCTTGGGGATCTTTTCTTCAACAATACATGATTCACATTTTCAATGTTTATCATTTTTTATACTGAGGGGAGGCTTTAATGAATAAAGTTGTGTAGAGTATTATACGAGGACTAGACTATTGCTTCTGCAAAATCAGAAGTCCAGGTATAATACCCCACATATCATCAAGTGCATTGATCTAGTATGTCAGAAATAGAAAATCTTTCAAACAAGATTTTAGGGGTTACCTATATATCCGAGAGATGTTCCCCACGAAATAAGCAAGAAATGATTTTATGTTTATATCCCAAAAAAGTCTACTAAACGTGTAAAAACCTACCGACATATTATCAGCGAGACCTTTTAACGCTTTAAAACTTTACAATTCTTTAGCATACCGTAACTGTCTAGCTGATGTACTATCATTTCCTCTTTTTACACAAACTCTTTTTCGATTTTCTGTTGTTTTTGGATTTTGAAAATATATTATATTATTGTATTTTTGCATTTTTTATTGTTTTTGTATTTTCTGAAAATATATCTATCTCCCCCTAAATGCGAAAACAACTAAAAAGACGACAAACCAAAGAAGTCTGCTTTTCAACATCCTCTGCTTCGGTTTTCTCCTCAACGCCAAGAATTTTCTCCGCCTCCGACAACAGCTTCATACCATTCAATTTTAGAAGATATTGAAAACGTGATCTATCAAAAGCTTTGTTATGTAAATCTGCCTTTTGTTCGTCGGTGTGGATTTTGTCTATTCGAATCAACTTCTTCTCGAAACAATCTCGGATGAAGTGATGAAGAATTTCTATATGTTTGGTTTTAGCGTGATGTACCAGATTTTTCGTTATGTTTATTGTAGCCTCATTATCAAAAAATACAGGAGAGGTAAGAAATTGCAAACAGTAATCGCGCATCTGTTGCTGAATCCACAGGATTTGCGATTAGCAGCTGCTGGCAAACACGTACTCTACTTCACATGTTGATAGAGCAACAGAGGTTTGCTTCTTACACTGCCACATGACCAATCGGGGTCTGAAAATTGGCATCCTACAGTTGTTGATTTTGCGTTAATCTTGCAGCAACCAAAGTCAAAATCTTAATATCCTTCGAGCATGAAGTCACCATCTTTGGGATACCACAACCCCAGGCTTGGAGTTCCTCTCAGGTAGCGTAGGATCCTTTTGATGATAGACATATGCGAGGCTCTAGGACTCGACTGATATCGGGCCGCGAGGCATGTTGGTTATATGATTTCTGGTCTGGATGTTGTCAAGTACATCAGCTAACCAATCATTGAGCGGTATAGCGTCTCGTCGACCTTCTCTCCGGTGAGATCAGGGTTGATACCATGATTAGTTTCTAATGGGGGTGGACATTGGCGCCGTCTCGGACATCCCAAATTTCTCCAGAACGTCGTAAACGTACTTCGTTTGATGTATGAAAGTTCCCTTAGGCATCTTGTGGACTTGTAGCCCTAAGAAGAACTTCATCTCACCCATTGACGACATCTCGAACTTCTGCTTCATCACCTTTTCAAAATCTTTGCAGAGTTCATCATTTGTTGACCCGAAAATTATGTCATCAACATATATCTGAATGATCAGTAAATGCCCATCGACTTCCTTAGTAAAGAGGGTAGCGTCCACTATGCCTCAGATAAAGTTTTTGGCAAGCAAATGTTGAGAGAGCGTCTCATACCAGGCTCTCGGGGCATGAAGCAAACCATACAGTGCTTTGTCCAGCAGGTAAACCTTGTCTTTGTGGATTGGGTCAGTAATGCCCAGCGGCTGACCGACATATACCTCCTCTTTCACCTTTCCATAAAGGAATGCCGACTTGACATCTAACTGGTACACTTTAAATCCTTTCCATGAAGGGAAAGCAAGAAATATTCTGATAGCTTCAAGTCGAGCAACTGGATCGTACACCTCTGTGAAGTCTATCCCCTCTTGCTGAATAAAGCCCTGAACAACGAGTCGAGCATTGATCCTGTCTATCACTCCACGATCGTCTCTCTTGCATTTGAGCACCCATTTGGTGTTTATCTTTTTGTGTCCGTCCGGAAGATCGACAAGTTTCCATACTCCAAGCTTTTCAAATTGAGCAAGCTTCTCTTGCATCGCATTTACCCATGATTCTTCCGTCAATGCTTCTTTATATGTTCGAGGTTCAATTTACGAAATAAAGCAACTGAGTGAGAATTCAGTTTGTAATGGAGCAATTTTAGTATAAAAACAAGTAAGGCCATGATCAATTTGGCTTCTTGTGCGACCTCCTGATTGCAATTCACCTATAATCAACTCCTCTGGGTGATGATAGAGTCCTCGGCATAACTTCACCGGGAACGTTCACCTCGCCTTCCAAATTTGTGACATTCTGGTCCGCAACTTGTTCATCAACATGGACTGACTGATCTGAAGATTGGATCTGCTCCCCTCAGATTCTGAATCACCTCGATCAAAGGTTAGGCTATCAGAATCAGGCTCTGAATTATCATCATAAACTGCCGTTGTCTGATTTTCTAGAGCAGGTTCAAGTTCCGAAGTAGTCTGAGTTTACTGAACATCATCATTTTCACCAGCGTGACTGGGACCAGCTTCATTATCATTGGAAGTGTGTTGACGTTTAGAAGAACTTGCTGGAAATCTCCCCTGGGGTGCTTCATAATCCCGTAATATATCTAGTTCATCAAAGTACTATGGCTCTTCTTCTAAATCAAATGAATCCCATAGGGCATCATAATTGAATCGCCATGAGTCTGCGGGCTTCTGTGGAGGCATTGTGTAGCCTTGACATTCAATGTGTTGTGCTTCGATGATCCTCCCGAGACTTGGAACGAACACTCGTCTAAGTGGACAGGAGTAGCCCACAAAGATTATTGTAGATTCTTCGAACCAAACTTTCCATCGGGATCTAGAACTGTGCTAGGAGACCCGAACGGCTCTAGGTATTCAAGATTTGGCTTGCGATTGTTGATCAGCTCGAAACACGTTTTATTATGCTTCTTCACAGTAAGTATCCAGTTGAGCGTATAGCAAGCGACAGATACTGCTTCTCCCCAAAAGTTGATAGGTAACTTTGAATCAGCTAGCATCGTTCTTGCCGTTTTGATCAGTGTTTTGTTCTTTCTTTCTGCAACTCCATTCTGTTGTGGAGTATATGGTGCGCTGAACTCTTGCAATATACCTTTCTTGTCGCAGAATTCTTCCATTTTGTTGTTTTTGAACTCAATACCGTTGTCGCTTCGTATTCTGCAAATGCGGGTCTGGTACAGGTTCTCTATCTTTCTAAATAGTCTCAGCAAACTCTCAAATGTTTTATCTTTAGACTTCAGGAACATCACCCATGAGAATCTCGAATAATCATCGGTAACCACTAAACAATAAAGATCTCCAGTAATACTTTTGACATTCATAGGACCGAAGAGATCCATGTGAAGTCTTTCAAGTGGCTTCGAGACTCAGTTCACCAATTTTCTCGGATGGGATTTCTTGTGTTGCTTTCCTTTCAGACAGCTTATACATTCTCCCTCCAGGTGAAAGTTATTCAAGTGAACACCTTTAACAAGATCCTTATGCACCAGGTGGTTCATTTTTCGTAAGTGAATGTGGCCCATTTTTCGGTGCCACAACACTGACTCATTTTCAGTAGCTTTCGATACGAAACACTGAGGGTGACCCGTGGTAGTCGTAGCAACGCTCATGTCCAACACGTACAGATCATTTACCCTCGGTGCTCGCATTATGATCCACTCTTCGGGGATCACAAAACCCGGCTTCAGAATCAAACATTCCTTGTCCGTGAAATGAGTTGAGTACATTCTGTCACAAATCTGAGAAATGTTGAGTAAGTTGTTCTCCAGCTCTGCTATGTAATTAACTCTTTCAAAAGTAACAACACTGTTTGATAATGTAACCTCCCCGATTATACGTCCTCCTTGGTTTCCCGCGAAACCGACATAACCACCGTTGAAACCTCTAACATCATACAGAATGGTCTTTCTCCCTGTCATGTGCCGAGATGCTCCACTATCCATAATCCACTTTGAGATAGACCTCGTGAGCTCCTGCACATTTTAAACGAAATTAGTTAGAAGTTGAAGCAACTCAAGCCTCCTTTGACTCGGGTAGCTTGACGTTAAGGTGAGATTTTGCTGTGTATTGTGGTGGGAAGTTGTTATCGTTCACTTTCAACCTTTCCTTGGTTCCAACCTCAACCACTTTGTATAGAAAAAATTCGTGTTTTTGAGGTTGACCAGATGGCTGAACCTTCTTTGGAACATACTTCTTCCCTGGTGGGGTCAAATTTGTTTCTCAAGCTTTTGAAAATAATCCAAAGGTACATCCATCTTAACTTGTTCAGTTAAAGATGGTTGTTTTGACTGAACGTTTGGTTTTGCTTCATCAGATGTCTTAGCTGGTGTTTTTGACTTTGGTTTCCATGTTTGTTGAGGAGAAGCAACCCGTTTGTAAAATTTGTCATTTTTCTTTACCGGTTGTGATGGTGTCGGTTGTTTAACAGGTTTAACTTCGGTTTTAACTTTTTCAAATTTTTGAAATTTTCTTCTCAACAAACATTGGTGCTTTGCCTTTGACATCATTTTTCTTTTTCGGATTCTCAACAACCACAGACTTAGGTTTCAAGTTGGTACACTTGCGTGCAATGTGACCAACTTGATTGCATTTAAAGCAAGTACGGGTATCAACATTCCGACTTTTACCTTCAGTCTGCGGCTATGAGGCCTTCTGAGCAAAAAATTCTTCATTAGTTTTTGAAAACATTTCCGATTCTTGTTCGGAAATTGAGCTTGAACTCTTCACAAACACTTTCTTTCAACAAACTTTTGTCTTTGAAAATTCTTCTTTGGTTAACTCTTACCACCCTGATATCCACCCGACCATTTGTTTTGATTGTTTTTGTTAAAACGTGGTGGCACGACAGGTTTCTTGTAGTAAGATTTATCACGTTCAAAGTTCAAAAACCTTTTGGAACTCTTTAACCCTTCAATTTCAGAAACATCAATTTCAACCAGTTTGAAAACTTTCTTCAATTTATCCAGATTCACATTCTCAATCGGAAACTCAATATCCGAGTACAACTTATCCAAACCTTGCATCTTATACATGACAAGACTTGGATCATCATTTAAGTTATTCTGGGATTTTGGTTTCGGGATGTAATTGTTTAGAAAACATTCATCTTCTTCTATTGAATCACTGTCTGATTTTAGCACTTTATCAACTACATTCTTCACAACTTCAGATTGAATACTATCCTCATCAGACTGTGAAGTAAATGTAAAGTCAATTGTTTCTGGTAATTTTTCAATATCAGTTTTCACACATGTTTCACATTCATTATCCAACCCAGATTTCCTCTTTGAAAAATTGTTAAGCACAGGTGGTGGAACTTGATGATAACCCACCCCTGTTCCATCTAAGTAAATGTCCTCACCAGCTTTGTTCTTCCCAATTGGTTTGGGAACGATGTGTTGAATAACAAAGCTAGCGGAGTTATAGCTGCTAAGCTTCAGATTTATTCTGTCGATTTCAATCTTAGCTTCTTGGAATTGAAGCTTGAGACTTGCGATCTCATCCAGTTGTTGGTTTATTTGTTTTTCTTTCGCTTGAAGAGTTCCTGTTAACTGCATGTTTTCTTTGTAAGTTTTACCATTTCGTTCATCAGAATCTTTTACCGTTCTTTTTAATTTTTCAAAGTTTTCTGAAATTGTTCTATTTTCAAGAATTAATTTTTCATTTTCTTTCTAAAAACGTTCAACATCACTTTTATCTTTTTCAATCTTTTCGGTTAATTCTTTGATTCTTTCATTTGAAGCTTTAACCAGTCTATCTCGATTTAAAATTTCTTTTTCAGTCTTTCCAACTATATCAACCAGATCATGGATTCTTTTGATTGAGAGATACGCATGTGTACTGCAGACTTTGCATTCTTTCATGCAATATCTGCAATCACTTTCTGCTCTAGTACCATAAGTCTTACCCGATTCAGTTTCCGAACCACTACTACTGACCTTTCCTGATGACTCAGAACTAGACGCCGACTTGGAATCTACCTTGAGTGCTTTCATCATTAGAACTTTGTCTGCCATATTCGTTAGATTTTCCGCTGTCATTTCTTTAGTAGCGTCGATGATCCCTTCGTCTATCTTCTTTGCCTCTAGACTTTCCTTTTCGGCCTGTTCTTCAGCTGCCTGTACTGATTTTTTGAGAGTTTAAACATCAACTAATGATGGTTCCACACAGATGTTGCCTTTTGGATCAAAATAACATTCACGATCCGGATCCCATCTTCTTGCCCGTTTGGCTTCTTTCCAGGCTTCGTAGATCTTTTACTTCATATGTTGTGCTATAAGCTTTTGACGGATGTATGCTGAGTCTTCTTGTGGTTGTTTAGTTGTTGACACAAATGCTAAACCAACTGCATCGTCATCAGGAAAGAATTCACTCCAATAAAAACCTTCATCATCCTGAATTACTGCCAATGCTCATGATTTTTCTTTTGGAGTCTTGATATGCACAAAATGCAACATATAAATTACATCAATTGTGACATAAAACTAACCCTTTCTTAGTACTAATGTTGGAAAAAAGTGTGCTTTTGTCTTCCTTATGTATTTTCAGGATTAAATGAGCTCAAATGAACAAAAGAAGCAAAAAGGCAGCTAAATCTAACATAAATACAAGAAAAGAAACAAACGTGGCATGCCCGACCTCCCCGACAGCATCTTCCCAAGCAAAACAAGTAAACAGAAGGCTGAACACGTCCCGTGCTCAGTGAACACGGGGGCGTGCCCAAGTGCCAGCATAAAAGACAGCTATAGAAGCTTCTCTCACCCACCACGGGGCCGTGCTCAGCGGACACGGGATCGTGGTCAACTATAAGATTCGCAGAATCCAGGAAAATCTTGATAGTACAGATATGCTTCTGCGCACGGGGGCGTGCCCTGCGGACACGGGGGCGTGGTCAAATAATGCAGACAAACTGCAATTAATGAAGACAGAGAAGAGGATGGACACGGGGCCATGCCCGGGCTGCTGTTCAGGCTATAAATAGGGGTGCTTGGCTCATTTGCAAACCATCCCTTGGCACACCACCTCTCTCACACTTCACCCACCACCCACCACCATCACAACACCATCATCCACCACCATCATCCATTGTCCATCATAGAGTGTGTTAATCGTCTTGGGATCCAAGATTGATCGTAAGAGTTCTTGACAATCAAAGGCCATGTTTGCCTAAGTCTCTTACATCACTTGGTGAAGACAAGTGTCTAGTGTAATACTTTTTATTTTTAATCTTTTCGCACTTTTTACTTGGTTATGTATTAATGACTTTAATAACTAGTTTCTTATGTTGAAGGTGATTCTTCCTTATCGTTTGTCCGTGGTGTCTTGGCATTATTTTACTGTCTATATAAAATAAAAGATTTTCACCATTCATATCTTCACGGTCTATATGGAGATATGTTGGCTACCTGGTCGGGGGTTAAGGGAACGGTTTGGTAAGAGTCTTGCCTTGTTCAGTGTATAGATCCTGCAAGGACACGGGTCAAATTTAGTAGGACCTCCTTCAATACCCACCGGTATTGGGTGGCGGGGGTCCAAACTCTTTGATCCCCTCATATGTAAGCTACTATTAATACTTTAATCCGGCTACTTAGGACTGTATCCCTGCTGACTCAGACTACTTAGCCGAGGGTAACGTCACCTTCAAAAGAGGGGCATACAATAATATGCATTAATAACTTAATTAATTATCTTGCTGACTCAAACTACTGGGTTGAGGGTAACGTCACCTTCAAAAGAGGGGCCTACTACAATAACTAAGATAATCTCTTAAAAAGTGCAAAAGTGAAGAAATAATCAAAGGTTACACTAAACACGAGTCAGAGCTAAGTGATTCATCCTGTCTATCTGTTTTTTTTTATTTTATTTTTCAGCATTTTAGTTAGTTTTATTTTTCTAGTTTAAAAACATTTTTCTAACTTTTGATTTGATTAGACGTTGAGGATAAACCGGTACTAAAAGCTCTTGTGTCCTTGGACGACCTCGGTATTTTACCAACACTATACTACACTCACGATGGGTGCACTTGCCCATATGTGTGTTTAGTGTTAGTAAAATATCGTGTTTTATAAATTTAAAACTTGGCTAAAAAGTGTTAAAATGGGCTTAACTTATACATTAAAAACTAATAACACTCACGCACATCAAGTTTTTGGCGCCGTTGTCAGGGACACAAGGATTTTAAGAAAGTTAGCAATCAACGGCCTAATCGTTTTTTTTATTTTTTGTTTTTTTAGGATTTTCGTAGTTTTTCAGTTTCTGCAGAGCTCAGCACGGGTCGTGGCTAGTGGGACACGGGCCGTGCCAAGCATTGTCACTGGAAGTTTTTATTTTCCGAGTTACAGAGAGTTGAGCACGGGGCCGTGTCGGTGCAACACGGGGCCGTGTCCAACTCCCCAGTAACAGGGATCCAGAAAACAATCACTGTATCTCCGACCACGGGCCGTGTTCATCTGAGCACGGGGCCGTGGTGAACCTTCTGACCAACGTTCTTTTCTGTTTTTATTGCAGGACTAGGAACCCAGGCGCCACATCTGAACTTTCTACGTAGTGTATGAGCTCCAGTTCTAGTAGAGACATAAAAGAACCTCTTGAAGAACCCGAACGCTTTCTCAGAAAAAGACTTAAAGCTAAAAACCAAGAAAAAGTTTTGGGGGACCCACTTCCGATGGCGGAAAAACGTACCCTCGTGGATTACCTACGACCCACCGTAGGTAATCTCGACGCCGCTATCAATGCACCGAATATCGAAGCCAACAACTTCGAACTTCGGCCTCATTTAATACAAATGCTTCAAAACTCCGCAACCTTCCATGGGCTTGCGGACGAGGATCCTCATCTACATATTACTAATTTCTTAGAAATATGTGATACCTTTCGGATCAATGGAGCATCAAACGACGCCATCCGCCTTCGTATGTTTCCATTTTCACTAAAAGACCGAGCTAAGGCTTGGCTTAACACCCTCCCAGTTGGCTCGGTAAACACATGGGATGAGCTAGCCCAAAAGTTTCTATATAACTATTTCCCTCCTGCTAAAACGGCTAAACTAATGACTGAAATTAATACATATTCACAAGAGGATGGGGAATCCTTATATGAAACTTGGGAAAGGTTCAAGGAGCTACTAAGAAAGTGTCCTCATCACGGTCTTGCGGTATGGCAACAAGTATCCATGTTCTACAATGGGTTGTTGCCACACACAAGACAAACACTTGATTCTAGCTCCGGGGGACTTTAAGGTAATCGTCGCCCAAATGAAATATATAATCAAATTGAGGAAATTGCTCAAACCAATTTTCATTGGCACACTCCCCGAGGCAATAAATCTATTGCCCCGGGCGCCCATAAGGTTGATGAAAGCACTTCTTTGCAAGCCCAAATCGAGCCCCTTTCTTCAAAAATCAAAAAGTTAGAAATGGCAAAAACGGTCTCGGTAATGGCTTGTGAAGGGTGTGGTGGGCCACATGAAATTGGAGTTGTATGAAAGAATTAGATGATCAAACGGAAACGGTAAACTACATTGATAATAGACCTAGGCCGTCGGGTCCTCCAATGGGTACCTACAACCAAGGATGGCGTAACCACCCTAACCTTGGTTGGAGAGATCCCGGCAATAGTAGTAACCAACAAAACCAACGAACTAACTTTCAACAACCACAAAATTTTTCTCAACAACAAGGTGGACGAGAAAGGCTTGAAGATACTGTATCTCGCCTTATCTCCGACACCGAAAAGAAAACTCGGATTAATTTCAACAATTGGAATCGAATTTTAGAAATCAACAAGCTAGCATTCAAAACATTGAAAAACAATTAAATCAAATAGCTCAAAATTTCTCCGAGAGACCCAAGGCGCGTTACCAAGTAATACCGAAACCAACCCAAAAGCGCAAGCACATCTCATAACATTGAGAAACCATACCGTTGGTCCCGAATAGGCTCCACTTCAACCAACTGAAAGAAGCCAATCTAGCCAAACCACAACTCCACCCGCGCCCCAACAAGAGAAGGCTTCTCCACCAGTTCAAGAACCTACTAAGACTCCTCCGGTTCCATACCCTGGTTGGTTAATTCGTCAAAAGAGCAATGAGCAGTTCACAAAATTCAAAAATTTACTAAAACAATTGCATGTTAATATTCCATTTATCGAGGTCCTAACTCAAATGCCTAAATATTCAAAATTCATGAGGGACTTCCTCACTCATAAAAGGAAAATTGAATCATTGCAATTAGTTAACTTAGGCGAAGAATGCTCCGCCTTACTACTCAACAAACTCCCGCAAAAGAAGATTGATCCTGGAAGCTTCACGATTCCTTGCTCAATTGGGGAATCCCCCATTCGCAATGCACTAGCCGATCTTGGGGCTAGCATCAACCTCATGCCCGCCTCAATTTTCAAACGACTCGGCCTAGGAAAAACGAGCCCTACAAAGATGAGCATACAACTTGCCGACAGATCCGTCAAATATCCACAAGGTGTCGTTGAAAATCTATTGGTCAAAGTCAACAATTTCGTCTTCCCAACCGACTTTGTCATACTAGACATGGAAGAAGACGCCGAAGTCCCCCTCATCCTAGGGAGGCCATTTCTAGCCACAGCCCAAGCAGTGGTAGACATGAATAACGGAACACTAACATTGAAGTTTGGGGATGAGGAAGTGAAGTTTGAAGTTGGAAAAAGAGTAGAAGACGAAGACCCGGTCAACTACATGAAGGTCATAGACTCAAGCTTGGATGACGCTCTCCGACGGTGTAGCATGGGATGCAAAACATCCCACTTGGGTAACATATGACCAGGCTTTGAGTCTAGCCAAGGACCCTTATAAACGTGGCACACCACGAAGGCATTCCGCGGAACTATCCTTTGTTTAGTTTAGATTAATTTTTATGTTTTCTAGTTTAGTCTTAATTTTCAGGAATAAAACACACTCGGGATGGTGAAGGATGACAAGGGAAACTTGAACCAGCACCCCATGCACGAAAACAGGGCCATCCGACGAAATTTTCTTCATTACAGCAAGTTCAGCACGGGTCGTGCCCGCCTAACACGACCCCGTGCTGCACAGTCTGCAGAAAATGCCCAGTTCAGGTAACTGGACACGGGCCATGCTCACTGAACACGCCCCCGTGCCCAGGCTTCTGTTTCTCTTTATTCATTTCAGTTACTGGCGATCTGAACACGGGGTCGTGCCCGGACACCACGGGGCCGTGTCCAGACGCCCAGTAACATAAATTTTGCTTTTTCACACCTTTTTACACATTCAATCAACCTAAAAACTTATTTTTGGGACACATTTCGGACAATGTGTAATTTAATTGTGGGGGGGGGGGGATGCTAAAACTTTGAATCTTGCAAGTCCTAATCACAAGCCTTACACAAAACTCTATTGGAACCGCTAATCACCCCAAATTTTTTTCAAAAAATTTCATTTTTTTTACTTGTCTAGGTTTAACTTGGGAATTTCAAATTCTAATAAGGTTATATTTTTACAAATTTACAACCGATAGCGTCGTGATAAAAAGAACCAACATAAGAAAATTATGAAAAGACATGACAAGTTTAGTTAAAATTTGATTATATATACTTGATCACATAAAAATCCATTCCCACAAAAAGTGAGTTTTGAGCCTTTATTGAGCATACAAATACATATCTTTAAACTAAATGCTCATTTTTCGTTTCTTGTGTGAATAGCCGCTTGGTTCTTACGACTCTAGAACTTGCCACGACGAAACATTCCCGATCCTTACCAACTTAAACCCGAGTAAGTAAATGACGGAGGCATTAGGACTAACCCTTTTTATTTCTACACCATTATTTTTCTTTACCACCTACCCAAAATCCCCCTAGTTAACCCCTTTGAGCCTAAACCTTTTCATTTCTTAACCCAAAAACAAACACCCTTTTTACCCACCAAAACCCTTTTTATTTTAAACCCTTTGTTTTAGTAACAAGCTCGGTTTTTCGTATGACTTTTCAAAAAAAATGTTTTTGATGAAGCAAAAGAGAAATAAACAAACAAGTTCATCCAAAATAACTTTTTTGAATAATGGCTTCATCAAAATAAAAATTGCAAGAATAAAAAGTCTTACGAAAACCGACGCTTTTTACGCCTTTCGCCCTTTTACTAACCACTAACCCAACCACCTACCTTTAACCCAAGCCAAACCCTTCACCCAAAAGTCCTCTTGATATTTAAAAAGGTATATAGTTAAAAAGGAGGAGGATTGATCGCTTGGCAAGCCTATAGTAGGAGTAAGTTCCATGCCGCTCTCGAGTGATTCACTAAAATACATCTTCGGCCGAGTGTTGAGTGATCCCCCGTGAGGTATGTGAACTTGTATATAAGTGGAATTTTAAAAAGGCATGATATGCCCTATTAAGTAATTTATCTTATGTAAGTTTCAAATAAATCATGACGAATAGGATTGTAAAGAAATAAAAATAAAACTTAATAAAGAATCTTGGAAATCCCGAAACTCTATGATAAGCCCAAAAACCTTCTCTTCTACCCATTTCATTTGGGAGTGTAAAGCCACATTATAAAGAGTTTTGCTTGAGGACAATCAAAGATTCAAGTGTGAGGGTATTTGATGTGCACAAAAATGCAACATATAAATTACAACAATTGTGGCATAAAACTAACCCTTTTTTAGTACTAATGTTGGAAAAAGTGTGCTTTTGTCTTCCTTTTGTATTTTCAGGATTAAATGAGCTCAAATGAACAAAAGAAACAAAAAGGTCGGGGGTTAAGGGAACGATTTGGTAAGAGTCTTGCCTTGTTCAGTGTATAGATCCTGCAAGGACCTGGGTCAAATTTAGTAGGACCTCCTTCAATACCCACCGGTATTGGATGGCGGGGGTCCAAACTCTTTGATCACCTCATATGTAAGCTACTATTAATACTTTAATCCGGCTACTTAGGACTGTATCCCTGCTGACTCAGACTACTTAGCCGAGGGTAACGTCACCTTCAAAAGTGGGGCCTACCATAATATACATTAATAACTTAATTAATTATCTTTCAATAATCCGACCCTTTAGGATTGTATCCTTGCTGACTCAAACTACTGGGTTGAGGGTAACGTCACCTTCAAAAGAGGGGCGTACTACAATAACTAAGATAATCTCTTAAAAAGTGCAAAAGTGCGGAAATAATCAAAGGTTACACTAAACACGAGTCGGAGCCAAGTGATTCATGTTGTATATCTGTTTTTATTTTTATTTTATTTTTCAGCATTTTAGTTAGTTTTATTTTTCTAGTTTAAAACCCTTTTTCTAACTTTTGATTTTATTAGACGTTGAGGATAAACCGGTACTAAAAGCTCTTGTGTCCTTGGACGACCTCGGTATCTTACCAACACTATACTACGCTCACGATGGGTGCACTTGCCCATATGTGTGTTTAGTGTTAGTAAAATATCGTGTTTTATAAATTTAAAACTTGGCTAAAAAGTGTTAAAAAGGGCTTAACTTATACATTAAAAACTAATAACACTCACGCACATCAAGTCTCCTCGATCTGCTTCATCCTCGGTCGCTTCTCTCGGTTTTTATGATAGATCGCCTTTTTGTAATAATCATCACGAAAGGGATTTGCTGTATCATCTACTGCCGAGTTTAGACATTCTCGCTTAAAATGCCCTTTCTGCTTACACTTGAAGCACACCACCTTGGATTGTCGAAACCGAGTTTCGTCGAATGACCTCCAATAGAATTTCTTCCAGTAATTTCCATAAAGCTTTGAGCTCTACGAACTACACTTGCCATGCACCATCGAATGTCAATCAACTCCATCTCCTCAGGATCTATCTGCTCGTAGTCCTCTTTTGTAAGGTTGGTGTTTCCGATCTTTCCAGCTACCAAACTTTCGTACGACTCAAGAATAGAAACAAGGAATACCATCTGCTGTTTTGTTGTTTCCTCGTTGAAATTCTGAGCATTTTTCAAATTAACAACAATGTTGCACTGAAAAACATTCTTAGGAACATTATGTGGCTGCTGATTGTATGAAGCAGATGAAGAAGAACTAGCTCCATGATAACCACTGCTTGGTGAAGGACTGCTGCTGTTCTTTTCTTGAGTCACAGTGTTTGAACTTTCAGCAGTAAAAGCAGTTTTTGGAGAAGTGACTTTTGGAATCATACTGCCTCGATAGTAGAGATCAACATTCTGCTGATATGACGTGCTGTTCACTTTGTTCATCTTCTTTATCTCCAATTCATGACTTTTGTGTCTATCGATCAACCAATCAATTGTCATTTCTGCCCTTGGTTTGGTATTTTTCAGCACCAGACCGAAATATTGCCAGTCTTGCTCATCTGGCAGAGCTGCACACATTTTGTCAACGATCTCATCTTTGTCTATCATGATTCCATATCTAATTAGTTCCGCCTTTAGATGACAAAACCTTTCGATCATCTGTCGTACACTCTTGTTTTTCATACAAGTGAATAAATCGAATTCCTTTTTCAACAGTCTTTTCTTGTTTTTCACAATTTCCTCACCCCCGATACATTTCTTTTCCAGTTTAGCCCATAAATATTTTGAATTAACATAGTCAATCAGAGATATAATGTCATCTCGGACTGATTGATGAAGTAGGGCAATACACTTCTGTTCAGCTATTAACATTTCTTGTTCAGTATCACTCGGGTTTTCATGATCATGTCTTGTAGCCGTGAAACCATTTTTCATGCACCTCCAGCTGCTGTACGTGAATGCCTTTAACCATCCATCAAACCTGTTAGACCATCTGTTGTAATCCTCGACTGCCATCAACTTCGGTGGTTTGTTGTATGTCCCATAGGCATTATCAACGCTGAGTGTGTCTGCAATCGCCTTTGAAGCATCTTCGGGTTCTTGTCGGTGTTGGTGTTGGTGTTGGTGTTGGTGTTTGTAGCTGTATCTCCTGTGTTGTACATGAAAATATCACTGAACGGGTTCAAAAATTCGTCTCCCATCTGGATATCCTAAAAAATCAAACACTTAGAAAAATTTCACAAATTTCAAAAACTTAAGCACTTGGATCGAATGGTCGTAGGATCGAATGGCAGTTCGATCGGATGACACAAATGAACAAAGATACAAATGCCAAGTAACGGATGGACCAAGTGTCGAATGGCTATCCGATCGGATGGCTATCCGATCAGATGGTCGTTCGAAGATTGTGACACTTAAACCCTTTAAGCACTGATGTGTGTAAAATGCAACATATAAATTACATCAAATGAGGCATAAAACTAACCCTTTTTAAGTACTAATATTGGAAAAAGAATGTTTTTGTCTTCCTTTTGTATTTTCAGGATTAAATGAGCTCAAAAACACAAAAGAAGCAAAAAGACAGCTAAATCCAACATAAATACAAGAAAAGGAACATAAGTGGATTGCCCGACCCCTCAACGGCATCTTCCCAAGCAAAATAGAGAAGGCAGAAGACTGAACACGCCCCGTGCTCAGCCAGCACGGGGCCGTGCCCAAGAAGCAGCAGAAAAGACAAACCTATAGAAGCTTCTATTGCCAACCACGGGGCCGTGTCCAGTGAACACGGGGGGCGTGGCGAAAGTACCGCAGGCGCATTAATTGTAATTGCAAATTACAATTAATGAAGAGAGAGAATGTCAGACAGGCACGGGGGCGTGTCCAGAGGACACGGGGCCGTGCCCAGCCCTCTGTTCAGCCTATAAATAGGAGTGCTTGGTTTCATTTCAACTCATCCTTTGGCACACCACCTCTCTCACACTTCATCCACCACCCACCACCATCACAACCCCATCATCCACCACCATCATCCATTGTCCATCGTAGAGTGTGTGAGTTGTCTCGGGATCCAAGATTGATTGTAAGAGTTCTTGACAATCAAGGCCATGTTTGCCTAAGTCTCTTCCATCACTTGGTGAAGACAAAGTGTCTAGTATAATACTTTTTATTTCTACTCTTTTGCACTTTTTATTTGGTTTTGTATTAATGACTTTAATAACTAGTTACTTATGTTGAAGGTGATCTTTCCTTATCGTTTGTCCGTGGTGTCTTGGCATTATTTTACTGTCTATATAAAATAAAATATTTTCACCATTCATATCTCCACGGTCTATATGGAGGTATGTTGGCTACCTGGTCGGGGGTTAAGGGAACGGTTTGGTAAAAGTCTTGCCATTGTTCAGCGTTTAGAGGTCCTGCAATGGACCTGGGTCAAATTTAGTAGGACCTCCTTCAATGCTTCACGGTATTGGATGGCGGGGGTCCAAACTCTTTGATCCCCTCATAAGTTAACTACTATTAATACTATAACCCGGCTATTTAGGAATGTATCCCTGCTGACTCAGACTACTTAGCCGAGGGTAATGTCACCGCCAAAAGCGGGGCCTACCATAATTTGCATTAATAACTTAATTCATTATCTTCCAATAATCCACCCTTTTAGGATTGTATCCTTGCTGACTCAAACTACTGGGGTGAGGGTAACGTCACCTTCAAAAGAGGGGCCTACTACAATAACTAAGATAATCTCTTAATTATGTGCAAAAGTGCGGAAATAATCAAAGGTTATACTAGATACGAGTCGGAACCAAGTGATTCATCTTGTCTATCTGTTTTTCTTTTATTTTTATTTTCAGCATTTTAGTTAGTTTTTAATTTTCTTAGTTTAAAACATGTTTCTAAACTTTTTATTTTGATTAGACGTTGAGAATAAACCGGTACTAAAAGCTCTTGTGTCCTTGGACGACCTCGGTATCTTACCAACGCTATACTACGCTCACGATGGGTGCACTTGCCCATATGTGTGTTTAGTGTTAGTAAAATATCGTGTTTTATAAATTTAAAACTTGGCTAAAAATAAGTGTTAAAAGGGCTTAAAATATACACCTAATATATATAACACTTTACCGCACATCAAGTTTTTGGCGCCGTTGCCGGGGACACAAGGATTTTAAGAAAGTTAGGAATCAACGGCCTAATCATTTTTTTTTTATTTTTAGTATTTTCTTAGTTTTTCAGTTTCTGCAGAGCTCAGCACGGGCCGTGCCCGCTGAACACGCCCCCGTGCTAAATCATTGGAACTGGCAATCCTGTTTTAAGTCAGACAGTAAGCTGAACACGGGGCCGTGCTCACCCAACACGCCCCCGTGCCCAAGATTCACTTACTGAAAACAGAACCGTTAGATCCCGGCGGTTGGTAATTTATGACATAAACATGAGTGATAGTAATTGTTTTTACTTTCGGCACTCTTATGGTACGTGGTGTCAATTATGTGGTGGCAAACATAAAGAATTAGAATGCTACTTTCTAAATTATAGGCCTCACTGCATGGACCCACCGACTTCTTATAACCTTAAGAGGGGCGAAAGTAAAAATAAGCCCTATCTCTCCCATGAATGCGCCCAGCCAGATATTCTAGGGGAAATGCTCCTTGACGAGTTATTTCAACTAGAAAAGCTAATTCTAAATTGGTCAAAAGAGCTTAGGAAGGACTTTATTGATCCACCCCAAGACGATGACCATGACGAAATGCTGGAACCGCATTCCGACAACCTCGTTGCTCCCAAAAATACCTTCGTACCTAGCAAAGACTTGGACGATAGTCGTCCCTGTGCCGATTGTGCCGTGAAGGACTCTCCATCGACTTCGTTCGGTGCATACATAGACCTGAGCGATTCAGCATACACCTTCTTTAACGAGAGCCTGGGAAAGGGTTGGACTTGTCCACCTAGAATGAAAATAGGAATTACCCTCACCGACAACCTCTTGCGTTCTCGCCTTAGTTTAGGACAATTAAGGTATCTTAGGCACTTTGGGGTTGTTCCAACCAATCAGGAGCCACCCGATACTAGTGAGTTCCTTAAAAAACTAGACAACTTCATAAAACAGTCCCTCGACACGGGGCCGTGTCCAGCCAACACGCCCCCGTGCTCACCTAAAAGATTCTCTTCTGACCAGTACGTCAGAATACCGACAAACTGTGTCAGAACTCCACCTGCACACGGGGCCGTGTCCAATGGGCACGGGGCCGTGTCCAGGATGCAGTCGTTTTCTATAAATACAACCAAGAATTCTGCACAATTGGACCAACTTGGGACAGAGATTTGAAGGAATCTTCTCTCAACTATCCTAGGTAAGTCTAAAAGAAGGTTCCAACAACCCATCTTGTCCTTTCCTCTTTTAGCCATTTCCTTCTTCTCCATCTTTCTCCAAGAACTACCATTAAAAGTTTGAATTTTTCCAACTTTGTGGTAAGGATTAATGAGTTTTGTTCAAGGAATCTTGGTAAAAATATGTTATGTAACATTGTTTTAAGTTATTAATGACTAAAAAGACCCCATAAGTTCAGAAAATAACTTAAAAATTCCAAGTTTCCTTGCTCCAAAATTCTGTAGAAAGATGAACACGGGGCCGTGCTCAATGAGCACGGGGCCGTGTCCGGTCACTGTTTCATTAAATAAACTATTTTTCAGTTTATTTTTCGTAGAATGTCGAGTGAAAACAGCGAAACATCTTCTGTGCATTCGTCAAACAGCCGAAGAGGAAGGAGACCCTCCATTGAAGCTACACTTGTGCACTATGTGATAGCATTAAGGGAGGCTCTCGACGAAATGACATCAGTAGAGGAGGTCCTAATCGACCGTATTAACGATCTTACGGTGGGACTCGAAAACAGCTTCCAAGAAATTAACCTCTTGCACCAGAGGTTAAATATTCTTGTAGCACCCCCGATGGAACCAGTCCTCCCTCAACAGGATTGGAACCTGGCACTCGGAATTAACAACCCTACCGGGTGGGAAGACTTTCCGGCGGAACCTCCCATGGAACACCAACAAGAGAACCCGGTGGAAATCGAAACTCCTCAAACTAATGCCAATGAGCCTTCTTTTCTCCTTCCAAGGGAGGTGGAAGAGTGGCTCGCCGACATATGAGGAGAACCGCACCCGGAAGAAGGAGTTCTAAAAGGCCATGTCTAACCAAGATTAGTTGCTTCTTGGAAATTTTGCTAATTAAAATAAAGTAGAGGCTAGAACTCCATGGTTTAATATTTCTTTGTTTTATCTAGTTTATTCTAAATTTAAGATTATGTAAGGTCTCTCTATGATTGCAATGAAATGATGGTTTTTAAAGTTTGGATGATTCATAATAAATAAAACTCACTCATGGTGGTAAGGGATGAAAAGGGGAACGAGAAAAATGACCCCATGCACAAGAACAAGGCAACCCGGCATCAATATCTCCATTACAGAAGGGTCCACACGGGCCGTGTCCAACCAACACGGCCCCGTGCTGAACCCCCTGCAGAAAAATGCCCAGTTCAGGTAACTGGACACGGGCCGTGTTCACGAGACACGCCCCCGTGTCCAGACTTCTGTTTCTTTTCTTTAATTTCTGTTACTGGCACCTGAACACGGGGCCGTGTCCGGTCCCCACGGGGCCGTGTCCAGGCTACCAGTAACATAAATCTTTGCTTTTAACACCATTTTACACATCTAATCAACCTAAAAATTTATTTTTGGGACACATTGAGGACAATGTGTAATTTAAGTGTGGGGGGGATGCTAAAACCTTGAATCTTGCAAGTCCTAAATACAAGCCTTACACAAAACTCTATTGGAACCGCTAATCACCCCAAATTTTTTCAGAAATTTCATTTTTTTTACTTGTCTAGGTTTAACTTGGAAATTTCAAAATTCTAAAAAGGTTATATTTTTACGAATTTACAACCGATAGCGTAGTGATAAAAAGAACCAACATAAGAAAATTATGAAAAGGCATGGCAAACTTAGTTAAAATTTGATTATATATACTTGATCACATAAAAACCCATTCCCACAAAAGTGAGCTTTGAGCCTTTATTGAGCATACAATTACATATCATTAAACTAAATGCTCATTTTTCGTTTCTTGTGTGAATAGCCGCTTGGTTCTTACGACTCTAGAACTTGCCATGACGATACATTCCCGGTCCTTATCAACTTAAACCCGAGTAAGTAAATGATGGAGGCATTAGGACTAACCCTTTTTATTTCTACACCATTATTTTTCTTTTTCTTTTACCACCTACCCAAAAAATCCCCCTAGTTAGCCCCTTTGAGCCTAAACCTTTTCATTTCATTTCCCAAACCAAACACCCTTTTACCCACCAAAACCTTTTTCATTTTTAACCCTTTGTTTTAGTAACAAGTTCGGTTTTTCGTATAATCTTTCAAAAAAAAAAATGTGTTGATGATGAAGCAAAAAATAAACAAACAAGTTCATCAAAAATAACTTTGTTTGAATAAAAGCTTCATCAAAATAAAAGTTACAAAAAAATATATATATATATATATATATATAGAAAGTCCTACGAAAACCGACACTTGTTACGCTTTTCGCCCTTTTTCTATTAACCACTAACCCAACCACCTACCTTTAACCCAAGCCTAACCCTTAACCCACAAAGTCCTCTTGATATTTACAAAGGTATAAAAGTTAAAAAGGAGGAGGATTGATTGCTTGGCAAGCTTATGGTAGGAATAAGTTCCATGCCGCTCTCGAGTGATTCACTAAAAATACACCTTCGGCCGAGTGTGAGTGATTTCTCCCGTGAGGTATGTGAACTTGTATATAAATGGAATTTTAAAAAAAGCATGTTATGCCCAAATAAGTAATTTCTTCTATGAAACGTTCTAAACAAATCATTACGAATAGGATTGTAAATAGATAAAAATAAAACCCAAAAAGATCTTGGATTCCCAACACTCTACGACAAGCCAAAACCTTGTCTTCTACCCATTCCATTTGGGAGTGTAAGCCACATATTAAAGAGTTTTGCTTGAGGACAAGCAAAAGTTCAAGTGTGGGGGTATTTGATGTGTGTAAAATGCAACATATAAATTACATCAAATGAGGCATAAAACTAACCCTTTTTAAGTACTAATATTGGAAAAAGAGTGTTTTTGTCTTCCTTTTGTATTTTCAGGATTAAATGAGCTAAAAAACACAAAAGAAGCAAAAAGACAGCTAAATCCAACATAAATACAAGAAAAGGAACATAAGTGGATTGCCCAACCCCTCAACGGCATCTTCCCAAGCAAAATAGAGAAGGCAGAAGACTGAACACGCCCCGTGCTCAGCCAGCACGGGGCCGTGCCCAAGAAGCAGCAGAAAAGACAAACCTATAGAAGCTTCTATTGCCCACCACGGGGCCGTGTCCAGTGAACACGGGGGCGTGGCGAAAGTACAGCAGGCGCATTAATTGTAATTGCGAATTACAATTAATGAAGAGAGAGAATGTCAGACAGGTAAGGGGGCGTGTCCAGCGGACACGGGGCAGTGCCCAGCCCTCTGTTCAGCCTATAATAGGAGTGCTTGGTTTCATTTCAACTCATCCCTTGGCACACCACCTCTCTCACACTTCATCCACCACCCACCACCATCACAACACCATCATCCACCACCATCATCCATTGTCCATCGTAGAGTGTGTGAGTCGTCTCGGGATCCAAGATTGATCGTAAGAGTTCTTGACAATCAAGGCCATGTTTGCCTAAGTCTCTTACATCACTTGGTGAAGACAAAGTGTCTAGTATAATACTTTTTATTTCTAATCTTTTGCACTTTTTATTTGGTTTTGTATTAATGACTTTAATAACTAGTTACTTATGTTGAAGGTGATCTTTCCTTATCGTTTGTCCGTGGTGTCTTGGCATTATTTTACTGTCTATATAAAATAAAAGATTTTCACCATTCATATCTCCACGGTCTATATGGAGGTATGTTGGCTACCTGGTCGGGGGTTAAGGGAACGGTTTGGTAAAGGTCTTGCCATTGTTCAGCGTTTAGAGGTCCTGCAATGGACCTGGGTCAAATTTAGTAGGACCTCCTTCAATGCTTCACGGTATTGGATGGCGGGGGTCCAAACTCTTTGATCCCCTCATAAGTTAACTACTATTAATACTATAACCCGGCTATTTAGGACTGTATCCCTGCTTACTCAGACTACTTAGCCGAGGGTAACGTCACCGCCAAAAGCGGGGCCTACCATAATTTGCATTAATAACTTAATTCATTATCTTCCAATAATCCACCCTTTTAAGATTGTATCCTTGCTGACTCAAACTACTGGGGTGAGGGTAACGTCACCTTCAAAAGAGGGGCCTACTACAATAACTAAGATAATCTCTTAATTATGTGCAAAAGTGCGGAAATAATCAAAGGTTATACTAGATACGAGTCGGAACCAAGTGATTCATCTTGTCTATCTGTTTTTCTTTTATTTTTATTTTCAGCATTTTAGTTAGTTTTTATTTTTCTTAGTTTAAAACATTTTTCTAAACTTTTTATTTTGATTAGACGTTGAGGATAAACCGGTACTAAAAGCTCTTGTGTCCTTGGACGACCTCGGTATCTTACCAACGCTATACTACGCTCACGATGGGTGCACTTGCCCATATGTGTGTTTAGTGTTAGTAAAATATCGTGTTTTATAAATTTAAAATTTGGCTAAAAATAAGTGTTAAAAGGGCTTAAAATATACACCTAATATATATAACACTTTACCGCACATCAGCACTAAACCACAATACTTATCCGATCGGATGTCAATCCGATCGAATGAGTTATGACGTCAGCAATGAAATATGAACAAATCTAGTGCAATCCGATCGGATGTCCTTCCGATCGGATGAGTGACGTCAGCATGCACGAAGAATAGTTCATGGTTTTTGATCAATTTGATGGTGTTTTAGCTCGATTTTAGGATTGAAACTTTGTAGGATTATGTAATTTCAAATTTTGATTAGTTTGATACCAATTTTAGTCAATTTTATCCGTAAAATCTAGGTCAATTTTGAGTTTTTTTTTTATTTTTAGGTGGGAAAGTATGTAAGACAGCAAGAAATGTAGACGAAGATGATGAAATTGTCAGAATCTCCGGTGAGATTTGATTGAAATCTGCTGAAAACAGTTGAAATATCCGTGAAGTCACTGTAACTATCTCCGATTCGACCTCCTGTGGCTCTGATACCACTTGTGGGTGCACACGCAGGAGTCGGTTCTAGATGAACGTGGTGCGAATCGATCAATGACGAGGTGCGGAATCCCTCGGCATCGTCAGAGAATCATCAATAACGATATCCACGCTTAACATGTCCAATTTCATTGAGAGAATATGAAAGTATAATAGATCCGAATGCAAACTGAATTGGGCTTCGCTATGACAATCAGGAAAAAGGTTCTAGACAAATGACCCTACACTCGTATTTATAGGCAAACCAGGGAAGTGGTTGGTGTCATCCGATCGGATGGCCATCCGTCCGGATGACACTTGATATCCGTTCGGATGAGACTTGACAGTAAATGCACCGTTCCCTGTTTTGTCTAGATACAAAATACAATACATATAAATTTACAACGACACATTACAGGACAAAATACATTGACTCGATGCAGACGGAAGCTACAGACATAATGCACTAACAACCCATATCCTTATATGCCATACGGAGAACCCGAATCAGTCTACAACAAACCCATACCAGCCAAAATGCCACCCATGAATCAGGAAAACATAGAAGAACTTCGCAACTATAGTGAAGAACGAATTGAGAAAGGAAACAGGATATGCCAAATCGGAAAGAATCTCGTCTGGAAATACGACGGGAGAGAGATGCAGTACTAGAAAGCCACCCCCTAATATACTATATATATGTGTGTGTATTTTTTTTAATTTGATAATATATATACCTATATATATATATAAACACACACTACATATATCACATATATATATATATATGTATCGATGCATAATTACTAACCTTTAGAATTCAAGTTGATTGTACTTGATGCATAGTATATGAAAAAGAGTAAATGTCGCAATACTCGACAATTTTGGTTCAATATGCTTGAGTAATTGTTTGTTTAAATTATTCTGTGATACTAATATCTGATAATGTTTACAATTCAAATGTCAAACGAAGTAAATCAGGAATTTCAGAACAATAATGATAACAAGAACCAAGTGGATAAAAGTGCTATAGAACACATAGTAGCTCAAGGAATCATAGATGCCATGCCATTTATTATTGGTACTCTTAATAAAAAGGCAGAAAATAATAATACTATAATCGGTAGTAAACGTACTCACGACGAACCAGGTCACAGTGTGAACGGAGATCACGGACTTCTCATCAAAGCTCCAATTCCAAAAAGAAAAAGAACCATCTCACATGGTTGTTCTTATAAGGAATTCTTATCCTGCAAACCAATAGAATTCTCAGGTAACGAAGGAGCCATTTCAGCTTTATGCTGGATAGAAAAGACTGAAGCAGTCTTAAAAATAAGTAAGTGTGCAAATGAAGATAAGATCATGTATGCTTCTAATCTTTTCAAAGATGGAGCATTAGAGTGGTGGAATACCATTCTACAATCAAGAGGAAGTGACAGGGTTTATAATATGGAATGGAACAACTTTAAGGAAATAGTTGAAAGGAAGTTATGTCCTCCGCATGAAAAGGAACAAATTGCTAATAAATTCCTAAATCATAGAATGATTTGGGTAAATTGCAGAGAATATACTACCATATTCTTTGAATATGCTAGGATAGTACTAACATTAGTCTCACCAGGACCAGTCTTAATCTCCAGTTATATCTGGGGATTAATTAGTGAAGTCAGAGATATAGTCAAGGCAGCTAGGACGCAAATAATAGAAGAAGCAGTGGAACTGGCTAACACTTTGACAGATGGATTGGTACGTATGCAAGAAGAAAACCAGAAAAAGATCTAGCTCAAAAGATTACCCAGGAACTACATTATGGTAATTCTTATTGCGGGAAAGGAACAGGTTCATCTTCTTCACCTTACTGCAAGTCCTGTAGGAGAAAGCATTCAGGAAAATGCGCAAGGTACTGAAACTTCTGCAAACATAAGGAAGAAGAATGTAGAACCAAAGCTAGTACAAGAATATACTATAATTGTGGAGAGACAGGTCATATCCGACCCAACCACCATAAAAAATAGCTCCAGCAGTAGACAATAAAGCAAAGGCAACATAAGGACCCAAGAACAGCCGAAGAAGATGATCCCGGATGTGATTGCCTGTATGTTTTTAGTTAATGATGTTTATGCTAAAGTATTATTTGACTCTGGTGCAAACCAAAGTTTTATAAATATTTCTTTCTGCAAACTTCTCAATCAACCATTAACTAAACTTCACCAAGATTGTCTGGTGGAAACGACAAATGGAAATACTATCAAAATAAGCGAAATCCTTCAGGAAGGAAGGATAGAAATTTTAAGTCATAAATTTACTAGCTAACTTCTTACCAATGAATCTAGCCGAATTAGATATTGTATTAGGAATGGATTGGTTGGTAGCCAATCATGCACGAATTTTGTGTGATCAAAAGTCTGTAGAAGTGTGTACGCCAACTGGTGAAAGGATCACAATTAAGGGAGATAAGCCGACAAGGTCAACGAAGTTCATCTCTGCGATGAAAGCTGCAAGCTACTCACGAAAAGGAGGAATGGTGTATATGATTTCCGTAATCATTAACACTAAAGGAAAAGAATTAAAAGATATTCCCGTAGTATCTAAATTTTCAGATGTTTTTCTAGAAGAGTTACCTGGATTACCCCCATATCGCGAGGTTGAATTTAGAATTCACCTAATTCTAGGAACGGCACCGATTGCCAAAGCACCCTATCATCTAGCACCAACAGAGATGCATGAATTAAAGAAACAATTAGACGAGTTATTGGAAAAAGCTTTTATACAACTGATGCGTGTCGAGTGCGATATATTTTAAGTATATTTTAAGCCCTTTTTTTACACGTTAGCCAACTTTAAATTTATAAAACACAATATTTAATAACACTAAACACACATATGGGCAAGTGCACCCACTGTGAGCGTAGTATAGTGTTGGTAAGATACCGAGGTCGTCCAAGGACACAAGAGCTTTTAGTACCGGTTTATCCTCAATATCTAATCAAATCAAAAGTTAGAAAAAAAGTTTTTAAACAAGAAAAATAAAACTAACTAAAATGATAAAAAATAAAATAAAATAAAAACAGATAGACAAGATGAATCACTTGGATCCGACTAGTGTGTAGTGTAACCTTTGATTATTTCCGCACTTTTGCACTTTTTAAGAGATTATCTTAGTTATTGGAGTAGGCGCATCTTTTGAAGGTGACGTTACCCTCAACCCAATAGTTTGAGTCAGCGAGGATACAATCTTAAAGGGTCGGATTATTGAAAGATAATTAATTAAGTTATTAATGCATAATGTGGTAGGCCCCTCTTTTGAAGGTGACGTTACCTCGGCTAAGTAGTCTGAGTCAGCAAGGATACAGTCCTAAGTAGCCGGGCTAAAGTATTAATAGTAGCTTACATATGAGGGGATCAAAGAGTTTGGACCCCCGCCATCCAATACCAGTGGGTATTGAAGGAGGTCGTACTAAATTTGACCAGGGTCCTTGCCGGATCTATACACTGAACAAGGCAAGACTCTTACCAAACCGTTCCCTTAACCCCCGACCAGGTAGCCAACATATCTCCGTATAGACCGTGGAGATATGAATGGTGAAAATTTTTATTTTATATAAACAGTAAAATAATGCCAAGACACCACGGACAAACGATAAGGAAGAATCACCTTCAACATAAGAAACTAGTTATTAAAGTCATTAATACATAACCAAATAAAACGTGCGAAAAGATTAAAAATAAAAAGTATTACACTAGACACTTGTCTTCACCAAGTGATGTAAGAGACTTAGGCATGGTTGTAAAATCCCGACTAGTTGCCGATTAATCACCGATTAATCCCCGATTAGTTGCCGATTAATCAAATTAATCCCGATTAATCTCCATAAATTCCGATTAATCCCTGATTAATCCCAATTAATCCCTAGTCCCCACCCCACCGCCCGACTAGCGACTAGCGATTAGTACAACACTGGACTTAGGCAAACATGGCCTTTGATTGTCAAGAACTCTTACGATCAATCTTGGATCCCGAGACAACTCACACACTCTATGATGGATGATGGTGGTGGATGATGGTGTTGTGGTGGTGGTGGAGTGTGGGTGAAGTGTGAGAGAGGTGGTGTGCCAAGGGATGGTTTGTAAATGAGCCAAGCACCCCTATTTATAGCTTGAACAGTAGCTCGGGCACGACCCCGTGTCCATCCTCCTTCTCTTTCTTCATTAATTGCAGTTTGTCTACATTAGTTGACCACGCCCCCGTGTTCGCTGGGCACGACTCTGTGTGCATAATCATATCTGTACTATCAAGATTTCCTCAGATTCTGCGAATCTTAGAGTTGACCACGACCCCGTGTCCGCTGGGCACGCCCCCGTGGTGGGTGATAGAAGCTTCTACAGCTTTATCTTTTCTGCAGACACTTGGGCACGCCCCCGTGCTCACTGAGCACGAGGCGTGTTCAGCCTTCTGCTTTCTTGTTTTGCTTGGGAAGATGCTGTTGGGGGGTTGGGCATGCCACGTTTATTCCTTTTCTTGTAATTTTGTTAGATTTAGCTGTCTTTTTGCTTCTTTTGTTCATTTGAGCTAATTTAATCCTAAAAATACAAAAGGAAACAAAAACACACTTTTTCCAATATTAGTACTAAAAAAGGGTTAGTTTTATGCCTCAATTGATGTAATTTATATGTTGCATTTTGCACATATCAAATACCCCCCACACTTGAATCTTTGCTTGTCCTCAAGCAAAACTCTTTATAATGTGGCTTTACACTCCCAAATGGAATGGGTAGAAGAGAAGGTTTTGGGCTTGTCATAGAGTGTCGGGATTTCCAAGATTCTTTAATAAGTTTTATTTTTATTTTTTTCAATCATATTCGTCATGATTTATTTAAAACATTATATAAGATAAATTACTTATTAGGGCATAACATGCCTTTTTAAAATTCCATTTATATACAAGTTAACATACCTCACTGGGGATCACTCAACACTCGGCCGAAGATGTATTTTTGTGAAACACTCGAGAGCGGCATGGAATTTACTTCTACCATAAGCTTGCCAAGCAATCAATCCTCCTCCTTTTTAACTATATACCTTTGTAAATATCAAGAGGACTTTTGGGGTGAAGGGATAGGCTTGGGTTAAAGGTAGGTGGTTGGGTTAGTGGTTAGTAGAAAATGGCGAAAGGCGTAAAAAGCGTCGGTTTTTTTTCAAAACATTTTTGTGACTTTTTTTTCCAATGAATCTTTATTCAAACAAGCCTTCTTTTGATGAGCTTTGTTTGTTTATTGCTAACTTCATTTTTCATTTTCTTCTTTTTTTTCACATAAGAAAGTCACACAAAAACCGAGCTTTGTTACTAAAATAAAGGGTTTAAAATGAAAAAGTGTTTTGGTGGGTAAAAGGGTGTTTGTTTTGGGTTAAGAAATGAAAAGGTTTAGGCTCAAAGGGGTTAACTAGGGGGATTTTGGGTAGGTGGTAAAAAAGAAAATAATGGTGTTGAAATAAAAAGGGTTAGTCCTAATGCCTCCATCATTTACTTACTCGGTTTTAAGTTGGTAAGGACTGGGAATGCATCGTCGTGGCAAGTTCTAGAGTTGTAAGAACCAAGCGGCTATTCACACAAGAAACGAAAAATGTGCATTTAGTTTAAAGATGCGTATTTGTATGCTCAATAAATGCTCAAAACTCACTTTTTTGTGGGAACGGGTTTTTATGTGATCAAGTATATATAATCAAATTTTAACTAGGTTTGTCATGCCGTTTCATAATTTTCTTATGTTGGTTCTTTTTATCACGACGCTATCGGTTGTAAATTTGTAAAAATATCACCTTTTTAGAACTTTGAAATTCCTAACTTAAACCTAGACAAGTAAGAAAAATGAAAGATTTTTGAAAAAATTTGGGGTGTTTAGTGGTTCCAATAGAGTTTTGTGTAAGGCTTGTAATTAGGACTTGCAAAATTCAAGGTTTTAGCATCCCCCCCCATACTTTGTTGGATCGGTTTCGAGACCCTAAACAGTCAGTAAAGGAAGTTCATCGTCATTTACAGAGGCGGAATCAAAGTAAACAACGTCACACAGCTTGTTCCTTTTAATCTTCTTATATTACTGATTTGTAGAGCTTTTACACGTTCAAATCTGACAAAAATTTGACAGCACCTCAGCTCTCACACATTCAGATCCGTTTCAAATGAACCTACACAACATCTATTTATACTAGTGGCTGTTCCGTTTGAAGATGTCACAACTTCGTTCAAACGGACCATGTTCAAACGAACCATGTTTAAACGGATCAATTGTTTTGGTTTCGTTTGAACATGTACAAGCCATCCTCAAACGAAATTACAAGCTAACATGTAATCCAACCCTAATACAAACACTGTTGTGTATTCAATTAACCTATCTAGACATAAGACTCGATTAAGACGTAGTCAGCAGACATTCAGTGCACCAACAGACTCCCCCTTGGATGTTGACGAAGTCTTCGGCATCGAGTCTTTAGTCTTAGTCTTTCTCCACATTTTGTCTTCTCATTGCAAAAACTCTCTCTTCACAGGTTCAGGAACTTAACCTAGCTCCATCTTCAGACTCCCCTTTACCTGTTGACTCAGAATTCTGACTCCCCCTTTCACAGACTCCTTCTCTCGGAATGCTGGGACTTGAAATTCTGGTTCAAACTTTGACATTTTGTTGCCATGGGAATTCCTGTTACCTGCATAATCTCTACCCAAATATAAGATATATGACAATAACAATTTCATTCCAAAACTTACCATTTAACCTTCAGTGATAGTCTAATCAGTGTTTAGAAATCCACTTAAGTATTCAGGTCCAAATTAATAACCCTGATTACTCAATTAATCTACCAAGTTCAACTTAATGACCTTGGTTGATCAGAGATAAATCACACTAACATTCAGTTCAATTTGATTTTCTAAAAATTTACAAGTTTCAAGTTAATGAACTTGCTTTAACTTTCCAATTTTCACAAACTTATCATATTAAGCTCACGACTCATCTCCCAGTCCAGAAATCTCCTGCATCTGCTTTCAACTTTCGAATCCGAAGATCAACTTTCCACTTTGGTTTGACAAAAATAAAGCAGAAATGTAAAATCTTTTTGGATTTTTAATAAAGCTTCTAAACTAGAAATGAAATACAGAACTAAAATGCAGTAAAAGTAAGCTATTTACAAACATATTTTTGTTGAGCGTGTTAGGGAATCATATCAGCTATACGACAAGTCACAAGTACCGTTAAGCTTCAATTACATACACATAATTAAACAATTCACTTAGATTGTCGATATGCTGATCAACTTAAATTCTCACACAATTTTCAATCTGTCCAGGATACGGATTAAGTGTTTTAGAGAATTAAACTTATACGTGTGTCCCACCTCTTGAATCTACTCCCGTATCCAGATCCCAATATTCAGTCTTACAGGTGAGAATACCACATATGATATCTGTAAGGGAAATAATTTATAATCGAAACCGTGAGAGCTCAGGTCAGAACTACCGTTCAGCAGAGAGATCACGAATCGACTTGGGTGTGTCCCCTTTAGAGGATCTTTTATTACAACAGCATTGCTAAGCAATTTTATTGTCCTATCATATATGCTGAGGGTGATGCTATGTTTCAAGCATTGCGTAAAGTATTATTCGAGGACTAGGTCAGAACTTCCATTCAGCAGAAGTCCCGAAATAATACCCCAGATATCACTGAGTATAAAGACCTAGTATATCAGAAAAAAGAATCTTTCAAACAAGATTTCAGGGGTTACCTATATATCCAAGTAGTGTTCCCCACGAAATAAGTAAGTAAAGATTTAAGTTTATATCCCGAACAAACCTACTAAATGTGTAAAAACCTATCGGCATATAATCAGCGAGACTGTTTAACGCATTTAAACATTCCATTTCTTTAGCATACTGTAACTGTCAAGCCGATGTACTATCATTTTCCCTTTTTACACAAGCTCTTTTCTAGTTTTATATTGTTTTTGGATTTTAAAAAAATATCTCATGTTTTTGTATTTTTATCATTTATATTGTTTTTGTATTTTCTGAAATATTTACCCTATACCTCCCCCTAAATACCAAAACAGGTAAAAAATCGGGTCTTGAAGCTGTCAAATACATCAGTGATCCGATCATGGAACGATACATCGTTTCATCTACCTTCTCTCTGGTGAGATCAGGGTTTATCCCATGATTCGTTGCTAATGGGGTGAAAGCTGGAGTAGAACCTGACATCCCGAATTTCTCCAAGATATCATGAACATACTTCGTTTGATGTATGAAAATTCCTTTGGGTAGTTGATCAACCTGCAATCCCAAAAAGAATTTCATCTCACCCATCGATGACATTTCGAATTTCTGCTTCATAACTCTTTCGAAATATTTACACAGATCTTCATTCATTGACCCAAATATGATGTCGTCCACATAAATTTGAACTATCAGAAGATGTCCGTCGACCTCTTTGGTGAATAGAGTGGCATCCACTTTTCCACGGATAAAGCTGTTGGCTAGTAGGTGTTGAGACAATGTCTCGTACCAAGCTCTCGGGGCCTGGTGTAAACCATACAGCGCTTTGTCTAGCAAATAAACCTTGTCATTGTGGATTGGATCGGTGAAGCCCGGTGGCTGACCGACATATACCTCCTCTTTTACCTTCCCATAGAGAAAAGCCGATTTCACATCTAACTGATATACTTTGAAATTTTTCCATGATGCAAATGCTAGGAAGATTCGGATCGCTTCTAGTCGAGCTACAGGAGCATACACTTCGGTAAAATCTATACCCTCCTGTTGACTGAAACCCTGGACTACGAGTCGAGCTTTGTTACGAACCACAACTCCTCTATCGTCTCTCTTACACTTGAACACCCACTTGGTGTTTATCTTCCTTTGACCATCAGGCAAATCCCCTAACTTCCACACTCCCAACTTTTCGAATTGGCTCAGTTCCTCCTGCATCGCATTGACCCAAGAATCTTCAGTAAGCGCCTCTTTATAAGTCCTTGGTTCATGTTGGATCTGAGTTTGGTTTTGATTGTATTTTACGTTTGAAATTAAGATGGAAATGGATGAGTTGTGCAGCGGAATTAATATGGAAACAAACTTTGCATACAATCAAACGAGAGTATTGCTTTGATCAAGACATTTTCAACAGAGAACCGAATGATTGAATTTAATTTCAACAACGATTACAAAGTAATGCTTGAATAAAACTCCCCCTCAGCCAGAGCTCAGTGTTTGTTCGTGCAAAGAAGACGGTGTTGCAAAGAGCTAATAGAACAGTACAGAGCACTGTTCTATTTATAGGCACTAGCAAACCACTGAGCATCTAAGCTGACGTCACCATGAAAGTGACATCTAACCTCCTAACAAATTCTAACCTCTGATCTATACAAACACTGCTATACTAACTACTGCTTATTACATTACATTACATAAAAGACACTTAAACAACTGCTGCAACCTTCCACTGCTGTGAACCCGGCAGTGCTTGTCCGGATCAGCAGTACTTGACTCAAGGCAGTAGATTGAGCAGCAGAGCTTTAGTCTTCTATCATCCTTTACAAGAGCAGCAGATTGACGGTCAGTGGCTTATACGATCAGTAGATAGGAGGTCAGCAGATGTTGAAATCACGTTCAAGGGGAGAGACTTGTATGTAACATCTGCTTATTCTGGATCCACTGCTCTGATCCAGTTTTGGCTTTAATTATCTGTTCCTCTGATAGGGTTTGATCCCAACAATCTCCCACTGGAACAGATAATGCCAAAACTCTTCATTATTGTGGAATTCTTTATTGCCTCATCAGCAGTTCCCTTATCTGACCTTTAAATTGTAATTCAAAGTCTAGGGCATCTGTGTCATCATCATCCCTGCCAAGTGGAAGATCAAGGAGATCCTGCAAATCTTCAAGACTCAGGCTAAGAGCTTGTTCCCTTGATATTTTCTTCACTTCTCCACCAGACCTGAGCAAAGTCAATACGTAGGTCTGTTTGTCAGTTTCCCACTTTTGTATTTTTGAGCCTGGTGGGTTTCTTAGGAGATGTTTATTTGCAGAGGTATTGGGTGAGGCTGGCCTATTCATGACTGGCTGAGCAGTACTTGAAGATTGTTCCAATTCAAGATATTCTTTTATCATTAATTTAATGCCTGCTTTTACAATAGCATTTCCAGCTTTTAGATCTTGAATTGTTTCAGCACTTGGCTGGTTTTGGCTCCTTCTTTTGTAGATGGCAGCACCAGCTGGAGCAGTGGTTCTTTTGACTTGCAGCTTTGGTGGTCTTTTTGAGAACTCTGCTTTAGGATAGTCAGGCCTTTTAGGAACTGTAGGATCTTTCTTCCTTAGTTCCTCCAATCTTCTATAAGTGGCCCTGACTACATCTTCTTTCCATCTTGACACTTGATGTTTAAACCCATAGTCAGCAGCAACTAACTCCTCTTTCATTCTCTTCAGCTCAAGAGATTTGTCAGGCACATTCTTTTTGTACTTTGACCAATCTGGAGGAGTGTGTTTGACCTTATTCTTTGTCATTTCTTGAATCATGGCTGCTTCTTGCTCAAGCTCAGGAATGGTCCACTCTTTGTACATCTGCCTATGTCCCTTGTATTTCTTTGTTGCCATGATGCTTTCAATGTAGTCTTCTCTTAGAGTTTCATCTGCTCTTTCTGAGATTTGTTGACATACATTCTTTGCAAATTGCTCCAAGGATCTGACTTGTGTGAGTAAGAATTGGTAGTTCTGCTGGATTTCTCTGTCAGATTTTCCTTGTGCATTTCTTATAGAGATATCTTCTGCCTGTTTAGCTTTGACCTTTAAGTATTCTTCAATGTTGTTTGGCCTTAAATATCCCTTAACTGATGCCAACTTCCTTTTTGCAGGGTCTTCCTCATAGTAGAAGGATTTTATCTCTTCTCTAACTGCTTCAAGTTCTAGAGGAAATTGGACACCTACAGGAGTAATGACAGAGATGGCTTGTTGTACTGGTGCTGATGAAAGAGGAATAGGTTTGGGTATAGTAACAAGTGACATGGATGTTGAAGATGTTGGTGGTGGTGATGGTGAATCATCATCTGGTATGTAAATCCTTCTCCTTTTTGTTTTAGAAGAAGCAGATGATGTTTTGGATGGATCAGTGGTGGTAGATTGTGTGGCAGTGGTTTGTGTTTGACTAACAGCTGTTGATACAACTGGTGTCTCAACCACTGTTGTCATTACAACAGATGATGTAACATCTGTTGTCTTCTGCTTTTTGGCAGGATAAGGTGGTGAGTTTGTTTTTGATGGAGATGACAGTGGTGGTAAGGCAGTGGTTGTGGTGTGTGTTGAAGTGATAATAGATGTTGAAACAGCTGAAGTACCAGCAGTAGTTGATACAACAGGAGTTACAACAGCTGTTTGGGTGGAGGTTTGATGCTGATGGCTTTTGGATGGTGGTTTTGGAGGCTTTGGAAATCTGGGTGGGATGGACTTAGGTTTCCTTTTTGTCTTAGGATTTTTAGTATCCTTTGAACCAGAACAACCCTGCGCATACAGTTCCATGAAAGCTCTTTTCTCCTCATTCCATCTTGAAATATCCTTTGCCATTCTATCCCTCTTTACACTTGCTACTCCTTCATCAAGTGCTTCCTGGGTAGCATCAACCTTTTTACTACCATCTGGCAATGGAATTTTTCTGGTCATAGCATCCTTTTCAGGTTTAATGTACAGACCATCATCTATTCCTTTCTTCTTTCACTCCTGAATTTTCTCCCCCTTTTTGGCATTATCTTCTGGGAGTTGATCAACGAAAAGTACTGTTGGAGGAGCAGTGCCAGTGGTTTCCAATAAATGGGCCTTGATTGCCTTAATATCTGCTTGAGTGTTCTTGTACCTAGACTCCATAATGTTTCTCAGCTTTTGGACATGAAGTTCATGTTGCTGATCAGCCAGTTCTTTTTTATGTTGGAGAAAAGGTTGGAAAAGGTTCCAGAGCTCATTTGTAGCAAAAGCTTGTGGTGGAGCAGGTGCTTGAGGTGGAGCAACAGTGGATTGCATCTTTTGTGTTTTCAATGCCTGCTGTAGCATATTTTTAAGATCTGCAACAGATGTATCCAACTTTTCAATTCGTTCCATCAAATCCTGATATTTTAAATCATCACCCAATTTAATGGGATCATCTGATTTCCCACTATTAGTGGTTTTATCAGTGGTTGAGGTAGGGAGTGTACTCCAAACACTAACCACTGATGCCCCTATTTCTTGGTACTGGGGTCTTCTTCCTTCAACACTTGACAACCTTTTGATGTTGCCAGTAGGATAAATAAATCCACTGGTGGTTGGCAGAGGTGCTATGTAAGGAATTGCCTCCAAGGAAGTCTTATTAATGTAACCACTGTCCAACTGTAAATCAGTGGGTTCAACAGTTGTAGTGGCTGCTTCACTTGGACTACCACCAAGAGTTACATGTAACTCAAGGGGAGTAACTTCCTCAGGTTGTGTTGGTGGGTTAGCAAAGATTGATACATCAGACCCAGTCATTTGTTGAGGTATGTTCTCATTGATAGGTGATTGAGAAGGACTGGTTAGTGCCTGGTTCAAATCAATTGCATCCAACAGCAGTTTAGTTGGTGAGGGAATTGTGGATGTGAGGTTTGGTGTAGAAACAGGATTTGCTCCGGGCATTGAGCTGTGGATGATGAAACCAAGTGATTCAGAGCATCATGATGTGGAGGCCCTAAGTGTACAACCTGCTCTTTTTGTGAAGAAACAGGAGGAGTTTTTTGGTTATGGGTTGAGATATTTGTACCAACTGCTGTGAGGAAGTAGCAGTAGTGGTTGGTTGTGACATTTGTGTTGTCACAGGCAGTAGCTCTGGTATCTCATCCTCCAGAGTTGCCTTTTTGATGGGTTTGGGGGGTTTTTTGTGTTTTTCTTTTTGTTGGCTTTTTGGTGATTTTAGGTGTGGGTTTCAAAGCAGTTGTTCTGCTGCTTTGATCACCTTGAGCAGTGGGCTCAGCAGCAGATACCTGAGGAGCAGTTGTAACTGCTAAAATCTGCTCAGGCACCTCTGCTTGTGTTTTGCAAGGTGTTGACATCCTTGTAAAAGTTTCAGCAGTTAAGCAATTTATTTGAATGGAGTCACCTTGGTTTATTGCAGAAAGATCATCCTTACTGAATTTCTTTTCAAAATAATAACTTATAAACCTTGGAAACAGTAAGAATGATTTTGTTTCAACATTATTAACCAAATCATTAAAGATTTCCCGAGAATAGTTAAAATTTTCTTCTTGAAGAATAGCATATCCCAGATTTTGAATCTTTAATGGTATTTCATTAAAAGAAGTGGTTTTGTTTGAAACACACATTAGGAGGGTATGGAATAAAAATCTTGTTGCAGAAGGAAAGAAACCTTTTTGTAAGGTAGCTTTCGTCATCATTGTGTCTGCATAGCCTCCCTCAATGAAGTCAATTTTCAACTCGTTTTTAGGGAAAGAAATTTTACCTTGCTGATCCTCGAGTTGAAAGACCTCTGAAATTGACTGTGGTGTGATTTGGACATTTTTACCCTTTAGAGAAGAGTTGATGGCAATTACAATTTCTCCTTGTGTTTCAAGGGTTGCATTCTTCCAAAACCCTCTTTGGGTTGCCAAAATAGATTGGTGCATTGGCTGTTAACAAAGTTTTGTTCTTTGATTTAGCCATGGTGTCGATGATGGAGTCGAAAGCTTCTGTGGTGCCGGGTTTTGTGAGAAGACCCAGAAGATTGTGAGATGGTTTGTGTGGAATTTCAGTGGGATTGGCCTTTTGAGAGACCGCTTTCGACGATGATTTTGAAGTGGGTTTTTGCAGATTGCTTCGATTTTGTCATTTTAAAGATGATGATCGAAGAAACTTGTGAAGAAATGAGATGGAAAAACTGTTTTGAGAAGAGAATTTTTGAGAATTCAATTCGACAGTAAAACCCTGTTTTTTATGTGAAGTGGGGGTTTTATAGAGGAAAAAGTGAAGGCTGACGTGGTAGCAGTTACAAAAGTACTGACCACTATGTACTGCCCACATGCCAAACTCTGATGAAAGGAAGGACAATACTTTTATGAAAGTTACTGATGAAGGCAGTGGTTACAACAGTAAAATGGAAACAGTGGATGATTTTCACTATCAGTGGATAGCATATCAGTGTATAAGACTCTGCTTTTGAACAACAGAGTTTATCAAGGAAATGAGAGAACAGAGGATGGCTTTCAGTAGTGGACAGACTTTGTAGTAGAGCAGACTTTTGAACAATCAGAGGCTATGGCAGACTTTTAAGGATTTAATGAAAATTTCATTTTTAGCTATTTTTAAGGATGGATTTTTGATTTTCTGAAAACATTTTAATGCTTTTTATTCATAGAACGACAAGATGTTGCTTGTTATTCCATGTTTAGCATCCCAATTCTAGAGACCAAGCTTTCAAAAGTGGCTATATCAATTGCTTTTGTGAGCACATCTGCCAACTAGTCTTTAGTTGGGACATGATGCAGAGAAATCAAACCTTTTTCATAGCAATCCCTCACAAAGTGATGTCTGATGTCGATATGCTTGGTGGTTGAATGGGAAACTGGATTTTTGATGATATTTTCTGCTGCCTGACTGTCCAACATGAGTGGTGTCTTTAAGGCAGTGATACCAAAATCCAACAACTGATTTTGAAGCCACAAGAGTTGGGCTGTACAGCTTGCCGCAGCAATATATTCAGCTTCAGCAGTGGATGTTGAAACAGCTGCTTGCTTTTTGCTTTGCCATGAAACTAAGTAATCACCTAGAAACTGGCACCCTCCTGATGTGGACTTCCTTGTGGTGTTACAACCAGCAAAATCACTATCTGAAAATCCTGAAAGCTTGATATTCCCATTAGCTGGATACCAGATACCAAGTGTGGGAGCATTTTTTATGTATCTGAATATCCTTTTTACAGCAATAAGGTTGGATTTTCTAGGGGCTGATTGACTTCTTGCACAGACACATGTTGCAAACATGATGTCTGGCCTAGATGCAGTTAGGTACAACAAAGACCCAATCATGCTTCTATATAAGGTTTGGTCAATCAGCTCATCCTTTTCATCAGACATGACAAGCTTATTTGTTGCCATGGGTGTGCTGCATGGTTTACAATCATTCATATCAAATTTGTTTAAAAGTTCTTTTGCATATTTGCTTTGATGAATGAAAGTACCATTTTGCATTTGCTGAACTTGGAGACCAAGAAAGCATTGCAGCTCACCCATTGCAATCATTTCAAACTCAGCTGTCATGAGTTCCCTAAACTCTTCACACATTAAGTTACATGTGCTTCCAAAAATAATGTCATCCACATAAATCTGGACAATCATTAAATCCTTCCCTCTCCATTTTAGAAACAGTGTTTTATCAACGGTACCTCTTTTGAAACCATTTGAGAGTAGGAAGTTGGAGAGAGTTTCATACCAGGCCCTTGGTGCTTGTTTCAGGCCATACAAGGCTTTGTTTAGCCTGTAGACATGATCTGGATAAAATGGATCCTCAAAGCCTGGAGGTTGACAAACATATACCTCTTCTTGAATTGTACTATAGAGGAAAGCACTTTTGATATCCATTTGAAACACCTTCATGTTGTGGTTGACAGCAAAGGCCAGGAACAGTCTAATGGCTTCCAATCTTGCAAAAGGGGCGAATGTTTCATCATAATCAATCCCCTCTTCCTATCTGTAACCTTGAACCACAAGCCTGGCTTTATTCTTGACAACAATGCCCCTTTCATCTATTTTGTTCTTGAAGACCCACTTTGTGCCAATGGGACTAACCTCTTCTGGCAGTGGTACAAGCACCCATACTTGTTGTCTTTTAAACTGTTGGAGCTCTTCTTGCATGGCTTCTACCCATCTGTTGTCTTTCAGTGCCTCTTGGTACTTGACAGGCTGATGGAGTGATACAAAACCTGCAAAAAGACAAATTTTTTGGGTTTGGCTTCTTGTGAGCACCCCTTCATTGATGTTGCCAATGATTTAATCTGGTGGATGAGATCTCAAGAAGATTAAATCTCCTTGGTATGGTATGATGGCATTTGTTGGTGAGGGCTGCAAATGTGTATCATCTGAGCTAACCACTGCTGGTGACTTTGATGACCCAGCAGTGGCTACAAAAGGTGGTGGAATGGGAGGTAATGAAGTGGACACCTGCTGACTTTTATCCACTGTTTGGGGACTTTTGTCAGCAGTGTTTGAGGATGTGGAAGCAGTGGTTTGTGACAACTCATATCTCAGAACCTTCCTTGACACTTTGATGTAACTTGTATGAACAGTACGTGACTAGTTGACGTGTTTGATTGTAATGGAATATTATGTTTTGTTATGCTATGTGCTACGTAAGTATATGTGAATTTTATAAGCTCGGTTGCACAACACTTGTCTGGTCGCACAAGCCATTGGGCCGCACACTTTGTTCCTTTCTCTCACACTCTTCTCGGCCCACTATGCTTGAACTCGAGACCATGGGTAGCCCAAGGGATGGGTTCGGCCCACTCTCTTTTGCGCATACACATACCCTTTGTGGGTGTTTACTTATCATTATTTGCAAAACAAGGAAACACACACACAAACCCTACTCGCTTTCTTCTCTCTCTCGAAGCCGACAGCCAACACCCCTCTTATTCGAAGCCCTTGCATCGATCAAACCAATCCATTCAACATTCCGGTTAGTGTTCCATCATTAGTAGTTTGCCATGATCTTGTTGTTGTGTTGTGATAACATGGGTTTCATGTTAGTGCTTCAATTGATGAGATTGTGCTTGAACTTGTACCCTAAATAGATTGATATAAGGTTTTGATGATTAATGATTTCATGAGTAAATGGTTGATGTGTTTTGCGTGATGATGATGTGATAATACATGCTACTTGAATTATGATTCTCGAATAAGTGTTGTGATGTATGCTTGGGTTGATAATTTGATGCTCATAATTCAGGTCACATGATAGTACTCGAAACTGTTAACCTAATGATCCGGTTGAATGCTTAATTATGGTTCATGATTAGAGAATAGTTAGATTTTATGATTTCTGAGTAATTGTTGAATTGATCTAAATTGAAACTGCCAAAACTTGTTAGCTGATGTTACGGAATTGATGAGCTTGAAATAAGGATGTTTGTTGCACGTTTAGTCTCGACACGGGTTACGAGTCGAGAACTCCTAGTCTCGACTCGAGACCACAGCACCCTCACACAAGCAGCATAACTCGAGACCATGGTTGCGGGTCCGGTTGCGACTCGAGACCGTCTAGTCTCGACTAGTACATGCATGACTCGAGACCTCCACAGTTGCGACTCGAGAACTCTTAGGGTATAACTCGAGACCGCACAGTCTCGACTCGAGATCTGTAGTCTCGACTCGAGACCACGTACACATGCTCACTGATTTGGACTTGCACACTGTTACGGGCTTAGGTGATTGGGCTGTACTGTTGGGCTTTGTTTGCTACATGATTTCTACTGTTGAACTAGCACTGTTGTTGAACTGCCATGCTAGACGTGTATGCCATGATCGTTACTTGTGTACAATACGTGTAGAACATACGTGCACTACTTGAATATGAACCTGACTTGAATGGTAACTATGTTAGGACGTGGTTGACCACTTATAGCTTGACCGACTTTCTGTGTATCTGCCGAGTAAACCAAGGTGAGTTCACACTAGCCAAGGCATGGGATTCCCAGGGGTTGGGAATGGGATTGGATAACTACTCGTACAACCATTACTATTAAACTACTTAATACTGTCCTCGGATTGAAGGGCACGTACGTAAAACCTACGTACAGTTATACTTAATACTGTCCTCGGATTGAAGGGCACGTACGTAAAGCCTACGTACACGATCATAAGACCATCACCTCTATCAAAGGAAGTCCCTCATTTATCGACTTAATCGCCGAGGCCTATGGCGAGTGGGTCATTAGTTAATAGCGCTATTAGGTTTAACAAACCTCACACCGTGCCAGTCGGACGGGCATGTACTAATGGACTATGGGCAAAGGGTCAATGCTGATAGACATTGACTTAGGGCACCTCTTACATTTTCGTAGCAGTCGATACGCGTGGTCTAGTAACACATGGGAAGCCCCCACTAATCATCGCACACATGCCTGGATTGGCCGCGATAAGGATTAATACGATACATGGTTACAAAACGAACATACGATTTACAAAATGAATACTTTAACCAAACAACCAACTGTGAACTCGCTCAACTTTGTTGTTGATTCGTTGCTACATGCCTTGCAGGTCATTAGGTACCCATGGAGCTTGCACAGGGAGGAACGGTCGTTGTGGAACATGGCGATGTGTGCCATGCTTTAAACGTTACTTTATTTCATATTTAATACTTGCTATGGGTTTTACGAATTATGCTTCCGCTAAACACTTAACTATGCTTTGGTTTTTGAACACCTTTCATATTGTTTGGTTGAATTATGTTTACATTACATGCTTGTTCAATATGATTGGTGTCTTGATCTTGGTCAGTCACGCCTCCAAGCGGTGATACTCCGCGTGTGGATTTTGGGGGTGTGACAGATTGGTATCAGAGCCATTGGTTATAGAGAACTTGGTTTTAATAAGGGAAAAACGTTTTGTTAAAACTAGACTATAACCTGTACAGTGCTCTACGATCCACAACGACGCTTCACTCCACGTCCAAGGCTCGACATTCTAGGTGATATGGTTTATGTCTTACTACCTACATGCTAGATTACGTAGAACTTTGCTCATGATATGCTTAGTTAGTATAGCTACAGTTGCTTGAACACTTGTGTGCTTACTCTCTTCTGTCATCGCACTTTCGCGAACCTTTCTCACTCATATTTCCTTCGATGTGGAGAATCATGAGTGTACGTGTGAACCTAACTCAAGCCCAGCTGACGGCTCTTATCAACGAACTAGTTACGACAGCACTCGCAACCGCTCAGGCAGGAGGTATAACCTGCTGTTCCGAACCTATCCTAGGATGTTAGATCCTACTCTCATGACCCAACTCTTGCGCTCAACCCAGTCCTTTCTTTCTCGCGCAACAAGGTCAGAACGCTCAGCCACCTGTGTGCACATTCAAAACTTTTATGGACTGCCGATCTACTACTTTCAGCGGCACTGAAGGAGCTGTTGGACTCCTCCACTGGTTCGGGAAGCTCGAATCGATCTTTGAAATGTGTGAATGCCCCGAGGCTCGTAGGGAGCAATATGCCATTGGTACTCTCGAAGGCACTGCGCTAACTTGGTGGAACGCGTAAGTTCAGATGCTGGGGCTGGCGGCTGCTAATGCCACCCCATGGAATGATTTTAAGGAACTGGTCAAACGTAAATACTGTAGTCGTGATGACATCCACAAGCTGGAAGTGGAGTTCTTTAACCTGAAGATGACGGGGTCAGAGATAGAAGCGTACGCTAATCGATCCAAGGAACTGGCAACGTTATGCCCAACTGTGATGGGTCCTCCCATCAAACGCATCGAGCTGTTCCTCAAAGGCTTAGTACCAGAGATTCGAAGCCATGTGACTGCTGCTAACCTTGCTACTATCCAGGATGTTACACGCCTCACAGACCAGGCAGTGGAACAGAACAGACTGCCTAAGCGTATAGGTACTGCCACTACTACTACTTCTGCTACCCCAGTGACAACAAACGAAAGTGGGATTGAACCCCTAGCAAGGGATCGACTACGGTTCCGTCCCAAGCACAGCAGCGAAAGATCGATGACAACCAAAGTCCTGGTCAGTAACCTTTTGGTAGTGCAACTGAAATCATTAGCAGGATGGATACAGGGGAAACTACCCTAAGTGCAAATGATGTAAATTGCACCACAGCGGGCAGTGCAACCGAAATCATTGACAATGATGCAACAAGCTTGGCCATGGAGCCAAAGATTGTAGAAGCTCACGTCCTGCAAACAAGAACCGACAACAGCAGCCACAAGCTCCACAAAACCAGCAGCAACATCAGGGTAACAAGAGACGCCATCAGTGTAGTGCTGAAGGTCACTTCAAGAGACACTGTCCACAGTGGAACCAGAACCAGAATCAGAACCACAACCAAGGAAACGGGAACAATATTGGAGGCAACAGCGGGAGTAATAACGACGGCAATGGTGCCAGGGGTCGAGTGTTCCTGATTGGTCAGGGTGATGCTAGGAATGTCCCCAACGTATGATGGTTTTGACATCGTTATTGGTATGGACTGGTTATCCCAACACCAAGCAGAGATTCTTTGCAACGAGAAGATTGTCTGCATCCCTCGTCCAGGTGATGAACCTCTCATGATTCGTGGTGACAAGAGTGGTGTTGTTGTGAGCATCATCTCTTTCCTTAAGGCTCAGAAGTGCTTAAGAAAGGGCCACACTGCTATCCTGGCTCTCGTTACTGACACCTCGAAGAAAGAGAAGAAGATAGAAGATTTTCCAATTTTACGCGATTATCCTGAGGTATTCCCTGAGGAGTTGCCTGGCCTTCCGCCTCATAGTGTAGGACCGTATTTGACAGTCAAGTGAGTCAATCTGAGCTAGAACCTACTGTTTATGCAGCGGAAATACACAAACAGCATGAATCAAAGTAGAAGTTGAGTAGAAACAGATGCAGATCACTTTAAACATGTTTTCTCATTAATTCTTCACAAAACAAACGAGCAGCAGTTCGGCTACAATAGACATGAACGCATACCAAATAAGAAAACAACATACCTATATATAACCTTCAGATTTCGCTTGAACATGTCTCAAGCGAAATCTTAACATGTGATTTCGCTTGAGATTAACAAAACATGCTTTCAAGCGAAATCTCTAACATATAAGCTTAAACTTTCATCTAGACCCCTGTACTATACAAACTTGACATATTTAGACCCTAGACTAAGATGTAGGCTTTAGACATCGTGTACCAACAAACTCCCCCTTGGATACAGCCGGAGTCTTCAGTCTTGGTCTTCAAACATTACAGGGATTTAAACTTCTCTTTTTCTAAACATATACTTCTTCAGCAGTTTCCTAAGCTTCTTTTTATCTATCGCAGACTCCCCCTTTCATCAATCTTCTGTGCTTTTGGGATCAACATCTAGATTACCAGCAACAAGCTTCTTTTTTTTCATCAAGCTCGTCTTCAGACTCCCCCTAAGACTCTGCTATCGGGATCTTAATCTTGAACTTTTACCTGCAAATCTCATACATTTATAAGAATAGACATTTTAAATGACCAGAATTGATAATCTGGTTCTTTCACAATTCTATAAAGATTTGACTATATAAAGAATCCAAACAACTAAACTTCTCATTTTAAAATTTTGATTTTTAACACTTTTCTGATTAAACACCATCACACCCAGTCAACCAAGTCCAAGTTAATGACCTTGGTCAACTGCTTGATCTACCAAGTCCAAGTTAATGACCTTGGTTGATCGATTTATGAAGTACACAATTATTTCATTCTGAAAATAGTTCAAACAAATGAACTTTTGAACATTTTGAACTTTCAAACACTTTCCAACTGTCCAACACTGTACCAATCATTGTTCTGCATCACCAGCTTACCCAGCCCTCATCATATACTAACATTATCTGCACAAAGCTTTGATCCTCCGATTCCCAACATCGGTTGTCAAAAAAATAAAATGAGAAAAGAAAATCTTTTTGGATTTTAACAGGATAAACTGAAACTATGTACACACAATCTTTTTGTGAGCGTGTTAAGGGATCATATCAGCTGCCGGCGAGATACAAGTACCATTAAGCTGAATTACATTACCAATATTAAACAATTTGCATTGATTGCCGATATACTGATCCACTTTAAATTCTTACACATTTCTCAATCTGTTCAGGATACAGATTTAATGTTTTAAGACTTAAACTTATACGTGTGTCCCACCTCTTGAATATACTCCCGTATCCAGAATCCCAATAATCAGTCTTACAGGTGAGTATACTACAATGATATCTGTACATAATTTAGGTATGCGAGGGCCGAGGGATCTCAGGTCGATACTTCCGTATACGCAGAGAGATATCAGCTTCGACTTTTCGGAATGTCCCCTTTAGAGGATCTTTTAGCTACAACAGCAGCGACTATCAATTTTATTATTTGATCGGCATGCTGAGGATTTATGCTGTGTTTCAAGCATTTGCAGAAAGTATTATCCAAGGACTAGGTCAGAACTACCGTTCAGCAGAAGTCTCGAAATAATACCCCAGACATCATTGAGTATAAAGACCTAGTATATCAGATCATGAGACCTTTCAAACGAGATTTCAGGGGTTACCTATATATCCAAGTAGTGTTCCCCACGAAAAAGCAAGTAAATTTTATGTTAATATCCCGAGCATTTTTACTGAATGTGTAAAAACCTATCGGCATATCATCTACAAGACTGCTTAACATATTTATACATTACATTTCTTTAGCGTACTGCATCTGTCTAGCTGATGTACTATCATTTCCCTTTTTTACACAAACTCATTTTTACTTTTTCAAATGTTTTTGGTTTTTGTAGATTTTATCATGTTTTTGTATTTTTCTGCAAACTTTCTCCCCCTAAAAAGAAAAACATATTTTTGTGTTTTTGTTTTTATCGAAAAGCAGAAAATCAACTGTACAAACAAAATTGACAACTCGACAAAGGTTCACGTCAGATCGCCGCCCAATTCGGCTTCACATTCAATAACCCTCCCAGATTGCAGATTTTTTATCCCGTTCAATTTCAAAAGATAATAAAATCTCTTTTTGTCAAATGGTTTAGTATAGAAATCCGCTTTCTGATCATCGGTTTGCACGTGTTCAATCCGAATTAACTTTTTCTCACGACAATCACGGATAAAGTGGTGACGGATTTCAATATGTTTTGTTTTCGAATGGTGAACCGGATTTTTTGTTATGTTAATGGCTGCTTCATTGTCCACGAAGATCGGAGTATCTAAGAATTGCAAACCGTAATCGCGCATCTGCTGTTGGATCCAAAGGATCTGAGAGCAACAGCTGGAGGCTGAAACGTATTCAGCCTCGCAAGTAGAAAGCGCTACTGCGGTTTGTTTTTTACACTGCCAAGTGACGAGTCGAGTTCCGAAGAATTGACACCCAGCAGTGGTGGACTTTGCGTTTTGCATGCAGCTCCCAAAATCAGAATCAGCAAAACCAGATAAAGTAAAGTCACCCGAGCGAGGATACCACAAGCCGATGCTTGGTCAGCCTTTCAAATACCATAAGATACGTTTCACAATGGTCAGGTGTGACTGCTTTGGATTTGACTGATATCTGGCACAGAGACACGTCGGGTACATTATATCCGGACGGGAAGCCGTGAGATACATTAGAGAACCAATGATAGATCGGTACAATGTCTCGTCCATCTTTACACCATTCTCGTCTGGACATATCCCATGATTCTGTGCAAGGGGGGTTGATGCAGGACTGCAATCTGTCATGTCGAGCACGTCCTTCACATACTTTGATTGATGAATGAAGATTCCGTCGGGCATTTGTTCCACCTGCAGCACAAGGAAGAACTTCATCTCCCCCATCGAACTTATCTCGAACTTCTTTTTCATTACCCTCGCAAATTCTATGCAAAGATCGTCGTTGGTAGATCCAAAAATAATATCGTCTACATAAATCTGCACAATCAACAAGTGGCCTGCCTCTTCCTTTGTGAACAAGGTGTTGTCTACTGTCCCTCTTGTGAACCCGTTGTCCAGCAAGTATGTCGAAAGCGTCTCGTACCAGGCTCTCGGGGCCTGGTGAAGTCCGTACAGCGCTTTATCCAGTAAATACACCTTGTTTTTGTGTAGTGGATCTGTGAACCCCGGTGGTTGCCCCACATACACTTCTTCTCTTATAGTTCCGTAAAGGAAGGCTGATTTGACGTCAAGTTGATATACTTTGAAATTTTTCCATGACGCGAAAGCTAGAAAAATCCGGATTGCCTCAAGTCTAGCCACCGGCGCGTAAACTTCATCATAATCTATTCCTTCCTGTTGACTGAAACCTTGAACCACAAGTCGTGCTTTGTTTCTCACCACGACACCTCTGTCATCACGTTTGCACTTAAAAACCCATTTTGTCTTGATTAACTTCTGGTTTTGTGGCAAATCAACAAGTCTCCAGACGCCCAGCTTTTCGAACTATTGCAGTTCCTTCTGCATTGCATTCACCCAACTATCCTCAGTCAATGCCTCTTTGTAGGTTCTGGGCTCTATCTGTGAAATAAAACATTTTAATGAGACTTCTTTCTGCATATCAGCAATAGATGAATAGAAACATGTAAGAGCTTGACCTATTTGATGTCGGGTTTTGACACCACTTTGTAGGTCACCAATAATCTGTTCTGAGGGATGATAAGACAACGTCCGTGGCACAGCATTATCAGGCACATTCACTTCCGATTCTAAGCTCGATATGTCAAGATCAACGGTTTGATCCTCAGCTTCCATTGGATCCTCGTCAAAAATCAGAGCGGGTTCTGCTTCTGAGTCGTCAGATTCGTCAAACGATGGAACTGGTTCCTCTGGTGGTTCGTAAACTGTTCCACTCGGTCCTGCTTCATCATTGTGAGTACCTACGGTGGGTTGAGAAACTTCTAGCGGTCTACACATTTGCTCCTCTAACATATTTTGCTGATATAGATACATAAGAGCTAGTTCCTCATCACTCGGCTCGACCGGCAGATGAAACGACTCCCAGAGCTTATCGTAGTCGAACAGGAATCTTTGTCCGGGAAGTTGTGCTGATGGAGTATGCTTCTGACAATCCACGTGTTGAACTTGAATCACCTTACTCAGACATGGTACGAACACCCTCTTGAGTGGGCTAGCGTAACCTACAAAGAAACCTTCATTAGCTTTAGCGCCAAATTTACCATTTTCGTCAATAAAAGTGCAAGGAGACCCAAATGGCTCCAAAAACTCAAGATTCGGCTTATAACGGTGCAGCAGCTCAAAGCAAGTCTTTTTATACTTCTTGACAGTGAGAACTCTATTCAAAGTGTAACAGGCTGCTGATACGGCTTCACTCCAGAAAAAAATTGGTAGCTTGGAATCGGCTAACATTGTACGGGCTGTTTCAATCAGGGTTCGATTCTTTCGTTCAGCTACGCCGTTTTGTTGTGGTGTGTACGGCGCACTGAATTCATGAAGAATTCCCTTCTCGTTGCAGAATTCGTATATCTTGTTGTTCTTAAATTTCGTTCTGTTGTCGCTCCGAATCCTCCGAATTGGCAGCTTATACACCGTTTCCATTTTCTTGAAAAGCACCATCAAAGACTCAAAAGTTTGATCTTTTCATTCCAAGCACACTACCCAAGAAAATCTCGTAAAATCATCAGTCACCACCAAGCAATATAAGTCTCCACTGATGCTCTTTACATTGACAGGCCCGAAGAGATCCATGTGCAATCTCTCAAGAGGTAACCTGATTGTATTCATCATCTTCAATGGATGTGACTTCCGAGTTTGCTTTCCTTTCTTACATGCTACACAATCATCATTTAAGTGAAAATTCTTCAAATTTACACCATCAACTAAATCATTATGTACCAAAAAGTTCATTTTGCGAACATGAATGTGGCCCATCTTACGATGCCACATTATTGAATCTTTTTCTGTCGCTTTAGTCTTTGACACAAAACACTGTTTCTGATGAGTTGTTGGTGTTACGATGTTCATATCAAGATAATAAAGATCATACTCCCGTGGAGCACGCAACAGCACCATCTCATCAGGGATTTTAAACCCTGGTTTCAAAACCACACATTCAGTTTTTGTAAAATGTACACTAAAATCTTTATCACAGATTTGTGAAATACTGAGTAAATTGTTTGTTAACTCTATTACGTAGTTCACTTTGTCGAATGAAATCACGCCATTTGACAGTGTTCCTTGACCAACGATCCTTCCACCTTGGTTACCGGCAAATCCAACATAGCTTCCATTTACAGATTTGACATCATATAACAAAGCAAGCGTCCCAGTCATATGTCATGAAGCGCCACTATCCATGATCCATTTTGACAATATAGACTTGGGCAGCCCCTGCAAACATCATAACAAATTTATTCAAACAATGAACTCCATGACTTTTTGACTTCTTGAACACTCCCAAACACTACATCACACTTCTCATCAGTCTTAGGAAAGTCAAATGTGACATTCGGAACATCAGTTTTAGCTTTTGGTTTTACTTCATTTTTTATTGGTGGAAATTCTGACTCAAAATCTGCAAGAAATTTGTCAAGTTCAAACTCAAATTTATGATTATCATTAACACCCACCTTTGATTCATAAAATTCCTTTACCCCTTTGACTTTTCTGTCAACCATTTTTCCGAAAATATTTTGAATAGTGGGATTAAAAGCTTTTGAATCAAACTTTAACTCATTCTCCATTTTCTTCACCTCAACTGATTGTGATTTAGTTTCAAAAACTTTTGTTTCATTCTTCAAAATGTTTTCCATCTTTTTCTCCTCGACCGATGGTTTTGACTTTGCAACCCATAATTGATTTTCAAAAATTTTCGTTTTTGGATAAATCTTTGAAGTCTTTTGAGACTTTGAAAATTCGCCAATCTCAAATATCGATTTCGGCTTATCTTCCGACTTCAACGATTCACCCCTCTTCAAAATGCGGATTTGTGAAACCATTGGTTTTTTACCCTTTTTGTCAATTGATGACTTAGGTTGAGGTTTTTGAACAACAGGTTTAATGACAGGTTTTTCAAAAACTTTCTTGCATTGTTTTTCCATGTGCCCGATTTCATTGCAGCGATAACAAATTCTTTTGTCATATTCAACAAAATTTGATTTGATTGATTCTTCTTTCAATTTCTTTGCTGCATTGAAATCGTCAACTGCCTTTTGACTAAAAATGTATTCCTTCTCATCATGCACACTTGGACCAACAACAAAAACATCATTCATTTTATCTTTTGAATTGACAACCTTCTTAGCCATCTTTTTCTCAAAACCAATTCCTTTGTTTTTAAAGTTGTTACCAATTTTCTTGTTACCATTACCTACCCATTCCTTTTTTCCCGAGTTGTTAGGATGTAATGTAACAAACGATTTTTTAGGTTTTGAAAAGAATTCTTTGTTATTAACCTCATCAATGTTCATCTCAACCAATTTAAAAACTTTCTCAACATTCTCAATTTTCACATTCTGAAGAGGATACTCGAAATCGGAGTAAAGTTTGTCTGTTCCAATCATAGTGTAAACTACCATAATCAGATCATCATTCGCACTCTTGTCCGATTTCGGTATGAACCGTTCCAAGAAATTACCCTCATCTTCAGAATCTATAGCATCTTTCTCAGATTGAGACTTCTCAGAGTTATCAATCTCTTCATCTAACACCTTATCAACAACGGTTTTGATAACCTGTGATTCGTTATCGGTATCGGATGCAGAGAATGTAACATCAATGCTTTCAGGAAAATCATCCTCAATTGATCTCAATTTGAGATTCAAAGCAGCTTCCACCCCATCTGGATATTTCTGTGTGTAATGATTCCACATTGGGGGTGGAACACTCTTAAAGACTGGTGTTTCATCAGGTTGTTTCGGAACAATCTGTTCAATCACATATGAAGATGCAACATAACTCATCAACTTCTTATCAATTCTTTCATTTTCAATTTTTGTTAACTCCAATTCCCTTTTTAATGAAGCAATGGTGTCCAGATGAAAATTGATTTCTTTTTGTTTATCCATAACAGTTGATTTTAGCAATTTCGTGGCTTTGTCATTCTCAAGACTTTCATCTTGAATCATTTTGATAGAGTTAGCCAATTTGTCATATGCTTCTTTTACTTCGCTCAGATCAAATTTTAGCATGTCTGCATGATGTTTCAATTCCTGATACTTAGTGTCTTTCTCAAGACACTCCATGCACGGTTGTAAACACTTCTGGCATGGTGTTTCAGGAATTGAAACAATTTTCTCAATAACCTATTCATGACACACATTTTTCACATCTTGTTTACCGACACTTTCCAATTCAGACTCAGACACTTTGACTTCCTGAACTCCAGATTTCTGATCAGACTCCTGTTGGACTGACACATTACTGACAGACTCTGACTTCTCGAGTTCTGAATCTACCTCTCTTAGCTTCGCCATGAGAGCTTTGTCAGCTATATCTTTCAAAGTCTCTTCAGTCAACTCTTTCGACACATCTATCAACTCTTCAACGACTTCTTTGTTTTCTTCAAACCTTGGACATGATCCGGTCTTTGGTTCTTCAAAGTAACCTGCAAAAGATTCAGAAATGTTAGGAGGTAATACATATTTAATTAAACTTCCCAAAACCTCTTGCTTAGACTGATAATAATTCACTTCATCAGCTAATACTTCCATATCAATCGCATTATCAACAGAAACCTCTTCAGCCACTATTTCCGGATCAGACACTGTCTCAGAAATTTCAACAACTTCAGCCATCATGGCCTGTCCATCGCTATCAGGGATATACTTATCCCAGCTGAAACCTGCAGCTACCTTCTCATCGTCTTGATTCACGATCATCGCTTTTTCCGGTTTATTTTCAATTTGTGGTCTTTGAACAGTTGAATGTTGATTTGGTCGGTGATAGATCGCTTGCTTGTAATAATCGTTGGTGAACGGGTTTTGATGATTGTTTACTTCACGATTCGGGCATTCTCTTTTGAAATGACCACGTTCTTTACACTTGAAACATGTAACTTTCGATTTGTCAAACCCTAACTTCTGATCGGGGCCTGATAAACTGTTCCGGCCTGTAATTTCCATGAAACGTTGTGCTCTTCTAACCAAACTTGCCATTCCCCATTTTATATCGATGAACTCAAGCTCTTCCAGGTCGATCTGGTCGTAATCCTCTTTTGTCATATCAGGATTACCAATCCTACCCGCCACTAATCCTTCATAAGCCTCTAGAACGGAAGCAAGTACCGCAATGTGTTGTCTCGCGGCAGTTTCAGTAATTTCATTTCCATTCTTAATATTCACCGCGATGTTGCACTGCACCCCAGAAACATAAGCCTGATTATTTGAACTTGTAGAGCTTTGAGGTGAAGACTGCTCTTAAGCTTTGAAGTTTGGATCATAGTTCACAAATGGTGAAGGCTTGTTTGATTGTGGAGTGTTTGTGGAACTACCCAAATTTACATCAGCACTAAAACCCGTCTGTATCTTTGGACTTTGATTTGTTTCTACAGGAATACTTCCTTTGTAATACAGAGATATGTCTTGCTGCACATTTGCTGAATTCATTTGTTTAATCTTTGTTAGTTCCAATTCATGTGCCTCAATTTTCTCATTGAAACCACTCAGATTCATACTAGCAAAACTTGTATTGTTCTTTAACACCATCAGATACGTTCCCCACTCATCATAAGGTAATGTGTCTGCTAATTTGTCGATCCACTCTTCGTTTGTCTTGGTTATCTTCAATCTTCCCATCTCCAAAACCAAATGGCAGTATCGTTCAATCAATTGCTTCGTGGTTTCCCCTTTCATTCCCGTAAAAATGTCAAACTGCTTGTTTATCAATGCCTTTTTGTTTTTCATCATCTCTCCACTTCCTTCAAACTTTAACAACAATTTATCCCAAAGGGATTTTGAATTGTCTTCGTGATGTAACAGTACCAAGATATCCTCCTTAATTGCTTGTTGAAGGATGCTCATCATTTTCTTTTCAGCCTTAAAGTCGGCTTGTTCCGTTTGGGTCAAACTTCCAATCACTTTCGCATGACCCATACCATCAACAGGAGGTACATATTTTGTATCAATCTTCAACCAGCTCTCAAAATGATTAGCTTGAACCCACGTTTTAAATCTTCCTGCCCAACTCGAATATTCGTCGATGTTCATGAGTTTAGGGGGCTTTTGCATCGTTCCCAATTCGTTCTCCATGTTGACGTTTTGTATAACACTACTCGAAGTTTGTCCTGCTACCATACCACAGCCCGAGAAGAAGTTATAAAACTCTTGATGTTCCATTTTTTTAGGTTTACCGAATAGTTTTTTTTTTAATTTTCAAACACACACTTTTCACAAAATCAGACGATCGAACAAAATCATGAACACTATGGACTTCTCAATATACTCAAGCGAAATCCACAATTTCGCTTCAAAATACTATTTCGGAGTATTTCAAGCGAAATCCACAATTTCGCTTCAAACCAACAACGACTTTTCAAGCTAAAACAGATTATTTCAAGCGAAATCCACAATTTCGCTTCAAAATACAAACTTTTCAAGCTAAATCAGATTGTTTCAAGCGAAATCCACAATTTCGCTTCAAAATACCAACTTTTCAAGCTAAATCAGATTGTTTCAAGTGAAATGTAATTGCTCGTTCAAGCGAAAACTGATTTTCAGGTCATTTTTATCTGTTTTAGTCTGAATTTAAAGCTGATACTCTCAAGGATTTGTTATTAGACAATTTTACATGATATACTTAAATCTCAGTCCATTTTGTCCGTCGGAAAGGTCTGAAACTCAAAAAGTGTAAGAAAACGGCTTTGATTCGGGTCAACTAGCTCACAACTGGCTCTGATACCAATTGTAGGACCGTATTTGACAGTCAAGTGAGTCAATCTGAGCTAGAACCTGCTGTTTATGCAGCGGAAATACACAAACAGCATGAATCAAAGTAGAAGTTGAGTAGAAACAGATGCAGATCACTTTAAACATGTTTTCTCATTAATTCTTCACAAAACAAACGAGCAGCAGTTCGGCTACAATAGACATGAACGCATACCAAATGAGAAAACAACATACCTATATATAACCTTCAGATTTCGCTTGAACATGTCTCAAGCGAAATCTTAACATGTGATTTCGCTTGAGATTAATAAAACATGCTTTCAAGCGAAATCTCTAACATATAAGCTTAAACTTTCATCTAGACCCATGTACTATACAAACTTGACATATTTAGACCCCTAGACTAAGATGTAGGCTTTAGACATCGTGTACCAACACATAGGCAAGTCGAATTTCAAATTGAGCTAGCTCCTGGAGCAGCACCCATAGCTCGAGCACCCTATCGTTTAGCTCCAACCGAACTGGAAGAACTGTCCAAGCAATTGCAAGAACTCTTGGAAAAGGGTTTCATTCGTCCTAGCTCTTCGCCCTGGGAAGCTCCAGTATTATTTGTGAAGAAGAAAGACGGTACCTTCCGCATGTGCATAGATTACCGCGAATTGAACTAGGTGACCGTGAAGAATCGCTATCCTCTTCCACGCATTGACGACTTGTTCGACCAGCTGCAAGGGTCGAGCTACTATTCAAAGATTGATCTGAGGTCAGGCTACCATCAACCGAGAGTCCGGGATGAGGACGTCTCCAAAACGGCATTCAGAACTCGCTATGGCTATTACGAGTTTCTGGTAATGCCATTCGGGCTAACAAACGCACCTGCAGTTTTCATGGATCTTATGAACAGGGTGTGCAAACCCTATCTGGATAAGTTTGTTATTGTATTGATCGACGACATCCTGATCTATTCTAAGAGTCAGGAGGAACATGAGCAGCATTTACGACTTATTTTGGAACTCCTTCGAGCAGAACAGTTGTACGCCAAGTTTTCAAAATGCGAATTTTGGCTTCGTGAAGTCAACTTTCTAGGCCACGTGGTAAACAAGGATGGGACTCATGTTGATCCATCCAAGGTAGACTCGATCAAGAACTGACCTGCACCTCGTACACCAACAGAAATCCGTCAATTCTTGGGTTTGGCAGGCTACTATAGAAGGTTCATCAAAGACTTCTTCAAGATTGCACAACCCCTCACCTCACTAACTCAGAAAGGCGTTATCTACCGTTGGGGTAATACACAGGAATCTGCATTCCAGCACTTGAAAGATAGACTTTGTAGCGCACCTATTCTCTCATTGCCTGAGGGCACAGACGATTTTGTGGTTTATTGTGACGCATCCATTCAGGGTCTTGGTTGTGTATTGATGCAGCGGAATAAAGTTATAGCCTAATCCTCACGCCAACTCAAAGTTCATGAAAAGAACTACACTACACATGACCTAGAGCTGGGAGCGGTTGTTTTTGCACTTAAGATATGGAGACACTACCTGTATGGTACCTAATGCGCTATCTACAGTGATCACAGGAGCCTCGAGCATATCTTCAAACAGAAGGAACTCAATATGCGACAGCGACGATGGGTCGAACTGCTGAATGACTACGAATGCTCGATCAGGTACCACCCAGGCAAAGCCAATGTTGTGGCTGACGCCCTCAGTCAAAAGGACACTGCGCCCAAGCGTGTACGAGCTTTGCAACTCACTATACAGTCTAGTCTTCCTTCTCAAATACGAGACGCTCAGGTAGAAGCATTAAAACCAGAAAACGTCAGGGCTGAAGCCCTACGCGGCTCAAGGTAACGCTTAGAACAGAAGGGAGACGGTGCTTACTACGTAATAGGACGCATCTGGGTCCCGCTCTATGGTAACCTACGAGAGCTTGTGATGGATGAGGCACACAAGTCTCGCTACTCGGTACATCCTGGTTCGGATAAGATGTACCACGATATCAAAACTACGTATTGGTGGCCTAGCATGAAAGCTCACATAGCAACGTACGTTAGCAAGTGCTTGACTTGTGCGAGAGTCAAGTCGGAATATCAGAAACCTTCAGGCCTACTCCAACAACCAGAAATACCACAATGGAAATGGGAGCAAATTTCCATGGATTTTGTTACTGGTCTGCCTAGATCTCAACGTGGTAACGATACTATTTGGGTGATCGTGGATCGACTCACAAAGTCTGCTCACTTCTTGGCTATCAAGGAAATGGATAAGTTCTCCACATTAGCAGACGTTTATCTTAAGGAAGTTGTCTCGAGGCACGGAGTGCCCACCTCTATTATCTCAGATCGAGATGCACGTTTTACATCAGAACTGTGGCAAGCAATGCACAAGTCTTTTGGCTCACGATTAGATATGAGCACAGCTTATCACCCGCAAATGGATGGGCAGTCTGAACGCACCATCCAGACCCTTGAAGACATGCTTAGGGCATGTGTGATTGACTTTGGCAACGGCTGGGAAAAGCATCTGCTGCTTGTGGAATTCTCATACAATAACAGCTACCACACTAGCATTAAAGCTGCTCCGTTTGAGGCATTGTACGGGCGTAAATGCCGGTCACCTCTTTGTTGGGCAGAGGTGGGGGATAGTCAGATTACTGGTCCAGAACATGTGGTTGACACAACAGAGAAAATTGCTCAGATACGACAACGAATGGCGGCAGCTCGTGACCGCCAGAAAGTCTACGCCGATAAGGGCAGGAAACCTCTCAAGCTCCAGGTTGAGGAGCGGGTGCTACTCAAAGTTTCACCCTGGAAGGGTGTGGTTCGTTTTGGTAAACGAGGCAAACTTAACCCACGATACGTTGGACTTTTCGAAGTCATCGAGAAAATAGGCAAAGTGGCCTACAAACTAAACTTACCAGCAGAACTCAGTGCAGTTCACAACGTTTTCCACGTGTCAAATCTGAAGAAGTGCTTGTCAGATGAGACCCACATAGTTCCTTTGAAGGAGCTCACTATCGACGAGCAGTTACGATTCATCGAGGAACCAGTTGAAATCACGGACCGGGATGTTAAGGTCCTCAAGCACACTAGAATACCTCTCGTTCGAGTTCGTTGGAACTCCCGTCACGGCCCCGAGTTCACTTGGGAACGCGAAGATCAAATGAAACAAAAGTATCCCCAACTATTCGCAAACAGTACAACCACTACTGAGGCTGAAGCTACAGAATTTCGGGGCGAAATTCCAGATCAACGGGGGGAGGATGTGACACCCCAGGAAAACCATACAACTTAACTAGCTTCCTCAGTGAGTACGTACTAAATTTCGGGACGAAATTTCTTTCAACTTGGGGATAATGTGACAACTCATATCTCAGAACCTTTCTTGATACTTTGATGTAACCTGTATGAACAGTACGTGACTAGTTGACGTGTTTGATTGTAATGGAATATTATGTTTTGTTATGTTATGTGCTACGTAAGTATATGTGAATTTTATAAGCTCGGTTGCACAACACTTGTCTGGTCGCACAAGCCATTGGGCCGCACACTTTGTTCCTTTCTCTCACACTCTTCTCGGCCCACTATGCTTGAACTCGAGACCATGGGTAGCCCAAGGGATGGGTTCGGCCCACTCTCTTTTGCGCATACACATACCCTTTGTGGGTGTTTACTTATCATTATTTGCAAAACAAGGAAACACACACACAAACCCTACTCGCTTTCTTCTCTCTCTCGAAGCCGACAGCCAACACCCCTCTTATTCGAAGCCCTTGCATCGATCAAACCAATCCATTCAACATTCCGGTTAGTGTTCCATCATTAGTAGTTTGCCATGATCTTGTTGTTGTGTTGTGATAACATGGGTTTCATGTTAGTGCTTCAATTGATGAGATTGTGCTTGAACTTGTACCCTAAATAGATTGATATAAGGTTTTGATGATTAATGATTTCATGAGTAAATGGTTGATGTGTTTTGCGTGATGATGATGTGATAATACATGCTACTTGAATTATGATTCTCGAATAAGTGTTGTGATGTATGCTTGGGTTGATAATTTGATGCTCATAATTTAGGTCACATGATAGTACTCGAAACTATTTAACCTAATGATCCGGTTGAATGCTTAATTATGGTTCAAGATTAGAGAATAGTTAGATTTTATGATTTCTGGAAAATTGTTGAATTGATCTAAATTGAAACTGCCAAAACTTGTTAGCTGATGTTACGGAATTGATGAGCTTGAAATAAGGATGTTTGTTGCACGTTTAGTCTCGACACGGGTTATGAGTCGAGAACTCCTAGTCTCGACTCGAGACCACAGCACCCTCACACAAGCAGCATAACTCGAGACCATGGTTGCGGGTCCGGTTGCGACTCGAGACCGTCTAGTCTCTACTAGTACATGCATGACTCGAGACCTCCACAGTTGCGACTCGAGAACTCATAGGGTATAACTCGAGACCGCACAGTCTCGACTCGAGATCTCTAGTCTCTACTCGAGACCACGTACACATGCTCACTGATTTGGACTTGCACACTGTTACGGGCTTAGGTGATTGGGCTGTACTGTTGGGCTTTGTTTGCTACATGATTTCTACTGTTGAACTAGCACTGTTGTTGAACTGCCATGCTAGACGTGTATGCCATGATCGTTACTTGTGTACAATACGTGTAGAACATACGTGCACTACTTGAATATGAACCTGACTTGAATGGTAACTATGTTAGGACGTGGTTGACCACTTATAGCTTGACCGACTTTCTGTGTATCTGCCGAGCAAACCAAGGTGAGTTCACACTAGCCAAGGCATGGGATTCCCAGGGGTTGGGAATGGGATTGGATAACTACTTGTACAACCATTACTATTAAACTACTTAATACTGTCCTCGGATTGAAGGGCACGTACGTAAAACCTACGTACAGTTATACTTAATACTGTCCTCGGATTGAAGGGCACGTACGTAAAGCCTACGTATAGGATCATAAGACCATCACCTCTATCAAAGGAAGTCCCTCATTTATCGACTTAATCGCCGAGGCCTATGGCAAGCGGGTCATTAGTTAATAGCGCTATTAGGTTTAACAAACCTCACACCGTGCCAGTCGGACGGGCGTGTACTAATGGACTATGGGCAAAGGGTCAATGCTGATAGACATTGACTTAGGGCACCTCTTACATTTTCGTAACAGTCGATACGCGTGGTCTAGTAACACATGGGAAGCCCCCACTAATCATCGCACACATGCCTGGATTGGCCGCGATAAGGATTAATACGATACATGGTTACAAAACGAACATACGATTTACGAAATGAATACTTTAACCAAACAACCAACTGTGAACTCGCTCAACTTTGTTGTTGATTCGTTGCTACATGCCTTGCAGGTCATTAGGTACCCATGGAGCTTGCACAGGGAGGAACGGTCGTTGTGGAACATGGCGATGCGTGCCATGCTTTAAACGTTACTTTATTTCATATTTAATACTTGCTATGGGTTTTACGAATTATGCTTCCGCTAAACACTTAACTATGCTTTGGTTTTTGAACACCTTTCATATTGTTTGGTTGAATTATGTTTACATTACATGCTTGTTCAATATGATTGGTGGCTTGATCCTGGTCAGTCACGCCTCCAAGCGGTGATACTCCGCGTGTGGATTTTGGGGGTGTGACATGGTTGATGGGCTACTTTGGTCAACAACTGTTGAGGTAGCAGTGGTTGAGCTTTGACAGCTGTTTTGAACAGCTGATGCTTTTCCCATTGTGGCAGACCTTTAAGGGATGATGATTTCATACACATAGTCTAGTGTTGAATCCTCTGATGGACCTGCACTGTTAGTCTTGACAGTAGTATTTTCAAAAGTAAATTTTTCAAGATCAAACAGATCTGCAGGATTTGCTTGGATTTTCATTGATGAAAGTTCATTGAACTTTACATTCAAGGTCTCCTCCACTGCCTTGGTCCATGTATTAAACACTTTGTAGGCCTTGGCAGTGGTTGAGTATCCCAGACGATAACCACAATCAATTTTGGCTGCAAATTTTGAAATGGAATCTTTTAAGTTCAGAATAAAGCATGGGCAGCCAAACACTTTGAAGTATGAGATCAGTGGTTTGATTTTATACAGAATTTCATAAGCAGTCTTTTTGTGCCTGGGGTTTATTAAAACTCTGTTCTGGACATAGCAAGCAGTGTTTACTGCCTCTGCCCAGAAAGTTAATGGCAAACCTGAATCAGCAAGCATGGTTCTGGCAGCCTTAATCAATGTTCTATTCTTTCTTTCAACTACCCCATTTTGCTCTGGTGTTCTAGGGATGCTGTAGTGCCTTACAATCCCTTTCTTCACACAGAAGGCATCCAACTCCTTATTTTCTAAATTATGTGCCATTGTCACTCCTGAATCTTTTCACTAGAAGGTTAAATTGCTTTTCAACCTGTGTCACAAAGTCTTGCAAAATGCCTGCAGTCTCATCTTTTGAGTGTAAAAAGAAAGTCCATGTAAACCTAGAAAAGTCATCAACAATAACCAAACAATATCTTTTCTTCTTGAGGCTCATGACTTGAACTGGGCCAAACAAATCCATGTGTAGCATTTGCAAACACTGGGTTGTTTTGGACTCTTCAATGGACTTGTAAGAACTTTTATGCTATTTTCCTTTTAAACAGGAAATGCAATGTTCAGAACATGAAAACAATTTTTGTGGTACGCCTCTCACCAAACCATTTTTTAAAATTTCAGTGATTGTCTTAAAATTTGTGTGCCCCAGCCTTCTGTGCCAAAGTTCTATCTCTTTGTTAGAGGCAGCTGAGAACAGACAGGCATCAGCTCTAGGACATTCTTTAGACATATCAACAACATAAACATTGCCACTTCTTTGAGCAACAAGTTTAGTTTGACCAGTTCTGATTATTGCTTCAATCTTTTTGACCATTTCTGGTCCAACAATCCTACAACAATCTTTTGTGAAGAATGACCCAAACCCTTTGTCACTCATTTGAGACACACTCAGAAGGTTGAATTTTAGATTGTCTATCAGATTGACATTTTCAAATTTTCCATTTCCAGACTGCACTGTACCAGACCCCAGAACTTTCCCTTTACTATTATTCCCAAAGGATATATCACCCCCTCCATGGATTTTAAAGTCTTTGAGGAGGGCTTTACATCCTGTCATGTGCCTGGAGCCTCCACTATCTACATACCAAAGACTATCAAAGCATGCAGAAGCTCCCTGCACATGAAGTAAAAGGATTAGTTCATTAGGGTCTCCAAAGCCAACAGGGCTTTGGATGGGGTCTCAACAGTATCTGGGATGGATGCAGATTGATGGACAGTGGTTAAGTCAGGGGTTTGGACAGTTTTAGTACTGTTTCTTGCTAACCACTGTTGGGGGTCTTGACCAATCACCTGTTGGTAACCAAAAGGATGCCTGTTCACTTTAGGTTTAGAGGGCCTTTTGTAGGTCTCATAAACGTGTGGAATCCTTTGGTAAGATTGTTTTTCCTTGCCTTTTCTAAACTGATTGGCAGGGGGTGCATCAGTAACCTGAACATCTCTTTTGACAGATGTTTGGTTCAGCTGTTTTGTGACAGCTGTTTGAACTGGCACAAACAGTGGTTGGTTCTTGGTGAATTTGACAGATGATGATGATGGACTCAAGGATGTTTTAGCAATGTACTCATTCTTTTTCACATCAAAATTTTTGAGATACACACATGCTTGAGTTTTGTGGTTTGTTTTACCACAAACAATGCAGCTTTCAGCTGAAACAATGACACTTGTTCTGTTTAAATCATAAGCTTTTAAGTGGAAACAGTCTTTTGTTAGATGATTCCTTTTCTCACAGAATTCACAAAACAAGTTATCAAATTTTTCTTTCTTCTTTCTCTTTTCAGACTCCTTTGCAACAGAGGTTTTAACCTCTGTTGGGATGTCCTTGAGAGGAATGACTTTAGCTTTTGGAGCTTTAACACCATCTGTTGATGTAAAGTCCATTGGCTTGAAATTTTCAAGAATATCACACTCATCAGACCATTTTGGTTTAAACTGATAATCTTCAAGCTCCTCAAAAGTAGAGGATCCCATTGGTCTGTCAAGTGTGATTTTGTTACCAAGTTTGTCAGTGATTTTCACTTCTTGGCCTTTCTTGTTTGTGGGGATGAAACCAGTGGTTACATCAGTGGTTTGAATAGATTTTCCAAAAACAGTGTTTTCATCATCATGTTTTCTATAACCAACACCAAATTTCACATTGCTTTTTATCTGTTTTTCAAGCATAACCTCATACCCTTTGCATGATTCCACCCATCTTTCACAGGTGATCTGGGTGGACTCCAACTCCTTTTTGCAAACTTGGTATTTTTCTACCATAGTTTGGAGTTGAGTTTTGGTTATGCTTTGTTCTTCTTTCAGACTGCTGATCTCTTTTTCCTTTTCAGTCAATTTGTTTTTAAGTTCTTTTAAAGACCTTTCAAATTTGACTTCATCAGTTAAGATTTTATCCCGAAGGTTTTCATTTACCTCTTTGATGTTAGCAAAAGCAATAATGCACTTGTCAGAACACAGTTTTTCAAGAACTTGAGGTGATACCTTGGCAGCAGCCATCATTGCACAATCACATTGATGATTTTCTTCATCATCAGCTCTTTCTTCTTTCTCACCTGCTTTCTCATTTATCTCTTCTTCTTTGTCCTCTTTGGACCATGGGTCTGTCAGTGGTTCAATCAGGGTTTCTGAATTTTCTCCCAGCAGCAATTCACCAGCAACTGCACTAACAACTGCTTTAGTCACCTCATCCACTGTTTCATCACTTAGCTGTTCACCTTCGGTTTCAATCCCCTCTGGTATTGACTCTAATGCCATCAAACAAAATTTATCATTAGAAGATTCATTAGAAGCATAGAGAGCAAAATTTTCATCACTAAGCTCATCAAGCATGCTGCTCCAGTCAACAAAGCCTTGAGTGAAAAAGCTTTGCTGATCTGGTTGTACCACTGCTGGAGTAGCAGTTTGAGGTGCAGGTTGCACTTGTGCCTGGGGGACAGGGGTTTGAACATATTGAATCTGTGGAACAGTAGTTTGGACATAATGCACAGGCACAGGGGCAGCATCGTAATGAGCAGTGTTGACATGAGCTGCAGGGGTATATTGGGTATAGTGCACAGTGCTTTGATTTTGAGGTCTAGGGTATACTGCCACCAGATTCTTCCTGACCCAGAAGAGCTGTGCTACCGAATGAGTAATCATCAGTGGCTTTCCCAGACTCTTGCAACTTCTTTTTCTGGTTCAACTCCCTTTCACAAGTCAGGAGTCTACCATGAAGTTGGGTCAGGGTCAGATCTTTGAACTCAACAGAGTTTCTAGTCACAAATGCAATTGTGTCCCATTTATCAAGTAGCGATCTAAGAAACCTGCTATTTTGGGTTGATTTTGGAAATTCAACCTTAACAAGCCTTAGCTCACTGATGAGACAGCTAAAACGTTCAAACTGTTGGGTCAATGTTTCACCCTTAATGTGACAGAAGGTTTCATACTGCTGATTCAGAATTTCCCTATTGTTTTCAATAACTTCTTCGGTACCCCCAAATTGTTCCTTCAATGCATCCCATAGCTCTTTGGCACTGTTACAATGTAACAGTCCAGCATAGATCTCATTTGGTAATGCAGATGCTATGATGCTAAATGCTTTGGCATCCAGTTCAAACTTTTGAAAATCAGTTTCAGTATAGTTTTCATAAGGTTTTGGTACGTTCTTCTTTGGATCCTCAGCACTTGGCACCATAGGAACATGGGGACCAAAAACGACAGACCTCCAACATCCAGTATTTTGTTGAGCAAGGATGTGACCCATCCTTCGCTCCCAGATGTTGTATTCATTTCTTTTAAGCATAGGTGGTTTAAAAAGTGAGCCAACATTATTCTTATCATCCTGTGATTGTGACGCCATCTCGGTTGTTTTACAGACACTGATTAATCAACTTTAATGGTGATTAAACCTTGCTCTGTTTTTCAACTTAAAACAAACAAACTATCGATATCAACGATTTTGAGCTGAACTATTTATGTCAAAATGATTGTTAAATCAAATTTGACTGTCCTAGCTCTGATACCAATTGTTGGATCTGAGTTTGGTTTTGATTGTATTTTACGTTTGAAATTAAGATGGAAATGGATGAGTTGTGCAGCGGAATTAATATGGAAACAAACTTTGCATACAATCAAACGAGAGTATTGCTTTGATCAAGACATTTTCAACAGAGAACCGAATGATTGAATTTAATTTCAACAACGATTACAAAGTAATGCTTGAATACAAACTCCCCCTCAGCCAGAGCTCAGTGTTTCTTCGTGCAAAGAAGACAGTGTTGCAAAGAGCTAATAGAATAGTACAGAGCACTGTTCTATTTATAGGCACTAGCAAACCACTGAGCATCTAAGCTGACGTCACCATGAAAGTGACATCTAACCTCCTAACAAACTCTAACCTCTGATCTATACAAACACTGCTATACTAACTACTGCTTATTACATTACATTACATAAAAGACACTTAAACAACTGCTGCAACCTTCCACTGCTACGAACCCGGCAGTGCTTGTCCGGATCAGCAGTACTTGACTAAGGCAGTAGATTGAGCAGCAGAGCTTTAGTCTTCTATCAGCCTTTACAAGAGCAGCAGATTGACGGTCAGTGGCTTATACGATCAGTAGATAGGAGGTCAGCAGATGTTGAAATCACGTTCAAGGGGAGAGACTTGTATGTAACATCTGGTTATTCTGGATCCACTGCTCTGATCCAGTTTTGGCTTTAATTATCTGTTCCTCTGATAGGGTTTGATCCCAACAGTTCAACCTGTGAGATAAAACAACTCAATGAGAATTCAGTTTGTAAAGGAGCAACTTTTTCATAAAAACATGTAAGCCCTTTATCAATCTGTCTTCGAGTGCGGACGCCTGTTTGCAATTCTCCGATTATCAACTCCTCTGGATGATATGACAGAGTTCGTGGCATCACTTCGCCTGGAACATCTACATCGCCTTCCATATTAGTAACATTCTGATTTGCATCTTGTTCATTGACTGGGTTTGTTTGACTTGAAATCTGAATTTGCTCCCTCTCAGAATCTGAATCACCACGATCAAATACTGGCATATTCTCAGATTCTTGATTATCATTCTTTCCCGACTGATTATCTTGAGCAACTTCATTTTGTTGAACATCATCATGTTCTCCAGCATTGCTTGGACCTGCTTCATCATCTTTTGAAGCTCGTTGCGGTCTTCTTGAATACTCAGCTAGGAACCTTTCCTGCGATTCTTCATACTCTCTCAGAATATCCAACTCATCAAAGAAATCTTCTTCTTCTTCTTCTTCATGTTCTTCCATCATGTCAAACGAATCCCACAATTTATCATAATTAAAACGCCATGAGTCACCGGGATTCTGAGGCGGCATAGTATACCCCTGACACTCAACATGTTGTGCTTCGATGATCTGCTTCAGACTTGGAACAAAAACTCGTCTTTGTGGACTTGAGTAACCCACAAATATTCCTTCAATACTCTTTGGACCAAACTTACCAAAAGGCTCTAGAACGGTACAAGGAGACCCAAACGGTTCTAAAAACTTCAGGTTCGGTTTGCGGTTATTGATCAACTCAAAGCATGTCTTGTTGAATTTCTTGACAGTGAGAACCCGGTTGAGTGTATAGCATGCGGCGGAAACTGCTTCTGCCCAAAAATTTATCGGTAGCTTTGAATCAGCAAGCATTGTTCTGGCCGTCTCGATTAGTGTCCTATTTTTATGTTCTGCAACTCCATTCTGCTGCGGAGTGTACGGAGCACTAAACTCATGCAATATACCTCTTTCATCACAATATTCTTCCATCTTGTTGTTCTTGAATTCAGTACCATTATCACTTCTAATTCTTTTGATACGCCTTTGGTACAGATTTTCAATCTTTCTGAACAACGCCATCAAACTGTCAAACGTTTCATCATTCGACTTCAAGAATGATACCCACGAAAATCTGAAATAATCATCACTAACCACAAGACAATAGAGATCCCCTGTAATACTTTTGACGTTTACTGGACCAAACAGATCCATATGAAGTCTCTCTAAAGGTCTGGAAACTAAATTGACTTGCTTTTTAGGGTGTGACTTTTTCTTCTGCTTGCCTTTGATGCAACTAATGCACTCCCCTTCCAGATGAAAACCTTTAATGTTAACTCCCAGAACTAAATCATTGTGCACCAGGTGATTCATTTTCCTCAGGTGAATATGACCCATCTTTCGGTGCCACAACTTCGATTCTTTCTCCATTGCTCTAGACACAAAACAATGAGCCTGGCCTGTGGTTGTAGTAGCTACGCTCATGTCCAACACATACAGATCATTGACTCTTGGTGCCCTCATGATAATCCATTCTTCAGGGATAACAAATCCTGGTTTCAAGATCAAACATTCTTTGTCTGTGAAGTGAGTAGTATACATCATGTCACAAATCTGCGAGATACTTAGCAGATTATTCTCCAGCTCAGCAATGTAGTTAACTCTTTCAAACGTAACAATCCCATTGGATAACGTTCCTTCACCGACAATTCTACCACCTTGATTTCCTGCGAATCCCACATATCCTCCATTGAAATTTCTAACATCATACAACAATGCAGTCTTCCATGTCATATGTCGAGACGCTCCACTATCCATAATCCATCGTGAAACAGCTCTCGGAAGATCCTGCACATATCACAAACAATTCAATAAAGATGCCAATTCATGCTTCATAATTACAAACTAGGAAGCTCCGGCAAGTCCAAAACTTTTTAATGAGATTTTGATGCTACCCAAGCCTCTTTTGACTCAGGTAACTGGACTTTAATGTGAGATTTAGCTATGTAAAGTGGCGGAAAATTTTTATCATTCATCTTTAAACTTTCCTCAGATCCAACCTCAACTTTTTTATATAAGAAAAACTCATCTATCTTAAGTTGACCGGTTGGTTGATTCTTCTTTTGAACATTCTTCTTCTCTGGTGGAGTAGAAGATTGTTTCTCCAATTGTTCATAATAATCCAAAAGAACATCCATCTTTACCGGAGTGGTAGAAGATGATTGTTTTTCTTTCTCTGAAATCTTTGGTTTAGATGAACTTTCTTTCTTGTCAACCACTTTTGGCTTCCTTGTTTGTTGAGATGATGCAACCCGTTTATAGAATTTGTCATTTTTAGTTACCACATTCTTAACAGGTTCAATTTTAACTTTTGTTTTCTCATTTTTCGAAACTTTCTCAACAACCATTGGAGCTTTTCCTTTTACATCAACCTTCTTCTGTCGATTCTCAACAACTTCAGTCTTAGACTTGAAGTTGGTGCAATTTCTTGCAATGTGACCAACTTTGTTGCATCTAAAACATGTACGAGTATCAACTACCTGACTTGTGCCTTCAGACTGAGGTTGTGAGGCCCTTTTCTCAAAGAATTCTTCATTTGATTTTGAAAAAAAATCATTTTCCTCATCAGAAAGTGAACTTGAACCGTTCACAAACACTTTCTTCTCAGCAAATCTTTTGTTTTGAAAATTCTTTCTTTGATAGTTCTTACCACCCATGATATATTCCCGACCAATTGTTTCGATTGTTGTTATAAAAACGCGGTGGAACTACAGGTTTCTTGTAGTAAGCTTTATCTTTCTCAAAATTCATTTGCCTTTTTGTTTGTTTCAAACTCTTTACTTCAGACAAATCAATTTCAACCATTTTGAACACATTTGTCAATTTTGAAACATTTACATTCTCTAAAGGAAACTCAGAATCCGAATACAACTTATCAGATCCAGCCATCTTGTACATCACAAGACCCGGTTCATCACCTAAGTTGTTTTTGGATTTTGATTTTGGAATGTATTTATCCAAGAAACATTCATCATCCTTAGCTAAATCACTATCCAAAACACTTTCATCCATGCCTTTAACAATCTCAGTTTGAACACTATCATCAGATGATGAAGAAGAAAATGTCACATCAATTGAATCAGGAAGTTTCACTTCATTTTCATCTTCAAGATAAACCAACCCAGATTGCTTTTTCGAATAATTGTCTAGAACTGGTGGCGGAACTTGATGAATCCCGACCCCAGTTCCATCACAGTATACATCTTCGCCTGCTTTGTTTTTCCTGATGGGTTTGGGAACAATGTGTTGTAAAACAAAGCTTGCAGAACTATAACTGTTCAATTTCAAATTGATACGCTCATTCTCAATCTTAGCTTCTTCAAATTGAAGCTTCAATTTAGCAATCTCATCCAATTGTTGATTGATTAATTCTTCTTTAATTCTCAAAAAACATTGCAATTGGCAATTTTCTTTGTATGTTTTACCATTTCTATTATCATTATCTTTAACCGTGCTTTTAAGCTTCTCAAATTTTTCAGTAATCTGACGATTTTCAAGAACTAACCTCTCATTTTCTTTTCTAACCTTTTCTTGATCAATTTTATCATTTTCAAGTTTGTTAGTTAATTCTTTTACTCTATCGTTCGAAGCTTTCACCATTTTATCACGATCAAGGATTTGATCCTCAACACTTCTGACTCTAGCAGTCTGATCATCAATCTTCTTACCTTTGAGATAAGTGTTTGTACTACAAACTTTGCATTCTTTGATGCAATTTTTGCAGTCAACATCACTACTGACTTTCTTACCTGACTCAGCCATTGACGCGTTTAAACTGACCTGGCTTTTAGACTCAGAGACGGATTTAGAATCTACCTCAAGTGCCTTAGCAGCCAGCACCTTGTCAGCCATCTTTCCCATGTTTTCAGCATTCAACTCTTGAGTCGTGTCAATGATTCCAGTATCAACCTTCTTTGATTTCTCTTTTTCTTTCTCTTTCTCTTTCTCTTTCTCTTTCTTTTCTTTCTCTTTCTCTTCTCCGTTTCCCCACCATTTTCTTTGCCAGTAATCATCTTCCTCTTTCATTTCTTTGATTATAGTTTCCATATCAAGAGTGTTAGGGTCAATAGCAATATTTCCATCAGGGTCAAAATAACATTCTCTGTCTGGATCCCATCTCCTCGCTCTTTTTGCTTCAAGATAGATACCAGATATTATGATCATTTTGTTCTGAGCTATCTGCTTTCTGTGACCATACTTATGTTCTTCAGTTCTGTTGTCTTTCCAAGGAACAGGTTCAGATTTTGCCATGAATGCATATCCAACCGCATCCTCCTCAGGTAACAACTCACTCCAGTCGAAACCTTCATCGTCATGAATCACAGCAAGAGCTCTAGATTTCTCTTTGTTATCCTCAAGCTGCTTCATTCTTGGTGGCTCCGATCTATTTTGATGATAAATCGCTTTCTTGTAGTAGTCTTCTCTGAACGGGTTCTCAGACTCATCAGCATAAACATTTCGGCATTCACGCTTAAAGTGACCTTTCTGTTTACACTTGAAGCATGTCACTTTAGACTTATCAAAGCCCAACTTGGTAAATGGTCCACCAATAGACTTTCTTTCGGTTATCTCCATGAAACGCTGTGCTCGACGAACTGCACTGGCCATACACCACCTTATGTCAATCAGTTCCATCTCCTCAGGATCTATCTGATTGTAATCTTCTTTCGTCAGGTTGGTGTTACCAATCTTCCCTGCCACAAGACTTTCATATGATTCCAGCACCGACGCTAGGAAAACCATCTGTTGTTTAGCAGACTCCTCGCTGAAATTCTGAGCGTTCTTTAAGTCTACAGCGATGTTGCATTGGAATAAATTCTTTGCATCATATTGGTTTGAATGTGACGAAGAACCACTGTGAAATCCACTGCTTTAACTCTCTTTGCTTGAAGTGTTGGAATTCTCAGCAAAAAACGCTGTCTTGGGAGATGTATTCTTTGGCACCATACTTTTTGGATAATACAAATCCAAATTCTGTTGATAAGTCGAGTGATTGAATTTGTGAGTTTTCTTTATCTCCAGCTCGTGACTCTCTAGTCTTTCAATCAACAGATCCACCGTAAGCACTTCAGGTTTGATCGTATTCTTCAACATCAAAGCATAATATTGCCAATCCATCTCATCTGGTAATGCATCAAACAATTTGTCAATCAGCTCTTCTTTAGTATAGAAAATTTCATGTCTCGCCAGTTCCAGCTTCAGATGCCCAAACCTCTCAATCATTTTACAAACTGATTCATTCTTTAAACACCCAAACAAATCAAACTCTTTTCTAAGTAGTTTCTTTTTGTTTTTCACTATTTCTGCACTTCCGAAACATTTGATTCTCAACTTATTCCAAAGATCTTTAGCACTCGTGTATTCGATCAAAGATATTATATCTTCTCGAATAGATTGAAACAGCAACGCAATACATTTTTGCTCAGCAACAAACGATTCTATTTCGTCAGGTGATGTTAAGCTTTCACCATTTTTGCCTCCATCATTGTATCCATTCTTTAGACTCTTCCAGCTAGGATAAGCAAAGGCCCTCAACCAATCGTTAAACTTCTTGGCCCACCGACTGTACTCTTCGATAGCCATCAACTTTGGGGGTTTGTTATAGGTTCCAAACGCACTTTCAACTCCCAAAGCATCCGATAAACTTTTCTTCGTATTCGGTGTGTTCTCATTGGTGTTTCTAGGTGAAGCATCATCTCCAGAATTTCCAGCAAAGGCATACATATCGCTAAACGGATTCATGAATAGATCATCCATCTTGCACATACCTGAAAAATCAGCAAACACTTAGAAATATTTTTTAATTGAAAAATGACAGATTCAAACGGAATCTGTTCAAGCGGAATTGTTCAAACGGTATAGTGTCTTTCAAACGAAGTGGCTCCCCTCAAACGAAAACTGTTATTCCGTTTGAAACAACACTAATCAAGTTTCAAACGATTCACTCTCAAACGAATCGTTTCAAACGAACCACTTTCAAACGAACTGTCTTATCTTCGTTTGAAACTCCACCACTTTCAAACGAACCACTTTCAAACGAAAAGTTCAAACGGAATCCCTCATTTCAAACGATACAAGAGATTACGTTAGAGATTTTTGCAATTTTTAAACGGGATGGTGATGTACAAACGGAAATAACACCAATTTCAAATAAAGTGTCAGTTTCAAACGGAAACCAGGCTTCGTTCAAACGGATGATGTCAGCATTTAACGAACAAGTTCAAACGGAATAGGTGTTTTTGATCATTTTTAAGCCGTATTTTAGACCAATTCTTTTAAGGATTAGATAACACTCTATTTCGTTTTATATGTGAGATTTTTATACCAATTTAACCGAAACTAGATCAAATCAGAAAAGAAAAGTAGAAGTGAGTAGAAATGTGAAAATCCGGTGAAATCAAGCTGCAATGGTATGAACTCCTCGTCCTGAGCTCTGATACCACTTGTTGGATCGGTTTCGAGACCCTAAACAGTCAGTAAAGAAAGTTCATCGTCATTTACAGAGGCGGAATCAAAGTAAACAACGTCACACAACTTGTTCCATTTAATCTTCTTGTATTACTAATTTGTAGAGCTTTTACACGTTCAAATCTGATAAAAATTTGACAGCACCTCAGCTCTCACACATTCAGATCCGTTTCAAATGAACCTACACAACATCTATTTATACTAGTGGCTATTCTGTTTGAAGATGTCACAACTTCGTTCAAACGGACCATGTTCAAACGAACCATGTTCAAACGGATCACTTGTTTTGGTTTCATTTAACATGTACAAGCCATCCTCAAACAAAATTACAAGCTAACATGTAATCCAACCCTAATACAAACACTGTTGTGTGTTCAATTAACCTATCTAGACATAAGACTCGATTAAGACGTAGTCAGTAGACATTCAGTGCACCAACACACTTAAATTACACATTGTCCTCAATGTGTCCCAAAAATAACTTTTTAGGTTGATTGGACGTGTAAAAAGGTGTGAAAAAGCAAAATTTTATGTTACTGGGCGTCTGGACACGGCCCCGTGGTGTCCGGGCAAGGCCCCGTGTTCAGATCGCCAGTAACAGAAATTGAAGTAAAGTAACAGAAGGCTGGACATGGGGGTGTGTTCAGTGAGCACGCCCCGTGTCCAGGTACCTGAACTGGGCAATTTCTGTAGATGGTTGAGCACGGGCCGTGTTGGGTGAGCACGGCCCCGTGAAGAACTTGCTGTAATGAAGAAAAATATGCGGGATGCTCTGTTTTTGTGCATGGGGTGCTGGTGCAAGTTTCCCTTAGTATCCTTCACCATCCCAAGTGTATTTTACCCATTACAACATCATCCAAACACCAATTTAACTAAAACCGTCATTCCATTAAATAGAGAGAATTACATAATAGTCCTATTAAGTTAAAATTCTAGATAAATAGGTCAAAAGAAGCACAAGAAGTCTAAACCAAGAAGTTCTAGCCTAAGTTTATTCTTTTAGCAAAATTTCTGAAAAGATAGTTCTCTCGGTTGGGTGTGGCTTGAAGAACTTCTTCTTCCGGGCATGTATCCCTCATACGTCAGCGAGCCACTCCTCTATCTCCCTTGGGAGAAGAAAAGCGGGCTCATTGGCATTGGTTTGAGGGGGTGTAACCTCCACCGGGACTTCTTGTAGATCTTCAAGAGGGGGCTCCGCTGGAATGTCATCCCATCCGGTGAGATTTTTGACTCCAAGTGCTAGGTTCCAATCCTCTTGAGGGAGGATTGCTTCCATGGGAGGTGTCACAAGAATGTTCAACCTCTGGTGCAAGAGGTTGATTTCTTAAAAACTGTTTTCCAACCCCACCGTAAGATAATTTAAACGGTCTATGATGACCTCCTCTATCGATGTCATCTCATCAAGCGCCTCATGTAATGCCATTACGTAGAGTACGACAGTTGCTTCAATTGAAGACCTTATTTCCCTTCGACTGTTTCTGGAGTGCGCAGAAGAAGTTCCACTGTTTTGGCTCGACATTCTACGAAAATAAACGGAAAAGAGTTTATTTTAATGAAACAGTAACCTCGGACACGGCCCCGTGCTCAGTGAGCACGGCCCCGTGTTTACCTTTCTGCAGATTTTTAGAACAAGGAATCTCGGAGTTTTAAATTATTTTTCGAACTTTTAAAGCTTTTTTTAGCAGAAATAACTTAAAACACTGTTGCAAAACTTATTTTTACCAAGATTCCTTGAATAAAAACCTAACAAACATCACAATAAAGCTTGGAATCATGTTGATCTCAAGCTCTAATGGAGGTGTTGAGGTGAAAGAGATGGAGAAGAAGGTAATGGACAAAAGAGGAAAGGACAAGATGGTTGTTGAGAACCTTCTTTTAGAAAATACCTAGGATGGTATGAGTGAAGATTCCCCTAAATCTATGTCCCTGGAATAGTCCAAATGTGCAGGATTCTTGGCTGCATTTATAGAAAATGACAGCACGCTGCACACAGCCCCGTGTCGGCTGGACACGACCCCTTGTGTAGACATAGCCCTGACACATTTTGTCCGTATTCTAACGAAAAGTCAGAAAGGAATCTTTTGGTGGACACGGGGCGTGTTGACCTGGACACGACCCCGTGTCTAGAGGCTGTTTATGAAGTTTCGTCTATTTCTAAGGAACTCTTCCGGATCGGGTGGTTCCTTACTGGATGGAACAACCCCAAAGTGCCTAAGATACCTTAATTGCTCTAGACTAAGACGAGAACGCAAGAGGTTGCCGGTGAGGGTGATTCCTATGCTAAATGTAGGTGGACAAGTCCAACCCTTTCCCGGGCTCTCGTTAAAGAAGGTGTATGCCGAATCGCTCAGGTCTATGTATGCACCGAATGAAGTCGATGGAGAGTACTTCATGGCACAATCGACACAGGGACGACTATCGCTCAAGTCCTCGCTATAGTTAGAGGTGATTTTGGGAACAACGAAGTTGTTTTTATTCGAATGCGATCCCAATAATTCTTCTTGGGTATCTTCTTGAGGTGGATTAATGGAATCCAATTCAAGTTCCTTTACCCAATTACGAATTAAATCCTCCAATTGAAATAGTTCGTCAAGAAGCATTTCTCCTAGAAGATCCGATTGGGAGCTTTCGAGAGAGAGATAGGGATTATTTTTACTTTTGCCCCTCTTGAGGATACAGGAAAACAATAGGTCTATATAATGGGGCTTATAATTTCGAAAATAACATTCTAAATATTTATGAGGGCCTCCACATATTTGACACCATGTACCATAAGAGTGTCGAAAGTAAAAAATATCAGTATCACTCATGTTTGTGTCAGAAATTACCAACCGTCGGGATCTTACAGTTCTATTTTCAGTAACTAAAACTTGGGCACGGGGCGTGTTGAGCGGGCACGACCCCGTGTTCAGCTTACTGTCTGACTTAAAACAGGATTTCCAGTACCAAAGATTGCGCACGGGGGCGTGTTCAGCGGGCACTCCCCGTGCTGAGTTCTGCAGAAGCTAAAAATCTAAAAAAATCCTTAAAAAAAATAGAAAAATAAGAAAAATGATTAGGCCGTTGATTCCTAACTTTCTTAAAATCCTTGTGTCCCAGGCAACGTAGCCAAAAACTTGATGCGTGTCGAGTGTGATATATTTTTAAGTATATTTTAACCTTTTTTTTACACGTTAGCCTAGTTTTAAATTTATAAAACACGATATTTACTAACACTAAACACACATATGGGCAAGTGCACCCATCGTGAGCGTAGTATAGTGTTGGTAAGATACCGAGGTCGTCCAAGAACACAAGAGCTTTTTGTACCGGTTTACCCTCAACGTCTAATCAAATCAAAAGTTAGAAAAAGGTTTTTAAACAAGAAAAATAAAACTAACTAAAATGCTGAAAAATAAAATAAAAACAGATAGACAAGATGAATCACTTGGATCCGACTAGTGTGTAGTGTAACCTTTGATTATTTCCGCACTTTTGCACTTTTTAAGAGATTATCTTAGTTATTGTAGTAGGCCCCTCTTTTGAAGGTGACGTTACCCTCAACCCAGTAGTTTGAGTCAACAAGGATACAATCCTAAAGGGTCGGATTATTGAAAGATAATTAATTAAGTTATTAATGCATAATGTGTTAGGCCCCTCTTTTGAAGGTGACGTTACCCTCGGCTAAGTAGTCTGAGTCAGCAAGGATACAGTCCTAAGTAGCCGGGTTAAAGTATTAATAGTAGCTTACATATGAGGGGATCAAAGAGTTTGGACCCCCGCCATCCAATACAAGTGGGTATTGAAGGAGGTCCTACTAAATTTGACCCAGGTCCTTGCAGGATCTATACACTGAACAAGGCAAGACTCTTACCAAACCGTTCCCTTAACCCCCGACCAGGTAGCCAACATATATCCATACACTAGACACTTGTCTTCACCAAGTGATGTAAGAGACTTAGGCAAACATGGCCTTTGAATGTCAAGAACTCTTACGATCAATCTTGGATCCCGAGATGACTCACACACTCTATGATGGATGATGGATGATGGTGGTGGATGATGGTGTTGTGGTAGTGGTGGAGTGTGGGTGAAGTGTGAGAGAGGTGGTGTGTCAAGGGATGGTTTGCAAATGAGCCAAGCACCCCTATTTATAGCCTGAACAGCAGCTCGGGCACGACCCCGTGTCTATTGGGCACGGCCCCATGTCCATCCTCCTTCTCTTTCTTCATTAATTGCAGTTTATCTGCATTAGTTGACCACGCCCCAGTGGCCGCTGGACACGACCGCGTGTGCATAAGCGTATCTATACTATCAAGATTTCCTCAGATTCTGTGAATCTTAGAGTTGACCACGGCCCCGTGTCCGCTAGGCACGCCCCCGTGGTGGGTGATAGAAGCTTCTACAACTTTGTCTTTTTTGCAGAAACTTGGGTATGCCCCCGTGCTCACTGAGCACGAGACGTGTTCAGCGTTCTGTTTTCTTGTTTTGCTTGGGAAGATGCTGTCGGGGGGTCGGTCATGCCACGTTTTTTCCTTTTCTTGTATTTTTGTTAGATTTAGCTGCCTTTCTGCTTCTTTTGTTCATTTGAGCTTATTTAATCCTGAAAATACAAAAGGAAGACAAAAACACACTTTTTCCAACATTAGTACTAAAAATGGTTAGTTTTATGCCTCAATTGATGTAATTTATATGTTGCATTTTGCACACATCAACAACCTAGTTCATCACCATAGGGAGCACTGGTGTTATTTCTCAAGAAGAAAGATGGATCGATGCGTATGTGCATTGACTACAGATAATTGAATAAGGTTACGATTAAAAATCGGTACCCACTACCGAGAACCGATGATCTATTCGATCAACTTCAAGGAGCCCGATTCTTTTCTAAGATCGACTTACGCTCAGGATATCACCAATGCCCAAGCTGCATTTATGGACATGATGAACAGGATATGTAAACCATACCAGGATAAATTCATAATTGTATTTATAGATGATATACTAATTTACTCCAGAAGTAAGGAAGAGCATGCGGAACATTTACACATACATTTGACATTGTTGAGAAAAGAGAAGTTTTATGCTAAATTCTCAAAAGGAGAATTTTGGTTGCAAGAAGTGCAATTTCTTGGACACTTAGTTAGTCATGAAGGAATTCATGTGGACCCTACAAAGATTAAAGCTATTACCAAATGGAAAGTCCCTGAGTCACCAATAGAAGTAAGAAGTTTTCTTGGATTGGCAGGATATTATAGACGTTTTATTCAAGATTTTTCTAGAATAGTCATTCCATTAACCAAACTAACTTGCAAGTCAGTTAAGTTTGAATGGGGACCAAAATAAGAGGAAGCATTCAAGGTGTTGAAGCAAAGATTAACGAACGCACCAATACTTTCTTTACTAGAAGAAATTAAAGACTTTATAGTCTATTGTGATGCATCTAAGTTAGGATTTGGATGTGTATTGATGCAACGTCAAAAGGTAATCGCTATGCCTCTAGACAACTTAAGAAGCATGAAGAGAATTATACAACCCATAATCTAGAGTTAGGAGCAATAATTTTTTCCCTTAAGATATGGAGACACTATCTCTACGGTAGTATGTTCATTGTCTTCACAGATTATAACAGTCTAAGATATGTTTTCAGGCAAAAAAAATTAAACTTGAGGTAAAGACGATGGATGGAAATCCTTAGTGATTATGATTGTGATATCCAATATCATGTAGGAAAAGCTAATGTAGTAGCTGATGCTTTAAGTCAAAAATACCATAAGAAGCCAAAACGGGTATGTGCTCTCAGATTAAACCTGCAGATAGATTTAAATGAACAAATTAAAAAATACAAGAAACAGCAATCAAGGATGATGCTGAAGGTTTGAAAGGAATGATTAAGGAATTAGAAAAAGGAACAGATGGAATTTGGAGATTCCATAAGAAAAGGATTTGGATACCTATTCAAGGAAACCTGCGAAATCAAATTCTAGAAGAAACACATAATTCTAAGTATACGATGCATCCTGGAAGTGACAAGATGTATCAAGATTTAAGGAAAAACTTTTGGTGGATAGGATTGAAAAAGGATATAGCAAATTATGTTGTTAAATGTTTAACTTATTCACAAGTTAAAGCTGAACATCAGAAACCTTCAGGATTACTTCAGCTGTTGGAAATGCCAATTTGGGAATGGGAGTTGATAACAATGGATTTTGTTACCAAATTACCCAAGACATGAAAAAGTAATGACACGATCTGGGTGATTGAAGACAGATTGACTAAATCTGCTCATTTCTTACCAATGAAAGAAACTGTTAGTATGGAACAATTAGCTACGTTATATGTGTTTTGGTCAAAAATTACCGAAGTAATTTAATGATCAAATTAGTTAAGTGAGGTAGTGTGCTAAGAATGTGTATCGAAAATATGCTGATTAAGTTGTTAACAAAAACAGTTTTCAGGATACGGCTCAGGATATCGAGTTGTGTCAACAATCAAACAATGAGCAAAAAAGGTAAAGGGTGACACGGGATGTACGAGGAAAGCCCTGATCAATCTAGATAGCCTGCATAAAACCTTGGGAGCTGACAATCGCAGCTGCCTTGTTCTTCTTATTACTTCAAATATCAGGATACAGTGCAGGATATGATACGGATCGACTAGGTGTTACAATGTGATTTGAATACAAGTGTAAGTGTATTGTGAGTGTTTGCAGCTAGAGAGCGAGAGTGTTCGAAGAATTTTGTGTGTTCTTATCTGATCCAATCAATCCTATTTATAGTAAAGTAAAGCTAACTAACTAGCCTATAAATTCGGGATAAAACGAATATTCCCTATGTGAACGTTGTAGTCCACGTCTTCCGGCTTCAACGTTCTTATTCCAACAGATTAGCCCAAGTCTTTGGGAGAAGAGGTCTTCTTGAACGTTATAGACTTGCTTCATCAATCTGCACGTGAATTAATTAGTCATTACCAGGATACTGTATCAGGATGTTACCAATATCCTGATCCGATATCCTGATCACAATAACAGAAACATAGTCAGAACATTATTTAGGATATATGAGCAGAAAACCACCCATAACAATTTTCCCCAAAATATATATGTTGGTATACCAATTCCAACGGATATATTTTAAAGTCTTATCTCGCGAACCGAGGCAGTTAAATTGAAGTGACTATTGAGGTAACATCGTGCAACTTCCAACGCGTTTTTCACTCGATGGCTATCCATTTAGCCCCTGTATCTTCTCTCTTCCTTGTTGATAAACGATCATCTTACTCAGAATTCTCAGGTACTTCCTTCTTCTTACCTCATAGAATTTCTTCGTCCAAATTTTCCGATGACCACCAGAACACGCTCTCATTCCGGTGAGTCTTCCTCGTCATTTGTCAACCAAAACCTGCTCAAGAACCCCGAGAAGGAGGTGTGCTCCTTCGATAACGCCGATATCAACGCGTTAAGAACCTCTGGTGCTTTCTTCGACACGGAGATTTTCCTTCCATTCGATCGGAGCATCTGTTCCGACGTATCTTCCGAGGAGTGGATCTATTTCTCGTCATACCCTTTTTCCCTTGGTCTTCGATATCCCTTCCCGGAATTCATCATGGAGTTTTTCCGAATTACCGGCCTTTGTTTTGCTCAAACAATGCCTATGGTCTGGAGAGTACTTATCATGCTTAACCATATTAAAACACTTCACGTCCCCGATCTTTGCATCGAACACCTTCCACTTGCTTACCGTCTCCGATTCCATGGCAATAGTCGCTTCTTGCTTTTCTCAACCTCTAGCAACCCCCTCATCCTCAAAGCTTCAAAAAATGAGGTTGGGTGGCAACGAAAATTTTTCTTTGTTAGACAAGATTCCATTCCCGAGGGCAAAAGCCTTCCGGTGAAGTGGTTGACCTCCGGTAGGGTTTAGGGCTTTTAGATATCCGCAAACATATGCTGATGATATATCCTGTACTAACATCCTGTTGTCTTTCATGCAGCAAATTTCAAAGAGTTGGCCCCTCCTACTGCGTAACACCCCGAAAACGGGTTTGGTAATCAAACCACGTTAATACTAAAAGACGGGTAAAGTACCGTTAGAGGTAAAATTTACCCGATGCATATTAAGTTTCTTTTTTAATAAATAGATGAAATGTTATATAAAAAGGGGAGAAGGAATGTTTATGAGAAAATAAAATTTTAAGAGGCCCGAGTTAACGGGATTTAGAATGGAACGGGTTATAACCCTCGGAACCCACCAAGTTAACTAGGAATATTGAACCTAGTTAATAATAGAGAATATTGTTAAAAATAATAGGATGTGGCCTATTAAATAACGAACCAAACATGAGGGGTTAAATTTGGATAACTTAATAAAACTATTTAATAAAAGAAAAATAAAAAACAAAACACACACTTGAAGTGTGTGTTATGGGATCGAACAGGGGCGACACCAGGAGCCAAACCCTAAACTCCCACAAATCTCTTAAATTGAAGGTCCAAATCAAGTCTAAATCAAAATCCGAGTACGAATTAGTGATCTCCACTGAAAAAGGAGTCACGAGGTATGTAAATTTCATGAGAAATCTTTAGTTGAATTTCTTAGCAAACCTAGAGAATCCGAATTAGATGATTGCATGCTTGTTATATGATGAAATAGGAACATTGTAGTGTCTAGGAGTAAACCCTAGACAAGCATATGATGAAATTAGGTCTAATTCTTGTGAATTCATGATCACCATTGAAGGTGATAAGTGATTTTTTTATTTAAATTCGTGTATGTGATGTTTTTAGGGTTTTTGATTGTTAAAAATAGTGTTATAATGTCATAAACATGTTTTAATTGAAAGCTGAATTCAAACAGCTTCTTATCAGAATTTACAGCCGACTTGTATTGGCTGTAACGTGGACAAAACGTGACAAAAACATGTGTTTCTTGAGTCTAAAATGTAATTCCAGAAAATATCTTTAAAACCCCACTGGAATTGCATTTTTTCGACGAAAATTGAATCTTTTATGAATTTTTCGGTATCGAAGGTTCAGGCTGTGTTTTCTGACAGAATTTGCAGCCCATTACGAATGTCATAACTCAATTTAAGAATTGATTTATGATCTCAAATTTTTACTGTAGGTAACTTCAGGAAATTCCAAAAACCTCCAAGTGGAATTTCATCAATCGGATAAACGAGGAATTTTAAATGAAGTTTTTCGTAAGCTGCAGTCAGAAGTGACGATTTGATTGCAGCTTAGAAAATAAATTTTTATGAATTTTTTGAAAAGAGATAGATCTTGAAAATTTAACACAAGTCCTAACCCTCCGAGTGGTACGCTACATAAAAAAATCATAATTTTTGAAGGCTTGTAAACAGGTTAAACAGGTAACCAAAAACATCATATTTTCAGTAATATGAAATGTCTACTTGGTTGTGTGTAAAACGTGATTATATTAGGTGTTCGGGATGAATGCTAATGATAAGAAATGTGTAAGGTGGAAAAATCATATTAACTTGTGATAAAACTAACCACCTTGTGAAATGATGAATAATAGTTGGCGCTTAAACAAGCTAGGTAAAGCTTGGAGTGAAAGCGGGTCAAACGAGTCAAGCATAAAGGAAAAGCGTATTCGGGATGCGAGGTAAGTGAAATTGCACACTTATATAGAATACTTGTTTATTCTATACGTTATAAATGCGATAACGATAATATCAAAAACATGGATTTTCGTTAAGATTACCTTGCAGTGTAATCTAATAATGAGGAAAAAAGGGTGAAAATGAAAATTGGTCAAGTGTCGACTAATGTAATCGAGGTTAAAAGCATACCCATGGCGTAAGCCGAAATGGGTTGAATTTGTAAGAAAAGAGTTTAAGAGATAAAGGATTTGGTAATAAAATCCGGGATGGGATGGATGAATGAATTGAAAATCAAAAACTATGTTTTGATTAAATAGGTAACGTTGGGCCTATTGTCCAAACGGGTGTAGTGGTGGTGATAACACCATTTGACAATATCGACTAATGTGGTTGTCAAGTCTTATGTTAACAGGAGTGATTAGCAAATCGGATAATTGCGTCGCCATAGATTGTGTGATAATTAAAGCAAGGTATAAATCGGGTCTATTTGTTGACCCAGGCCAGGTACGCAAAAAAATTATGTTGCAGTTAAAAGTGTTATTTTGGTCAATAATTGGTGAGAGTCTTTTTGTTGTAAAATAAGAGACTAGAATTGACCAAAAAGCCCTTAACGGGCAAACCGGGTAAACGACAGTAAGAGATTGTTTAGAACTTGTTTATTGATTATGAGACCCTTAGATACATATAAAAAGTGTAGGCAAAAACATTCGCGGGACGAATGCCTAAAGAATGGGTCATTTGCGTAAAATGACTAGTCAAATGGTAAAATGGGGATTTTGGGGTTCCATACGTTAAATCCACCACAAAAATAGTTGTGGTGGAAGATAATTAGTTAACTAGTATGGAAATGCGTGATGCGTAAGGAAAATAGCAAGTTGGATGCTTAATGCTTAAAAATCCACTAAATGGGTCAAAATAAATTAAAAAGTTAAATGTGGATTAAGTGATTTGTAAGACACACATAAATCGATGAATGTAAATGCATACTCGAACCCCATAATGGGAGTGAAAACGCTATTGCTTGATAAGCCCGGGACGGGTAGGAAACGTTAGAAATGACTCTTAATAACGTTCTTGAAATGTAACTTACAATGGGTCGAATAATAGGAAATAAAAGGGATTTATAGACTAGTTTTCTATAAACTGGTTTTTAATTCGAACAATGATGGTAAACGGGTCCGTATTTTAATTACGGACGCGTAGGAAAAAGAATCGGCTAAAACGGAGGCACGAGTAAAAAATTATGCTAGTTTAAAGTTTATAAATGCAAAAATATTGTTGCTGGGCAAATCTGCACCATCAATAAGAAACCTTCTGCCGAAAATATGCCGTCACGCTACGCGACGATGAAACACCAGAGTCGTCCCGTGCCGCGACAGCCGTCGCGGGCCGTGTAGGCTTACTCCAAAACTGTCGCGAGGCGCGACAGCCCCCATTTGCAGCATTTCTGATTTCTTTTATTGTTTGAACAACGGAACTTATAATTAACCAATTTTGGGATGTCAAAACTAACCATTTACGTGGTTTTGACCACAGGTGATTAGTGCCCGGATGAAGATCAAGCTCGAAGAGGAACCGAACACTTTCAATATACAAGCTTCCGCACGTTGTTACATCTTCGTCTTTTTTTAATTGACGAACTTATTTATATTACACAGTACAGAAAACCTTTGTAAAGTTTTAAAAAACACACATTTTTTTTATGAATGTGTAAGTACAAACATACATTTAATTGTCGATAGTTGTGAGAAAATAATTAAATAATGATAAGGGTCTTAGGGGCTGTTTGGTAGCCTCTTAATGACCGTTCAGATGCTACCTCTTAATGGTTTAAAACATCTGAATGAATAAGAGGTAAACTCAAGTCTGAATGGTTAAGAGGTAACATCTGAATGGTAAATCATCACATGTCACATTTTTCTACCTTCTCCTTGGTAAAATTCTTAATGGTTCCATTAAGAGGTAGCCTTTTGATGACCATTCAGAGGCTACCAAACAGCCCCTTACAAGTTGGTAATCAGAGCTCAAGGTTAAAAGAATAAAGTGTTCGGTTCGAGGCTTGGTCGCAAATCCGGTAAGTACATGTATATCAATGGTTTAGTATGATTAAAGTGTTGAGAACAACACATATGGTTATCGTGTAATAGACGTTATACCAATAAAAACGATATAGAGTAGATATAGTCAACGAAATTACACGCATTGATGCGTATAGTAGAAAAGTCTTGTATTATAATGCGGGCATCCATTAATGTCGAAATTACTAACTGTTGTAAATGTTTTAGTTGAAGGAAACTTGCTTATGAAGATAGCGAGAGTTTAACAAATCGCGGATTTGATAGAGGAACGGTTCAAAGAGTATGCTCATCAAGGACCTAAATCGCGTAGCGATTGCAAACAAGGCTAATGGCAAGAGAAGCCCGTTAGGGCAAGCATTACCAGGTGCACATTTTAAATTTAATTGCACAAATAGTAATATGCAACAAATATGTAGCGATTGAAAGTTGCGTATGTAGATTAAAAACTTGGAAAAACCCGAATAGAAAATATATCTGGGATATTGGTTCCAAGAGAAACTAATAGAGGCATTACTTACATGGGGTGTAATGTGAAAATTATAAAAAGGTCATGTATACCAGGTTTTGATCGCTTACTCTGGCCAAGTAAGTGGTGAGCACCTGGTACCATAAACTTTTTATGATGGACATGCTTACATCCAATGTAGTAAGGACGGGGTGAGTGGGACAAATTAAAAAGTACCCAAATGAATCAAATGAGCAAAATATTTGATAATAATGTAAACACACAGTCGGGTGACGGAAGCGTATTGCATTAGGATAATGAGCCCGAGTGAAGGAACAAAGATTAATGTAAAATGATTAAGATATGCATTGGGAGGGGGTGTACTTACATTCGAACCCGGAGAATGCAAACATGTAAAACCCTGAGAATGCAAACATGTAAAATGATTAAGATATGCATTGGGAGGGGGTGTACTTACACTCGAACCCGGAGAGTGCAAACATGTAAAATGATTAAGATATGCATTGGGAGGGGGTGTACTTACACTCGAACCCGAAGAATGCAAACATGTAAAATGATTAAGATATGCATTGGGAGGGGGTGTACTTACACTCGAACCCGGAGAAATGCAAATATATCTCTTAACGGACCGTTTTTGTAAAACGTCAAACTTGAGGACAAAGTCGGAATATAAAAGTGAAGCGAAGTCTTAATGCATACCGGGAGGGTTGCAATAATAACGACTTCGGTAAAACACCTGGTAGATGGGTAAGGATTTAAACACATGCGTAGATCGAGAAACGGGAACTCGGATGGAAAGTTAAAAGACTCGGGTTTTGAGCCATGACTAAAAGACGACAAGATGATGTAAATAGAAATTTTGATAAATTATGTTCAACTATTTTAAAGTTGAATGGGTCGAACAAAGAATGAAGTTGACATCCATAAATGATAAAATTTCACATGAATAAGTCAAACAGATCGAATATAATATAATGCCGGATAGAATGAGTAAGCGCAAGCGGGATAACGGTAGCGTTAAAAGCAAAAGAATAATGAACCCGGTAATGGGACATAATCAAATACGAATATATGTAAACGGGATAATGGTGAGCATAAGATGAACCGATGCATAAATGACGTGAGAAGTCATAAAGTCGAAAAACTTATCCGAAAGAAAACAAATGTAGCCTTAGACTACGCTCAAGGTCAAAGGAAATACGAAGGCGAAAATAAATGATTTTGAACATAAAAAGGGTGCCTTAATGCCATATACATATATATATATATATATATATATGTGTGTGTGTGTGTGTGTGTATAAACCTTTGAATAAAGACTTGAATAAAAGATGATCTACGGGATTATCATAACCTACAAGATTATAAAGGAGGCTAAGGTCTACGGGACCAAAAAGACCTTCGGGTCCCAAATAGAAAGAAACGAATTGTTAGGGTCTCATCTTAATAAGGTAAAAATGTGAAAATATAAAGAAATAGCCTATAAGACTAAGTGAAAGAACCTACGGGTCAATAGCATAAAACGAGGGAACTGATTATGATTCCCTGTCTAAAACGAGAACGGAAAAAGAATAAATTGTGGGTTGTCAATTTCCTTGACATAAGTAATTGACATAGTCAAAGAGAAAAGCGTTAAACTAAAATTTAGTATTAGTAAGAAACAACGCTTTAACAAATATGAATATTATGAGTTGAATTCGAAAAATGATTAGTATCAAAGAATAAAGATCTTAATACTGACAGGTGCAAGGCTATACATTCGAGAGAAATATTTACAGTAATGGAAAGTCGAGATAAACTTAAACGTGCCATGACACGTTCACGCTCAAGAAAAAGTAATATAGAATGTGACCACGTTGTAACGTGAGTCACAGGATAAGAGATCATAAACTTAGATAAGCCTCGGGAAGGCAAGGTGAATATACCCGAGCGATGAGGTATAAGGTAATCGGTGACTAACAAGTCCAACCGCCAAAATAAACAATTGATAAAGATAAAAAGATACCAGTTGAAAGTAACGGCCCACGAGGCCTTATACCCGAAATGCGTATAGGCTTAAAGGCCAAAAACACATTACCACACTTTTTGGTAAGATTATTATAGGTGAGCAATGCTCAAGAGATCACCGAAACTAAGGTTTAGATAATCTGAACCAATAAAGTACGTGAGAAAGGTTTCGGGGACGAAACCTCTTTAAGGGGGGTAGACTTGTAACACCCCGAAAATAGGTTTGGTAATCAAACCACGTTAATACTAAAAGACGGGTAAAGTACCGTTAGAGGTAAAATTTACTCGGTGCATATTAAGTTTCTTTTTTAATAAATAGATCAAATGTTATATATAAAGCGGAGAAGGAATGTTTACGAGAAAATAAAATTTTAAGAGGCCCGAGTTAACGGGATTTAGAATGGAACGGGTTATAACCCCCGGAACCCACCATGTTAACTAGGAATATTGAACCTAGTTAATAATAGAGAATATTGTTAAAAATAATAGGATGTGGCCTACTAAATAACGAACCAAACATGAGGGGTTAAATTTGGATAACTTAATAAAGTTATTTAATAAAAGAAAAATCAAAAACAAAACACACACTTGAAGTGTGTGTTCTGCGATCGAACAGGGGCAAAACCGGGAGCCAAGCCCTAAACTCCCACAAATCTCTTAAATTGAAGGTCCAAATCAAGTCTAAATCAAAATCCGAGTACGAATTAGTGATCTCCACTGAGAAAGGAGTCAAGAGGTATGTAAATTTCATGAGAAATCTCTAGTTGAATTTCTGAGCAAACCTAGAGAATCCGAATTAGATGATTGCATGCTTGTTATATGATGAAATAGGAACATTGTAGTGTCTAGGAGTAAACCCTAGACAAGCATATGATGAAATTAGGTCTAATTCTTGTGAATTCATGATCACCATTGAAGGTGATAAATGTGTTTTGATTTAAATTCATGTATGTGAGGTTTTTAGGGTTTTTGATTGCTAAAAATACTGTTATAAGTCATAAACATGTTTTAATTGAAAGCTGAATTCAAACAGCTTCTGATCAAAATTTACAGCCCACTTGTATTGGCTGTAACATGGACAAAACCTGACAAAAACATGTGTTTCTTGAGTCTAAAATGTAGCTCCAGGAAATATCTTTAAAACCCCACTAGAATTGCATTTTTTCGACGAAAATTGAATGTTTTATGAATTTTTCGGTATCGAAGGTTCAGGCTACGTTTTCTGGCAGAATCTGCAGCCCATTACGAATGTCATAACTCAATTTAACAATTGATTTATGATCTCAATTTTTTACTGTAGGTAACTTCAGGTAATTCAAAAAACATCCAAGTAGAATTTCATCAATCGGATAAACAAGGAATTTTTAATGAATTTTTTCGTAAGCTGCAGTCAGAAGTGACGAATCTGATTGCAGCTTAGTAAATAATTTTTTACGAATTTTTGGTAAAGAGATAGATCTTGAAATTTTAACACAAGGCCTAACCCTCCGAGAGGTACGCCACATAAAAAAATCTTAATTTTTGAAGACTTGTAAACAGGTTAAACTGGTCACCAAAAACAGCATATTTTCAGTTATATGAAATGTCTACTTGGTTGTGTGTAAAACGTGATTATATTAGGTGTTCGGATGAATGCTAATGATAAGAAATATGTAAGGTGGAAAAATCATATTAACTTGTGATAAAAATAACTACCTTGTGAAATGATGAATAATAGTTGGCGCTTAAACAAGTTAGGTAAAGCTTGGAGTGAAAGCGGTCAAACGAGTCAAGCATAAAGGAAAAGCATACTCGGGATGCGAGGTAAGTGAAATTGCACACTTATGTAGAATACTTGTTTATTCTGTACGTTATAAATGCTATGACGATAATATTGAAAACATGGATTTTCGTTAAGATTACCTTGTAGTGTAATCTAATAATGAGGAAAAAAAGGGTGAAAATGGAAATTGGTCAAGTGTCGACTAGTGTAATAAAATCCGGGATGGGATGGATGAATGAATTGGAAATCAAAAACTATGTATTGATTAAATAGGTAATGTTGGGCATATAGGCCAAACGGGTCATGTGGTGGTGATAACACCATTTGACAATATCGACTAATGTGGTTGTCAAGTCTTATGTTAACAGGAGCGATTAGCAAATCGAATAATTGCATCGCCATAGATTGTGTGATAATTAAAGCAAGGTATAAATCGGGTCTATTTGTTGACCCGGGCCAGGTACGCAAAAAATTATGTTGTAGTTAAAAGTGTTATTTTGGTCAATAATTGGTGAGAGTCTTTTGTTGTAAAATAAGATACTAGAATTAACCAAAAAGCCCTTAACGGGCGAACCGGGTAAACGACCGTTAGAGATTGTTTAGAACTTGTTTATTGATTATGAGACCCTTAGATACATATAAAAAGTGTAGGCAAAAACATTCGCGGGACGAATGCCTAAAGAATGGGTCATTTGCGTAAAATGACTAGTCAAACGATAAAATGGGGATTTTGGGGTTCCTTACGTTAAATCCACCACAAAAATAGTTGTGGTGAAAGATAATTAGTTACCTAGTATGGAAATGCGTGATGCGTAAGGAAAATAGCAAGTTGGATGCGTAATGCTTAAAAATCCACTAAATGGGTCAAAATAAATTATGCTAGTTTAAAGTTTAAATGGAAAAATATTTTTGCTGGGCAAATCTGCAGCATCAATAAGAAACATTCTACCGAAAACATGTCGTCGCGCTACGCGACGATGAAACACCATAGCCGACGCGTGCCATGACAGCCGTCGCGGGCCGCGTAGGCTTACTCCAAAACTATCGCGGGGCGCGACAGCCCCCATTTGCAGCATTTCTGATTTCTTTTATATTTTGAACAACGGAACTTATAATTAACCAATTTGTGGATGTCAAAACTAACCATTTACGTGGTTTTAACCACAGGTGATTGCCAAGTGTGCCCGGATGAAGATCAAACTCGAAGAGGAACCGAACACTTTCAATATACAAGCTTCCGCACGTTGTTACATCTTCCTATTTTTTTAATTGACGAACTTATTTATATTACACAGTACAGACAACATTTGTAAAAGTTTTAATAAACACACATTTTTTTATGAATGTGTAAGTACAAACATACATTTAATTGTCGATAGTTGTTAGAAAATCATTAAATAATGATAAGGGTCTTACATACTGAAGAATCTCAAGAACGAATCAACAGGATCTACTGTCACACCCCGACCGCGTAAAACAACAAATCGCGGCGGAATCGTCGGGGAGTGTTGTAACAGAATCATTGTTTCAAAACACACGGAAATTTGAAGTTTCGTTTTATTAAACATTAAATATTTACATCGTCTGTAAATCTAAATAAACAATTTAAACATAGTCTATCATTGTTATTAAGTCACTAAGGCCTCGTCCAGTCCTATGTGAGCATGCATCCTAGCAATCAACATCATTTAACAACACCTGAAACATATGTGAAAACAAAGTCTGCAAAGAAATGTTGGCGAGTACATAGGTTTTTGAGAGTGTTGGATTCATGGCTAGTTTACATGTTGCAATACTTAAAAAAACTTGTTTTGAAAAGTATTGTATTGCGACATAATTAACCAACTCAAATCAAGTTGGTTATAATTTATAAAATCTCGTAGCCATGATTCTTAACTCGAAAACATTTTGTTTTAGAAAATCAATTTGTAAAACGTCTCGTATTAAATCGTTAATAACACTCTTTAATAAATCTCGTTAATAAAACTCGTTAATAAATCTCGTTAATAAAACTCGTTAATAAAACTCGTTAATAAATCTCGTTAATAAAACTCGTTAATAAATCTCGTTAATAAAACTCGTATGGTTTATATCATTTCGAAAACCTTGTTTGTGTGACATCGTTTCCAAATCGTTTACCCAAGTGAACTAAATAACGCCACGGTATGTAATACGATGAAAACACTTATATATATGAAGTACCAGCGGCGTATCCACCATGCTTTCATCACATTACACCCGTCCCGTTATCTAAACACTAACCGAAAACCAATCGTTTACCCAAATCGTTTAATTCGTTAAAAATCGCTTTAGTCGTTTAAATCATTCTCGTCTTAAATCATGAAAACTACTTTTGATTGTCTCGCTAATAACATCCAAACCTTCGTGACTCGACTATCTCGCCTATCGCTTCTCGCATTAGTAAACCACCAAAGGGTAAATTAACAATCACAGATTCAGTCGTTACCCACCTAACCCACACATAACCATGGGTGCAGTCTGATAACGGGATTTGTCAGATCCTATGGTACCATAACCTAATACTGGTCGGTTCGGCCAAAACTAATGGATATTATTCGTTATGTAAATACAACCAACAAGTTTGTGTACTATATCGAAATCGTTATTAATTTAATATAAACTATTTTAATCGTTTTTGAAACCATTGTTATAATATCGAAAATCGTTTTGAAAACCATCGTTAAAACCTTGAAAACATTTAGCACATATGAATCACCCCAAAACAATTGAAAACAGTAAAATAGGGGAACTATGTACTCACCTGAGAGTGCTTAGAGGTCATGAACAACAACCAAGCAAAGCTAGAGGGAGCACAGAATCAATCGGCAACCTAATAACTATATAATTAAACCGGACCTAAATCGGAAGATCGGATAGGATGAGGTTTTGTAAACCAAATGAGTATTGGAACTCATATGACATGGTTTAACAAAGCCTACATTCTAAATCGAAACCTAACCTAAGTGCTTTCGACCCATTGCGACCTATTAAGGTAGCTTGCGCTACTTTAATGTGTCGTTCGCGCAAAAGCGCGTTCGAGATGTCTAACTAGTCCTATGAGAAGTATTATATGCCTAAACAAGATTAAATATGTTGCATAATCAATTAAGTGACAAAAGTTTGTGTTACATATGCTTAATTACCAATTATGCATGAAAAGGGCATTTTGGTCATTTACCTAAGGCATATAAACTACCTATCATACAACTAAGTAAACCTAAGTGACCATCAGGTATAACCTCAGAAGGTTATTCCCTATGCAACTATGGTCACTAAACATGTTTGGTCGGATCCTAATGATCGACCAAACGGGTCGTGTTCGAAAGTCTAAGCGGGTGTTTAGTCCGCTTGACTTACGACTCTACTTAAGCACTAATCTTGAAAGTGACGAGTTAAACATGTTAAAACATGTTTAACGAATTTAGAAAATAGATTTGGTATCAAAACAAACGGTTTTGATACCTATAAGTAGTTTGGTTACAAAACACGCAAGAATGCGCATATTGGCCGAAACTACGACTCGTCACTACACCTAGATAACGTGGTAATCAGTAGGTATAGTCACTAGGGACTATAACCATCGTGATTATGCTCACGTTATGAAGTTCAAATGAACTTCGCATTGACCATAAACTGGTCAATGCAGAAAGTCAAACGCAGTTTGACTTTCAGACTCGAAAAGCGATAAAAGAACGAAAGAATACTTACAAAAGGTCCCCGCTAGCTTTGATCCGATTTACACTCAGGTATGAAGCATAAGATTTGATCAATGTGGGTTTTGCAAGTGAAAGGGGATAGCTATTTATAGGAAAACTAGAACCGTTAGGATCGTTCATCGTAAAACGAGCTTCGATCTTATCCGTACACATGTGCCCATGGTTTTGTGAAACCATGGGAGCCCATAGTTTCATTCAATTCATGTAAAATGAGGGGAACAGCTGGAACAAGCTGGAATTTAGATTTTTCATTTTGGTCCCTTCTTAAGATAACTATGGCAGAATGACAATTTTGGTCACTGAACTTCAGAATCTTGCATTTTGGCACATTTTTGACATGTTTAAGCCCCGTTAACCTCATTTCAAGGCTCTAAAATGAATTTAAAGTATAGGGAACTCAAAACATGCTCAAAAATATCTCGGATTTCGGTTCGTTTGGTCGTACGGTTGCGTTGTTCGGCTAATTACGACGGAAAACGTAAGGAACGCAAAAATGATCCAAATTACGCGACGAATGGAATTTTATCTTGCCAATCACTAAAATAAAATATTTTAATGATTACATAAAGTTTTGGATGTCCGGATGTATTCAGAACGTAAGATATGCGCGGAAATGCAAACTTATGCACTTTTTGACGTTTTTAGTCCCTGAATGACCAAAAAGTTTATTTTAGCACACCAAACCACTCAAAGCCTATTTCTATGCTATGTAAAGGATATTTAGGGTATTTTTAACTTATGGTCATGTTCTGGAATGTTCGCTACAGTACAAATCGCCATACTTTCGTAGTTTGTCGAAATTAATCCCTGTAAGCGAATAAACTGGATTTCGACACACCAAACCATCCAAAACTTATTTCTAAGTTATGTAAAGGTTATTTAAGGTATGTTAAGCCTATGTCACTATTTCGGAGTGTTCGTCGCATTAAACTGATTACGTTTACGCACCAGTTCACGTATAACTTTCTAGAAAGCGATTTAGAGCTCGAAATCGAACAAGAATTGATATGTGAAAATGATACACATATTTATACAAATCCCAAGTATGAAATATAATATTTCGTTGATTTGGTATTTTTTTATGGCCATGGAGGCACAGATGTCACAGTCTCCCCTACTTCAGGAAATTTCGTCCCGAAATTTAATTAGAGGAAACTTGTGAGAGCTCGAAACATGAAGTCGAAAAGATAAAACAACACTGGTTAAGGTTCTGAACTTTTAGTAACTTTAAATAACAACAACACTGGTTAAGGTTCTGAACTTTTAGTAACTTTAAATAACATTATGCTTGCAATGTAAGAGGGACACTTATACACAAGCATATGAAGTGCCATTGGTGCGTCCACCGTACCTCCATTACATTGTTCACGTTTCGTTATTGTTGTCACAATTGGTTCTTACACATAATAAATCTTACTGGGATTCCTGTGCACTGAATTTCATAATTATCTACGCGTCCATAATTACGTAATTCCTTGCATAGTCCACACAGTGCATTTAATAATGTGTAGGGGAAAACCAAATGAACGAACCTGTGATGAGTGTGACTGGACCACCATAGGGTCCTTTCAACTATATCATCACATGTCATTCTTAACCAGATTCTGAATCAATCTTTTAACTAGACCACTCAAGGGTCTCTTTTTGAATTATGGAATGTTACTATATAACCCAAGGGTCTTAACTACTTCGTAGAAGCCCATTAAGGATTTAAGGTGGTACCTTTTGAATATCCTACTATGAATCCCTCATATGAAGATATGGAAGATTCTATGAGGATTTGAATAACGAAAATCGGATCACACAAAAACATAAAGAAGAACACATAAACACATAATCACATAATCGCATAATTGTTTAATTTGACCTTTAATTTGTTATTGGGCTCGGGTATTTAAAGCACACCAGGAATCTAATCCGTGGATTTCATTTGGCACTTTAAACATTTTGAAGAATCTAACTATGAAGATAGGGAGATCTTAATAGGAATTCGGTTCGTCCTTATTGAATCGTAATGTACGTATTAAGGTGTACAGGGAATCCAATCAGGGCACCGATTTGGGCGATAATCATCCACAAGGATCCTTAAAATAGGGCAACCCATCACTTTTCGTTTCGATTTTAAGCTCAAGTTGAAGTGGTAGCTCATATTTCAAAAAGCCTTCGTTTATACAAGATCGTTGTGCTTGAAGGACATGAGATTGAATATCAGATAGAGTTTGAACAGAATGAAGCTTGACTCCCTCCTTTCGACCAAACGCATCGGCTACGATATTCGCCTTACCTGGAAGGTAGCGAATCTCGAAATTTTAATCGTTCAAGAGCTCAACCCATTGTCGCTGCCTCATGTTCAGCTCCTTCTGATTAAGAATGTGCTGGAGACTTTTGTGGTCTTGTGAAAACCACACACTTCGTTCCATAGAGGTAGTGTCTCCAGATTTTGAGAGCAAATACCACAGCACCTAACTCAAGATCGTGAGTTGTGTAGTTCTTCTCGTGAACTTTCGACTGTCCTGACGTATATGCTATGACTTTACCTCATTGCATAAGAACATAACCAAGTCCTAGATTCGATGCGTCATAAAAGACAACGAAATCATCATTTCCATCGGGAAGAGATAGAACGGGAGCATCACACAGCTTCTGCTTCAGCGTTTGAAACGCTTCTTCTTGCCTAGGTCCCCACTCAAAAGGCTTATTCTTCTCAGTCAAAGCAGTGAGTGGAACCGCAATCTTTGAGAAATTTGAAATAAAACGACGATAATAACCAGCGATACCAAGAAAAGAACGAATTTCTGTAGGTGTCGTTGGTGTATTCCAGTCCTTAATAGCAGCAATCTTGGATGGATCCACGTGAATACCCTGCTCATTGACTATATGACCCAAGAATTGAACTTCTTCAAGCCAAAATTCACACTTGGAGAATTTAGCAAAAAGTTGTTCCTTCTTCAGGAGTTCCAATGTTAAGCGAAGGTGTTGCTCGTGCTCGGCTCGGGAGTTCGAATAAATGAGAATATCATCGATGAACACAATAATGAACTTGTCTAAATAAGGTTTACAGACCCTATTCATTAAGTCCATAAAGATAGCTGGAGCATTTGTCCAACCAAAAGGCATGACTGTAAACTTGAAATGCGCATATCTTGTGCGGAAAGCAGTTTTGGGAATATCTTCTTCGAGAACATGAAGTTGATGATACACAGAACGCAGATCGATCTTGGAAAAATAGGTAGCACCTTGCAGTTGATCAAAGAGATCATCGATTCGAGGTAGGGGATAATGATTCTCGATGGTAGGCTTATTAAGCTTACGATAATCGATACACATTCGAAAAGATCCATCTTTCTTCTTCACAAAGAGGACAGGAGCTCCCCTAGGGTGAATAATTTGATCGGATGAATCCTTTATCAGATAACTCTTGAAGTTGCTTCGATAATTCTTGCATCTCAGACGGTGCAAGACGATAAGGTGCTTTCTCAATTGGGTTAGCATTGGGTACAAGGTCAATATGAAACTCGACTTGACGAACTGGAGGCAAATCAGGCAGTTCATTAGGAAACACCTCTGGATAATCCCGAACAATCGGAATATCCTGAATACTCTTGCTCTTGCCTTTCTCCTCGGTGACATGTGTCAGAAAAGCAACATATCCTTTTCGTAAATAACTTTGGGCCTTCGTACACGACATGAGCTTCAATCCACCAGAAGGTTTCTCGCCACGAACTTCCAGAACATCGCCAGACGAAAGAGGAATGCGAATAATCTTATCGAAACAAATAACCTCAGCATGATGTTTGGTTAACCAATCCATCCCTATGATAATGTCGAAACTCCCAAGTTGCATCGGTGTGAGGTCAAAAGGAAAAAGATGATTATCGAAGTTAAATTGACAGTCGCAAATAACATAATTGAGTACAAGCAGTTTACCAAGAGCAACTTCGACAGATAAGGGTTTCCTTAGTTATCTAACCAAGGAATTAAAGTGATTACTCGAATTGTCACTTCGTTTCTTAGAATGAAGTGAGCATTTAGAATTTTTGAGGAAATCACGAGCGATCATATGAACGAGAGAACTACAAATACGGTTCTTTGGTGTTGGTATCGTAGGGGTATGCCATACACACATGCAACTATATTTGTACATCAGAATTGCAAATAAAGATTTATTTATAAACAAAATCGATTGTTTCCGAGTTCAAAGGAAAAAACTAGAAACATAAACATAAGATTCGGATTATTCAAAGCAGCAGCTTCTTCTAATCGGCCAAATGCTCATCCGTGGGTCGGATTTGCATTGAAAATCTTTGGGTATCTGTCCCTGACATAACCCGTCTTGCCATAGGTGTAGCAAATACCAGGAGGAAAATGTGCCTGTGCTGGATCTGCTTGAAATTGAACGGGGTTCTGAAAAGTTTGGTTTAGCACAGTGACTGAACGACAGTCTCGTGCCAAATGACTAATGAGTCCACAGTTGAAACATTTCTGACATTTGACACTGGCATAGTGGTGGAGGTTACACTGATTGCACAGAGGAGCAGTTCCTAAGTACGGCTTCTTGGCTGGTGGTGCTGCCACCTGGCTAGGTTTTGCTTGATTTGGTGTAATGGCTACGGGACCCTTTGGAGCTTTACGCTTCTTTGACTTTTTCGAAGGCTCGGCTTCTGCTTCTTTCGATGCTTCTTGGGTGGCTTCATTATTGAGACGAGACATGGCGATACCTAAATCCACAGTCTTCAGGATTACTTTGCCTATTCGCTGGGCAAATTTGGTAGTTTGCTCGTACATTTGAGTGTCGTTGCGATGAAGATACATTCTAGAGGAATGAAAGACATAGGAGAAAACAAGTGAAATGTTATCGGATAATTAAAACAGAACAACAACGCATAGAAATTGCGATCATTTGTTTGTTACCTAAGGAAAACAAATGAGACGGTGATTAATCAAAGTAAACGGGTTATATTAATGTATCACTGAAGACATGCTCGCCTATAAGTGAATACTCACCCCAAGAGTTCCCAGGTAAGAGTGATTGGTCCGATGCTACAGTTTGTACGAACACTCTAGCCTTAGACAGAAAACTCAGGGTACAGGCATTCACCCTTCCAGTTCGCACGTGTTCACATTATAAGACCCAAACTTTGACGAGATTTTGAAAACTCAGAAGGCACCAAGCCAAATATGAGTCAAACTGGAAGGGTTCAAAACCTAGTAATCAATCATCCTAGAACGGATGATTAATTTTCGAAGGAGATTCAAAATTTGTGTTCTCGTTGTGGTTATCACTAAAGGGTAGGTGACGATTTTGTTTTTAAGAATCTAAACGTAGAAAACTTGCGTTGGGGTCCTAGAAAGTTATAGTCTAGATCAAAGCATTACTAATAACCTAATTCCCTATAACCATTGGCTCTGAAACCAACTTTTCTGTCACACCCCGATCGCGTAAAACAACGAATCGCGGCGGAATCATTGGGGAGTGTTGTAACAGAATCATTGTTTCAAAACACACGGAAATTTGAAGTTTCGTTTTATTAAACATTAAATATTTACATCGTCTAGAAATCTAAATAAACAATTTAAACATAGTCTATCATTGTTATTAAGTCACTAAGGCCTCGTCCAGTCCTATGTGAGCATGAATCCTAGCAATCAACATTATTCAACAACACCTGAAACATATGTGAGAACAAAGTCAGCAAAGAAATGTTGGCGAGTACATAGGTTTTTGAGAGTGTCGGATTCATGGCTAGTTTACATGTTGCAATACTTAAAAAAAACTTGTTTTGAAAAGTATTGTATTGCGACATAATTAACCAACTAAAATCAAGTTGGTTATAATTTATAAAATCTCGTAGCCATGATTCTTAACTCGAAAACATTTTGTTTTAGAAAACCAATTTGTAAAACATCTCGTGTTAAATCGTTAATAAAACTTGTTAATAAATCTCGTTAATAAAACTCGTTAATAAATCTCGTTAATAAAACTCGTTAATAAAACTCGTTAATAAATCTCGTTAATAAAACTCGTTAATAAATCTCGTTAATAAAACTCGTATGGTTTATATCATTTTGAAAACCTCGTTTGTGTGACATCGTTTCAAAATCGTTTTCCCAAGTGAACTAAATAACGCCACGGTATGTAATACGATGAAAACACTTATATATAGGAAGTACCAGCGGCGTATCCACCATGCTTTCATCACATTACACCCATCCCGTTATCTAAACACTAACCAAAAACCAATCGTTTACCCAAATCTTTTAATTCGTTAAAAATCGCTTTAGTCGTTTAAATCATTCTCGTCTTAAATCGTGAAAACTACTTTTGATTGTCTCGCTAATAACATCCAAACCTTCGTGACTCGACTATCTCGCCTATCGCTTCTCGCATTAATAAACCACCAAAGGGTAAATTAACAATCACAGATTCAGCCGTTACCCACCTAACCCACACATAACCATGGGTGCAGTCTGATAACGGGATTTGTCAGATCTTATGGTACCATAATCTAATAGTGGTCGGTTCGGCCAAAACTAATGGATATTATTCGTTATGTAAATACAACCAACAAGTTTGTTTACTATATCAAAATCGTTATTAATTTAATATAAACCATTTTAATCGTTTTTGAAACCATTGTTATAATATCAAAAATCGTTTTGAAAACCATCGTTAAAACCTTGAAAACATTTAGCACATATGAATCACCCCAAAACAATTGAAAACAGGAAAATAGGGGAACTATGTACTCACCTGAGAATGCTTAGAGGTCTTGAACAACAACCAAGCAAAGCTAGAGGGAGCACGGAATCAATCGGCAACCTAATAACAATATAATTAAACCGGACCTAAGTCGGAAGATCGGATAGGATGAGGTTTGGTAAACCAAATGAGTATTGGAACTCATATGACATGGTTTAACAAAGCCTACATTCTAAATCGAAGCCTAACCTAAGTGCTTTCGACCCATTGCGACCTATTAAGGTAGCTTACACTACTTTAACGTGTCGTTCGCGCAAAAGTGCGTTCGAGACGTCTAACTAGTCCTATGACAAGTATTATATTCCTAAACATGATTAAATATGTTGCATAATCAATTAAGTGACAAAATTTTGTGTTACATATGCTTAATTACCAATTATGCATGAAAAGGGCATTTTGGTCATTTACCTAAGGCATATAAACTACCTATCATACAACTAATTAAACCTAAGTGACCATAAGGTATAACCTCAGAAGGTTATTCCCTATGCAACTATGGTCACTAAACGTGTTTGGTCGGATCTTAATGATCGACCAAACGGGTCGTGTTCGAAAGTCTAAGCGGGTGTTTAGTCCGCTTGACTTACGACTCTACACAAGCACTAATCTAAAAAGTGATGAGTTAAACATGTTAAAACATGTTTAACGAATTTAGAAAATATATTTGGTATCAAAACAAACGGTTTTGATACCTATAAGTAGTTTGGTTACAAAACACGCAAGAATGCGCATTTTGGCCGAAACTACGACTCGTCACTACACCTAGATAACGTGGTAATCAGTAGGTATAGTCACTAGGGACTATAACCATCGTGATTACGCTCACGTTATGATGTTCAAATGAACTTCGCATTGACCATAAACTGGTCAATGCAAAAAGTCAAATGCAGTTTGACTTTCAGACTCGAAAAGCGATAAAAGAACGAAAGAATACTTACAAAAGGTCCCCACAAGCTTTGATCCGATTTACTCTCAGGTATGAAGCATAAACTTCAACTTAGAGAGAAAAAATCAGATCAATGTGGGTTTTTCAAGTGAAAGGGGATAGCTATTTATAGGAAAACTAGAACCGTTAGGATCGTTCATCGTAAAACGAGCTTCGATCTCATCCGTACACATGTGCCCATGGTTTTGTGAAACCATGGGTGCCCATAGTTTCATTAAAACCATGTGCAAATGAGGGGAACAGCTGAACAAGCTGGAATTTAGATTTTTCATTTTGGTCCCTTCTTAAGATAACTATGGCAGAATGACAATTTTGGTCCCTGAACTTCAGAATCTTGCATTTCGGCTCATTTTTGACACGTTTAAGCCCCGTTAACCTCATTTCAAGGCTCTAAAATGAAGTTAAAGTATAGGGAACTCAAAACATGCTCAAAAATATCTCGGATGTCAGTTCGTTTGGTCGTACAGTTGCGTTGTTCGGTTAATTACGACGGAAGTCGTAACGAACGCAAAAACGATCCAAATTACGCGACGAATGAAATTTTATCATGCCAATCACTAAAATAAAATATTTTAATGATTACATAAATTTTTGGATTTCCGGATGTATTCAGAACGTAAGATATGCGCGAAAATGCTAACTTATGCACTTTTTGACGCTTTTAGTCCCTGAATGACCAAAAAGTTTATTTTAGCACACCGAACCCCTCAAAGCCTTTTTATAAGCTATGTAAAGGATATTTAGGGTATGTTTAACTTATGTTCATGTTACGGAATGTTCGTTACTGTACAAATCGGCATACTTTCGCAGTTTGTCGAAATTAGTCCCTGTAAGCGAATAAACTTGATTTCGACACACCAAACCCTCCAAAACTTATTTCTAAGTTATGTAAAGGTTATTTAAGGTATGATACACATATTTATACAAATCCCAAGTATGAAATACAATATTTCGTTGATTTGGTATTTGTATGATGGCCGTGGAGGCACAGATGTCACATCTACCAGTTGCCTGATTGTGACAGATCCTTTACACTGCATCTTCCAAGTTCAAGCCAATACTCTTCATCAGATATGTCTGGTAAGAATCACATAATCTTTGCATGTTTTTAATTAATAAAATAAGAGACAAGAGTAAAGACTTTGATATTTTCCCTGTTTTGCAGCTCCAGCCAAAGTTCCAGAAGTTTTTGACCTTGATGTACTGGATAGTTACCCTATTCCTGTCCAAGTGAAGATGGAACCCAACAAACCCGCTTACACTTCCAAGCCTGCACCCAGCTCTAAACCGACAGCTTTTCCTAAGCCCTCTCCTGCTACCAAGCCACATGCCTCAAGTTCCCACAAAAGAAAGGAGACCGATTCTCCAGCCTCATCCGAGACCTTCCCCTTTGGAAACCATGGATTTCTTGAATACAGCGGTTTTATGACCGGCTTCCTTAATCAAGTTCATATCCTTAACCTATATCCTACACCATATGCTGGTTATATATATATATATATATATATACATTAATGTGTGTTAATACCTGTTTCTTTATTTTGCGGGGTTTAGAACGCCTGGTGTTCATGTATGAAGGCGCATGTGGTTTAAACAAGATGCTAGAGAGCAAGCTGAAAAAGGCTGAAACCACCATTCCGGACCAAGCAGCAATGGCCACTTCCAAATCGGAGCATTATTAAGCCAAGTACAAGGCAATGACCCAAGAGCATCAATCTGCCATCAAGAAGATCACTCACGAGGCTCAAGCCAACTCTGATGCTGCCCAGGTTCAACATGAGCAAGATATGGCTTCATATTGGGAAGGCCACAAGAATTCCGTCGTCATCTCCCTCCCCAGGCTAGATTGAAAATGGCCTATGAGGCTAAGGCCCTGGGTTTCGAATGCCCTTCATGGAATGTCGAGGCCTGGGAGGTGAGATTGAAAGATCTTGGTGGTAACCCCGTGGAGCCCCTGTGAAATCTGTTACGGAGGAGCTTGCTAAGGTGGCTGATGCTGATGCTACAAAGGATGCTGGCGGTGATGCTGGGAAGGATGCTGGTGAAGAAGGTGCTGCTCCCTGAAAGTAGCAATGTGGGCGATGATGGACGTTCGTGCCTAGGCCGGAGCCCACTTTTTTAAGTTTGTTGGTTGTAACCGTTTGAACAATTTCGTTTCCTGTCTTTCAAACAATTTATATTTCCTGCATTTAGACAATATGGTGTCCAAAGGTGGAGGGATCCTGAGTTTCAGGATGAAGCCCTTGGTCACCAGTTAGTATCGTTTATTTTGAACAATATAACAGTTGGAGGCGGATGGGTCTCGGTTTGAGATGAAACCTTCAACTGTTAAGTAAATATGGTAGAAAATTAACTGTGCTTTTGGTGGATGGGTCTCAGTTTGAGATGAAACCAAAAGCACAATCTTTTAATAACATAACCTCTTTATGACCTTATCTATCATTGTCCTTTTTCAATTCTTGTTATGCATTGCTTAGTTTGAATACGATTTCAACGTTCCAAACTTAGTGTAATATTTCAAATGTCCTAACCAAATATCATGAAAATATCCTGATCAGGATACTCGCAAATATCCTATTAAGACTTTTGTCAAATACGGTTTTTATAACTCAAACAATTTAGATAAAGTTTTCAAAAAAGGATAGTTCACTTTTATTTTGCCAAGCTTGTTGTTTGATTTGAACATAGTTTCAATTTTCACTCTAAGTGTCATACCTTAAACATTCTGAGCAACTTCCCTGAAATATATCCTTAAAATATATCCTGAAATATATCCTAAGAATATATCCTAATCAGAATATCTTCAATCTAAATATTATACTCATAAATGTTTTAATCAAACTTTTGTCAAATACAGTTCCAAAAATTTAGACAATTTAGATAAGGCTTTTGAAGGAGCAAAAAGGAAAGATCATACCAGATAGAGAGTATAACCCTATCCTCAGGCTTCAATCTTTTTGCAACTTTTCCACCGGAGATGTCCCTGGTCTAAACTAAGCCCAAGCTTGATCCCCTGAATTCTTCACAATGCCTTAGTAGGAATGTCCCATGTGCATTATGTTTTCGAATACTTAGAGATTTTCCGGGCTTCAATTGCAACTGTTTGTATAATTTTTATGTTACAGGGGATAAACCCTAAAATATCCTGAAGATAAATCCTTAGTGTTCTGGGGATAAACCCCTAGGTATTCTGGGGAAAATCCCAAGTATTCATGCGCTACAGGCGGGAGTGTATAAACTCCAAGACTTAGAAAGGTGAAAACCTTTAAACCTTAGAGAGTATGAAAATACCCTTTCGCGAAAGAGGGTGATCAATCCTCATAGACCTTAAGGATCCAGGATATAGGCAATGATAACGAAATTGTCAGCCACTTTTACATGGACTAGTCCCGCTATCTTGAACTATTCCTGGATAACTTGCGCTCCAGGCAGGGGGTTTAAACCCAATTCGAGAGAAAGGTGAATACCTTTAAACCTCTGAATTATCCCGAGTGTATATCCTGGAGTCATATCCCGAAGCATATTCTGCTAGACAACCGTAAACTAAGGTGGGTGTTAGCCTGGCTAACACCCCTCCGATGCTTAAGTCAGTATTGGGTTCAAAAGAGTAAATAAATTCAAACATATTAAAAGAGATAGAATTCATACCATCCTGAGTCAGAAATTAAATTCTAAACTCACTTGAATTAGAGCTTTAGGTGTATAGCATTCCAGGATCTTGGTAGCATATCCACTTCTATATTCTTGAGTCGGTATGCTCCTTTCCCAGATTCCGATTCAATCTCATAGGGTCCTTCCCATTTCAGAACTAATTTTCCATCAGAAGGATTGGTAGTATTCTAAAAAGCTTTCCTTAATACCCAATCTCCAACTTGAAACCTTCTAGTCCTAATATTCTTGTTATATGCTCTGGATATCCTCTGTTGATATGCTGTCATCCTTAACTTTGCCGCATCTCTTGTCTCGTCAATAGTATCCAATTCTTGGCATAGGGCTTCAGGATCCTGCTCAGGATCCCAGAGGTTAGATCTTGCTGTAGGAATTACCATTTCTGTCGGGTTCACTGCTTCTGCTCCAAATACTAAGGAAAATGGAGTTTGGCTAGTTACACTCTTTACCGTCGTTCTATCAGCCCATAAAACAAAGGGTAATTCTTCTGCCCATCTTCCTTTCTTAGCTCCAAGTCTTTTCTTCAAATTGTTGACAATTATCTTGTTCGAGGATTCTGCTTGTCCATTTGCTTAAGGATGTACCGGTGTGGATGTAATCATCTTAATCCCCAATTCTTACAAAAATCGGTTGTCCTCTTGCTAATAAAGTGAGAGCCATTGTCACAAATTATCTCAGCCGGTACCCCAAACCTAGTCAGGATATTCCTTTTTATGAAGGATACTACTTCTTGGTCTCTAACTTGAACAAATGCTTCAGCTTCAACCCATTTAGAGAAATAATCAGTCATTGCCAGCATAAAGACTTTTCCTCCTGGAGCCTTTGGAAATTTTCCCACTACATCCATTCCCCACTTCATGAATGGCCAAGGGGAAGCAATAGGATATAGTGGTTCAGCAGGTTGATGCAGTATATTACTATGCCTTTGACATGCATCACATCTTCGAGCATATTCTGCTGCATCTTTCCTCATCGTCGGCCAGTAGTATCATGTTCTTAATACCTTTGAGAATAACGATCTGCCCCCAGTATGGTTACCACAATCCCCTTCGTGTATATCCTGAAGCACTTCTTTGGTTTCGGGATCCCCCAAGCACCTCAGGTATGGTCCTGCAAGAGATTTCTTATACAAAACATCATTTATAATAGTGAATCGTGATACCTTCGTCCTAAAGGCCTTAGGATTCTCATCCTTTGGGATGTGTCCTTCCTTGAGATATCTCATGATTGGAGTCGTCTAGAACTTAGGATCCTCCTCGGGATACTCATCATCAGGATCCTGGATACTTACTACTTCCTTATCCTGAGATTTGAGAAGATCCATCACAGGATACAGGATATATAGTATTGGTATTTGGGTTCCCTCCGGTATCCTGACTGATGATCCTAGATTTGCCAAGGCATCTGCTTTAGCATTATCCTCTCTTGGTACCTGTTCAAGTGTAAAAACATCGAAATATCCTGCTAATATTTTGAGAATTTCAAGATACTCGATTAACTTCTCACCTTTAACTGCATAGGATGCATTAAAATGATTAGTAATTAACAAGGAATCAACAAATACTTGTAAGCTTTTAATATTCATATTCCTGCCAACTCTAATCCTGCAATCAAAGCTTCATATTCTGCTTCATTATTAGTAGTAGGAAATTCACACCTAATAGCCTGGGGTATTATATCCCCCTGTGGCGATTTTAGTAGTATACCCAAACCTACACCTCTTACATTAGATGCAGCATCAGTATATAATGTCCAGGATTCTAAATTTTCTCCTAGCTGTTGTACTTCTAGGTCTACTTCATTTTGAATATCACTACTGAAATCAGCCACAAAGTCGGCTAGAGCCTGAGACTTTATAGTATTTCTAGGTTCATATACTAGATCATAGGCACTTAATTTTACTGACCACTTAGCCATCCTGCCTGACATCTCAGGTTTCCTAAGCACATTTTTAACAGGATAATTAGTTTTAACATGAATCCTCTGTGTCTCAAAGTAATGTCTAAGCTTTGTTGATGCCATAACTACGGCCAATATCAATTTTTCTAAATGAGAATATCTAGTTTCAGCATCTAATAAACTTTTGCTAACATAATAAACAGGATACTGCTGACCTTTGTGATCCTTTACAAAGACAGCACTTACTGCGTTCCTTGATACTGCAAGATATAGGGATAATGGTTCACCATCCTCGGTCTTCATCAATAGTGGTGTAGTTGAAAGATACTGCTTTAATTCCTGCAAGGCTGCTTCATGCTTCTCTTCCCATTCGAATTTCTTATTCTTCTTCAGGATATCGTAAAATTCCTTGCATTTTTTCGAGGATCTTGATATAAACCTGTTTAATGCTGCTACTCGCCCGGTTAATCTTTGTACATCTTTCATGTTCGAAGGTGACTTGATATCCAAGATAGCTTTGATCTGTTCCGGGCTTGCTTCGATCCCCCTTTCAGTCACCATGTATCCTAGAAACTTTCCTGCCCCAACTCCAAAATGGCATTTGGCAGGATTTAGATTCATGTTGTATTGGTCCAGGATATCGAATGCTCCTTCAATATCCCGGAGATGATCCTCAGCTTTCTTGGACTTTACCACCATATCATCAATGTATACCTCCATGGTATCCCCTAGTTTGTCTTTAAACATCATGTTCACCAATCTCTGGTATGTTGCACCTGCATTTTTCAAACCGAAAGGCATGGCAGTATAACAATAAATACCTGTAAGTGTCATAAAAGTGGTATCCTCCTGGTCTGAAGGTTCCATTTGGATCTGCTGGAATCCTGAGGATGCATCCATGAAGGTCAACATTTTGTGACTAGCAGTAGCATCTATCATTGAGTCAATATGAGGTAGAGGAAATGGGTCTTTAGGACACACTTTGTTCAAGTCTGTGTAATCTACACAAACTCTCCATTTCCCATTTTTCTTTTGAACCATGACTACATTTGCTAGCTGTTTTGGTCAAAAATTACCGAAGCAATTAAGTGATCAAATTAGTAATGTGAGGTAGTGTGCTAGAAAGTGTATAGAAAATATGCTTGTTGAGTTATTTAGAAAATCAGTATTCAGGATACGGCTTAGGATATTGAGTTGTATCTATGATCAAACTATGAGCAAAAGTAAAGTAAATGACACGAGATGTACGAGGAAAGCCCTTGATCAATCTAGATCGCCGGCATAAAACCTCGGGAGCTGACAATCGCAGCTGCCTTGTTCTTCTTATTACTTCAAACGTCAGGATACAGTGCAGGATATAGACCAGATCGCTAAGTGTTACAATGCCTTTGTATGAAAGTGAGAATTGCTCGAGAGCAAGTGTTAGAGTGTAGCGAGTGTGAATGTGATGTCCTATTTGATCTGGTATACCCACCTATTTATAGTAATGAATTACAAACAATAATCCCTACAAATATGGGGTACTCCGAATATTCCATTGTGAACGTTATTGACCGAGTAATATGGCTTCAACGTCTTCATTTGAACGACTTGGACCGAGTCTTCCGCGGAATGAGTCTTATGAACGTTGCCAGCTTCTAACCCACGTACCTGCACATAATCCATTAGTAATCCTGAGGATACCATTCAGGATGTTACCAATATCCTGAACCAGCATCCCGGATGTAAACAGATACTACATAACCAAGATATAAACCAAGATATTTTCCAGGATATGGGTTCAGAATTTCACCCATAACAATTGTCCCCAAAAATGTTACCGTTTGATATCCTGCACTAACGGTTACATTTTTCACGGTGGCCGAGGTAATTAAGAGATAAGACTATTGATGTGACAGCTTTCAACCACCCGGCCTATATTTACTCATCATGCCCTATATCTTCTCATCCTCATCTCCTTTTTAACCACAATCGACAAGGAAAAAGGTAATATTCTCTCCCTCATCTTCATATTCATCTTTTATCTTTCTCCGGCGAGAATTCAGGAGACCAAATGCCTAGGCAAACAAGGTCCAGTTCAGGCGACTCGGCTCCCACATTCATCCAACAGAATCTTCTCCAAGAACCGGAGAATGAGACATGCACCTTTGACAGTGCCCACCTGTCAGCCTTGAAATCCTCCAGTATCTTTCCAGAAGGAACTATATTCCGACCCTTTGATAGAGAAATCAGGTCAGATATGGTTTCCAACGAGTGGATATGTTTCAATGCCTTCCCTTTTACCTTAGGGTTACGATTCCCCTTTCCGGACTTCATCACCGAGTTCTTTAATATCACCAAAATTTCTTTCAGCCAAACCATGCCAATGCTCTGGCGTGTTTTGTCTGTTCTTGACCAAATCAAGAGAAACCATATACCTGACCTTTCCGTCCATGATCTCCCTTTAGCCTACAAGCTTAGATGCCATGGCTCATCTAGATTCCTATTTTATTCTACTTCCGGTGACCCATTGATACTTCGTGCCACCAGGAACGAGGATGGTTGGCAATCCAAGTTTTTCTTTGTAAAAAGGGATTCAATCCCGGGTGGAACGGATTATCTGATGAGATGGTTGAGAAAGGGTAGGACTTAGGGTTTAAGAATGATCATGTCTCTTATTCTGTCTCATATCCTGAGCTAATGAATTTCATTTTCTCTGTTTGTGTATGCAGCTGGTTTCAGGAAGATCGCACCTCCCCTTGCTGATTCTCAAAAAAGAATAGATGCCATCAGACTGCTTTCAGAAACAGAGAGAAGCTTTAATCCATCTCCACCAACTCCAAGCCCTCTTTCAAGCGCAAACATGTCTGGTAAGAATCCTGCAAGATATCCTGTACACACATGTTTTTATTTGATATTCTTAGGAGAGATTTAGAATTTTACTCCCTGTGTGCAGATTCCAGCAAAGTTCCAGTCTATCTAGACCTTGATGAACTCGACAGCTATCCAACTCCAGCCACAGTCAAGAAGGAGACTCCTACTGCTACTAGCTCCAAGCCACTCCCGGCTCCCAAGGCCAATCCAAGAACCCGTGCTTCCACAGCGAAAAAGAGGAAGGGTCTTGAAGTCAGTGCTCCAGGCTCAGAAGGGTTCTCCTATGACGAACTAAGCTTCTCTGATTCCTTAGAGCCAATGACATCCTTCCTTAACAAGGTAATATCCTGACGCACATCCTTCATATATATCCTGCACATATATCCTGCATGTATATCCTAACAGGATATCCTGGTAGGATATCTTGGTCAACATATATTCTAACTTTATACCTGTAATTGATGTGCAGGGCCTCCAGCATTTGCTCCACTTGTACAATGACGCTTGTGGTACTGTGGCACTTCATGAAGCCAGGATCAAACAGCTCGAAAGCACCGTTGCTGACCAAGGTGCCATTGCTGAAGCGAAGACCCGGCACTACGAAAGCCTGCTGAAGAAGGTCACCCAAGACGCTGAGGTCAAACTTGCCGCCGTTCAAATGGATCATGATCAAGCCTTGATCAATTTCCGGGAGGGAATCAAGGCTTCTGCTATCGTCTCCCTGTTACAAGCACGCATCAAGATGGCCTACGAGGCCAAGGAGACGGGCCTTGTTTGTCCATCTTGGCCAGTTGAATCCTGGGTGGCCAAGTTAAAGGAGCTCGGAGGCAAAGCTGTGCCATTTCCTGCTGAAGCCGGTGAGTCTTCTAAGTCAGCAGAGGTGGTGATCCAGGCTGGAGACAAGAAGGATGCTGGAGCAGATGCTGGGATGGACACTGGCGAGGATGCTGCTCAAGATGCTGGTCAGGATGCTGGTGCTGAGAAGTCTGAGAAGGTTGGAGGAGATGCCGCTGTGTGATGGCATTTAGGTGGGCGATGACGGATATACGTGCCAAGGCCAGAGCCCACCTTTTTGAATTTGAATGTTGGTTTGTAGTCCCTTAAACAATTTACTTTTCTGCACTTTACTTTCCTGCACCTGAACAATTTACATTTCCTGCATGCTTTTTGAACAATACAACAGTTGGAGGTGGATGGGTCTCGGTTTGAGATGAAACCTTCAACTGTTGGGTAAATAGGGTAAAGAACTATTAGTGCTCTTAGTGGATGGGCCTTATTTTGAGGTGAAACTGAGAGCACATCTTTTGGCATATTAATAATATAACTACTCTTTTGACTTTATTATTATTGCCATTAACATACAAATTTTACTTGTGAAAATTGTTTGGTTTGTACATTTTTAGGAATATATATTATAAATGTATCCTGGAAGGTATCCTGAAAGATATCTTGATAAGGATATTAGAATACAACCTATAAATTGTCCAAATAAAAAGGAGAGATCATACCAGAGATTCTTAGAGAATCAATTTCAATCCTCCATTATAAGTTTGTCCCCAGTGCATACTTATAAACTTGGATCCATCCTTTGAGCAGTATAATGTATGTCCCCTGTGTTCGACAAAAATACAAATGTATTTATATTTTGACTCGAATGAATTCCGAATACCCCAGGGCAAAACCCATGATATCCTGAAATGAATCCTTAGCATACTTGTGATAAACCCTTAATATCCTAGGGATAAACCCTGATATCTGGGGATAAACCCTAAATTTCATGCGCTACAGGCGAGAGTGTACAAACTCCAATTCTTAGAAAGGTGAAAACCTTTAAACCTTTGAGAGTATGAAAATACTCTTTCGTGAGAGAGAGTGATCAATCCTCATATACCTTTAGGATCCAGGATATAGCCAACGGTAAAGAAATTGTCAGCCACTTTTACATGAACTGGTCCCGCTACCTTGAACTATACCTAGATAACTTGCGCTCCAGGCGAGGTGTTTAAACCCATTTCGAAAGAAAGGTGAATACCTTTAAACCTTTGAAGGGACCAGGATCCCTTAAACGTGAGAGAGGGGGCCAATCCTCTAATCTTTCGACTTATCCTGAGTATGTATCCTGGAGCTATATCCTGAAACATATCCTGCAAAACAATTGTAAACTAAGGTGGGTGTTAGCTTGGCTAACACCCCTCCGCTGCTTAAGTCAGTATTGGGTTCAAGACAATAAATAAATATATTTAAAAATAGAATACATACCATTCCGAGATAGAAAATAAATTCTACTCTTACTTGAAATAGAGCTTTAAATATATTGCATTCCAGGATCTTGGTAGCATATCCCCTTGCATATTTTTGAGTCGATATGCTCCTTTCCCTGCTTCTGACTCGACTTCATAAGGTCCTTCCCATTTCGGAGCTAGCTTGCCATCGGCAGGATTAGTGGTATTTTGAAAAGCCTTCCTTAACACCCAATCACCAACTCGAAATCTTCTAGTCCTTATATTCTTATTATATGCTCTGGATATTCTTTGTTGATATGCTGCCATCCTTAGCCTTGCTGCATCTCTTTTTTCGTCTATAGTATCCAAATCCTGACATAAGACTTCAGGATTCTGTTCATGATCCTGCAGCATAGATCTTGCAGTAGGTATCGTCATTTCTGTCGGAATCATCGCCTCCGCTCCAAATACCAAGGAAAACGGGGTTTGGCCGGTTGCATTCTTTACCGTTGTCCTATCAGCCCACAAAACAAAGGGTAACTCTTCCGCCCATCTTCCTTTTTTGGCTCCAAGTCTCTTCTTTAAGTTATTGACTATTATCTTGTTTGAAGATTCAGCTTGTCCATTCGCTTGAGGATGTACTGGAGTAGATGTGATCATTTTGATTCCCCAACTTTTGCAAAAGTCAGTAGTCCTTTTGCTTATTAACTGGGACCCATTATCACAAATGATCTCAGCTGGTACCCCAAACCTAGTCAGGATATTCCTCTTTATGAAGGATACTACTTCTTGGTCTCTAACTTGGACAAATGCTTCAGCCTCAACCCACTTGGAGAAATAATCCGTCATAGCTAACATAAAGACTTTTCCTCCCGGAGCTTTTGGTAATTTCCCTACTATATCCATCCCCCACTTCATGAATGGCCAAGGGGAAACTATAGGATATAATGGTTCAGCTGGTTGATGTAGTATGTTACTATGTCTTTGACATGCATCACATCTTCGAGCATATTCTGCAGCATCTTTCCTCATCGTTGGCCAATAATATCCTGTCCTTAATACTTTCGAGAACAATGATCTGCCCCCGGTGTGATTACCACAATCCCCTTCATGTATATCCTGAAGTACTTCTTTGGCTTCAGGATCCTCCAAGCATCTTAAATACGGTCCTGCAAGAGATTTCTTGTATAAAACGTTATTTATAATAGTGAATCGTGATACCTTCATCCTAAACGCCTTAGGATTTTCATTTCCGGGGATGTGTCCTTCTTTGAGATATTTCACAATTGGAGCCGTCTAGGATTTAGGATCCTGTTTAGGATATTCCGCTCCAGGATCCTGAATACCCGCTACTTCTTTATCCTGAGGATTCGTTGCAGGAAATAAAACATGTAATACTGGTATTTGGGTCCCTTCCGGTATCCTGATTGATGATCCCAGATTTGCTAAGGCATCCGCTTCAGCATTATCCTCCCTTGGTACCTGTTCAAGTGTAAAAACATCGAAATATCCTGCTAATTTTTTAAGAATATCGAGGTATTCGATTAACTTCTCACCCTTAACTGCATAGGATCCATTAAAATGGTTAGTAATTAACAATGAGTCAACGTATACTTGTAAATTTTTGATACTCATGCTCTTAGCCAACTCTAATCCTGCAATTCAAGCCTCATACTCTGCTTCATTATTAGTAGCAGGAAATTCACACCTAATAGCCTGGGGTAATATGTCCCCCTATGGCGATTTTAGTAGTATTCCTAATCCTACTCCTCTTATATTAGATGCACCATCAGTATATAATGTCCAGGATCCTGAGGATTCTCCTAACTGTTGAACTTCTAAGTCTACCTCATCCTGAATGTCACTACTAAAATCAGCCACAAAGTCAGCTAAAGCCTGAGACTTTATGGCATTCCTAGGTTCATATACTAAATCATAAGCACTCAACTTTACCGACCACTTAGCCATCCTACCTGACATTTCTGGTTTCCTAAGTACATTTTTAACAGGATAATTTGTTTTAACATGAATCCTATGTGTCTCAAAGTAATGTCTAAGTTTCGTTGATGCCATGACTAATGCTAGTATCAATTTTTCTAAATGAGAATATCTAGTTTCAGCATCTAACAAGCTTTTACTAACACAATAAACAGGATATTGCTGACCTTCATGGTCCTTTACAAGGACGGCACTTACAGCATTCCCTGATACCGCGAGGTATAGGGATAATGGTTCACCATTCTCGGGCTTCATCAATAAAGGTGCGGTTGAAAGATATTGCTTTAAATCCTGTAGGGCCGCTTCATGCTTCTCACCCCATTCAAATTTCTTGTTCTTCTTCAGGATATCATAAAAGTCTTTGCATTTTTCTGAGGATCTTGAGATAAATCTATTTAATGCTGCCACTCGCCCTGTCAATCGTTGGACATCCTTCATATTTGAGGGCGATTTAATATCCAAGATGGCTTTAATCTGCTCCGGGCTTGCTTCTATTCCTCTTTTGGTCACCATATATCCTAGGAATTTTCCTGCCCCTACTCCAAAATGGCACTTAGCAGGATTCAGCTTCATGTTATACTGATCCAGGATATCAAACGCTCCTTTAATATCCTGGAGGTGATCCTGAGCTTTCTTTGACTTTACCACCATATCGTCGATGTACACCTCCATGGTGTCCCCCAGTTTGTCTTTGAACATCATGTTTACCAATCTTTGGTATGTTGCACCTACATTTTTCAAACCAAAAGGCATAGCTGTATAACAATAAATACCTGTTGGTGTCATGAAGGCAGTATCCTCCTGGTCAGAAGGCTCCATTTGGATCTGTTGAAATCCTGAGGATGCGTCCATGAAGGTCAGCATTTCATGCCCGGCAGTGGCATCTACTATTGCATCAATGTGGGGAAGAGGAAATGGGTCTTTAGGACAAGCTTTGTTCAAGTCTGTGTAGTCTACACACACTCTCCATTTCCCATTTTTCTTCTGTACCACAACCACGTTTGCTAGCTGTTTTGGTCAAAAATTACCGAAGCAATTTAGTGATCAAATTAGTAAAGTGAGGTAGTGTGCTAGAAAGTAAATTAAAAATGTGCTTGTTAAGTTGTTTAGAAAATCGGTATTCAGGATACGGCTCAGGATATAGAGCTGTATCTAAGATCAAACTATGAGCAAAAGTAAAGTAAATGACACGAGATGTACGAGGAAAGCCCTTGATCAATCTAGATCGCCGGCATAAAACCTCGGGAGCTGACAATCGCAGCTGCCTTGTTCTTCTATTGCTTCAAATATCAGGATACAGTGCAGGATGTGGTGCGGATCGACTAAGTGTTACAACGAAACTTGAATACAAGTGTGGTGTTTGCAATGAGCTAGAAAATGAGAGTATGCGAGAGTGTAAGTGTAGATTGTGTGACTTAAACTGATCCGACCTCATCTATTTATAGTAAAGATAAAATATAAACTATCCTAAAGTTCCGGGATCCACCGAATATTCCTTCATCGAACGTTGTAGACCTGGTCTCTCGGGCTCAACGTCTCACCTTCAACAAACTCGTCCGAGTCTTGAGGAGAAGAAGTCCTCTTGACCGTTAGCAAGTCTCAGCCTTTAACCTGCACGTGGTTAATTCTATAAACCTCAGGATATCGCCCAAGATGTTAGCAATATCCTCTTCCAGCATCCTGGTCACAAATTAACAAACAAAGGTAGGATATTGGTCAGGATACGTATGTTAAGAAAATGACCCCTAACAATTGTCCCCAAATATATCGGTTCGGATACCAATCCAATGGATATATTTCAAAAGTTTCACCTCATAACTTAAGGCAATTAATATGACTAGACTCTTGAAATGACAGCGGTGCAACTTCCAAAGCATTATTTACTCTTTACCCCCCTATATTCATCCTATATTAACCGAGGGACTCCTTATCATAGTTATCCTTATCTTCAAGTGGACATCAGGTATTTTCCTCTCTGCCCTTTCTATTTTCCTTGTTTTAATTCTTCTTTTCTCCGACTGTGTTCTTTCATGGCGACTCGTACCAGATCGCAAGTGGCGGACTCGGTTTCCCCCTTCTACAAACAAAACTTGCTTCAGAATCCTTCTAAAGAAGTGTGTTCTTTCGACAATTCCAACATCGCAGCCCTACGAGCTTCCGGTGCCTTTCCCGTCGGGACAATCTTCTGTCCATTCGACCGAGAGGTCCGGTCGGATTTTTGTTCCGACGAATGGGTTTGCTTCTTTGCATATCCTTTTTCATTAGGGCTTCAATATCCATTTTCTCCCTTCATATCCCGCTTCTTTGAGCTTACCGGTCTTAGTTTTGCCCAAATCATGCCTATGGTTTGGCGTGTGTTAATTACTCTGGAGCAGATTAAGGCTCGCCATATGCCTGATCTATGCATTGAAGACCTTCCGATGGCCTACCGTCTAAGGTCACATGGTTCCAGCCGGTTTCTCCTTTTTTCCATTTCCAGCAACTCCCTCATTCTTAAGGCTACCAAGAATGAGAATAAATGGACAAGAAATTTTTTCTTTGTGAAAAGAGACTCCATCGATAAGGGTTTTGACCTCCCTAAAAGATGGTTGACTTCTGGTAGGACTTAGGGTTTTAGGAGTATCCCCACTCATATCCCAAACCTTTATCCTGAATCATCATCCTGATATTTTTGTTTCTTTTCTTGTAGCAAACTTTAAAGAACTAGCTCCTCCTAGTGCTGAATCGGAAGGGACGATAGAAGAGATCTACAAGCTTCCAGAGGGTGAAAGAACCTTTAACCTGTTACTCACAAGCTCAAGTCAAAGATCAAGTTCCAACATGTCTGGTAAGTATAATTTCAGGAATTGATTATTATTTTATTGTACAGTAACATAACAAGTTTAAAACATCTTCCCTTGTGCAGTGCCAATTATTAACCTCGAAGGCTTCCAACTCGATGAACTGGATAGTTATTCCAGCCTTGAGCCTGCCAAGCAAGAATCTAATCCGAAATCATCCGTTACCCCAAAACTCACCAGTTTGAAGACCTCCGCTGCTCCCAAAGCTCCCCCTGCATCCCGGACCCGGGCCTCCAGCTCCCGGAAAAGAAAGGAAGTTGAACCCTCTGCTCCACCACATGTATTCCTATTCGAGAACCACGGGTTCACAGAATCCAGCACATTTATGACCGGCTTCCTTAACCAGGTTGGTATCCTGATCTGTATCCTGCATCATATACTTAATAGAAATGTTTATTTAGAACAATGCCTGTGGTATCACCTTGCAGGGCCTTGAACGCCTGGTCTTCCTTTACGAGGACGCATGTGGCTCCAACGTCATGCTTGAAAGCCAGCTGAAAAAGGCCAAGGCCACCATCGCTGATCAAGCAGCAATTGCCACCGCTAAATCGGAACACTATGAAGCTAAGTATAAGGCCATGACTCAGGATCACCAAGCTGCCATCCAAAAGATCACCCAAGAGGCTCAAGCCAAGTCTGACGCAGCCCAACTCCAACACGAACAGGCCATGGCTTCATACCGAGAAAGCCTCAAGAATTCCGTCGTGATCTCCCTTCTCCAGGCCAGGCTGAAAATGGCTTATGAGGCAATGGCTTTGGGTTTGCAATGCCCTTCTTGGAACATCAAGGTCTGGGAGGCGAAGTTAAGAGATCTCGGGGGAAATCCTGTGGAGCCTCCTGTCAAATCTGTTGCGGAAGAGTCTGCCAAAGCAATGGATGCTAGCGCTTCAAAGGATATTTCTGAGAATGCTGGGGCAAATGCTGGAAAGAATGCTGGTGAAAAGGATGCTGCTGCGGATACTGAGAAGAATCCCGAGGATGATGCTGGTATGGATGTCGGGGAAGAGGTTGATGTTCAAGAGGGTGCTGCCCCTTAGGTAGCAGAGTGGGCGATGATGGATACACGTGCCAAGGCCGGAGCCCACTTTTTAATTTCATGGTTGTGGTTGCATAAACAATTTGCTTTTCCTGTCTTTGAACAATTTACATTTCCTGCACTAGAACAATGTGATGACCAAAGGTGGATGGGTCCTAGGTTTTAGGACAAAGCCCTTGGTCATCAATTAGTATAACTTGTTTTGAATGTGATAACGGTTGTAGGTGGCCAGGTCCTGTTTTGAGATATACCCTGCAACCGTTACACAAATATGGTAACAACTGATCGTGCTTTTGGCGGATGGGCCTTGGTTTTAGGTGAAACCAAAAGCACAACTTTTGACTTGTTAATAATATAACTATCTTTTGGCTTATTTTCTGTTACCTTGCATTACTTGGTGTGACTCTTAGCTTTGTAAAGATTTTGTATTGTTATCTTATAAAATATCCTGATCAGTATGCTCAGCGATATACTGCAAAAGCCTTTTATTAGATAGAACTTCCAAACGTTCCTTCATCTTTGATAATATTTAAATGATCAAAGTTCCAAACCAACACTAGTTTCAAACACCCTAATCAAATATTCTAAAAAAGACTTTGAGAATATATCAGGATACTTATCATAATGTTACTAAAAACTTAGACGATGTTTACAAAGGAAAGATCATACCAGAAATAGGGTATAAACCTATTACCAAGCTTCAATCCCTTCGCAACTCTTTCAATGAAAATGTCCCCTGTGCAAGGTACTTAGTGCATTAGTTCCAAACCTCATTCTTTTAGCTTTACACCACCACCTTGGTGGGAATGTCCCCTGTGTACAATGTCTTCAAATACTTTAGAAATCTTCTGAATGTCAATTTCCATAGGCAATTTTTTACGTCCCAAGGGCAAAACCCAAGGATGTACTGGAGGTAAATCCCTCGTATACTGGGGAAAATCCCAAATTTTCATGCGCTACAGGCGGGAGTGTATAAACTCCAAGACTTAGAAAGGTGAAAACCTTTAAACCTTAGAGAGTATGAAAATACCCTTTCGTGAGAGAGGGTGATCAATCCTCATATACCTTTAGGATTCAGGATATAGCCAACAGTAACGAAATTGTCAGCCACTTTTACATGGACTGGTCCCGCCACCTTGAACTATCCCTGAATAACTTGCGCTCCAGGCGGGGTGTTTAAACCCAATTCGGAAGAAAGGTGAATACCTTTAAACCTGTGAAGGGATCAGTATCCCTTAAACGTGAGAGAGGGGGCCAATCCTCTAATCTTCTGAGTTATCTTGAGTACATATCCTGGAGCTATATCCTGAAACATATCTTGCAAAACAATTGTAAACTAAGGTGGGTGTTAGCTTGGCTAACACCCCTCCGATGCTTAAGTCAGTATTGGGTTGCAAATAACAAATTAAACCAAACATATTTAAAAAAGATAGAATTCATACCATCCTGAGCTAGAAATTAAATTCTAAACTCACTTGAAATAGAGCTTAAGGTGTATAGCATTCCAAGACCTCGGTAGCATATCCCCCTCCATATTCTTGAGTCTGTATGCTCCTTTCCCTGCTTCTGATTCAACTTCATATGGTCCTTCCCATTTTGGAGCTAATTTGCCATCGGCAGGATTAGTAGTATTCTGAAAAGCCTTTCTTAACACCCAATCTCCAACCTTAAATCTTCTTGTTCTAATATTCTTGTTATATGCCCTGGATATTCTCTGTTGATATGCTGCCATCCTTTGTCTTGCCGCATTTCTCTTTTCATCTATAGTGTCTAAATCCTGACTCAAGGCTTCAGGATTCTGCTCAGGATCACTTAAGGTAGATCTTGCAGTAGGTATTGTCATTTCCGTTGGAATCATTGCTTCTGCTCCAAACACCAACGAAAATGGGGTTTGGCATGTTGCATTCTTTACCATTGTCCTATCAGCCCATAAAACAAAGGGTAATTCTTCTGCCCATCTTCCTTTTTTGGCTCCAAGCCTTTTCTTTAAGTTATTGACAATTATCTTGTTTGAGGATTCTGCTTGTCCATTTGCTTGAGGATGTACCGGAGTAGATGTAATCATTTTGATTCCCCAACTCTTGAAAAAGTCAGTAGTCCTCTTACTTATAAACTGAGAACCATTGTCACAGATTATCTCGGCTGGTATTCCGAATCTGGTCAGGATATTCCTCTTGATGAAGGATACCACTTCTTGGTCTCTAACTTGAACAAATGCTTCTGCTTCAACCCACTTAGAGAAATAATCCGTCATTGCTAGCATAAAGACTTTTCCTCCCGGAGCTTTTGGTAGCTTTCCCACTATATCCATACCCCACTTCATAAATGGCCAAGGGGAAACAATAGGATATAATGGTTCAGCCGGCTGATGCAGTATGTTACTATGTCTTTGACATGCGTCACATCTTCGAACATATTCTGCAGCATCTTTTCTCATCGTTGGCCAATAATATCATGTCCTTAATACTTTTGAGAATAACGACCTGCCCCCAGCATGGTTACCACAATCCCCTTCATGTATATCCTGAAGTACTTCTTAGGCTTCAGAATCCTCCAGGCACCTCAAATACGGTCCTGCAAGAGATTTCTTGTATAAAATATTATTTATAATAGTGAATCGTGATACTTTCATCCTAAATGCCTTAGGATTTTCATTTCCAGGGATGTGTTCTTCTTTGAGATATCTTATGATTGAAGCCGTCCAGGAATCAGGATCCTCTTCAGGATGTTCTACTCCAGGATCCTGAATACCAGCTACTTCTTTATCCTGAGGATTCGTTGCAGGATATAAGACATGTAATATTGGTATTTGCGTCCCTTCAGGTATCTTGATCGATGATCCCAAATTTGCTAAGGCGTCCGCTTCAGCATTGTCCTCCCTTGGTACCTGTTCAAGTATAAAAACATCGAAATATCCTGCTAATTTTTTGAGAATATCGAGATATTCGATTAATTTCTCACCCTTAACTGCATAGGATCCATTAAAATGGTTAGTAATTAACAAAGAGTCAACATATACTTGCAAATTTTTTATACTCATGCTCTTAGCCAACTCTAATCCTGCAATTAAAGCCTCATACTCTGCTTCATTATTAGTAGCAGGAAATTCACACCTAATAGCATGGGGTAATATGTCCCCCTGTGGCGATTTTAGTAGTATTCCTAATCCTACTCCTCTTACATTAGATGCACCGTCAATATATAATGTCCAGGATCCTGAGGATTCTCCTAACTGTTGAACTTCTAGGTCTACCTCGTCCTGAATGTCACTACTAAAGTCAGCCACAAAGTCAGCTAAAGCCTGAGATTTTATGGCATTTCTAGGTTCATATACTAAATCATAAGCACTTAACTTTACTGACCACTTGGCCATCCTGCCTGACATCTCTGGTTTCCTAAGCACATTTTTGACAGGATAATTTGTTTTAACATGTATCCTATGTGTCTCGAAATAATGCCTAAGTTTCGTTGATGCCATGACTAATGCTAGTATCAATTTTTCTAAGTGAGAGTACCTAGTTTCAGCATCTAATAAACTTTTACTAACATAATAAATAGGATATTGCTGACCTTCATGGTCTTTTATAAGAACGGCACTTACAGCATTCCCTGATACAGCAAGGTATAGGGATAGTGGTTCACCATTTTCAGGCTTCATCAATAGAGGTGCGGTTGAGAGATATCGTTTCAAATCCTGCAGGGCTGCTTCATGCTTTTCCCCCCATTCGAATCTTTTGTTCTTCTTCAGGATATCATAGAAGTCTTTGCATTTCTCTGAGGATCTTGAGATAAACCTGTTTAAAGCTGCTACTCGGCCTGTCAATCTTTGTACGTCCTTCATATTTGAGGGTGATTTTATGTCCAGGATAGCTTTGATCTGCTCTGGGCTTGCTTCTATCCCCCTTTTTGTCACCATATATCCAAGAAACTTTCCTGCCCCCAGTCCGAAATGGCATTTTGCAGGATTCAGCTTCATGTTGTATTGATCCAGGATATCAAATGCTCCCTTGATATCCTGGAGGTGATCCTCAGCCTTTTTAGATTTCACCACCATATCATCGACATATACCTCCATGGTGTCCCCCAGTTTGTCTTTAAACATCATGTTTACCAATCTTTGGTACGTTGCGCCTGCATTTTTCAAACCAAAAGGCATAGCTGTATAACAATAAATACCTGTTGGTGTCATGAAGACGGTATCCTCCTGGTCAAAAGGCTCCATTTGGATCTGTTGAAATCCTGAGGATGCGTCCATGAAGGTCAGCATTTCATGCCCGGCAGTGGCATCTACTATTGCATCAATGTGGGGAAGAGGAAATGGGTCTTTAGGACAAGCTTTGTTCAAGTCTGTGTAGTCTACACAAACTCTCCATTTCCCATTCTTCTTCTGTACTACAACCACGTTTGCTAGCCACCTTGGGAACTTAACCTCTCTGATCATTCTGGACTTTAATAATCTTTCAACTTCCTCCTGGATAATCGTGTTCTGCTCAGGAGCAAACTTCCTTCTTTTTTGTTGCACATGCTTGAATGATTTATCAATTCCAAGCTTGTGAGTGATAATATCTTTGGATATGCCTGTCATATCCTCATGCTTCCAGGCAAACGTTGACATCCTGCATTTTAAAAAGTTAATTAATTGCTCTTCAATATCCTGAGGGATATTGGTTCCCACGAGCACCGAAATATCGGGATTATCCTGGTCTAGGATAATTTTCTTCACATCCTGCTCCGGATCCTCCACGATATCCTGGGCCCGCGTCTTTAATTGCTATGCTGCACTAGGTTTGGTTGAGGATTTCATCGAGGATGAGTAGCATTCTTTCGCCTCCTGCTGATCACTATCAACTTTGACAACTCCCCAAGGGGTAGGTATCTTGATGCATTGGTGATATGTTGATGGCACGGCCTTCATATCGTGAATCCACGGTCTTCCCAGTATGATGTTATAGCAGGATAGAGAATCCATCACACAGAAACGTTGTATCGAGTTGACTCCTTCAACGTATACTGGCAACTTTATCTCTCCCACTGTGTTTCTAGCCTCTCCACTGAACCCAACAAGCACAGTAGACTTTGAAGTGATATCCATTGGAGATACATTCATTCTCTTCAGAGTTTCTAGTTGGATTATGTTTACGGAGCTGCCATTATCAACCAGTATCCTGCGTACAAAATGGTTAGCCACATACAACGTTATTACCAGAGCATCACGGTGAGGATCCTGGACATTATCCCTGTCATCTGCATCAAAAGTGATCACTTTGTCAGTTGTGAGGGTAGTCATCCTGACAGGTTTGTCTCCCTTTTCGGCCTTAGCTTCCTTTGCATGTCTTTTTGCTGTCGAATACGAGGTCCCACAAATGTCGGATCCTCCCGAGATGAAGTTGATTATCTTGGCATCCGTGGGAGGTGATGCTGCTCGCTCAGGATCCTTCTCAGCATCCTGACCCTTATTCTTCTTTCTTCCTAAGAGATCTTTCAGATATCCCTTGCTTAGAAGATAGCTTATTTCTTTCCTTAGAGCAATGCAATCCTCGGTTATATGTCCGAAATCTTCGTGGAAAGCACACCATTTTGACTTATCTTTCCAGTCAGCCTTTTGTTGATTCTTTCGAGGCCACCTAGCCTTATCTCCTAGACCCTGCATGGCATACATTAATTCGGGAATGTTAACAGAAAAGCAATATTCAGACAGCTCAGGATACTCTTCAGGATCCTCATCTTCGACAGCATTCACTCTCTTGTTATCATTTCTGCCATATGGCTTAGGCTGATATGACTTGAATGAGGATTCTGACTTCCTGTTAGTTGACTCATAAGTGTTAGATGAGTTCATCCTTTCTTGCATCTTCCTGTCATCCTCCAGACGGATATATCTCAAAGCCCTGTTACGAGCTTCGTCGAGATTCCTGCAGGGATTCATTACAAGATCCTGATAAAACTGAGAATCCTTTTGTAATCCCATCTTGAAAGCTTGCACGGCTGTTCCAACATCAAGATGTGGGATATCCAAGGATTCTCGACTGAATTTGTTCACATAATCCCTCAAGGATTCCTGAGGCCCTTGAGTTATCCTGTAAAGATCAATGGTTAGTTTCTCAAAACTCCGACTACAAGAAAATTGACTGTTAAATAAATTAACCAAATGAGCAAACGAGGTAATTGAGTGTGGAGGAACATTTAACAGCCATTTTAAGGCTGATCCTGTTAAGGTAGAACCAAATCCCTTGCACAAGCACGCTTCCTTGAGCTCCGGAGGGATAGGGTGAATCTCCATTCTTTCCCTATACTGAGCAATATTCTCCTCAGGATCCGTAGTTCCGTCGTAAAGCTTCATGTTGGGGGTTTGAAATCTCTTTGGGATCTCAGCATCACAGATAGGATGTGCAAAACGAGATATCTTATGGCTGTCTTGGGACACTTCCGGGATCGGCTGGACTACCCCAGGTACACTGGATATCATGTCCTTCAACTTTTGAAGTTCCCTAGTAAGTGTTGATGTCACACCTATATCCTGCAAAGATCCACTATTGTTAGTAGTATAAGTATTATTATTATTTGACACGTTACCCGTTGGAGGATTTTGCCCATATCCTGAAGCATATCCTGAGCTTCTCATGGTTGACATCCTGACCGAGGAGGGTATTTCAGGAGTATGATTCTGAGGAAGGCTGGGCACGATATTCCCCCTATTATCCTCAGTATACACAGCTGAACTGAAGTTCAACGCTCTAGGGTGTAATAGAGTGACATTGTCCTCAGCAGATCCGCTCGAGCCTGACTTCAGGAGTTGTATTTCCCTTAAAAGCATTTGGTTTGTTTCCTGTTGCTGCCTCATTTGTTCCTGCACACTTCCAAATAAAGTAAGAATTTCATCGTTAGAAGCTAGAACGGGAGCAGATTCCTGAACACTGCGAGTAGGGATAATATCCTGAGGTCGTGTAGAGGCTGGCATCCTTGGAGGAGGTGGTGGAAGCACCGGGCCGGTAGTAGCAGAAGTCATAGCAGACACAGTAGAGGAACTCATGTTTGATCTTGAGGCCATTATGGACAATGTAGCAAAAAGTTTTGAAAATAGAAAGCCGATTAGTGATTGCACAAAAATTTTTAGTAAAGGGAGCACCACTTGCCCCACGGTGGGCGCCAAATTGTTTTGGTCAAAAATTACCGAAGCAATTTAGTGATCAAATTAGTAAAGTGAGGTAGTGTGCTAGAAAGTAAATTAAAAATGTGCTTGTTAAGTTGTTTAGAAAATCGGTATTCAGGATACGGCTCAGGATATAGAGCTGTATCTAAGATCAAACTATGAGCAAAAGTAAAGTAAATGACACGAGATGTACGAGGAAAGCCCTTGATCAATCTAGATCGCCAGCATAAAACCTCGGGAGCTGACAATCGCAGCTGCCTTGTTCTTCTATTGCTTCAAATATCAGGATACAGTGCAGGATGTGGTGCGGATCGACTAAGTGTTACAACGAAACTTGAATACAAGTGTGGTGTTTGCAATGAGCTAGAAAATGAGAGTATGCGAGAGTGTAAGTGTAGATTGTGTGACTTAAACTGATCCGACCTCATCTATTTATAGTAAAGATAAAATAACAAACTATCCTAAAGTTCCGGGATCCACCGAATATTCTTTCATCGAACGTTGTAGACCTGGTCTCTCGGGCTCAACGTCTCTCCTTCAACAAACTCGTCCGAGTCTTGAGGAGAAGAAGTCCTCTTGACCGTTAGCAAGTCTCAGCCTTTAACCTGTACGTGGTTAATTCTATAAACCTCAGGATATCGCCCAAGATGTTAGCAATATCCTCTTCCAGCATCCTGGTCACAAATTAACAAACAAATGTAGGATATTGGTCAGGATACGTATGTTAAGAAAATGACCCCTAACACTAGCCACCTTGGGAACTTAACTTCTCTGATCATCCTGGACTTCAATAATCTCTCAACTTCCTCTTGAATAATCGTATTCCGCTCAGGAGCAAACTTCCTTCTTTTTTGTTGAACAGGCTTGAATGATTTATCAATTCCAAGATTGTGAGTGATGACGTCTTTGGATATGCCTGTCATATCCTCATGCTTCCATGCAAACGTTGACATCCTGCATTTCAAAAAGTTAATTAACTGTTCTTCAATATCCTGAGGGTTATTGGTTCCTACGAGCACCGAAATATCAGGGTTATCCTGGTCCAAGATAATTTTCTTTACATCCTGCTCCGGATCCTCCATGATATCCTGGGCCCGCGTCTTTAATTGCTATGCCGCACTAGGCTTGGTTGAGGATTTCATCGAGGATGAGTAGCATTCTTTCGCCTCCTGCTGATCACTATCAACTTTGACAACCCCCCAAGGGGTAGGTATCTTCATGCATTGGTGATATGTTGATGGCACCGCTTTCATATCGTGAATCCACGGTATTCCCAGTATGATGTTATAGCAGGATAGAGAATCCATCACACAGAAACGTTGTATCGAGTTGACTCCTTCAACGTACACTGGCAACTTTATCTCTCCCACCGTGTTTCTAGCCTCTCCACTGAACCCAACAAGCATGGTAGACTTTGAAGTGATATCCATTGGAGATACATTCATTCTTTTCAGCGTCTCTAGTTGGATTATGTTGACGGAGCTGCCATTATCAACCAATATCCTGCGTACAAAATGGTTAGCCACATATAAAGTTATTACCAGAGCATCATGGTGAGGATCCTGGACAGTATCCCTGTCATCAGCATCAAATGTGATCACTTTGTCAGTTGTGAGGGTAGTCATCCTTAAAAGCATTTGGTTTATTTCCTGTTGCTGCCTCATTTGTTCCTGCACACTTCCAAATAAGGTTAAAATTTCATCGTTAGAAGCTAAAACGGGAGCAGATTCTTGAACACTGCGGGTAGGGATAATATCCTGAGGTCGTGTAGAGGCTGGCATCCTTGGAGGAGGTGGTGGAAGCACCGGACCGGTAGTAGCAGAAGTCATAGCAGACACAGTAGAGGAACTCATGTTTGATCTTGAGGCCATTATGGACAATGTGGCAAAAAGTTTTGAAAATAGAAAACCGATTAGCGATTTGACAAAAAATTTTAGTAAAGAGAGCACCACTTGCCCCACGGTGGGCGCCAAATTGTTTTGGTCAAAAATTACCGAAGCAATTAAGTGATCAAATTAGTAATGTGAGGTAGTGTGCTAGAAAGTGTATAGAAAATATGCTTGTTGAGTTATTTAGAAAATCAGTATTCAGGATACAGCTCAGGATATTAAGGTGTATCTATGATCAAACTATGAGCAAAAGTAAAGTAAATGACACGAGATGTACGAGGAAAGCCCTTGATCAATCTAGATCGCCGGCATAAAACCTCGGGAGCTGACAATCGCAGCTGCCTTGTTCTTCTTATTACTTCAAACGTCAGGATACAGTGCAGGTTATAGACCAGATCGCTAAGTGTTACAATGCCTTTGTATGAAAGTGAGAATTGCTCGAGAGCAAGTGTTAGAGTGTAGCGAGTGTAAATGTGATGTCCTATTTGATCTGGTATACCCACCTATTTATAGTAATGAATTACAAACAATAATCCCTACAAATATGGGGTACTCCGAATATTCCATTGTGAACGTTATTGACCGAGTAATATGGCTTCAACGTCTTCATTTGAACGACTTGGACCGAGTCTTCCGCGGAATGAGTCTTATGAACGTTGCCAGCTTCTAACCCACGTACCTGCACATAATCCATTAGTAATCCTGAGGATACCATTCAGGATGTTACCAATATCCTGAACCAGCATCCCGGATGTAAACAAATACTACATAACCAAGATATAAACCAAGATATTTTCCAGGATATGGGTTCAGAATTTCACCCATAACACTAGCCATTTGGGAAATTTAACTTCCCTAATCATCTTGCTTTTCAGCAATCTCTCAACCTCTTCCTGAATTATCGCGTTCTGTTCAGGAGCAAACTTCCTTCGTTTCTACTGGACAGGCTTGAAAGACCTATCTATTCCGAGTTTGTGAGTTATGATATCCTTGGAAATACTTGTCATATCCTCATGTTTCCATGCGAATGTTGACATCCTGCATTTCAAAAATTTAGTCAATTGATTTTCAATATCCTGAGGGATATTGGTTCCTACGAGCACCGAGATATCTGGACTGTCCTGATCCAGGATAATTTTCTTAACATCATGCTCTGTAGCCTCCACGATATCCTGGGCTCGTATCTTTAATTGCTATGCTGCGTTGGGATTTGTTGAGGATTTCATCGAAGAAGAATAACACTCCTTCGCTTCTTGTTGATCATTTTCCACTTTGAGAACCCCCCAAGGGGTAGGTATCTTGATGTACTGGTGATAGGTAAATGGCACAGCTTTCATATCATGGATCCATGGCCTACCCAATATAATATTATAGCAGGATAAGGAGTCCATGACACAGAAGCATTGCATTGAGTTGACCCCTTCAACATATACATACAACTTTATTTCTCCCACGGTATTCCTGGCTTCTCCACTGAACCCAACAAGCACAGTGGATTTCGAAGTAATATCCATCGGGGATACATTCATCCTCTTTAGTGTTTCCAGCTGAATTATGTTGACGGAGCTGCCATTATCCACCAGTATCATGCGTACAAAATGATTAGCAACATATAAAGTTATTACCAAAGCGTCATGGTGAGGATCCTGGACAGTATCCATGTCATCACTGTCGAACGTGATCACTTTATCAGTTGTGAGGGTTGACATCCTGGTTGGCTTATCTCCCCTTTCTGCTTTAGCCTCCTTTGCATGTCTTTTTGCTGCAGAACAAGAGGTCCCACATGTTAGGGGAGGATTTTTACATCCGAAGGATCATGGATCCTCAAATGCTACTAGGATCATGGATCCTCAATTCTGTTTGAATTAAGGATCCTCAGTAGGTGTTGCAGGATCAGGATTCAGGATCTTTATCGTTATCATTATCCTTATACTAACAATTGTCTACCTTGTGCGTAAACTTGTTTTGCAGGAACAAAAGCATGGACCAAGTCTCACCAAAATTCCTGGAGCATATTCCCTTAATATTCCGCATGTGCTTGACCATTATGGACGTTATGGAGATCGTGGGGAGCTTGCGTAATTCTTGGACAGTTTGTTATTTTAGTTATTTCTAATTTAAAATGGGATAACAAGCTTGAGTAGAACACTTAGCTAATTTTGGCATATACACACACTCTCGTAACAACACTCGAACAGCTCTCGAACACTACTTGGTGATTTCATACATTTTTTGCACATTGCACACTAGTGATCCTTTTAACAAGCTTGTTATCATCCCGAGTTGTAAACATCTTTTGTCTAATCTTAGTTGGTGATCGGTAGTTTCCATCACCCGATGTTTTTTTTGCCGGAGATCAACTCTTGATCAAGGGCTTTTTCCTCGTATAAATCCTTGTGTCACTTGTTCATTACATTTATAAGTGATCCTTAGCATTGTTCATTGATTCAAGCATCACACCTCACAACAAAAGATTTGGTTGCATTATATTTGCTTGATTTTTTACCAAAATAGTTTGGCGCCCACCGTGGGGCAATTGGTGCTTCATTCCTAAGAAATTCTTGTTTTGGTGATCATTTCAGTTCATTACAACCAAGCAGATGGCTTCTTCAGTAAAGAGCACTTCCAGTTCAATGCCGGCAATGAGTTCTTCACAGGGCGTTCCTCCTTTGCCTCCACCACCTTCTGGATCCCAGAAGAATGCCGAGAATGCTGCATAGAGACAAACCCCATTTTTCCAAAACCACCAACTTCTTCTGTTTCTTCTAATCCTACTACTAGTGATCTTTTTACTTTGATTTTGCAGATGAGGGATCACACACAGGAGCAGGACAAAACCAACGAAAGGATCCTCTGGGAGATCGGTGACATCAAGAAACAGAAGAGATCAGGGGAGGATCACTCTCCTCTGATACCCAGGTCACTGGACTTCGACACACCAGCTGTAACTGCCCAGCAATCTGCAGCCTTAGACATTCAGTACCAAACTGAACCATTGGGAAGACGTTATGGAACAACAACTATGAGTCAGGCTTTTGGGTCTCATTTCCAGCCTCAACGATCTTGTTTTCAGCTTTCGGGATCCTCTTTTCAGCATCAGGGATCCTTCGTCAGCTCAGGAGGATATTTGGGAATGCACACAGTCCAAGGATCCTACATTGTTCAAGGATCCTCCATGGTTCAAGGATCCTCTCAGGTTCAAGGATCCTCATTTCAGGTCCCAGGATCCTCTCAGCCTCAGGGATCCTCTCAGGTTCAAGGATCCAACATCTTTCAGGATCAAGGATTCTTGAGAAGCATACAACCCCCGAACACAGATGTTCATCAAGGAGACTTCATTCCAATGCAGACCATGGCTTCTTCTGGTCCTTCAATCATACCAGAATCCCGCCAATATGGATTCACATCTGCAATTCCTAACTTGAATCCCCAGGGAGGTAACACTTTCAATAATTCTTAGAACACTAACCATGGCTCTATGCAGGATACTGGTATCAATCAAGATATGGCTATGGAATTACAGAAGCTGAAGGATATGATATCCAGCGTTCCAGGAGTGGTCAAGCCCATCCCTGAAATTGCAGATGGGAGCCATAGGATATCTCGTTTTGCACCACCCATTTGTGATGCTGAGATACCCAAAAGGTTCCAAATACCAACTATGAAGTTGTATGATGGTTCAACGGATCCAGAGGAACATGTAGCTCAGTATAGAGAAAGGATTGAGATCAACCCCATCCCAGAGAGGTTAAAAGAAGCATGTCTATGCAAGGGTTTCGGATCCACACTTACAGGATCTGCTCTTAAATGGCTGCTAAGTCTTCCCCCTTACTCTATTACTTCATTTGCTAATCTAGTTAATCTGTTTAATAGTCAATTCTCATGTAGTAGAAAATTTGAACGATTAGCTAGTGATTTATATAGGGTAACACAAGGTCAAAATGAATCACTTAGAGATTACATCACTAAGTTTAGCAAAGAATCCTTAGATATTCCTAACCTGGATATAGCTACGGGTGTAGAAGCCTTTAAAATGCGTTTACTAAGGGATTCATTATTCTATGATGATCTCGTTATGACCCCATGTAGGAATCTTGATGAAGTAAGAACCAGGGCCCTTAGATTCATCCGAATAGAGGATGATAAAAGGATCCAGGAGAGATTGGCAGGATCCTCAAAACCGGAAAAGCAAGGATCCTACTTTAAGAATAACAAGTTCAAGTCCTACAACAAGTCTGACAACCAGAATGTGCATGCAGTAGAACAAGAAGAGGATGATGAGGATTATCCTCCAATTTCTGAATACTGTTTTTCTGTTGATAACAATGAACTAATTCTTGCAATGCAGAATCTAGGTGAGAAAGTGTTTTGGTCAAAAATTACCTAAGCAATTAAGTGATCAAATTAGTTAAGTGAGGTAGTGTGCTAGAAATATGTGTGAAAAATGTGTTAACAAAATTAGATATGAAAACAGTTTCAGGATACGGCTCAGGATATAGAGCTGTATCTATGATCAAACAATGAGCGAAAATGTAAAGTTGGACACGTGATGTACGAGGAAAGCCCTTGATCAATCTAGATCGCCGGCATAAAACCTCGGGAGCTGACAATCGCAGCTGCCTTGTTCTTCTATTACTTCAAACGTCAGGATACAGCGCAGGATATTGATCGGATCGCTAAGTGTTACAATGAGATTTGAGTACAAGTGTTTGTGTGTAGTGGTTACTAGTAGCTAGAGAGCAAAGAGTGTGAGTGAAAGTGTGTGAAAAGTTGTGTCTACCTATGATCCGATCGCCCCTTTATATAGTTACAAAAAACAAACTAACTCTCCTATTATTCCGGGATGCTGGGAATATTCCATTCTGAACGTTGGGGGACTCTTTCTACTTGTTTTCCACGTGCTTATTGACTACAAAACCGGGTCTTCAGCTCATATAACCGTTACAATGTCAATAACATTAACCAACATCCGATATTCTCGCGGAATATGCCTTTCTGACCGTTACAAGACCCATTCTTCCACCATCAACGTCCATTTTTCAACCACCTTGAGCGAATCTTCAGGTAGATCAAGTCTTTTAACGTTGGTACCTTGCAACCAACGTTTTACAAGCCAATCGTTAGTAATAGTCAGGATATTGCCTCAGGATATTACCAATATCCTGGCCCGGTATCCTGATACGGTATCCTGATCCGGTATCCTGATCATATACAACTAATAAAAAATCAAGATACAAAATCAGGATATGGGCTCAGAATTTCACCCATAACAATTGTCCCCAAAAATATAACTGTTGGATATCATGATTCCAACAGATATATTTTTTTTTAGTCATTCCAACATGTCTGGTAAGGATATCTGTTTTAAATATTCCTGCATAGGTTTGGTTACTTCAGAATACTATCATGTAATGAAATTAGAATTACTCCCTTTTACGCAGATTCCATCAAGGACACTGCTACTTTTGATCCAGATGAGCTTGACAGCTTTTCTAAGCCTGTCTTGGTGAAAAAGGAGCCATATGTTGCCATCAGCTCTAATCCCTCTGCTGCTGCTGCCAAAGGTTTCTCTTATGGTGACCTTGGCTTCATGGAATTCATCGAGCCCATGATCTCCTTCCCTAATAAGGTAAGTATCCAGATCCTGTATCTCGTACACATATACTGAACCTGTATCCTGGTTAGTTTGTCTTTAGTGATACCTGTATTTTGTAGGGTCTAAATTATCTGGTCGTCCTGCACTTAGAACAATTTTCATTTCCTGCAAGTAGAATAGTTTGACAGTTGAAGGTGGAGGGATCCTGTGTTTTCAGGATGAAACCTTCAACTGTTTATGTAAATATGCTTTAAAAACTTAATTGTGTTCTTGGTGAATGGGTCTCTTTTTGAGATGAAACCAAGAATACAATTTTTTGGACCAATAATAATAAACTAACCTTTTCGACCTCATCTCCGTGTTATATGTTATTTTGAAAAATTTGTTCTGAATATCCTGATCAGGATATTGGTATGATACTTAATTGCTTTGTCACCTTTGTTCAGAATGTTTGACAAAAACTTAGTTAAATACAAATTTTCATAAAAACTTAACTTACTCAGATAAGGCCTTCAAACTTAGGAAAAGTAAGAATCCATACCAGAAACACCTAGGCAATAATCTTCATTCTTAAACCTTTGAATCATTCGCAATGTCCCCAGTGGGATATAATGTTGGCATAGCTTTCCTTCTTGCTCCAGCATAAATGTCCCCAGTCGGATATAGTATCAGCATACGTCATGTTCCATCACGGATGTCCCTTGTCTGTGTAGGACCGGTATGTTGTACCGGGATATGATCCTTTAGCAATTCTTCAACCAGTTTTTTAAACTTAGCAATCTTTTTTCAAAAATTTATGTAGACTTGTAAATGATTATGTTTTTTGAAAATATACTTTGGGATTATCAAAAAAAAATTGTATTTTATTGGGACTAAACCCAGTTTCCAGGAATTTAAGCCGGAGTATAAGAACCTCAAGACTTGAAAAGGTGAAAACCTTTAAGTCTTTGAGTTTTACCAGGGATTTTACCCACGTTTCGTGCGCTACAGGCGAGGGTGTGGAAACCCCGAAACTTAGAAAGGTGAAAACCTTTATACCTTAGAAGAGTGTGAAAACACTCTTATTTTCGTGCGCTACAGGCGGGAGTGTATAAACTCCAAGACTTGGAAAGGTGAAAACCTTTAAACCTTAGAGAGTATGAAAATACCCTTTCGCGAGAGAGGGTGATCAATCCTCATATACCTTAAGGATCCAGGGTATAGCCAACAGTAACGAAATTGTCAGCCACTTTTACATGAACTGGTCCCGCCACCTTGAACTATCCCTGGATAACTTGCGCTCCAGGCGGGGTGTTTAAACCCAATTCGTGAGAAAGGTGAAAACCTTTAAACCTGTGAAGGGATCAGGATCCCTTAAACGTGAGAGAGGGGGCCAATCCTCTAATCTTCCGAATTATCCCGAGTGTATATCCTGGAGGTATATCCTGAAGCATATCCTGCAAAACATCCTTAAACTAAGGTGGGTGTTAGCTTGGCTAACACCCCTCCGATGCTTAAGTCAGTAATCAGTTCAAAAGAGTAAATAATATTCAACATATTAAAAGAGATAGAATTCATACCATCCTGAGTTAGAAATTAAATTCCAAACTCACATGAAATAGAGCTTTAGACGTATAGCATTCCAGGATTTTGGTAGCATATCCCCCTCCATATTCTTGAGTCGGTATGCTCCTTTTCCTGATTCGGATTCAATCTCATAGGGTCCTTCCCACTTTGGAGCCAATTTTACATCAGCAGGATTCGTAGTATTCTGAAAAGCTTTTCTTAACACCCAATCTCCGACTTGAAACCTCCTAGTCCTTATATTCTTGTTGTATGCTCCGGATATCCTCTATTGATATGCTGCCATCCTTAGCTTTGCTTCGTCCCTTGTTCCATCCACAGTATCTAATTCTTGACATAAGGCTTCAGGATTCTGTAGGATAGATCTTGCAGTAGGTATCGCCATTTCCGTTGGAATCCTTGCTTCTGCTCCAAATACCAAGGAAAATGGGGTTTGGCCTGTCGCATTCTTTACCGTTGTCCTATCAGCCCACAAAACAAAAGGTAATTCTTGTGCCCATCTTCCTTTTTTGGCTCCAAGTCTCTTCTTTAAGTTATTGACAATTATCTTGTTTGAGGATTCTGCTTGTCCATTCGCTTGAGGATGCACCGGAGTAGACGTGATCATTTTGATTCCCCAACACTTGCAAAAGTCAGTAGTCCTCTTGCTTATAAACTGGGACCCATTATCACAAATGATTTCAGCTGGTACCTCAAACCTGGTCAGGATATTCCTTTTTATGAAGGATACTACTTCTTGGTCTCTAACTTGGACAAATGCTTCAGCTTCAACCCACTTAGAGAAATAATCCGTCATTGCTAGCATAAAGACTTTTCCTCCCGGAGCTTTTGGTAACTACCCTACTATATCCATCCCCCATTTCATGAACGGCCAAGGGGACGCTACAGGATATAGTTGTTCAGCTGGTTGATGTAGTATGTTACTATGCCTTTGACATGCATCACACCTTCGAGCATATTCTGCAGCATCTTTCCTCATCGTTGGCCAATAACATCCTGTCCTTAATACTTTAGAGAACAATGACCTGCCCCCAGTGTGGTTACCACAATCCCCTTCATGTATATCTAGAAGTACTTCTTTGGCTTCAGGACCCTCCAAGCACCTCAAATACGGTCCTGCAAGAGATTTCTTGTATAAAACATTGTTTATAATAGTGAATCGTGATACCTTCATCCTAAATGCCTTAGGATTTTCATCTCCGGGGATATGTCCTTCCTTGAGATATCTCATGATTGGAGTCATCCAGGATCTAGGATCCTTTTCAGGATACTCTGCTCCAGGATCCTGAATACCTGCTACTTCTTTATCCTGAGGATTCGTTGCAGGATACAAGATATGTAATATTGGTCTGTGGGTCCCGTCTGGTATCCTGATCGATGATCCCAGGTTTGCTAAGGCATCTGCTTCAGCATTATCCTCCCTTGGTACCTGTTCAAATGTAAAAACATCGAAATATCCTGCTAATTTTTTGAGAATATCGAGGTATTCGATTAATTTCTCACCCTTGACTGCATAGGATCCGTTAAAATGATTGGTAATTAACAAGGAATCAACATATACTTGCAAATTCTTAATACTCATCTTCTTAGCCAATTCTAATCCTGCAATCAAAGCCTCATATTCTGCTTCGTTATTGGTAGCAGGGAATTCACACCTAATAGCCTGGGGTAATATGTCCCCCTGTGGCGATTTTAGTAGTATTCCCAAACCTACTCCTCTTACATTAGATGCACCATCAGTATATAATATCCAGGATCCTGAGGATTCTCCTAATTGCTGGACTTCTAGGTCTACCTCATCCTGAATGTCACTACTGAAATCAGCCACAAAGTCAGCTAAAGCCTGGGACTTTATGGCATTTCTAGGTTCATATATTAGATCATAAGCACTCAACTTTACCGACCACTTAGCCATCATACCGGACATTTCTGGTTTCCTAAGCACATTTTTAACAGGATAATTAGTTTTAACATGAATCCTATGTGTCTCAAAGTAATGTCTAAGATTTGTTGATGCCATAACTAGAGCCAATATTAACTTTTCTAGGTGAGAATATCTAGTTTCAGCATTCAATAAACTTTTGCTAACATAATAAATAGGATACTGCTGACCTTCGTGATCCTTTACAAGGACTGCACTTACTACATTCCCTGACACTGCAAGATACAGGGATAATGGTTCACCATCCTCAGGCTTCATCAATAGAGGTGCGGTTGAAAGATACTGCTTCAAATCCTGCAGGGCGGCTTCATGCTTCTCACCCCATTCAAATTTCTTATTCTTTTTCAGGATATCATAGAACTCTTTGCATTTTTCTGAGGATCTTGAAATAAATCAGTTTAGTGCTGCCACTCTCCCTGTTAATCGCTGAACGTCTTTCATATTTGAAGGTGATTTAATATCCAAGATGGCTTTAATCTGCTCCGGGCTCGCCTCTATTCCTCTTTTGGTCACCATATATCCTAGGAATTTTCCTGCCCCTACTCCGAAATGGCACTTAGCAGGATTTAGCTTCATGTTATACTAGTCCAAGATATCAAATGCTCCCTTAATATCCTGGAGGTGATCCTGGGCTCTCTTTGATTTTACCACCATATCATCAATGTATACCTCCATGGTGTCCCCCAGCTTGTCTTTAAACATCATATTTACCAATCTCTGGTATGTTGCACCTGCATTTTTCAAACCAAAAGGCATAGCAGTATAACAATAAATACTTGTTGGTGTCATGAAGGCAGTATCCTCCTGGTCAGAAGGTTCCATTTGAATCTGCTGAAATCCTGAGGATGCATCCATGAAAGTCAACATTTCATGCCCGGCAGTAGCATCCACCATTGAGTCGATATATGGAAGAGGGAACGGGTCTTTTGGATAAGCTTTGTTTAGGTCTGTGTAGTCTACACAAACTCTCCACTTCCCATTCTTCTTTTGAACCACTACCACATTTGCTAGCCATCTAGGGAATTTGACTTCTCTGATCATCTTGGATTTCAATAATCTCTCAACTTCCTCTTGGATAATTGCATTTCATTCAGGGGCGAACTTCCTTCTCTTTTGTTGTATAGGCTTGAATGACCTGTCAATTCCAAGCTTGTGAGTAATAAAGTCTTTGGATATACCTGTCATATCCTCATGCTTCCATGCAAATGTTGACATCCTGCATTTCAAAAAGTTAGTTAATTGATCTTCAAGATTCTGAGGGATATTGGTTCCTACGAGCACCGAGATATCAGGATTATCCTGATCCAGGATAACTTTCTTCACATCCTGCTCCAGATCTTCCACGATATCCTGGGCCCGCATCTTTAATTGCTATGCTGCACTTGGTTTGGTCGAGGATTTCATTGAGGATGAGTAACATTCTTTCGCCTCCTGCTGATCACTATCGACTTTGACAACTCCCCAAGGGGTAGGGATTTTGATGCATTGGTGATATGTTGATGGTACGGCCTTCATATCATGAATCCATGGTCTTCCCAGTATGATGTTATAGCAGGATAGAGAATCCATCACACAGAAACGTTGTATCGAGTTGACTCCTTCAACATATACTGGTAACTTTATCTCTCCCACTGTGTTCCTAGCCTCTCCACTGAACCCAACAAGCACAGTGGACTTTGAAGTGATATCCATCGGAGACACACTCATTCTCTTCAGAGTCTCTAGTTGGATTATATTGACGGAGCTGCCATTATCAACCAATATCCTGCGTACAAAATGGTTAGCCACATATAACGTTATTACCAGAGCATCATGATGAGGATCCTGGATAGTATCCCTGTCATCAGCATCAAATGTGATCATTTTGTCAGTTGTGAGGGTAGTCATCCTGACAGGTTTGTCTCCCCTCTCAGCCTTAGCTTCTTTTGCATGTCTTTTCGCTGCCGAATACGAGGTCCCACAAATGTCGAATCCTCCCGAAATGAAGTTTATTATCTTGGCGTCCGCGGGAGGTGAGGCTGCTCGTTCAGGATCCTCCTCAGTATCCTGACCTTTATTCTTCTTTCTTCCTAAGAGATCTTTCAGATACCCCTTGCTCAAAAGGCAGCTTATTTCTTTCCTTAGGGCAATGCAATCCTCAGTCACATGTCCAAAATCTTCGTGGAAGGCACACCATTTTGACTTATCTTTCCAATCAGCTTTTTGTTGATTCTTTCGAGGCCACCTAGCCTTGTCTCCTAAACCCTGCATGGCATACATTAGTTCAGGAATGTTAACAGAAAAGCAATATTCAGATAGTTCAGGATATTCTTCAGGATCCTCGTCTTCAACAGCATTCACTCTCTTGTTATCATTTCTACCATATGGCTTAGAGCGGTATGGTTTGTACGAGGATTCTGACTTCCTGTTAGTCGATTCGTATGTTGAGGATGCATTCATCCTCTCTTGCATCTTTTTGTCATCCTCCAATCGAATATATCTTAGCGCCCTGTTTCGAGCTTCGTCCAAGTTCCTGCATGGGTTCATTACAAGGTCTTGGTAAAATTGAGAATCTTTTTGCAGCCCTATCTTGAAAGCTTGCACAGCTGTTGCAACATCAAGATGCGGGATGTCTAAAGATTCCCTACTGAACTTGTTCACATAATCCCTTAGGGACTCTTGAGGCCCCTGTGTTATCCTGTAAAGATCACTTGTTAGTTTTTCAAAGCTTCTACTACAAGAAAACTGACTATTAAATAAATTCACTAGGTGAGCAAATGATGTAATCGAATGAGGAGGAACATTTAGGAGCCATTTCAAGGCTGATCCTGTTAAGGTAGAACCAAAACCCTTGCACAAGCAAGCTTCCTTGAGCTCCGGAGGGATAGGGTTGATCTCCATTCTCTCCCTATACTGGGCAATATGCTCTTCAGGATCCGTCGTCCCATCATACGGCTTCACGTTGGGAGTCTGGAATCTCTTTGGGATTTCTGCATCACAAATGGGGTGAGCAAAGCGGGATATGTTGTGACTATCCCGAAAAACTTCCGGTATAGGCTGCACTATCCCAGGTACACTTGATATCATATCCTTTAACTTTTGAAGCTCTCTGGTTATCGCTGATGTCACACATGTATCCTGCAATGATCCACGATTATTAGTAACAAGGATACTGGTGTTAACAGACAAGTTACCATTTTGGCGATTCTAGCCATATCCTGGAGCGTATCCTGGATCCCTCACAGTCGACATTCTAGCCGTTAAGGGTATCTCCGGAATATTGCTCTGAGAACGACTCGGTATAATATTGCCCTGATTATCCTCAGTATATACTGCTGATCTAAAGTTCAACATCCTGGCCTGCAGATGGGTATCAGTATCCTCAGCAGGTCTCTTGGAGTTGGACTTCAAGAGTTGTATTTCCTTCATTATGACTTGGTTAGTCTCCTGTTGTTTCTTCATTTGATCCTGTATATCAGCAAACAAAGTTAAAATTTTATCATTAGAAACCATAACAGGAGTTCTCCCTGGAACACCAGATCTGTTGAGATTCTGAACGGAAGGAGTGTCTCAGGATATTTGGCTTTCATTTCTCTTTAAGGAGCTTGAACTTGTGGAGGAGGAGGAAGCACCAAACCAGTTGTTGCAGAGGTTGTAGCTGACATGGTGGAAGAGCTCATGTTTGATCTCGAGGCCTTTGAAAATAATGTAGCAAAAAGTTTTGAAAATAGAAAACCAAGTAACGATTTTCCAAAAGTTTTTAGTAGAAATAGAACCACTTGCCCCACGGTGGGCGCCAAATTGTTTTGGTCAAAAATTACCTAAGCAATTAAGTGATCAAATTAGTTAAGTGAGGTAGTGTGCTAGAAATATGTGTGAAAAATGTGTTAACAAAATTAGATATGAAAACAGTTTCAGGATACGGCTCAGGATATAGAGCTGTATCTATGATCAAACAATGAGCGAAAATGTAAAGGTGGACACGTGATGTACGAGGAAAGCCCTTGATCAATCTAGATCGCCGGCATAAAACCTCGGGAGCTGACAATCACAGCTTCCTTGTTCTTCTATTACTTCAAACGTCAGGATACAGTGCAGGATATTGATCGGATCGCTAAGTGTTACAATGAGATTTGAGTACAAGTGTTTGTGTGTAGTGGTTGCTAGTAGCTAGAGAGCAAAGAGTGTGTGTGAAAAGTTGTGTCTACCTATGATCCGATCGCCCCTTTATATAGTTACAAAAAACAAACTAACTCTCCTATTATTCCGGGATGCTGGGAATATTCCATTCTGAACGTTGGGGGACTCTTTCTACTTGTTTTCCACGTGCTTATTGACTACAAAACCGGGTCTTCAGCTCATATAACCGTTACAATGTCAATAACATTAACCAACATCCGATATTCTCGCGGAATATGCCTTTCTGACCGTTACAAGACCCATTCTTCCACCATCAACGTCCATTTTTCAACCACCTTGACCGAATCTTCAGGTAGATCAAGTCTTTTAACGTTGGTACCTTGCAACCAACGTTTTACAAGCCAATCGTTAGTAATAGTCAGGATATTGCCTCAGGATATTACCAATATCCTGACCCGGTATCCTGATACGGTATCCTGATCCGGTATCCTGATCCGGTATCCTGATCATATACAACTAATAAAAAATCAAGATACAAAATCAGGATATGGGCTCAGAATTTCACCCATAACAATTGTCCCCAAAAATATAACTGTTGGATATCATGATTCCAAGGGAGCAATAGCAATTAAAGCATCCTTCAAGAGATGTCTTGGAGGCAAGAGAACAGGATGTGAAAGAAATCCTTATGCATCCTCATGATCCTGAATCCATAGTCTTCAAAGGATCAGGGATCCTCAGCAACATTGAACAGGATCTAGTATCCTTCCTTAAGAGGAGGAAACCTACCTTTGCCTGGAAGCATTAGGACATGACAGGTATATCTAAAGATATAATTACTCATAAGCTTGGCATTGGCAGGTCATTCAAGCCTATACATCAGAAGAGGAGGAAGTTTGCACCTGAAAGGAATGCTATTATCCAGGAAGAGGTAGATAAACTACTTCGGGCAGGTATGATAAGAGAGGTTAAGTATCCAAGATGGTTAGCCAATGTGGTTGTTGTTCAAAAGAAAAATGGAAAGTGGAGGGTATGTGTCGATTTCACTGATTTAAACATGGCATGTCCCAAGGATCCTTTCCCATTACCCCACATTGACTCCATGGTGGATGCTACCGCGGGACATGAGTTGTTGACTTTTATGGATGCTTCATCTGGATTTCAACAAATTCAGATGGAACCATCTGATCAAGAGGATACAGCCTTTATGACCCCAACTGGTATATATTGTTATATTGCTATGCCATTTGGACTAAGGAATGCAGGTGCTACTTATCAAAGGCTAGTCAATATGATGTTCAAGGAACAAATTGGACACACTATGGAAGTCTACATAGATGACATGGTGGTTAAGTCCAAGAAAGCTGAGGACCACCTTAGAGACCTGGAGGAAGCATTCAATATCCTTGATAAATTTAATATGAAAGTAAATCCTTCCAAGTGTCACTTTGGTGTTAAAGAAGGTAAATTCCTAGGCTATATGGTGACAAAAAGAGGCATTGAAGCAAGTCTAGAACAAATTAAGGCTATTGTGAATATCAAATATCCTGCCAATGCCAAGGATGTGCAAAGATTGACAGGCAGGATCGCAGCCTTGAACAGGTTCATATCCAAATCCTCAGAAAAATGCAAGGAATTCTATGATATTTTGAGGAAGAACAAGAAATTCGAATGGACTGAAAAGCATGAAAATGCTCTCAAAGCTCTCAAGGATTACCTATCCTCAGCCTCTGCCTTGATGAAACCAGAAAAAGGAGATATATTATCCTTGTATTTGGCGGTATCCTCTAAAGCAGTAAGTGCGGTCCTTGTTAAGGATCACGAAGGTACACAACATCCTGTCTATTATGTAAGTAAGAGTTTGCTTGATGCTGAATCCAGGTATTCACATTTAGAAAAACTTATCCTTGCACTAATTATGGCATCTACTAAATTAAGGCATTATTTTGAAACTCATGCCATTATTGTTAATACTAATTTTCCAATTAAGAATGTTCTCAGGAAACCTGAAATGTCAGGAAGGATGGCTAAGTGGGCAGTGAAGCTTAGTGCTTATGATATAAGATATGAACCAAGGACTGCCATCAAATCCCAAGCCTTAGCTGACTTTGTGGCAGATTTTAGTAGTGACTTGCAAAAGGAAGCTGAGTTAGAAGTCCAACAGCTGGAAGAAACTAAGGATCCTTGGATACTTTTCACTGATGGAGCCTTTAATGTCAAAGGAACAGGACTTTGAATACTACTAAAATCTCCACAGGGGGACATAATACCCCACTCCATAGCTTGTGAGTTTCAAACTACTAACAATGAGGCTGAGTATGAAGCCTTGATAGCTGGTTTGCAAATTGCCAAGCATATGAGGATCAGGTATCTTGAGGTACATGTAGATTCATTGTTAATTACTAATCATTTTAATAGATCCTGTGATGTTAAAGGTGAAAGACTAATCAAATATTTAGAGATAGTCAAAGAATTGGCACTCTCTTTTGTTTCCTTTAGTTTGACACATGTACCCAGAGAAGAGATTGCAGAAGCTGATGCATTGGCCAATCTAGGATCATCCTTGAAGATTCCATAGGATATCAGGATCCCTATTATCCACATCCTATCCCCTGCTATTGAGGATCATGTAGCCATGGAGATAGGAGAGGATTCTGCAATCATCGCTAGTGATGATACACAATCTCATTCAGGATCATTGATCCTTCCAATCATGAGATATATACAACATGGAGAGATTCCTACAGGAGAAAACCCCAGGGCTTTCAAAATCAAGGTATCTCAATTCACAATATTGAATAACATGTTATATAAACGATCTCTTGCAGGACCATATTTAAGATGCATTGAGGATCCTGAAATCCAAGAAGTCCTAAAGGATTTTCATGAAGGAGATTGTGGAAACCACACTGGGGCAGGGCATTATTCTCAAGGATCCTGAGAACGGGATACTATTGGCCTACTATGAAGTAGGATGTTGTGGAATATGCCAAGAAATGTGATCCTTGTCAGAGACATAGTAATATCCTTCATCAACCAGCAGAGCTTTTGCATCCTATATCCTCTTCTTGGCCATTTATGAGATGGGGAATGGATATAGTTGGTAAACTTCCCAAGGCACCTGGTGGAAAAGTGTTCATGCTTGCTATGACTGATTACTTCTCCAAGTGGATAGAGGCTGAAGCCTTTGCTCAAGTCAGAGAAAGATAAGTGATATCCTTTATCAAAAGAAACATTATTACTAGATTTGGTATTCCTTCTGAATTTTTTTGTGATAATGGATCCCAATTTATTGGGAGTAGAACTACTAACTTTTGTGACATCTAGGGGATTAAGATGATAACATCAACACCAGTCCACCCACAAGCTAATGGTCAGGCTGAATCATCCAACAAGATCATCATCAACAATTTGAAGAAAAAGCTTGGATCCAAGAAAGGAAAATGGGCAGAAGAACTACCTTATGTACTTTGGGCTGATAAGACAACTCCCAAGAATGCTACTGGACAAACTTCGTTCTCTTTGGTATTTGGAGCAGAATCAGTGATCCCTACAGAGATGGTGGTTCCTACTGCAAGAACAAGCATTCGTGATCCTGAAGAAAATGCTGAAAACTTGGTTCAAGATTTTGATACTATAGAAGAACTCAGGAATTTAGCAAGGATAACGATGGCTAGTTATCAATAAAGGATGGCTGGAGCTTACAATAAGAATGTCAGGATCAGGAAGTTCCAAGTTGGTGACATGGTATTAAGGAAAGCATTTCAGAATACCACAAATCCTGCTGACGGAAAATTAGCACCAAAGTGGGAAGGCCTCTATTTGATTGAAGCTGAGGCAGGAAAGGGGGTATATTGATTACTAACAATGGAAGGTGATTTGCTACCAAGAGCTTGGAATGCTGTCCACTTGAAGAAATACTTCATGTAATAAGGATCCATGATCCTTAGCTAACAAGTATCCTCGAAGGATCCTTACAGGACAGAAGATCCTCATTTTGGTAATGATCTAATCTCAAACTATTTCATTCTTTAATTATGTTATATACAAGGATAAGGATCCTGGATCCTTTATCCTCCCTTCACTTGATTCTGAGTTTTGCAGAAGGTTTAGGTATCCTTAACAAAGGATTGAGTATCCACAGAGGTGTCCAGTTATTTGGGATTGGCCCCAGTTATTTGGGCTTGGCCCCAGTTATTTGGGCTTGACCCCAGTTGTTTGGGCTTGTCCCCAGTTTTTGGGCCTGTCCCCAGTTTCGCCAGTAGCGCACGATGATCCTGGTGCAGTTCAAGGCAATACGACCAGTACCCGCTTTAGGGGCTGACAATTTCATTGTACTGGCTGTATTCAGGATCCTACGTATAATGGTAGACGTACCATACATCCGTTCCTAAGGTTTCTAACATTTTCACGTTAGCTAAGGTTTTGGCATTTTCATGTCACTAAGTTTGGATAGTCGCCAGTGAGGGCCATACTCCAGTTTACACAAGATCCTTTGGGCTTATCCCCAGTTATCCTTTAGGCTTGTCCCCAGTTATCCTTTGGGCTTGTCCCTAGTTATCCTTTGGACTTGTCCCCAGTATATTGGGCTTGTCCCCAGAATTGTTGGGCTTGTCCCAGTTACTAACTCTTCTCTTATATTTGGCTTAGTCCCAAGTTATGTTCTGTTTCAGGGTTTTGAAGTTAAACAGCCAAGGATCCTTGATCCTTACCTTTTACTAAGGTTTGTCTTTTGGTTATCCTGATTATGAATGTTAAAGGGTTAGGATCCTAACTTGGATTCTCAGGTATGATCCTTATTCACTTTGATTTCATTTATTATTTATGTAAGTGACCCTTATCCTTTGACAACAGAACTAATGATCCTTAAGTTACGTAACTTTTCTGAATTTATCGACTATAGGATATTTGATCCTTGATCATATCCTAAAACTTTTAAACATGATTTACTAACCTTTATCCTTTACTTACAAATTCAAACAAAGTACGTAACAACGGTTGAAAAATAAAGAATTCAAAAGGATAACAACACGGGAAATACCCAAAAAGTTGAAGTTATTTTTATTCACAAAAGTTAACCCTTCAAAGGTTGTCAAACTTACCTACCCCAAGCATCTACCAGCAATACGTGGCCCGTCCGCTGGGGTAGGTAAAGGGTGTCCATTATTAATAGGTCTTTGAAGTGCAGGAAATATAAGATGGCAGGATAACAAGTGGTTTCATCCCCCAAACAGAGGATCCCTCCACCACCTATTATCCTACCTATTGTCTAAGGATCCATGATCCATAACCCTAGAAACTATTGTTCAAAGTGCAACCCAACATTGTTTAAAACATCACAACCAAAAAACCACTACCAAATCCTAAAAAAATGGGCTCCGGCCGCGTCTAGAAATGTCCATCATCGCCCATTTCGGCAGCTCACACCTTGGCTGCATCACCACCAGCCTGATCCTTTCCACTGCCACTTGCCTCAATTGCCAAGACCTCAGTAGCCTCCTCCTCGTCCTCAAGCTCAGCTAGCTTTGCATTCCAGCCCTCCTTGTCCCAAGCGGTCCTGTCGAAGTCAGGATCCTCTGCCTCCTGAGCCATCTGAAGCTGGATCTTATACATGGTGATGGCGGCAGAGACTTTAGCATCTTCCAGCAGGTCATGCTTCTCATGATCAGCATTTATCTGGGCCATGACCACCTGCTGCTTTGCCAAAGCAAGATCCTTCTCAAGGCGAGAGATAGTCTCATCCTTAGCCAGGAAGAATTTTTGATACTCCAGATGCTTTTGCTCCGCCTCCTCACCATATGCATCAAACAGCATTTCGACCTCAGCAAATTTCTGCAAAGAAGACAAGGTAAAGTTTAGGATCACATGATCCTTAAGTGGGCAGGATAATCAGCCAGGGTTAGTGATCCTTACATCGGCAAAGTATTCTTGGAACTGATGACGAATAAGACGCAAGCCTTCAAGATTGTCGGCTTCGGTGGCCTTCCTTTTCTTTCCCCCCTTGGAGGTGGTAGGCTTGGGGACTATGGTGCTTGGGCTAGCAGCAGTCTTCTTCTTCCCCGACCTGGGAGCAACAGCAGTAAGATCGGTGACACTGAAGCGGGTGGCAGACCTTGAAGATTTTCCAGCACCTATCAATCCAAAACAATAGATAAGTATTCTTGTTTTATTTACATTTTAACATTTACTTAAATACAAACTTGGATACTTACTTGACATTGTAACTGAGCCTGAGGATACTTCTTAAGAATCCTTGGTGTTTGCTTGAAATGTTCTTACTGCAGGATCAAGATTCCGAAAGGCGTTGATCCTCTCTTTGGTTACAGGAGATGTAATGATGTGTGAAACAGAAATAGCTGCAAAATAGAAACAAAGGGGTTAGTGATCCTCAGCAGAAACAGGGTATCCTATGATCCTTCTATAAGGATCCTCTATCCTACCATGAGTGGCCCATTTTCTGGGGAGATCCTTCCCATCAGGGATAGAATCCCTCCTGACAAAGAAAAAACGTTTCTTCCATTTAGTATCATTTTTGGTGGTCTTGAGGATTGGGTGTTCTTCACCGGGCTTGTGTTTGAATAGAAAGCGGTGTGAACCATGGCTCACAAGGTTGTATAGTTCAGACAACTCCGACATTCCCAAATCTATATCCTCCTGCTCAATGATCCTTTCAAGGGTAAATAGAACCCTCCACATCATTGGCATAACCTGGATATAGGATATGCCGGTAAGGGAGAAGAAAGATTGGGTAAAAGCAGGAAAAGGATAGGAGTATCCTATAGAGAATGGGGTGACTGGAAATGCAACCCAGGTTTCAGAGATAAAATCACTCAGGATGGTAGGGTCAAAGGGGTTGAAAACAGTGCTCGCCGGAAAGCAATGGCAAATCCTGTCGATCTCAGGATCGGTGAAGCAGCAACGTTCTTTCGGGGAGTCTTCGAAGATCCCTTGGCTTTTTAAAGGACTGTATTTTCGATGATCCTTAGCAGGGGATGATCTTAGCTTCATTGTGATTCGAAGATTTTGAGAAAGAAGAAGAACAGAGTAAGAAAGAGAAAGGGGAGAGAAGTACCTGCTTGATCTTCAAATGAGGATTTAAAGGATGTAATGCACGATTTTAAATGCTTCCTAACCCTTATCTCTAACTTGAATTTATAATCATGATTTTGCAGGGATGTCGCTTCAAGTGACGTAGGATCTACAACGGATAGTTCGATCTTAACGGCTATATATCCGTTAGTTTGTTGCGGATAAGATCAAGAAAATATAACTCGCCAAAATTACACTTCACTCCTTATATTTTGGGGGCAATTGTTAGGGGAGGATTTTTACATCCTAAGGATCATGGATCCTCAAATTCTACTAGGATCATGGTTCCTCAATTCTGTTTGAATTAAGGATCCTCAGTAGGTGTTGCAGGATCAGGATTCAGGATCCTTATCGTTATCCTTACACTAACAATTGTCTACCTTGTGCATAAACTTGTTTTGCAGGAACAAAAGCATGGAACAAGTCTCACCGAAATTCCTGGAGCATATTCCCTTAATATTCCGCACGTGCTTGACCATTATGGACGTTATGGAGATCGTGGAGAGCTTGCATAATTCTCGGACAGTTTGTTATTTTAGTTATTTCTAATTTAAAATGGGGATAACAAGCTTGAGTAGAACACTTAGCTAATTTTGGCATATACACACACTCTCGTAACAACACTCGAACAGCTCTCGAACACTACTTGGCGATTTCATACATTTTTTGCACATTACACACTAGTGATCCTTGTAACAAGCTTGTTATCATCCCGAGTTGTAAACATCTTTTGTCTAATCTTAGTTGGTGATCGGTAGTTTCCATCACCCGAGGTTTTTTATGCCGGAGATCAACTCTTTATCAAGGGCTTTTTCCTCGTATAAATCCTTGTGTCACTTGTTCATTACATTTATAAGTGATCCTTAGCATTGTTCATTGATTCAAGCATCACACCTCACAACAAAAGATTTGGTTGCATTATCTTTGCTTGATTTTTGACCAAAACACCACAGATATCGGATCCTCCTGAAATAAAGTTAATTATCTTGGCGTCCGCAGGAGGTGATGCTGCTCGTTCAGGATCCTTCTCAGTATCCTGACCCTTATTCTTCTTTCTTCCTAGGAGATCCTTCAGATATCCTTTGCACAGCAGATAGCTTATTTCTTTCCTCAGGGCAATGCAATCTTCTGTAACATGTCCAAAATCCTCATGGAAGGCACACCACTTGGATTTATCCTTCCAATCAGCTTTTTGTTGGTTCTTCCTAGGCCACCTTGCTTTGTCTCCTAAACCCTGCATAGCATACATCAGTTCAGGTATATTAACAGAAAAACAATATTCTGATAATTCAGGATACTCCTCAGGATCCTCGTCTTCAACAGCATTCACTTTCTTGCTGCCATTTCTGCCATAAGGCTTAGAGCGGTATGGCTTGTGCGAGGATTATGACTTCCTGTTGGTTGATTCGTAGGATGAAGATGAATTCATCCTCTCTTGCATCTTCTTGTCATCTTCCAGCTGAATATATCTTAAAGCCCTGTTCCGAGCTTCATCCAGGTTCCTGCAGGGATTCATTACAACATCCTGGTAAAATTGGGAATCCTTTTGCAAACCCATTTTGAATGCTTGCACAGCTGTTGCAACATCAAGGTGTGGGATGTCCAGAGATTCCCTGCTAAACTTGTTCACATAATCTCTCAAGGATTCCTGAGGTCCTTGAGTTATCCTGTAGAGATCACTGGTTAGCTTTTCGAAACTTCGACTGCAAGAAAATTGACTATTAAATAAATTTACTAAATGAGCAAACGATGTAATTGAATGAGGAGGAACGTTTAAGAGCCATTTTAAGGCTGATTCTGTTAAGGTTGAACCAAAACCCTTGCAGAGGCAAGCTTCATTGAGATTAGGAGGGATAGGGTTAATTTCCATCCTTTCCCTATATTAAGCAATATGCTCTTCAGGATCTGTAGTTCCGTCATAGAGCTTCATGTTGGGGGTTTGAAATCTTTTTAGGATTTCAGCATCACAAATAGGATATGCAAACCGGATATCATGTGGCTATCTTGGGATACTTCTGGAATTGGTTGGACCACCCCAGGTACACTGGATATCATGTCTTTCAATTTCTGAAGCTCCCTAGAAAATGCTGATGTCATACATGCATCCTACAAAGATTCAATACCATTAGTAGCAAGAGTATTATTATTATTAGACATGTTACCAGTCTGAGGATTCTGGCCATATCCTGAAGCATATCCTGAACTTCTCACAATTGACACCCTAACTGAAGAGGGTATCTAAGAAGTATGATTCTGGGAATGACTAGGCACAATATTGCCCCTATTATCCTCGGTGTACACGGCTGAACTGAAGTTCAATACTCTTGGCTGCAGGGGAGTGACAATATCCTCAGCAGGTCTACTCGGACCAGACTTCAAGAGCTATATTTCTCTTATTAGTATTTGATTTGTTTCCTGCTGTTGCTTCATCTGATCCTGTATACTACCAAATAAAATTAGAATTTCATCATTAGAGGCTAGAACAGGAGCAGATCCCTGAACATCCCGAGTGGGGATAATATCCTGGGGCTGTGAAGAGGCTTGTGTCCTTGGAGGAGGTGGTGGAAGCACCGAACCAATGGTTGCAGAAGTTGTGGCAGACACGGTAGAAGAGCTCATGTTTGATCTTAAAGCCATTGAAAATAGTGTAGCAAAAAGTTTTGAAAATAGAAAACCAAGTAATGATTTTACAAAAGATTTTAGTAGAGATAGCACCACTTGCCCCACGGTGGGCGCCAAATTGTTTTGGTCAAAAAATTACCGAAGAAATTTAGTGATCAAATTAGTTAAGTGAGGTAGTGTGCTAAGAATGTGTATCAAAAAAATGTTGATTAAGTTGTTAACAAAAACAGTTTTCAGGATACGGCTCAGGATATCGAGCTGTATCAACCATCAAACAATGAGCAAAAAAGGTAAAGGGTGACACGGGATGTACGAGGAAAGCCCTTGATCAACTTGATCGCCGGCATAAAACCTCGGGAGCTAACAATCGCAGCTGCCTTGTTCTTCTTATTACTTCAAATATCATGATACAGTGCAGGATATGATACAGATCGACTAGGTGTTACAACGTGATTTGAATACAAGTGTAAGTGTACTATGAGTGTTTGCAGCTAGAGAGCGAGAGTATTCGAAGAATTGTGTGTGTTCTTATGTGATCCGATCAATCCTATTTATAGTAAAGTAAAGCTAACTAACTATCCTATAAATTCGGGATAAAACGAATATTCCCTATGTGAACGTTGTAGTCCACGTCTTCCGGCTTCAACATTCTTATTCCAACAGATTAGCCCGAGTCTTTGGGAGATGAGGTCTTCTTGAATGTTATAGACTTGCTTCATCAATCTGCACGTGAATTAATTAGTCATTACCAGTATACTGTATCAGGATGTTACCAATATCCTGATCCGATATCCTGATCACAATAACAGAAACATAGTCAGAATATTATTCAGGATATATGAGCAGAAAACCACCCATAACAATATGTAAATGAAATAGTTTCATTAAATGAAATTCCTCTATCTATTGTATCTGACAAAGATAGTCGTTTTACTTCTCTTTTTTGGACAAGTTTCCAAAATGCAATAGGAACCAGACTAAATTTAAATACAACCTATCATCCTCAAACATATGGACAAAGTGAAAGGACAATCCAAACAATGGAGGATATGCTTAGAGCCTGTGTGATAGATTTCGGAGGAAATTGGGATGACCACTTACCATTAATAGAATTTTCTTACAACAATAGCTATCATACCAACATCAATGGCGCACCATTTGAAGCACTCTATGGACGGAAATGCCGAACACCAGTATGTTGTGCAAGAAACAAATGACAAGATAATCCAAGTAAAGCAAAGACTGAAAACAGCACGAGATCGTCAAAAGAGTTATGCAGATAACAGACGCAAGCCACTAGAATTTCGAGTTGGAGACAAGGTACTATTATAAGTTTCACCATGGAAAGGTGTTGTCAGATTCGGTAAGAGAGGAAAGCTAATCCCAATGTATGTTGGACCTTTTGAAATTATTAAAACAATAGGGCCAGTACCTTATCAGCTACAGTTTCCAGAAGAAGTGGCAAGAATACATGATGTATTTCATGTATGCAACCTCAAGAAATGCTTAGCTAATGAATCATTGGTGATACCTCTTCAAGACATAGAGGTAAATGAAAAGGTTAAGTTTGTAGAGAAGCCAATACAGATTGAAGATAGAAAGATCAAAAATTCTCAAACATAAGAGATTAGTTCTGGTCAAAGTAAAGTGGATTCTAAGAGAGGACCCGAATACACATGGGAGTTGGAATCTGAAATGAAAAGGAAGTACCCTTACATATTTCCAGTGAATCTCGAGGATGAGATTTAAAACAAGGTAGGGAGGATATAACAACACTCAAAAGTGCCCTAAAACACCCCGTAATCGAAAATCCGGACACGCGTAATGATAATTAGATTAAAAAAAATAAATAAAATAATGTTTTCGTGCTTGTCGCGAGCTGCGACCGACGAAGGGGAGTCCATTCGAGGGGCACGACGGCTTGTTACTTGTCGGACACCCCTAATGCCACGTGTTACCCACATGTTGGACCAATACCGTGACTAGGAAACCCTAGCCGTAGCTAGGGGACACTCACGGGCCATGAAAGGGTGGCCTTGGGCTGGTCGCGGGGCGTGACGAAGTCCGATTTCAAGTATAAATGGAGCAGTTCATCTGCAATTCAAATTCGTTCAGTATCTCTTTCTCTCCATAACTTCTAGCACGAAAATTAAAGCCCCAATACCCCTAAAATCACAAAGCTCTGCCCTGTTGTAAGTGTTTTAACCCCTGATCACTGATTTAATACTTCGTCCGATTGATCTGGAACCCAGCAAATGATGCCAAAGCGCTGCCTGATAAAGGCTATGCTTTGTAAACTAAGTTGGGGTTCTGTCTCGTGACGTACTCATAAAGTTGAATTGGGTTATTATACTAACACGCGAGCATTGTATAATTTTAATAGGAACTCAAGAAAATAATCAGAAAATATCACCAGGAAGCTTATAGAAAAACCTAAGTTTACAATGTGAGTCATTCTCCTTTTTATCTCCTTTTGTGATTGATGTGTGCAAGATGCAACATATAAATTACATCAAATGAGGCATAAAACTAACCCTTTTTAGTACCAATGTTGGAAAAGCGTGTTTATTTCTTCCTTTTGAATTTACAGGACCAAACGAGCTTAAAAGAACAAAAGGAGCAAACAAGCAGCCAAAACCAACATAAATACCAAAAGAAAGAATAAACGTGACATGCCCGACCCCTCGGTAGCATCCCCAAAGCAAAAACAAGGCAACAGAAACGTGACCACGGGGTTGTGCCCAGCTGGGCATGGGGCGTGGTCAGACAGCTGCACAAAAGACAAACCTGTAAAAACTTCCACGCCCACCACAGAGGCGTGCCTAGCTCAGCACGGGGCGTGGTCAACGTAAAGATACGCAGAATCTTGATAGTACAGAAAAGAGTTGACCACAGGGCGTGCCTAGGAGACACGGGGTCGTGTGGGGCCCTCTGCTGACACTTGCAAATGAAGGAAGAGAAAAGGCTGGCCACGGGGGCGTGCCCGCTAGACATGGGCTGTGGCCAGAGCTCTGTGCAGGCTATAAATAGGGGTGCTTGGTTCACTTGAAAAGCATCCCTTGGCAAACCACTACTCTCCCACTTTGCCACCACTCCACCACCACTACAACACCAACACCCACCACCATCATCCATCATCCATTTAGAGTGTGTAGTAGTCTCGGGATCCAAGATTAATTGTAAGGGTTCTTGCCAATCAAAGGCCATGTTTGGTTAAGCCTCTTACATCACTTGGTGAAGAAAAGTCTTTTATGTATTACTTTTGATTTTTAGTCTTTCTGCACTTTTTATTTTGGTTTGTATTAATGACTTTAATAACTAGTTTCTTATGTTGAAGGTGAATTTTTCTTGTCATTTTTCCGTGGTGACTTGAAGTTACTTTACTGTCTATATAAAGTAAAAGATTGCATCATTCATGTCTTTACGGTCTATATAAAGGCATGTTGATTACCTTGTCGGGGGTTATGGGAATGGTTTGGTAAGGTTCTTTGCCATGTTCAGTGTATAGATCCTGCAAGGACCTGGTTTAAGCTTACTATGACCCCTTATATGTAAACTACTATTAATACTTTAAACCGACTTCTTAGGATTGTATCCTTGATGACTCAAACCACTTAGCCGAGGGTAACGTTACCTTAAAAAGAGGGGCCTACCACTTTTCGCATTAATAACTTACTTAATTGTCTTTCAATATTCTGAACCTTTGGGATTGTATCCCTGCTGATTCAAACCACTGGGTTGAGGGTAACATCACCTTCAAAAGAGGGGCCTACTACTATAACTAAGATAATCTCTTAAAAAGTCCGAAAGTGCGAAAATCCTCAAAGGATACATTAAAGACGAGTTGGATCCAAGTGATTCTATCTTGTCTATCTATTTTTATTTTATTTATCTTTTCATTTTTAGTTTTATTTTCATGTTTCAAAACTTTTCTCAAAAATTCAGATTGATTAGACGTTGAGGATAAACCGGTATTAAAAGCTCTTGTGTACTTGGATGGCCTCGGTATCTTACCAACGTTATACTACGCTCACGATGGGTGCACTTGCCCAAGTGTGTGTTTAGGGTTAGTTAAATATCGTGTTTTATAAATTTAAAACCTGACTAATGCGTAAAATAGGCTCAAAATGTCAATAAAAATATATCACACCGAACGCACACCAAGTTTTGGGCGCCGTTGCCGAGGACATAAGGATTTTAAGAAAGCTAAAAATCAACAGCCTAATCATTTTTTCAAAACCTTTTTAAAACTGCGCGCACATTTTTTAGTTTTTAGGAATTTTTGCATTACAGTAGTCTAAACACGGGGCCATGCTCACTGAACACGCCCCCGTGCTGCACAAAACCAGTAACATTTTTAAAAATGCCCAGATACAGGATCTGACCACGGGCCGTGCTCACTGACCAAGGGCCCGTGGTGAGCCTCTGTTTCAGTTTTTAGTTTTGTTTTCTAGTCCCGAGACTTTGTGATCTGCTGAGTGATTCTCATGGATCAATATTCAGGAGGTTACAATTACTACTATGAAGAGGATGATTACGAAGAAGAATATTGTACCATTTGCGGTAATCCTCACTCGGTGCAATATTGTGACCTTTTCGAGCCATCCACCTCATACACATAGCATGAGGAACCAAGGTATGAATCACCTCCATCATACACTTATTATGAGGAACAATGGTGTGAACCATCTACCTCATATGAGTATTATGAAAGACCAAGGATTGAACTTCCGCACTCAAGCTTTTGGGACACTAATCCCGCTCAATTTCACGAACCACCAACTATCCTCCCCGAAGCCGAGAGAATAATACAACACCTCAAAGATATCGAACGTTATATAAAAGAATCTCGTGCGAGGGAAGAGGTAATTTGTACTAAAGAGGTAAAAATAGAAGTAAAAATGGAAGAACAATTAAGTGAAAAACCAACGCATGAACCAAACAACGAAAAAGATAAGTCCGAAAACGTTAATTTTCAAAAAGAGTCAATTTTTCAAGAAGTTAATCTCTTAACACCTTTTTTCGAAAACCATTGTTTGGTACGTACTCATGCTAAGGTTTTAAAAGAGTTAAACACTAACACTAAAATTGACGAAATGGTAAGCATTAAGTTAACAAATTATCAAACTACGCTAATAAAAGATGACCCATTTGAAATTAACATTACACCGGTTCCATGTTTCTTTCAAAACACCTTTATTAGTAATATTACAATTGATAAAGATCTTTGTGTTAATATAATGCCAAACTACATTTTCGAAAAATTAAGTATTAGTGATTTTTCTCCACTATAAACACCCATTTTTCTTTCTAATCAAAAAATAATAAAATCAATGGGAGTAGTTAAAGATGTGTTAGTAGAAACAAATCAAACGGTAGTCCCAACCGACTTCGTCATTCTTGATGACGCTCCACTTGTGTTGGGACAACCTTTTGTGAAAACCCATCAAGCTTTGATCAATCGGAAGCAAAACAACCTACCCATTCAATTAGGGACCGATAAAAGGTATGTCGATCTTGACCAATCAATGAAATATCCAATCGGCAATGACGACCCCCTAATTGAAGATGAAGATGAACCACCCGATACGGAAGCCGAATCAACCACTTTATCGAGGAAGAGGTCGCCATCGAACAAAATCTTTGGTCCTTGACCAAAATGAGCAACGAAATAAGCAGTCTCCTAAAGACCCACCACTTGAGCTCAAAGAACTCCCAAAAGGTTTGGAATACGCTTTTCTCTACAAAGATGGTAAGTTACCTATGATTATTTCTTCAAAATTAACTAGTTTAGAAAAAGCAAAATTAATTACACTTTTGAAAAAACACAAAAACGCGATCGCATGGAACCTTGTAGATATTAAAGGAATAAGCGCTTCCATGTGCACGCACAAAATTTTAATGAATGATGACTATAAATCGGTAATACAACCACAACGTCGAGTAAATCCAAATGTTCAAGAAGTGGTTAAAAACGAAGTCATCAAACTACTCGACGCCGGACTTATCTACCCAATTTCCGATAGCCCTTGGGTAAGTCCCGTTCAAGTAGTACCCCAGAAAGGAAGTATGACGGTGGTCACTGATGAAAAAAATGAATTAATACCAACAAGAACCTTCACCGGATGGAGAGTTTGTATAGATTATCGTCGATTAAATGAGGCAACGAGGAAAGATCATTTTCCCTTACCTTTTATTGATCAAATGTTAGAAAGATTATCCCCCATAACTTTTATTGTTTTTTAGATGGTTTTTCAGGTTACTTTCAAATACCGATAGCTCCCAAAGACCAAGAAAAAACAACATTTACATGCCCCTACAGAACTTTTGCTTATCGACGTATGCCTTTTGGTCTATGCAATTCCCCCGCAACCTTCCAACGTTGCATGATGGCCATCTTCCATGATATGATAGAAAAGACCATGGGAGTTTTCATGGATAACTTTTCTATCTTTGGAGATTCATACGACCAATGCCTTGATAACCTTGAACGAATGCTATCCCGATGTGAGGAAACTTACCTTGCCATTAATTGGGAAAAATGTCATTTCATGGTAACGGAGGGGATAGTACTCGGTCACAAAATCTCAAGCGAATGAATGTAGGTTGATCGATCTAAAATAGACACCATCTCCCGATTACCACCTCCATCCTCCGTTAGAGCTTTCAGAAGTTTCCTAGGGTATGCCGGGTTCTATAGACGGTTTATCAAAGACTTTTCTAAAATTTCAAGACCTCTAACAAAATTATTTGAAAAAGATGCACCACTCATCTTTGAAAAGGATTGCAACCAAGCATTTTTAACACTAAAAGAAATGCTAGTCAATGCACCAGTCATGATAGCGCCTGATTGGAAATTAACTTTCGAAATCATGTGCGATGCAAGTGACTTTGCAGTTGGAGATGTCTTGGGATAAAGAAAAGATAAGCATTTCCACCCAATATATTACGCTAGTAAAACACTTAACGATGCACAAGAAAATTATACAACAACTGAAAAAGAATTACTTGTTGTAGTATTTGCTTTTGATAAATTTCGTTCTTATCTTGTTCTTTCTAAAATGATATTTTATACAGACCATGCAGCCATTCGTTATCTCTTTAAAAAACAGGACGCTAAGCCGCGTTTAATCAGATGGATCCTACTCCTCCAAGAATTTGACATTGAAATAAAAGACAAAATAGGAACAGAAAACACCGCTGCAGATCAACTATCCTGCTTGGAAGATCCAGCTTTGGAGGCAACTAGGGACGAGCTCATCAATGAAAAATTCCCAACGGAATCCTTAGAAATGGTGGAATACCGAGAAGAACCATGGTACGCCGACTACGCTAACTACCAAGCTAGTGGGATAGTCGCAAAAGGATGGTCACATCATCAAAGAAAAAAATTCTTTGCTGATGTAAAGCATTATTTTTGGGAAGATCCATATCTTTTCAAAATGTGTGCCGACCAACTTATCCGACGATGCGTGCATGGTAATGAAGCAAGAAAGATTCTCTGCATTGTCATGAAGGTCCATACGAAGGACATCATGGAGCCGCTAGCACCGCACGAAAGGTATTGGATTAAGGATTCTATTGGCCGACCATTTATAAAGACTCCCAAAGTCTTATCAAGACATGTGATGCATGCCAACGATCAGGTAATATTTCTTCCAAAAACGAAATACCACAAAATGGCATTCTTGTTTGTGAAATTTTTGATGTGTGGGGACTAGACTTTATGGGACCTTTCCCACCGTCAAAAGGAAACAAATATATACTTGTGGCAGTGGATTACTTGTTAAAATAGGCCGAAGCCGAAGCTCTTCCAACGAATGATGGAAGAGATATGGTAAGATTCTTGAGACGACTATTTTCTCGTTTTGGAACACCAAAAGCATTAATAAGTGATAGAGGTACCCATTTTTGTAATCATCAACTTGAAATTTTTTTAACATGATATGGGGTCTATCACCGGATCTCAACTGCATATCACCCTCAAACTAATGGACAAGCCTAAGTAACTAATCGAGGTTTAAAAAGAATACTTGAAAAAACTATAGGATTAAATAAAAAAGAATGGGTCGATAAATTAGACGACGCTTTATGGGCTTTTCGAACCGCTTATAAAACAACAATAGGTACCACCCCATATAAGCTTGTCTATGGAAAAAGTTCTCATTTTCTAGTAGAAATAACACACAAAGCCTACTGGGCATTAAAAAACGTAAACTTAGAAATTGAAATCGCCAGAAAGAATCGATTTTGTCAATTAAACGAATTAGACGAATTAAGGAATCAAGCATTATCTAACTCCGAAATTTATAAGGAACGAATGAAAAACTTGCATGATAAACATATTAAGCCTAATGAATTTTGAGTAGGAAATCAAGTTCTATAGTTTAATTCACGACTTCGATTATTTCCCGGAAAATTAAAGTCTGGGTGGTCGGGACCTTTTTCTATTACCCATATTTTTTCACACGGTGCGATCGAGATTAAATCTCGAAATGGGATTTCATTCAAAGTCAAGGGACAAAGGCTTAAGCTTTATCAAGGATTCTTTGAGGATAATGAGGAAGAGATCTCGCTACAAGCGGTCGAGGAATGATTAAACGAAGGTTTGTGTACTAACATCATGTCTTGTAGGTAATGAACTTCAGGAAAGCTTCAAAAATCGGTAAGGTATCTAAACCAAGTTTCGGGAAACAGGTAGCTCACACGTACACTAAAAAATTAAATTTTTGCCGCCCGCGGGGCGGTGTCCAGCGGCCACAGAGGCGTGGTCGGCAACTGTCGGGGATAAAACCCCTTTTCTTTGCATTTTCTCATTTCACCATGACCCGTTTCCCCAAAAACTCTCTGGTTCCTTCGAGATTCTTTGCAGATTTTCACGTTTTTCTTCCGTTTAACATCAACAAGGTATGATTATATCATCTTTTATAGTTAGTTTAACGATTTGCATGTAGTTTAACATCAAATATTTGGGGAAAAATCTAGGGTTCTTGAACTTGAACCGAACCAAACCCCAAATTTTTGCTTAGATCTAGTAGTATTAGTATAGATGCGTGTTATAGGAAGTAAATCAACCATTATTGTTCGTAGATTTGGCCGATTTCAAGCATGAACCACAAACCCTTGTTTTTGAACCGAAAAAGATAAAATTGATGGGGTAAACGGTTTGTTTTTGGAAAAACGGCACTTGGGGTTTCATTTTCGAGGAAAACCACCCCTACTCAACCAAAAAGTTTCAAGTTTTCGAAACCGGGTTGAAAAATGAGATTTTGGGGAAACAGACGCCTGACCACGGGGTTGTGGTCAGCGAGCACGGGGCGTAGCCTGGCATGATATGTTGAACACGGTGCGTGGCCAGTGGCCACGGGGCCGTGTCCAGCCTCCTGTTTTCAGATTTTTCCGAAATTTTATCATAACATGCAGATTGTTTTATGGTTTTTCTTTGCAGAGATAGCAAGTTCCTTAAGTTCAAACCGTCAGAATGGGACTACCAAGCTCGCTATGAAATACTTCAAACTAGGCTCGAAGAAACACCAAAACAAGCATGTCTCGAAACTTTAGAAGCTGTGGGGCAACTGGACCGGTACAACACACTAGTCACGGGACCACTACGGGTGGCCCTCGGCGCAAAACTCCATTCAGTTCATGAATATAGCATGGAGTTATACAGTTCTTTCGCGTTCAAAGCAAAAGCCAAGCCGTTTGACGAAGAAGTGGTTCAATTCAGATGTGCTGGGGAGGTGCTTTCGATTTCCATAGCACAGTTTGGGGTGAATGTGGGTCTATTCACCGAAGAAGCGTCCGTTGAAGAAGAGAACACTGGTGGTCTTCGTGAGCTCCCAAACAACATGCGCCAAATACCATGGGCTCAAATCGGAGAAGGGTCGTATTTTCCAAGCGTCACAAAGAGCTCTCAGTTGCGGGACCCCCTCTACCGCTACATTCACCGAGTCCTTAGCAACTCTCTATGTCAAAGGCGTGATAGCACGGGTGTTGTAAACCTACTTGACCTTACGGTCCTTTATTGCATCCACAACCACATTCCTCTCGATGTTACCCACCTACTCCTAAGGAACATGCACCTAAACCAGTTGGCCTCCTCCCCGACACCAATATTTTTTGGGGGATGCATCTACTGCCACTTCAAGACTAACGTCCAACGCTTGCCTAGGTCATTCCATAAGGGTCCAAGGTCGGGGAAGGAGGATCTCACCCAATTCCGCTAAATAGGAATCATCCACGAGATGGGTGACGGGACAGTCCGCTTCCAAAACACTCAAGGACACGTGTGGAACTTGGAAGAAGCCCTCGTGCTACATGTCGACCCAAACCGTCCTCTTCCTCAGTATCAAGGCTTCCAAACGGGTTCCTCCTCTCAAGGAGGTGGTTTTCCTAATTTTCAAAGTTTACATGATCTGTTGCAGGAAAACTTATTATGCACCCGGAACACATACAATATGGCTAGCAACACCTTAACCCATATCGGATCAGTGGAGCGCACTGTCTCCACTATGCAGGATGACATCACATACATTCGGGACCATATGGTGTATCGGGATGAGGAGGGTGATGATGACGAGGACATGGACTGAGCGCAGGCGATGGAGGTGATATGGTGTGGTGACGGATGCAATATTCCAGGTTAACCCTTTCTATCTCACGAACAATTTCTAGCATGCGTACCATGGTTTGAACAATTTACTTTCCTAGACAATTTTTATTTTCTGCATTTTATTTTCCTTTTATGTTTGTGATGATGGATATTTAAACTTTCGTAAATTAGGATGTTAGTTATGTTATGTATGGTGTAGTGTTTAGCAAAACAGGTACACAGGAAGCTTGGATGCACTATGCATTAGTGATACATAAGCCCGAAACAAAAAACTTGTTAATCATCAATTGCAGATCACCACCACGGGGTCGTGCTCAGCCAGCACGCCCCCCGTGCCCACACCCCCGACCTGCTGTTTTGTCTGAACCCTACCCACCACGGGTTGTGGCCAAGTTTCTGTTTTTGTTACTGATACTCTAACCACGGGGTCGTGCTCAGCCAGCACGTGGCCGTGGCTAGGTGCCCAGTAACACAAATCTTGTTTTTCAACACCTTTTACACATTCAATCAACCTAAAAACTTATTTTTGGGACACATTGAGGACAGTGTGTAATTTAAGTGTGGGGGGGATGCTAAAACCTTGAATCTTGCAAGTCCTAATAACAAGCCTTACACAAAACTCTATTGGAACCGCTAATCACCCCAAAATATTTTCAAAAATTTTCATTTTTTTACTTGTCTTGGTTTAATTAGGAAATAAACAGTTCTAAAAAGGTTATATTTTTACAAATTTACAACCGATAGCGTCGTGATAAAAAGAACCAAATAATAAAATTATGAAAAGGCATGACAAATAAGAAAATAAGAACCAAATAAGAAAATTAAAATTTGATTATATATACTTGATCACATTATAAACCCATTCCCACAACAAGTGAGTTTTGAGCCTTTATTGAGCATACATACATATATCTTTAAACTAAATGCTCATTTTTCGTTTCTTGTATGAATAGCCGCTTGGTTCTTACGACTCTAGAACTTGCCATGACGATACATTCCCGGTCCTTACCAACTTGAACCTAAGTAAATGATGGAGCCATTAGGACTAACACATTTTCCTTTCAACACCATTATTTTTCCTTTTTTTATCACCTACCTAAAAATCCCCCTAGTTAACCCCTTTGAGCCTAAATCATTTCATTTCAAAACCCACAAAACAAACACCCTTTACCCACCAAAACCTTTTTCTTTTCAAACCCATTGTTTTAGTAAAAAGCTCGGTTATCTTGTGACATGAAAAAAATGAAAGTCTTGCAATAAACAAACAAGTTCCTTAAAGAAATCTTGTTTGAATGTGCTTAGTTTGAATAAAAGTCAAAAAACAAAAAGTTTTATGATGACCGACGCTTCTTACGCTTTTCGCCATTTTTACTAACCACTAACCAAAACCACCTACCCTTAGCCCAAGCCTAACCCTTCCCCAAGTCCTCTTAATATTTACGAAGGTTTAAAGTTAAAAAGGAGGAGGATTGATCGCTTGGGAAGCATATGGTAGAAGTAAGTTCCATGCTGGTCTCGAGTGTTTCACAAAAATACACAAATCGGCCGAGTGTTGAGTGATCTCCCGTGAGATATGTGAGCTTGTTTATAAATGGAATTTTAAAGAGGCATGTTATGCCCAAATAAGTAATTTTTCTTATAAATGTTCTAAATAAATCATGATGAATAGGATTGTAAATAAAATAAAAATAAAACTCAATAAAGATCTTGGATTCCTGACACTCAAGATGAGCCCAAAACTTCTCTTCTACCTCTTCCATTTGGGTGTGTAAGCCACATATTAAAGAGTTTTGCTTGAGGACAAGCAAAGATTCAAGTGTGGGGTATTTGATGTGTGCAAAATGCAACATATAAATTACATCAAACGAGGCATAAAACTAACCCATTTTAGTAATAATGCTGGAAAAAGCGTGTTTCTTTCTTCCTTTTGAATTTACAGAACCAAACGAGCTTAAAAGAACAAAAGGAGCAAATAAGCATCCAAAACCAACATAAATACCAAAAGAAGGAATCAACGTGACATGCCTAACCCCTCGGCAGCATCCCCAAAGCAAAAACAAGGCAACATAAGCCTAACCACGAGGCCGTGCCCAGCTAGGCATGGGGCGTGGTCAGACAGCTGCACAAAAGACAAACCTATAGAAACTTCCACGCCCACCACGGGGGCGTGCCCAGCTCAGCACAGGGCGTGGTCAACGCAAAGATACGCAGAATCTTGAGAGTAAAAATAAGAGTTGACCACGGGGACGTGCCCAGGAGACACGGGGTCGTGTGGGGCCCTCTACTGACACTTGCAATTAATGAAGGAAGAGAAAAGGCTGGCCACGGCGACATGCCCGTTGGACACGGGGCCGTGGCCAGAGCTCTGTGTAGGCTATAAATAGGGGTACTTGGTTCACTTGAAAGGCATCCCTTGGCAAACCACTACTCTCCCACTTTGCCACCATTCCACCACTACAACACCAACACCCGCCACCATCATCCATCTTTAGAGTGTGTAGTAGTCTCGGGATCCAAGATTGATTGTAAGGGTTCTTGCCAATCAAAGGCCATGTTTGGTTAAGCCTCTTACATCACTTGGTGAAGACAAGTCTTTTATGTATTACTTTTGATTTTTAATCTTTTGGCACTTTTTATTTGGGTTTGTATTAATGACTTTAATAACTAGTTTCTTATGTTGAAGGTGATTTTTTCTTATCATTTTTTCTGTGGCGTCTTGAAGTTACTTCACTGTCTATATAGAGTAAAAGATTGCATCATTCATGTCTTTACGGTCTATATAAAGGTATGTTGACTACCTGGTCGGGGGTTAGGGGAATGGTTTGGTAAGGTTCTTGCCTTGTTCAGTGTATAGATCCTACAAGGATCTGGTTCAGGCTTACTAGGACCTCCTTCAATACCCACTGGTATTCGATGGCGGGGGTGCGCATAGCTTGAACCCCTCATATGTAAACTACTATTAATACTTTAAACCGGTTTCTTGGGATTGTATCTTTGCTGACTAAAACCACTTAGCCGAGGGTAACGTCACCTTCAAAAGAGGGGCCTACCACTTTTCGCATTAATAACTTACTTAATTGTCTTTCAATATTCCGACCCTTTGGGATTGTATCCCTGTTGACTCAAACCCCTGGGTTGAGGGTAACGTCACCTTCAAAAGAAGGGCCTACTACTATAACTAAGATGATCTCGTAAAAAGTCCGAAAGTGCGAAAATTATCAAAGGATACATTAAAGACGAGTTGGATCCAAGTGATTCTATCTTGTCTATATGTTTTTATTTTATTTATCTTTTCATTTTTTGTTTTATTTTCATGTTTCAAAACTTTTCTCAAAAATTTAGATTGATTAGACGTTGAGGATAAACTGGTATTAAAAGCTCTTGTGTCCTTGAACGACGTCGGTATCTTACCAACACTATACTACGCTCACGATGGGTGCAATTGCCCAAGTGTGTGTTTAGTGTTAGTAGAATATCGTGTTTTATAAATTTAAAATTTGACTAATGCGTAAAATCGGCTCAAAATATCAATAAAAATATATCACACTGAACGCACACCAGTGATACACTTTATTTAAAATGCTTAACAAAACCCTAAATGTTTATTAGCTATAACTACAGTGATTAAGTTTTTGTATTCTACAATTACTATCGGTATGTGGGGTTTTGTATACATTACTTGACACTCGTTACCTTTGGAAAAAGATTTAGCCAATGGTAGCATGACCACAAGCACGGGGGAATAGTGCCCCAGTAGCAATACTGTTTGAGAAATTTGTAGATATAAACAAATGTAAAAAATCTTGATGCTGTAAAGTATAACATTGTATTTTTACAAAATGGAATGTACTCGCCGGTATTTCTTGCTAGTAAAATATTTTTAATACGCGTTTCAGGTAACTTGATGTGAAGCTATTAGAAGCCAGCGAGCACTAAAGGCTTAAATAAAGTGGCTATTAGTTACCTAAATAAAAGAAGTTATATTTTTAGCAAGTTAGGGTTTATCCATATAAAGATATTATAAATGATATATGGGTTTTTATCCCATTTGTTTAGTATAGAAGTTTGGTGTTTTGCAAACTCTGAAATTATTTCCTAACTACGATCCTTATGTTTTAATTCCGCTGCAAATTTAATAAACACCGATACCACCGGCTCGTGCTCGCATAGCCCGCTCCCGGGGTGGGGTCGGGGGTTGCGACACATAATCTAACACAAAACAACATAATCAACACATAAGATATTATTATTATAGACTTTTTAAGTTAAGATTAGTGTTTTTAAGCTTTGTTTTCTTGAAGTTCAAGATGAACATTTTGTACTTTCATAATCTACATAACATAACAAGCTTAAAATTGGTGGATAATGATCTTACAAATTTGCTAATGATTTATGGTTTGTAGGATGAAGATTATGATGAGATGAAAGCTCCAAAGTATATCCTAATGATCCCTCAAGCTTGCAAGTTCCATGATTCTTCTTGTAAAGGTTTAGGGGCTGTTTGGCAACATCTGAATGGTTAAGTGTTGAACCAGTAAGAGGTCTAAACCATTAATTGCTGAACCATTAAGTGCTTAACTAGTAAGAGGTCTGAACCATTAAGAGCCTGTATAATGCTTAACCGTTCAGAGGAAAATGTCTGACCAATTCAGATTAGAGGTCTTAACCATTCAGACTTTGTATAATGCTTAACCATTCAGAGGCAAATGTTTGAACCATTCAGACATCTGCTCGTGAAACAAACAGTCTGAACCATTAAGTGTTGAACCAGTAAGAGCTCAGAACCATTAAGAGCCTCATTAAGTAGTAAACAAACAGCCCCTTAAAGTGCTTAAATTATGATGTTATGTGGATGAAAATGGTGAGGATGAGGGGTGTTTGGGTTGTCGAGTTTAGACAGAGAGAAAGGGGTGATGTTTACAACTTTTTGAGTCTTTGAAAGATGATAAGGAATGGTGTTGAAAGATGATAAGGAATGATGGTGATGTATAAGAATTATACAAGATCTTCACAAGTCCATTTAAAATCTCTCATGCCATACTTTACACATCATAATTCCAAGTAGGTAAGGGGCTTGTGGGCCCACTTTGTTGACCAATTTTGACCTGGGGGTAGAGATGTACAAAAAAATCAATTATTCAACAGAAATCGATAAATAAACCAAAACTGGCTTTTTTAGTAACCGGTTCGGTAGACCAGTTATGGTCCGGTTTCAAATTTCAGGCAGCGTGAATGAATGAGTAAATTGTATTTCTGATGATTAAAAGAATGATACATGAGACAATATATAGATGATGAAGTTACAGTTAGGTACCTAAAGAATACATGATAAAACAATATAATACCATAGGTTAATGTTATCTAACATCCCCCTCAAGCTGAACAGTGGAGGACCAATACGAAGCAAGTGCCGAAAGATATTAAATTGAGAACTAGGAAGACTTTTCGTAAAAATGTCAGCCACCTAAAGCTTGGTCGGAACAAATTTAGTTGCTAATTTCCCAGCTGACACCAATTCGCACAAAAAAATGATAGTCAAGATCTATATGTTTTGCTCGCTTGTGTGAAATAGGATTTTGTGTGAGAAAAATAGCACTTTGATTGTAACAGAGAATAGTTGGATAGTCCGGAGGCAAAGCATGAAGTTCTTGAAGAAGATGCGTTATCGAAACAATTTCTGCAGCAGTGTTGGCCATGGCACTATATTCGGATTCACAACTAGATCACGCAACGGTTGGTTGCTTTTAAGCACTCCATGAAATTAGATTGCCACCCAAAAAAATAGACTAACCATAAGTAGATCGTCGAGTCTCCAAGCAGCTATCCCAGTCAGCATAAGAGTAACCAAGTAACGAGGTGTGAGTTGGACGACTGTATTGTAATCCAAAAGCAAGAGACCCCTTGAGGTAGCGTAGAATTCGTTTGACTTCCTGAAAGTGAGCAATAGTTGGAGCATGAAGAAACTGACTAACTAGATTCATTGGATATGCTATATCAGGTCTCGTGATCGTTAAATACTAGAGAGCGCCTACAATGGAACGATAATGTGTAACATCCACGTATAAAGTACCTGTAGAAACAAATGACACATTGGTGCTTAAAGGTGTTGGTGCAGGTTTTGCATCCAACATCTTTCCAAGAGTCAGAATATCTAAAGTATACTTAGATTGATTTAAGAAAAGACCATTTTGGGTGTAGGTAACCTCCAATCCCAAGAAGTAGTTGAGTTTCCCAAGATCCTTAATAGCGAATTCTTTGTTTAGATAGGAAATGAATGAAGTCTTGATGGTGGCTTGGTTGCCCGTTAGAATGAGATCATCCACGTACACCAGGAGGTACATGACACAAGAGTTATGGTTATAGATAAACAATGAGGAATCCGCACGACTACAATAAAAAACATTATTCATGAGAAACAAGCTGAGATGATGAAACCATGCCCTAGGAGCCTGCTTTAGGACGTATATAGCTTTGTTTAATTTACACACATGAGTCATAAATTGAGCATCAATAAAGCCCGTAGGTTGTTCCATATACACATTTTCAGTAAGATGCCCATCTAGGAATGCATTGTTGACATCCAACTGATTAAATTTCCAACCGTTTATAACAGATAAGGCAAGAATAGTACGAACTGTAGCGACTTTAACCACCGGACTAAATGTGTGAGAATAATCAAGACCAGGAACCTGTGTAAAGCCTTGCGCAACAAGCCTCACTTTGTAACGTTTAACCAAGCCATCAGATTTAAATTCAGTTCTAAAAGCCACTTAGAACCAACCACATTAACGTTAGGTGGGCGAGGGACAAGAGTCCATGTATTTTTTTTTATGTAAGGCATGAAGTTCATTTTCCATAGCAAGCACCCATTTTGTAACTTTGGAAGTAGTATGGAAAGTTTTTGGGTCGCTTGTGGCAAACAAAGCACGATGAAGAGGTATGCTGCCTGAATGCGCCAAATCCACTCGATGACGAGGTTTAAATATTCTGGATTTGGCATGAGTTATCATCGGGTGTGATGGTAAAGATGGAGGAATAGGATTATTAATATTTGGAGAAGCCGCTGATGTGGAGCCGGAAGAGGAGTGGGGTGAGGATGGAGGAGTGGTTGTCGGTGTAGAGGAGGGTGATGGATTGGGTGTCTGATGAATAGGAAGTGGGCCTGTTGAGGTTGGGTTCACAGAAATTGGGTCGACAGGTTCTAGGCTTGAAGGAGGAAGTGGATGTAGCGGAATTTGGTCGGTTGGTGGGCTAGCGCTGGACGGATTAGAGGAGGGGGTGGTTTGTTGGGCTGAGTTAGATGAATTGGTAATTGGGCATGTTACATTCGGGATGATATTTATTGAAATTGTTTGATGTGGTAAAAAATGGGATGGTAGGTGTAATAGTATTTGAAGTGAGGTGCGAAGGTTGTGGGGAGGATTGACTTTGAGTGGTGTGAGTATTAGGTGGTTGGGTAACATCAGAATTGATGTCTAAAAAGTTGGTCACATCAAGGGAGTTAATTGGAGCAGCATTGGTATTTTTATCAAATGGTAGATGATGTTCGTCAAATCTAGCATGACGCGTAACATATATCTGAGCGGTGAACGGATCAAGACACCGGTATCCTTTATATTTAGAGCAATAACAAATAAATATGCATGGAATGCTCCTGGGAGATAATTTATAAGGAGTGTAATCACGAAGGAAAGGGAAAACACGACAGCCCAAAGTCCTAAAGGACGAGTAGTTCGGTTTTTGTTGATAAAGAATTTCAAATGGTGACTTGCCATGAAGCAATGTAGTGGGTAAGCGATTTATTATAAAAACGGCTGAAGAAAAGGCATCAACCCAATATTTAACGGGTATTTTGGCATGAAATAACATGGACAAACCAGTTTCAACAATATGCCTATGCTTCCTTTCAACCCGGCCATTTTGTTGAGGGGTATATGGACACGTCATTCGGTGAAACGTGCCATTTTTCTCAAGCATGTGTCGTACACGATTATTAGTAAACTTCGTGCCACCATCACTTTGAAAAGTTTTTATTTTGGTTTAAAATTGAGTTTCAACAAATGGTATAAATATAGATAGAGCTTCAACAAAATCTGATTTTGCCCGTAAAGGACATAACCAAGCGAATCGGGAGTGGTCATCAACAAAAGCAGCATAATATGAGAAATTTTCACCCGATTTTATCGGGGATGGCCCCCATAGGTCACAATGTACCAAGTCTAACGGTAAAGAAGCATGTTTATTATTAAATGCAAAAGGTTGCCGCTTGGCTTTAGCAAGTTCACAAGGGGTACATAGACCCGGTTTATGTAATACGGAAGTAAACGACAATCCACCATTATTTTTAAGTAAAGAAAGTACATAAAAATTAACATGCCCGAGTCGGGAATGCCATAGTTCAAAAGAAGCTTTTGGACACGAGGGAGCGGATACAAGAGCTTCATGAGAGTTGCGAAGAACATAGCGGTCGTCTTCACGACACCCCCGTGCTAGTGTTTACTTGGTTCGACGATCCTGAATATAAAAGTATGGATGAGAAAAAACAACGTCAACATGATTATCTTTGGTTAGTTTACCAATGGAAAGAAGATTTTTTGACAGATGTAGAATAACCAAAATGTTATTAAGAGCAAGATTTCCAAGCAGTTTAGTATTACCGACATGTGAAATAGGTAACGATTGACCATTACCAAAATAAACCTTTTCGTTACCTTGAGTCGGGTTCAAATTTGGAAGAGAAGCACTGTTTGGAAGCATATGTGTAGTTGCACCCATGTCGGATGTCCAATCCGGAGCAGTGGAGTTTACATGACATTGAGCAAGGAAGGATTGAGTAAGTTGTTCATCAGATTGTGGAGTTGGTGTGGCATACGATGCAAGATGATAACATTGAGATGCCACGTGTCCAGTTTTGTGACATAGCTGGCAAGTAGGAGGCCAATAATTCGAGTTTTGTCCCCAAGAATTACCTCTGTTGTTGCCGTAAAAACCAGGTTTGTTGGCTCGATTGGGCTGGTATTGAGATGAAGCATGTCTGGGTCGAAAATTGGTAGCAGTTGGGTGATTGTAGTTTCTTGGGCTAGAGACATTGGGCCTTGCAGACTGGGCCAAAAAAACAATAGAAGATGGTGTATTTTCAGTGTGTAGATATTTAACAAACATCTCATGGCTTTTGGCACTGGGCAGGAGATTGACAAAATTGGGAATACATTGGTAAAGAAGCTTTCAAACGTAGTTCCAAGCCCGCATAAAAACCAATGGAGCTGATCCATTGCGTCAACTGGATGACCTATGGCATGGCGCTTATCACAAATAGCTTTGAACTCACGACCAAATTCGGTCACGGATTTATCACTCTTCTTAAGAACACGTAGGTTATCCCGTAAATTCTTTACCCGCTCAACAGATGGATAACAAAAGGCCGCTTCGAGGGCAACCCATATATCCCTAGCCGACAATAACCCAATAGTTACGGCTAAGGCTTCTTCTGTCAAGGATGAGTTAAGGGTTATTATTGCTTGTTGGTCAGCTTGGAGCCACTCGATATAGGCCGGGATATCAACCTCTTTATCATTGTTTTGGATCAAAGGTGGAGTGGCTGATTGCGAGCCATCAACTTGGGATAAGACTCGCTGATATGAGAGAGTTGGCTTGAGTTGTGTGCGCCAGTAAATATAATTAGCAGTCGTTAGCTTGCTTGATGGCAATCATAGGGGCCACTACATTCATAGGAAGAGTGTTTGTATTGGAGGGGGTAGCCATGAGAGAGACAGGAAAGGACAGAAGAAGAAGAAGAAGAAGAAGAAGAAGAAGAAAAGAAAAGAAAAGGAGATGAACAGAAGGGAGAAACGAAGGGGTGGGGGAGAGAGACAGGGGAGGGCAAAGGAAACTCAACCAATCAAGGGAGTTGGCTCGATACCATGAATGAATGAATAAATTGTATTTCTGATGATTAAAAGAATGATACATGAGACAATATATAGATGATGAAGTTACACTTAGGTACCTAAAGAATACATGATAAAACAATATAATACCATAGGTTAATTTTATCTAACACAGCGGTCTGATTTTAAAACCGGTTGGTATAAATAACCGGTTATTAACCGATTAACATAAAAAACCGGTTAATCATTAACGTTAAAAGAAAACCGGTTATAAAGTTGCAGCAACAACAACGGTCATATGACCATTTGGGCTTCATTCTAGCTGTTTTTTAGTCTTTTCCTGAATAAAAATCACCTCTAACTAGTATAAAAGGGTGGTAGGTGTTTAGGTTCAATCACACCACTTTCTAACCTCCAAAAAGTCTACAACCGACACCGTGGTTCGTGTGGTTCCAACGAAGCGCAACTCCGATGTTTGACAACATTTCGACTTGTGCGAGATGGCCAACGGTAAGACAAAAAGCGCGTTGTCATCATTGTCAAAACTTTTACGCCGAAACCGCAAACTCCACCTTGAAACAACACATCAAAAAACCGTTTTGTAAGGCGTTCAAACAACAACCCGTTAGTGGTCAAGCTTCCATGGAAAGTGATGGCGCTATTTGTTCAACTATAATTTCAATATGGCTAGAGAGGAAATGGAGAAGTTTGTAATCCAAGAAAGTTTGTCGTTCAACCATTTCGACAACCAATGCTATACAAAGATGGTTCAACGAACTCTCCAGCCATGATACACCCACGTAAGTCGTGCTACTCTTAGGAGGGATTGTTTAAGATTATGGAAAAATGCTAAACTATAATTAATTTCTTATTTTGAAAAATTAGAAACTGGTGTTAACTTGACTAGCGACGACGTGGCAAATGATGAAACGCACGATTTTGTTTAAATTATCCGATTACCCCTCACACCGGTGAAGCTATATATAAAGTAATCAACAAATGTATTACAACATACAAATTGGAAAAAAAGGTTTTTTCAATATCTTTTGATAATGCCTCAAACAATACGACTTCGGTAATGCATTTAAAATTAAAATACAATCCGATTTATGGGGGTATTTTTTCCATAGTCGATGTGTTGCACACATCATAAATTTGGCCGTTCAAGACGGTTGAAAGGTTATTGAACCACAAAAAGAAGCTTTCAAAAGAATGTTACGGATTATATTTAGTAACACGCAAGGACAAGCAAAATATATTAAAACTTGTAAGGAAGCGGGTCGAATATGCTTAATAACCAATTGGGACGTTGCTCATAGGTTGAACTCGACTTGCACCATGTTTGAAAAAGCTATTTTGCAGAAGGAAAGTTTAATAGAATTTCATAACATTTTGGCTAGTCGTAGAAAGTGTCCGCCTTACCATCCATCGGGTTGGGCTACTATTGAAACGGTTACACAATTGCTTCAAGTTTTTCAAAACATCAACAAAGAGTTTACTGGGGGTTTACTATCCAATAAGTTCATTGGTACTTCACAATTTGTTTAAAATGTGTTTGAAATTAAACGAGTTGTCGGTTAGAGGTAGACCATATTGTGACATGGCGGATATGATGAAGGAAAAACTAAGAAAATATTTTAAAGAACTACCGGCGGTTTTCACTTGTGCCGCCACTCTAAACCCTTGTTTTAATATTTTTGGAACCGGGTCTTTGATTGAAAAAAACTACAACCGGGTTGAATTTAAACACCCTTCAAGAACCAAACTTTGGTGAAACCGCAAAATGTCGTTTCAAAGATCAACTTTCAAAATTGTTTGAAGTTTATGTAACAAAATATGGTACAACCTCGTCACACATTCACGAGTCAATGAGAAAACGTCGCTTTCGGTGAAGGTTCAAGTATGGAAGATCAAGATTTGTATGTTTATAACCAATTGTAAGATGAGTCAAGTCAAATGCATCATGGTAACACTAGTAGTAGTGAACTCGGTCGGTATGGTGGGTCGAACTTTCTACAAATGATGAGTTCACATGAACTTAAAAATTTTGATTTGTTGGCTTGGTGGAAAAGTAAGGAAGATCAATTTCCTATCTTAGCCACAATGGCCCAAGATTTACTAATGGTCCAAGCTTCCACGGTAGCTTCGGAAAGTGCTTTTTCTATTAGTGGTAGGGTGATTTCGATAAGGAGAACTCGACTAACACCAAAGGCGGTTGAGATGTCAATTTGCTTGAAAGATTACTTGGATGCGGCGGAGAGATGTCAAGACACACGCTCATTTGAGGGAGAATTAGATTACGAAGGCGAAGTGTACGAGAACGAGGTCCAAGCCAAATTGACAACCCCAATGACCGACGAAGAAGCCGAATTAGATGAATTCCTACGAAATAGTTCGAGTTAGGGTTCGGGCGAAGAAGATTAAACGAGGCCCAAGATATATTACTATTGTAGTCCCACTACAAATATATATATATATATATATATATGTATATATATATATATGTGTATATATATATATATATGTAAGTGGACCTTCTTGCGGATTAATATTTTAAGTTTATGTATTTCCTTTGTTAGGATTATCGTTCGTATTTTCATTGTTATGTAAAACCGTTTGTTTCGAGACTTAATGATATTATTGTCACACCCCGACCGCGTAAAACAACAAACCGCGGTGGAAACGTCGGGGAGTCTTGTGGCAGAATTATTGTTTCACAACACATGATATTTAAAGTTCAGTTTTACAAGTTAAAATTTATTACATTGTCTTAGTTCAAAAGAAACACATAACATAAAAGATGATAACTTTCTTGATTTTAGATTTGCTAAGGCCCAAGTCGCCCTAAGTGAAGCTCGCTCACATCAAACATTCGCTCCTGAAACATATGTGAAAGTAAATACGTTAGCATAAAAATGCATGTGAGTAACATAGGTTTAGTGTTGAAGATTCACGTCTTTGAAGGTTAAAAGAAATGTTTAACAAAAAGTAGTCGTGAACCTTATAAAATATTTTCTTTTATAAAATCATATGAAAATCAAATGATATAAAAGAATGATGTATGGTTAAGTAAATAACCAAATGAAAATAATAAGTATAAAATATGTCATGTCTTGTCCTTGTTGAAGTGGCTTAGATAACGCCACGATATGTAACATAATAAAAGCACTTATATATAGGAAGTACCAGCGGCGTATCCACCATGCTTTTATCATATTACACGTCATTCGGTGAAACGTGCCATTTTTCTCAAGCATGTGTCGTACACGATTATTAGTAAACTTCGTGCCACCATCACTTTGAAAAGTTTTTATTTTGGTTTAAAATTGAGTTTCAACAAATGGTATAAATATAGATAGAGCTTCAACAAAATCTGATTTTGCCCGTAAAGGATATAACCAAGCGAATCGGGAGTGGTCATCAACAAAAGCAGCATAATATGAGAAATTTTCACCCGATTTTACCGGGGATGGCCCCCATAGGTCACAATGTACCAAGTCTAACGTTAAAGAAGCATGTTTATTATTAAATGCAAAAGGTTGCCGCTTGGCTTTAGCAAGTTCACAAGGGGTACATAGACCCGGTTTATGTAATACGGAAGTAAACGACAATACACCATTATTTTTAAGTAAAGAAAGTACATAAAAATTAGCATGCCCGATTCGGGAATGCCATAGTTCAAAAGAAGCTTTTGGACACGAGGGAGCGGATACAAGAGCTTCATAAGAGTTGCGAAGAACATAGAGGTCGTCTTCACGACACCCCCGTGCTAGTGTTTACTTGGTTCGGCGATCCTGAATATAAAATTATGGATGAGAAAAAACAACGTCAACAGGATTATCTTTAGTTAGTTTACCAACGGAAAGAAGATTTTTTGACAGATGTAGAATAACCAAAACGTTATTAAGAGCAAGATTGCCAAGCAGTTTAGTATTACCGACATGTGAAATAGGTAACGATTGACCATTACCAAAATAAACCTTTTCGTTACCTTGAGTCGGGGTCAAATTTGGAAGAGAAGCACTGTTTGGAAGCATATGTGTAGTTGCACCCATGTCGGATGTCCAATCCGAAGCAGTGGAGTTTACATGACATTGAGCAAGGAAGGATTGAGCAAGTTGTTCATCAGATTGTGGAGTTGGTGTGGCATACGATGCAAGATGATAACATTGAGATGCCACGTGTCCAGTTTTGTGACATAGCTGGCAAGTAGGAGGCCGATAATTCGAGTTTTGTCCCCAAGAATTACCTCTGTTGTTTCCGCAAAAACCAGGTTTGTTGGCTCGATTGGGCTGGTATTGAGATGAAGCATGTCTGGGTCGAAAATTGGTAGCAGTTGGGTGATTGTAGTTTCTTGGGCTAGAGACATTGGGCCTTGCAGACTGGGCCAAAAAAACAACAGAAGATGGTGTATTTTCAGTGTGTAGATATTTAACAAACATCTCATGGCTTTCGGCACTGGCCAGGAGATCGACAAAATTGGGAATACATTGGTAGAGAAGCTTTCAAATGTAGTTCCAAGCCCGCATAAAAACCAATGGAGCTGATCCATTGCGTCAACTGGATGACCTATGGCATGGCGCTGATCACAAATAGCTTTGAACTCTCGACCAAATTCAGTCACGGCTTTATCACTCTTCTTAAGAACACGTAGGTTATCCCGTAAATTCTTTACCCGCTCAACAGATGGATAACAAAAGGCCGCTTCGAGGGCAACCCGTATATCCCTAGCCGTCGATAACCCAACAGTTACGGCTAAGGCTTCTTCAGTCAAGGATGAGTTAAGGGTTATTATTGCTTGTTGGTCATCTTGGAGCCACTCGATATAGGCCGGGATATCAACCTCTTTATCATTGTTATGGATCAAAGGTGGAGAGGCTGATTGCGAGCCATCAACATGGGATAAGACTCGCTGATATGAAAGAGTTGGCTTGAGTTGTGTGCGCCAGTAAATATAATTAGAGGCCGTTAGCTTGATGGCAATCATAGGGGCCACTACATTCATAGGAAGAGTGTTTGTATTGGAGGGGGTGGCCATGAGAGAGACAGGAAAGGACAGAAGAAGAAGAAGAAGAAGAAGAAGAAGAAGAAAAGAAAAGGAGATGAACAGAAGGGAGAAACGAAGGGGTGGGGGAGAGAGAGAGGAGGGCAAAGGAAACTCAACCAATCAAGGGAGTTGGCTCGATACCATGAATGAATGAATAAATTGTATTTCTGATGATTAAAAGAATGATACATGAGACAATATATAGATGATGAAGTTACACTTAGGTACCTAAAGAATACATGATAAAACAATATAATACCATAGGTTAATGTTATCTATCACAGCGGTCTGATTTTAAAACTGGTTGGTATAAATAACCGGTTATTAACCGATTAACATAAAAAACCGGTTAACCATTAACGTTAAAAGAAAACCGGTTATAACCGGTTATAAAGTTGCAGCAACAACAACGGTCATATGACCATTTGGGCTTCATTCTAGCTGTTTTTTAGTCTTTTCCGGAATAAAAATCACCTCTAACTAGTATAAAAGGGTGGTAGGTGTTTAGGTTCAATCACACCACTTTCTAACCTCCAAAAAGTCTAAAAAACGCTCACATTCTTGTTTGATAACTCTCAAAAAAATATGGCAACCTCTAGTGCACATGATTCGGTCAATGTTAGCGAGTCTACAACCGACACCGTGGTTCGTGTGGTTCCAACGAAGCGCAACCCCGATGTTTGGCAACATTTCGACTTGCGCGAGATGGCCAACGGTAAGACAAAAAGCACGTTGTCATCATTGTCAAAACTTTTACGCCGAAACCGCAAACTCCACCTTGAAACAACAAATCAAAAACCCGTTTTGTTAGGCGTTCAAACAACAACCCGTTAGTGGTCAAGCTTCCATGGAAAGTGATGGCGCTAATTGTTCAACTATAATTTCAATATGGCTAGAGAGGAAATGGAGAAGTTTGTAATCCAAGAAAGTTTGTCGTTCAACCATTTCGACAACCAATGTCATACAAAGATGGTTCAACGAACTCTCCAGCGACGATACACCCACGTAAGTCGTGCTACTCTTAGGAGGGATTGTTTAAGATTATGGAAAAATACTAAACTATAATTAATTTCTTATTTTGAAAAATTAGAAACCTGTGTTAACTTGACTAGCGACGACGTGGCAAATGATGAAACGCACGATTTTGTTTAAATTATCCGATTACCCCTCACACCGGTGATGCTATATATAAAGTAATCGACAAATGTATTACAACATACAAATTGGAAAAAAAAGGTTTTTTCAATATCTTTTGATAATGCCTCAAACAATACGACTTCGGTAATGCATTTAAAATTAAAATACAATCCGATTTGTGAGGGTATTTTTTCCATAGTCGATGTGTTGCACACATCATAAATTTGGCCGTTCAAGACGGTTTAAAGGTTATTGAACCACAAAAAGAAGCTTTCAAAAGAATGTTATGGATTATATTTAGTAACACGCAAGGACTAGCAAAATATATTAAAACTTGTAAGGAAGCGGGTCGAATATGCTTAATAACCAATTGGGACGTTGCTCATAGGTTGAACTCGACTTGCACCATGTTTGAAAAAGCTATTTTGCAGAAGGAAAGTTTAATAGAATTTCATAAAATTTTGGCTAGTCGTAGAAAGTGTCCGCCTTACCACCCATTGGGTTGGGCTACTATTGAAACGGTTACACAATTGCTTCAAGTTTTTCAAAACATCAACAAAGAGTTTACTGGGGGTTTACTATCCAACAAGTTCATTGGTACTTCACAATTTGTTTAAAATGTGTTTGAAATTAAACGAGTTGTCGGTTAGAGGTAGACCATATTGTGACATGGCGGATATGATGAAGGAAAAACTAAGAAAATATTTTAAAGAACTACCGGCGGTTTTCACTTGTGCCGCCACTCTAAACCCTTGTTTTAATATTTTTGGAACCAGGTCTTTGATTGAAAAAAACTGCAACCGAGTTGAATTTAAACACCCTTCAAGAACCAAACTTTGGTGAAGCCACAAAATGTCGTTTCAAAGATCAACTTTCAAAATTGTTTGAAGTTTATGTAACAAAATATGGTACAACCTCGTCACACATTCACGAGTCAATGAGAAAACGTCGCTTTCGGTGAAGGTTCAAGTATGGAAGATCAAGATTTGTATGTTTATAACCAATTGTATGATGAGTCAAGTCAAATGCATCGTGGTAACACTAGTAGTAGTGAACTCGGTCGGTATGGTGGGTCGAACTTTCTACAAATGATGAGTTCACATGAACTTAAAAATTTTGATTTGTTGGCTTGGTGGAAAAGTAAGGAAGATCAATTTCCTATCTTAGCCACAATGGCCCAAGATTTACTAATGGTCCAAGCTTCCACGGTAGCTTCGGAAAGTGCTTTTTCTATTAGTGGTAGGGTGATTTCGATAAAGAGGACTCGACTAACACCAAAGGCGGTTGAGATGTCAATTTGCTTGAAAGATTACTTGGATGCGGCGGAGAGATGTCAAGACACACGCTCACTTGAGGGAGAATTAGATTACGAAGGTGAAGTGTACGAGAACGAGGTCCAAGCCGAATTGACAACCCCAATGACCGACGAAGAAGCCGAATTAGATGAATTCCTACGAAATAGTTCGAGTTAGGGTTCGGGCGAAGAAGATTAAACGAGGCTCAAGGTATATTACTATTGTAGTCCCACTACAAATATATATATATATATATATATATATATATATATATATATATATTAGTGGACCTTCTTGCGGATTAATATTTTAAGTTTATGTATTTCCTTTGTTAGGATTATCGTTCGTATTATCATTGTTACGTAAAACCGTTTGTTTCGAGACTTAATGATATTATTGTCACACCCCGACCGCGTAAAACAACAAACCGCGGCGGAAACGTCGGGGAGTCTTGTGGCAGAATTATTGTTTCACAACACATGATATTTAAAGTTCAGTTTTACAAGTTAAAATTTATTACATTGTCTTAGTTCAAAAGAAACACATAACATAAAAGATGATAACTTTCTTGATTTTAGATTTGCTAAGGCCCAAGTCGCCCTAAGTGAAGCTCGCTCACATCAAACATTCGCTCCTGAAACATATGTGAAAGAAAATACGTCAGCATAAAAATGCATGTGAGTAACATAGGTTTAGTGTTGAAGATTCACGTCTTTGAAGGTTAAAAGAAATGTTTAACAAAAAGTAGTCGTGAACCTTATAAAATATTTTCTTTTATAAAATCATATGAAAATGAAATGATATAAAAGAATGATGTATGGTTAAGTAAATAACCAAATGAAAATAATAAGTATAAAATATGTCATGTCTTGTCCTTGTTGAAGTGGCTTAGATAACGCCACGATATGTAACATGATAAAAGCACTTATATATAGGAAGTACCAGCGGCGTATCCACCATGCTTTTATCATATTACACATGTCTCGTTATTTAAATCATTTATTAATAACCATGAAATGATGTCTTGTTTAAATGTCAATGTCATGTGTAACCAATGTCCAATGTCAAATGTCCAGTATAAACCATGTCTTGTATGGCGAATAAATAGTATTTACTCAAGCCAAATGCATAATGCCGTGTATAACAAATGTTTTATTTAATTAAATGTCATGTACAAAACAAAGTTTTTGAATAAACAAAAGTTTAAATCAAAAGTTATGTTTTGAAAACCATTGCTTTTATCGAGATGAACATTTGTACGGTTTGTCTATCGCATACACTCAAGCCTTGATACTGTCGGATAAACCCTTATCAGGATCAAGGTTTATCAAAAATTAATTCGGATTCTGTCATTCCCCTTCCGAAATTCCTAGAAAGCGGGAACGGGATTTGTCAAGTCCTATAGCGCTATTACATACAACCGAGCGGCGTGATCAATGTTAATGAATGTACTAATAACCCGTTAAACATACCAAATGTTCTTTTCAATGTAAGTATTTCATGAAAATGTCTTTGTAAAACCATGTAATAGGCATACTAAGTCAATATGCCAAGTAAAATGTCTTTGAAACCAAGGTTAGGTATACTAAGTCAATATACCATAAAAATGTCTTGAAAATTTGTATTATATGTATAATGTAACAAAATATGTATAAAGTCATGAAAACGGAAAGTAAAGTTATGCACATATGCTTCACCCCAAAACATTTGAAAAAACGTAAAACATGAGAACTATGTACTCACCTTTGGGTGCGTTTTTATGTGTTAACACAATCCCTCAAATTGTTTATTCGTCCTAAATTAAGTAAGAACGATTTAATAATCAAAAACTCATAAAAATACATAAGTTTCTCCGATTCTTAGAATTTTCACATAGCTTTGAGATTTTCTCGAAAAGTTATTATTCTTTATTATATTGGTGTAATTATATATATATATATATATATATATATATATATATATATATGAGTTCATATATATATATATATATATATATATATATTTTAAAATTTGCGACTTGAACGATTTTATTGGTGACCCTCATCATGTTATAAGCAATATATCTACGATTTGCGCGTCGTAATATATATACTCAAACGTGTCATATAGTAAATATTGTGATACACATAATTTTGTCTAGTCATAGCATATTATCATACACATATTGTAATTCACATAACGCGTTGTAACACATAAACTTTACCCATGAACAACTCATTCTAGTGTACATTGAAAAAATGTGTATTTTGGCGAGTCGGTAACGTTTCTGGGCGTCGGAAGTCACGTATGACTAACCAAACACCAAGTAAACTTAATATAAGTTAAAACACTTATTTTTATATCAAAAATATCAGTTTGGTTACTGATCTAAAACAGTTTTATAAAAATCCCCCGAAAAGCCGATTTTTAACCGTTTTACCGAATAGTTTTGCATCAAACGTTACCATAACCGTTCCAAATCGTAATGACTTGATATTTTAACATAACCCATGTTATTTACTGAATAAAATAGTGGTTATACTCATGATAGTGCAGGTCTCACATAAACCACATAAATCATGCAAATTTCACATATTTTACCACTTTCTAAGCTACATGTACAATATGCAAAGCTATCAAACCTATGACAATGTTTCATGCCATTATAATATACCAAATAATGTTATTTTTAGTATTTATAATCTGTTCTAAAACATTTTTGTCATACAATCATTTTTTAATCATTTCTTGAGCTTTAAATCAACATGCATGCTTATGTACAAGTATCTAAAGCACACTTATCATATCATTATTTCATATGAATTTAAATGCATCAAACATGTAATTTATGTTTGTTTACTTACTGATTTGATTGAGCATTCATCACATCATGCACAAATCATCAAACACTTGCATTTTAACTATCATTCAAGAACATGCAACAACTTAAAAATTCTCAAACATGTCTAATAAATTTTCGGCCATTTACATGTCAATATACTAACATTATTTCAAATTATAACTCATGATTCAATCATTTCTTTATATCTCTAACATATTTGCACATAATCTTGTTCATGCAAGCAAACATCCTAAACAAGTATTTATCAAAGATCAAACTAAATCTCAAATACATGACCACATACATACATACATACATACGGTCATATATATACATGCATATACTTCCATTTTATTTTGTATAAAAACCCATTTCCTTTTAGTTTCAAGTTAATGAAAAATCCAAGAACCATGAGAAACTTCTATAATCATCATCATCAAAATGCAAGAACATAATCTCTAAAGTAAGTTTATACCTTTAAGAAAATTAGTAGGTTTTGATGAGATTTTTGATGATATGGTGCTTGCAAATGCTTGGAATCACTTGAAAAACACCCTGGGATCTTCAAACACCTTAGAAACTAGCTTGGAATCACTTGGATCTTGAAGAATAGGGTTAAATTTTGAAAAATGGAAGAGAGTTAGGGGGTGTTTAGGGTTTAGAGGAGAGAGAGAGGAGTGAGAAGGTTTATCTTGGTTATGGGGAAAGTATGGAAGATATGGGGGGATTTGTTGGGTTTCCAAGATGTGCATGCATTCTCTTAGGCTACCATGTGTCAAGAGAGAGAAGATGGAAGACCCTATAGGCCGCCACCTCTCATGCACACACACAAACCCATATATCCATATATACATACATATATAGTGTATTATTGATAAAACAGGTATTTAACTGGATACCGGGTATTTTATCTAGCGTTTTAATCCCGTTTTATGGCGTTTTAAATTATTTTTATTATTCTATAAAAATAAACTTGCCAAATTATTACTGGAATAAATATCAGTTGCCGAGACTGGCTGCTTTGTCCGTGTTTTGCAGTATAAGCACTGCGTTGCGCAGTAACACGCAGTACGCGCTTAAACTTGAAAAATAACGTTTGTAAGCGTTTTGATTTATTTTTCTACATGAACATGATTAAAAAATGAGATTTTAATCATAACTGAATATTTTTAGGATTTAATTATTATCCGGGCGATCACCAACGTTCATTACGCAGTTCTGTCGCAAAAAGTTCTTAAGTTCAAACAAACTTGTTTTTGCCATACCGAAACCTTCGAAACTTATTTCTAAGTTATTTAAAAGGTATTTATGGTATGTCTGGCTTATGTCATTGTTCCGGAGTGTATGTCGCGTTAAACTGATTACGTTTACGTAACGGATTACGATTTCACTTCCTGAACAGGTTTGAGAGTTCGGAATTGAACAAGGATTGAAAACGTGTAAATATCACAAATAATTAAACAAATATTGGAATTAAAGACACCATGATTGATTAAATACAAATTTGTTCGGAATTGTACAGGGATTAAAACATACAGATGTCACAGTCTCCCCTACTTTAGGAAATTTCGTCCCAAAATTTAATTAGAGGAAACTTGTGGGAATAGGTGTGGATATTTCGCCTTCATTTGATCCTCTCGTTCCCAAGTAAACTCTGGGCCACGTTTGGATTCCCAGCGAACTTTGACTATCCGTATGCGCTTGCGCTTGAGTTTCTTGACTTCACGGTCCAAAATTTCCACGGGTTTCTCGACGAAGTGCATCCTGTTGGCGACACGAATTTCATCAAGGGGGATGTGGAGGTTTTCATCAGCCAAACACTTTTTAAGATTGGACACATGGAAAGTTGGATGAACATTTCCAAGATCAGGAGGCAGCTCAAGTCTGTAGGCTACTTTTCCGATTCTTTCAACTATCTTGAATGGTCCAACATACCGTGGTGCAAGTTTTCCTTTCTTCCCAAATCTGATTACACATTTCCAAGGAGATACCTTGAGTAGGACGAGATCACCGACTTGGAATTCCAAAGGCTTGCTCGTCTATCCGCGTAACTCTTTTGACGGCTTCTAGCTGTTAAGAGGTTGTCGTGAATTTTCTTGACTTTGTCTGTAGTCTCTAGAATGAGTTCAGGTCCAGTAAGCTGAGCTTCGCCAATCTCATTCCAGCAAACCGGTGAACGACATTTTGAACCGTATAAAGCTTCGAAAGGAGCCATGTTGATGCTGGAGTGATAACTATTGTTGTAGGAGAATTCGATCAACGGAAGATGTGAATCCCAACTACCACCAAAATCGATCACACAAGCTCTAAGCATATCCTCCAATGTATGGATTGTTCTTTCAGATTGTCCATCCGTTTGAGGATGATAAGTTGTGCTCAAATTGAGTTGGTTCCCCATAACAGATTGCATGGTTCTCCAAAAGTGAGATGAGAATCGGGCATCTCGGTCTGATATGATGTTCAAAGGAACACCATGTCGGGATACAATCTCATCTACATACATCTTGGCAAGCTTGTCAGCAGGTAGGTCCTCACAGATTGGCAAGAAGTGCGCTAATTTTGTCAGTCGATCAACGACTACCCAAATGGCATCATGACCTCTACTAGTGCGCGGTAGTTTGGTAATGAGATCCATGGCAATGTTTTCCCATTTCCAAATCGGTATCTCTGGTTGTTCCAATAATCCAGAGGGATGCTGATGTTCCGCCTTAACCTTCAGACAAGTAAGGCATTTGGATACGTATAAGGCAATGTCTTTCTTCATTCTCGGCCACCAATACTGGGTTTAAAGATCCTTATACATTTTGTCTGCACCAGGATGAATTGAATAACGAGACTTGTGAGCTTCATCCATCAATAAGGTGCGGAGATTGTCTTGAATTGGAACCCATAAACGGTCCATGAAATAATATAACCCATCTTCCTTCGGTTCAAGATGAGGCATAAGATGATATGGTAATTCCTTACCCATCAAGTTCTGCGTAACACAAGTACGTTGAGCTTGAGAAATGCGGGTTTGAATATTAGATCGAACTTGAACACAATGAAGCTTGATTCTTTCTTTTCGACTTAACGCATCGGCTTCGACATTCGCCTTCCCAGGATGGTAACGAATCTCGCAGTCGTAGTCGTTTAAAAGTTCTACCCAACGCCGTTGCCTCATGTTTAGTTCTTTCTGATCGAAGATGTGTTGGAGACTTTTGTGGTCAGTAAAAACCACACATTTAGTTCCGTAAAGGTAGTGTCTCCAAATCTTGAGAGCAAAAACCATAGCGCCTAACTCAAGATCATGAGTTGTGTAGTTCTTCTCGTGGATCTTCAACTGTCTTGACACATAGGCTATGACTTTGTTCCTTTGCATGAGAACACAATCAAGGCCTAAGTTTGATGCGTCACAATATACGACAAAGTCATCGTTTCCCTCAGGTAAAGATAACACATGAGCATCGCAGAGTTTTTGTTTCAAGATCTGAAAAGCTTCCTCGTGTTTGGGTCCCCACTCGAAGAGTTTATTCTTTTGAGTTAAGGCTATGAGAGGAACCGCAATCTTGGAGAAGTTTGCAATAAAGCGGCGGTAATAGCCCGCAACACCCATAAATGAACGAACCTCGGTAGGAGTAGTAGGTGTATCCTAATCCCTAATCGCACTGATTTTGGCAGGATCTACATGTATACCTTGTTCGTTGACAATGTGTCCCAAAAATTGAACTTCCTTATGCCAAAATTCACACTTGGAGAATTTAGCGAAAAGTTGTTCCTTCTTTAGGAGCTCCATTGTTAGACGGAGATGTTGTTCATGGTCAGCTCGTGTCTTGGAATAGATCAAGATGTCATCAATGAAAATGATGATGAACTTATCTAAATAAGGCTTACAAACCCTATTCATCAAGTCCATGAAGACGGCGAGAGCATTCGTTAAACCGAAAGGCATAACAGTGAACTCATAGTGGTCGTATCATGTGCGGAAAGAAGTCTTGGGAATATCTTCTTCGGATACGCGAAGTTGATGATACCCAGAACGCAGATCGATCTTCAAAAAGCAGGTAGCACCCTGAAGCTGATCAAAGAGATCATCGATGCGAGTTAGGGGATATCGATTTTTGATGGTGAGTTTATTAAGCTCACGGTAATCGATACACATTCGGAAAGATCCATCCTTCTTCTTTACAAAAAGGACAGGCGCGCCCCAAGGGGAAAAGCTCGAACGAATAAATCCTTTGTTAGATAACTCATGCAGCTGCTTCGATAACTCTTGCATCTCAGACGGTGCAAGATGGTATGGAGATTTAGTAATCGGGTTAGCACCAGGTACAAGGTGAATACGAAACACGATTTGACGTGCTGGGGGTAAACCATGTAACTCTTCAGGAAAAACCTCAGGATAATCCCGAACAACGGGGATGTCTTGAACAGTCTTACCCTTGACTTTCTCTTCTATGACACGTGCCAAGAGAGCCACATATTTCTTTCGTATGTACCTTTGGGCTTGGGTGCTTGTCATCAGTTTAAGGCTACTAGCGGGTTTCTCTCCACGAACCTCTAAGACTTCACCAGACGAAAGAGGCACACGAACAATCTTGTCAAAACAAACCACCTTTGCACGGTATTTGGTCAACCAATCCATCCCAAATATAACATCGAAACTCCCAAGTTGCATTGGTGTGAGGTCAATGGGAAAAAGATATTCGTTGAGGTTCAACTGGCAATTTCGAATGACGGAATCGAGTACAAGGGATTCACCACTAGCTAACTCTAATGTCTGTAGGATCGTGTTTCGACCCGAACGAGACGTTCAGAGGAGTTTTGATCAGATACAGGTGCGGAAAACAAGTATCTGACTTAGAAACAGCTAGCAAATCACTTTAAACACCTTTCTGTATTGATATATGACAGATTACATCCAAATGTCACACCGGCAGCACCTCGGCATGGAATACAAGACTGTTACCATGATTTTGCTTATGTGACCTATATATAGGGCATGAGGTTTCGCTCCAAGAGACATGTACACATGAGCGAAACCTCCATTTGTCCATATAAGCGAAACCCTAAGGTACATATAAGCGAAACCCCTACCTATGTCCCTATAAGCGAACCCTTATCTAAGATACATATGTTATCCTATTTTCTCGAGTAACGTGCCCTAATCTAACACTCTAAGACTATGACTCGATACAAGACGAAGTCGACAGATGTAGTGCACCAACAGACTCCCCCTCAGATGTTGACGAGTCGACTATCGAGTCACAACACTGCTATATTTTCACTTCTTCAGTCTTGATCAGTCTCTAGGCTTCTCTCTCTCTTTATCTCTTTCTCTTAAATCACCAACAAACTTCTTCTCTTAGATGTTGACATCTTTAAATTCATCATCATCAACATGTACTCCCCCTCAAATGTTGACTCAACCTGCATACAACTCTACCACAAACATAAGTTTTATGATAAACATTTAAGCATATAGACATCATTTGTAAATATCACAAAAATGATCTAACATTTAGTCTCTGATGAACCACTTGAAGAAATATCATTTTCAAAACTTCAGATGATCACTTGTAAGATAGATTTTAACTTCTTTCACACACAACACTCCCAAACCAGTTCGTCAAGTTTAGCACTTGGAATTTTGAAAATCAGTTCTTCAACACCAGTTGTCAAAAATCTTTTTGACTTTTTCAAAATTTATGCTAAAACACACTGAAAATCTTTTTGGATTTTTTAATAGAAAAAAATAATTGACACCACTTGTAGAATCAAGAAAATGCAGAAATGAAATATTTACAGACAATATTTTTTGTGAGTTTGTGCAAGAGGATCATATCAGTTTATGAAACAAATCACCAACACCGTTAAGCTACATTTCATTTTAAGTTCTAAACGATTCACCTAGATTGTCAGTATACTGATCCACTTAAATTCTTACACAAAGTTCAACTGTTTCGAGATACGGAATTAATGTTTTAAGAACTTAAACTCAATCGCGTGTCCCACCTCAGAATATACTCCCGTATCCAGATCCCAATATTCAGTCTTACAGGTAATTATGACACAAATGATATCTGTAGGGGTTAATAAATTATGAAGAATCATGAGAGCTCAGGTCAGAACTACCATTCAGCAGAGAGATCATGACTCAACTTTTGGGTGTGTCCCCTTTAGAGGATCTTTTTTACAACAGCATTGCTAAGCAATTTTATTGTCTTATCATATATGCTGAGGGTGATGCTATGTTTCAAGCATTGCGGAAAGTATTATTCGAGGACTAGGTCAGAATTTCCATTCAGCAGAAGTCCTGGAATAATACCCCAGACATCACTGAGTATAAAGACCTAGTATATCAGAAAAAGGAACCTTTCAAACAAGATTTCGGGGGTTACCCATATATCCGAGAGATGTTACCCACGATATAAGCAAGTTTGAATTTTAGGTTTATATCTCGTCACAATCTACTAAATGTGCAAAAACCTACTGGCACATCATCAGTGAGACCGTTTATCACTTTTTTACTTTCCATTTCTTTAGCATGCTGTGATCGTCCACTGATGTACTATCATTTCCTCTTTTATGCAACAAAACTCATTTTTCATTTTATCATGTTTTTGTCTTTTTCAAATTTTCAAATGTTTTTGGATTTTCTAAAAATTTCTTACTAAAATTTCTTACTCCCCCTAAAATGCAAACACATTTTAGGAAATTTGAAAACAAACTGTACAAGAAAGTTGACAACTGATATCAAATCACATCAATTCGCCATTCACTTGGCATAAACCATCAGAACTCCCCCTTTCAACAAACTATTTTCTCATTTAGATTTCAAAACACTTAAGTTTGTTTTAATCAAAATGATTTTTTCGGAAAATAAGTTTGTTTTTATCACTTATAGGTATATCAGTAATAGGTTCGGGGATGTGATTCATCATCTTGTCTCTCAATCACTTGTAGGAAAATGCAAGTACAAATTAATGTCCTTGATTTACCATATGCAAGTATGCTCAATCAAAACTTCTAACCACTCGTACAACAAACACAAACAAACCTTTTACCGTTTGTATGATGACATTACCGAATAAATCCTCAAGAAAGATGTCGATTCATGCTCCACGCTTACCAACCTGAGAGCTCCGGCAAGTCCACAGACTTACTGTTCATAGTATGTACCATCCCAGTCACAAACCAGGGATGGTTCAACTTTATCTTTCTTCATTTTCTTCTCGTAAAACTCTTTAACCCCTTTGACTTTTCGATCAATCATTTTACCAAAAATATGTTTCACAGTGGGGTTAAAGGCCTTTTCAACATCAAAAACCTTTTTGTCATCATAAAATTGGTTTGAAATCTCAACTTTACCAATTTTCTTTTTATAGTTTTCAGTCCGAAGTGATGGAAATTTTTCATCATCCACAGTCAGAACTGATTTTTCTCCTTTTACCTCAACCTGTGGCTCATCTGATTTTGTGGAATCAGATTCATCGCCAGAAGATAGCTCCTCTGATTTTGACCTATCAGAATCATCGCTGGAGCTACCACCAGACCTTTTTACGACCCATTTTTGGTTGTCAGATTGAGTTTTTTTCTTGTAAAACTTGTTTGAACATTCACCAATTTCAAATTTTGAATTTTTAAACAATTTTGTTCTGTCAATTGGTGATTCAAACTCAATCACTTTCTCTTTGAGTTTACGAGAAACTCCCTGTTTTGATGGTATTGCTTTAGAACAATCTCTGGCAATATGTCCAACAGTGTTGCATTGGAAACAGGTTCTCGTATCTTTCCTCTGTTCAGCCATCTTCTTCATGTCATCTTGCTTCTTTGCAAGGAACTCACTGTTTGACTGTCTCCAGAATTCTTTCTTTTCTTCTTCTTCTGCTGATGTACCTGAAACAAATGTCATTTTTGCTTTAAAATCACAAACATATTTTTCATTTTTCTGTTTTTCTGTTGGAGTAAAACCAACTCCTTTCTTTTTGAAATTACCGTTATGGTTTGGTTTCTTTTGAAAACCAGAACCAGAACTGTAACCTTTTTTCTTGTTTAAACGTTGTTGAACTCTTGAGGTGTAAGATTTAGGTTTACCATTAAGATTTAAATCTTTTATTTCAGAAATATTAATTTCTGTTAGTTTGAAAACCTTTTTTATCATCTCAGTTTTGACACCTCTTATTGGAAATTCCTCATCATAATATAATTTGTCAGAATCATTCAAAGTATATGCAACTTTAAACGTTTCATCATTCAAATTAGATTTTGATAACAGGAATTCTTTGTTGTAAACCCTTTTAACCGAAGATTTTGAACTATTGACTGTCGAACTCGAACTTTCAGAACCAGACTTTGACTCTGACTCTGACTTTGACTCTGAGTTTGACTCCAACTTTGACTCCTCAGTTTCATCTTTATCCAACACCTGATCGACGACTTTCTTTATTAACTCGGACTCATGATCAGTGTCAGATGATGTAAATGTCACATCAATATTTTCTGGCAAATTAACTGAGGACTCCGACTCCCACTGTAAATTTGTTGCTTTTTCGACTCTTTCCTGATTTGGATTTCTGGGCAAATATCCATTTTCTAATGGGGGTGGACACTTGTTGTAACCGACATCTTGTTTCTTACCAGAATCCTTCTTGTCAGTCTTTTTCTTTGAGTCACTCTTCTTTTTGTTCTTCTTTTCTGGAGTCTTTTCTTCAGAAATCTTCTGTTCTTCAGTTACCTCATCTTCTTCAAATGCCTTCAATCCTTCAGCAGTTGGATAGATCATGTCAATGACATAAGAAGTACATGAGTAACTTTTCAACAATCGATTTACTCTTTCAGTCTCAATTCTTTGCAATTCCAGCTTTTGTTCTAGCACAACACACTTCTCAATGTAATTGTTCACCACTTTTTGCTTCGTCATAAAAGCACCCTGAAGTGTCTTCATTGCTGTAGCTTGTTCTTCACTTGTTTGATTATACTGATTCATTGCTTTGTTCAACACATCATAAGATTCCTTCAAACTATTCAAGTTATAGATTAATGTGATGTTCTGCTTTTTTATGGTTTCACAGTTTTCACATTTCACCGGAATCTTTTTAGCATCAACTTCCTCATAAACCTTGAACTTTGGAACTTCAACCTTTACTTTCCTTTTGATCACTGGAACTTCTTCATCATCACTACTCACCGGTGTTTTGACCTTTTTCTTTTTCTTTGTCTTTTTAATCTTGTCATCATCACTATCACTTTCTGCAATCAGTTTCATATCAGCATCGAATTTTCTCGCCCAATACTCACGATCATCATCACTATCTTCTTCAACTCGGGCTACAAAAGCTTTTTGATTTGAAATCTCTACATCTGGACAATAATCATCCCAGTTGAAATTTGCCCAGCTAAACCCTTCAGGTAACTTTTCATCATCTTGATTTATTATCAATGCACTACCATCAGCTCTCTTTCCAGAATCTTCAATCACATTCCTTCCATGTGCAGTTTGTGCTTGATGTTGATGTTGTTGAGATGGTTGCTGAGCAACTTGATGGTATATGGCTTTTCGATAGTAATCATTGTTGTTGTTAAAAGGATTCTGAGCTCCCCTTGCTTCACGATTAGTGCACTCCCTCTTGAAGTGACCCTTCTCCCTGCAACGAAAACAAGTGACTTTAGATTTGTAAAAACCTAAAGTTGAAACATTAGCCTCACGAAGATCATCTCTCCCAGTGATCTGCTTGAATTTCTCAGCTCTCCTTAACACGCTTGCCAAACACCATTTTATGTCCATCAGTTCCATCTCTTCAGCATCGATCTGGTCGTAATCTTCCTTTGTCAACAATGGATTCCCGATTCGACCTGCAACAAAACTACCATAAGATTCAAGAACAGTTCCCAATAAAGACATATGGCTTTTTGCTAACTCTTTAGAATATTCCTGATCATTTTCAATGTTCAACACAATGTTGCATTGAAGCTTTTTGCCATTTCTTGATGTTGAAACATTTGGATCAAAAGATGGAAATGATGTAAAACCTGTTTTGTTGTTTGATCCTGATGATGAACTTCCAGAAGAATTCTTGACATTGTAAGCAGTTTCTATTTTTGGAGATAGATTTGTAGATTTCTCATTCACCCCTGCTTTGTAATACAATCCAATATCCTATTCACCATCGAAATCTTTCATTCTAACAATCTTTCGTTGCTCCATCTCTTGAGCTTCCAGCTTCTCAATGAACTTGCTGAGTGTCAAACTGCTAAAACCTTTCTTGTTTCTAAGCATCATGAGATATGTGCCCCAAGTCTCGTGTGGCAATGCATCAGCAAGCTTTTCTATCAATTCTTCATTGTCTTTCTCAATGCTCAATCTCTTCATGTTTGCTAGCAGATTGCAATATCTTTCAATAATCTGCCTTGTGCTTTCATTTTTCAAACCACGAAATAGATCGAACTCTTTCTTCAGAAGTGACTTCTTGTTCTTTATCATTTCTTGACTACCAACAAACTTTGATCTTAAAGCTTTCCAAATCGAGTAGGAAGTTCCATTATGTTGTAATAATACCAAGATATCTTCTTTCACAGCTTGTTGCAATAAACTCAGCATCATTTTTTCATCTTTATATTTCTTTCTAGCATCAGCACTTAGATCTTTAATTGGAACCACCTCTTCATCATCATTCATTGGTCGAATGTATTTTGTCTCGACACATTCCCACGCATCAAGATAGTTAGCTTGCACCCAATTTTCGAAACGACCTTCCCAACCTTTATATTCATCGATGTTCATGAGCTTAGGCGGTTTTTGCATTGTTCCTGTTTCGTTTTCGAGCATTGTGTTCTGTGCAATAGTGATCGGGGTAACCGGAGTAGCGAATGCGTTGTAGAATTCTTCGTCCATTTGTCAATTTCAAACATTTTCCCACAACAGTCCTTAAAAGCGAAATCAGAACTCTGGATGGTCCTATGAGCGAAACCAGGTGTTCACAAAAGCGAAACAATGTTGTTGATGACCTTATCAGCGAAATCACTATGTTCAAATAAGCGAAATCCCAATATCGTGACACAAGAGCGAAACCTTATGTTCACAAAAGCGAAACCTTATGATACTTTGACACTGAAGCGAAACCAGTATGTACAAATAAGCGAAACCTTCTGATATGGTGACACAAGAGCGAAATATGATGGTCCGAATAAGCAAAACCCCTGATTTTGTGTAACTATGAGCGAATCTAGTATGGTCACAAGAGCGAAATCATGGGATGTCCGTAAAAGCGAAACCTATTCGGAAGTTAATTTGACCTATTTTTAGTCTGAAATTCAATGCCAAACTCTCAGGGATTTATCTATATCCAATTACGCACAATCTGTGAAATTTTGAGTTTATTTTAACCGGTAAAACTGTCTGAACTGAAGAAAGAAGGTGTAGAAGTAAGAAATCTCGATGAATTCCAGCTAATCTCTGCAGAACTCCTCCTTCTGAAGCTCTGATACCACTTGTAGGATCGTGTTTCGACCCGAACGAGTCGTTCAGGGGAGTTTTGATCAGATACAGGTGCGGAAAACAAGTATCTGACTTAGAAACAGCTAGCAAATCACTTTAAACACCTTTCTGTATTGATATATGACAGATTACATCCAAATCTCACACCGGCAGCACCTCGGCATGGAATACAAGACTGTTACCATGATTTCGCTTATGTGACCTATATATAGGGCATGAGGTTTCGCTCTAAGAGACATGTACACATGAGCGAAACCTCCATTTGTCCATATAAGCGAAACCCTAAGGTACATATAAGCGAAACCCCTACCTATGTCCCTATAAGCGAAACCCTTATCTAAGATACATATGTTATCCTATTTTCTCGAGTAACGTGCCCTAATCTAACACTCTAAGACTATGACTCGATACAAGACGAAGTCGACAGATGTAGTGCACCAACAATGTCAAGGGTTTTCCTAGTTTTGTTCTAGGCTTTGCAAGCAAAGGTTCAAAAGCTAGGGATACAAAACTCTTGTCGGCACCCGAATCAAAAAGAATAGAAAAAAGTTGGTTGTTAACATAGAACGTACCGTTCACCGCCTCGTTGTCGGCACGTGCTTCATTGGCATTGATGTTGTATGCTCGTCCACGAGCCGGGTTCGCATTAGCCAACTTCGGGCACTTGTTCCTGTACTGAGTCAAATCTCCACAATTATAGCAAGACCCAGGCGGAAAAGGAGGTCGTGCAGGATTTGCTGGCTGTTGGGCAGGGTTTTGCACCGCTTGATTAGGAGCAGGAGGAGAGCGACATGTGTTTGCCAAATGGCCATATCTTCCACAGTTGTTGCAAAGACGACACTGAAGGTGTGGTTGATGATAACAGTTGCACTTATTACAAAGAGGTGCAGTACCAACATACTATTTCTTGGCGGGTGGCTGTGCTGGCTGGGTAGGAGCAGCTTGATTGGTCTATGCAACAACGGCAAATTTCTTGGAAGCCTTACGCTTCCTAGACTTCTTCGATGTTTCATCCTTCTTTCCCTTCTTCTTCTCAGTCTTGGTTTCGATGATTTCTTGTCACCCTTGCGATGGAGTTTACCCTTCTTGACTTGAGACTCAGTCAAGGTCGCAGCTAGCTCAATGGCTTGTCTAACCATGGTAGGGTTGCTGCCGGTGACAATATCCTGAACAGGATCAGGAAGACCATCTATGTACTTCTCAATCGCCTTGCCCAAAGGCGTGACCATGGTGGGACACAGCAGGCTCAGCTCTTCGTATCGGTCCATGTAGGCACGGTGCTTTCCACTATCTTGCTTGAGATCGTGGAATTCGTCCTCCAGTGCCAGCAGTTCATGACAAGGACAAAATTCCTTCATCATAAGAGCGCGAAGCTCTTCCCAAGTTTGAGCCGTTGCCACGTCGGCACCTCTATCTCTCATCACACCATTCCACCAGGTAAGTGCCCTTTTCTGAAATACACTTGACGCGAACTCAACCTTTCGCTCAATCGGGCATTGAATGTGACGAAACGTGTTCTCGAGACTCTTGAACCACTGTAGGAGCCCAGTTGCTCCTTCTGACCCAGAAAAGTGAAGCGGTTTAGCAGAATTAAAAGTCTTAAAGTTTCACAGAATAGGTGCGTTGTTATTGTTGTTGTTTGCTTGGTTTAACTGGGTAACTAGGTTCGAGAGTACAGCAGCGATTTGCTGAGTGATCAAGGCAGCCATTGTGGCGTCTTGAGTTTGATCATGTCGAGGAGGCATCTAAAAGAAAAGGAACACAAGGAAATGTGTGAGATTTACATAGGACAATCAAAAGGAGTATTGAAAATATCGACAAAACAAACGAAGGTGGTCATTTGTCCATTACTTAAAACAGACAAACAACACACATTGACTAATCAAAGTAAATAGGTCTATATAATGCATAATGAAGACATACTTTAGCCTATAAGTGGACACTCACTCTAAGAGTTCCCAGGTAAGAGTGACTGGTCCGATTATTTGGATTTGTACGAACACTCTAGCCTTAGACATAAAACTCTGGGTACAGGCACCCACCCTTCCAGATTGCACGTGTTCACATTATTAAGACCCAAACTTTGACGAGATTTAAAGACTTTAAAGGCATAACGCCTAAGAATAAATCATCTAAGGATAGATGATTGATTTTCAAATGGAATTGAGATTTGTGTATTGGTTTTGTTAATCACCTAAGGATAGGTGATGGTATTGTTTTAAGATCTAAACACAAGGTAACTTGTGTTAGGGTCCTAGAAAGGTTATAGTCTAGGTCAAAATTTTACTAATAACCATGAGCTCTGATACCAACTCTTCTGTCACACACCGACCGCGTAAAACAACAAACCGCGGCGGAAACGTCAGGGAGTCGTGTGGCAGAATTATTGTTTCACAACACATGATATTTAAAGTTCAGTTTTACAAGTTAAAATTTATTACATTGTCTTAGTTCAAAAGAAACACATAACATAAAAGATGACAACTTTCTTGATTTTAGATTTGCTAAGGCCCAATTCACCCTAAGTGAAGCTCGCTCACATCAAACATTCGCTCCTGAAACATCTGTGAAAGTAAATACGTCAGCATAAAAATGCATGTGATTAACATAGGTTTAGTGTTGAAGATTCACGTCTTTGAAGGTTAAAAGAAATGTTTAACGAAAAGTAGTCGTGAACCTTATAAAATATTTTCTTTTATAAAATCATATGAAAATCAAATGATATAAAAGAATGATGTATGGTTAAGTAAATAACCAAATGAAAATAATAAGTATAAAATATGTCATGTCTTGTCCTCGTTGAAGTGGCTTAGATAACGCCACGATATGTAACATAATAAAATCACTTATATATAGGAAGTACCAGCGGCGTATCCACCATGCTTTTATCATATTACACATGTCTCGTTATTTAAATCACTTATTAATAACCATGAAATGATGTCTTGTTTAAATGTCAATGTCATGTGTAACCAATATCCAATATCCAATGTCAAATGTCCAGTATAAACCATGTCTTGTATGGCGAATAAATAGTATTTACTCAAGCCAAATGCATAATGTCATGTATAACAAATGTTTTATGTAATTAAATGTCATGTACAAAACAAAGTTTTTGAATAAACAAAAGTTTAAATCAAAAGTTATGTTTTGAAAACCATTGCTTTTATCGAGATGAACATTTATACGGTTTGTCTATCGCATACACTCAAGCCTTGAGACTGTCGGATAAACCCTTATCAGGATCAAGGTTTATCAAAAAATGAATTCGGATTCTGTCATTCCCCTTCCGAAATTCCTAGAAAGCGGGAACGGGATTTGTCAAGTCCTATAGCGCTATTACATACTACCAAGCGGCGTGATCAATGTTAATGAATGTACTACTAACCCGTTAAACATACCAAATGTTCTTTTCAATGTAAGCATGTCATGAAAATGTCACACCCTGGCTTTGCGGAAGCGTGGTTAATTTTGGTGTGACTTCTTAATACCATAGCGTAATCATAACAAAGCTATATGAATTTAAAAACCATGCAAGTCATCATTAAGTTTAGAAATCAACATACATTACCATTGTTTAACGCGGACATACTCTAGTATCCATAACCTTGTTCAATAACATTACAACTTAAAATAAAACATAAACGTGATTTAGGGATTATGCCTTGTCCAGGAAAGAGGCACAACCCTAAACCCAGATGACTTCATGAAAGGTTGCAGCGGAAAACGTTCATACCGTGCCAGAATCCGTTAATTTCCTGAAATACATGTGAGTTGAAAAATCAACAATAATGTTGAGCGAGTTCATGTGCAAGTGAGTAAGTAAAACACTTGTAAGTATAAAAGTTTCCTGGTATGTAGCAGTGTAAGAGGACTTGTGATCACCAATGGTTTGCAAGGCCATTAGCATGTCGTGAAATGCAAGTAAGTAAGACACAACCTAGCCGATTTTTGCGTTGGGCAACCAAGTCACTCCAGGTCCGTTGTGGTTAGCCTCCGAGAGGTCCGTTTGGCCTAGAGCTGGGCTCGCTACACCCAGATAGATCTACCGCTCGAGTCCCTCGGTGTTCTAACTACCCATTCACATGATCTAAACCTCCTTACGTTATTCATACCGTGTATAAAGTACTTGTAAACAAAGTAACATGTATTTCACCCCCGCAGTTAAGAAAACTGAAAACAGTTAGAGAAAAGGGGGACATGAACTCACAGTGGATGCGTAAACTCTATCAAGCGTCTCTGAAGCAGTAAGCTGTGCAACGACCTACAAGTGCTAATTCTATCAGACGGATGGCCGTGCTTTAGCTTTACAGTTTATGTTTGCGGGAAATAGTTAGACAACTATTTCGTGTTACATTTTGTATATGCTTGATAGTTATTTTCCTTCCCAAGGATGGGGGATTTAATACATGTGCGTAATATTTTCCATCATTAAGTCTCACTTAACCTTCATATATATTCAACTCCAAAATATAAGTATTTACCCAAAATACGTTGTAAAAGTACGCGTTCATAAATATTCCGTAATTGTGTAAGTTACGTTTTAACATACGGGTGGTAATATAATTACCGGTGTAACTTATATATTTATGGCGAAGGCGTTGTATTACTTTTGGAGTCGTTAACGTTTGTAAACATTATTTTTACTCTAAAAATAATATTTATGCGTTTCACAAAATAATCATAAACAGTGTGTGAAAATATATATTTATCACGTTAATATTTTGTGAAAATCCCACCTCCGAATATTTAGTAAAATATAGTACTGGCGAAATTTTATGTTTCAAAAGTATGTCCAAAAATAGTTGTAACACTTGTTGTGTAAAAAGTCTAAGTGTTAGGTTTTTAGAAAATTTCGCCAGAGTTTCCTCTGTAACTGGAGGTGGCCACGCTTTCAAGCGTATCATTTTCTTTTAACAATCAATTCAACAATCTTCTTTATTTCAATCAAACAATTTCCGACACATCAAACTAGTCAATAAATATGTAAAGTTGCATAATTGCATGAACTTGTAGTTTTTCCGAATCTATATTATAAATCCCATTTATATACGTAGATCTTTATATAAAGTACTTTCAATCTTGTAAAAACCTCGTTTTTAGAGAAGTCCGACTTTACAACTTCTAGTTATTTTTCCCAAAAATAGTTATTTTGTCGAAACATGCGTCACACAAGTATTTACACACTCGTGTGTTCTAAATATCATTCTTATCATTGTAAGATTCGTTTCTTTAAAAACATGATTTCTTTAAAGTGTGGTCCTTTGGAGATACCACTTGCGGATACGTAGATCCGCTAGTTTTAAACACCATTTTACCGGTTAAACCACTTTTACACAAGTAAAATATTTCTTCACAAGTTCATGTCTCTAAAATGTGGTAGTGTTCACCTTTAACCCTTGTATCTTCCAAAAACAAGCTTATGTGAAGATACATGATTTTACAAAGTCGGGTTAAACGAAGTTTCGAGCTACCACATTATAGATCGGGTCACAATAAGCACAAATTTCAAGTCCTACGACTTTTACACAAGCTATATGCTATTAACCACCATTTTTATGATTTTACTAGACTTTAAAGTTCCATCTTTCAATATAACGAGATTTAACCGACAAATATCCTTTTAACCACTTTAGATGAGTGTAAAAACAAGTTTTAAAGGTTATACCTCTAGCTCAAGGCTAGGGAAGAATCGTGACGAAAAACGCGTGGATAAAAGCCAACGGTTGAGGTCCTTCGTGATCCGAGTGCACCAAAGCTCCTTATACGTGATCTTGGATATGTGTATGGTCTTGGAATGCAAGAGACAAGAACCGAAAGTATGATGATGGTGATGATGGGGTTCGGCCGAGAGCCACCAAGGAAGAAAGAGAGAGAGTGATTTTGTTAAGTGATAACTCTCATGTGTTTATGTGTGTTTATATAGGAAAGATTAGGGTGCTATTGTCCATTGGATAGTGTGTCTACAAGATACTAGACATGGCAAGATTATGGCAAGATCTTAAGTACATGTTGGTGCTCCCAAGGTAACCGATCGGTTGGGGGGGGGGGTCCATGGTTCGATTTTAATTAGATGGTTAGTGATTAGTTTAGGTTAAGTAAGGTTAACTAAGTATCTAACTTAGTTAGTGTTATGTTATGTGTCATGATGGGTGTTAGGGTAATCAGGGACCCTAACTGGCTCAGAAAAATAGTAACATTAAAAATAGTAAAGTTTTCATGTGCCGGGTAAAGTCCGGGTGTTCGGTTGGATAGTAATCCGTTAAAGTGTTACAAAAGACTTTAAAGTGTCGTTATTACATTTTAGTGACACATTTTGTTTTCCCGACACTTTAGAAAGTGTCTAGTGATATTTTCTCATTTTTGGCACTTTACTAGTCAGCTAGAAGCTGGTTAAATTATTAAAGTGCTGTGTTTGGTACTTAAAGTACGTTTTAGGCACATCCGAATCAGTGTATCTTATCCCTAGAGACGCGGTAACACAACCCTTATATCCTACACTCACTACCAGTGTAGTCAAAATATATGAGGCTCTTAACAGGCCTTGAGGCAGTATTTGCCTGATGCTGGTTATATCAGCATGTTCACTGTGTATCCGTTTAGTGCTACTGTGCTTTTTGTGCATCAAGTTTGTCACTAGGGTTCAGTATGTAAATAATGTAGTGACAGCGGGCAAGTATGATGCAAGTAAGTGCATGTATTAGTATGCAGGTAGCAGTTTATCAGCTAGTTTCAATCAAGCACAGTAATTAAGCAGTAATCAATCATTAATTAAGTTGTACGGATACCTGGTTTTGTGCGGGTTGTCACATACTCCCCCCGTTAAATAAATTTCGTCCCGAAATTTTAAGTTCTGCTTGTAGAAGCAGGGTTCTTGGGAAATAAGTGGGGGTACTTTTCTTTCATCCGGTCCTCACGCTCCCAGGTGTATTCAGGACCATGTCTGGCATTCCAGCGAACCTTGACGAGTTTGACACTGCTCCGGCGGGTCCTGTTAACTTTCCAATCTGTGACCTCGACGGGTTCTTCTATGAAGTGGAGCGTGTCATCGACATGAATTTCGTCAATAGGAATGGCAACGTCAACTTGAGTTGGACTTTTCTTTAAATTGGATACATGAAATGTATCGTGAACACCATTTAGTTCAGCAGGTAGATCCAACTTGTATGCTACTGTTCCGATTCTTTCCAGAATTCTAAAGGGACCAATGTAGCGCGGATTTAACTTTCCTCGCTTCCCAAAGCGTGCTACCCCTTTCCAGGGTGAAACCTTCAATAATACCATCTCTCCGACTTGGAAGTCTACGTGTTTACGGTTTGGATCCGCGTAGGCCTTTTGTCTGTGGCGAGCGGCTTCGATGTTTTTAAGTATTTGCGCGATCTTATCCGTCGTCTCTTGGACGATTTCGGGACCGGCAAGTTGCCTATCACCTGCGTCAGCCCAACATAGGGGTGATCGGCACTTGCGTCCGTATAGGGCTTCAAAAGGCGCGACACCAATACTGGTGTGGTAGCTGTTGTTGTAAGAAAATTCGACCAAAGGTAAGTGTTTATCCCAGCTACCGCCCAAATCCATAACGCATGCTCTCAGCATGTCTTCCAAGGTTTGTATCGTTCGCTCGCTCTGGCCATCAGTTTGCGGATGGAATGCAGTGCTCAGATTTAATTGAGAGCCAAAAGCTTCTTGGAAGGATTGCCATATTCTTGACACAAACCTTCCGTCTCTATCAGAAATGATTGAGAGAGGCACTCCATGACGTGCGACGATTTCTCTCATGTATATTTCAGCCAATTTGCTCGTGTTATCCTTTTCTCTGATAGGTAAGAAGTGTGCTGTCCTTGTTAGGCGGTCAACTATTACCCAAATCATATCATGGCCTTTTGGCGTTTTTGGCAGTTTTGTAACAAAATCCATTGAGATTTGTTCCCACTTCCACTTGGGGATCTCAGGTTGCTGCAGCAGCCCCGAAGGCTTCTGGTATTCAGCTTTAACTTTAGCGCACGTTAAACATTCGCTCACGTAGACAGCAACATCGCCTTTCATCCTAGGCCACCAATAGTAATCTTTGAGATCGTGGTACATCTTATCCGCCCCGGGATGTATAGAGTACCGTGACTTGTGCGCTTCGTCGAAAATAACATTCCTTAAACCTCCAAACAAAGGAACCCAAAGTCTTTTCTCGAAACATAATGTTCCTTCTTTGTTTGGTGCCAATAACTTCTCCATCCCACGGAGATATTCATCCTCAAGATTTCCTTCTTTAAGGGCTTCTTTTTGTGCAGCGCGAATGCGCGAGGGAAGATCGGTTCGTACGATCATTTCTAGAGCCCTAACCCTTATGGGCTTGATTCTTTCCTTACGACTTAGGGCATCGGCAACTACATTCGCCTTCCCCGGGTGATACTTGATCTCGCAGTCGTAATCGTTTAACAATTCAACCCATCGTCTCTGTCTCATATTCAGCTCTTTCTGGTTGAATACGTGTTGCAAGCTCTTGTGATCTGTGAAGATTGTGCACTTCGTACCATACAGGTAGTGTCTCCAGATCTTTAAAGCGAAAACCACTGCGCCAAGCTCTAAATCGTGGGTGGTATAGTTCTTTTCGTGCACTTTCAGTTGGCGCGATGCATAAGCAATAACTTTTTGGCGTTGCATCAACACGCAACCCAATCCTTGACGCGATGCGTCGCAGTATACCACAAAATCGTCGGTACCTTCCGGTAGAGCTAAAATTGGCGCGTTGCAGAGCTTATCTTTCAATATTTGGAATGCTTCGTCCTGTTTGATTCCCCAATCAAACGTCTTATCCTTCTGTGTGAGCACGGTAAGGGGTTGAGCGATCTTTGAAAAGCCTTCTATGAATCTTCTATAGTAGCCAGCCAAACCCAAGAATTGTCGAATCTCGGTTGGCGTTGTAGGCGTCTCCCAATTCTTGATTGCCTCGATCTTTGTGGGATCAACATGAATTCCATCTCCATTAACCACATGTCCAAGAAACTGGACTTCGCGTAGCCAAAACTCGCACTTGGAGAATTTGGCGTACAGTTGTTCCTTCTTTAGCAGTTCTAGTATGGTTCTAAGATGTTGTTCGTGTTCAGCCTTCGTCCTTGAGTAAATTAGGATGTCATCGATGAATACAATCACGAACTTGTCTAAGTATGGCTTGCAAACTCTATTCATTAGATCCATGAATACTGCAGGCGCGTTTGTTAAACCAAATGGCATTACGAGGAACTCGTAGTGCCCGTATCGAGTTCTGAAAGCCGTCTTCGGGATACTTTCTTCTTGAATCCTCAGCTGATGGTATCCAGATCGAAGATCGATCTTGGAGTAAACGCTTGAGCCTTGAAGTTGGTCGAACAGATCATCAATTCTTGGTAGAGGGTATCTATTCTTGATCGTCAGCTTGTTTAACTCTCTGTAATCAATGCACATCCGAAAACTACCGTCCTTCTTCTTAACAAACAGGACTGGAGCTCCCCAAGGCGAGAAGCTTGGTCGAATAAAGCCCTTGTCTAACAACTCTTGAAGTTGTGTCGACAGTTCCTGCATCTCAGATGGAGCAAGTCTGTAAGGTGCCTTAGCCACAGGCGCGGCGCCTGGAACTAAGTCGATGTGAAACTCGACTTGTCTCTGAGGTGGCAGTCCGGGTAAGTCCTCTGGAAAGACTTCTGGATACTCCCTCACGACAGGGATGTCTTCGATTGTTGGCTCAGCAGCCTTCTTATCTACGATGTGTGCCAGAAAAGCAACACATCCCTTCTGTAAACACTTCCTTGCCTTCAAGCAGCTGATAAATCTCAATGGCGTCTCACGCTTTTCTCCATGCACCACAATGGTCTCACCATTATCAGTTGGAATACGAATCACTTTTTCGTGGCAAACAATCTCCGCTTTGTTGCCAGATAACCAATCCATTCCTACTACCACGTCGAAGCTTCCCAATGGGACCGGTAGTAGATCAAGAGTAAACTCGCGTTCTCCCAATTCTATCATACAACCTCTGATTACTTCGTCGGCTCCAACTAACTTTCCATCAGCTAATTCGATCGAGTAGGGTATGTCTAACTTATTAGTAGCTAACCCAAGCATATTCTTAAATTCTAGTGATACGAAGCTATAGTCGGCACCAGTATCAAATAAAACAGATGCATAGCGTTGATTTACAGGGAACGTACCGGTAACAACGTTGGGATCCTGGCGCGCTTCCCGTGCACCGATCTGGAACACCCTTCCACGGGCTTGGTTCAGTTCTGGGCAATCCTTCTTAAAATGCCCAGCATCACCGCAATTGAAGCATCCAAGCCTTTTACCACTTCCCGCACCATCCATAACTGGCGGGTTGTTCTGGTTAGCATTTCCCGCTTGGTTGGCATTGTTGTTTCGATTATTCCCCTGCTGGCGACCTCCAAAACCTCCCCGGTTGTTATTCCTACTCATATATCCTCCCTGGCCTCCCCGGCCAGTACCAACCCAACAGGTGTCCTTCAAATGACCATGTTTCCCACATGCTTCGCATACTTTTAGCCTACATTGACCCGAATGGTGGCGTTGACAGGTATTGCATCTGGGTTGGGTGCCCATGTATCCTCTTCCTCTCCTTCCACTGCCAGTCGTACCCTGAGCTGGCGTGTTTAGTGCTCCTCTCTTACCATCACTGCTAACACTTTGTTTGAAGTTTGAAAACTTTCTTTTGTTACTTCCGGACGACTCAACATGAGTCTCTTTCTCCTTTGCCTTTACATCACCAAACTTGTTCAGACGAATCGCCTCTTCTGTGAGAGCCACGCTCAAATCAATGGCTTCTGTGATAGTCGCTGGTTTGGAGGAGGTTACCATGCTTATTATTTGGGGAGCCAAACCCCAAATGAAGCGCTCGATTCGCTTGTATTCTGGCGTAACCATGTAAGGAACCACTTGAGATAAGTCGTGGAACCTTTGGACGTACTCTGCTACTTTCGGACCATCCATCTTTAAGTGCCAAAATTCAGTCTCCAACCTCTGAATTTCTGCGCGTGAACAGTACTTTCGGCGCATCAGTTCTTTCAATTCGGCCCAAGTCAGGGCGTAGGCGGCAGCTTCGCCTAAGGTTTGGACTTGTAAGTTCCACCAAGATAGGGCTCCGTCGAGAAATAGCCCTGAAATGTACGTAACTTGTTGATCCTCAGCACACTTGCTCATGCGTAAGACAGAGTCGGTTTTCTCAGCCCAGCGGGTAAAGGCAACTGCACCTCCCATGCCATCGAAGTTAACTGGTTTGCAGTCTAAGAACTGCTTGTAGGTGCATCCTGCACGTATGTTAAAACATGTGTTTGGCATTAGCATCATCGCTAAAATCTCCAACTAGTTCATGGTAGGTTCGAATGGCGTGGTATTACCGTGAGGTGGATTGCTATTGCCTTGGTTAACACTCCCGCTCCCTCCTGGCTGAGAAGCTGCGTACTGCGCTATGGCAGCAGCAATGATTTGTTGTAGCTCTTCCTGTGTGGTAGGCATAGGCTGTTGTTGACGTCTTGGCGGCATCTTTCTAAAAGATGGTTTACGTTGGTCAGGTCGTATATAATGATAGTATTAGTACATAACATCTCATGTTATAATCACATTAATCACACGACATCTCATGTCACAAATACCAATCACACAACATCTCATGTCATAAAATATAAACAAGTAATCATGCGAATCCAAAATATGGTGAGAAAACTGCGATTGCCATATAAATGAGACCACATCGTAAGTGTATACATACAATCATCAATCACTAGGGGCTACATCACCCCTGTCAAAAGCTACATCAGTATCAATACAACATCAAGTACATAACAAAAGTCAAATCATAACGTAGTCTCCCCAAAATGCTGTGCAAGTAAAAGCAATCGCCGACTTCTCACCTCGCCTACCCTGTGGCACTGATGAGCTCAAGCAGATGGTGGTGGAGGAGGGGGAAAACGGGTATAAAACAAACGGCGCATCTCTAACCAATCTGCCTCCATCGCCTGCTGTGTGCGAATAACGGAGGCAATCTGCTGCTCCAAAGTAGTAAGACGAGCAGCATAATCAGGGGGTAATGATCGAAACGGCTGTAACGGAGAGGGTGCCTGACCATGGCACTGACATGGCCGAGCTCTCTCGAGCTCCTGTAGTCGCTGCTCGTGCGACTCATGCTGGTAAACAAAAGACATCAGTACATCCTCAATGGTGTGGCCCACATGGAACCTGTGGTATGGATCAGTGGGTGGCATAGGGGAAAACAGAGACCAAAGCAGTGGATCTCGTGTGGGATCGAAGGGTGCTACGCCAAAAGGAGCAGTAATAGGTGGAACAAAAGGCATTTGTGGTAAGAAAGGCATGGGCATCGGTACATGCCCTGATGGGTGGGCTGAAGAGCCCTCTCCAGGCCCCGCTGGAGGTATGTATGTGGGAATCTGAAACGAAAAGTCAGTGTGTCTAGCGTCTGGAATCTGTGGGGGTAGTGGTGGGACGTCCTCATCAGCCGGGATCCACCCGTGCTGTGCGGCCTCGTCCGGTGGATCCATCTGTGCCGCGAACGGTGCATGTCCGGGCTCTATGGGAACGGGATCAAATAAAGGGGCTACAACAGGGTCAACGGGTGCCAAGTGCTCAAATGGTGGGTCAACAGGTACAGCATCAAGGGGTAGAGGATCAATGGGATCAATAGGGGCATGATCGTCTGCAATCAAGGGAATACCTAGGTGGTGATCAACAGCCATAGGCTCAAGAGGTACATCAGCATGCATAGGATCATGCTCTGGTAACGGATCAAGAGCAACTGCCTGCTCAGGGGCAATGGCAGGCTCCCAGTCATCAAACGCCATATCAAAGTCAAAGTCAGGATCGATCGGATCCTCCATCATCTCGTCCATAGGGACAAACTCCAAATCTCGGTCAGGATCATAGCCTGGGGGAAACATAGGGTCTGAATCCCCCTCGTCGTCAGTATCATAAACAAGTCCCGGTACGGGAGCAACAGAAAGAGCCTGGTCCGAATCAGACTCGTGCGAAAAGTGCTGCGCACTAAGGGTATGTGTCGGTGCAGAAGCCACAGACTCAGAGGAGTCCTGGGCTGGGGAATGTGCAGGTGCCTCCGCAGCCGGAGCATCTGCAATCAGTAGAGGGGCAACAGCGGGTAGGGCCTCGCCCTGGACGTCCTCCATAGGCTCCACCTCAAACAAGTTGACGTCGTCCTCGTCGTCGTCGAACGGTAAATCATGAGCAGGGTAAGCAGCGAGGGGTATGGGAGCAGGGATCACCGCTAGTGGCAAATCCCCGGCCGGAATATCAACAGGGAGCTCATCGTCGCCATCAGGTAGGGCGAATGGCTGGAAGTCGTCATCGTCGGTACTGGTAAAGTCTGACGTGAACACCTCGTGCTCCGAGGACTCTAAATCATCCGACACTATGGGTCTGGGTCCGGTGGTGCCTGAACCACCTGAATCTGACGAGTCCATGTACCTGTAACACAAACATAAGTATGCACAAACTGTCAATCACAAAATCAGATAATCACATAAATCACCAAGTAAGCATTCAAATTATCCTCCTAGTCCCACTAGTCCACATTCCTAGTCCCACTAGTCAACACTTCTAGTCCCACTAGTCAACACTCCTAGTCCCACTAGTCAACACTTCTAGTCCCACTAGTCAACACTCCTAGTCCCACTAGTCAACACTTCTAGTCCCACTAGTCAACACTCCTAGTCCCACTAGTCAACACTCCTAGTCCCACTAGACCAACACTCCTAGTCCCACTAGACCAAGCCTCAGCCTCCCGACTGGGCCTAAAATAATGAATAAAATGTGCTCAACATTTGTTTGTAAAAAGTTTTGGATTCTGGACTTAAGTGGTATGCAGTAAAAATGTTTTCGTGAGAGCCCTAGTGATCATAGTCTAGACTCAAGAATGAATCCTAGTTCGCTATGATCAGAGCTCTGATACCAAGCTGTCACACCCTGGCTTTGCGGAAGCGTGGTTAATTTTGGTGTGACTTCTTAATACCATAGCGTAATCATAACAAAGCTATATGAATTTAAAAACCATGCAAGTCATCATTAAGTTTAGAAATCAACATACATTACCATTGTTTAACGCGGACATACTCTAGTATCCATAACCTTGTTCAATAACATTACAACTTAAAATAAAACATAAACGTGATTTAGGGATTATGCCTTGTCCAGGAAAGAGGCACAACCCTAAACCCAGATGACTTCATGAAAGGTTGCAGCGGAAAACGTTCATACCGTGCCAGAATCCGTTAATTTCCTGAAATACATGTGAGTTGAAAAATCAACAATAATGTTGAGCGAGTTCATGTGCAAGTGAGTAAGTAAAACACTTGTAAGTATAAAAGTTTCCTGGTATGTAGCAGTGTAAGAGGACTTGTGATCACCAATGGTTTGCAAGGCCATTAGCATGTCGTGAAATGCAAGTAAGTAAGACACAACCTAGCCGATTTTTGCGTTGGGCAACCAAGTCACTCCAGGTCCGTTGTGGTTAGCCTCCGAGAGGTCCGTTTGGCCTAGAGCTGGGCTCGCTACACCCAGATAGATCTACCGCTCGAGTCCCTCGGTGTTCTAACTACCCATTCACATGATCTAAACCTCCTTACGTTATTCATACCGTGTATAAAGTACTTGTAAACAAAGTAACATGTATTTCACCCCCGCAGTTAAGAAAACTGAAAACAGTTAGAGAAAAGGGGGACATGAACTCACAGTGGATGCGTAAACTCTATCAAGCGTCTCTGAAGCAGTAAGCTGTGCAACGACCTACAAGTGCTAATTCTATCAGACGGATGGCCGTGCTTTAGCTTTACAGTTTATGTTTGCGGGAAATAGTTAGACAACTATTTCGTGTTACATTTTGTATATGCTTGATAGTTATTTTCCTTCCCAAGGATGGGGGATTTAATACATGTGCGTAATATTTTCCATCATTAAGTCTCACTTAACCTTCATATATATTCAACTCCAAAATATAAGTATTTACCCAAAATACGTTGTAAAAGTACGCGTTCATAAATATTCCGTAATTGTGTAAGTTACGTTTTAACATACGGGTGGTAATATAATTACCGGTGTAACTTATATATTTATGGCGAAGGCGTTGTATTACTTTTGGAGTCGTTAACGTTTGTAAACATTATTTTTACTCTAAAAATAATATTTATGCGTTTCACAAAATAATCATAAACAGTGTGTGAAAATATATATTTATCACGTTAATATTTTGTGAAAATCCCACCTCCGAATATTTAGTAAAATATAGTACTGGCGAAATTTTATGTTTCAAAAGTATGTCCAAAAATAGTTGTAACACTTGTTGTGTAAAAAGTCTAAGTGTTAGGTTTTTAGAAAATTTCGCCAGAGTTTCCTCTGTAACTGGAGGTGGCCACGCTTTCAAGCGTATCATTTTCTTTTAACAATCAATTCAACAATCTTCTTTATTTCAATCAAACAATTTCCGACACATCAAACTAGTCAATAAATATGTAAAGTTGCATAATTGCATGAACTTGTAGTTTTTCCGAATCTATATTATAAATCCCATTTATATACGTAGATCTTTATATAAAGTACTTTCAATCTTGTAAAAACCTCGTTTTTAGAGAAGTCCGACTTTACAACTTCTAGTTATTTTTCCCAAAAATAGTTATTTTGTCGAAACATGCGTCACACAAGTATTTACACACTCGTGTGTTCTAAATATCATTCTTATCATTGTAAGATTCGTTTCTTTAAAAACATGATTTCTTTAAAGTGTGGTCCTTTGGAGATACCACTTGCGGATACGTAGATCCGCTAGTTTTAAACACCATTTTACCGGTTAAACCACTTTTACACAAGTAAAATATTTCTTCACAAGTTCATGTCTCTAAAATGTGGTAGTGTTCACCTTTAACCCTTGTATCTTCCAAAAACAAGCTTATGTGAAGATACATGATTTTACAAAGTCGGGTTAAACGAAGTTTCGAGCTACCACATTATAGATCGGGTCACAATAAGCACAAATTTCAAGTCCTACGACTTTTACACAAGCTATATGCTATTAACCACCATTTTTATGATTTTACTAGACTTTAAAGTTCCATCTTTCAATATAACGAGATTTAACCGACAAATATCCTTTTAACCACTTTAGATGAGTGTAAAAACAAGTTTTAAAGGTTATACCTCTAGCTCAAGGCTAGGGAAGAATCGTGACGAAAAACGCGTGGATAAAAGCCAACGGTTGAGGTCCTTCGTGATCCGAGTGCACCAAAGCTCCTTATACGTGATCTTGGATATGTGTATGGTCTTGGAATGCAAGAGACAAGAACCGAAAGTATGATGATGGTGATGATGGGGTTCGGCCGAGAGCCACCAAGGAAGAAAGAGAGAGAGTGATTTTGTTAAGTGATAACTCTCATGTGTTTATGTGTGTTTATATAGGAAAGATTAGGGTGCTATTGTCCATTGGATAGTGTGTCTACAAGATACTAGACATGGCAAGATTATGGCAAGATCTTAAGTACATGTTGGTGCTCCCAAGGTAACCGATCGGTTGGGGGGGGGGGGGTCCATGGTTCGATTTTAATTAGATGGTTAGTGATTAGTTTAGGTTAAGTAAGGTTAACTAAGTATCTAACTTAGTTAGTGTTATGTTATGTGTCATGATGGGTGTTAGGGTAATCAGGGACCCTAACTGGCTCAGAAAAATAGTAACATTAAAAATAGTAAAGTTTTCATGTGCCGGGTAAAGTCCGGGTGTTCGGTTGGATAGTAATCCGTTAAAGTGTTACAAAAGACTTTAAAGTGTCGTTATTACATTTTAGTGACACATTTTGTTTTCCCGACACTTTAGAAAGTGTCTAGTGATATTTTCTCATTTTTGGCACTTTACTAGTCAGCTAGAAGCTGGTTAAATTATTAAAGTGCTGTGTTTGGTACTTAAAGTACGTTTTAGGCACATCCGAATCAGTGTATCTTATCCCTAGAGACGCGGTAACACAACCCTTATATCCTACACTCACTACCAGTGTAGTCAAAATATATGAGGCTCTTAACAGGCCTTGAGGCAGTATTTGCCTGATGCTGGTTATATCAGCATGTTCACTGTGTATCCGTTTAGTGCTACTGTGCTTTTTGTGCATCAAGTTTGTCACTAGGGTTCAGTATGTAAATAATGTAGTGACAGCGGGCAAGTATGATGCAAGTAAGTGCATGTATTAGTATGCAGGTAGCAGTTTATCAGCTAGTTTCAATCAAGCACAGTAATTAAGCAGTAATCAATCATTAATTAAGTTGTACGGATACCTGGTTTTGTGCGGGTTGTCACAGAAAATGTCTTTGTAAAACCATGTAATAGGCATACTATGTCAATGCGCCAAGTAAAATGTCTTTGAAACCAAGGTTAGGTATACTAAGTCAATATACCATAAAAATGTCTTGAAAATTTGTATTATATGTACAATGTAACAAAATATGTATAAAGTCATGAAAACGGAAAGTAAAGTTATGCACATATGCTTCACCCCAAAACATTTGAAAAACGTAAAATAGGGGAACTATGTACTCACCTTTGGGTGCGTTTTTATGTGTTAACACAATCCCTCAAATTATTTATTCATCCTAAATTAAGTAACAACGATTTAATAATTAAAAACTCACAAAAATACCTAAGTTTCTCCGATACTTAGAATTTTCACATAACTTTGAGATTTTCTCGAAAAGTTATTATTTTTTATTATATTGGTGTAATTTTATATATATATATATATATATATATTAAAAATTTTGCTACTTGAACGATTTTATTGGTGACCCTCATCATGTTATAAGCAATATATCTACGATTTGCGCGCCGTAATATATATACTCAAACGTGTCATATAGTAAATATTGTGATACACATAATTTTGTCAAGTCTTAGCATATTATCGTACACATATTGTAATTCACATAACACGTTGTAACACATAAACTTTACCGATGAACAACCCATTCTAGTGTACATTGAAAAAATGCGTATTTTGGCAATTCGGTAACGTTTTTGGGCGTCGGAAGTCACGTATGACTAACCAAACACCAAGTAAACTTAATATAAGTTAAAATACTTATTTTCATATCAAAAATATCAGTTTGGTTACTGATCTAAAATAGTTTTATAAAAATCCTCCGAAAAACCGATTTTTAAAAGTTTTACCGCATAGTTTTGCATCAAACGTTACCATAACCGTCCCAAATCGTAATGACGTGATATTTTAACATAACCCATGTTATTTACTGAATAAAATAGTGCTTATACTCATGATAGTGGAGGTCTCACATAAACCACATAAATCATGCAAATTTCACATATTTTACCACTTTCTAAGCTACATGTACAATATGCAAAGCTATCAAACCTATGACAATGTTTCATGCCATTATAATATACCAAATAATGTTATTTTTAGTGTTTATAATCTGTTCTAAAACATTTTTGTCATACAATCAATTTTTAATCATTTCTTGAGCTTTAAATCAACATGCATGCTTATGTACAAGTATCTAAAGCACACTTATCATATCATTATTTCATATGAATTTAAATGCATCAAACATGTAATTTATTCATGTTTACTTACTGATTTGATTGAACATTCATCACATCATGCACAAATCATCAAACACTTGCATTTTAACTATCATTCAAGAACATGCAACAACTTAAAAATTCTCAAACATGTCTAATAAATTTTCGGCCATTTACATGTCAATATACTAACATTATTTCAAATTATAACTCATGATTCAATCATTTCTTTATATCTCTAACATATTTGCACATAATCTTGTTCATGCAAGCAAACATCCTAAACAAGTATTTATCAAAGATTACACTAAATCTCAAATACATACCCACATACATACATATAGTTATATATATACACACATTTACTTCCATTTTATTTTGTATCAAAACCTATTTCCTTTTAGTTTCAAGTTAATGAAAAATCCAAGAACCATGAGAAACTTCTATCATCATCATCATCATCAAAATGCAAGAACATATTCTCTAAAGTAAGTTTATACCTTTAAGAAAATTAGTAGGTTTTGATGAGATTTTTTATGATATGGTACTTGCAAATGCTTGGAATCACTTGAAAAACACCCTTGGATCTTCAAACACCTTAGAAACTAGCTTGGAATCACTTGGATCTTGAAGAAGAGGGTTAAATTTCGAAAATGGAAGAGAGTTAGGGGGTGTTTACAGTTTAGAGGAGAGAGAGAGGAGTGAGAAGGTTTATCTTGGTTATGGGGAAAGTATGGAAGATATGGGGGAATTTGTTGGGTTTCCAAGATGTGCATGCATTCTCTTAGGCTACCATGTGTCAAGAGAGAGAAGATGGAAGACCCTATAGGCCGCCACCTCTCATGCACACACAAAAACCCATATATACATACATATATATAGTGTTTTATTGATAAAAACAGGTATTTAACTAGATACCGGGTATTTTATCTAGCATTTTAATCCCATTTTATGGCGTTTTAAATTATTTTTATTATTCTATAAAAATAAACTTGCCAAATTATTACTGGAATAAATATCAGTTGCCGAGACTGGCTGCGTTGTCCGCGTTTTGCAGTATAAGCACTGCGTTGCGCACTAACACGCAGTACGCGCTTAAACTTGAAAAATAACGTTTTTAAGCGTTTTGATTTATTTTTCAACATGAACATGATTAAAAAAATGAAATTTTAATCATAACTGAGTATTTTTAGGATTTAATTATTATCCGGGCGGTCACCAACGTTCATTACGCAGTTCTGTCGTAAAAAGTTCTTAAGTTCAAACAAACCTGTTTTTGCCATACCGATACCTTCGAAACTTATTTCTAAGTTATGTAAAAGGTATTTAGGGTATGTCTGGCTTATGTCATTGTTCTGGAGTGTACGTCGCGTTAAACTGATTACGTTTACGTAACGGTTTACTATTTCACTTCCAGAACAGGTTTGAGAGTTCGGAATAGAACAAGGACTGAAAACGTGTAAATGTCACAAATAATTAAACAAATATTGGAATTAAAGACACCATGATTGATTAAATACAAAGTTGTTCGGAATTGTACAGGGATTAAAACACGCAGATGTCACAATTATGTTTTAACTTTCTATACCTTTATTGTTAAGTTTTTATATAAAAAACTGCATTAACAATTCAAAAAACATAAAAAACGGCTGAAATAACAGCAAAATCAGCAAAAATAGCTGAAAAACAGAAAAAAAAAAAAAAACAGTTCTGTGACCATCTTGTGTTGTTTCTGCAGTACCGGTTTTTTAAATCGGTTATTATTCAAAATAAAAAAAAAAACCGATTTTTTATAATCAATTACAACCGGTTACATCCGGTTATGACCGGTTACAAATTTTCCATATTAAAACCGGTTAATAACCGGAACCGGTTTTTTAATAACCGGTTTTTTTTCTAGCCCCTTTTAACCGGTCCGGTTAATAACCGTAACTGGTTTTTGAAAAAAAAAACCTATTTGTACACCTCTACCTGGGGGGGGGGTAAAATGAAATTATTTAATAACATGTGCCAAAATATAAGATATTTAGGGGTTTAAGTTAAATATGCTAATTAGGGGGTGTCTTGCATTATTAGGGGATAATTAAAGGTTTAAGATGCCAATTGATCTCAACTAGTTCACTAGGCTAGTAGGCATTGAGTTTAGATAGTAGAAACGCCTTCCGTTTAGGTATTGGGTTCATAACGGTAATTATATTTTATACCAACGATTAATTCTGACTATTGCATTTTCGTAATTCTAAGATGTATGAAGGGGTTTCAGATCTCAAATGAAGCCCAACTAGTTCATTGGACTAGTGTAAAAGGCCATTGGATAAATGAAATCTTTGTCGGTTCGACAATAGGACGCTTTTCGGTCAAGTTATACACTGTTCGTCGTAGTACCGGAAGCGATGTCTTTGATGCATTTTTTATATCCTCAAAGTGTTTTAAGGCACTTGTCATTATCTAATCATAATTCTGGAGTCGCGGAAATGCTGAAATAGTGTTGTGGACGAGTTAATATTGTTATTTTTATAGTGGAAACAGACAATTTGGCGATTTAAGCGTTATACCGGAAAGTTATGTATTATTGCAAGTAAGGTTCCCACATTAGGGTTTTTATGTATATATGGACTCAGATATGTCTTTCGTATATCGTTATTCATAGTTCTGTTTCGTTTTATCCACTTTGCTGGCATGAATAGTGTAACTTTGAACAGTGCGCCCAACACTCTACCAACACTTTTAGGACATAGTTTGGTTTTTTTTCGCGACGCGGCGAAAACCAATATATGTTATAGTATGTTTAACTTGTCCTATCACTTTTATATTTTGTACGACTCAGTTACGTTTTTAAATCACGTTAAATGCATGATTATGTAATAAAAATAGTGATTAGATTGTACGAAATTATCGGTTATTTGGCGTTTGTCAAAAAAAAACAATCAAAGCCATAATGAACTTGGAAGAAGAAGAAGAAGAACATGGGGGTAGTACTTGGCGTTCCTCTTGATAACCTCTGTGATAAAACACAGACGGTTATAAGAAGTTATCCAGAAAATTTGGATCGAATAATGCAAATGCAAATCTGGACCCAATCATCCGATCATGGCGTTTTAATGAAGACACTGACATGGTGACTGTTATATGTGACAATCGGGAGCAGGAAGACTACACGCTTGAAAACATCATGACCAAGTAGAGTCTTGGGTTCCTAGAGGAGTTATACAACGCAACATGTTTGAACATAGACATGACAGTAAAATTGGCGTTGTTGCATGACATGTTCACATGGAGGGTTCAAAATCTTCAAGAACAAGAGACCGATGAAAGTGAAAGTGATGACTTGGATGAGAAACTGGAAGAAGAGTCCGAAGAAGAAGACGAGGGGAGCGATAGATACTTCTCAGATGAAATCACTTATGACGAGGAGTTTTAATTTTTTTTTCTTTTCTTTTTTTTTTGTGTCATTTTCTGTGCTTTGTTATGTACTTTTCCAATAATAAAATACTTTATTTCTCTAACTAGTTATAAAATGCCAAAATGCCACAAACGCCAAACATCAAAAATTAATTAGTTGTATTTTATCATCTTTATCTAAAACGCCAATAAATACAAAACGCCAAACTTAAATATGGGGCATCTTACAGCCTTAACAGATAAAGCTAAACAAGCAATAACTACAAACAGTAACCGAAACGACGGATACTTTATTACTAACATTTATTATAATAAATTCCCGCCTAAACTACGCGCCAAAAACATCTTATATAAACAATGTCTCGGGACCTTCCATTGATCACACCAAAAACAAACGCCATATTTTAATAAATACCATTCAATTTAAAACTCGCCAGAGAAGTTCAAAAACCACAGATGGCAAACGTCGTTTCTTAGAGATTCAGTTATGTTCTATATAAAGTTTCACTGAATGGATTCTTAAGTGAGGGGTTAACTCAATAAGATTTTGCTGAATGAGATGGACAAATCTTCAAGAAAAAGATACTGATGACAGTGATATGTCATTTTGTCTGCTTTGTTCTTGAAGAAGGTTTGGATGAGAAGAAGAGACCGATGACAGTGTAAAATGTTATTTTGGACTCCATTATTAATCATGAAGAGTGGGATGAAGATAAAGATGAAGACCAAAGATTAACAAAGCGAAAAACCCACACACAATCACACCCAGAAAAAAATCATCCACACATACGACGTCGATCTATGTCTCCACCCATCCACACAACCACTTCAACAATCAGCAACCATAGATCACACCAAAAAAACAAAATGCCATATTTTACTGAATGATCAACTTCGTCTAGAGCCGTGTGTTTCAGCCGTGTAGGAATCGACATCTATCTAAGGAATTCAAAGGTTCCGGGGACCAAAACTTCAAGAAGAAAAGACTGATGACAGTGAAGATTTGGATGAGAAATTGGATTAGGATTTTTTTTTTCTTTTCTATTTTTTTGTGTCATTTTCTGTGGTTTATTATCTACTTTTCCGCTAATAAAATACATTATTTCTCTAATTAGTTATAAAACGCTAAAATGCCACAAATGCCAAACACCAAAACTATAATAATTCCTTTGATCACATATTATTAAAAAACTCCAAAAATTACTGAATTGTATAAAACAGGGTGCAAGAAAAAAGAACAAAAGGTGTCTTACAAAAGTTAATTAGTTGTATTTTGCCATCTTTATCTAAAACACCATTCATACAAAACACTAAACTTAATGATGGGACGCCTTACAGCCTTAACAGATAAAACTGAACAAACAGTAACTACAAATGCTAACTGAATGGGACGTCTTACTGCTTTAACAGATAAACGCCAAACTTAATGATGAGACGCCTTACATATTTATCTTGTTGAGTTTATCCTCGCCTATTTTATTTATTGAAAAGTGTTCTTTTTCTTTGGTGTTTTTGTTTCAAAACACCATAACATTATTGGGGGGGGGGATAGCGCACGGTCCTCCCAACCGCCGGAGTGATCCCACTCCGGGAGCCGCTACCCGACCAAGCTAGCTCCGCGGTGAATTCCCCTTGCCGAGTTCTTATCCTGGGCGACATATGCCACTCCCAAGACAACCTGGTACCTCTGGGAAGAGGTGGGTGTCGGTGGCCAACTGGGCTACCCCATTATTTTGTCTTACAAAAGTTAATTAGTTGTATTTTATCATCTTTATCTAAAAAGTCAATCATACAAAATGCCAAACTTAATGATAGGATGACTTACAGCCTTAACAGATAAAGCTGAAGAAATAGTAACTACAAACAGTAACTGAAACGGCGGAAACTTTATTACTAACATTTATTATAATAAATTACCGCCTAAACTACGTTCCAAAAACATCTTATATAAACAACGTCTCAGGACCTTTCATTGATCACACCAAAAACAAACGCCATATAATAAAACGTCAGAAAGTTCAAAAACCACACATGGCAAGTGTTCTTAGAGATTCAGTTTTGTTCTCAATAAAGTTTCACTCAATGTGTTGGACAAAATTCTTAAGTGAGAATTTTGTCCATTTCATTGAGCAAAATCTTATTGAGTTTATCCTCACCTATTTTATTTTGTCTTACAAAAGTTAATTAGTTGTATTTTTTATATTTTCAAAACGCCATAATTACTTGTCACATTATAGGTCTGCATCCTACATCACACGACAAAGATAAAAAATACACATGAAAAAAAATATATAATTACTATTGTGTTTTAGTGCAAAAAATATATAGACCTAATCTACTTCACACCAAAAAAGGTCATTATATAAGTAGAACAAGTAAACAAACTTAACACGCCACAAATTTTCTAAAACGCCATACAACTTAAATAAAAATGGCTCAGGTTATTGCATGGAGGTTTGATATGTCGGAGAGACGTTTCGTCCTAAAGTTCTTTGACAGGATAAGGGTGAAGGTCAAGACATCAAGGTCATACTTAGTTCGGATGAGGCCGTTCAGATGGACCCTGGCCCTTGGGGTTCCAATGGCCAACCAGTGGGAAAGGACTCAAACAGTAATAAGAAGATTGAAGAGAAGATTTCCAGCAGATGATGATGATGATGATGATGACGACGAATTTTTTGATCCACCAACAGTTACCGGTTGGAGTTTGGATGAACAATCAAGGACGGTGAAAGTGACTTATCAAAACGGGGAGGAAGATTCGTTGACGATGGACGAAGTGCTGAACACAGATAGACTACACCTTCTTGAACAACTCTGTGATTTAGCACTTTCGCACGTTGCAACATCCATGATTGTGATTATATTTAAATATAGGATGCGAGACAAGCTAAACTAGTTGATGGCGTTATATGTCAATGACCTAGATGATGATGAGTCTAAAGAAAGTGATGAGTAAAGCGATGGGTACATCTCTGATGTAATACTATCCACAGAAGAATATTAGTTTAGTTTGAGTTCGTCTTAGTTGTAATGTTTTGAATTATTAAGGAATTATGAATTTGGGAACGTCATGAACGCCAAGATATTTACTTTTTTAAGACAAAAAGGATTAATTCAACTGGACAGATCTAAAAAAACAAAGAAAACGCCAAAAAACTTGGAATGTTTGAATTATTAATGGTATATAATGTATTTAGGAACGCTATGGACGCCAAGATGTTTACTTTTATAGGACAAAAAGGATTAATGCATAACGACAGATCTACAAAAAAACAAGAAAACGCCAAAAAATTGCAATGTTTGAATTATTAATCGATTATAATGAATTTGGGAACAATATAAATGCCAAGATATTTACTTTGTAAGACAAAAACGATTAATTTATCGCGGCAGATCTAAAAAACAATAAAACGGCAAAAAGTTTTTGTTTTAAACTACACACCACAAATGAGAACGGTGTGTGAGATGCATTGGAAAAAAAGTAAAAGGACAAAAAAACCCCTCCGCAGTGGCGGAACTAGCTCATTAAATCAGGGGTATCCCAAATATTTTTTACCGTGCAATCATACAATATTAAAAAAACGATAGCGGCGGCATTAAATAAAGTATAATCTAGAAATCCATCTCCGGCGAACGTTCAGGTAAACTCACCGTCATAACCAATAGCGGCGACATGCGTATTAATGACGGCATTTTATTCATTAGCGCCGGTCTCATTACCGGCAAACATGTCGCCGCTAATGCCTATAGCGACGATTTTCGAGGCGACTTACGTCATCGCTAAAGCTGTGTTTCTTGTAGTGTTTATTGGCTTCTTTGTAAACACCAATTCAATTGACATTAGCGTGTGTATTTAATTGAGTATAAACTCTATTTTTTCTTAGGGTATAAGGAGTGGTTAGACACTTGAGAGTGACAAACTAAAAAATCAACCAATGAGTGTGTCATGTCAAAGTGGTAAATTATGCTCAAAAGTGTTGTCAATGGTTAGACACTTGGTGAAGTGGTAAACTATTTAAAAAAAAATATGTGATTGATTGAGATTGGAATGGACCCCACCCCACACTACCCTCTTTCTCTCATACCCTCCCTTCACCATTTCGACAAGCCTACACCGATTTGGCAAACTTTTGAGTGGCAAACTATGTTGGCGGTGGTGTTACCAATTGGCAAACTAAGTTTGCCACACTTTGCCACACCCCACTCCGTATACCCTTATGTCCTAAAGCTTTTTTTTTCTTAAATTGCATAAACTAGAATAGTAAATGTATAAAATTTTGCATAAAATTAAACTGCATAACAAGTTACCACTTACCAAGTCAGTGATTACCTTCCCATTTCAGCAGCAAAACTGCAAGGTAGGGGCGGAACGGCCGAAACTAGTGTTATCACAACAGCAAACGACATGATTGTGGATTTTTTTATCGAACCAGTGTTATTGGCAGCAGTAAAACAGGAGAACAGCGCGTAATGGATAACCAGCGACATTTGGTTTTCTTCCAGATCCTGAGCGACAATCAGAAAGAATGCCGCCATACGTATTTTGTGATTTTTTTGGGCTAATCTGATCAGCTGAGTTTATCTAATCAATTGGGTTATTGTTCCAATCGGGGCTCACTTATTTTATAAGTTTGGGTTGGTTAGAGATATCCTAGTATTATTTTAGGGGTATCCTTTGTATAAAACCGAAAAAAATAAAAAATACACTAAGCATACGGACTTCAGCCGTAGCCCGTGCTACGGCTCACATATTACTAGTTCCGCCCATGCCCCTCCGCCTTGATTATATTACGCGCCACGTGTTCGATCAGTATCCGTTTTCACACTTTCAACCGTTTTCTTCTGATCCCGTTTCTATATATTATATAATATCTATATACCAAATTCTTACAAAAGAAACTTTATACGTATAAAAAGGTATAATGTTTACCTGTTAATATCACAAACTAAACTTTATAGTATCACCTTGCTTTTCAAATGTTCATTAATATCAACACACGTCACGTGTTCTGCCTCTTGCTACGTTGCCTGGATACTTATCGAATCTTTTTTTTTTTAACAAAAAATTTAGATTATCGACGAACCAGTGGAGTATTATCGTGTAATCAGCGCAATCACCCGATCATATCCATCTCCAGGCATAATGCCTATACACCAATTCAAAAGGAAACCCAATAAATATGGGAAAACCCCCTTGTGGGAATCGAACCCAGAACCTATTGGTCGCAAAGCCTTATCACACCCCAAAATGTCACTAGGCTATAAAGCCAAGGGCGGATACTTACCGAATCTATTAACGGTTTTTCTGTGGTCAATAGGTTTATATAAAAGACAATCGTTTATTCCATACTTATATTAATTTGCATAACTCTTGTAATTTCGTAATTAGGATACATTTTAATAGTTTGCATTCTTATTCGAAACAACTCTTGCAAGCTACTTAATTTTGGTATAATATATATATTTTGATAAATTTACAATTAGTTAGCTTGTAGTTTTGTTGATTAGCGGAATAGCGGTTGCAAAACAATGCGCGTTTTAATATTCGTGACCAGTGGTGCAACTTTCAAGGGGCCGGGAGAGGCGCCCGACCCCCTGAACTTTTCGATCAGTAGTGTTATGTATGTACGTTTCGGATAGAATTTTTTTAGGTATATACGTTTTCGACCCCCCAGTTTTATAAAAAAAATTACTTATATAGAATTTTTAGGTTCGGTAACTTCCGACTCCCGGTGGAAATTTTCAAGCTTCGCCACTGTTCGTGAGTTCCGCTGCTATGAATAGTAAGACAATTTTTGAGAATGTTTATACGTACAACATGAATGACGACAACAATAAAAAGTTGATTCAATTACTCGTTTGATATTCAAAATTTTATCATGCACAATAAAATCTTATTTTTGTTTTATATTATAACGGAAAGAGAGATGACATTAAAAATCACTCATACAAATATGCAGGCCTGTGAGAAAGAGGCCAAACATTGCACCCAAAAAACATAGTATACGTCAAATGAAATTACCAAGACCAAACACCTATTGCTCTTGGTCTAATAATTAGAGTCACCAGATGGATGTTTCCTTCAGTGGGCCCACTTGGGTTTGAAAACCAGCTGTCCCAAACATATCTAATTGGTTTGAATCTATGTCTTGATGCATGAACGAGCATGCATCCACGGTTTGAATCTATGTCTATGTCTTGATGCTTGGTAACCTCGGTTCTATCTTAAGAGGCATCACTATGATTCTTACTGTTTTTGTATCCACTTGCTAACTCGATATCGAGAACTTTGATGTCCACAAATGTGGTTAACGACATCATAGCCTTACGGTGGTTTTTCATACGATTACAATGATCAAGTAAACCTCAGTTTTCGTCACTCTGGTTTGCTGATTTTAACACTTTCAGTCCAATAGTTTAAATATTGCATTTATCATTCCATGTTAAAATTTTGTGTCCCTATTATTTCTTACATTATAGCATCAAGTCATGTTTGTGCTTGTGTCTTGTCATGAGTTTTGTCTTTGATTGTTTGGTGTTACCCACCCAAGTTAAACCCCGAATGTTCATTTTTTTCAAACATTTAAAATGAGGTTCAATTGTATTGTGTTAATCCTCAGGATGTGTTTATTTAATCGGATGATATATGATATACACTGAATGAACGATACGTCCAAAATATATTGCCAAATGTGGAAAGTAAAGTCTCAATGGGAAATGCTTGTGTGATCCATATATTTATTATTTGTAGTTAGTTGTTAAATGTAATCAACAATTTTCTTTTGAATCACGTTTAATAACTATAAGCAACTCAGACTTGTGAACATATTCTTTTTCTTTATATAAAACATGTTTAGTTAAATTTCTTTTTGTGATGGTTTATAAATACAGTACAAACTCTTTTGCAATTCATTTAAGTTATTTTTCGCAAGTTTTTTAAATTTTACTCACTAGTTATTGTTATTATTATTATTATTATTATTATTAGTTTTAGGATACTGTAAAAATGACATTTTTTGTGAGAAGTGTGAGAATGCATAAAAATTGACATGTAGGCATCATGTTTTGGACTTGGGCATAATGTTTTGGGTTGTTTTAGCAAGAAAAACACCAAACATAAAAATTTAAGACACAATGCAATGAATTCTAGGCTTAAACTTAAAACACCATGCCAAAAATGTTAAGTAGTGTGTTTTAAGTGTTAAGCAGTGTGTTTTAGTTGTGTTTTATATTTCACGCCCATAATATGTTGCATTGTGTTTTAAATTGTTAAATTTGGTGTTTTTCTTGGCAAAACAACTCAAAACATGATGCCTAAGTCGAAACATGATGCCTATATATCAATTGTTATGTTTTCTCACACTTCTCACGAAAAAAGATCTTTTTTATAGGAACCTCACCCATTATTATTATTATTATTATTATTATTATTATTATTATTAAAAGTGATGAATTATGACTTGTGTTTTTTTTATTTTTAGCTTACATAAAAACAACTGAATACCCATGTATGTTCAATTTTACTTTCGATATCCCAAATTATCAGAAACTATAAATTACTAATATCCTCCAAAACTAAATAGTAAATGGAGTAAATTAGTTTTTGAATTCTTGTGTTTTAGTGGTTTTAACCACTTGAGTTCAAAATCAAAAAGTTTAACGCCCTGAGTCTTAAACCATTTATTTTATAACGTTTTGAGTCCAATTTTGTTCATTTTATAATGATTTGAGTCGAAAAAATTGGACTCAAAAGGTTAAAATTTGGACTCAAAAGGACTCAAATGATTAATGAAAATGATTATAGGGACTTAGGTCGTTAAAATTTTTACTTTTGAACTCGACTAGTTAAAACCACTAAAACATATAGACTCAAAAAGTAATTTACCCTATTAAATGATTTTCAATAGAAAACAGTTACTGTAAAACATTAAAAAGATTATTATTGCTTTCCGTGTCAAAAATTAAAAATAACAATAAAAATTCTGGCTAATAGGACCCTATAAAATAGCAAGTTGGGTGCAGCCTTTCCTCTTCACGTCTTCCACCACCCTTTTCCTTTTTGTCTCACCGGAAACAGCAACCTCAATTTATTCCCCTAACACCACACGAGTATTCACAACCATCTTTATTCTTCTTCCTATAAACCACCGAATCTCTATTCCTCCCCCCTTTCTTCCCATTTACCAAATGCGAATCTCTGGATAATATTATCTCACTCAAAATGTCCACTTCCGTCAAGTTTACCGAGCACAAAACCCTAACCACAATGGTAACTTCATCCACAAACACCAACCGTCCAACAACCGTCAGGATTTCCCTCACTGATGCTTACGCCACCGATTCCGATACCTCCGGCGACGAGTGCACCACTCGCCGGAGAGTGAGAAAGTTTGTTAATGAGGTTACAATCGAGAACCGTTCGCCGGAAGTTTTGAACAACGGGAATGGAACCAGAACGGCAGCTAGTCGAAAAAAGAAGGTGGCCGGAAAAGTTAAGGGTATTGCGGCGACGGCGAAGGGTATTACCGGTAAAAAGTTTCGAGGGGTACGGCAACGGCCGTGGGGAAAATGGGCGGCTGAGATTAGAGATCCTATGCGACGTGTACGGCTGTGGCTTGGCACTTACGATACTGCAGAAGAAGCCGCCATGGTTTACGACCACGCTGCTATCCAGCTGCGTGGCCCCCACGCGCTAACTAACTTCACCGTTCCACCACCGGCACCGGAGAAAAAACATAAACCATCGCCGGTGTCTTCTTCTTACAACTCCGGCGAAGATAATAACAATAATAATGATAATGATAATAAAGCCACGTCACCGAAATCTGTTCTACGGTTCTCAACATCTTCCACTGACGAGTCAACTGCCGAGTCGACTCACAATGATATTGGAAAAGAAGCCTCCGATATTAGCGGAGATGACGTGGCATTGTCGGAGAATTTTTCCGGTTTTCAGCCTTTCGAGTTGTTTGATTTACCGGATATGATACCCGACATATTCGACCCGACAACGATGTCGGGTATACCGTTACAAGAGTCCGACCCGGTTGACATGTTCATCGATTCGGTAACCGATGTCGGGTTTGTGTCTTGGCCCGTGGATGAATACGATTACTCCAATGAGTTTGGTGATATATTCGGGTCGGATCCTCTCGTTTCGCTTTAAGACCGGGTTTGGAATTTTTGTACGGAATTAGGAAGTTAAGTTAAAAATTTGTTTATTATATAGTGAAAGCAGATATATAAATTTTTAGGTGAACTCCGTTACCGTTAAGTAACGGACGAGTGGTTAAGTATGTGTTGCCGTTAAGGATAAGGCACGTGCAGAGCACGTGAGTGAGGAAAATGTTAATGGTACTTTGAATTAGGTGAAGGAATGAATGCTACGTGGTTTGATCATGCAGTTTCTGATTTCCACCCTTTTTTTTAAATTGTATTAAATGCTTGTTGATTTTGGGTACAACTCGTTATGCATGGTGTACATATCCTTTTTTGTTTATTTTTTAAAATTTTAATAATGTCGGTGTTTGTATCGTATAAAAACATATCAGGTGGTTTTGAAAAAAATTATTAGATGAATATTATATTGAATATATAAAGTGTTGTTGCCGTTAAAAAAGATTAATATTATATCGAATGAGAATGAATTTCTTAATGACGTCATGGGTATAAACAACATAGATTATTATTTGAGTTTGACCTTTTTAATACGTCATTGTTATTGATGAGACTAAATAAGACTTTAAATCCTATTTATGGCGTAGATAACGGATAACCTGTTTGTATTTAAATATTTAAAAAAAAAATCAGTATTGATAAAATGATGATGCATGATTGAAGTCATACTCTAAAAACATGAGATATTTTTTTTTAATATGGATGTGATTTTGTTTAAAAAAATATATAATCACAAAAATGGAAAGAATAAGTGATTTATAGTATCCAAAGTTCGACTTTTAGGAAGCATGTCATGGGGGCACATATTTCTTCATGTTAATGGAATTTATTGATGAGGTGTTTGGTTCTTGGCAAATGTCGAAAAAAAAATCTAGTGTTTGTAGGCATGAGTCAACTCTCCTGACTTGACACCTGCCCTCGATCTTTAATTCCTTGCTTCAACTTCCCTCTTTCCTGTATTATTGGCTTCTTCAAGATTTTTTTTTTATTTTATTAATATGAATATACAGATATAACTTGGTTATACAAGGTTAAAGGTGTGGTATAAAGCCCTATTATCACGTCATATTAGATTCATGTCATATAGGGAGCTTTAAAACCCTTCTCATGCAATGGTTTAAAGCCTCCATCATTATTACCTAATTATTTTATCCTTCCATTTAACTTGCAATCAATGGTTTAAAGCCTCCATCATTATTACCTAATTATTTTATCTCTCCCTTTAACTTCATGTAATGGTTTAAAGCTCTCATCATTATTACCTAATTATTTTTTTATTTAAATTTAAACATTATTTAATTTTGAAATATTAATTTAAATTTAAATAACAAGAAAAAAAATTTAAAACTCGTAATTTAAATAAACAAATACAATGTCACTAAAAAATACAATGCTTAAAAAGTTAAACTAGGTTAAACTAAAAATACGCATAATCACTCGTCGTCTCCTTTTTCACGATCAAATCATAGGTGCTCGGTTAGCTCGAAGGTTAAGGTGTGTCCCTATCACGTATCCTCGCTCGGATAACTTCTTTATGAGCGTGTGCGAGTAGTGGGTTCGACGGTTGGTTACATTCATCATAACTTTCTTCACAAAACGCTCTACCCGAATCCTCCAATATCATGTTATGCAAGATGATGCACGTATACATGATGTTTCTCATTTTACTATTTTCAAGTATCCTCGATGTCTGGGCAATGATAGACCATCTCTTTTTAATACACCGAAAGGTCGCACGACATCTTTTCTTGTCGACTCTTGTTTCTTCTTGTAATACAATCTTTTCTCGTCATCTGGACACGAAAGAGTTTTCACCAACGTCGTCCACTCCGGATAAATACCGTCGGCAAGATAGTACCCATACTAATACTCCACGTCGTTTGCATAGAATGAAGTATTTGGTGCAACACCATCTATGACATCGTCAAAAAGACCCGAAGATTGTAAAACAGCGATGTCATTGTTCACGCCGGCCACGCCAAAGTACGCATGTCAAATCCATAAATCTTGAGACGCGACCGCTTGTAATACTAGGGTAGGACCCTCGTGGTCACCACGATGGAGTTGTCCTTTCCAAGTAGGAATGGCAATGGGCCAGGCTTGGGCCGGGTATTGGTAATCCCAGACCCATATCCGGTTGTAATTTTTTGTCCCATACCCGGCCCGTTACCCGTCGGGTATTTGTCGGGTAATTACCCCGTCGGGTATCGGGCATACCCGTGGGTATCGGGTATACCTGTTAATTTCATAAAAATACTCGTTGGGACAAATGTTCAATTTTTACTTTGATGTTTATATAATTTACTATTTTAATGACTATAACAAATGAATATGATTAATAACTTACATATAAAATTCAGACCACATATACCAAACTAAATCAAAACGATTACTTAATTAAGTAATTGTATCATGACCACCAAGTTGCATAAACAGCCACATAATAAAGGGTGAAAACTTTCATATCCAATATACATCCTCAAAAATAAGTTATTTGTTCGCTAAGCACCTCATCATCATCATCATCATCATACTCAGTAAATCCCACCAATAGCAAAGCTAAGGTAGGGTCTGAGGAGGGTAGATGTAGACAGCCTTACCTCTACCCCGTAGGAATAGAGAGGCTGCTTCCGGTGAGACCCCCGGCTCGATTGTTTATATCCACATACATATCCACATATGACTACAGAGAAGGTAATAAGAACATGTACTAAGTTTATATATATGGAAATATATAATCTGATACATTCGGGTATTATTCGGGTAAATGGGCCGGGTATCGGGCAGGTATCACTAAATCCCATACTCGTACCCGATTTTTATCTTTTTTAAGCCCGTACCCGGCCCATACCCATTGGGCTTCGGGTATACCTAGCCCGTATGTTTTGGGTTTCGGGTATACCTGTCGGGCTTGGGATTTTTTGCCATCCCTATTTCCAAGCGGTTGGACATGTCGCCCACTCCCAGTGCATGCAATCAAGACTACCCAACATCCCGGGAAACTCGTGTATCCGCTGATGGGCCTCGTATAAAAGTGGAACGTCAGTAGTGGTCGGCATCCTTAAATATCGCCTCCCGTAATGAAAGTTAACACCTAATATAATAGTGTTAATAAAAAAAACAACAACAACAATAATAATAAGACATTCAAAGAAATTTTCAAGACAGCCACGACAACTACTGGTCGACATCCTTAAATATTCGTCCCACGCAACACTCGTTGTGTCGTACGTAAGTTGCCGAATTGCGACAGTACACTTTTGTATTTCAGATAAACCAATTTTGCGACTAGCACTTTCTCTTTGTGTGAAAAATGGATATTGGGCCGCAAGATCATTAGAAATTCTTAAAAAAAAAGGCGACAGCTCATATGAGCCCGACGCCTAAACTGTGCATCATCGTCCAACGGATTTTCACCAAAATAATCGCGCATTAAACGTTCATGAGCACCTAACCGATCTCGTTCAAGAGGCACTTGTCTGGTACGCATTGTAGACTGTCACACCCCGAAATTATCAGAGCTGGCGTAACTGGACTGGTATCTTCATTGCACAGCGGAAGCAAAATAAGCTAAGACTTCTAGAAATTGAACGCCCACTAAGTACTCGTATCTCCAATGGTTCTCCTATTCCAACCGTGTCATAACTTTGAAAAGCATCCTGAGAAAGAAACATGCGAAAAATCAACATAAAGTTGAGCGAGTTCATAGTTTGTTTTGAAAAAGATTTGAAATAGATCTTTTTGAATAACCGGTTTTTGAAATATTGTTGAGAAAATGAATTTAAAATCATTTTCTTGTCATGTTATATGGAAACTTTGTATTTGTAACGCTTTATGTTCGTAAAACCATGTATTTGTAAAGTTTGTATAACCGTCAATGCCCACCCTGACTTTGACTTCATGCCTGCATAATTCTATGCTTTGAATTTGTATAAAACATGGTACGTAATTTATAAAGACGTATTGAAACTGAGTTCTGTATATGTAAGGAATACGAGATTGTTAATGGTTCGCGAGGCCACTAACATATGTAACGACATAGGAAGCATCCAAACCATAGGCATTTTTCGTTGTCGATTCACGATTGAGACACAAAAGCACTGCTTGGTACTAGTTATCACCAAGAGTGTGGCTGCCCGAAACCCATTAGATCTAACCTTTTGTTCTGCGGTCTTAGTATGCACACGATTAATGGTGCTTATGTTACCCTATTCGTGACATAATCTATTGTGTCATTCCTTAGTTTAATGTACCTCTTTGTACTTGTATTTTCCCGTAGTTTAGAAAACTAGAATTCGTGTGTAAGCACATTTCGAAAAATACGCTTGTTTGAAAACCGGTATAAAACAAAAGCTTTTCGTAAACCATTTGTGTCAGTGAAAACTTGCTTGTAAAATGGTTTAGAAATATGTAATTCATGTTTATTGAAAACCTTGTATGCTTTGCAAAAAGTGCATGTCTTTCCACCCCGAAAACATTTAGAAAAATGTAAAACCGTAAAAAGGTGGGGTTATGAACTCACCTGAATATTCCTGTGCAAAGCTAGCTATTTACGACTTCGTGATGTCGCTTCCAAGACGTGGCTTGCTAGCGTGCATTCTATAATATCCCTACGACGGAATATCTTATAAGTTTCTAAATAAACGCAGTAACTAAACTACGTGCCATCGAGCTCTACCGAATCGTTAATCGAACGATTCGACGGTAAGTTGTTAACTTAACAAAAATGATTAAGTTAAACTTTGTCGCCCCGAGAAGTCGTTTGTGTATATAAGAATATTCGTACGAAAGTAATATATAATAAACTTGTATTGTATATATTGCGTCTTGGATATATTTGCCATAATATACGTATACGCCGTTTCGGTGTTTGAAATAAATATAAAAAGGTTACATTTATTTTATAAATGAACACGAGTTGTTGTGTTTAAAATAAATATATAATTATATTTATTTCTATAAAGGCATTCGTTATTGTATGGTACTTGAAATAAATATATAAACTATATTTATTTTTATAAAAACGAGTTCGTGTTGTTTGCTATTTGAAATAAATATAAAAATAACTATATTTATTTTATAAAACGAAGGCATGTTCGGCGTTTGAATCAATATAAATAATTATATTGATTTTATAAAAGATTTGTTGAACTTCCGAAGTTTAAAATAAATATAAATACTATATTTATTTGTTGTCGAAATAATTTCCGAATCGTCGTTTTCTTAAACTGTAAAGTGTCGTCTAATGTAATTGTATGTTTGTATTTGTTTTTAGAAAAAGAATTACTTGAATCCGATAGTTCGTTTTATAATAAAACGCGTTTTGTTTTACGGATTTTCTCGAAAAAAACGGGCAGAGTTTCCTCTGTTTTTGGACGCCCCGACAACACAAGTTGTCGTCATTTTATCAAAATTCAACAATATAATCAATATCAATATGTATAATTTTTGTAAAAATGACAAAATGTAAATTAAACACTAATCTGAATCGGTTCGAGCTCGTTCACGAAATAAATAAAAATCTTAAAATTACGTAAATATTAAACATGTCGTTAGACTTTACCCATCTTCGCGTCGAACGTTGACTGAGTTGACCGACAGAGTTGACCGAGTCGACTCGCCGACTTGACCAGTTGAGACCGAGTTGACTCGGTTTGACCGAGTCAACTGAAACTGAGTCTGGCCCGAAGCCGTTGACTGCTTGACTGACTTTGACCCTGTTGACTTGCGTTGACCAGTCAACCCGACGGGTTGACTGGGTTGACTGAACCCGAATGAACCGAGACCCGAGCCAAAAATGTAACCCAAAAAAACCCGACACAAATCTGAATATCTAACCCGAAATCCACTAGAATCTGTACCTGAAACTTAAGCATAACACAAACCCGAATCAACTTAGAACCAAGCATGAATCTGACCCGAACAACTGAACCAGAAAGATTACCTCCACTGCCGTGACCTAAAACCAAAGCAACTGAGACCCGAAAGAAGAACCCGACACGTACTTGAATCTGATCAACATCTGAACCAAATCTTGACGCTAACCGTGAAACTCGTCGGACCAACAACCGTACCGCCGCCGCCGCCGTGACCCGTCGTCGCTCCGCCACAGACGGCGGCGCCATCTTCCGCTGTCACCCTCTTCTGCCCGGTCTCTCTCTCTCTGTTCTGGACGTCGCGCCGCCGCCGTACGCCACCACCAAACGGTGGTGGCCGACCGCTGAAATTTCTGTAATAGGGAGGGGTATGGGGTGTCATCGGGAGGAGGATGGAGGTGTGTGGTAGTGTGTGTGGCCGGCGACCGTCACCGGAGCTCCTCCGGTCGCCTGATATGGAGAGGAGACAGATGAGTGAGTGGGTGCTTCAAGTTGAGAATGTAAGGTTCTGATTAACTTTTGTATGTGTATACTAGAGAGGAATTGAGAAGATAAGGTTTTATTTTATGTTGTGTGTGTGTGTCTGCACTAATGATCGAGAAAGAAAGGGGTCTGGAGTTGAGTTTTGAGAGATGTAAGTAATGGAGTTAGGGTATGGGTCTTTTATAGAGAATGTTGAGATCTTGCAAGATCTTGTAAATCTTGAGTAGATTTTGATAGGATTTTGTAAATCTTATATAGATTTTGTAAATCTTGCATAGATTCTAATATATTATGTGCAGGTTTAGGCTTGTGGGTTTTGGGCTTGGGCCCAGGGCCCACAAGCTCAATCTCCGTGTTTAAGCGGCCCGTAATTCCTACGAGACACGTTTTTAAAACCGAAATCACCGTAGCCTAGTAAAATAATATTTTAGAGTTAAAAACGTGTAAAAAAATAATGCCGGTATCCGTCGTAGTCGCGTTAATCGTCTGTTAATCACGTAATTAGGAGCCGTAAATCACCGGTTGTCACATTCTCCCCCTGTTAATAAAATTTCGTCCTCGAAATTTAGACTATGTTAACTCCTTAGAGTTGCGTTATGCGTAAGTAAATACGAATAATGTCAAAGGAAACGAGACATACTGACCAAGTTAACAGGGGTCCAATAAAAGAGGAATTTCGAGCAATAGAATTCCAAACGAACATTCATAATAGGCAAATGAATTCTAGAAACGATAACATCCACTAAATGGAACTTAGAATCAACATTGTTGAAATAGTTTTGCATGAAATGCTCGATGATGATCAGCCCAAGCTGCAAGTTATACCGAAGTCACAAGGTGTCGTAGTGAATGAAACAATTCAATAATAGCGGTGATCAAACAAATTCACCATGTTTGAAGTCATGCGAAAGTACAATGAAGCAAATTTGAAAATTTGATTCAAACGTCATCGTAAGATTTTTAATTGAAGATGGAACATCAAAGAATTAATGTTTTCAATCGAAGATGAAGAAACAATAAATATCGCAAAATATTCGATCGATGTTGAAAGAACCGTTAGTAGGTACACAGAAATATAGAATGAATTTGTGCACCATTGCCTTAACACACGATTGTGTTAAGACTGTTGTGATATGATAAATCAAAGCGGATTTAAAGCAAGTCAATAAATAGATAATTAAATCCATTCATGAGATGTGTAAATGAGATTAGCGCAAGCTTCAAATTAGTGAGAACACCACCACAAGGTGTCGAAAAACGCTTGTTGAAACAAATTTGAATATGATGTTTTCAATACATCATATGGTGTCTTTAAATTGAATATGTGTAATGAGCAAGTTCAAACAATTGAACTTGGTTTTGGCGCAAGCCTACAATAAATACATGTATCGACAAGAAAACTTTCGGCATGGTCACAACGAAAAAACCATGTATGTAACTTGAAAAGAAAAGAAATTTCAAGAAAATGTGTTGACTTGATAACAAGGTTGCCAACAATTACAATAATGTGAGTCATTCGAATCACAAATCAATAATTAGGTTTAGCGAAACAATATTTGAACTTTGATGAAACGCTTTATTCGAAACGAAACCACATGCGTAACAAACGATGCATGCGTAACATATGAATTTTTCAAGAAATGAAGCAATGAGTATTCGCTATAATGAAAGAAATGATCGTGATACATTGACCATTAAGAGGAGTAGAGATGTGAAAATCTACTCACTAGATGCAAAAGTCGGACTTTCAATAAAAGAAATTTAAGGACTTTACCTGGGGTTGCATGTGATAACCGGTTGTTAGGTGACATTACCATGGAATGTCAAACATAGCGTATTCATCGTTAATAAGATAGGGGGAATGCGGAGACATACGTCTTCTCCTGGCGTGATTCATGTCGTTGCAGGATCGCGTGACAAGTTGCCGCTTCCTGATCGTTAGTTCTCCTGCTGACAGGAATCTAGCGTCGTCGTTGAATTGCGCCATCGTGTCTTTTCAAAGGCCTCGCCTCGATAGTCGTATGTGACGTACTTCAACTTCCGTTGATGTATGGATTGCGTTTCATGTAATTTGCACGCCCGTGTTTTGTTTTGCGTAGGTTGCCTGCTCGGTTAAGTAAAATAGCATAGACGACATAATAATGGCGTTTACCCGAGTTAATAAACGTGGTACCTACGTGACGACCTTTAATGAACTTAGACATAAGTTTACGAAGGTCTTAGATGCATGTTTCCTAAGCTCTCAAGGTTTTGTGCACTGCATGTATTTCTTTTGTGTACCGTGTATAAAACACCACAATAGCGTATGTTTGAAAACAAAATTTTGACTGTTTGTTTTTCGGCAACGGTTGGAGACCATATTCGAGTCTTAGACGTTCTGTATGTACTCAAAGTCTTAATAGTCTAAGTCCCAGATAAAGGTGAGGTTAGAGCCTAGGTATCTCTACAGAAAACCCTATTCGCTGTAACCTATGGCTCTGATACCAATCTGTCACACCCCGAGATTATCAGATTAGGCGTGACTGGACTGGTATCTTCATTGCACAGCGGAAGCAAAATAAGCTAAGACTTCTAGAAATTGAACGCCCACTAAGTACTCGTATCTCCAATGGTTCTCCTATTCCAACCGTGCCATAACTTTGAAAAGCATCCCGAGAAAGAAACATGCGAAAAATCAACATAAATTTGAGCGAGTTCATAGTTTGTTTTGAAAAAGATTTGAAATAAATCTTTTTGAATAACCGGTTTTTGAAATATTGTTGAGAAAACGAATTTAAAATCATTTTCTTGTCATGTTAGATGGAAACTTTGTATTTGTAACGCTTTATGTTCGTAAAACCATGTATTTGTAAAGTTTGTATAACCGTCAATGCCCACCCTGACTTTGACTTCATGCCTGCATAATTCTATGCTTTGAATTTGTATAAAACATGGTACGTAATTTATAAAGACGTATTGAAACTGAGTTTTGTATATGTAAGGAATACGAGATTGTTAATGGTTCGCGAGGCCACAAACATATGTAACGACATAGGAAGCATCCAAACCATAGGCATTTTTCGTTTTCGATTCACAACAGAGACACAAAAGCACTGCTTGGTACTAGTTATCACCAAGAGTGTGGCTGCCTGAAACCCATTAGATCTAACCTTTTGTTCTGCGGTCTTAGTATGTACACGACTAATGGTGCTTATGTTACCCTATTCGTGACATAATCTATTGTGTCATTCCTTAGTTTAATGTACCTCTTTGTACTTGTATTTTCCCGTAGTTTAGAAAACTATAATTCGTGTGTAAGCACATTTCAAAAAATACGCTTGTTTGAAAACCGGTATAAAACATAAGCTTTTCGTAAACCATTTGTGTCAGTGAAAACTTGCTTGTAAAATGGTTTAGAAATATGTAATTCATGTTTATTGAAAACCTTGTATGCTTTGCAAAAAGTGCATGTCTTTCCACCCCGAAAACATTTAGAAAAATGTAAAACCGTAAAAAGGTGGGGTTATGAACTCACCTGAATATTCATGTGCAAAGCTAGCTATTTACGACTTCGTGATGTCGCTTCCAAGACATGACTTGCTAGCGTGCATTCTATAATATCCCTGTGACGGAATATCTTATAAGTTTCTAAATAAACGCAATAACTAAACTACGTGTCATCGAGCTCTACCGAATCGTTAATCGAACGATTCGACGGTAAGTTGTTAACTTAACAAAAATGATTAAGTTAAACTTTGTCGCCCCGAGAAGTCGTTTGTGTATATAGGAATATTCGTACGAAAGTAATATATAATAAACTTGTATTATATATATTGCGTCTTGGATATATTTGTCATAATATACGTATACGCCGTTTCGGCGTTTGAAATAAATATAAAAAGGTTATATTTATTTTATAAATGCACACGAGTTGTTGTGTTTAAAATAAATATATAATTATATTTATTTCTATAAAGGAATTCGTTATTGTTTGGTACTTGAAATAAATATATAAACTATATTTATTTTTACAAAAACGAGTTCGTGTTGTTTGCTATTTGAAATAAATATAAAAATAACTATATTTATTTTATAAAACGAAGGCATGTTCGGCGTTTGAATCAATATAAATAATTATATTGATTTTATAAAAGATTTGTTGAACTTCCGAAGTTTAAAATAAATATAAATACTATATTTATTTGTTGTCGAAATAATTTCCGAATCGTCGTTTTCGTAAACTGTAAAGTGTCGTCTAATGTAATTGTATGTTTGTATTTGTTTTTATAAAAATAATTACTTGAATCCGATAGTTCGTTTTATAATAAAACGCGTTTTGTTTTACGGATTTTCTCGAAAAAAACGGGCAGAGTTTCCTCTGTTTTTGGACGCCCCCGACAACACAAGTTGTCGTCATTTTATCAAAATTCAACAATATAATCAATATCAATATGTATAATTTTTGTAAAAACGACAAAATGTAAATTAAACACTAATCTGAATCGGTTCGAGCTCGTTCACGAAATAAATAAAAATCTTAAAATTACGTAAATATTAAACGTGTCGTTAGACTTTACCCATCTTCGCGTCGAACGTTGACTGAGTTGACCGGCAGAGTTGACCGAGTCGACTCGCCGACTTGACCAGTTGAGGCCGAGTTGACTCGGTTTGACCGAGTCAACTGAAACTGAGTCTGACCCGAAGCCGTTGACTGCTTGACTGACTTTGACCCTGTTGACCAGTCAACCCGACGTGTTGACTGGGTTGACTGAACCCGAATGAACCGAGACCCGAACCAAAAATGTAACCCAAAAAACCCGACACAAATCTGAATATCTAACCCGAAATCCACTTGAATCTGTACCTGAAACTTAAGCATAACACAAACCCGAATCAAATTAGAACCAAGCATGAATTGACCCGAACAACCGAACCGGAAAGATTACCTCCACTGCCGTGACCTAAAACCAAAGCAACTGAGACCCGAAAGAAGAACCCGACACGTACTTGGATCTGATCAACATCTGAACCAAATCTTGACGCTAACCGTGAAACTCGTCGGACCAACAGCCGTACCGCCGCCGCCGCCGTGACCCATCATCGCTCCGCCGCAGACGATGGCGCCGTCTTCCGCCGTCACCCTCTTCTGCTCGGTCTCTCTCTCTCTGTTCTTGACGTCGCGACGCCTCCGTACGCCACCACCAAACGGTGGTGGCCGACCGCTGAAATTTCTGTAACAGGGAGGGGTATGGGGTGTCATCGGGAGGAGGAAGGAGGTGTGTGGTAGTGTGTGTGGCCGGCGACCGTCACCGTAGCTCCTCCGGTCGCCTGAGAAGGAGAGGAGACAGATGAGTGAGTGGGTGCTTCAAGTTGAGAATGTAAGGTTCTGATTAACTTTTGTATGTGTATATTAGAGAGGAATTGAGAAGATAAGGTTTTATTTTATGTTGTGTGTGTGTGTTTGCACTAGATGATCGGGATAGAAAGGGGTCTGGAGTTGAGTTTTGAGAGATGTAAGTAATGGAGTTAGGGTATGGGTCTTTTATAGGGAATGTTGAGATCTTGCAAGATCTTGTAAATCTTGAGTAGATTTTGATAGGATTTTGTAAATCTTATATAGATTTTGTAAATCTTGCATAGATTCTAATATATTATTATGGCAGGTTTAGGCTTGTGGGTTTTGGGCTTGGGCCCAGGGCCCACAAGCTCAATCCCCGTGTTTAAGCGGCCCGTAATTCCTATGAGACACGTTTTTAAAACCGAAATCACCGTAGCCTAGTAAAACAATATTTTAGAGTTAAAAACGTGTAAAAAAAATAATGCCGGTATCCGTCGTAGTCGCGTTAATCGTCTGTTAATCACGTAATTAGGAGCCGTAAATCACCGGTTGTCACATAGACGATTGGGTTTCTTCTCGCAAATACTTAATCGCCTCCCACGTCACTGCGATAAGCATATCGCCGACAATACCGTCAGATGAAGAGCTAGACGAATCGGATGAAGAGTGGGATGACATTTTTGGTATTAAAAATGATTGGAGATAATGTTGGTGTTTTAGTGATTGGTGTGTGTTTGAGTTTGTGATTGGTTTGTTTAAATATATGTATATATATATTAGATATTTATTAGGTTTTTTATAAAAGACTGTTGCCCAACGGTCATATTCACCAAAATTCTCGAACAAAGCGCATTAACGCGCGTTACTGGGCTGGCGAAGGTGCTATGGCGCCCAGGTGGTGGCTTCAGGGCGCTAAAGGACGCTAAAGGTGGTGATGTGGCCAGGAGCGTTATACCACACCCCCTAGCCTAACCGTAATACCGTATACATAAATGTCTTTATATAAAAACTCCAATAACATCATAAACTCTATACATGGTATTTTAACTTATATTAATAATATGATATGGTTATATAACCGTATAATTTATTCTCTTTCTTTTTATTAATTGATTTAGGATCAAATAAAAAATATTCTAAAAAAAGAAGTCGTACAAAGGGTATCAAACAGCCTTTGATTGACCTCATTCAAACGGTATTGGAACCGTCTCATCGAACTTTACGACGTGAGATTTTTTGTTTTCACTTTTGAATTTATAGTTGGTAGATTTTAGAATTTTTATATCATTGTGTCTTTTATCGTTGTTTCTTTTCTATATTTGCGTTATTGTGTCTTTTTTTGCAACTCATTGTATATTTTTTCCTCGACATTGTGTTAAATTTTTCGGCACTGTTTTATATTTTGTTCGATATTGTGTCTTCTTGTACGATCCAATGCGTCATTGTACATTTCTTATTTTTAAAAGCCTTCGTAGAATAAATTAACCTTTATTAATTATATTTAAGTAGCACTACATTTAAATGTTTATATAACTTTCACGGTATTTAGCTTTAAAATGATTATTTATAGAACGAACACTGTGAATAATAAGAATAATTAAACTAATTGTACATGAATTTAACGGGGTATATAAAATATATAAATAGAGTTTTATGGTTATATTACCCTCACCTCATCTTTCACTAAAATTTTGCATGCAACTTCTTCCAAAAAGAAGAAACTGAGAATCACTTATGTCCCCCTCATATTTTGTGGCAATTCAATGTTTGCAATCACCCTTACAAATTCTTTTTAATCCTTAGAGAAATCGCCTCTATCAAATAAATATTAATGTTATAATAAGCCTTACAAGCACCTCTTCCATTGTTTAAAACTTGATATTTCTCTTAATTTGAAATCATGAAATGTGTTTTAGGAGGCGGGGATCCTTATTTAGGTGAGCAAGAGGTTAGGTCAAATATTGGATGAATGTATGTTTAACTAGTGAGAAAAGGTAACACATAAAAACGATATACTGGATATATTTTTTTAATAGCCAACGAAACTTTTCATTAAAAAACCAAATCCAAACAAAACGACCCCAGCCAGAAGCTGGACAGCATAAAACTACAAAGAAAAATGGAAAACAAAATTGACTGCTTACATAACTATATTAAAATCCCACCACTCCTGTCTAGTTATCATTTGGTATTTTGATCTCCGAATCACACTTTGAAAGGAAGTTTCTTTTATCTCTTCTATTGTCGTCTGAATCACACCTTGTCTTCCCGAAAAGACTTTTTCGTTTCTGGTCTTCCATAGAACCCACATTGTTTGAACTACAACCGCATGTATTACTTTCCTCATCTTTCGGCTCCTCGGAATATCACTTATTTCTTGCAACAGTTCTGCAATGCTTCCTTCAACGTCCACCATCGGAATTTTTAACCAGAAAGTTATAGCTTCCCAGATTCTTCTCGCAAAGTTGCAGCCAAGAAGAATATGACCCGCCGTCTCTTCAGCTGCACCGCATGTTTTGCAAATAACCTGAATCTGATTCATACCTCTACTTCTTAAAGCGACTGCAGACGGAATTTTCTCTTCGATTGCTCTCCATACGAACATTATGCTCTTTGTTGTTGCCCAGTTATTCCAAATAAAGGTGCATGGTACTGAATTTAAATCAACATTTTGACTTAATGAAGACTTGACGTTCTTGACGCTGAACTCTTGGTGTTCATTATTCTTCCAGATCCATACATCGCCGCTGTTTGACAAGTTCTGTTGCCGTAAAAGATCATTCAAAGATTCCATTTCCTGTCTTTCTTCAATATCAGATGGTGCTCTACTCCATTCCCAGTCCCATAGCCGACCCCCATTCATTGTTTTATAATTCTCCATGGTACAAGTTCGGGAATTGGGCCCTTAGCGAATCCTGCCCGATCCATGTATCTACCCAAAATAATGTCTTATCACCCAAGCCAACTTCACTTCTCAAACTTGAGCTAATGTTTACATTATTTTTTATGAATTCCTTATTTATCTCGCCTATATTTTTCCATACGCCTGTCAAAGTTTTCTTATACGGAATCGATTCCACCTTTCTTTGAGAACTATGTATTGCTTTTATAACCGTTGCCCATAGATTATCCGGCTCCATTTTCAGTCTCCACCACCATTTTGCTAAAAGTGCCAAATTCATATCCTTTAATTTTTCGATTCCGAGACGCCCAAAATCTTTTGAGGCTACAACTTTCTCCCATTTAACCCATCTAATTTTGTTATTTGTATTACATCCACCCCACAAGAACTTTCTCCGTATTCCTTCTAAAACCTTTATTACCCCATTCGGACACTTATAAAGAGACAAAAAGTAGTTTGGTAAACTACCGAGTACTGCTTTCACTAACACAACTCTCCCGGCAAATGACAAAGCTTTCGCCTTCCAATTCGAGAGTCTCCTGTTAAACATGTCTATAACCTCTTTCCAATTTGTAATTCTATTCATATTTGCACCGACCTTCAAACCTAAGTAAACAAAAGGTAGTTTACCAGGTTTGCAATTGAAAACCGACGCCATATTACTCACATTCTCCTCATTTATACCCACTCCATACAGCTGACTTTTCCTTGGATTCACTTTTAACCCAGACAATAAGTAAAAAATGCACAAAATTCTTTTAAGATTTCTTACATTATTCTCCTCTCATTCACCAACAAAGATTGAGTCGTCCGCATACAACATATGTGTTAGGTATGGCCCGTCCCTAGGAAGTTTTATTCCCACAAAAATGTTATTTTCTTTCGCCCTCTCCATCATAACATGTAGTGCCTCCATAGCCGTTATAAAAAGGAAAGGTGAAAGTGGGTCGCCTTGCCTTAATCCTCTTTTATAGTGAAATTCCCCTGTAGGAGATCCATTAACCAAAATAGAACCCCTTCCCGCGAATAAGATCCCCATGATCCAATTTCTCCATTTTGCCGGGAATCCCATATGGGTTAGAATGGAAATTAAAAATTTCCAGTTTAGAGTGTCATATGCCTTTTCTATATCGGCCTTAAACACAAACATTTGTTTCCCCGATCGCCTCGCCCAACCCAATACCTCATTCACTATCAAGGGGCCATCAATAATATTTCTATCCGACATGAAAGCCGATTGGACATTTGATACTATATGTTTAATGACAACTTTCATTCTATTGGCTAGGACCTTAGAAATGATTTTGTTCACCACCCCCACTAACGAAATAGGTCTAAAATCTGAAAGAGTAATAGGGTCTAATACCTTCGGGATAAGGGTAATGAAAGAAGCACTGCAAGACTGATGAATAGATCCATGAATAAAAAATTGATTCATTACTTCCATGATTACAACCTTCAGCTCCTCCCAATATGCTTTAATTAGCTTAAATGTGATCCCGTCCGGACCCGGAGATTTGTTTATACCACACTCCCATATTGCGTTGCGGACTTCCTCGACTGAGAACGGAACAATCAAACTTTCAGCTTGAGCTTCACTTAGTTTTTTAAACCCGCCTGGACCGATTCTTGGTCTTGAATCCATTGGTTCCTTGAATTTTGATTGGAATGCTAATAAAATTTTTTTCTTGATTTCTCTCGGATCCGTCACCCAACTACCATCAATCCATAACCCACTTATTTTGTTTCTTGCAATATGACTGTTTACAATTCTGTGAAAGTAGCTAGTATTTTCATCGCCCAAACCTATCCATTTCGCCTTTGCTTTTTGTTGTAAATCCGCTGCTAGTTTTTCATGCCAAAACTTGATACTCTTCTTGCAATCGTGCCACTTAACGATCTTGGATTCCGATAATTGTCTTTCCTCCGCTAGATTATCCAATATTTTCAGATTGTTTTGAGCTTCTATCAAGGTCTTTTCTTCTTCCTCTTTTCTATTCTTTCTCCATGCCTTTAATTCTTCCTTTATTGCCTTTAATTTTATCGCCATCGCTTCATCTTTAAACCTGGAATTGCTACTTTTATTCAGCCCTCTCCTCACTGCCTCATCAAAACCAGGGATCGAGAACCAACTGTTAAATAATCTGAATGGGGATGGACCAAAACAGTTAACTGTCGTCAAAATTAACGGACTATGGTCTGAAAAGTCTCTATTTAGAGCCAATAGTGACGCGTTTGGCCACCTCCCCATAAAGTTATCACAAACTAGCATCCGATCTATTTTACTCATATTTGTGCCATCTCCAGATAAGAAAGTGAACTTCATGCCCCCCATATTATACTCTTGAAATCCACCACTGCTAATAAAACTATTAAAACAAATAGCTCCACCTATATCGAACTAAGAATTAAATCTCTCCTCTGGGTACCTAACTTCATTAAAGTCGCCCAATATTATCCATAACCCATCAATCGAATTCTTTGCTTCTAACAACTCTTCCCACATCCTCCTTCTATTAGCTTTTAACGTTGATCCATAAACATTTACAATAACCATATCCACATCCTCCCCAGTAACCCTACCCTTTAGTATAATGTAATTTTGGTTTTTTACCTCGAGTTCCTTTTTGAAAATACGCGGATTCCACATTGACAAAAGGCCACCCGATCTACCATCCGCATCCATTTTTGTGAATTCAAAATCTGTGTTATCCCAGAATTTTCTTATCTTGTTTAATGGCAAATCCCTGAATTGAGTCTCCTGAATAGCCAAAAACGACAAGTTATACTTACCCAGAATTTCTCTAACTCCTGCTGCTTTCCCAGCCCCACCTGCTCCTTTAATATTCATAGATCCAAAATTCATTGTTGACCGGCATCCTCCTGATCTTCTGTCACTACTGTTTTTGCCATATCCTCATACTTTGTTAAATCAACTCCAATATAAAGCCCAGTTTCTGTTGTTGCTTCTACCTCCCTATTCACTTCCTGTTCGTTGCTGATTCTTGAATCGGGCTCATCATCACTATTTCCTGCTGTGACCCCTTCCTGATCTGCAACTAAACTCTCCTCTTCCCAATCTGAATTATACTCATCATCCACACAATCGTCATTTACTTCAACGCTGAAAAGCTCATCTTCAGTGAATCTCACCCTAACTTTATTTCTCCTTCTTTTGCCTTTACCTCTTTTAAACACAAATTTCTTTTTCGGTCTAGATCTTGAGTCGTCAGACACTTCGATATTTAGATCTGGGATCTTGTTTTTACCGACCGTATGTTGGGGTTTGAGACTATTTGCACGGGCCTCAGCTAAACTAACTCTTTTTCTCTTTTTTTGGGTTGTAGATAAGGGCCCAAATGTGTTAATTGGCCCATTTTGGTTTACCGCCTTAGGGGACCCATCCTCAGTAATTGGTTTCCCATTAACATTTGTTTCCTCGAGAATTGAGAAAGTCTGCGCATTTATTGGTGTTACCTCGTTCCACTCCTTGTCAACTTCTGACTTTTCGTTATCCAACCTTGACCTTTCCTCTTCCCTCATCTCAATCTCCTTTGGACTCTTTTCCGATTCATATTGTTCCGGTGCCGGAGCCGGGATTTCTTGATCCGTCGTCGGTGATTCATGTGTTGATTCTTCTGTCTCCATATTTGCTGTTTGAGCACTACCCCCTGAATTTGTCGTCGGAATATCATTTTGCTGAGACGAAGACATCCCATTACTTGTATCCACCTCATTCACAAATTCCGGAACCCATAACTGTTGGATTTCTGAGACCCAGACCTCGTACAGCCAATTTTTCCACCTCACAGTGATTTTCTCGTTGATCTCCGTATCGTTTTTTACTATGACACCCACCGTATCTTCATTGAAACAAAAATCTTTTTCATCTGCTTCAGACTTTTTTATCACTTTTCCAAATTTTTCTCCAATGCAGTCGAAAACGGCGTCGATCCAAAGTTGAAGTGGAACACCTCTAATTCTCAGCCATGCGATCCTCTCAAAGGGTATGAATTCCCCGTTCCATATTTCCCAGTTACCAAACCATACATTCCAGGATTCGTGTTCACCTTTAATCTTCATATTCATTTCTTCAATAGTATCAAAGATGACTAATAACTTCAGACCCCCCACATACCTGACCTGCGAGTCCTTTAAACCTAGTACTTTCTTCATAACATTTACTTTTCTGAGTGCTTCAACATTCAGTAGTTCACCTATCACTGATTTTCCCCTACACATTGTGTAAATTTTAGACTCATTTGCAAAAGTTAGCTCGTTTTCGTCTTCATGTTGTACTGATTTCCCAGCAGCCACATCTGCCCACGATAATCCTCGTTTGAGACATCCCTTTCTTGGAATCTCCATCCCTACTCCGCCTGTGTTTACTGGATATATGGTCTATCCACAATCCAACTATAGATAGTAGCTACATCGACATCTTTTGTTTTACCGTTTGAGTCTTTTAATTATTTTTCGAAACCAATATTTGATATTATTAAAGCATTGAAGTTGATTAGATTTAGTTCTTTTGAAGGTACTTTCAAACACTTTGGGTTTATTATTATACGAGAATTTATGTTACATGCATGACTTGTAAAACCTTGTATTAAAGTGACTTATTCTATTTTCAAAGTATATAAAAGCATGTTGAAAGTTATCTCTTTATAGAAGATTCTTCCATTCAATTTTGTATTATACTCTACTTTCTTATACTCTACTCTATATAATATTTGATATTTATAAACGTTTCGTTAGTTTTTAAATAATCTTAATATATTTGATTTGTTTTATAAAATATTTTTTCATAAAAAAATTATAACATTTGTTTTAGTGATTATTCTTTTACTTAGGATTGTTCATGCCAAAATTTGTCAATCAAATATGTAAACGGTATTTATTTTATATTTATATAGTTATTTTCAAATGATTTGAACCCAATTCAAATGTGCATTAATATTCAAAGAGTTGAGGTAACTTGAATTCTAAAGGATATGTTGTTGAATTGATAACACGAAGTTTGAGTTGATGAATTTTGTCTAGGAGACATATGGTTGATTAACGGTTAGAAAATGACATGCAGTAGTATAAAGAGTTAACTACTGTTTTTGTCCATGTAGTTTGTCAAAAATCACTATTTCAGTCTATTAGTTTAAAAATTGTGATTTCAGTCCATATGGTTTCACTTTCGTAACCATTTCAGTCCCTGTGTTTCACTTTCGTAACCATTTCAGTCCCTATAATTAACAGAATAATGGATTGAAATGGTTACGAAAGTGAAACCACAGAGACTGAAATGGTTACGAAAGTGAAACAACAGGGACTGAAATCGCAATTTTTAAACTAATGGACTGAAATAGTGATTTTTAACAAACCACAGGGACGAAAACAGTAATTAACTCTATAAAAAAAAGTATAATATATTATCAGCATATAAATTTCAGTGAATATCATTTGAATAGTTCATATTAGAGTAGGCGGGGTGGTCCGTGATGGCCACCCCATAACGCGTGATACCACCACAAACACCGCCGCCCCCACTATGGTCACACGTGATTTTTTAAACGCGTTGAATCCTTCACGCGTTGAAATGTTTGAAAAAATCGACCGTTGATGATTTTTGACCGTTATTTTAAACGATAATATTCACTAAAAAAAAACCTTTAAACCATTTATCTATTTATATCTCCATTTTACACACACCAATCTACATCTTTTAAACCATTTTAAACCCATTTCACACAATTTTTATATCTTTCTCAAATGGAATTCCCGACGGATTCGACGTTTCCGATGTCTAGCGATAGCGATACCGAGTCGTCTTCCGACAACGAGACGCTAAAATATTTTGTGTCGGTGTATAACGAACTTGATGCCGAGTCGTCCCGCCCAAAGAATAAGATGGTCGACCGTGATCGTATACGTGCCAACGAAGTTTTGGTGAACGATTATTTTGTGGAAAATCCGCTCTACAATGCCGAAACGTTTAGAGATCGGTTTCGTTTACCCAAAGAATTATTTTTAAAGATTGTTGGAGACATCGAAGCAAGCGAGGAATGGTTTCAAGAAGGTTACGATGTGAGGGGCAAACCAAGTTTCACGCCGATACAAAAATGCACGTTCGCCATTCGCCAACTAGCGACAGGTAACCCTCCCGATCAATATGATGAATACCTAGCTATGTCGGCCAGAACTTCACGTGAATATTTGCAATTTTTTTGCAACGCGGTCATTAAGTTGTATGCTAACGAGTTTTTACGTAAACCGACGAGCCACGACATCTCACGTATTTACGCCGCACACGAGGCTAGATGGCATTTTCCCGGGATGCTCGGTAGCATCGATTGTACACATATCGAGTGAAAAAATTGTCCAAGAGAGTTGCGAGGGGCGTATGTTAGGGGAGACATCAAAAGACCAACCATCATACTAGAAGTGGTGGCGTCGAATGATTTATGGATTTGGCATTCGTATTTCGGTGTTCCAGGTTCAAACAACGACAACAATGTGTTGCACACGTCGCCGTTGTTTCAAACCGTAACGGATGGTACCGCACCTTCCTCTCCTTTCTATGTTAACGGTCGACATTGCAGACGAGATTTTTTTCTTGTGGATGGTATCTACCCGTCTTGGTCTGTTTTTGTGAAAGCTCCCTCATTTCCTGTCAAGCCTAAAGAAATCGTGTTCAAAAAATTGCAAGAATCGGCAAGAAAAGATGTTGAGATGACATTTGGTGTTTTAAATGATAGATGGGGTATACTACACCGACCGGTTCGTGCGACGAACAAGAAATCAATACATAGCATAGTGTATGCATGTATCATATTGCACAATATGATGATCAAAGAAGACGGACGTGCAATATCCCCGGATTGGGTGCCGGATCCTCCTACACAAGATCAAGTTCCACAAAATATCCATCTAGAATTGCGTAATGAAGAAACTCACTTTCGGTTGAGATACGATTTAATCGAACTAGTAGGTTCTCTAGGTTTGGAGTTTCATGATTCGGACGAGGAGTAGGTTTTTTTTTAAATTGTGTGTTTCATGATTTCTAGTATGTTAAATTGAAGTAGTATGTTTTAAATTTAATGAAATTTATAATTTTAGTGTTTTATTGTTAATTTCTAATTTAAAATAAAAAATTAAAAAAATTTGAGAGTGATGGAATTGTATCACTAGTGACCACCCTCACTACATTTCTATCACTAGTGATAGAATATTGGGTGATGACATGGCATGAGTTGATTGGTGCTTGGTAGTGATAGAATTGTATCACTAGTGACTACCCCCTCCCCTTATAAAGAATATGATTTAAAAACTAGTAAATTTTATAAAATAATTGTACATGAAAGAACGTGTTCGAAGTTAGCAGATCTGCAGATGCATTGGTACTTGCCAATGAAGCTTTGTGTCCTTACTTTTAGTTTTGAAACTGATAGACATGGCATATTATTAATGATATATGACGATTAACCTTTTTTATAATTCCAGTAATAAAATTTAAAATGTTGAGCAAATAGGTGAGCAAACTAGTGGAATTCTCCCCGCAATATTGCGGGAAATGCATGCATTATGAAGTAAGAAGGTTTATTTATAATCGTATTTGTTAATAACATTTTCAGAAGAATATTTATACATTTTGTTGTGAAATAACGACCTATTAGCAACTAACATACAGATAAGAACAACGATTATATGTATTGTTGAGAGAAATATAGATTATGGAATTCGTATTCATTGAAATGTAATCATGCAATACAAAGAACCTCTATATATAGTGTTCTTACATTAATACAAAGGACATGAAGAGACGGGAGTTAGAATGTAGATAGTCATCATAATATAGTTTATTTATAACACTCCTCCTTGACTATCCACGTGATAAAATAAAACAATGTATTATACGCTTGGTAGTGTTGTCTCGTTAAAAACAGTGGCGGACTTACAATGATAGTAGGGGTAGCACGGGCAACCCCTCAACCCCGTCTCCGTAGTGTAAAAATACCCCTTAACTCCGTTTCCGTAGTGTAAAAATACCCCGCAACTTCGTCTCCATTATACAAAGGATACCCCTGGTCTAAAAAATAAAAAATTGGGATACCCCTAAAATTTTGGGCTAGTTCCGTCGCTGGTTAAAAACCTTACTAGGAAAACCCAACGGGACAAAACCTCAACTAAGGGAAAAAGAGGGCATCGCGCATTTTCTCCCCCTGATACTATTGGATCAGGTATTTTGCCTCATTAAAAACCTTACTAAGAAAACCCAATGGGACAAAACTTAGTTAAGGGAAAAGGAGTGCAACTTGAATAAGTCTCCCCCTCATTTTAACATGTATCCTTTAAGTGACGTGTGTCCATCTTCCTTGAAAGTCGAACAAAGCTTTTGTAGCCAATGATTTGTCACTTGATCCCTTAATGTGCAATCTTTTATGTTGAGCAATGGTGTATTTTGTTACATTCATGCATCTACAAGGCTAACCAAACTTGTTTTGATGGGTTAGTAATATATAATCAAATATCGTTTATACTTGAAATTAGGGGTGTGCATGGGTCGGTTTGGGTCGGTTTTGACCAAAAATCATAACCATAGCCGCGATGTCGGTTATTGGATAACCATAACCGATCGGTTATGGTGGTTATGGTTATTCGGTTATAGCGGGTCGGTTAGGGGTGGTTAACCATGTATTTAGCTAAAAATAGCTTAATTTTTTTAACATGAAATAAATTGTTATTGCATATTTGTATATATTAGTATATTATATAGTATTTAAAAATACATATAATCTATAATATTAATACCAATTAGTATCGAATATTCATATAAAGTGATATGATACTTTCCATAAATTCAAATAAACATTCAATCAAAACCACAAAATGATATGAAAACCCCATAAGTACTAAAAATCTTTAGTCAAAACATCAAATATTAAAAATATGATGAAAAGTCCTAAATCCTACAAAGATTTATTACATGTCGGTTCGGTTTGGTTATGTTGGGTATGGGAAAACTGATAACTATAACCGACCCGCTACTTTCGGTTTTCAAAAAAACCATTAACCGACCCACCGGTTTTTTATATGGTTTGGTTTTATAGGTTAATTCGGTTATGGTTCGGTTAATTCGGTTTTTTGCACACCCCTACTTGAAATATTTCTTTGAATTCATTCCAATGTCTTTTCGCTTGACAAAGGTTATATCATGACAATAAGCTCAAGTGAAAGATATTATAACCATACATAGCTAAAGAAAACATATTAGTGCACTTATGCATTTAACGATAGTACTTCTAGAATGGGAATCTTTACTTTGGTAAGAGATGATAATAGGCATTTTTTATAACAAATGACTTAACAACCTTTAAAGTTAAACTATGTTCATACTAAAATATCCAAACATCATCTTCTAGATGTACTTGAGGGATTGGTAAAATATAATTACATATATACTCGAACTGCAGTTCGAGTAATAATTAGATCATGCCAAGGTCATTGAAAAATTCTCCCTCTAAAAGCTCGAAAATTTCTCTCGATGATGCCTAGACATCACTACTGTAAATTGCGATTATAGTGAACTTTTAAAAGTAGAATGTTGATAGAACATGGCTAGTTTAATCAAACTTATATTCATCTTTATGTAAATATCTCGAGTTGTACAACACTCTACCCCAACAATTTTAGCCCATACGTATTTTGTCAACTTCATATAGTACGTTCTTGAGGTTTTTATATCAATGCTTCTGGCATTATCAATCCATGAGGGAATTCTGTTCATCTTATCCAAATATACACGTGCATTCACTCTTCATGAGTTTTGCTACATAAACTTACCCATATAACACATAGATATCTATATGATATGCAAAAATGTCATGAGCACTTGCTTTTATCTTCAAAATCCATATTGTACCATGCATGTACACTATTTATTGAGATATCACAATCACTGGGTACAAGTTTCTATGTACGTTTCTTGGTGCACAAGTATTACATGATGTTTCAGTTAACTTTTAAGCACCCAATTGCTTTAGAAACTCATCAGAAGTTTCAATTATATCCAACATGTAAAAAATCATAACCTATTCAAAATCCGAATATGTATACAATGATCACATTGTTATCGAGAACTTACTTTACATGACCTACATAATTTAATCTTTCGGGACTTTCATGTAAACTCTCAGTATCAAGTGATACATAACATTCATAAGACTAATATCAATTCTCTCTTTATATTACCAGACTAATAAAATATTGGAAAGTCAATGCATCCACCACTGGAGAATATGTTTCCTCATAATCAATCATAGGTCTTTGTGAAAATTCTTGTGGAACCAATTTTGACTTATATCACTTAATTTGATATTCACATAATTCGCGTAAAAAACACATTTGTATCCAACATATTTTACAACTTCAGTTGTATGCACTGTTGGTCCAGAAAATTTCCATTTCATTAGAGAACTAAACTCTGCCTTATTTGCGTCTTTCTATTTTTTTGGCCAATCATTTCTTAATATTCATTCATAGGCAGATCTTAAATCTTGATCCTCGTCACTTAATCATTTTAAGCGCTACATTATATACAAAAGTATAATGACGTCGATTTTTATTTCGATTCCATACATATCTTAGACATGATACAACTTATCGAGACATCTTTATTTTCAGGTACCCGAGGTTCTTCTTGAACCACCATGTCTTTGTCTCTTCAGGAGATCTTATTACTATAATCTCGACTTGACCATCTTAATTACTTGCTCCGATTTTCGGGGAATTTTATTATTGGAATCAACTAATCTACCACGCTTTAGGCGTGCAATAGACTCATTACAAAAATATGTGGTTATCCTCTTGGGACACAAATATAACTTAGTCACTCTATTTAGGTCAGTGAACTTGTCTGGTAATTTGTTCTTTAATATTGATTATACTTTAAACTTCTAGTTCATAGTCTAAGGATCAAGATGACATGATAATTCATTTCACTTTTCACTTTCCAACTGCTTGTTATCTCCCCCTAATGTTGGGAACATTCATTCATTAAAGTGAAAACCAATGAGCCATAAACGAATTTCTCACTAATGGCTTTAAGTATTTAATCATAGACGATTATTTATACCCAACATATTCTCAAACTTTTTAGAAGTCCCATCTTTGTGCGGTGTGGTGGATGAGTTTCAATGTATGTAGCACAACCAAAATCTTTGATGAGACATCTTTGGTTCCTGACCAAAAACCAACTGTATGGGGAGAACTTTAACTTATTGGCTTGATGTGAATTGATGGTACTATATATAAAATTACATGTACCTAAATGAACTTTTGCTCCTCTCATGATCATTGGCTTTGTAACCAATAGTATATGTTTAGTGATCATCTCAACAATAACACTTATTCCAATGATCGTTAATAACTTGGGAATCAAATTCACTATTATCAAATAAATATACTAATCTGGATTAATATGCTTGCTATCGCATTAGCTAAGCCACACTCACATAAGCTTCAGGTTGTGGATTTGATAACCAATTAGATGATGCATCGATTTAAAACACTAACTGGTATCATGTTGGGATATGCATATCCTTTAGTCGCTTCCAGAATATTTAGGTATACACACCCTCATTTATTTTGCAAATATATAATTTCCCTTGAGAGCAAACATTACATGCTAATTATTATCTTGAAGAATCTTCCAGTTCCTTCCAGTTCTTCAATATATTTCACATCATCAATGACTCGGGATAGTCTGACCGGTCATGCCATTGAATTAAATAATCTCGATCCATAAACTTCTGGTTTATGATCAGATATGTTTTAGTTGTAATCGTGTTTGTTCAATACACGATAGGAAGTATGAGAGAATAATGTAATATTATTTCAATATTCATGGTATAACATGTTTCACATGTTTTATGTTCGTATAATCACTCCCTATGGGTGCCACTTTTTGTGGTTGATTTCAATATTAAAATGGTTGTCACCATGAGGATTATTACAATTTCCTCAGTTACCATGATCATGACCTTTATAACGATCATTGTATAGTCATTGCACTATTAACATGGTTGATCTTATTACATGATCATCATAACAATTTCCTCAATTACCATCATCACGAACTTTACACCAATTATTATATCATTACATTCTATTCAAGGAATAGATTATACCCATAAAACATTCATGGTGGTATCATTACAATTTTCTTAGTTATGTATATGATCATAACCTTTGAATTGATCATTATATCATCACATTCACATCAGGGAATGGATTAGAACCACAGAACTTTCATACTTGTTGTTTCAAACTTTATATATATTCTTTAACAATTAGTGATATTTGACGATGGAAATTGTTTTGCTAAATGGATTATGATATATATTTTTCTTATCACATGATATAAATCGAGATGTAGTTATATAACTGAGACATTTATACTTATCGGTTTAAAATCTTACAAGCTTCGATAAACTCATAACAAGCTTTGAGAAGTTAGACACTCCAGGTGTCTTTTTATATAAACCTTGACCACAATTCAATCCTTTTTATAGCTTGTGATCATATACCATAACCCTGGTCACTTTGATGTCCCCATCCAAATTTATAACATACGGAACATAATATATACATTAGATTAGACAATGCATGACTATATAACATATCACCAAATAAATAGGTTATGATACAACCTTATGAAATAAGATTTTTTTCATTACTTGTAAGAAATATATAATTTTTTTTTGTATTAGCTTATCACGATACAATAAATCAAAAGCATATTTCTTATACATATATATATATATATATATATAGGGGATGGATCATGAGAAAACTAGTTTAAATGAGAAAACCAAAAAACTAACAAAAAAACCTAAAAACATACCAATTTTTTTTTTTTTACAATTTTTTTTTTAAAAATTGCTACTTTTTATGTATGGAAAAAAAATTTCAAAAATTTTTTTTTTTTTTTTTTTGTTGTACTGCACATGTGCACTAATACATAAAGCTTAAACCACTTAACCCACCCCCCACCGACACCCCCCAAAAACCTAAACCCCCCACCCCCTACCCCCCCAAAAACCTAAATTCACCCTCCCACCAAAAGCCTAACCCCCCCACCCCCCAAAAACCTAAACCCCCCCCCCCCCACCCCCTCACCCTCCCGAAAACCTAAAACTAAACCCTAAACATAAACCCAAAAAAAACCTAAACCCCCCACCCCCACCCCCCAAAAACCTAAACCCCCCCTCCCCCCCACACCCAAAAACCTAATCCTAAACCTCCAAAAAAACTAACCCTAAAAGCTAAACTAGACTCAAAAAGCTAATTTTAAGCATGTAATGCAATAAAAAAACCTAAACCCCCTCCCCCCACACCCAAAAACCTAATCCTAATCCTAAACCTCCAAAAAAATTAACCCTAAAAGCTAAACTAGACTCAAAAAGCTAATTTTAAGCATGTAATGCAATTGTAGTACATGTTATATTGCACATGTGCACTACTATAATAATAGTATTGAAAACAAGACGACACCATAAATCTTTTTTTATGTCATAAAAAATATGCTCGAATATACTTGAATGAAAGATACATAAATTTGTGATCTTATGGTGTCATTTTTGTTTTAAAATGATAACGTATGGAGAAATGGGAAATGTTTGAAAAGTTATATATTTTTTTTCCAATTTTACCCCTCCTTCATTAAAAGTCCTCCCCTCCTTCATTAAAAGTATCCCCCTCCTTTTTAGTGCTTTTTTGGTTAGTTTTTTGGTTTTCTCATTTATATCTAGTTTTCTCATGATCCTCTCCCTATATATATATATATATATTTAGTGTAACTTGAAACATATAAATACGTAATCATTAAGTTCTTACAATGTTTTAGTAGCATATAATAACATATGATCGAGTATGTCCACTCTTTTTTATATAAATTATGTTAGTACATATAATATAAAAGGTTTCACGAGGTTCTCAATGTTAGATTAATTTACTCGTATATCATCTTTTCCATACAAGCATTTCAAATATTAAAATATAAACAAGAATATGATAACATTCACAAATATTCATAGAAACTATTATGAAATTTTCAACATTATAGCATGTACTTATATAAAATTTATTATAACAACTTTAATAAACTACAACAATGACCTTGGAATGTAATATTAAAATCAATACTACTACCCATAATTTTTTTTTCTTCAACCACAAATAACAACAATAATTCGGTAGAAATTTCGGCAGCGTAACGTTTAATCAACCCGATTTTATTAGCTTCCAAATCATACCGAAAGAGCATACATCATCTAAGCTCTAGGAGAGAACACGCATTCGATTTCCTCTCAAATCCTGAAATTTCCAAACTTATGAGCTAGAGCGCATGACACTACTATTTATATGGCATACTCATGCGCTCCTACGTGCATAGGACTCCTGCGTGCGTAGGACTCCTGCACAGGTTCATATCATGCGCTCATATCACTCTTAAACACACGTATATCTATACAATATTCAACACACGTATAGCTTATTCGCACAGTAACAGACACAAAAAAATGCACCAACACATACCTTAAAAAAGAAACTTGACAAAAACATTTTATAAATAAAACAAAGTTTTTTTTAAACAAAAACATCCTATAAATAGAAATACGCCAAAGTCTGGTTAGCTATGTACAATTAATTTTTTATAGTCATACGTTAACGGTGAATGTAGAGCATTTACATGAAGTAATTTTATATAATAACAAAGTTTTGAAAGCTCTTATTAACGGTTCAAGTTACCTAATGTTTCATGACTTACATCTGCGGTTTTCATCATTATTTAATATTGTTTGTTATGATCATAAGTATAGACCATATATTCATACTAGTAGATGCCCCGCCCGTGTTGCGGGGTGATGGCCGAATAATTCTCAACCAATTAAAAAAAGACTAATATAATTTTGCTAGGGAAAAAAACCAAAAACGATGATAAGACCGTAGTAAACCAATTAAAACAAAAAACTTTTATAGTTTTGGTAAAAAAAAAACTAAAACGATGGGAAAACGTAATTTTTAACTGAGGGCGAAATCATAAATTTAATTCGGGGATAAATTGTAAACTAAATGGACCAACGGGGGAGTGCCAGGAAGTTGCCGACACGACTGTAATTTTACACTGGGGGCAAAATTGTAATGTCACAAGGAAAACAAAACAAAAACGATGGGGAAAATGTAAAGTTAAGTTGAAGGTAAAATCGTAACTTGTTTGTGAGAAAAAAAACTAATGGCGAAAGTATCAATTTATACGGGGCAAAATCGTAATTTTTAGCCGATGGGAAAATTACAATTTTTTGCCGGAGTAAAAGCGTAAATTTATTTTTAAGCGTGGGCAAAAACATAACTTTGAACTGATGGCAAAATCGTATATTTAAGGGAAAAAAACTAATGGCAAAACTGTAAACTGAAACGGGTCAAATTCGTAACTTTTTACCGGGGGAAAATTGAAATATTTAGCTGGGAGCATAAGCGTAAATTTATTTTTAAGCGGAGGCAAAAACATAATTTTTAACTGATGGCAAAATCGTAATTTTAAAGGGGGGATAAAATCGTAAATTTGTTGGGCCAGCCTGGCACTATTGAAGTTGCCGCCCATTTTGATCAATAAAGGGCCTGACCTACTGAATTCTGACGTCATCAACTTATGTTTGTAGTAGTTGATAATGAGTAATTTATGTCGTTTAGGATAATAATAGTAAGGGCGTGCGGAGTGGCTCGGTAAACCACTCAGCAAACCCAATTACCGAAGTGGCAAACCAATGCCAACCCCTTGCCGCATGAAGTGTTTGACGAAATGGGAGTGAAGTCGGTAAGGCTTCACCGATGCGGGGAAAGGAGGAAGGAAAGAGAGAAGGGGGTGTGGGGTGGGGTCCATTCCAATCTCAACCAATCACATCTTTTTCCTTTTTTTTATTTAAAAAGTTTACCACTTCACCAAATGTTTAAACCATTGCCAACACTTTTCAGCAAAGTTTAAACACTTTTGACTGATTGACATGGTGCGCTCTGATTGGTCGGTTTTTTGGTTTACAACTCCAAAGTGTTTAACCACTCCTTACACCCTAAGGGTATAAGGTGTGGTAGTCGGCAAAGGGTGGCAAACGGGTTTGCCGATCGGCAAACACCACCGCCGACCCGATGCCGACGCGGCAAGGCAACACGATCGGGGATGGCATGCCGATTCGGGGAAGAAGATGATTGAGAGAGAGAGAGAGAGGGTAATGTGGGTGGGGTCCATTCTTATCTCAACCAATCACACCTTTTTCTCGTTTAAAAAAATAGTTTACCACTTCACCAAGTGTCTAAACCATTGCCAACACTTTTCACCAAAGTTTAAACACTTTTGACTGATTGACATGGCGCGCTCTGATTGGTCGGTTTTTTGGTTTGCCACTCCAAAGTGTTTAACCACTCCTTACACCCTAATATGTATCTTTTACTTGAATTATTAAATTGGTTCCATAGCGTTGAATTAAAGTATTCAAGTTGTGTTGTTTTTATTGGTTGCAGAATTCAAATTTTGGATTGATAATTTGTGTATTATTGGATTAAAGTATATGGACGTGTACAAATTTCGGCTATTTTAGTATTATATATTATTATTGTTGTTAATAAGGTTGTGGGTAAATTTACGGGTTGTTTGGAAAATTTTGAATGGTTAAGTGCTGAAAGAAGTCTGAACCATTAAATGCTGAACTAGTAAGAGGTCTGAATCATTAAGATGCAGCATAATCCTTAACCGTTCAAAGGTAAATGTCTGACCAATTCAGATTAGAGATCTTAACCATTCAGACTTAGTATAATGCTTAACCATTTAGAGGCAAATGTCTGAACCATTCAGACATTCACGTGCGTGCGTATGGTTATATTTTTAGATATATTTTTCTCCTTTTACTCGCAAATTCAAGTTTTAAATTTATAAAACACGATATAATACTATCAGTCTACACACACGTTAGGGCAAGTGCACCCATCACGGACGTAGTATAGTGATGGCAAGATACCGAGGTCGTCCAAGGACACAAGAGCTTTTAATACCGGCTTATTGTTAACGTCTAATCTAACCAAATTTTGATGAAAAGATTTTTAAAGTTATAAAAAGATAAACTAAAAACCAAAAATAAAATATACGAAAAACAGATACACAAGAAGGTATCACTTGGTTCCAACTTCTCTTTTATGTGTCCTTAATGATTTACGCACTTTGGACATTTTAAGAGATTATCTTTAAGTTATAGTAGTAGGCCCCCCTTCCAGGCAGCGTTACCCTCAACCTATTGGCCTGATTCAGCAGACATATAGTCCCGCAAGGTTGGATTCTTGAAAGATAATTAAGTTATTAATGCGAAAAGTAGTAGGCCCCCTTCCAGGCAGCGTTACCCTCAACCCTTTGGTCTGAGTCAGCAGGGATACAGTCCTCGCAGGGTTGGTTTAAAGTTTTAATAGCAGTTTATAGATAAGGGATTCAAGCGGTTTCCTACTTTCTTTTGGGCCGCCCAGTAACGCCTAAACTGTGAAGTAGTACTAAGCTTGAACCAGATTCTCGCAGGATCTATACACTGAACGAGACATAGAATTATCCAACCACCCTTCTAACCCCCTTCCAAGTAGTTAACGCGCTTTATATAGACCGTAAAGACACGAATATGTGAATCAACAACATATGAAGAATGGTTAGATAAATTCGCCTTAAAAAAAAACTAGTTATTAAAGTCATTAATACATGCCCAAATAAAAAGGAGCTGAATATTGGAAATTAAAAAGAGATACATAAAAGATTTGTCTTCAACAAGTGATGTAAAAGTTTAGCCAAGCATGACCTTTGTTTGACAAGAACTCTTATGACCGATCTTGGATTCCGAGACTACTACACACTCTAAATGATGGAAGATGCATGATGGTGGTGGATGATGGTGGTGGAGTGGTGGTGGAGTGGTGGCAAGTGTGAGAGAAGTGGTTTGCCAAGGGATAGATTGGAATGAAACCAAGCACCCCTATTTATAGCTGGAGTAAGACGTCCAACACGGCCCGTGCCCGCCTGGAACGGCCCCGTGGCCTTCAATTTATCTCCTCTTTATTAACTGCAGTGTCAGACCTCGTACTAACACGGCCCCGTGTGTCAACGGCACGGCACGTGGCCTATGTACTTGTTGTACTATCTCAGATTCTGTGAATCTTAGAGTTGACCACGTCCCGTGTTGTCTCAACACGGCCCCGTGCTAATCTTCTGATTTGTCTTTTGTTGTTGTCTTTTTCTTCTGCAGAGAATTTCAATTGGGCACGGCTCCGTGCCATATCTTCCGATTCTTGTTATTTTATTGGTTTGGATGTGGATGTGGATGGGGGTTTGGCGAGTTGCGTCAATCCTCCTTCTTTGTATTTATGTTTGTTTTTGCTGTCATTTTGCTTCTTTTGTGCGTTTAAGCTCTTTTGACCTTGTAAATTTAAAAGGAACGAAGAAACAAGCTTTTTCCAATTTTAGTACCGAAAAATGGTTGATTTTACACCGTATTTGATATAATTTATATGTTGTATTTTACGCACATCAACATCTGCTCGCGAAACAAATAGTATGAACCATTAAGTGCTGAATCATGAAGAGGTCTAAACCATTAAGAACTCAATTAAGAGGTAACAACCCCTTACTTTTGATATTTTTTAATGAAAGTTTCTTATGGTTTAAAAAACCTGGCTCTTCATATGGAAATTCTAGAGACTTTCTTTGTATGCCTGTGACCTTATTGGTTCTACGACTATTTTTGTAATGGGTTGTATAGAATAAAATGTTAAAACCCGGAATGGGTTATGGTTCGTAACATACATCATAATTGATTTGGATATTAGCCGGACACCCAACGCAACGCACGGACATTCCTGCTAGTTTAACTTATTTGACAACGATAAGATGAAATTTACTTTAACATAAACACTACCATATAAATATATCTATTTTTTTCCTCGTGATTTTCTTATAGATGATTATTGCAATGAACATTATAAAGAGAGTTACCTATACACACAATCCTTGTCATTTTTTACCATCTTGTAAATACTATCTTGTTGATAACCTTAACGACAATATTGTTAGTTGTTAAAATATTGTCCTTACCTTGATTTAACCTAACTAAGATAATTAACTCAGTTAGGTTAAAAGCACATAAAATGTTACATAACATTATGTTTTTGGACATAATCTGTAATTATTTTTTTAAAGCTCACGTTTTATAATCTGTGTAATACATAAAAGATACAAAGTGTAATTATATATACTTTTAATTTGCAACAAGTTTGAGCATTAGGTATTTGTACCTTATGCTTAATTGATGTTTTATGCTTATAAGAGTAGTACTCTTCTTGTACCATCTGTATTCCACGTTGCTTGCTACATAAAAGGACACCACCGCTTCATAAAAAAAATGAAGGCGGCCACGGTGATTTCATCTATGCCCATCACGGCGATTTGGATTCGGTCTGAGAAAACCCAACAGATTACCGGCGTCTAGGGCCAGTCAACAACGACGGTGATTCGATTGTACAATTTGACTGGTTCCGACGAGTAGGTGAGGGTTTTGCTCGGAATCCAATCGCTACAGAACTCAAAGTTAGTGAGTAAGGTAAACCTGACCATTTCAAGCTTTGTTCTTTTCAGTTGTATAATTTTTATCAACAAGTGATGTTCAATTTTGTTGATGATTATGATGATTTGTAAGGGTTGTATAGATGAAATCGGACAAGAGGGGAACAGTGATGGTTAAGATGGGATATGTTGGTGACCGACGGTGATGAAGAAGTTGCCGGAAATGAAGAAGCCTAATTAAGTAATCGACAGCCATAGTTCGGTCCTCTGAAAAACCTAATAGACAACCATAGGTCTGCTTCTCTCTTCTTTAAGTTTTCTCTGTATGAAATTCGTTATTATATAACAATAATGCCTTGAGTTTTCAGTAGGAAGAGAGAGGTGGATTTGACAGTATTAAAGGTTGTTGTTGCTGAAGGTTGTTGTTGCGGATAATGAACAAAATGATAATAACACAAAGTACAAGTGTTGGTGTACTTAATTATATGGTTTAAAAGAATGATAACTATTGAGGATGTCTAGAAATCGATAAGTGTTGGTATTAATTATATGGTTCAAAAGAATGGTAATTAATTAATCGACACATACTGCAAGGAAGATTGCAACTTTTTCTATACTATGAAATAAGTTAGGATTGTTCTTATTCATTTGGGCTTATTTGAAATTTGCATTGTATTTGATTTAACTTTACTCAACAGTCCACGATGTGATTAGAAAGGTATTAAAAGTCAACTTATGCAAGTTTGGTTATTTGTTTTATAACCTTTAAACATACATGGTGCAAGAATGTTGGAACATATTTGTTTGAGAGTTTGAAGTTACTTGCTTGAAGTTCCATTTTTTAGGCCAACACCAGCACACAATTTTTGCCTAATTTTAACATCCTTTAATTTGAATGTATGTTTTTAAAGGACCCAACCGATAAAAATTGGCAATGACAATTACATATCTCAATGGAAATAAAAATGAGCGGGTTGGTGCAAACAAAATCTGTAGTTTCAAATTATGGATTGATGTTGCACGAAATTTGAGAATAATCTATATATATTTTGTTTAATCATTTCTTGCTTTCTCAAATTTGATGGTAGTTGGCTTGCTGGTAAATAACCCAACTTTGTTTTGTTTTAAATAGCCCGACTCTCCGGCAAGGTAAATAATCTGACTTTCCTTGCTTTCTCATAATTGATGGTGGATGGGTTGCCGGGAAACCGCCACTCTGTGTGCATCATAATGTGACAACCCGCACTAAACCAGGTATCCGTACAACTTAATTAATGGTTAATTACTACTTGATTACTGTGCTTGTTTGAAACTAGCTGATAAACTGCTACCTGCATATTGATACATGCACTTACTTGCATCATACTTTATTTGCTGTCACTACATTATTTACATACTGGACCCTAGTGACAAACATGATGCACAAAAAGCACAGTAGCACTAAACGGATACACAGTGAACATGCTGATATAACCAGCATCAGGCAAATACTGCCTCTAAGGCCTGTTAAGAGCCTCATATATTTTGGCTACACTGGTAGTGAGTGTAGGGATATAAGGGTTGTGGTACCGCGTCGCGTCTCTAGAAATAAGATACACTGATTCGGATGTGCCAAAACGTACTTTAAGTACCAAACACAGCACTTTAATAATTAATCCAGCTTCTAGCTGACTAGTAAAGTGCCAAAATATGGGAAAAATATTACTAGACACTTTTTAAAGTGTTGGAAACGAGATGTGTCACTAAAAATAACAATAACGACACTTTAAAGCTTTTGTAACGCTTTAACGGATTACTATCCAACCGGACACCCGGACTTTACCTGGAACATGAAAATATTATTATTTTCACTAATTATATTTCTCTGAGCCAGTTAGGGTCCCTGATTACCCTAACACCCGTTAAAACACACTACATACTACTAACTAAGTTAAACACCTATATTACTTAACTTAACTTAACTAATCACTCCCTAACCACCTAGTTTAAATCGAACCAACCCCCCCACCCCTTTCATAACCGGCCCCCTAACTAGGGGAACACACATGGTACTTGTGATTTGGTTAATCTAGATTTGCCTAATATCTTAGAGACATATTAACCATTGGGTAATAACACTCTAATTTGCTTATAAATACTAGAGATTACACACATTAATCTTTCATCACAAATCACCAACTTAATCACTCTCCCTCTTGCTCTCTACCTCTCGGCCGAACACCCCACCCCCCATACACCCACCTTCGGCTCTTGATCACTACATTCCATCATCATACACACTTCACAAGTCGCATATTAGGAGCCTCGGAGCAAGCGGAACACGAAGGACCTCTACCGTTAGCTTTTATCCACGCGTTTTTCATCAAAGATCTTCCCTAGCCTTGAGCTAGAGGTATAACACTTAAAACTTGTTCTTGAACATATCTAAAGTGGTTAAAAGGAATATTGTCGGTTAAATATCGTTAACATACATTTCGAAGCATTAAAGTCTAGTAAAAACTATAAAAGTGGTGGTTAATAGCTTACAACTTGTGTAAAAGTTGTAGTATTTGGAATTTGTGTTTATCTAGACCCGATCTATGATGTGGTAGCTCGGATCTCCGTTTAACCCGACTTTGTAAGATCTTGGATCTTCACATAAGCTCGTCTTTGGGTTACCACAAGGGTTAAAAGGCGAAACTCTACCACACAAGACACATGAACTTGTGTAAAATATTTTACTTGTGTAAAAGAGATTTAACTTGTACATTGGTGTTTAAAACTAGCGGATCTACGTATCTGCAAGTGGTATTTTTGAAGAACCACACATTAAAGAAACCATGTATTTTAAAGAAAGGATCTTACACTAACAAATGTGATACTTTTATAAACCACAAGTGTGTAAACACTTGTGAAACGAAAAGATCCGACAAATAACTATTTTTAGGAAAAATGACTAGAAGTTGTAAAGACGGATTTCTCTAAACACGAGGTTTTTACAAGAATAAAGCTACTTTATATAAAGATCTACATATATAAAGGGGATTTACATTATAGATGCGGAAAAACTACAAGTTCATGCGATTATGCGATTTACATACTTATCGACTAGTTTGATGTGTCGGAAATTGTTTGATTGAATAAAGAAGTTGTTGAATTGATTTGTTAAAAGAAAATGATACGCTTGAAAGCGTGGCCACCTCCAGTTACAGAGGAAACTCTGGCGAAATTTTCTAAAAAAACCTAACACTTAGGCTTATTTACACAACAAGTGTTAGAACTACTTTTGGACATATTTTCGAAACATAAAATTTCGCCATGACTTTAATTACTAAACATTCGGAGGTGGGATTTTCACAAGGGTTAACGTGATAAATATATTTTGTCACAACACTGTTTATGATTATTTTGTGAGAATACATAAATATTATTTTAGGGTAAAAATAATATTTACAAGCGTTAATGATTCCAAAACTTTGCGAACGCTTCCACATTAACATATAAGTTACACCGGTAATTACATTACCACACGATTATTAAAACGTAACTTACGCACATGTATTGTATCCCCCATCCTTGGGAAGAAGTATAACTACCAAGTGTATACAGAACATAAACACGAAATAGTTGTCTAACTATTTCCCAAAGACATAAACTGTAAAGCTAAGGCACGGCCGTCCGCCTAATAGAATTAGCACTTGTAGGTCGTTGCACAGCTTACTGTATTGGAGACACTTGGTAGAGACGCGCATTCACGGTGAGTTCATGTCCCCCTTTTCTCTAACTGTTTTCAGTTTTCATAACTGCGGGGGTGAAATACATGTTACTTTGTTTACAAGTACTTTATACACGGTATGATTTACGTAAGGAGGTTTAGATCATGTGAATGGGTAGTTAGAACACCGAGGGACTCGAGCGGTAGATCTATCTGGGTGTAGCGAGCCCAGCTCTAGGCCCAACAGAACGGATACACAATGAACATGCTGATATAACCAGCATCAGGCAGACACTGCCTCTAAGGCCTGTTAAGAGCCTCACATATTTTGGCTACACTGGTAGTGAGTGTAGGATATAAGGGTTGTGGTACCGCGTCTCTAGGGATAAGATACACTGATTCGGATGTGCCAAAAACGTACTTTAAGTACCAAACACAGCACTTTAATAAATAATCCAGCTTCTAGCTGACTAGTAAAGTGCCAGAACATGAGAAAATAACACTAGACACTTTCTAAAGTGTTGGAAACAAATTGTGTCACTAAAAATGTTAATAATGACACTTTAAAGCGTTACAAAAGGCTTTAACGGATTACTATCCAACCGGACACCCGGACTTTACCCGGAACATGAAAATAGTAATATTTTCACTATTTATAATTTTCTGAACTAGTTAGGGTCCCTGATTACCCTAACACCCGTCACATCACGCCTTATATAACTAACGAGGTTAAACACTTAACTTATCTATTTAACCTAAACTATATCCTAACTGTCTAGTTGTAACCGAACCAAGACCCCCCCCCCCATTGTTCACGGCCCCAACTAAGGGGGACAATACTTGGTACTTGATTATTATTTTAATCTTCTTTGTTGGTTATCTAACTAACACTAAGACCTTTGGATAATACACCATTATTTTCCTATATATAACACTAACCTACTAGAGATTATTACCACTTAACAAATCAACAAAATCAAACTCTCTCCCTCCCACCTAGCTCTCGGCCGAACCTCACACACCCACCCATCATACTTTCAAGTTTCAATCTTACAATTCCATCATCATACACACTTCAAGGGTCACATATTAGGAGCTTTGGTGCGCTCGGAACGCGAAGGACCTCTACCGTTAGCTTTTATCCACCTCTTTTTCATCAAGATTCTTCCCTAGCCCCGAGCTAGAGGTATATTGTTTAAAACTCATATTTAAGCATATCTAAAGTGGTTAAAAGGAAGTTTGTCGGTTAAATATCGAAAACATACGTTTTGATGCTTTAAAAGTCTAGTAAAAACACTAAAATGGTGGTTAATGACATATAACTTGTGTAAAAGTCGTAGGACTTGAAATATGTGTTTATTGAGACCCGATCTATGATGTGGTAGCTCGGAACATCGTTTAACCCGACTTTGTAAGATCATGTATCTTCACATAAGCTCGTTTTTGACTAAATACAAGGGTTAAAGGTGAAACTCTACCACACAAGATGCATGAACTTGTGTAGAAATATTTTACTTGTGTAAAAGTAATTTAACTTGTACAACGGAGTTTAAAACTAACAGATCTACGTATCTGCAAGTGGTATTTTTGAAGGACCACACATTTAAGAAATCATGTATTTTAAAGAAAGGATCTTACATTAACAAACATGATTTTACAAACCACAAGTGTGTAAGCACTTGTGAAATGAAAAGATCCGACAAGAAAATAGTTTTGTCAAACGTGGCTAGAAGTTGTAAAGACAAGTTTTCTCTAGAAACGGGGTTTTCACTAAAACGGATTATTTACACACAAGATCCACCAAAAGTAAAGGGATTTACTACTTGTTTTTAGACAAACCACAAGTTTGTGTATTTTTACGATTATGTCCATATTTGACGAGTTTAAATGTTGAAAGATTGTTTGAAATTGTTGGGAACAATTGTTGATTTGATTATTAAAAGAAAATGATACGCTTAAAAGCGTGGCCACCTCCAGTTACAGAGGAAACTCTGGCGAAATTTTCCTAAAAACCTAACACTTAAACTTATTTACATTACAAGTGTTAGAACTATTTTCAACATACTTTCGAAACATAAAATTTCGCCATGACTATATTTTACTAAATATTCGGAGGTGGGATTTTCACAAAGATTAACGTGATAAATATATTTGTCACAACACCGTTTATGATTATTTTGTGAAAATACATGAATATTATTTTAGAGTGAAAATAATATTTACAAGCGTTAATGATTCCAAAACTTTACGAACGCTTCCACAAACATATAAGTTACACCGGTAATTACATTACCACAAGATTGATAAAACGTAACTTACGCACATGTATTGTATCCCCCATCCTTGGGAAGAAGAATAACTACCAAGTGTATACGGAACATAAACACGAAATAGTTGTCTAACTATTTCCCAAAGACATAAACTGTAAAGCTAAGGCACGGCCGTCCGTCTAATAGAATTAGCACTTGTAGGTCGTTGCACAGCTTACTGTATTGGAGACACTTGGTAGAGACGCGCATTCACTGTGAGTTCATGTCCCCCTTTTCTCTAACTGTTTTCAGTTTACTTAACCGCGGGGGTGAAATACATGTTACTATGATTTACGAGTACTTTACAACGGTATGTTTAACGTAAGGAGGTGTATTACGATCATGTGAGTGGATAGGAACAACATGGGGCCATTAGTCCTCATGGAGGGACCGAGGGACAGGAGCGGTAGATCTATCTGGGTGTAGCGAGCCCAGCCCCCGGCCAAACTAGAAACGGATCGTGGGGTGACTTTGTCCACATACTTTGCCGTGGCGAAATCTGCTAGGTTTGAGTCTCCCTATTTGCACTTCACATATGTCAGTGGCCTTGCAAACCATTGGTGATCACAAGTCCTCTTACACTGCTACATACCACAACTATTTTTATACTCACAAGTGTTTTACATACTCACTTACATATGAACTCGCTCAACATTATTGTTGATTTTTCAACTCACATGTATTTCAGGAAATTAAACGGATCTGGCACGGTATGGAACGTTTTCCGCTGCACTTGTCATGGAGTCATCAGGGTTTAGGGGATGTGTCTCTTTCCTGGACAAGACACAGTCCTTAAACCACGTTTATGTTATATTATAAGTTGTAATGTTGGTTGAACAAGGTTATGGTTGTTGGTTAAAACAATGGTACTGTATTTTGTTTTTCAAAACTTAATGGATGACTTGCATGGTTTTTAATTCATATAGCTTGTTATGGTTAAGCTATGGTATTAAGAAGTCACACCAACATTAACCACGCTTCCGCAAAGCCAGGGTGTGACAGCTTGGTATCAGAGCTCTGATCATAGCGAACTAGGATTCCTCCTCGAGTCTAGACTATGATCACTAGGGCTCTCACGAAAACATTTTTCTGCATACCACTTAAGTCCATATCCACACTTTTTACAAACAAATGTTGAGCACATTTTATTTATTTATAGGCTCAGCTTGGAGGGCTGAGGATCGATCTGGAGGATCGAGGTGATTAAGGTAGTCGAGCACGTTGGTTTGTTATAGGATCGATCTGGAGGATCGAGGTGATCAAGGTAGTCAAGCACGTTGGTTTGTTATAGGATCGATCTGGAGGATCGAGGTTTGGTTTAAGTGAAGGATAGAGCAGTCTTGTAGACTGGATAGTATTGGCTAGTAAGACTAGGAGGATTATGTGATGCCTTACTTGATGACTTATGTGATTACTTGATTTGTGATTGACTATTTGTGCATGTTTGTGTATATGTTACAGACACATGGATTCCGCAGACACTGGTGGTTCAGGCACCACAGGCCCGAGGCCTATCGTTTCAGACGACATTGAGTCATCGGAGCACGAGGTTTATACGTCAGACTTCACCAGCACGGATGATGATGACTTTCAGCCATTCGCCTTACCCGACGGCGTTGATGAGCCCCCAGTTGATCTTCCAGCCGGGGATCTACCACTCGTTGTGATCCCTGCTCCAGTACCCCTTGCATCGTACCCTGTTTTACCCATCGACGACGAGGAGGACGACGTCGATATGTTTGAGGAGGAGCCTTTGGAGGATGCTCAGGGCGAGGCCCTACCTGCTGTTGCTCCCTTACTGATCGCAGATGCTCCGGCTGCGGAGTCACCTGCTCATTCCCCAGTCGCGGACTCCTTTGAGTCTGTGGCTTCTGTACCCACACATGCTCATAGTGCGCAGCACTTCTCCCATGGGTCCGATTCTGACCAGGCTTTTTCTGTTGCTTCCATACCTGGACTTGTTTTTGACCATGACGACGAGGGGGATTCCGATCCTGTGTTCCCACCAGGATTTGATCCTGACCGTGATTTAGAGTTTGTCCCGATGGACGAGTTGATGGAGGATCCAGCAGACCCTATTGACCCTTTTGATCCGATTGATCCCGATGTTGATTTTGACATGGCGTTTGATGATCTTGAGCCTGCCATTGCACCTGAGCAGGCAGCTGCCCTTGACCCTTTACCAGAGCATGACCCTGTGCATGCTGATGTACCTTTTGAGCCCATTGCTGATGATCACCACATAGATGTTCATGTTGATCCCATTGGTCCTTTACCCATTGTTGCTGTACCTGCTGACCACCCTATAGAGCACCTTGCACCCGTTCACCCTGTTGCTGCTCCCTTATTTGATCCCGTTCCCCTAGAGCCCGGACATGCACTGTTCGCGGCTCGTATGGATCCACCGGATGAGTCTGCACAGCATGGCTGGATACCGGCAGACGAGGACGTTCCCCCATTCCCTCCACAGATTCCTGTTGCACCACATATTGACTTTTCATTTCAGGTTCCTATGTTTATACCTCCAGCAGGGCCTGGAGAGGGTTCTTCAGCTCACCCTGATGGGCATGTACCGATGCCCATGCCTTTCATGCCTCAGATTCCTTTTGTTCCACCCACTACAGCTCCTTTTGGTGTGGCACCCTTTGATCCCACACGTGAGCCACTGCTGTGGGCACCGTTTTCCCCTATGCCACCCACTGATCCATACCACAGGTTCCATGTGGGCCACACCATTGAGGATGTATTGATGTCGTTTGTATACCAGCATGAGTCGCATGAGCAGCGACTACAGGAGTTGGAGAGAGCCCATCTGCAGCCATGTCAGTGCCATGGCCGGGTACCCTCTCCGTTACAGTCGTTTCGACCTTTACCCCCTGACTATGCTGCTCGTCTTACTACTTTGGAGCAGCAGATTGCTTCCATTATTCGCATACAGCAGGCGATGGAGGCGGACTGGTTACAGTTGCGCCATTTGTTTTATACCCGTTTTCCTCCTCCTCCACCACCATCTGCTTAGAGCTCATCGGTGCCACTTGGGTAGGCGAGGTGAGAAGGCGGCGATTGCTTTTTGACTGCACAGCATTTTGGGGAGACTACGTTATGACTTGACTTTTATTATGTACTTGATATTGTATTGATACCGATGTAGCTTTTGACAGGGGTGATGTAGCCCCTAGTGATTGACGATTGTATGTATACACTTACGATGTGGTCTCATTTATATGGCAATCGCAGTTTTCTCACCATATTTGGATTCGCTTGATTACTTGCTTATACTTTATGACATGGGATGTGGTGTGATTGATATTTGTGATATGTGATAACATGAGATGTTATGTGATTATACTATTACTACCGTTATATACGTACACTATATTACGAACTGATTTACGTACTATAACAACGAAGCCTTACTATGGCCTAACCAACTTAAACCATCTTTTAGAAGATGCCGCCAAGACGCGAACCAAACATGCCAACAAATGAGGCAGAACTCCAGCAGATTATTGCTGCTGCCATAGCACAGTACGCAGCATCTCAGCCAGGAGCAAGCAGAAGTGTTAACCAAGGCAATAACAATCCACCTCACGGTAATACCACGCCATTCGAACCTACCATGAACTAGTTGGAGATTTTAGCGATGATGCTAATGCCAAACACATGTTTTAACATACGTGCAGGATGCACCTACAAGCAGTTCTTAGACTGCAAACCAGTTAACTTCGATGGCACAGGAGGTGCAGTTGCCTTTACCCGCTGGGCTGAGAAAACCGATTCTGTGTTACGCATGAGCAAGTGTGCAGAGGATCAGCAAGTCACATACATTTCAGGGCTGTTTTTAGATGGAGCCCTATCCTGGTGGAACCTACAAGTACAAACTCTAGGCGAAGCTGCCGCCTACGCCCTGACTTGGGCCGAATTGAAAGAACTGATGCGCAAAAAGTACTGTTCACGCGCAGAAATTCAAAGGTTGGAGACTGAATTTTGGCACTTAAAGATGGATGGACCAAAGATTGCGGAATACGTCCAGAGGTTTCACGACTTATCTCAAGTGGTTCCTTACATGGTTACGCCTGAATACAAGCGAATCGAGCGCTTCATTTGGGGTTTGGCTCCCCAAATAATAAGCATGGTAACCTCCTCCAAACCGGCGACTATCACTGAAGCCATCGATTTGAGCGTGGCTCTCACCGAGGAGGCGATTCGTTTAAACAAGTTTGATGAAGTCAAGGAAAAGAAGACAGAGACTCACGTTGAGTCCTCAGGGGATAACAAAAGGAAGTTTTCAAACTTCAAACAAGGCGTCAGTATGGCAGTAAAGAAAGGAAAATCAGCTGGCAGTACCAAGAGAGGAAAAGGGTACCAGGGCACCCAGCCCAGATGCAACAACTGCCAACGCCACCACACTGGCCATTGTAACATGAGAGTTTGTGAATCTTGTGGAAAACCGGGCCACTCAAAGGAATCATGTTGGGCTAGTGCAGGCCGCGGAGGCCAGGGAGGATATGGAAATAGGAATGATAACCGTGGTGGAAATGGAAACCGCTTACCAGGAAATTTTGGAGGAAACAGAAACCGAGGCAACAATGCAAACCAGGCTGGCAATGCCAACCAGAACAACACCCCAGCTGGAAATGGGGATGGAAACGGGCAGAGACTCGGATGCTATAACTGCGGGGAAATCGGGCATTTTAAGAAGAACTGCCCAACGTTGAATCAGGCCCGTGGTAGAGTGTTCCAACTAGAAGCTAGGGAAGCACGCCAAGATCCAAATGTTGTTACGGGTACGTTCCCTATCAATCAACGCTATGCATCCGTTTTATTTGATACTGGTGCCGATTATAGCTTCGTATCGTTAGAATTTAAGAATATGCTTGGGTTAGCTGCTACTAAGTTAGACATTCCCTACTCGATCGAATTAGCTAATGGAAAGATAGTTGGAGCCGACGAAGTAATCAGAGGTTGTGTGATAGAATTGGGAGAACGCGAGTTTACTCTGGATCTACTACCAGTCCAATTGGGAAGCTTCGACGTGGTGGTAGGAATGGATTGGTTATCGGGCAATAAAGCTGAGATAGTTTGCCACGAAAAGGTTGTTCGTATTCCAACCGAGGATGGTGAGACCATTGTTGTTCATGGAGAGAAGCGTGAGACGCTGTTGCGGATTATCAGCTGTTTGAAAGCAAGGAAGTGTTTGCAGAAGGGATGTGTTGCTTTTCTGGCGCACATCGTGGACAAGAAGGCTGCCGAGCCAACAATCAAAGACATCCCCGTCGTAAGGGAGTATCCAGAAGTCTTCCCAGAAGACTTACCCGGACTGCCACCTCAGAGGCAAGTAGAGTTTCACATTGACTTAGTTCCAGGCGCCGCGCCTGTGGCTAAGGCACCATACAGACTTGCTCCGTCAGAGATGCAGGAATTGTCGACACAACTTCAAGAGTTGTTAGACAAAGGTTTTATCCGACCAAGCTTCTCGCCTTGGGGAGCCCCGGTCTTGTTTGTCAAGAAGAAGGACGAAAGTTTCCGCATGTGTATTGACTACAGAGAATTGAACAAGCTGACAATCAAGAACAGGTATCCTCTGCCAAGAATCGACGATCTATTCGATCAACTTCAAGGCTCAAGCTGTTACTCTAAGATCGATCTTCGATCTGGATACCATCAATTAAGGATACAGGAGGAAAGTATCCCGAAAACAGCCTTCCGAACTCGTTATGGACACTACGAGTTCCTCGTCATGCCATTTGGTTTGACAAACGCACCTGCAGTCTTTATGGACTTGATGAATCGGGTTTGCAAGCCATACTTAGACAAGTTCGTGATTGTATTCATCGACGACATCCTGATTTACTCAAAGACGAAGGCTGAACACGAGCAGCATCTTAGAACCATATTGGAGCGGCTAAAGAAGGAACAGCTGTACGCCAAATTCTCCAAGTGCGAGTTTTGGCTACGCGAAGTCCAGTTTCTTGGACATGTGGTTAATGGGGATGGAATTCATGTTGATCCCGCAAAGATCGAGGCAATCAAAAATTGGGAAACGCCTACAACGCCAACCGAGATTCGACAATTCTTGGGTTTGGCTGGCTACTATCGAAGGTTCATCGAGGATTTCTCGAAAATCGCTCAACCTTTGACGCTCCTCACGCAGAAGGACAAGACGTTTGATTGGGGAATCAAACAGGATGAAGCGTTTCAGATATTGAAGGATAAGCTTTGTAACGCGCCAATCTTAGCTCTACCAGAAGGCACTGATGACTTTGTGGTATACTGCGACGCATCGCGTCAAGGATTGGGTTGTGTGTTGATGCAACGCCAAAAGGTCATTGCTTACACATCACGCCAACTGAAAGTGCACGAAAAGAATTATACCACACACGATTTAGAGCTTGGCGCAGTGGTTTTCGCTTTAAAGATCTGGAGACACTACCTGTATGGTACGAAGTGCACAATCTTCACGGATCACAAAAGCCTACAGCATATATTCAACCAGAAGGAGTTGAATATGAGGCAAAGACGATGGGTTGAATTATTGAACCACTACGACTGCGAAATAAAGTATCACCCAGGGAAGGCGAATGTAGTCGCCGATGCCCTAAGTCGTAAAGAAAGAATCAAGCCCATAAGGGTTAGAGCTTTGGAAATGATTATACGAACCGATCTTTCCTTGCGCATTCGTGCTGCACAAAAGGAAGCTCTCAAGGAGGGAAACCTTGAGGAAGAATATCTCCGTGGAATGGAGAAGCTTTTGGTACCAAACGAGGAAGGGACGTTATGTTTTGAGAAAAGGATTTGGGTTCCTCTGTTTGGTGGATTAAGGGAAGTTATTTTCGACGAAGCGCACAAGTCACGGTACTCTATCCACCCTGGATCAGATAAGATGTACCAGGATCTCAAAGATTACTATTGGTGGCCTAGGATGAAAGGCGACGTTGCTGTTTACGTGAGCAAATGTTTAACGTGCGCTAAGGTCAAGGCGGAATACCAGAAGCCTTCGGGACTTCTGCAACAACCTGAGATTCCCAAGTGGAAATGGGAACAAATCTCAATGGATTTTGTTACAAAACTGCCAAGAACGCCAAGAGGCCATGATATGATTTGGGTGATTGTTGACCGCCTAACAAAGTCCGCACACTTTCTGCCAATCAAGGAGAAAGACAGTACTAGTAAACTTGCGGAAACTTACTTGAGAGAGATCGTAGCACGTCATGGAGTACCTCTCTCAATCATCTCTGATAGAGACGGAAGGTTTGTGTCAAGGATATGGCAATCCTTCCAAGAATCTTTTGGCTCACAATTGAATCTGAGCACTGCGTTCCATCCGCAAACTGACGGCCAGAGCGAGCGAACGATACAGACTTTGGAAGACATGCTGAGGGCATGTGTTATGGATTTAGGCGGTAGCTGGGATAAGCACTTACCTTTGGTCGAATTTTCATACAACAACAGCTACCACACCAGTATTGGTGTCGCGCCGTTTGAGGCCCTTTACGGACGCAAGTGCCGATCACCACTATGTTGGTCTGACGCAGGTGATAGGCAGCTTGCTGGTCCCGAGATCGTCCAAGAGACGACAGACAAGATTGCGCAAATACTTAAACGCATCGAAGCAGCTCGCCACAGACAAAAGGCCTACGCGGATCCAAACCGGAAGCATGTGGATTTCCAAGTTGGAGAAATGGTGTTATTGAAAGTTTCACCCTGGAAGGGGGTGGCACGCTTTGGAAAGCGTGGGAAGTTAAATCCGCGCTACATTGGTCTTTTCAGAATTCTGGAAAGAATTGGGACAGTAGCATACAAGTTGGACCTACCTGCTGAACTGAATGGTGTTCACGATACATTTCATGTATCCAATTTAAAGAAAAGTCCAACTCAAATTGACGTTGCCATTCCTATCGACGAGATTCACATTGACGACACGCTCCACTTCGTTGAAGAACCTGTTGAGGTCACGGATTGGAAAATTAACAAGACCCGCCGGAGCAGTGTCAAACTCGTCAAAGTACGTTGGAATGCCAGACATGGTCCTGAATTTACCTGGGAACGTGAGGACCGGATGAAAGAGAAATACCCCCACTTATTTCCTAAGAACTCTGCATCTACAAGCAGAACTTAAATTTCGGGACGAAATTTATTTAACGGGGGGAGAATGTGACAACCCGCACTAAACCAGGTATCCGTACAACTTAATTAATGATTAATTACTACTTGATTACTGTGCTTGTTTGAACTAGCTGATAAACTGCTACCTGCATACTGATACATGCACTTACTTGCATCATACTTTATTTGCTGTCACTACATTAATTACATACTGAACCCTAGTGACAAACATGATGCACAAAAAGCACAGTAGCACTAAACGGATACACAATGAACATGCTGATATAACCAGCATCAGGCAGACACTGCCTCTAAGGCCTGTTAAGAGCCTCACATATTTTGGCTACACTGGTAGTGAGTGTAGGATATAAGGGTTGTGGTACCGCGTCTCTAGGGATAAGATACACTGATTCGGATGTGCCAAAAACGTACTTTAAGTACCAAACACAGCACTTTAATAAATAATCCAGCTTCTAGCTGACTAGTAAAGTGCCAGAACATGAGAAAATAACACTAGACACTTTCTAAAGTGTTGGAAACAAATTGTGTCACTAAAAATGTTAATAACGACACTTTAAAGCGTTACAAAAGGCTTTAACGGATTACTATCCAACCGGACACCCGGACTTTACCCGGAACATGAAAATAGTAATATTTTCACTATTTATAATTTTCTGAACTAGTTAGGGTCCCTGATTACCCTAACACCCGTCACATCACGCCTTATATAACTAACGAGGTTAAACACTTAACTTATCTATTTAACCTAAACTATATCCTAACTGTCTAGTTGTAACCGAACCAAGACCCCCCCCCCCCCATTGTTCACGGCCCCAACTAAGGGGGACAATACTTGGTACTTGATTATTATTTTAATCTTCTTTGTTGGTTATCTAACTAACACTAAGACCTTTGGATAATACACCATTATTTTCCTATATATAACACTAACCTACTAGAGATTATTACCACTTAACAAATCAACAAAATCAAACTCTCTCCCTCCCACCTAGCTCTCGGCCGAACCTCACACACCCACCCATCATACTTTCAAGTTTCAATCTTACAATTCCATCATCATACACACTTCAAGGGTCACATATTAGGAGCTTTGGTGCGCTCGGAACGCGAAGGACCTCTACCGTTAGCTTTTATCCACCTCTTTTTCATCAAGATTCTTCCCTAGCCCCGAGCTAGAGGTATATTGTTTAAAACTCATATTTAAGCATATCTAAAGTGGTTAAAAGGAAGTTTGTCGGTTAAATATCGAAAACATACGTTTTGATGCTTTAAAAGTCTAGTAAAAACACTAAAATGGTGGTTAATGACATATAACTTGTGTAAAAGTCGTAGGACTTGAAATATGTGTTTATTGAGACCCGATCTATGATGTGGTAGCTCGGAACATCGTTTAACCCGACTTTGTAAGATCATGTATCTTCACATAAGCTCGTTTTTGACTAAATACAAGGGTTAAAGGTGAAACTCTACCACACAAGATGCATGAACTTGTGTAGAAATATTTTACTTGTGTAAAAGTAATTTAACTTGTACAACGGAGTTTAAAACTAACAGATCTACGTATCTGCAAGTGGTATTTTTGAAGGACCACACATTTAAGAAATCATGTATTTTAAAGAAAGGATCTTACATTAACAAACATGATTTTACAAACCACAAGTGTGTAAGCACTTGTGAAATGAAAAGATCCGACAAGAAAATAGTTTTGTCAAACGTGGCTAGAAGTTGTAAAGACAAGTTTTCTCTAGAAACGGGGTTTTCACTAAAACGGATTATTTACACACAAGATCCACCAAAAGTAAAGGGATTTACTACTTGTTTTTAGACAAACCACAAGTTTGTGTATTTTTACGATTATGTCCATATTTGACGAGTTTAAATGTTGAAAGATTGTTTGAAATTGTTGGGAACAATTGTTGATTTGATTATTAAAAGAAAATGATACGCTTAAAAGCGTGGCCACCTCCAGTTACAGAGGAAACTCTGGCGAAATTTTCCTAAAAACCTAACACTTAAACTTATTTACATTACAAGTGTTAGAACTATTTTCAACATACTTTCGAAACATAAAATTTCGCCATGACTATATTTTACTAAATATTCGGAGGTGGGATTTTCACAAAGATTAACGTGATAAATATATTTGTCACAACACTGTTTATGATTATTTTGTGAAAATACATGAATATTATTTTAGAGTGAAAATAATATTTACAAGCGTTAATGATTCCAAAACTTTACGAACGCTTCCACAAACATATAAGTTACACCGGTAATTACATTACCACAAGATTGATAAAACGTAACTTACGCACATGTATTGTATCCCCCATCCTTGGGAAGAAGAATAACTACCAAGTGTATACGGAACATAAACACGAAATAGTTGTCTAACTATTTCCCAAAGACATAAACTGTAAAGCTAAGGCACGGCCGTCCGTCTAATAGAATTAGCACTTGTAGGTCGTTGCACAGCTTACTGTATTGGAGACACTTGGTAGAGACGCGCATTCACTGTGAGTTCATGTCCCCCTTTTCTCTAACTGTTTTCAGTTTACTTAACCGCGGGGGTGAAATACATGTTACTATGATTTACGAGTACTTTACAACGGTATGTTTAACGTAAGGAGGTGTATTACGATCATGTGAGTGGATAGGAACAACATGGGGCCATTAGTCCTCATGGAGGGACCGAGGGACAGGAGCGGTAGATCTATCTGGGTGTAGCGAGCCCAGCCCCCGGCCAAACTAGAAACGGACCGTGGGGTGACTTTGTCCACATACTTTGCCGTGGCGAAATCTGCTAGGTTTGAGTCTCCCTATTTGCACTTCACATATGTTAGTGGCCTTGCAAACCATTGGTGATCACAAGTCCTCTTACACTGCTACATACCACAACTATTTTTATACTCACAAGTGTTTTACATACTCACTTACACATGAACTCGCTCAACATTATTGTTGATTTTTCAACTCACATGTATTTCAGGAAATTAAACGGATCTGGCACGGTATGGAACGTTTTCCGCTGCACTTGTCATGGAGTCATCAGGGTTTAGGGGATGTGTCTCTTTCCTGGACAAGACACAGTCCTTAAACCACGTTTATGTTATATTATAAGTTGTAATGTTGGTTGAACAAGGTTATGGTTGTTGGTTAAAACAATGGTACTGTATTTTGTTTTTCAAAACTTAATGGATGACTTGCATGGTTTTTAATTCATATAGCTTGTTATGGTTAAGCTATGGTATTAAGAAGTCACACCAACATTAACCACGCTTTCGCAAAGCCAGGGTGTGACAGATTCTGCAGACACTGGTGGTTCAGGCACCACAGGCCCGAGGCCTATCGTTTCAGACGACATTGAGTCATCGGAGCACGAGGTTTATACGTCCGACTTCACCAGTACAGATGAGGACGATTTCCAGCCCTTTGCACTACCTGACGGTGCTGGCGAGCTCGCAGATGGTCCTATCGCAGGGGATCTACCACTTGCATTGATCCCTGCTCCTATACCGCTGGCTGCATACCCAGCTTACGATTTACCCATCGACGATGAGGAGGATGATATCGATATGTTTGATGAGGAGCCTTTCGAGGAGGATGCTCAGGGCGAGGCCCCTCCTGCTGCCGATCCCTTATTGATCGCAGACGCACCCGTCCCGAAGTCACCTGTTCACTCCCCAGTCGCGGACTCCTTTGAGTCTGTGGCTTCTGTACCCACACATGCTCATAGTGCGCAGCACTTCTCCCATGGGTCCGATTCTGACCAGGCTTTTTCTGTTGCTCCCATACCTGGACTTGTTTTTGACCATGACGACGAGGGGGATTCAGATCCTGTGTTTCCACCAGGATTTGATCCTGACCGTGATTTAGAGTTTGTCCCGATGGACGAGTTGATGGAGGATCCAGCAGATCCTATTGACCCTTTTGATCCGATTGATCCCGATTTTGATTTTGACATGGCGTTTGATGATCTTGAGCCTGCCATTGCACCTGAGCAGGCAGCTGCCCTTGACCCTTTACCAGAGCATGACTTAGTACATGCTGATATCCCTTTTGAGCCTGTTGTTGCTGATCTCCCTGTAGATGTTCCTGTGATTGAGGGCGATCATGTTGCTGTTGATCCCATTGTTCCTTTACCCGTTGGTGATATACCTGCTGACCACCCCATAGAGCACTTTGCACCCGTTCACCCTGTTGTTGCTCCCTTACTTGATCCCGTTCCCCTGGAGCCCGGACATGCACTGTTCGCGGCACATATGGATCCACCGGATGAGTCCGCACAGCACGGTTGGATACCGGCTGATGAGGATGTTCCACCTTTTCCTCCACAGATTCCTGTTGCACCACATGTTGACTTTTCATTTCAGGTTCCTATGTTTATACCTCCAGCAGGGCCTGGAGAGGGTTCTTCAGCTCACCCTGATGGGCATGTACCGATGCCTATCCCTTTTATGCCTCAGACGTCATTTGTTCCACCCGCTGTTGCACCGTTTCGCGTGGCACCTTTCGACCCCACTAGCGAGCCATTTCTTTGGGCACCTGGCTCTGGTATGCCACCCACTGACCCCTACCATGCTTTTCACAGGGGACACACTATTGAGGACGTCTTGATGTCCTTTGTCGCACAACATGAGTCCCACACACAGCGTATACAGGAGCTCGAGAGAGCTCGGTTGTCACCTTGTCAGTGCCATGGACAGGCACCCTCCCCTCTACAGCCGTTTCGACCATTACCTCCAGATATTGCTGCTCGTCTCTTTACACTGGAGCAGCAGGTTGCTTCCATTATCCGTACACAGCGAGCCCAGGAGGAGGACTGGCTCCAGTTACGCCGCTTGTTTTATACTCACTTTCCCCCTCCTCCACCACCATCTGCATAGAGCTCACCAGTCACTGATTAGATAGACAAGGATGAGAAGACGGCGATTGTTGGATTGCACAGCATTTTGGAGACCACTTTATGATTTTGACTTTTGACATGTACTTGATGTTGTATTTGACACTGATCTGTTATGATTTTTGGACAGGGGTGATGTAGCCCCTAGTTGATGGATGATTGTATGACACTATGATGTACTGATACACTTACTCTGTGGTCTTGATGTATGGCAATCGCAGTATTCTCATCATATCTGTTTCGCTTGATTACTTATTTGCATTGTTATGGTATGAGATGTGGATGATTGATATATGTGATGTATTGATGACATGAGATATTACGTGCTATTACTATTACTATATACGTACTTTTCGCTATGGCCTGACCAACGTAAACCATCATTTAGAAAATGCCGCCAAGACGCGAACCAAACATGCTAACTAATGAGGCAGAACTCCAGCAGATTATTGCTGCTGCCATAGCACAGTACGCAGCATCTCAGCCAGGAGCAAGCGGAAGTGTTAACCAAGGCAATAACAATCCACCTCACGGTAATACCACGCCATTCGGACCTACCATGAACTAGTTGGAGATTTTAGCGATGATGCTAATGCCAAACACATGTTTTAACATACGTGCAGGATGCACCTACAAGCAGTTCTTAGACTGCAAACCAGTTAACTTCGATGGCACAGGAGGTGCAGTTGCCTTTACCCGCTGGGCTGAGAAAACCGATTCTGTTTTACGCATGAGCAAGTGCGCAGAGGATCAGCAAGTCACATACATTTCAGGGCTGTTTCTAGATGGAGCCCTATCCTGGTGGAACCTACAAGTACAAACTCTAGGCGAAGCTGCCGCCTACGCACTGACTTGGGCCGAATTGAAAGAACTGATGCGCAAAAAGTACTGTTCACGCGCAGAAATTCAAAGGTTGGAGACTGAATTTTGGCACTTAAAGATGGATGGACCAAAGAATGCAGAATACGTCCAGAGGTTTCACGACTTATCTCAAGTGGTTCCTTACATGGTTACACCTGAATACAAGCGAATCGAGCACTTCATTTGGGGTTTGGCTCCCCAAATCATAAGTATGGTAACCTCTTCAAAGCCTGCGACGATTACCGAGGCGATTGACTTGAGCGTGGCTCTCACAGAAGAGGCCATCCGTCTGAACAAGTTTGGTGATGTTAAGGCAAAGGAGAAAGAGACTCATGTTGAGTCGTCAGGAAGTAACAAAAGAAAGTTTTCGAACTTCAAACAAGGTGTTAGCGGTGATGGTAAAAGAGGAGCACCAAACACGCCAGCTCAGGGTACGACTGGCAGTGGAAGGAAAGGAAGGGGATATATGGGAACCCAGCCCAGGTGTAATGCCTGCCAGCGTCACCACTCTGGTCAATGTGGGCTAAAAACATGTGAAGCATGTGGGAAACGTGGTCACTCGAAGGATACTTGTTGGGTCCCTGCCGGCCGCGGAGGCCAGGGAGGATATGGAAACAAAAATGATAACCGTGGTGGAAATGGGAATCGCCCACAAGGAAATTTTGGAGGTAACAGAAATCATGGCAACAACGCTAACCAAGCGGGCGCAGTGAATCGTAATCCGGGGAATGATCAAGCTGGTGGTAATGGACAGAGGCTCGGATGCTATAACTGCAGGGAAATCGGGCACTTTAAAAAGAATTGCCCAACGTTGAATCAGGCCCGTGGTAGAGTGTTCCAACTCGAAGCTAGGGAAGCACGCCAGGATCCAAATGTTGTTACTGGTACGTTCCCTATCAACCAACGCTATGCATCCGTTTTATTTGATACTGGTGCCGATTATAGCTTCGTATCGCTAGAATTTAAGAATATGCTTGGGTTAGCCGCTAATAAGTTAGACATTCCCTACTCGATCGAATTGGCTAATGGAAAGTTAGTTGAACCCGACGAAGTAATCAGAGGTTGTGTGATAGAATTGGGAGAACGTGAGTTTACTTTGGATCTACTACCAGTCCAATTGGGAAGCTTCGACGTGGTGGTAGGAATGGATTGGTTATCCGGAAACAAGGCTGAGATAGTATGTCACGAGAAAGTTGTTCGTATTCCAACCGATGATGGTGAGACAATTGTGGTTCACGGAGAGAAGCGTGACACACCGCTAAGATTTATCAGCTGCTTGAAAGCAAGGAAGTGTTTACAGAAAGGATGTGTTGCCTTTCTGGCACACATCGTGGATAAGAAGGCTACCGAGCCAAGAATCGAAGACATCCCTGTCGTAAGGGAATATCCAGAAGTCTTCCCGGAAGACTTACCTGGACTGCCACCTCAGAGGCAAGTGGAGTTCCACATTGACTTAGTTCCAGGCGCCGCGCCTGTGGCTAAGGCACCTTATAGACTTGCGCCATCTGAGATGCAGGAATTGTCAACGCAACTTCAAGAGTTGTTAGACAAGGGTTTTATCCGACCAAGCTTCTCGCCTTGGGGAGCTCCGGTCCTGTTTGTCAAGAAGAAGGACGGAAGTTTCCGCATGTGTATTGACTACAGAGAATTGAACAAGCTGACGATCAAGAACAGGTATCCACTGCCGAGAATTGATGACCTGTTTGATCAACTTCAAGGCTCAAGCTTTTACTCTAAGATCGATCTTCGATCTGGATACCATCAATTAAGGATACAGGAGGAAAGTATCCCGAAAACAGCCTTCCGAACTCGCTATGGACACTACGAGTTCCTCGTTATGCCATTTGGTTTGACAAACGCACCTGCGGTATTCATGGATCTAATGAATAGGGTTTGCAAGCCATACCTGGACAAGTTCGTGATTGTATTCATCGACGACATCTTGATTTACTCAAAGACGAAGGCTGAACACGAACAACATCTTAGAACCATATTGGAGCTGCTAAAGAAGGAACAGCTGTACGCCAAATTCTCCAAGTGCGAATTTTGGCTACGTGAAGTCCAGTTTCTTGGACATGTGGTTAATGGGGATGGAATTCATGTTGATCCCACAAAGATCGAGGCGATCAAGGATTGGGAAACGCCAAGGACGCCAACCGAGATTCGGCAATTCTTGGGTTTGGCTGGCTACTATCGAAGGTTCATCGAGGATTTCTCGAAAATCGCTCAACCTTTGACGCTCCTCACGCAGAAGGATAAGACGTTTGATTGGGGAATCAAACAGGAGGAAGCATTCCAGATATTGAAGGATAAGCTTTGTAACGCGCCAATCTTAGCTCTACCAGAAGGTACTGATGACTTTGTGGTATACTGCGACGCATCGCGTCAAGGATTGGGTTGTGTGTTGATGCAACGCCAAAAGGTCATTGCTTACGCATCACGCCAACTGAAAGTGCACGAAAAGAACTATACCACACACGATTTAGAGCTTGGCGCAATGGTTTTCGCTTTAAAGATCTGGAGACACTACCTGTATGGTACGAAGTGCACAATCTTCACAGATCACAAAAGCCTACAGCATATATCCAACCAGAAGGAGTTGAATATGAGGCAAAGACGATGGGTTGAATTGTTGAACGATTACGACTGCGAGATAAAGTATCATCCAGGGAAGGCGAATGTAGTCGCCGATGCCCTAAGTCGTAAAGAAAGAATCAAGCCCATAAGGGTTAGAGCTTTGGAAATGATCATACGAACCGATCTTTCCTCGCGCATTCGTGCTGCACAAAAGGAAGCTCTCAAGGAGGGAAACCTTGAGGAAGAATATCTCCATGGAATGGAAAAGCTTTTGGTACCAAACGAGGAAGGAACATTATGTTTTGAGAAAAGGATTTGGGTTCCTCTGTTTGGTGGATTAAGGGAAGTGATTTTCGACGAAGCGCACAAGTCACGGTACTCTATCCACCCTGGATCGGATAAGATGTACCAGGATCTCAAGGATTATTATTGGTGGCCTAGGATGAAAGGCGACGTTGCTGTTTACGTGAGCAAATGTTTAACGTGCGCTAAGGTCAAGGCGGAATACCAGAAGCCTTCGGGACTTCTGCAACAACCTGAGATTCCCAAGTGGAAATGGGAACAAATCTCAATGGATTTTGTTACAAAATTGCCAAGAACGCCAAGAGGCCATGATATGATTTGGGTAATAGTTGACCGCCTAACAAAGTCCGCACACTTTCTGCCAATCAAGGAAAAAGACAGCACTAGTAAACTTGCGGAAATTTACTTGAGAGAGATCGTAGCACGTCATGGAGTACCTCTCTCAATCATCTCTGATAGAGACGGAAGGTTTGTGTCAAGAATATGGCAATCTTTCCAAGAATCTTTTGGCTCACAATTGAATCTGAGCACTGCGTTCCATCCGCAAACTGACGGCCAGAGCGAGCGAACAATACAAACTTTGGAAGACATGCTGAGGGCATGTGTTATGGATTTGGGCGGTAGCTGGGATAAACACTTACCTTTGGTCGAATTTTCATACAACAACAGCTACCACACCAGTATTGGTGTCGCGCCATTTGAGGCCCTATACGGACGCAAGTGCCGATCACCACTATGTTGGTCTGACGCAGGTGATAGGCAGCTTGCTGGTCCCGAGATCGTCCAAGAGACGACAGACAAGATTGCGCAAATACTTAAACGCATCGAAGCCGCTCGCCACAGGCAAAAGGCCTACGCGGATCCAAACCGGAAGCATGTGGACTTCCAAGTTGGAGAAATGGTGTTATTGAAAGTTTCACCCTGGAAGGGGGTGGCACGCTTTGGAAAGCGTGGGAAGTTAAATCCGCGCTACATTGGTCCCTTCAGAATTCTGGAAAGAATTGGAACAGTAGCATACAAGTTGGACCTACCTGCTGAACTGAATGGTGTTCACGATACATTTCATGTATCCAATTTAAAGAAAAGTCCAACTCAAGTTGACGTTGCCATTCCCATCGACGAGATTCATATTGACGACACGCTCCACTTCGTGGAAGAACCTGTCGAGGTCACAGACTGGAAAGTTAACAAGACCCGCCGGAGCAGTGTCAAACTCGTCAAAGTTCGTTGGAATGCCAGACATGGTCCTGAATTTACCTGGGAACGTGAGGACCGGATGAAAGAGAAATACCCCCACTTATTTCCTAAGAACTCTGCATCTACAAGCAGAACTTAAATTTCAGGACGAAATTTATTTAACGGGGGGAGAATGTGACAACCCGCACTAAACCAGGTATCCGTACAACTTAATTAATGGTTAATTACTACTTGATTACTGTGCTTGTTTGAAACTAGCTGATAAACTGCTACCTGCATATTGATACATGCACTTACTTGCATCATACTTTATTTGCTGTCACTACATTATTTACATACTGGACCCTAGTGACAAACATGATGCACAAAAAGCACAGTAGCACTAAACGGATACACAGTGAACATGCTGATATAACCAGCATAAGGCAAATACTGCCTCTAAGGCCTGTTAAGAGCCTCATATATTTTGGCTACACTGGTAGTGAGTGTAGTGATATAAGGGTTGTGGTACCGCGTCTCTAGAAATAAGATACACTGATTCGGATGTGCCAAAACGTACTTTAAGTACCAAACACAGCACTTTAATAATTAATCCAGCTTCTAGCTGACTAGTAAAGTGCCAAAATATGGGGAAAATATTACTAGACACTTTTTAAAGTGTTGGAAACGAGATGTGTCACTAAAAATAACAATAACGACACTTTAAAGCTTTTGTAACGCTTTAACGGATTACTATCCAACCGGACACCCGGACTTTACCCGGAACATGAAAATATTATTATTTTCACTAATTATATTTCTCTGAGCCAGTTAGGGTCCCTGATTACCCTAACACCCGTTAAAACACACTACATACTACTAACTAAGTTAAACACCTATATTACTTAACTTAACTTAACTAATCACTCCCTAACCACCTAGTTTAAATCGAACCAACCCCCCCACCCCTTTCATAACCGGCCCCCTAACTAGGGGAACACACATGGTACTTGTGATTTGGTTAATCTAGATTTGCCTAATATCTTAGAGACATATTAACCATTGGGTAATAACACTCTAATTTGCTTATAAATACTAGAGATTACACACATTAATCTTTCATCACAAATCACCAACTTAATCACTCTCCCTCTTGCTCTCTACCTCTCGGCCGAACACCCCACCCCCCATACACCCACCTTCGGCTCTTGATCACTACATTCCATCATCATACACACTTCACAAGTCGCATATTAGGAGCCTCAGAGCAAGCGGAACACGAAGGACCTCTACCGTTAGCTTTTATCCACGCGTTTTTCATCAAAGATCTTCCCTAGCCTTGAGCTAGAGGTATAACACTTAAAACTTGTTCTTGAACATATCTAAAGTGGTTAAAAGGAATATTGTCGGTTAAATATCGTTAACATACATTTCGAAGCATTAAAGTCTAGTAAAAACTATAAAAGTGGTGGTTAATAGCTTACAACTTGTGTAAAAGTTGTAGTATTTGGAATTTGTGTTTATCTAGACCCGATCTATGATGTGGTAGCTCGGATCTCCGTTTAACCCGACTTTGTAAGATCTTGGATCTTCACATAAGCTCGTCTTTGGGTTACCACAAGGGTTAAAAGGCGAAACTCTACCACACAAGACACATGAACTTGTGTAAAATATTTTACTTGTGTAAAAGAGATTTAACTTGTACATTGGTGTTTAAAACTAGCGGATCTACGTATCTGCAAGTGGTATTTTTGAAGAACCACACATTAAAGAAACCATGTATTTTAAAGAAAGGATCTTACACTAACAAATGTGATACTTTTATAAACCACAAGTGTGTAAACACTTGTGAAACGAAAAGATCCGACAAATAACTATTTTTAGGAAAAATGACTAGAAGTTGTAAAGACGGATTTCTCTAAACACGAGGTTTTTACAAGAATAAAGCTACTTTATATAAAGATCTACATATATAAAGGGGATTTACATTATAGATGCGGAAAAACTACAAGTTCATGCGATTATGCGATTTACATACTTATCGACTAGTTTGATGTGTCGGAAATTGTTTGATTAAACAAAGAAGTTGTTGAATTGATTTGTTAAAAGAAAATGATACGCTTGAAAGCGTGGCCACCTCCAGTTACAGAGGAAACTCTGGCGAAATTTTCTAAAAAAACCTAACACTTAGGCTTATTTACACAACAAGTGTTAGAACTACTTTTGGACATATTTTCGAAACATAAAATTTCGCCATGACTTTAATTACTAAACATTCGGAGGTGGGATTTTCACAAGGGTTAACGTGATAAATATATTTTGTCACAACACTGTTTATGATTATTTTGTGAGAATACATAAATATTATTTTAGGGTAAAAATAATATTTACAAGCGTTAATGATTCCAAAACTTTGCGAACGCTTCCACATTAACATATAAGTTACACCGGTAATTACATTACCACACGATTATTAAAACGTAACTTACGCACATGTATTGTATCCCCCATCCTTGGGAAGAAGTATAACTACCAAGTGTATACAGAACATAAACACGAAATAGTTGTCTAACTATTTCCCAAAGACATAAACTGTAAAGCTAAGGCACGGCCGTCCGCCTAATAGAATTAGCACTTGTAGGTCGTTGCACAGCTTACTGTATTGGAGACACTTGGTAGAGACGCGCATTCACGGTGAGTTCATGTCCCCCTTTTCTCTAACTGTTTTCAGTTTTCATAACTGCGGGGGTGAAATACATGTTACTTTGTTTACAAGTACTTTATACACGGTATGATTTACGTAAGGAGGTTTAGATCATGTGAATGGGTAGTTAGAACACCGAGGGACTCGAGCGGTAGATCTATCTGGGTGTAGCGAGCCCAGCTCTAGGCCCAACAGAACGGACCTCTCGGAGGACCAACAGAACGGACCTGGAGTGACTTGGTACCCAACGCAAAAATCGGCTAGGGTTGTGTCTACTTACTTGCATTTCACAACATGCTAATGGCCTTGCAAACCATTGGTGATCACAAGTCCTCTTACACTGCTACATACCAGGAAACTTTTATACTTACAAGTGTTTTACTTACTCACTTGCACATGAACTCGCTCAACATTATTGTTGATTTTTCAACTCACATGTATTTCAGGAAATTAAACGGATCTGGCACGGTATGGAACGTTTTCCGCTGCACTTGTCATGGAGTCATCAGGGTTTAGGGGATGTGTCTCTTTCCTGGACAAGACACAGTCCTTAAACCACGTTTATGTTATGTTATAAGTTGTAAGGTCTACTGAACAAGGTTATGGTTGTATGTTAAAACAATGGTATTGTGTTTGATTTTCAAAACTTAATGGATGACTTGCATGGTTTTTAATTCATATAGCTTGTTATGGTTAAGCTATGGTATTAAGAAGTCACACCAAAACTAACCACGCTTCCGCAAAGCCAGGGTGTGACACATACTTCATCTGATAACTGAGTAGTCGTGAAGGGTGCATCTGTAAATACACACAATCAAACTGTAGGAAGAGTACAAAGATGTACCCTTGTTTGAAGAGGAACAAGCTGCTCGTGATGCTCTTGTTGCAGTCGCTGAGGCATGTTTCCTTTTTGTTTTCGCTTTTCGTTTAAATACAAACGAAGACTAAATGCTGAAATTGGCCATTTCTTTATAAATATACAGGCATATGCATCATCTGGTGCCAAATGCAGCAGACCCTTGTAGCTTCCAAAGATACCATTTTTTCACAAATTTGCAGGACGAGAGTAGTAGTATGCACATATGGATGAATCTGAGTTCTGTAAGAAGTGGGTTGGTGACATTACCGTAAAGTAAGGGATTGGTCAGTAGACTTTTCTGTTGCCGACTTTCCGCAATCAACATCAAGAGTTCCAAAATATAAGTTGATAGCCATTCATAACCAAACAGATTGAATGAAAATGCCAAAGTTACGAAGAACACCCGGGTGAAAGTACGGTTGTTGACAAGAGCATAAGCATGGGTTGATGAAGGGATAAAAGAACATAGTGCCTTTGAAAGATGGCAATCTCAACTGATGACTTGGCAAATGAGAACTTAACTTCTCAAGTACTGTGAGCAGGGAGTTAATTGGTAACCAACCTCGAGGTGTAGACAAAATCAAACAATATGTTGTTGATTAATTATATTGAATCGCTTTTTATGCCTCTTTGTAAAGCAAGAAAAGTTGACGAAGAAGAACGTTACAAGTCGATAATGAAGAAAACAGCCACCAAGGTCAGCCATATCTCTCTTTTATCAAATTTGTTACTGAATTAGAATATACAAATACAATAACAATTGGGAATTCACTTTTTAAACCTAAATAGCATTGAAAAATGCACACAAAATTGGTGATTTTAGGTCATGGAGTAGACTGACTACCAACACAAAGAAAGCGATGGTTACATACAAATTTCTTGATTATAAACGCAAAAACAAGGTGTGCATTCGGATGCTTTTCGTTTCACTAACTTGAATTTAGATTTATTATAATATATACATTGGTTTAGGTTTTTTTGTTGGGTTTATTTCGATGCTGAGAAATAATGGGTTGGTTCTTTAGAATTCATTTGTTAGCACTAGCTAATTAGTATGTTTTTAATGTGCTTTAGCCTGGCCATCCAAGGTTACTGATCATTCCCGCAACTCTTTGATTGCTTCTATTATATATGACGAACAACACCAACAAGCCGCCGCCAACCTAACAGCCGACATCCAACGGTCGCTACAAAAGGTTTGAATTTTGTAAATCTGTTCCTTGCTTTAACAAACAACTAATTAAGCCCTTGTATTATAGGAGTTGGAACCTTTAGATATTGATCCATGTGACTTGTAGTTCATAAAATGATCACATTGATTGATACACATGAAGAGACAGATCCGTAGATTGACCGTCAAGCATATTTTGGGCCTCATTCAGTTAACCCATCTTATGTCTTGCTGTTCGCTTATTTGTTGTTAACAATCGTGTAACGGTTACAAAATTTTTACTTTTTAGTCATTCATTGGGTGTTTGATGCTAATCAAGAGTTCGTTTAATGTTTCTGAATTGTCCTTATAACGCAAAGAAACCACCCACGAAGAAGTTAGAAAGTTCGTTTAATATCATACGCTATAACGTGTGTCGTCCGTGTTTCAGCCTTCGTAGCCCGCGCCGCAACGTGCGGGAGGTTAATTTCTAGTTTACTCTAAAAAGTAAATTGAAATGTTGTATGGTGAGAGACCTATTTAGAAATCACAAAGTCAAACCAAACTAGGAAGTGAAAAGCACGAGTATATAACAATATCGTTGAATATAATATCTTTTTGTGATACCTCTTGCCAAATGAATCTCACTTTGTGTACCCATGGGTCTACAATCCCATACACCACCCACGCCAAAGGTCCACAACCACTAAACCAATTCAAAATATATATACTTATTTAACCTTCGTTCCGTATGAAGGTGACATGTACAAGATTGTTTTAAATGATTTGGTTAGAAATTTCTAGTAGAAGTGTAAACAATCCAAATTTGTATGTGTTTATGTTTAAACATTCATTCTTAATAGACGTGGCTATTTATGTTTATAAAAACATGTGTAACACCCCAAAACCCGAATGTTTATAATTATCGTATGTCCTATATGACTTAGCATGAAATAAATGACTAGGCTATTTAACCTAGTTAAGTGTGTGGTTAGAAGTATTAAAAGACAAGAGTTTTGCCAATATTATTTAGTGGCAAACTTGAGGGACTAAAGTGGGGTAAATGAAAGTTGTATTTATAAAAAAAATATATACACATACACACACGATGGTGTGTTCGAGAAGGAGCCAGAAGCTCCATGAAGCTCACAAACCCTAACCATGAGGATCACCAAATTGAAGGGTTAATGGTAGCTCAAATTCAAGAAGAAACATGGATTACTGATCACCTTCACAAGGGGATCGTAAGGTATGTCTTAAAAGTTAGATTGGTGATTATGCACGAAGTGGGTTTTGATGTAAACCGTGAATTTGTATGAAATTGAGAATGGGTGTGTGTTAGAATCATCATATAGAACATGGATTATGCATGGTTTAGGTTAATTTGATGTTTAAGGGTGAAACCCGTTTGTTATGGTGAAGATGATGACATGGGTAAATCATCTATGTCTAAATTCTTGCTTAATATTGATGTATTTTGATTTGTATGATGGATTCTTGTCAGAGGAATTGAAAGAAATGTGATACTAGTATGTTTGATGTTTATGCATGTATGATTCATGTTGATTAGAAGGAAGAAATTGATGAATTATGTATGAGATTAGAAGGATATGCATGAACTAGTTGTACGTTATGCTTAAAAGGTGGTACGCACACCAATCGTATGATAAAATGTATATATTGTCGTCTGTATAGTCGATTATGATGTTACGGGTATATAATGATAAGTCGAAAGTTAAATTAAATGAACCGTTGACTTCTAAAAGTCAACTGGGTATAAGAAGAATGGTTAGACGTGTTGTCATAATTGTAAGATTAGAGTAAGTTATACGGTGCGTGTTAGACTTATGTGTGTTTAATGCGATGACATGATGAATTACATGAGTGCAAACGGATATGGGTATGGCTATATGAGTTACGTTTGTTAGAAATGACTAATGATATGGCCGTTAACATGTACAAATGAGTATGCTAATAAGAGCGTGATTTCGATGAAATGGAAGCATAGGAATCACGTCGAGACGAGCTCAAGCACGAGGTGTTAACTGGGCAAGAGGAGGCAAGAGATCGGATACGAGCATGGACGCATAAGGTAAGTGATTTCGTAATCACTTCTTAGTTGCTTATGTAAAGTTATATGCAACTTAATTAAATATGATAATTGAGGTCAAATAGGAATGAATTGTATGATGTCGATGAAGTATTAAACGGATCTTAGTTTTGATCCGAGCAAGGTATGTGTGATTAAGAATTGTAGCTAAGTAGTAGGATTGGTTACTTATGCAAGGAATTCCTTTGTTGTTAAGGATAGAGCGAAATTGACAAAAACGCCCTTGATAGGTATATCGGGCAAACGACCTTAAATGTCTATTGGAAACAAGCGAATCGATTAGAGTAATGTTTTGGTCATGTGTGAAAGCAAAGAGTATGGTTTTGTATGTCATAGGCCATTTAATGCGCAAATACCCATAACGGGTCAAATAATTAGAAAATGATAATAAGCCGAATGCGCGTAAGGTAGGAATTTCATTAAGTCGGATATGGGATTCCAAGTCCATTTGATTGAGGGTCAAATTATGATCATGTAGGAAGAAACGAGAGGTTAAACGGGTAAACGGTTCAAAAGTTATGCGCGTTTTAGTGCGTTCGGACGACGAACCGAACCTGCAGAAAAATGCAATTTCTAGAGGGGGTCGCCGACGGGCTTAGGGGCGTCGCCGACGGGCTCCAGAAAGTGAGTTTTTGGCTGACGGGTTATTTGACTGTCTACGGGGGTTTTTGGCTACGGGTAATTGCAAGGGCCGTCGCCGACGACCCTAGGGCCGTCGCCGACGCCCTCCCCAAGTTCAAAAACCTAAAATTTTGTTATTTAAGTTGATTTATGTATCGTAGGCTTCGATTTGTTATCCGTGGACTACGGCGGACTTTCCAAACATGATTTTGATGGTTCCTTAGATGTTTATGGGCTATAAATCTAAGTCTAAGTCCCATGTAATTAATGTATGATTATGTAAGAAGTATGTGAGAGCTTGTATGTGTATATATGGGTATGTACATCTGTAGATGTGTATATATATGTATGTGTGAAGGTACGTCTGAGTGTATGTATGCACGTGAAGATATGGGAAGGTATGTATGCATGTGGATGTCTACGTATGTAAGCATAAAGGTATGTATGAGTATATAAGGGTTCGGTAAGATCTTGAATGTGTAAATGTGAGTATGCATGTATGTAGAAACGTATGGACGTATGTAGATGTGTGTTTACGTATATATGAAGATCCGTATGTATGCGTGTATGTAGAGGTGTATGAATGTAAGTATGTATGTATGCGTGTATGTAGAGATGTATGAATGCATGTAAGTATGTAGATGTGTATGTATGCATGATTTCGATACGTTGAGGATTAACGTTATTAATAGTGTGCCTGGAGAATGAACATTAATGCAGATACTTTATGGAAGACTCACCAGGGAATTGATATGTGGATGTAATGCTTAAAGATAGACATATAATTGGAATAGGAGGTGTACGTGATTGAATCTTGTTTATGTATTGTGCACTAATGTTATGAATGTATGTGGTGAGTGCAGGTTGTACGAATCACGGGCGGTTATTACGAAGAATAGAGATCGAATACCGAGTCACAAGATAGATTGTACGAGAATAATTGAGTATGTGTTTTAGCAAACAGGACTTACACCTTATTTTTGTAAAAGATACATATTAAAACGAACTTTCAATTAAGTCAAGATGTTGTAATGAAAGAATTTTTATGGCACGAATTTCCGCTGTGACTTTTTGTTAAATACGTATTAGGGTCTTACAACATGACTCTGACTTTTAATAGGAATATATTCTTGAACTAAAGCTTAAATCTTTCTAGAAAAAAAAAATTTGAGCACTTTCATAGTTGAGACGTTGAGTTAGTTTCAAGAGTAGTGTAAGACGTTGAGTGCTCTACTCTACTTATTTACAACATTAATGCTTGATGATAAGTTTATTTTTCTAATATTTACATCACTAAAGATTATATTACCTTTTTTGTATGTGTGTATTTTTAACTAATTTTATTGATATTAATTTAAATTAAATTTATATAATAACAATTCTAGAAACATGATTCACTGTAGCAAACATCGCATCAAGTAATTTTTTTTTTTCTTTTTTACACAACCTCAACTGTTAGGATCTTAGTTTCTTTTTAACTTGTGAAATAAACAAACAATTACATAAACAATTTATAAATTGTAAATGCAAGTAAGATAGAACACAAGTTGGGAACCCTTTATCAAAGACAGTTTTATATTGAGCTCAAATGGTTACAATTACAACATAATTGATTTTACATAGACTCCCCCTCAGCCGATCACTTACAATTGGTTCGCATAAAAGGAATGAAGTGATACCAGATCTCAAACAAAAGAGATCTAATTATACAAAGTACAGAACCTCTGTTCGTGATATGCTGACATCACCCTGATAGTGGCATCTAACAATCCTAACAAAAAAGATTCTCAACTGTTTGCAAACATCTGAGCAAATCCTATCATCTGATCTAGGCTATACTAAACAACGATAAGATAAATAATATTACATTGAGAAACCACTGTTTAAGCTATCATCTGTTGCAGTTGTCCTAACATCTGTTTGGCCTAACAGATGTTTGGTCTTCTTCATCAGAACTTTGGCTTGATTAGGGCTCTGGGTCTTCAACAGATGCTAGCCTTCAACAGATGTTGGTACTCTTGAACAACGGTTCCAAGTCTTCATCAAATGTTAGCCATGCTCTTAAATAGATGTTCTGAATAGGTGTTCAAGATTCACGATCTTTTGGGAGAGACTGGTTCATCAACTGTTTATTTCTTGATCTAAGAGTCATGTCTTGGCTTTTGGATACCATATGTTCTTTTGTAGGTCCAATATCAACATTTAACATAACCATTTACACCCTTTAGCTTTATAAAAACTTTGTAAAATATTATTTTGACCCCTTCGAGTTTAATATTCTAATTTTTATGTACGTTGGTCAAATAAAATACGTTTTCGTGCTTATTTTTATGTATGTTTTTCAGTTGATCTACATTTTGTCAATACATTTTCTTGCTTATTTTTATGCATGTTTTCTACGTTTTGTTATATATAATATGTTTTCACTAGGCGCTATAAATTAGAGTTCCTTGTTTCAACGCTGTCACGCGCGGTTTCCATTTTTTAACATTAAAACACTATTTTCTTACGTGTTTTTTCAAGTACGTGTCGGTAAAGATTCAAGTTGGTTTACGTTTTGATGTAAATGATCTACATTTTGTCATAAGTTTTGTTCGAAAACAAGTCGGTCAAATATAATATATTTTCACTATGCGGTATATAAGTTCGAGTTACTTTACGTTTCAATGCCGCCGCAACGCACGATACCATTCTTAAAATTAAGAAATCTTCTTTCCTTACGTGCTTTTTAGGTATGTTTGGGCATTGGCGAAGCTTGACCCCCCCCCCCCCCCCCCACAATTTTTCCGAAACCGGGGGGCGGAAATGTATATACCTAAAAAATTTCTATACGAAAGTATTGTTCATAACACTACGCATCGAAAAGTTCGAGGGCCCCCCCCCCCCCCCCGGACATACACTAAGCTGCGCCCCTGTGTTTGGGTATAAATCTAAGTTGGTTTACTTTTTGACGTAAATATTTCATCGAAATGGGTCAGGTAAAACATAATTTGTTTTCGTGCTTATTTTATGTATGTTTTTAGTTGGTCTATGTTGACATAAGTTTTATTCGAAAACGTATCGGATCAGATATTTGACGGTACAAACTCGAGTTACTTTAAGTTTCGACGTTGCCGCGTGATGGGTTGAAATACTAGTTTAAAAATAAAATCAAATTTAACACAAGAACATTTAAGAAATGATTTCAAGAGCAAAAAGACCAGCCGTTAGCCCGTTAGGAAACAGTGGTCCTGTTTTTCTTTTTATTTTCTTTGTTCTTCTTAAGCTAGCTGTTTTACCTTGGGTTCTTCACACTAGACGACGTCGAATTGGACAAATTCCTAAAACTGGCCATAACTTGCATCTTATGTGTCCTTGCAATTTTACTCATTTGCCCTTTTGACACTGAATTTTTATTTGTTCAAGTAATTCTTTCTTCTGTCTTACGGTATAGATGTTATGTACAACATTTACTTGTTTATTTGTTATTATAAGCATATTATTATTCTGTAGAAATTATATCTGAAGAAAATCAACTATGATTTTTTTATTTGTATTTTCATATTTTATAAAAACTTATCAAAGTAAAAACATGAGTTCTATTAAATATAGAGTAAACTGCCAAAATGGTCCCTGAGATTTGTTTACTTTTGTCACTTTAATCCAAAACTCAAATCTTTTAAATCTGGATCTCTGTAGTTTTGTTGTCCTTTTCCTCCAAAATCAAAATCTTGTCAGATTTTTCAGTTAACATTCAGTTTTTTTTTTTTTTTTTTTTTTTGTGTCATTTTCCTCCCTTTTAATGAAGGGAAAAGTGGTCAGATTTTTTAATTTGTTATAATAAAACGTTAAAAAATCATTTTACCCTTCATTAAAAGAGAGGAAAAAGACAAAAAAGTTGGATGTTAACTGAAAAATCTGACCAGATTTTGATTTTGGATGAAAATGGCAAAAAAATTGAAACCACAGGGACTTAGATTCAAAAGTTTTGAGTTTTTGACTAAAGTGACAAAAGTGATCAAACCTTAAGGACCATTTTGGCAATTTACACTTAAATATATGATTCAAATTGCTGGGTTAAGAAATTATAGAAATTTTATTATGTCATAAAACTGAGGTCTGAGGGTGTTAATATAGGTCGAGTCCACTCAAACCTAAACTTGTTTAAGGTTAATGTTATACCGTTTAATTTATAAAAGCACGATGTGACAAACCAAATCTTTGAAATTCTTATCTAAATTGTGTAAAAACGCTTGTGTATGGTGGCTACTCTTGCAATCGTTATGAGTGGTCTCAACATATGAAAAGTGTATGTGGCGCACATCTAGCATACTACTAGTTGGAAGTTGTGGCCACTTCCTTGATAAGTATATGGCATGAAGAAACTAGTGGGGGAACAAAATTGTATGTTCGGGCAACCATATCCATTGCATTGTTCCTCGAAAGAAGAATTTGCGACAAGTGGTATCAGGGCGGGTTGAACGTCTGGACAAGTTGTCAAGTCAATTCACTACTATCATACGTTCTTGAATGATGACTACACAATATGGTGGGAGAAGATGAAAAATTGGTGCGCTCAGAAAAGGTGTAAAAAAATGTGACGATCAACTTTGTAAACCATGAGGATAGGATCGTGAGCTCTGCTTTAGTTTATGAATGCATAATGTGCCACAAGACCGGTCTAGTTTAAATTGGGTGTTGCATGCTAAACCATCGAGCGTCACCCTGAACCAAAGTGAGCAAGTATTATTTGGGAGCTCTTGCGGAATGTGCAACATATGCACTAGGACGTGTATGATTTGGTATTTAGAGAGTGTGACATATCAAATGTTTGAAGATCGTATTTACTCAATTGTTATGAAACGCTTGGGTTTACTTATTACTACTATCCTTAGGAGTGGACTCAACAGATGGAAAACGTGTGTACCCAATAAGTTGTTCCAAACCCACATTTCTCAAACATGTAAGTATTAGAACTCAAACATGTTACATATTGAACACTAGATATATCAAACATTCAAATTTTTATAAAATCTAGACCTTAAATGTGTACTCTTGCTAAAGCACAAAGACAATTTATGCAGTTAACGTCAATTATATATATAGTAATTGTTCTCATGTAAGTATATATTCATTATTTAAAATCAAATATATTATTTATATTTATATAAATATAAATAGTGTTATGATCATGTGAGAAGTACTAGATTAATTGAGAAACCTGATAAACATTCTGAACCACACATTTTCCTTAAGGTTTTTTGTAATATACGTATATATATAGTTTAAAATTGACTATATACATATATGTATAATTCAAGACTTGACAATATATATACATATATGGGGGTAAAATCAAATACAAAGTTTATTTTGCCTAAGTAGGATGAGAATTAATCTTAATCTTTTATTTTTCAAATTCAATGGTTAAGATGAAAATATAGAAAAAAGAGGAGTGTAAATGTATCTTTCGTAAATCCTATTTGTTGACTTTCTCTCTCCACATGCAAGCCAAGTGCATATTTCATCCCATTTTTTTTAAACCTTTATAACTTTTTTATACTACACTATTTTTTCATAAAAATTTACCAAATGCAAGGACACATGCATATTCCACCCCCCCCCCCCCCCCTTTGTTTAAACGTTTATAACTTTTTTATACTACATTATTTTTTCATAAAAATTTCACCATAAAATCGAGCGTTTTTTATCTTTAATTTGAGTACCATATTACTATATAAATATGACAACTAAAAAATCTACAAAAATGTTTTGTATTTCTATGTTGTATATCATTTTTTGTGCTGGATTTTTATACTATATTTTTGTGTTAATTTTTTTCTTAAAAAAATTTTTATGCTGAATTTTTTTTGTTAAATTTTTTTGCTAAATTTTTTTATGCTGGATTTTTTTTTTGTATTAGATTCTTTGTGCAGATTTTTTTTGTGATATATTTTTTTGTACTAGAAGTCTTTGTTCTATATTTTTTTATGCTAGATTTTTTGTACTTGATTTTTTTTTGTATTTTTTAGAAAAACAAAAGGGATGACACATCACACATATCATTTTCACAACCCATACTTATAAGGAGCAAAATAATTTAGTACCAAAATCCTCTTTCTTCCTACTTATAAGGAGTGCCACATGTTATCATCACAATTCTTCCTAGACTACTTAGACAAAATCCACTTTTTTAGTGGACCATTCCCCTACATTTATGTATATATTCAATTTTAAACTATACATGTATGTATATTACGAAAAGTTTATGAGAATGTGTGGGTTCAAAATGATTCTCAAGTTTCTCAAATAGTGTTGACTTCTCTCAGGATCTCTACCCAACATAAATATATCATTTTATACTTGTGAGTATACTAAAACTAAACTTGATATATGACGTTTGAGCTTTAGCACATGTATTAAACGGACTATAATTTAGATAGTGGGTTGAAATTTGTGTTTAAACTCCATTCAGTTAAAACTTTTAACGTACCGATTTTGTATATATTAACAACGATCGTATATACACTTAAAACTATACGAAACAGAAACTGCATATTATTTTACTTATTATTATGGAAAAAAATTAAATACATAGTTTCTAATTTTAAGACACGTTGCCCCACGCAATCCTTAATTGGGCCACAATCTAACATAATAACTAAAGTGTCTCTTTCATCCTGTTGTGTTTTTTTGTCTCCTTACAAATTGGGCCTTCTACAAGTAGTCAAGTACATCCCTAATAATTGGTAATAACATTTTAGTCCCTAGGTTTCCTTGTGGGTTACAATTGCTCCGATCATTGCTTTAAGGCCATCCAAGGTTATTTGGTGGGGTAACTGGGGTTGAGATTTGGTTTTATCCTAAGATATGTTTCTTAGGGTGAACGGGGTGGGTGCGGTAAACACCACGGGGATTGAGTTTACCGAAGGGGGAACACTGTCGACGTCCCATGTTTACCGCATGGGGGAGTTGTTTTCGGTGTATACTCACCGCATAGGGGAATAAAAGAGAGACTTGGATAATGGTGAGGCTCACTCTTTTCACCAATCACAATTTTTTTGTTTTTTATATTTAAAAAAAAAATAGTTTACCTCTCCCCAAAAGAGGTGACCACCCCTTATGTTTTAGAGCAAGAGGTGACTTAGAGAGGAGAATTGACATGGCAATATGTGATTGGTGGGTAGAGAGTTTACCTCTCCTCAAGAGGTGACCACCCCTTTCACCCTTACAAAATGTGTTGAGTTATATCACTCGAATAAGAACGAATGATCAAAGAAAAGCTAATAACAAGTAGGGTGAGTAGAAAACCGAAATAACCGAACCGTAACCAAAGAAACCGAACTGAAAACAATTTTCAGATTTTTAATAACCGATAATTTCGGTTCGGTTAACCATTTTTAATAACCGAAAAAACCGAACCGAACCGATAAGTTACAATAGTAAGCCTAGTCCATATATTTTATATTTAAGTGTAAGTGTTTAGTCCATGCTAATAGAAAAACATTAGTAAGCCTAGTCCATATATTTTATTCTTGAATGTTAAGTATTTATAAGAAAAACATTAACATGTTTATTTATAATTGAAATTATTTATTTATTTCCTACAAGAAATAACATAATTTAATATAAAAATTAAACAATCTTTATAGCTTAATAAAAATTTTCTACTGAACCGAACCTGTGTAAAAATCGAAAAAAGAACCGAAATCGAAAACCGACATTTCGATTTCGGTTTTGGTTTTGTCCAAAAACTAAACCGAACCGAAATGTACACACCCCTAATAACAAATAAGAGATAAGATTGATTTTAAAAATAATTCGTATTTAATTTGACAATACATTTAATTAGGATGAGTGGTGTGGGTTAACACCAATGTTGTAGAAGGCGCTAGGCGCTAGTCGGGCGGTGAGGTACCGCCTAGGGATTAATCGGGATTAATAGGGATTAATCGGGATTAATCGGATTGGACTTTTATATATAATTTTACATTTTTTTTATAAATATGTAGTTAATTTTATACTTTTTATATATAATTTTACAAGTTTAGGAACCATATGTAAACTAGTGAAAGATAGAGGGGCTAAATATCAAAATACCCAAACTTAATATACCCTAATCAAGTCCACAAGTCCACAAGCCGCCTCTGCCTCTTCTCTTCTCTTCTCCTTCGATTCATCAGACACAAGTCCACAAGGACCACAACACATATCAATTTCGCTTCTTCTGGGTTGATTTTGAACAAGAGATACAGTTGCAGGTCTGATTTTGGTTCCAATTCGAGGTAAGAACTCATTCCACTCGATAGATTTGGTCCGACTTTGACCCATTATGATCCAATTTTGACCTTTATTTTGACCGACTAGTCCGATTTCATACGATTTTTGACCGATTTTGACCGATTTCAGACGATTTTGACCGATTTTGACTTTTACCGCCTAATTTGACCGATTTGGGATAATCCGGGCGGTGGACCTCCGATCAGCGACTAGGCGCCGATTAATCGGCCGCCTAATCCGATTTCTACAACATTGGTTAACACCCACCTTCACGTCAGCTTCTTAAAGCCCCAAACACTGTTTCATGCTAGCCAAAAGGGGTCACCAAGTTACCCTCTGCCAAGCCCTTAGCGGGTGTTATCTATTCTATGTGTGAGGACCACTTTTAATTCAATCAATCAACTTTCATTTTATCACCGGGCCGAAGCCCGTACCTGTATTTTCACAAATAACTCAAAGAGTTCCGCATAAACGGGGATAAATTTGACGTTAAAAGATGTATAAATTCTTATACATCATTAATCAACACCAGGTTAGTTAATGAATAGACTAGTTAAAGCCCCACTACTCATGTGGCAGCAACACGACGCTTTTAACTAGCCCATGCTAGTTAACCCATACCACTCGACCTTATTAATTATAAAGATAAATGGTGTGCCATTAGTTATACATATTTTTAGTGCACAATTACTCCTAATTCTAAATGCTTTAATGACTTTTTAGTTGCAAATACTACCTAAATCGTACCTATTTGACAAATACATGTTTCCAAGGTCTCGAGATGAAAAAAAGTAAAAATGAGCAAAAACAAAGTAAAAACCTAAGATTATAAGGAAATCAGCAAGTTGCCAGATAGGCACAACCGTGCCAGGCTATGGGGACGGCCGTGCACAACACCAAGGAGCATGAAGTCAACAAGTCAACCCAAGAATGGTCAACAAAATTCCACCAGATGAGGAGGCACGCCCGTGCACACTCGTGTTCAGCTAAGGACAAAGTTTTGAAGCTTTGAGAACCGACAAGAATGCCACATGTTGAAGCCTTGTCGGGACACATGTCCAAGCACAGTCGTGCCTACACATGCACGCCCATGCTTATAACTAATTCGCAACAAATTGTACTGGGAAAGGTCAAGAAGGACAAGCCAGTGTTGGGGTCTAGCCATAGTCACGACCGTGCCCCCACAAGCACGCCCATGCTCAACTGCTTCACTAGAACCTATAAATAAATGCCCTTGGCTGCCCATTTTAACCATCCCAATCACCCACTCCTCTTCGGTGTTTCATACACATACTCTGATCTTGAGAGGTGAGAAAGGAGTTTGGGATCACTTCAAGAAAACACCAGTACTAACTTAGTTTGAGAGAGAGAGAACTTGTAATCAACAACCCTTTTTCAAATTGTTTGATCTTATTACACTCGATCCACTCTATCATCATTGTTTGTGGACAAGTTATGGCCATTCTTAGTTAAACCCTTTGTGTTGCTTGGGTTGAAGATTAAGCTTGGTATGAATTAAATGTTTAATCTTTGGCAAAGTGGCGTGTTGTGTCTTTAATAATTCCTTCTACTCTTCTTCTTTAGTAAAGAGCTTATGATTGTTTTGGTCTATGATCTTATGGGAGTTCATGATAACCTTAGGAGTTGAAGGTTATTAGTACACTCATGGTGTGTAACAACCCATATATTAATAAGGAAAATCCGAACTTGGAGAAGTGGTTGACCCATTTGTGCAAACACATGTTGTTATCAACCCTCGTTTATCAAGAATATCATTGTTGGCATGCACAATCTATGTGCTATGCCTCAATGATTAGCTAAAACTTGGTTATGCAACTTGTCTAGCACGACCTATATGTTAGGCTTGGCGTGAACCAAGAGTTGGTGAACCCATGTTAAAATACTATGCGTCTTTATATATATATATATTATAATGCTACCCGTTAAATAGAGATCAGTCACCCTAATTAATCACAAGTGCCATTAGCAACCGTGGGGAGCACTTCGGTATATCCTTGGCTAACTTTAAAGTGAGAGAAGGATGTGCCCTTTAGAAGATCACAAACCATGGAAAAATGTAGAGGAAAGGAGAGTAGTTGGATGTAACTAACCCGAGATTAGAAGATTGTTCCTTAAAAAGAACCTTCTTCTAAGATTGGGCAATGAATTATCTTTAATCGGCTCTAATTCTATTTTAACCTTAAAGTCACATTTTGTAAATCTAATAAAAATTCATCGGTAACCTTAGCTAGGAGCTAGGTTTTTGAGTCAATTAACCTCGCCACTTGCTAATAACCTAACTATAATTCATCCCAAATGGATTTAGAGATTCAAAGCAAGACTTTTCGTGCTCTTGATATTCCCTACTAATTCTCTATTACTTGCTTTATTCTGGTTTCAATAAAAATAGCAAAAGATAATTAATCAACTAGTTGGTAATTTAAAGTTAACTATTAAAAGTCGTATCCTTTGGGTTCCATACTTGGTTCTTACATAAACTCTACTACAAACGATAGGTGCACTTGCCTATTGTGTGTGCCCTTATTCTAAGTAATAATCATTTCTTACAAATTTAAAACTAGATAAAATCATGTTTAAAACTGACTAACTTAACCAACTTAATCCTTGCTAAGAGTTATTAAATTAACTAGACCAACACACTTAAACATGACACACATCAATAAACTATTCACAATCACAGATGCAATGACAAGGGGATAACGATTATCATGAGTTTACTCCAATATTTGCTAGAGATGTATAAAGCAAGGTCGACTTAATTAGGGCGGTGGGGGGTCCGGGTCACCAGATGGAGTCTCGGGTTTCTTCTGGGTTGAAGCAGGTTACATTACACAGGAACACCGATGCAACCGGTGTTGGATCAACGTGCATGATCAATTCTTGGTTCACCAACCTGTACTAGATGGATAAAAAAAGAACCGTTGAGAGACACGTTAGAACAACTATATAACCGTTAAAGGCTGTTTAATTTTTTATTAGAAAAACTTACCCCCTATTTTTACACTAAATACATTTCTAAATTTTATTAATTTTACACTATATTTCTCTTCTGTTATGTTATTTCTACAACATAAGTCGTTACATTTTTAATGTTTTTATTATATGTTGTTATTAACTTTTATTATTGTTAGTTTTAAGTTGATTATTATTGATTTTAAATTCATATAATTTCGTAAGCAGAAGTTCGGATGTTGATATTATCAAGTTGGCCCTAAACGACTACAAGAAACTGTGGATGACCAAAAGATTCCCCCACTTGTCAGAGTTTGTGAAAAGCCATGCCAAATGGGAACCCGTTCCGTTGATGGGGAAGGTCATTCCCAGCATAGCGAGTCGGAAATTATACAAGCTCAGGAGCGTTTTACAAGTAACATTCTCGACATTAACGAGGACACTAGACTGAAAAAATCATTATAGAAAGGGATGAAAAGGTGGCGAGTTGTCTAGCAAAGGGAAGGAAAGTTTAGCAAATATCGTCACCTATTATAAGAGGATAAAAATGGTAGAAAAGAAGAAACCAAACCCTCGGGAAAATATGGCGGAATCAAGACTAAAAAGAGAAGAAATGTATATGAACACAATGCCGAAAGAAGAAAAATACAGCAATATCAAGCTTTTTATGGAGCAGCATGAAAATGTTCCTGGACCTTACTCGACGATTTTACAACTACGTAACGGGGAATTAGCAACAAAATGGGACGACCTTGCAACTTTTGAGTTTTTTTTTGTATAATTTTAATTAAGAATAAATTACAAGATTTGTCCTTTATGTTTATACCCAATTTCAGACGGTGTCCTTTGGCATTAAAATTGACGAATTTTATACTTAATGTTTCAAAATCTTGCACGTTATGTCTTTTGACCCTAGCCCAGTTATTTTTTCTTGTTAAATTTGGTCACCTAAGGATATTTTAGTCTTTTTACCCATTTATTTAATATTATTTAGAAAATAAAACAAAATATTTTTAATTATTATTATCATCTCTCTCTACAATCTCTCTCTACCACCCCGCAGCCTTCACCGCCATCGCCACCACCCACCCCACTTCAGCCTTCACTGCCACCAACCCACCGTCACCACCACCTCAACCTTCGCCGCCACCAACCACCCCACCCAAACTGCCACCAAAGCACCGGCGCCGATGAACTCGACATACCCGGAACCCTTAATTGACACCGGATCTAAAGGTGGTACCAATCACCACATCTACAACACACCCCTCCTCTCCAAACACCACCCATATCCATCACACTTACAACTTCGTCACCCCGATCTCTCATTTTCAAACTCCAATTCTCAGAATTTAAACACATCTCTATTCTCACAATCGCCACAACAAACTGATTTCCCATAATAAAATATATCATTTTACCATTGCTCTTCATATTATTACACACGTACTTCCAGATAAACAAGGGCGAAACCAGAGGGGGGTCAAGAGGGTCCGTTGACCCTCTGATCACCGGAACTTTTTGAATTTTTATTTATAAATTTTGAGCTTTTGAAGAACAAACTTAGAGATGGACCCCCTAAGTTGAACCTGTATAGAATATAAGCTTACGATGACCCCCTAACTAAATCGTTCTGGTTCCATCACTGCAGATAAATCACCAATTTGTTGATCTTGTTCTTTCACCCTAATACTTTTGCCTTTGTCAGTCACTAAGACATCAGTTTCCATGATCTCACTAGCACCTTCTTCACCACCACTAGCTCCAGCTCCTGACTCCCCTCTAAGGTCACCTAAACTAATCTCATACTAACAAGATCAATATCGCTCAAACACTCCACACATTATGTGTTGAATCCATAGTATGAACACTGTAAACAATAGAAGGTGTAGAAACAAAGAATAACATAAAAACTGCACTTGTAATGAATACACACTATAAAGACACAATTCGACAATACAAAATGCCAATAAGTAATTGAAACCTATACATCAACTATATATAGACCTAAGGGTCATATCCGGGCACAACACATTTTCCGAGAATGCCCAACTAAATACCGACACTATCAACATCAAGGAATAATACATTCTCTGATGCATTACAAACATTAAGGTAGTGTTTGGTATTCAAGAATGAGAGGTGGAATGGAATGAATGATTACGAGGGAATGAAGAAAATGGTGTTTGGTTGGTCAAAGGAATGGAATCACCCATTCCAAAAGGCATTCATTCCCTCAAAATCATTCCTTCCACCCCCATGTTTTTTTTCCATTTCATCCCATTTTACACCATTCATCAACAACACCACAACCCACCACCTTCGCCACAACCCACCACCACCATCGCCGCCACCACCTCACCCCGACAACCACCGTCGCCGCCGCCACCAACTCGCCACCGTTATCACCCACAGCTGCGACCAACCGCCAACGCCACTCGCCGCAGCCGCTGCCCACCACCATCGTCGACGCCACCACCACCGCCACCAATCGCCACCTCTGCTGCCACCAACCACCAATGGCCACCTTGCCGCCACCACCACTCGTCGTCACCGCCGCACCGCCACTCGCCGTCGCCACCACCACCACCCATCGCCGCTGCCGACACCCACCACCGCCACCTATAACCACACACAATCACTACCACCGACCACCACCACCACTCACCGCTGATTTTATTACTCCGTTTTTCTTGCCTACCGAACAATACACAATTATAAATCAATCCATTAACACCTGGTAACCAAACAAGACATGGAATAGTAATGATCCATTGCATTTCCTCATCCATTCCATTACCTCGTCCATTTCATTCCTTCGTCCATTCCATTACCTCATACCAAACAGACCCTAACACATAAGGGATTAAACCCTGACCTTTATCAGGGATTATAACTTTCCCTAATTTTACAAGATATGTCCAGGTTTACTCATAAACCTTGACAAGACATAAAACACTTAACATATACAGAATATTCTAAGTGCATTTACTCCTGATTAATTAATTAATCCTTGTTTAATCATCTTTCTAATTCCCAATTAATTTACTTGATGTTTATGCTTTAATTTATGCATGTTGTGATTGGTATTATATTAATAATCTTTATACACATGTATTTCACTTTATTTTTTCATATTTGTGTCTTCATTTTCAATCTTTACACATCATAATCTTTGAAGACGTATTACATTTAGCGAGGATCGTATTCCATGGATATGTGCATTTGATGATTCATCAAGTGTTAAATCACACATGTGTGGTATATGCACATTCTTAATCAACAACTGTTAACACACGTAATGAATTCCAACTATTATCAAAAGAGTTAATTACATTGTTAGTCTATATGGTTTGTAGAAAGTAACAAGGTTGGGTACTAAGAGTTTAAAGTAACAATGTAAGGTATTAAGTTTTGATTTTGTAACACCTTAGGGTATTAAGGCTAACATTAGTTAAAACTAACTGAGAATTGAGGTTAATTTTGTTATTTCACATCTTAGTACTTAACCTTATTAATTTTGAGAAACCACATGGACTTATTGCGTAATTAACTCTTATCATTTGAAACACAAAATTCCCTTTATTATTTAAGTGTACTCTTCTTAATTATCTAACAATATAACTTTTGAAATGGTAGTTCGTCTCGATTTTATAACGAAATGTAGATAAAAAGACGTGGTTAGTTCGGCTCGGTTTTACATAACAAAACGTATATAAAAATAGGTCGTGACGTAGATAAAATATTTAGGATTTATAACTTTTCACACAATAAACGTAGATAAAAAAACGTCGTGAGTTTAGCTCAGTTTTAGACAACAAAGCGTTGATAAAAAATACGTTGTGACGTAGATAAAATCTTTTAGAACCAATAAGTTTTCACACAACAAAACCTACATAAAAAATACGTCGTGAGTCCGGCTCGGTTTCATACAACGAAACGTAGATAAAAAATACGTTGTGAGTTCAGCTCGGTTAAACGTAAATCGTGAGTTCCGATTGATTTCACACAATGAAACATAGATAAAAAAATACGTTGTTACGTAGATAAAATCTTTTAGAATATATAGCTTTTCTCACCATTTCAGAATTTATTTAATTAAATAGTTAAAAAAATAGTTAGATAATTAACAAAAGAAAAAATGTATTATAAATGATTAGAGTTAGTTACACGGTAAGTTTATATGGTTTCTCAAAAGTAACAAGGTTGAGTACTAAGATGTGAAATGATGAAAATACCTTTAGTTCTATGTTAGTTTTTAACTGGAGTTAGCCTTCTAACTCTAAGATGTTACAAAATTAAAAGTTAATACCCCGTATTATTACTTTAACAAGGGATTATTAAGATCTTTTAATTAACTCTTATCAAAACAAGGGATTGTTAAGATCTTTTAATAAATTTACAAATAGGCTTCTAAGCCTTGTTTTTCTAACGATACTTTGAAGCCAAACTTGATCGTATCCCTGTTGTGGTGGACTGTCGTCAATTTATATAGAACTAGTGCTGTTCCCCGTGTTTCCCTGCGGGCTTTCGGTCGGTATTGGTTTGGTTTGGTTCGTCAAAGTATCTGTATGATTCCTGCACTCAATGTAGCAAGCGAAGATACATGCACGTCTGAAAAACCAAAAAAAATACTATAATTTATGGTACTAAAAAATGTTCTATTGGGATACGTTAGAAAAACCATATTAACAAATACTCTACCAATAACGATGTTCTTTAGACAGTACTAAAAAATGTTCTATTGGGATACATAAAAAAAAACCATGTTAACAAATACTCTACCAATAACGATGTTCTTCAGACGGCAGCGGTTCAATTCGTCATGGTAAAGAACAACTATATAAACACGTTCAAATTACGCTTTTATCGAATAATAGACAAAATATAAGCATGTCGTAAAGGTATATACGAAATTAAGAAAAAAGAAATGCCTAAAAGGAATATAAATAATAGTAACAATAAGAATAAAATAGTTGAATACTAAAAATAAAGAAATAAATGTAACAATCATTGTTCATGTAGTTGAATTTTGTTACAGTATATAAAGTCGAATTTATATCGACATGTATTAGAAAGTTGAGGGGGTAAAAAAAATCTAAGAAACCAAATGTAATTACCATACACCATGCTAAGTGGTAAACAAATGGTAACCAAATGAGGAAAAAAAATGTAAAACAAAAACTAATAAAAAAGAATCCAAAACTTTATTGTAAAAATAAATAAATAAATAAAAACACCCACAAAAACAAAAGAAAGATACTATTCATCACCTTGTTATGAATTAATATATATAAAGAATAAGAGTTTTTTAAAAGTATATATGTGAAAAATGCGAAATGGAAGAAGATAATTGAAGCGAATCAATTTCATGTATTTCGATTTCTTGGTGATTATCGTTATGATTTCTTTGTGTATAAAGTATAAACAAGGGAAGTAGGGCTGTAAACGAATCGAACGAACACGAACAAGGCCTTGTTCGTGTTCGTTCATTAAGGAAATAAATGTGTTCACGAACGGTTCATGAACACTTACCGAACGAGATTTTATGTTCGTGTTCGTTCATTAAGGAAATGAGCGTGTTCGCGAACACAAACAAACACAAATAAATTTGGCGAACGCGGCGAAGGATTAAGATAGATGGCCCAGAGAGTAGCACTCGAACTTGAATCCCTTATTGTGGAACGGATGTCGATTGTATTCGCCGATGTAAATAATAAGAAATGAAAGGAAAATGATACATAAACAAGGTGAAAGTGGGTTTCCTAGTTTAATTGTTAGGGTAATAAAATAAATAAAAGTTTAATAATATAAAAAAGTACAAAGTTCTTTAATTAAAACACAAACATACAAACATAAATGAACGCAAATCAACGAATGTTCATGAACATGTTCACGAACACGTTCACGAACACCTTACCGAACGTTCACGAACACAATCGAACGAACGAGACCTCTGTTCATGTTCGTTCATTTAACTAATCGAACAAGTTTCTTGTTCATGTTCGTTCGTTTATTAAACGAACGAACATAAACGAACTTCCCGCCGAACGGTTCACGAACTGTTCGCTGAATGTTTGGTTCGTTTACAGCCCTAAAGGGAAGTGACAAAATGGAAGGCAAAGAAGTCATGCAATCAGTTTCAAGTTTTTTATAATTTAGAAAAAGTTAACGATTATGTTATAAAAAAAATACCAAGCAGATGGACTTAATAAGCAAAAAAAAAAAAAAAAAAAAAAGGAACTTTTATAAAAAAAATACAGAAAATAGATTAGTTTTTTATGCCATTTGTCCTTAAGAGTGAACTTATTTAAATTTTTGAAAATTCCAAATGACAATACAACACTTTTAAAACGGTTTTCTATATTTAACAATTAGTCCTTCATCTTATAGAATACTAATTACAAGTCCTTGTCGTTTTATAAAGATAATATCTAGTCTTCTTTGGTAGCAACAAAAGCTAAAAGGGTAGCGAAGCAATGTAACTTTCAGTCAGATATTGGCAATAAAGAGGAAGATACAGTTTGAAAGTGACATGAGACCTACAAATACAATTATGTTCTTTCTGTTTTTACTTATTTTACCTTCTAAAATTCTCCTATCGTACTCTTGGGCCCTTAAACAATCATAAGTGTTACACTTTTAGTACCTGTTTTTGCAACTTATTACAAATATCAAAGACGAAAGTTGGTTATTTGAAGGACAAAAATTTGGATTTGGCCCAAAATTTGATTGTGATAACTCATAATAAGTACGTGGACTTGTGATCTTTTTGTTATTTAATGATGTTTGATGGAGCCAAATAACTTGAATTATAAGATACAAAACATGTGAGTAATTATTTTTTGGGTATTACAAACAATTTGTTGATGCTAATACAACATATCAATACCAAATTATTGAGCCAAAAGATGTCTTTAGATTAAGAGTAAACTTCCGTTTCGCTCCCTGTGGTTTGGTCACTTTAACGGTTTTGCCCCAAACCTTTAAAAATAGCCATTTTCCTCCCTGATCTATTTAACCTATATCTATTTTGCTCCCTGCCTCTAACGACATCCATTTGCAACGTTAAAAACAGTCACATGCCCCTCACATGAGGGGCATTTTAGTCTTTTCCCATATTTTTGATATTTTATTATTATATATAATAATACATATATAAAAACAGACATACAATTTATCTCTCTATATTTTCTCTCTCTACATGCTCTCTCCTCCATCAATCAGTCTCCTCACCAACAACCACCATCTTGCACCATCACCTACCGGCCACCGCTAACCATCACCTGCCGACACCACCCACCACCCTACTAACCATCTGCTCCTCCTCATTCGGCTACTCAACAACTGAAACCCAATAACTTCCAACACAGGCAAATCAAAACCTACCTTACAATTCACCAAACATAACTCCTTTAAATTAGGAAAACAAGAAAACAAAACAGGGACTGGGCCATGGCTTGTTTGCACAAAATAACAAGTCACTTCAATTGTTCTTCTTCCTGCAAACCCCCAATAAACAAGAAGCAAGAACTGAATCAAAATGGGGCATTACCGCCGTCCATTTCAATTTCAAAAAGATCATCAGCAGCAACAACAACAATTCTGATATCAGTGACCCTAATTCCAAACCCTCAACAGTCGGTGACCAGAGAAAGATGCAACAAAAAGGCCACCCCCTTGAAGACGAAACGACAGGGAGCAAAACGGAACCCTAGCCGCCGCCACTTACCCCTTTTCAGATCTGAACCGATTTATGTTCTAGTTTGAAGATTGAAGATGAAACGAGAGAGATAAGAGGTTTGAGACAGAGGACAAGAAAGCATACTCAGAGTACGAATTGAGAAATGGTGGGAAAGTTATGGATATTATTCACACCTCTCTGTTGCAGCCTTTAATCACGCTCAATCCTGAGTTGAAAAACCCTAATTTTGGTCGAAGGAGGTGGCTGTGATGGCGGTCATAGGAGGTGACTGTGATTGCGATTGTCAGAGGTGGGTTCCTGTGAGGTGGCTGTGATGGCGGTTGTAGGAGGTGGGGTGGTGATCGGTGGTGGGTGTTGGTGGTTGGTGATGGGGAAGAAGATAGATTATGTAGAGAGAGAAAAGAGAGTGTCTGTATATTATATGTATATGAATTTTGATTTTTGAAATACTAATAAGTTATTAAATCTTTATATATATAATTACTAAAATACCCTTACTTTTATACTTGAAGTTACCAAAATACCCTTTCAGATAACAGATAATTTGGATGGAGTTAGAGGTGGAGAGCAAAATAGATATAGGTTAAATAGATCAGGGAGGAAAATGACTATTTTTAAAGGTTTGGGGCAAAACCGTTAAAGTGACCAAACCACATGGAGCAAAACGGAAGTTTACTCTTAGATTAATTATTGTAATTTCAAATTCAAGCTTATGAGTTGGATTCACAGAAAAAAGCCATAGAGAGCACCGACACTTCATCGTTAGAGATAATTGGCCTCAGCTGTAATTACGTGAGAGGAGGGGATGCATTTAATAATTAGGGGGTGTATTTAGTAGCACCTGGTCGAATAATGAATTGAAAGGTTAGTGAAAAAGTTAAATGCCATTTTAGTCCCTGTGGTTTGGGCCATTTTGCCAGTTTAGTCCAAATGTTTCATTTTTAACATGTGGGTCCAAAAACGTTTCACAGTTGCCATTTTAGTCCACTGGGTTAACTTTATCCATTTTTTCTGTTAACGAGAAGGCCAATTCGGTCATTTTATATGGCTGAATTGCCCTTTTAGTTAACAGAATTACATACAAAATGACCAAATTGGCCTTCTCGTTAACAGAAAAAATAGATGAAGTTAACCAAGTGGACTAAAATGGCAACTGTGAAACCTTTTTGGACCCACAGGTTAAAAATGAAACCTTTGGACTAAACCGACAAAATGACTCAAACCACAGGGACTAAAATGGCATTTAACTCGTTAGTGAAATTATGAATATGCTGACAATAAGTACTATGGAAAACTATATAAAATTATGAAGTGATAATTTTCTTAATCTTAAATCATGTGTTAATTTCGAAACATAAAAGTGTAGTTTGATTGATTTTTAAAGGAATATTGGATTTTAATAATTCTAAATAGACGTCATTGGCCAATACCGATCCCATATTTGAATATTCCCACTCGTAGTCCCACATTTTAAATATTTTGCCTTCAACAGTCCTCGGTTAAAAAAACTTAACTTCGTTAAGTTTTTTTTATCTGAATTACAAATTGATGTTTTAGGGCTTTTGATCAGAACGAGGATACGGGTTGATTAATGTAAAACTTACCTCGAAACAGTGTTCCAAACGACTTGATTTTTGTTAATTGGAAGTTTAAACACCCGAATTGAAGCACAGTTTTCGTCGTTTGTAGCACCGTTTCGAGGTAAGTTTTACATTAATCGACTCGTATCCTTGTTCTGATCAAAACCCCAAAATATCAGTTTGTAATTTGAAATTTATCAGAGTACTGTTGAAGGCAAAACAGTTAAAAGGTAAGACTATCAGTGGGAGTATTCAAAGGTGGACCGTCAATGGCCAACCACCTCTAGAGGGATTATCAAAATCCAATTTTCCATTTTTAAATTTGACAATCATGCTTCTACAATCACTCCATCAACGTCTAAGCTTCACATTAGCACAAACACAATAGTCTTTTTTGAAAGCATCTATAACAAACTAATTAGAAACATGTCCAACATTGAAAACTTCATACAAACAAAAAAAAAAATTAATTACTGTTTTCGTCCATGTGGTTTGTCAAAAATCACTATTTCAGTCAATTAGTTTAAAAATTGCGATTTCAGTCCCTGTGGTTTCACTTTCGTACCCATTTCAGTCCACCTCGTAACCATTTCAGTCCCTGTACTTACAGAATAAATGGATTGAAATGGTTACGAAAGTGAAACCACATGGCTGAAATGTTTACGAAACTGATACCACAGAGACTGAAATCACAATTTTTAAACTAATGGACTGAAACAGTGATTTTTGACAAACCACAAGGACGAAAACAGTAATTAACTAAAAAAAGAATACATATTTATAACAAACTTGTAAACAAATATCATGTCTTATCATTTTTATAATAAGTTCTCAGTCATAACAATTAAACTTTTACATCAGCTAAAATTTTAAAAATAGCCGTTTATTGTTTCGGTTTTTGTTTTGTTTTGTATGGGACTCCTAGCTTCTTGTTGACCCCAGCCTTCTACTTTGAATAAAATAACCGCCGTTCGAAAAAAGAACCTAACATTTGTTCTTAGTGAGATTACTTACTAAAATCGGTTATTAATCTATTCCTCCAACATAACTAAGGGGCTGTTTGGCAACTTCTGAATGTTTAAGCACTGAACCAATAAGAGCTCTGAACTATTAAGTACTGAACCAATAACAGGTCTGAACCACTAAGGGCTGGTATAATGTTTAACCATTTAGATGCAAATGTCTGAACCATTCAAACATCAGCTCGCAAAACAAACAGTCTGAACCATTAAGTGTTGAATCAATAAAATGTCTGAACCATTAAAAGTCTCATTAACACTGTGTTCCAGAGATCCACTTAACAGGGGGAGGGGAGGGGAGGGAAAATGGTGTTCCAGAGATCCACTTAACAGGGGGAGGGGAGGGAAAATGGGGTTTTTTTTGCCTGAAAATAGTCTTTCCAATTTGGAAAGACATGGAGGGGAGGGGAGGGGAGGGGAGGGATTTTTAACTCGGGAACACACCGTAAGAGATAAATAAACAGCCCCCAATTTTAAACTGATTAAGGGTGGACGATATGGTTGGGGTGAGTTAGGGTGTTTGAGTTTTCTCTACCCAATAATCACATGCCATGTCAACTTCCCCTTTCACTCCTCATTTTCTACTCAAACACTAGGAGTGCCATTCCCCGCTCGGCAACCCTTCTCTCCGAAGCCACTCCCCGAACCCATACCGATTACCCTAAATTATTTAAAATAGTCAAGGTAGCAGTTTAAAACTTTAAATAAACATAAACAATTTAAATCTTTCCTTAACAGCTCATTGCCAACCAACCAATCATTAGTGAACACGTCATCACTCCATTGGTGCGGCTGTGAATGTGTGTGCATTGTGGAGGTTAAGGAATGTGGATGGTCTCCCTACTCAACCCACGGGTCTGACCCGAGTCATGGCGCAGCCTTTCAGATTCTGGGAAGCCGCTTCTATGTCTTTTTGTTTTGGTTTAATTTAAGGGTGAGAGGGGCACTCCCCTCTTAGGGGAGTCCTCTCTCTTACACACACCCAATCAGGTTATGCCACGTCAACTCCCCTCTTAAACTCCCCTCACACCCTCAATTTGATGACGCCACTCCCCTCTTAACTCCCCTTGTTTTTTTATTCAAAAAAAAAAAAAAAAAAAATCTTTTGATTGGTTGGAAAAAGGCTGCCCTCTCTCTCTCTCCTCTCTCTCATGCGGTAACTACACCCCGAGACCACTCACCGAATTCACTCACCGCGGGGATGGCGGCGGTGTTCCCGCTCGGGGAATGGGGTCACCGATCCCCCTCCCCGCGAGTGCCCCGATCACCCTAATATAGTTGTACGGTACAATTAGTATATGCATTATGCAACGCAAGATGCAAACAGTTGTGGTTGCTTTACTTTAATGGCAGGCCATTTTCATTTCGAATCCATTTTATATCGTTTCACTATTTCATATATTAGTTGGTTCACTATTAAAGGATGTTGGTGATGGTTAACTCAGGGTCGGCCCTTAGCATGGTCGGGTGAATGCCGGTTTAAGGCCAAAAACGTTAAAATGCAGGTAAACTTTTTTGAATTTTTCTCTTTGTTATATACATATAATTAACACACTTTCTGAGCAATAAGCGAAACCCAGTCCAGCACTAGCTTGGTTGCCCTTTAAAGCGTTGGTTTTGGGTTAGCCCACACCGGCTAGTTAACAATGGCCGTTAGTGGGAATAGAATGGGGAAATCGTTAACCAACTAATTATGTTAATGGGAATGATGGTGGGGCCCATGGATGTAGGACCAGTCACATATCACCTTTTTATTTTTGTGGCTATTGTTATTGGATGTTTATTTAATTTACAACACATTGTTAACGGACAATTAGTTAATTGACAGGTTTTTATGTGTCAGTGATGTGGTGCTGATGTGGCAATAGATTTAGTTAAGACACAACACATAGTCTTATGTATCTTTAAAAGCTCTATGTACAAGCTTTTGTTCCATATGATATATTTTACTTTTCTCTCTTAGAGTTTGAATAAAAATATAAAATAACTCTTGTGGTTTCTTTTGTTTTTAACTATTTTTTTAAAACTAAATACACGGATGATCATTGTGATTTAGCTAAATTACGTATATGATTATGGGTCCATCGCAACGCCAGGGCCCTCAATACTAGTTAATTTTAATATTTAACAAAGAAATAACTAAATGTGTCGGGCCAATCCTGAAAATCCCTGAGAATTCAAGGGTTGGAGCGAGTAGAAATAATGGGCCTCTAATATATATATATAGGAAAAGTGTAAAATACAATATCCCTTAACGTACATTACGTACGATATAGGAAAATCGCATGTTGCTTTTTTGTAAAAATTTCGCATGTGATAATTTTGATGAAATCGCATGTTGGTTTTTTGTAACAATTTCGCATGTGTTAATTTTGATGAAATCGCATGTTAAAAAAACAACATGCGAAATTGTTAAAAAAAAAACATGCGATTTTAACATGGGATGAAGATCTGACGGCTGAGATTAGCGCGTATATATTGTACGATAAGGGCATTTGTACGTTAACCTAACCCTATATATATATATATATATATATATATATATATATATAGGGGATTGATCATGAGAAAACTAGTTTAAATGAGAAAACAAAAAAAGTAACTAAAAAAGCCTAAAAAACATACCAATTTTTTTAGAATTTTTTATAAAAAATCGCTATTTTTTTTGTATGAAAAAAATTTTCAAAAAAAAAAAAAAAAAAAAAAAATTGTATTGCACATGTGCAATAACATGGAAAGCCTAAACCACTTAACCCACCCCCACCAACACTCCCCAAAAACCTAAACCCCCCCACCCCACCCCCAAAAAACCTAAATTCACCATCCCACCAAAAGCCTACCCCCCCCCCCCCCCCCCCAAAAAAAAAAATCATAAACTCCTCACCCCCTCCCGAAAACCTAAAACTAAACCATAAACATAAACCCAAAAAAACCTAAACCCCTTTCCCCACACCCAAATACCTAAGCCTAATCCTAAACCTCCAAAAAACCTAACCCTAAAAACTAAACTAAACTAAACTTAAAAGCTAGTTTTAACTTTAAGCATGTAATGCACATGTGTAGTACATATACAATGCACATGTACAGTACAAGTTCTTTTTTTTTGAAACTTTTTTATATCTAAAGTATAGCGATTTTTTTATAAAAAATTGTAGAAAAAAACATTTATGTTTTTAGGTTTTTTTTAGGTTTTCTAGTTTTCTCATTTATATGTAGTTTTCTCATGATCCTCTCCCTATATATATGTATATATATATAGGGTAGGTTTCATGAGTAAACAATGGTGTATTTGTGAATAAAATGAACTTATCCTGGCCATTGACTTTGTAGATCCAGATTTTCTCTTCAGTGGCAAGATTGTAATTATCTTTTGTATATATATATAGGGAAAGTGTAAAATACAATATCCCTTAACGTACATTACGTACGATATAGGGAAATCGCATGTTATAAAATAGCATTGATGAAATCGCATGTGATAATTTTGATGAAATCGCATGTTGCTTTTTTGTAACAATTTCGCATGTGTTAATTTTGATGAAATCGCATGTTAAAAAAAACAACATGCGAAATTGTTAAAAAAAAACATGTGATTTTAACATGGGATGAAGATCTGACGGCTGAGATTAGCGCGTACATATTGTACGATAAGGGCATTTGTACGTTAAACTAACCCTATATATATATATAAAGTGTAAAATACAATATCCCTTAACGTACATTACGTACGATATATGGAAATCGCATGTTATAAAATAGTATTGATGAAATCGCATGTGATAATTTTGATGAAATCGCATGTTGGTTTTTTGTAACAATTTCGCATGTGTTAATTTTGATGAAATTGCATGTTAAAAAACAACATGCGAAATTGTTAAAAAAAACATGCGATTTTAACATGGGATGAAGATCTGACGGTTGAGATTAGCGCATACATATTGTACGATAAGGGCATTTGTACGTTAACCTAACCCTATATATATATGGTAGGATTCTAGAGTGAACAACCTCCCAAGAGTGAACTGCGTGAACTGATCTGGACCATTGATTATTATGATCTTGAGATTTTAAATGGGTGGCATGATTGTAATTATTTTGTTTGTTTTTAGTGTTTTATTAAAAACAATAGGGTAAAAGTGTAGTTACATTAACTGGTTATTTAAAATCTGGAAACTAAATCGTTTCCATATTCTTTGATATTATAAAATCTCGTAATTATCTATAGGTTAGTTTATAAATCTCTTGATTTCCCTTTTAATCAAAATCGCATATGTCACACCCCCAAAATACCACCTACGGAAACCCCACTAGGCGTGTGACGTACCAGGATCTAGCCACCAATCACATTGAACTCATAACAAGATTTCAAATAAAGTTGCTATTTATTTATAAGAATGTTTCAAACATAAGTTTAATAAAATCCATCGAAATCAGTGGAAGCAATAAGAAATTCATTGTTTAAATGTTTCAAAACCAAATGTATGAATATCAGTACGCCTGTCATGCGAATCCAAGCAGTTCGACCCATGACCACTCCAGCAATTCCAGACAGCAAGTTCCATATCCAAGAATCTAACGACCTGCGAGCATGCAACAAGTGTATCAGACAACGCTGGTGAGTTCGTATTTTTATAAAAACGTTAATTGCCAAGTGTTTAGTTCAGTTTAATAGTAATGTTGATAATAACTCGAGTACCGTACACGACGGCTTCAGATTGTTTTGCCCGTCCCCAATGCCCCTATCTAAGCATTGGTCGTGATTTAAGGTCATTAGTTCACGCCCGTCCTCTCAGGTACGGTGTGAGGTTGCCAAGCCTAATAGCGCTATCAACTAATACCCCGTTACCTCTCAGGTAACCAATTCGGTATAAGATGGGACTTAAGGTGATAGGAAATGAGTGTATTATCTAACATCCCAGATTTTTTTACCCAAAAGACTTATCCCTCTTAGGATTATCCATTTAATTGTCCCACCCACCGGGACGCATGCTCAAGAGAAATGAACTCACATTTGGTTTGCTCGGTAAGATTAGTTACTTGTTTAACAGTTGATCAATCACATCCTAACATGGGTTACCGATAACAATCAGTTTCATGTGCACATAAACCACATATTTCATGTACAATTAATTAACGTATTCCTTGTTCACATACCACACAATTATTGTACAAGTAGCACACATATAGTTCAAGTCATAACAGTTAACCTATCAACCCAATATTATCAAGTAGTCACTTAGCATGTATTTGGTTCATAAGCAGATTCACCTCATGATTTCATGTTTACAAGACACATAACACTTACTTCTTCAATACAAGAATATGTAAATCAATTAAGTTAATGTTCCACCTAATATTTGTGCGACCCGTGATTTTAGTATACTGTTCGTGATTAACTTGTGGCCCATCCACGAGTATCCAAACCAACCGAGTTCAAACTCCCACTAGTTGTGCAGCCCGTTTCAGTTTGTGCGATCCACTTCGACACTTCGACCCAGATTCAATTTACGGCCCAATGTAACATGCAATCTAAGAAGGACGTGTGGACCATCGGAGCCCAGCCCACACCGAGTGTGCGACTGCCCCCGAGACAGTGTGCGGCCCAACTGAATCTATGTATGTCTTATTAACCTGTGCAGCCCGGTTAGCATGTAAGGCCAAATTAATTATGCATGTGATCAGTTCAAAGACTCATTATGTAAATGTGCAACCTATTGTTGTGCTATGTGAATGGTATGCGACTATGTGGTAAGTGTGCGATTTATGAGGCTTAAGCATCCAATACTTATGTAGTTGTGATGTTAGGGACCGAAGTGTGCGGGGTCGGATACTACATGCCATAAATCCGAGCCACATCCATTACGTAACCAAAACAACTTCCCATATTTTTGCTAATTATCTATGGTAGTTATTATCACCATGCAATACAAAACAATTATCATTCAATACAAAACAATTATTATAATCGTCCCACATGCACATCGAACTACTCACAGAACATCAAGGCTGACTTTAATTCATACTCACACACAATCCTTTTAGTGGATACCTAACATGAATTTATATTTGCAACCCTTACCTTGTTCGATTACATCAGCCACTAATATCATACCACTACTAATTCATTGATAATGAGATCATACCACTACCAGTTCTTTGTCGATTTAAAGAATTCATCAAACATCATCATGCACATGACTCCCGTATCATAAATCAACGTTGCAAACAATCATACATATCAATAATAATTCACATAGTCACACAAACCCGATAGAAAATTGCATGAACACGTAACAAACATACTAACCAGATTTCTATCACAAGAGATATGAGGGATCCAAAGGGAAGAACTTTGATCAATACAAGTTTCCGTCGATCCAAGAGAGAAGGAGAGAGTATTAGGGTTTGTTACTGTTTCCCAAAAACCACGTAACATACTACCCTCCCTTCATGTATACGTATAACACATGGATTGGGGCTTTGGTTGGGCCTGATCCAACGTGTGGGCTGAGATGAAAGGGGCCCATTGGCCAAGAAGTGTGTGTGTGTGTGTGTCTCAAGGAAGTGTGCGACCCAATTTAGTTAGTAACAGGTTTCTATAATAACTAACCAACACATATAAACATTTATTGGTGCATGAGTGTAACCAAACAAGTCTCACATGGTCGTAACGTATAGGCAAATAAAACGTAAAGACAGTAGCCAAAGGTTATGGAATTTAAGTAGTGCTAACCTTAAAGATTCGGGTTGTCACATCATCCCCAACTTGAAAGGAATTTCGTCCCAAAATTCGATAAGCAACTCAGAGTAGCGAAATGATAGATCAGGATGACTGCGGATTTTCCGCGGGTGCCACATCATCCCCAACTTGAAAGGGAATTTCGTCCCGAAATTCACCAGTTGCACCAGGATGCGATTGAGCAGTTTTAAACAGTTGAGGGTACTTGAGTTTCATCTGATCCTCGCATTCCCATGTGAACTCCGGTCCACGCCTTGAGTTCCAACGAACTCTCACGATTGGGATTCGATTGTGCTTACGAACTTTAACTTCCCGATCCATGATTTCAATAGGTTGTTCAACAAACTTCAATTTGTCGTCAATCTTTAGCTCTTGCAATGGCACGACAAGTGTTTCATCGGACAAACACTTTTTCAAGTTCGAGACATGAAAGACGTCATGAACGTTACCCAACTCATCAGGTAACTCAAGCCGATAGGCAACTTTGCCGATTCTTTCCAAGATTTTGAACGGGCTAACGTAGCGTGGATTCAGTTTGCCTCGCTTCCCAAAACGCACCACACCCTTCCAGGGTGAAACTTTCAACATAATGCGATCGCCTACAGGGAACTCCAAGGGTTTCCTACGCTTGTCAGCGTAGCTTTTCTGATGGTCGCGCGCTGCCGCCATGCGATTTCTGATCTGGACAATCTTTTCAGAGGTTTCAAGTACAAGTTATGGTCCCGTGATCTCGCTGTCACCAACCTCAGCCCAACAACGAGGATATCGGCATTTTCGTCCATACAAAGCTTCGAACGGAGCTGCCTGAATACTAGAATGGTAACTGTTGTTGTAAGAGAACTCTACCAAGGGCAAGTGTTTTTCCCACCCTTTACCAAAGTCAATTACACATGCCCGTAGCATGTCTTCAAGTGTCTGGATGGTTCGCTCGCTTTGACCATCCGTCTGAGGGTGATAAGCAGTACTCATGTCGAGTCGTGAACTAAAAGATTTGTGCATCACCTGCCACAATTCAGATATGAAACGCGGATCATGATCGGAGATGATAGAGGTTGGCACCCCATGCCTAGAAACCACCTCATTTAGATAAACAGTAGCAATTTTTGAGAACTTATCAGTTTCCTTGATCGCTAGGAAGTGTGCTGATTTCGTGAGACGGTCAACGATCACCCAGATGGTATCATTTCTGTTTTGAGTTCTTGGCAAACCAGTGACGAAATCCATAGCAATTTTCTCCCATTTCCACGTGGGTATTTCTGGTTGCTGAAGCAGGCCAGATGGTTTCTGATATTCCACTTTAACTTTCGCGCAAGTCAAACATTTACTCACATACATCGCGATGTGGGCTTTCATCTTCGGCCACCAATATAGGACTTTAAGGTCCTGATACATCTTATCCGAACCTGGGTGAACAGAGTATCGAGACTTGTGCGCTTCGTCCATCACGAGCTCTCTAAGATTACCATACAGAGGAACCCATATCCGTTCCATAAAATAATAAATGCCAACTGATCTCTTTTCAAGTCGTTTCTCCATGCCCCGCAAATATTCAGCTTCCAGGTTTTCTTCCTTCAACCCTGCAGTCTGAGCAGAACGGATCTGTTCAGGTAAATTAGAGTGGATAGTGAGCTGCAGAGCGCGGACACGTTTTGGTTTCGTTTCCTTTCGACTAAGGGCATCAGCTACAACGTTAGCTTTAACTGGATGGTACTTGATTGCACAATCATAGTCGTTTAGGAGTTCTACCCAGCGACGCTGTCTCATATTCAATTCCTTCTGATCAAAGATGTGCTGAAGGCTCTTGTGGTCGGTATAAATAGTGCATTTAGCACCGTACAAGTAATGCCTCCAGATTTTTAACACAAAGACCACGACCCCCAACTCTAAGTCGTGAGTCGTGTAATTCTTTTCATGAACCTTCAACTGTCGAGAAGCGTACGCTATCACCTTCTCGCGTTGTATTAGCACACAACCGAGACCCTGAATAGAAGCATCGCAGTACACCGCAAAATTGTGACAACTGTCACTTTTCCGTACATTCCGTACACTAACTGAACAGTAATCTGTGCTTTAAATAACTGTGCATGATCTAATTTACAAGACAAATAAATTTCTGATTACTGTTATATACATATAATGGCATTTCATGTTACAAGACTTTTATCGTTACTACATGTAACACGATATAGTGCTAATAATGCACAGAACATAATTGGCACCGTTATCAGACAAACTAAAAATGCTAACGAAGTTCCGTACGTAGACAGACAGTGTTTTGAGGCCTAGTATGAGCCAAAAACCAAGTGATACACTAGTATAGTGTGTAGGAAAGTAAGGATTACAAAACTGCATTCCTAAGTGATAGTTTAAGTGCCGGGAAGTGCCTAAAACTCACCCAAAGTGCAGAATTCTGCATAATTCAGCAAAAATCAGCTTTTTTTAACAAGCTAATTTCATGTAAAAATATGACTAAATGGTCCTGAATGCTTTCCTAAGTGTCGGGAATTAAAAACGTTACAAAAGGGTACATGAAAAACACTAAACGAGATAGTTTGACACTTTAACGAACCGGTATCTAACCAAACAACCGGACATTACCCGAAACACCAAAATTACACTAGAAGCATTGTTTTAATGTTTCTGAGCTAGTTATGATCCCCGAACACGCTAACACACTATATAACATATCTTATGCATAACACCTAAACTAATACACTTGATTTTCAACTAATCATCATTACAACTTACACTTGGACCCCCTCCCCTTGTATATTTTCGGTCACAAGGTGTGGCCCACCCTAAATCTCTCATGATCTCCTAGATTGCATAGGATCTTGCTTGGATTGCTTGGAGATTTTACTTGGATTTGGAAGATTCATTTAGATCTTGCTTAGATCTTCCTTGGATATTATAAGTAACCATCCTCCTTCATCTTTCTCACAACTCACCTCCCTCATACTCTCTCCCTCTCCTGTCGGCATACCCCATTCCACACACCACCACCATCATCAAGTCTTGTTCCATCCATTTCAAGGTTATCACAAGGTGTAAGATTAGGAGGCTTGGTGCTTGAAGAACTTGAAGGACCTCACCCGTTTGCTTTTATCCACTCCATATTCATCATGTTTCTTCCCTAGCTTAGAGCTAGTAGTAAGATCTCTCATAACCCTTGTTTACCTCCATTTTAGTTGGTTAAAAGATGTAACATGTTGTATTTCACAAGATCACTAAAAGACATACACTTGAATCTTGAACATGAAGCTTAACATAAGATGATATATGAATGAAATGATGTTGTTTAGTGAATGTATAATGCTTACTTGATGATTTCTTGAGATGATGATGTTAATCATCACATGAAGCTTGCTAGATGGTGATTAAACACATAATCTAGCAAGTGGGAGGATGATTATGTAACAACATATGATGATCATCTTCTTGTGAACACATGAACTTGATGAATGAAATGATTTCTTGTAAAATAATAAACAAAGTGAACTAGTAAACTTGTAGATCCAAGATTTATGAATGATTTTACAAGAAAACCAAGTTCAAAATATGATTTTTGAAAGATCATGGTTTTTACTAAACTTACACTATTTTTGGTGATGAAATAAGTGTAGGAACATTAGAGAAACAAGAAGGTTTAATAAAGAAACGTCTTTGTAAAATATGTTTACAAGTTGTAAACATCTAAAACTTCCAAGAATGAAGTTTACCAAGAAGTAAATATATTTTGGAGGGTAACTAAGGCTACTAAAAACTTTACCAAGTTACTACGCATTTTTTGTGAAAAATCAAGTTCATGTTATTATGTAAATTGAATAGTTTTTGCACTTGGTAAGTGCAAGATGTTTAGGGGTTGATTGTTAAATATTGTGTGTTAGTTTTTGAAAAGAAAATGATATGCTAAATAGCACGGACACCTCCATTTTCAAAGAAAACTATGGCGAAATTTCCTAAAAATGCAAACACTTAGAAACTATTTTCTAAACAAGTAGTTACAAGTATGTTTTAAACTATGTTTTTCAATATAAACTTTGCCATAAATTTTGATACAAAAATACAAGTATTGGAGGTTGGTTTTTATAAATAAAAATGGGTAAATATATATTTAGAATATATATTTTACATTAAAGACACTTGTGTGAATATGTTATACCTTGTGTATAGTTATATTATTTTTGGATTTAAAATAATATGACTTAACAAAAATACCAAGAACTTACAATCCAAAATAATACCAAAAATTACAAGGAATAAAGTATATAAGTTACACACTTAAATATTGGCAAACCGAACAAGAACGTAACTTATAAAATATTCCAGAAAATACCGTTATAAATATGTTTTTGGTAAATATTGTTTTGGATATAAGAAATGAAAATGTGATTTTTGAAAACATTACAAAGTATATCATATTTTCGACAAAGAGAAAATATATTATTTTTGGAAGTAAGAAATATATTTTCTTAGTATACTTAGAAGATATATGATTTTTGAGAAAAATATATATTTTCTTGACAATACATTATTTTTGGACAAAACGAGTCTATATGTATATTTTCTAAGTGAAACTTGAAAATATATTATTTCGGGAACTACAAATACCAGAATACGAAAGTACATGTATGAAATAATCCCATCCTTGGGAAGGAAATACGAAAATAGATACTTGAGAAGTATTATAACTTCGGATAATGTTAAAAACATAAAGGAAACGTAACTCAAAACATGAATGCTAAGGCAAGGCACGACCCGCTCGTCTAATAGACCCTAGCACATTGTAGGTAGTCGTGTTTGCTGACGAGATTGAGTTACAAGTACTGAAGACACAAAACAGTGAGTTCATGCTCCCCCTTTTCTTTAACTGTTTTTGGTTTTATAACTCTCGGGGGTGAAATACATATTACGTATGCTTCAACGGTATGAAATGCCTATGAAATACTAGATCATGTGAGCATAGACTAGATATTGAAATGCCATTAATACTTAATTAGGGACGAGGGTTAGATCTAACGGGTGCGGCCGAACCCCACTCATGGTTACAACTAGTACCAAGCAGTGCTTCGGAGTCCCAGTCGAGGGTAATCGACATAGTTGAGGGAAATCGACATAGTTGAGGGAAATCGACATAGTCGAGGTAAATCGACACAGTCAAGGGAAATCGACATAGTCGAAGGAAATCGACATAGTCGAGGGAAATCGACAAGGGTATATGCTTACTCATTACGAGTGCTCCCTATGTCCTCACATGCCTTAAAGTCCTTGTAAAACAACTATGTTCATACACGCTTTTCATACCTGTTTACAAAGGAGTCTCTCAAAGATTTACAAGATTACAGTACTCATACAAAATGCATGAACTCGCTCAACTTTTGTTGATGTTTTCCAAAATTACATGTATTTCAGGTGACAGGATGGATATTGGGCGCGAGTGTCGTAACTAGAAGTAGACTTCAAGTTTAGATGTCATCCACTTTTGTTGGTTTGTAACCTAGTCGAAGGTTGTGTTTTAAAACTTAAATAACCGGTGTTTGTAATACTCAAATTTTATGAATGGATGGACATCGTTTTGATCATGTAGTTGTTTATTACAATTGAATGCAATGATATTAAACCAGTCACACATCATACGCTTCCGCAAAAGTCAGGGTGTGACAGTTTGGTATCAGAGCTACGATTGTAGTGAACTAGGATTCCCTCTCGAGTCTAGACTACAATCACTAGAGTTCTCTCACAAAAACATTTTACAAAAAGGTTTTTCATTGCATTCACGTAAGCGTCAAGATCCATGAGTCAAACATTTTTCAAAGAAGAGACAAGGTAAGGACATTAGTAGGGAATACCCTCAAGATAAGGTGCAAACTAAGGCATAGTCTACACGAGTTAGACTTGCCAAAGACAAAATGACCCCCCAAAGGATAAACGAGAGTTATACGTGATATGATGCATCGAAAGGCCTGTTTATGCTAAGTAACATATTTTATAAGTGTACGAAATGATTATTGACGTGAATAAGATACTTTCGACTCCGACTCCTATTACTGTACGTAACTCGCACGATGAAGCTACCGACCTCGCGTTCTTTGCAAAGCTCATTGCTGGAGTAATTACCAAACAAGACTCTGAGCTTGCTTCCATAGGAGATGGCTGCTCTTCCCTCTCGATCGTGAAGGTGCCTAACTACGGTGATGATGACGAGGTAGAGGCGACAACCTTGAACAACTTCTTAATCAGCGGGACGAGATCACTGCGGCTTTTGTGAAGCGAGATTGATGACATACTTGACTAGAAAAGGAAGATGAAGTACTCATCTTGAAGGTGCCCCTCCAACTACCAGGAATTCTCCTTATTCCTATTTCGTTTAATCATCATGCCTATTCGCGTGTAACGATAACGAGTGTTAGCGCGTGGACCACCGCAATGGTCCTTTCCATGACAGAGGTATAAGGACAGTAGTGTCCCCTCCTTGATTGATCATCTGCTTGGATGAGAGAAAATTGGGGTAACTGTGCAAGACAATTTATTATTACGGGGGCCCATGTAATAACAACTTGTAGTGCATGTAAATCCTGGTGGACTCTGCGGGTCAGGTTGATGATCACCATCCCTTCAAAATAAACTCTAGGTGTTCACACCTTCATATGGTAGAACAATACAAAGACCATTGCTTTAGCACTTTACAAAGTAGGAAACCTGTCTTTACCTACTTCGTGTCTGATACTTCTACCCGTGTACGAGACGTTTGAGAAACGATATTTAAGCAAGAGAAGATGGATAACATTCAGAAAGATTCAGTGACGTTACACTCTACCATTTTATGAAACTTGTATGAACAGGGCGATGTAGCCTCGAGTACATTATTACAAACAATAGGCCAAGTCACCAAGCCTATGTGAAGGCTCAGTAATTGTTTCCTTGCTAGTACATTGTTGATTTTGTGATATTGGGAGATTACATGATGCTTGTGGTAATATGTACCCCGTAGACAATTATGGAATATTGTCTAACCCACCTCATACCTTTTGACAGAAAAGGAATGCCGCCCAGACGTGACACAGACACCAGTACGTTACCAAAGACAGAAGCCGAGCTTCAAGAACGCATCTCTCAGGCAATTGCACGACATGAAGCCCTCCGCTCTAAGCACAGCGATGGCACTACCGGAAATAACCCTCCAACTGGTTGCACCTATAAACAATTCCTGGACTGTAAGCCATTGAATTTTGATGGCATAGGAGGTGTCGTTGCATTTGTTCGTTGGGCAGAAAAGACTGACTCTGTTCTAAGAATGAGTAACTGTTCGCCCCAGCAGAGAGTTACCTTTATCTCAGGGTTGTTTTTGGATGGCGCACTCTCCTGGTGGAACCTTCAGGTTCAGACTCTTGGTGCAGATGCTGCTTATGCACTGAGCTGGGACGAGCTCAAGGAAATAATGGAAAAGAAATACTGTTCTAGGGCAAAGTATATCATATTTTTGACAAAGAGAAAATATATTATTTTTGGAAGTAAGAAATATATTTTCTTAGAATACTTAGAAGATATATGATTTTTGAGAAAAATATATATATTTTCTTGACAATACATTATTTTTGGACAAAACGAGTCTATATATATATTTTCTAAGTGAAACTTGAAAATATATTATTTCGGGAACTACAAATACCAGAATACGAAAGTACATGTATGAAATACTCCCATCCTTGGGAAGGAAATGCGAAAATAGATACTTGAGAAGTATTAGAAATTCAGATAATGTTAAAGACATAAAGGAAACGTAACTCAAAACATGAATACTAAGGCAAGGCACAACCCGCTCGTCTAATAGACCCTAGCACATTGTAGGTAGTCGTGTTTGCTGACAAGATTGAGTTACGAGTACGGAAGACGCAAAACAGTGAGTTCATGCTCCCCCTTTTCTTTAACTGTTTTTGGTTTTATAACTCTCCGGGGTGAAATACATATTACGTATGCTTCAACGGTATGAAATGCCTATGAAATACTAGATCATGTGAGCATAGACTAGATATTGAAATGCCATTAATACTTAATTAGGGACGAGGGTTAGATCTAACGGGTACGGCCGAACCCCACTCATGGTCACAACTAGTACCAAGTAGTGCTTCGGAGTCCCAGTCGAGGGTAATCGTCATAGTTGAGGGAAATCGACATAGTTGAGGGAAATCGACATAGTCGAGGTAAATCGACATAGTCAAGGGAAATTGACATAGTCAAGATAAATTGACATAGTCGAGGGAAATCAACATAGTCGAGGGAAATCGACAAGGGTATATGCTTACTCATTACGAGTGCTCCCTATGTCCTCACATGCCTTAAAGTCCTTGTAAAACAACTATGTTCATACACGCTTTTTATACCTGTTTACAAAGGAGTCTCTCAAAGATTTACAAGATTACAGTACTCATACAAAACGCATGAACTCGTTCAACCTTTGTTGATGTTTTCCAAAATTACATGTATTTCAGGTGACAGGATGGATCTTGGGCGCGAGTGTCGTAACTAGAAGTAGACTTCAAGTTTAGATGTCATCCACTTTTGTTGGTTTGTAACCTAGTAGAAGGTTGTGTTTTAAAACTTAAATAACCAGTGTTTGTAATACTCAAATTTTATGAATGGATGAACATCGTTTTGATCATGTAGTTGTTTATTACGATTGAATGCAATGATATTAAACCAGTCACACATCATACGCTTCCGCAAAAGTCAGGGTGTGACAAAAATCCTCGGTACGTTCAGGTAAAGATAAGATTGGTGCACTACAGAGTTTTTGTTTCAAGAGTTGGAAAGCATCCTCCTGCTTCGTTCCCCAAGAGTATATAACCCCTTTCTGTGTCAACGAGGTAAGGGGTTGAGCGATCCTCGAGAACTCTTTGATAAATATGTGGTAGTATCCAGCGAGACCAAGAAATTGTCGCACCTCCGAAGGATTCTTTGGTGCCGCCCAATTTCTGATAGTATCGATCTTAGCAGGATCCACGTGTATCCCCGTTTCATTAACGATGTGGCCAAGGAAGTGTACTTCTCGAATCCAGAAATCACACTTAGAGAATTTCGCGTAGAGTTGCTCCTTCCTCAGGAGCTCCAATATAAGATGCAAGTGTCGCTCGTGGTCCTCCTTGCTCTTAGAATAGATCAAAATGTCATCGATAAAGACAATGACGAAGTCGTCAAGATACGGTTTGCACACACGATTCATGAGGTCCATGAAAACCGCTGGTGCGTTTGTTAACCCAAATGGCATAACCAGAAACTCGTAGTGGCCATACCGTGTTCAAAATGCTGTTTTTGGAACATCCTCCTCTCGGACTCTCATCTGATGATAGCCCGATCTTAAGTCGATTTTCGAGTAAAAACTTGACCCTTGCAACTGGTCAAACAAGTCGTCGATGCGTGGCAAAGGATAACGGTTCTTAACTGTCACCTTGTTGAGTTCACGGTAATCTATACATATGCGAAAGGACCCGTCTTTCTTCTTCACGAATAGAACTGGAGCTCCCCATGACGAAGAACTGGGTCGGATGAAGCCCCTATCTAACAGTTCTTGAAGTTGATTATACAATTCTTGTAACTCTCTTGGTGCAAGCCGATAAGGAGCACGAGAGATCGGAGCTGCTCCTGGCGTAAGATCGATCTGAAATTCAACATGACGGTGAGGGGGTAAACCAGGGAGTTCTTCAGGAAATACATCAGAAAACTCACAAACAACTGGCAGGTCTTCGATTTTCCTTTCTTCAGGATGAGTATTAGTAACAAGTGCTAAAATAGCAGGGTAGCCCTTTCGTAAACACTTCTGGGTTTTCATGGCTGAGATGATGCTGACCATTGCACCACTACGATGACCTTGAACTGACAGAGATTCTCCACTGGGGAGAGGGATACGTACGACTTTCTCCTTACAAAGAATTTCCGCTTGGTGCTTAGACAACCAGTCCATACCAACGACTACATCGAAGCGTCCAAGAGTAACGGTAAGTAAGTCAATGTCGAACACTTGACCCATAAGATCGAGTTTACACCAAAAAGAACATGTGAAGCTTCAATCGATTTGCCATCAGCTAATTCTACTACGTGTTTGTTTAAAAGAGGTGTTGGAGTCAATCCTAACTGACGACTGAACTCCAAGGACACATAACTCCAATCGGCACCAGAGTCGGATAAAACAGAAGTAAAAAGATCGTTCACGGAAAACGTACCAGTCACAACGTTGCCATCATTCCTAGCTTCCCCAGCACCAATAGTAAACACTCTCCCACGCGCACTATTCCCACTATTGTTTCCATTGTTGTTGTTCCTAGTGTTGTTATTACCAGCATTCTGATTCAGTTGAGGGCAATCCCGCCTAAAATGTCCCTCATCCCCACACTGAAAACATCCCTTACAATTACCCTGATTCTGTTGAGGCTGCTGCCTTTCCTGTTGCTATGGAGGTTGCTGCTGATGCTGTTTAGGGAACGGGGCCCTGCAATCCCTTGCCATATGACCCACTTTGTTACACCTATGACAGATTCGGGTGCACGGTCCACGATGATGGTAGTTGCACTTGCTACACTTTGGTTGTTTCCCCATTTAAGAACCCTGATTTGAGTTGTTGCTCTAATTCTGATTAACAGAGGATGACTGGCTAAAACTGCGGTTGCTACTGTTGTCTGGCTTCTTCTGCGACTGACTCAAGTTGGACACCTTGTCCGTATCGTTCCACTTACGTTTGTTAACTGTAGCAGGAGTAGTAGCTGTAGCAGTAGTGGCAGTAGTAGAAACACGTGGTGATAGTGAGCCATGCTCCACCTCCTGGTCAGTGATCTTGCGAGCTAGGCGAATGATTCGAGGCAAGTTGTCAAGATTCGCTGCAGTGACCAAACCCTTGACTTACGGTGCTAGACCGTTGATGTACAGCTCAATTCTACGATGTGGTGGTCGATATAAGTTAGGACACATATTCGCAAGCTCGTGAGATCACTTCGTGTACGCCTCTATCTCAGATCCTGCCATTTTTAGGTTGTAGTACTCATTTTCCAGCTTTTGGATCTCATCACGAGGACAATACTCTTCTCTCATCAATTCTTTAAAATCATCCCAAGTGGTTGCATTCGTCATTTCAATACCCAGCATCTGGACTTGGGAATTCCACCAGGTCAAGGCACCATCTTCAAGTGTGCCTGAAGCATACTTCACTCTGTCCCCAGCAAGACAGTTACACATAGAAAAGACCGACTCTGCTTTATCAAACCAACGAAGTAGTCCTACTACCCCTTCAGTCCCACTGAACGTCTGTGTCTTACAATCCATGAATGTCTTGAACATGCAAACAGGCGGATTGTTCTGATTCTGGTTCACGTGTTGACCTATAAACGAAAGAAGATTCAACGCACGAGTAAGAGTCAAGTACGTGACATAAAGATAAAGAGCGTTTGGCATGTAACGTACTTGACTCTTACTCGAGCTTGACATAAAGAGTCTGCTAGAGCTTCAGCCACACGAGTATTGATCAAGTCAGTTAATTCAGCCTGAGACATGACAATGTTGCCACGTCCACCACCGCGGCCTCCTCCGCGCCCACCGTTTCGTCCACTCATGATTCTATATGAGAAGAGTGGAAAAGGTTAAGGGTCGAAATTGAGTAGAAGTCACACATCACTATGGCTTCTACAGATTACTGTGTTCTATTATTATGTCAAACAATGGAACAGAACCCCCTTCACACACCTTAAGCCTCACTAGGACTCACATGCACCCCACATTGTTATTATGTGTGCACCCATAGTAATAATGTGATTTGCATATTTATCCCAGCTCCTCTTAACTTGCATTAAAGGGTTCCTTAACTTCAAACAACAAGACAAAAGACTTCACAAACATAGACCACGAAAGTCTAGAGGGACGTCACACTATCAGTTACATAACATAGGCAAGTAACACATGAATTCATCTTGTAGTGCTAAGTGTGCAATCACGTGCAATGACATACATAGGTGTACACTAGTTATGCTGTGCAATAAGTAAACGAGTGACGAACCTTGCAATCTGGAGCTGAGTGTCATGGTCGATTTCTGAACTGTTGGTTATAGTCTGGTTTTATAAAAACGTTTTAAAACCTAGTTCACTATAACCAGTGGCTCTGATACCAAACTGTCACACCCCCAAAATACCACCTAGGAAACCCCACTAGGCGTGTGACGTACCAGGATCTAGCCACCAATCACATTGAACTTATAACAAGATTTCAAATAAAGTTGCTATTTATTTATAAGAATGTTTCAAACATAAGTTTAATAAAATCCATCGAAATCAGCGGAAGCAATAAGAAATTCATTGTTTAAATGTTTCAAAACCAAATGTATGAAAATTAGTACGCCTGTCATGCGAATCCAAGCAGTTCGACCCATGACCACTCCAGCAATTCTAGACAACAAGTTCCATATCCAAGAATCTAACAACCTGCGAGCATGCAACATGTGTATCAGACAACGCTGGTGAGTTCGTAGTTTTATAAAAAACGTTAATTGCCAAGTGTTTGGTTCAGTTTAATAGTAATGTTGATAATAACTCGAGTACCGTACATGATGGCTTCAGATTGTTTTGCCCGTCCCCAATGCCCCCTATCTAAGCATTGGTCGTGATTTAAGGTCATTAGTTCATGCCCGTCCTCTCAGGTACGGTGTGAGGTTGCCAAGCCTAATAGTGCTATCAACTAATACCCCGTTACCTCTCAGGTAACCAATTCGGTATAAGATGGGACTTAAGGTGATAGGAAATGAGTGTATTATCTAACATCCTAGTTTTTTTACCCAAAAGACTTATCCCTCTCAGGAATACCCATTTAATTGTCCCACCCACCGGGACGCATGCTCAAGAGAAATGAACTCACCTTTGGTTTGCTCGGTGAGATTAGTTACTTGTTTAACAGTTGATCAATCACGTCCTAACATGGTTACCGATAACAATCAGTTTCATGTGCACATAAACCACATATTTCATGTACAATTAATTCACGTATTCCTCACATACCACACAATTATTGTACAAGTAGCACACATATAGTTCAAGTCATAACAGTTAACCTATCAACCCAATATTATCAAGTAGTCACTTAGCATGTATTTGGTTCATAAGCAGATTCACCTCATGATTTCATGTTTACAGGACACATAACACTTACTTCTTCAATACAAGAATATGTAAATCAATTAAGTTAATGATCCACCTAAGATTTGTGCGACCCATGATTTTAGTATACTGTTCGTGATTAAGTTGTGGCCCATCCACGAGTATCCAAACCAACCGAGTTCAAACTCCCATTAGTTGTGCAGCCCGTTTCAGTTTGTGCGATCCACTATGAAACTTCGACCCAGATTCAATTTACGGCCCAATGTAACATGCAATCTAAGAAGGATGTGTGGCCCATCGGAGCCCAACCCACAACGAGTGTGCGACTGCCCCCGAGATAGTGTGCGGCCCAACAGAATCTATGTATGTTTTATTAACTTTTGCAGCCCGGTTAGCATGTAAGGCCCAATTAATTATGCATGTGATCAGTTCAAAGACTCATTATGTGAATGTGTAACCTACTGTTGTGCTATGTGAATGGTATGCGACTACGTGGTAAGTGTGTGATTTATGAGGCTTAACCATCCAATACTTATGTAGTTGTGATATTAGGGACCGAAGTGTGCGGGGTCGGATACTCCATGCCATAAATCCGAGCCACATCCATTACGTAACCAAAACAACTTCCCATATTTTTGCTAATTATCTATGGCTGTTATTGTCACCATGCAATACAAAACAATTATCATTCAATACAAAACAATTATTATAATCGTACCACATGCACATCGAACTACTCACAGAACATCAAGGCTGACTTTAATTCATACTCACACACAATCCTTTTAGTGGATACCTAACATGAATTTATATTTGCAACCCTTACCTTGTTCGATTACGTCAGCCTCTAATATCATACCACTACTAATTCATTGATAATGAGATCATACCATTACCAGTTCTTTGTCGATTTAAAGAATTCATCAAACACCATCATGCACATGACTCCGGTATCACAAATCAATGTTGCAAACATTCATACATATCAATAATAATTCACATAATTACACAAACCTGATAGAAAATTGCATGAACACGTAACAAACATACTAACCAGATTTCTATCACAAGAGATATGAGGGGATCCGAAGGGAAGAACTTCGATCAATACAAGTTGCCGTCGATCCAAGAGAGAAGGAGAGAGTATTAGGGTTTGTTACTGTTTCCCAAAAACCACGTAACATACTACCCTCCTTTCATGTATACGTATAACACATGGATTGGGGCTTTGGCTGGGCCTGATCCAACGTGTAGGCTGAGATGAAAGGGGCCCATTGGCCAAGAAGTGTGTGTGTGTCTCAAGGAAGTGTGCGAAGCAGTTTAGTTAGTAACCGGTTTCTATAATAACTAACCAACACATATAAACATTTAATGGTGCACGAGTGTAACCAAACAAGTCTCACATGGTCGTAACGTATAGGCAAATAAAACGTAAAGAAACGAGCCAAAGGTTATGGAATTTAAGTAGTGCTAACCTTAAAGATTCGGGTTGTCACATCATCCCCAACTTGAAAGGAATTTTGTCCCGAAATTCGATAAGCAACTCAGAGTAGCGAAATGATAGATTAGGATGACTGCGGATTTTCCACAGGTGCCACATCATCCCCAACTTAAAAGGGAATTTCGTCCCGAAATTCACCAGTTGCACCAGGATGCGATTGAGCAGTTTTAAACAGTTGAGGGTACTTGAGTTTCATTTGATCCTCGCGTTCCCATGTGAACTCCGGTCCACGCCTTGAGTTCCAACGAACTCTCACGATTGGGATTCGACTGTGCTTACGGACTTTAACTTCCCGATCCATGATTTCAATAGGTTCTTCAACGAACTGTAATTTTTCGTCAATCTTTAGCTCTTGCAATGGCACGACAAGTGTTTCATCGGATAAACACTTTTTCAAGTTCGAGACATGAAAGACGTCATGAACGATACCCAACTCATCAGGTAACTCAAGCCGATAGGTAACTTTGCCGATTCTTTCCAAGATTTTGAACTGGCCAACGTAGTGTGGATTCAGTTTGCCTCGCTTCCCAAAACGCACCACACCCTTCCAGGGTGAAACTTTCCACATAATGTGATCGCCTACAGCGAACTCCGAGGGTTTGCTACGCTTGTCAGCGTAGCTTTTCTGACGGTCGCGCGCTGCCGCCATGCGATTTCTGATCTGGACAATGTTTTCAGAGGTTTCAACTACAAGTTATGGTCTCGTGATCTGGCTATCACCAACCTCAGCCCAACAAAGAGGAGATCGGCATTTCCGTCCATACAAAGCTTTGAACGGAGCTGTCTGAATACTAGAATGGTAACTGTTGTTGTAAGAGAACTCTACCATGGGCAAGTGTTTTTCCCACCCTTTACCAAAGTCGATTACACATGCCCGCAGCATGTCTTCAAGTGTCAGGATGGTTCGCTCACTTTGTCCATCCGTCTGAGGGTGATAAGCAGTACTCATGTCGAGTCGTGAACCAAAAGATTTGTGCATCGCCTGCCACAATTCAGATATGAAACGCGGATCACGATCGGAGATGATAGAGGTTGGCACCCCATGCCTAGATACCACCTCCTTTAGATAAACAGTAGCAAGTTGTGAGAACTTATCAGTTTCCTTGATAGCTAGGAAGTGTGCTGATTTCGCGAGACGGTCAACGATCACCTAGATGGTATCATTTCCGTTTTGAGTTCTTGGCAAACCAGTGACGAAATCCATAGCAATTTGCTCCCATTTCAACATGGGTATTTCTGGTTGTTGAAGCAGACCAGATGGTTTATGATATTCCACTTTAACTTTCGCTCAAGTCAAACATTTACTCACATACGTCGCGATGTGGGCTTTCATCTTCGGCCACCAATATAGGACTTTGAGGTCCTGATACATCTTATCCGAACCTGGGTGAACAGAGTATGGAGACTTGTGCGCTTCGTCCATCACGAGCTCTCTAAGATTACCATACAGAGGAACCTATATCCGTTCCATAAAATAATAAATGCCATTTGATCTCTTTTCAAGTCGTTTCTCCATGCCCCGCCAATATTCTGCTTCCAGGTTTTCTTCCTTCAACGCTTCAGTCTGAGCAAAACGGATCTGATCAGGTAAACTTGAGTGGATAGTGAGCTGCAGAGCGCGGACACGCTTTGGTTTCATTTCCTTTCGACTAAGGGCATCAGCTACAACGTTAGCTTTACCTGGATGGTACTTGATTGCACAATCATAGTCGTTTAGGAGTTCTACCCAGCGACGTTGTCTCATATTCAATTCCTTCTGATCAAAGATGTGCTGAAGGCTCTTGTGGTCGGTATAAATAGTGCATTTAGTACCGTACAAGTAATGCCTCCATATTTTTAACGCAAAGACCACAACCCCCAACTCTAAGTCATGAGTCATGTAATTCTTTTCATGAACCTTCAACTGTCGAGAAGCGTATGCTATCACCTTCTCGCGTTGCATTAGCACACAACCGAGACCCTGAATAGAAGCATCGCAGTACACCGCAAAATCCTCGGTACCTTCAGGTAGAGACAAGATTGGTGCACTACAGAGTTTTCATTTCAAGAGTTGGAAAGTATCCTCCTGTTTCGTTCCCCAAGAGTATATAACCCCTTTCTGTGTCAACGAGGTAAGGGGTTGAGCGATCCTCAAGAAGTCTTTGATAAATCTGTGGTAGTATCCAGCGAGACCAAGAAATTGTCGCACATCCGAAGGATTCTTTGGTGCCGCCCAATTTTTGATAGCATCGATCTTAGCAGGATCCACATGTATCCCCGTTTCATTAACGATGTGGCCAAGGAAGTGTACTTCTCGAATCCAGAAATCACACTTAGAGAATTTCGCGTAGAGTTGCTCCTTCCTCAGGAGCTCCAAGATAAGATGCAAGTGTCGCTTGTGGTGCTCCTTGCTCTTAGAATAGATCAAAATGTCATCTATAAAGACAATGACGAAGTCGTCAAGATACGGTTTGCACACACGATTCATGAGGTCCATGAAAACGCTGGTGCATTTGTTAACCCAAAAGTGTTAATTTTATGAATGTGAAATTATAAAATGTGTACACATGTGTATGTCTACTATGAGGTGAATTGAACAGCGATATGTTAGGCTTCTTATTTGTCTTTCTTCCTTGTTATGTTTTGTTTTTTGGTTTTCTTAATATTATTACGTTTATGTACATTATCGTAATAGTATACAATCAATAAAGTTTTCTAGGTGAGTAATTTTATTTGTGTTTACATTTGTAGGTTCGAAACGGTAACGATGAGAAGAAATAAGTTTTAGGTTTTTTAAAATATGAAATGATTGGATTGATTGAATATACGTTGTAATAAATTTAATAGGAACATATGTAATTTAATTTTGAAGGGAGGAAAATAGAGAGGATAGCTCGTATATTGGCACATAGACATAATAACACAATAAATTGCCCCATTGAATGTTCGGACGACGAAGAAACGGACAATATAGGTGGAAATGTTTTCATATTAGAGTCCATAAATTAATAACAACGTGTTGGATACATTGATTGTAAACTATGTTGTAGCTTTTTCATACATTTGATTTAAATAATTATTATGAAAACACTTCCAAATATGTCAAAAGAAAAAAAAGTACTGTAAGGAACGGATGGCCGCTGCAAAGGATGTGGACGTTGGCTATAAGAAAGATGAAGGTAATATTATGAAAATATGTGTTTTATATTTTTCTATTTATATTGATTAAATAATGATATTGTAAGAGTCTGTTTTTGTATTCGTTGTCCGTAGGTGTTGATGCTGAAAAATTGGCCTGCATGTATAGAAGAAGCAGTACACATGTGTACCTCGGACCTAAATATTATACACAAACAAAAAATGGCTAAAAACTCAAGTTCAAATATTGCTGAAACGACAACAAATACTAACAATCTTGACATGTTCATTACCAAAATTTATGGAAATCACTGGGCATATGATACACACCTAGACGATCCATTGTTGTAACGAAAACATTATCGTCAACGTTTTGGAAAGAATAGTGATTATTGATTTCCGGGTCGGCCTTGAATGAAAGATGGTAAGACCTGCCGACAAAAATACAACTACGTCTCAATCTAGTCAAACACAACAATTTACTTACAAACACAACAATCAAGTTCTAAGTCAAAATAGTCCCAAACTGCAAACAATTTATTTACAAACCTGGTTTTACAGTGGACTGCCGGAAAAAAAATTCATAAACAAACCCGGGTTGCGATGATAAAGCAACAGCAGGAAATCAAAGTTTTCAAGTTAGTGTTTCCAGATTGTTATTCGTCGGGAATCAATGTACTCTAATCGTTCTTCGCCGGAATGCTCTGATTAATGTCCGATGGAACAATTGATGGCGACGACAATAATCGATCTTCCGGCGACGACAATACCCAGTCAAATAGCGGCAAGGATACAATTGACGGCGACAACAATAATCGATCTTTCAGCGAGATATGAAGTGATGAACGACCAAATATGAACTTGAATTTTCTGGATTTATAAAATTGATGAATGGCCGACGTGAAATTTGGATCTGTCGCATCAAAATATGGATATTTGATGAAGAGATTATGAATGATAATCTTGAAAAATAAAAAAAATGTGTTAAAAAATTTGAATTAATAATCTTATTATGTAACTGATATGAATTAATAATAAAATACTTTAAATTCAATTTTTTTTATAAAATTACAATCCTACCCTTGTCAATTGTATGTGAAATGAAGGGTCCAGATCAGTTCACACAATTCACTCTTGGGATTTTGTTCACATTTGAACCCAATCCTATATATATATATATATATATATATATAGAGAGAGAGAGAGAGAGAGTTAATTACACAAATGGGTCCTGTGGTTTATACCTGTTTTCGCCTTTGGGGACTAACTTTTTTTTTTTAACAGGTTTAGGTTTTATGGTTTCAATTTTGTAACATCTTTGGGTACTAACACCAAAATTAGTTAATTAATGACTAAAATACCCTTGCATTTTTTTTAAGTTTATCAATGTAACACATTTAGGTACTAACACAAGATCAATCCACATGCTTTTCTTGTATCACACAAGAAGAGGTTGAGGCATTTTGCCTTAAATGGGGGATTGATTTACGATTTAAATAGGAGGCTCCGGGCTTGGACAAGTCGATTGACCAATGTTCGGCGGGCTTCATTGCTTTATATTGCAAACATTTCGAATTCTCGAACCTCCGTCATCCTTTTTCCACTTTCGTTCTTAACATATTGGAGTATTATCGAGTCTCTTTTGGTCAGTTGCACCCTCAAGGCCTTGCTAGGGTTTTGCACTTCGAAGTTTTGTGTGGGGCTTCTGGGTTTGACCCGTCTCTTCTATCCTTTCGCCGTTTCTTTCTTTTATCAAAAAATGGCGATTGGTTTACATTCGAGACGTCCCAAGTTAATACTTGTCTGATTCCTCCATGGTGACCACTCTTGTTCATAGAAAGACCGTTTCTTTTAGGTTTCGGAGTCTATTATCCCTTTTAAAATGTTTTGGAGGCATCCTGATGCCATCCTCGATGAACTTGAACCCTCCGATTCTGAGTTAGACAGTTGGTTCTTAAAATCCATCAGGGCATGCCCTTCTAGGCTTCGCTCTTTTCCTGAACCTTTTGTTGGTTTTAATGGGGATAAGTAAGTTATGGGATAAACCGGACCGGGATCCTGTACTCATGAGGGATGGTCAGGGTATGCATTTTTCTTTTCTAACTTCTTTTACTTATTTTTATAATGTTGTTGTTTATGTTATTTTTTTCCTGTTTTAATTGCAGTCATGTCTGCTTTGGACTTTATCAAAAGTGATGATACACTAGATGTGGTATTTGCTGATGCTGCTTTTGCTGAGGGTGAGGATGTTGTGGTTAGGGGTTTCGAGCATAGGTTTGAGGGGTCGGACTATGTTAGTGTTCCAAGTGTGAAGGGTTTTGTGAAGGCTCCTGCGTCGAAGCAGTCCACTCGTCGTTCTAGTCGTCGTAAAGGTGCTGGAAAACCTTAAACTTCTGAAACAATTGATCTTCGTGATGAGTTGGAAATGGAAGATATAGAGGTTCCTGCTGATGGGAAGAAGGGTGAGTTGCCTTTGGTAGTGGGTAAGGATGTTAAGGCAATGGGTAAAAAGGTTGGAGGGTCAAAGCCTTCGACTAAGGCTATTGAGAGTTCCTTCAATGTTGATTTAGGGGAGATATATGTGCCTGACTGGAAGGATACTGTTTCTGATACCTTCAAGTGTCCTGCCATTTGTGAGGATGTTCTCAACCATTTTGCCCCTCAAGCTGTTTGTGTTTCTTCATCCTCCATGGTTGATGATCAGATGATTTCCAAGATGATCATGGCTTCTTGCAACCTTTGTGCTTTGCTTCTTGAGGGTATTGCCCATTTTCACAAACGGATGCAGGAGTATTAGGTTTTTTCGAAGAAAAGGGAAGCCATGAAGGCTAATATGGCTGCTTTGAAGAAAGAAAAAGAAGGGTTTACTGAGAAAGAGTTGGCCTGGTAGAAGAAGGTTCATGAGTTGACTCAGAGGCATGAGGTTGAGATTGGTAAGCTCAAACAGCAAACTGAAGCTTCAACGAAGGAAAAAGAGGAGTTGGAAGCTTCCTTGGCTCAATTGACTAAGGACAACAAGTGGCTCATTGAGCAAGGCTTCCAACAGGTTGTTACTACTTACCTCCTTCATTCATCCAAGTTAACAGTGCCCTGGGTTATGTCTATTCGAAACTTCTTATTTGATGCTGGTGCAGCTGGGTTTCCAAAGAATAAATCTCCTCTTTTTTAGCCTGGAGCCTTCGAAGTGTTTATGAATATTGTTGTGAAGGTGGAGCGTTTGACCTACCCTTATGTAGGTGAGGTATCCGAGTGTTATAGCAAACCTCTTTCTGCTTTGCAGGGCTTGAAACCTCGAGGCCTAAATGAAGCTGTGTGTGATGAAGTTCTTAAAACCATTTCCAAGAAACGTCCTCATTCTGGAGATAGTGAGGATACTTGTTCTGAAGGTGGGGATGGTTCGAAGGATTCAAGCCTTGAAGGCTTCCTGAACAATGTTCTATGTTTATGTCCTTGTATGGCCCTTGATACTCTAACTTAAATTATGCTATGTTATGTTTAACTTTTTATGCTTTGTCGTATTTTGCATTGTTGTTTTGTATATTTCCTTGTGCTTTTATTCACTTTTGTTGTCTTTGTTGATGGTGTGTTTACCTTATGTTTTTTATACATTAAAGGGTTCAGTGCTGCAGTCACTTAGCCTTAGGATATTTTTAACAAGAAGATATAACACTTATTCTATTTATGACTTTTACTTAGTCTGATTTTGGTTTATAAGCCAGTGCTAAGGCTTAAGGAACATTTGGTGTAGGCTATTCAAACCTGTCTATGAGACATATTTTTTGAAAAACTTTTCTAAGTCTCATAGAGTTGTATTGATTTAGGAACTCACCCCTTATTTAGGTCCATTCAACCCTTGAACCTATTGAGCGATGTGGCCTGGGAGGTCATCCCCTTACATGACCCTTGTCATGGAGTTTTTTGCTAGGTTCTCTACCTGATCATAGGATAGAAAGACAAGTTTTGATAAGAACTTCATCATTCATACATTAAAGTTTGTGGGTTTCAAAGGGAACAAAACAACACTTTGCTATTTTTTCTAATACATTTGTCTAAACATGGAACCTTTTAAGGTTTTTACCATTCCAATGCCGGGGAAGCTTTTTGCCTTGTGGGTCTGCTAGCTTGTAGGATCCTCCTTTGTGGGCTTCGAGGATGGTGTACGGCCCTTCCCACTTAGGGCCAAGCTTTCCTTGGCTTTCTTTTTTGCTGGCCTCGTTGTTTCGAAGAACGAGATCACTAGGTTTGAATCGTTCGTATTTTACCCGTGCATTGTAGTAAGATTCCGTCTTTTGCTTGTATTTCACTTCTTGTATCTCTGCTTGGTCTCGGGCTTCTACCAGGAGTTCCATGTTCAACATCGTCTCTTGCTTGTTTGATTCTAGATCAATGTTGAACGTCCTTTTTGTTATAACTCCTATCTCTGCCGGGATTACAGCTTCGGATCCAAACACTAGGTTGTATGGTGTTTTCTTGTGGCTCGTTTTTTTGGTTGTTCTAATTGCCCATAACACATTAGGGAGTTCTTCGAGCCAATTGTTGTCATGCCTTCCCAAATGAGTTTTAATGCCCTTCACAATGCTGCGATTTGTTCTTTCAACTTGGCCATTGGACTGCGGGTAAGCCACCGAGCTGAACACTTGTGTTATTCGGAACTCCTTGCACCAGGAGCTAAAAGGCTTCTCGGCAAATTACTTCCCATTATCTGTGACCAACACTCCTGGCATCCCAAACCGACAGATGATGGTTTCCCACACGAAATCGATGACTTGTTTTCCTGATATCTTTGCTAATGGCTTTACTTCTGACCACTTGGTGAAGTAGTCCACGACCACTAGTAGGAACCTGACTCCTCCTTTGGCCGATGGAAATGGACCCACAATGTCCATTCCCCATTTATGGAATGGCCAGGCCGATGAGATGGGAACCAAATCATGCTTTTGGCTTTTGGGCACTGGAGCGTGTATTTGACAAGCTTCACACTTTTTCAGCTGCTCGGTTGTATCTCAATGCCTGGTGGGCCTAAAATATCCAATATTCATCAACTAGGAAACCACTGATCTTGGGCCATAGTGAGCCCCACATATCCCTTCATGAACTTCCTTGATCAGATATTGGCTTTGCTCTGGGCCAACACATCGAAGCAGTGGTGCAAGGTATCCCTTTTTGTACAGGATATCTCCTTGCAACACATATTGTCTTGATTTGATCTGAACCCTGTCAGCTTCCATCTGATCACTTGGCAGCTCACCATTTGTAAGGAACTTGACCAAAGGGGTCATCCAACTCGGCCCTTCCTCAGTAATCACATCTTGTACCTCGAGTTCTTGAATGGACGATGTCTTCAGCACTTCAACCAACACTTTTTTGGTGAGATGGGCAAAGGTGAGTGATGCAAGCTTGCTTAATGCATCGACTTTCTTGTTTTGTGATCTTGGGACTTGTTTGATGGTGCATGATTCAAACGTGCCCATGAGTTCCTTTGCGTTTTCATGATACTTCTTCATGTTGGGTTCATTAGCTATGTAGCTGTCGTTTACTTGACTTGAAACAAGTAAAGAGTCCATGAAGACTTGAAGCATTTTGACATCCATTTTTTTGGCTAGCTTGAGTCCTGCAATTAGTGCTTCATACTCGGCTTCATTATTGGTTGTCTGAAATTTAAAACCGGATAGCATATGTGAATTCCAATTCATTAGGATTGACCAGGACTAGCCTTGCCCCTGACCCTTCAATGTTGGAAGCCCCATCGGTAAAAAGCTACCAGGTATCAGGGTCGGAAGGTTCAATGGAGGCTGTGTTAACTTCTGTTATTGTTTCCTTTGGAATTTCCAAAATAAAATCAACCAAAATTTGGGCCTTCACAGCTTTCATTGGAACGTAGGTGATGTTGTGTTCACCTAGTTCCCCTGCCCATTTGGCTAGACGTCCAGAGGTTTCAGGTTTTTCAAGCACATTTTTGATTGGTTGGTAAGTGACCACTTGTATAGGGTGTGCTTGAAAATACCTTTGAAGCCTTCTGGCTGTTTTCACCAATGCAAGAGGAAGTTTTCCCAACGGGTGATACTTAGTTTCTGCCAACTTTAAAGTTTTACTGAAGAAGTAAACAGGTACCTGAGCCTTGTTTCTTTCGATGGTCAGGACTTCACTGATTGCTTCCTCAGCAACTGAGAGGTAGACAAATATTAGTTCCCTAGTCTCAGGAGCGACGATGTCTGGTAATGAAGCTAGGTGCTGCTTCATCTGGTTAAAGGCTTCTTCTGCTTCCTCGGTCCATCGGAAGTGCTTCTTGTTTGTGCACCCTTGAAGGGTTTTGAAAAAAGGAAGGGACTTCTCAGCCAACTTGGATGTGAAACGCTTCAAGACTGCCAGCTTACCATTCAAGCTTTTAACCTCCTTCTTGCTCTGTGGAGATCTTGTATCAAGGATGGCTTTAACCTTGTTGGGGCTGGCCTTTATGCTTTCTTTGCCCACGATATGCCCCAAGAACTTGGCTTCTTCAAAACCAAATGAGCATTTCACAAGATTGAGCTTCATGTTGATCCTTCTGAGATGGACGTTTCCTGTATATCAACGAGCATTTAGCCCTCGGTTTTTTTTCTTAATCACCAAGTCATCCACATAGGCTTCCATGTTCTTGCCTATTTGTTCAGCAAATGCTTTATCTACCAGGTGTTCGTAGGTTTCCCCTGCGTTCTTCAATCCAAAAGGCTTTTTTTGGTGACAAAAAATGCCCTTGTCGGTATGGAAGGCTGTCTTTTCTTCATCATCTTTCTTCATTTGGATTTGGTGATAGCCTTTATAAGCATCGAGAAAACATTTGAATGGGAAGCCTGTGGATTTGGTGCCCTTGTCGGATAAGGCTTGCTCCCATGTAGTGGACACAGGTGGTGGAAGGCTTGAAACTGGTGACTGTAGCAACTGATCCAAGGTTAACTCGTGTCCCAATGGTGCACCTGTTGCCCCCGGCTGGGAAGAGAATAAAGGAAAGGTGGTTGGATCTTGTCTTGCAACTGCATATGGACTTGGATTTAGAGGAGGGTGATTGGGACCTGCTTTGTTTCTTGACACAGTAGGTTGTGAGCTTATAAAAGGAGGCAGAGGTGGCCCTGGTGAAAATAAGGGCCCGGGTTCGTCATAATCCAGCCTGATTGTTACTCCTTTATCCCTTTCTCTGCTCACGTACTGGTTAAGGAGGGACCTCAACTGTAGAAAGTTGCTTGCACCCTGACAGGTGTTAAATCGATGCTTGTTGGTGTGCCTGCTGCACTGATATGAAGGGATGGAACTCCTGAATGAGATGGTGTTGGTGTCTGAAAGGTAGAAAACTCAGGATATGTGGCCCCTGTAGGTGTGTTACCCGGAGTTGAGAACGAGGTGGGCATAGCCGTTGGAGTTTGGCTAGTACTAGGTGTAGAAGTACGTGGTACTTGGTTCACCTTGCCCGGATATTCACCTTCAGACATGATGATTTTAACGAAGTTGGAGCCACACTACTGGTCTTCAAAGATGAACTTAGTGGCGTAGCCCCATGGTCGGCGCCAACTTATTGCTACAACAAATATGAGACCAAGAATAGTAAAGGGAATGGTTAGGTAAAAGGCTTCACGAGTCTCGTTTTGCCTAACGCAGGTCGCGGGTACCCATACGTGTGCAATACGTAGGGTCGGATCACTCTTTTATCAATTGCTTAGAATTCAAGGTTGAGAAGAACTCATCCCAGATCCGATGCCCGCAATGTGATAGTGTTATTGAATGTGAAGAATAGAATATGCAATGTGCAAATTCTAGAGAGAGAGTGTGAGATTTCAGAATGTTTGGCTGAGTGACCGAAGATGGTCATTTATAGGGAAAGTGGAAGCCAAGAGTAGAAACCTTTGACTAGTGATCCGGTGGGAAGTGAGGGGGTAGCCCGTTTTGGTAGGTCGAAGGTTTCGGACCTGCGGGTAAAAGACTGTCTCTTCTCACATTCCCCTTTTGTGGCAGAGTGAGAGAAGTCACGCGTAAAGTGTGATGGGACATTACACTGTGCAATGCTTTTTGTTGTTCACTACAGCTGGTGGCATACTTGAACCCTTTAACCCTTTAATCTATTATGCACCTATAGTTAGTTTATTAAGCTTGAGCTACCTACGTCATCAACCCCCCAAGTCAGAGGTATTTGTGGTGTAAGCCCAAAGGCTTCTGACTTTTATGCAATTTTGTTAGCTAGCTTAAAGGCTTCAAGGCTTGAAAGGTTCCAAGCTTCGTCTGCTGGGCGGCGAAACTGTTGTGAATTTGAATTTCAAAGGACAGTTGATTTGACGGACATGACAGTTTTCTTGCAGACGTCAGTTATTAAACCATAGGTTAATGATGATAACCGTCAGGCCTATTTATTTTCTCATTTATCAAGAGGCAACCAATTTACTAATTCGCTCATTCCTTCCAAGTTTCATCACAATATTCCTCCGTTCAGGTTAGTTTCTTCTTCCTTTTCACTTTTTCTTTCGATCATCGATTCTCATGGGTGCGAGGAAAGATCAATCCACAAGCTTTTCTTGTCTCACACAAGAATAGGTTGAGGCATTTTGCTTTAAATGGTGGATTGATTTACGATATAAACCGGAGGCTCCGGGCTTGGACAAGTCGATTGACCAATGTCCGACGGGCTTCGTTGCTTTATATTGCAAACATTTCAAATTCTCGAACCTCCGTCATCCTTTTTCCACTTTCGTTCTTAACATATTGGAGTATTATCGAGTCTCTTTTGGTCAGTTGCACCCTCAAGGCCTTGCTAGGGTATTACACTTCAAAGTTTTATGCAGGGCTGTAGGGTATGACCCGTCTCTTCTATCCTTTCTCTGTTTCTTTCGTTTAGCAAAGAATGGCGATTGGTTTACATTCAAGACGTCCCAAGTTGATACTTCTCTGATTTCCTCCATGGTGACCTGAGAATTCAGGATCTTGATTGATTCCTTGACAGTTAAATGCGTACGAACACGTGAAATGTGTGGAATCTAATCACGTGTGTGGATAGAACACAAAGATGTAATTATCAATGTTTTCTATTACTGATTTGACAGTACAATAACACAAAAACAAATGAGCAGAGCTTCGCCTCAAAGTTGCTCCAAAGATTACAAATGACAAATGTCACGGCCCCCGACCCGGTTTGACCTGGTTTAGGAGCTGCGGAACAGAAAATCCCATGGTATTTATTTAATTAAGTTAACAGCGGAAGACTTTATCAGGATCTTTTAAAAACTGAAATTTTCCGATTTATTTTATTTCACAATTTGGGATTTAACCCCGGTAATTTACAATCATATGATTTCACGGAGAAATCTATATTTATCAAAACATGTTTCTTTATTCTTTATACTGAACCACTTCTTTAAGTTTTGTAGTGCTTAGCGGCACTTTTCCTGGATCACAACAGATCACCTGAAACATTTTTGAAAAAGATTTTGTCAGCGGGAAATACTGGTGAATCATTCATTTTATTAAAATGACCCGTTATTATAATTTACAGTATTAAGAGCGATTACAATGTTTATATATCAACCAATTACCCATCGGTATTTTTCACTCGACTCATTTCTGTGACTATGGTCATATCACCCATTGGCCCCCCGTTGTCCAATGGTGACGGTTATCCAGTAATGTATAGAAAACCCCACATACCGGCTGTAATATGGAGATTACAAAGACTTAATCCCTGTAATTATAACTTTGAAAACATTTAAAAATTTATAAAGTACTTTGATAAAAAGAGAATGACTCACATTGCAGATTTATATGAGCAGAGCTTAGCCTACTGATTAGCCTTTTAACCTAAATTTAATACATGCACACGAACTCGGTTAGTAACTAATACAGCATTTACGATAACTCACGAGATTAAAACCTTCACAATGAATGACAAAGTGCGATACTTAAACATCCATTGAATTAACAACGAATGACAAAGCATAAACCCTAATGTGGGCAGCACTTAAACATCCATTGGATAGTTTAATCGACCGGACATTGAATCGTATCAGCGATCGAGTTAATACCCAGTATCGGAGCAGCACATCGCTAGTTATATATGAAATTTCGACTTCAGAGTGATATGAATTCGTTTTTGAATTTAGGGCCTTACGCGGCCCGCATACCCCATCCCTTATATCTTACGCGGCCCGCGTGGCCGCCCAGTCTATGAGTAGGCTTGACCAGTCACGAGTAGGTTAGCCTATGTTTGACGCGGCCCGCGTAAGACAAGCTTGTCTCTTACGCGGCCCGCCTGAAACCTATAAGTTTTGTTTTTTCTTGATTTTTGATGTAGGGTAAGGTTTCAGGGGTCCGGATTTTCATTTATGGGTATTTTTAGGAAAATTTTGAGAGTCCTTACATCCTTCCCACCTTATTTAAAATCTCGTCCTCGAGATTCATTGGAATAAGTGAGGATATTTTTTCTTCATTTCCGATTCCAGCTCCCAAGTGTATTCAGGTCCTCTCTTTGAATCCCACTTGACCTTGACAAGTACTAACCGTTTGTGTTTGAGAAACTTCACCTTTTTGTCTTCTATTTGAAGAGGTCTCAACAAATTTTAGCTTTTCGTTTACCTCTATATCTTGGAGAGATACTACCAAAGATTCGTCTGATAGGCATTTCTTGAGGTTGGATACATGAAATACATCATGTACTCCGGCTAACTCTTCTGGTAGTTGTAAACGATAAGCAACTGGTCCTATACGTTGAATCACTGAAAATGGTCCTACGTATCTTGGACTTAGCTTTCCTTTCTTACCGAATCGAACTACTCCTTTCCAAGGTGAAACTTTCAATAGTACTTTGTCTCCTACTTGGAATTCCAACGGCTTCCGTCTATTGTCTGCATAACTCTTCTGGCAATCTCGAGCCGTCTTCAGTCTTTCCTTGATTTGAGTAATCTTGTCGGTTGTCTCTTGCACTATTTCAGGTCCTGACAATTGACTTTCTCCTATTTCTGCCCAACAAACTGGAGTTCTGCACTTTCTTCCATATAGTGCTTCGAATGAAGCAGTTTCAATACTTGAATGATAACTATTGTTATAGGAGAATTCAATTAAAGGTAAGTGATCGTCCCAATTTCCACCAAAATCTATTACACATGCTCGAAGCATGTCTTCTAGAATTTGGATCGTCCTTTCACTTTGCGCGTCTGTTTATGGATGATACGCAGTACTCAAATTCAGTCGAGTTCCCATTGTTTCCTGGAAACTAGTCTAGAAATGGGAAGTGAAACGACTATCCCTATCCGAAACAATGGAGAGTGGAACTCCATGTAAAGATACGACTTCATCTACATACAACTTTGCCAATCTTTCCATGCTAAAGGTTTCTTTCATAGGTAGAAAGTGAGTTGATTTGGTTAATCGATCCACAATTACCCAAATCGCATCATTACCTTTTCTGGTTTTAGGCAATTTAGTAACAAAATCCATTGTTATGAGTTCCCATTTCCATACAGGCATTTCTAGCTGTTGTAGTAGACCTGAAGGTTTCTGGTGTTCTGCCTTAACTTGTGAACAAGTAAGACATTTAGAAACGTATCTAGCTATATCCTTTTTCATTCCTATCCACCAGAAATTATTTCTTAAATCTTGGTACATTTTATTATTTCCAGGGTGCATAGTATACCTAGATTTATGAGCTTCTTCTAAAATCTTATTTCTTAATTCTCCCTGCTTAGGTACCCAAATTCTACTTTTGTGGAATCTCCAAATTCCATCAGCTCCTTGTTCTAATTCTTTTATTCGTTCTTTCATTCCTTCAACATCATCCTTGATTGCTGTTTCTTGAACATTCTTCAGTTGTTCCATTAAATCTAATTGTATATTTAATCTGAGAGCACGGACTCGTCGTTGTTTCTCATTATACTTACGACTTAAGGCATCTGCAACTACATTTGCCTTTCCTTCGTGATACTGAATATCACAGTCGTAATCACTTAGGATCTCCATCCATCTTCTTTGCCTCATGTTTAACTCTTTTTTCCCAAATATATATCTTAAACTTTTATGATCCGTATAGACTGTAAATTTACTTCCGTACAGATAATGTCTCCAAATTTTAAGAGCAAAAATTATGGCTCCTAATTCTAAGTCATGAGTTGTATAGTTTTCCTCGTGCTTTTTCAATTGTCTTGAAGCATACGCAATTACCTTCTTACGTTGCATTAGCACACATCCAAATCCTAATTTTGAAGCATCATAGTAAACTTCAAAATCTTCAGTTCCTTCTGGCAAAGCTAGGATTGGGGCATTTGTTAGTTTCTGCTTTAAGATTTTAAAGGCTTCTTCTTGTTTAGGTACCCATTCAAACTTAACTGTTTTACAGGTTAGCTTAGTTAATGGTACAACTATCTTGGAAAAATCCTTAATAAACCGTCTATAATATCCGGCTAAACCTATAAAACTTCTAATTTCCATTGCGGATTGCGAAACCTTCCATTTGGTAATTGCCTCTATTTTAGCAGGATCTACATGAATGCCTTCGTGATTCACCATGTGACCTAGGAATTGCACTTCTTGTAGCCAAAATTCACACTTCGAGAATTTGGCGTATAGCTTTTATTTTCTTAACAAAGTTAAGAGTGCATGTAAATGTTCACAATGCTCGTCCTGACTTTTAGAATAAATAAGTATATCGTCGATAAAAACAATTACAAATTTATCCAAGTACGGTTTACAGATCCTATTCATCATGTCCATGAATGCTGCAAGTGCATTCGTTAATCCGAAGGGCATGACTGTAAACTCGTAATGACCATACCTAGTTCTGAAAGCAGTTTTAGGTATGTCTTCTTCTTGTACTTTCAATTGATGATATCCGGAGCGTAAGTCGATCTTAGAAAAATATCTAGCTCCTTGAAGTTGATCGAAAAGATCATCAATCCTAGGTAATGGGTATCGATTCTTAATTGTAACCTTATTCAATTCTCTATAATCAATACACATTCTCATTGAACCATCCTTCTTTTTCACAAACAATACTGGCGCTCCCCACGGGGATGAACTAGGTTGTATGAAACCTTTACTTAGTAATTCATCTAATTGCTTTTTCAGTTCTAACATTTCTGTGGGTGCTAACCGATAAGGTGCCTTAGCTATTGGTGTAGTTCCTGGAATTAGATGAATTCTAAATTCTACTTCCCTATCTAGTGGTAATCCCGGAAGTTCTTCTGGGAATACATCTGGGTATTCTGAGACTACGGGAATTTCCTTAAGTTTTTTACCTTTAGTGTTAATGACTACCGAAATCATATACACTATTCCTTGTTTTCGTTCATAACTAGCAACTTTCATTACTGAAATGAACTTCATGGGTTTTCATGGTTTGTCCCCTGTAATCATGATTACTTCTCCGGTAGGTGCACGAATTTCTATAGAGTTCTGGTCACAAAGGATTCAAGCATGGTTGGCTACTAACCAATCCATTTCTAACACAACATCAAATCCAGCTAAATTCATCGGTAATAGTTTTGCATGAAATTTATGGCCTGAAAGTTCTATATTTTCTTTTTGCAAAACCTTATCTATATTAACAGAATTTCCATCTGCTGTTTCGACTGTAAAAATTTGCCTAAGGCTGGTTAAGGGTAAATTAAGAGCTTGGCAGAATGAAGTATTGATAAAACTTTGGTTTGCACCAGAGTCAAATAATACTTTTGCATACACGTTGTGAACTAAGAACGTACCAGCTATCACATCCGGAATTAACTCGGCCTCCTGAGTTGTCAACTGGAAGGCTCGAACATTCTTCTTGGTAGCTCCTTCAGCTGGCTTGGCTTTATTGTCTGCTAGTTTAACCACTTTAGGACATTCTGTTTTGAAATGCCCAGCTTCTCCACAGTTATAGCAGATCTTGGTTTTCTTTCTGCAATCTTCTTCACGATGTCCTACCATTTTGCAAAAATTGCAGATTACATTACATCTTCCATAATGTTTCTTTTTTGCAATTCCTGCAGATCGGCGGAGTTGAGGATTGCCCTATTCCTCTTTTCTTAAAGTTGCTATTATTACCCACACGAAATCCTTGGGTAATTTTCTGAGCCAGTTCCTTTTTCCTGTTTTCATCTCTTGTGCGTACCAGTTCGTCAGTTAGGGTGTTAGCTAATTCTACCGCATCGTCAATAGTACGAGGGCTCGCAGCTTTAACGATATTACGAATTTCGCTAATCAATCCCCAAATATAGCGAGAAATGAGTACCGGTTCTGGCGAAGCCAGTGTTGGTACTACTCTAGCATATTCAAAGAATGTCGAAGTATATCCTCGATAATCTACACCCGTCATTCGATGATTTAGGAACTTATTCGCCATTTGATCTTTTTCATATTCGGGACATAATTTTCTTTCTACATGACTCTTAAATTCTTCCCAGTTTATTGCATACACCATCATCCTTCCTTTTGCTTGTAACACCGTCTTCCACCATTCTAATGCCCCTTCTTTAAAAAGATTTGACGCGTACGTGACCTGATCGTCCTTGGCACATTTACTTATTGTAATTACTGCCTCGGTTTTCTCTACCCAACGTAGTGCCGTAGTCGCTCCTTCATTGCCTGCAAATTCAACAGGTTTACAAGCAAGAAATTCTTTGTAAGTGCAACTAGGCGTTGCAGCTTTCATTTTCTTAGGGAGCAGAGTTTGCCGTGGATCATTATTGTGATCAGTACCGCCTCCATTTACACTATTACTGAAGTTGTCTTCAGAAATACGTTTGCTAGGAATGATTTGTTGAGGTTCAGCAGGTTTCTGTGCAGCAGCAAGTATTGCTGGAATAACATTGGCTATTCCTTGAGCAACAATATTTTCTATATCTTGCCTAGTCATAAATTGATCCTCTGGATGTTGCTCAGATTGATTAACCTCATTAACTGGTTCATTATTAGCGTTTTCCATCTGATAATTAATATATATAATTTATTAGTATCAAATAAATAACAATCATACACAAAACAATTATACCAATTTCACAACACACATATAGCCAAAACTATCGATTTCTCGATTCCCATTTTATATATTTTATAATATGCGTCAATACACACCATTTATCTTACAAAGTTTTATTTGTAGTTATTTTACAAGATTATATTTCAGTATTTATTATACAACCACATTTTCACAAACCCACTATCCTTCATCAGTTGATATTTCAGTAACGACGTTCCGTTTCGTCGTATTTCCAGGAGATCTGCTCTCCTACTTCCCTGATCCTATTTCCTGCATCCACCAGCTCCTCGCCAAAGTGGCGGAGTTCAGCTAAGTTTTCAGTGCTCATAGGTGAATTTGATATAGGTTCCGGGTCAAACTGAGGGAGAAAGGAATAAGGACTGTTGAGCAGGTTTTGGAACTGCCAATCATTGGTCCACCATTCGTCCATTCCTAGGGGTTGGGTATGAATTATAGGTTCTGGGATTGCTGGTTCCAAGTTCATTGGTAGTTGTGTTTTGGTAGAATAAGGGTATAGATTATTATTAATAGGCCTGATGACATCACAACTCGCCAATGCTTGATCTAATTCCTCCTGAAAGGGTAACTCCTCAATCTGTCTAGAACTCTCCCCAATTTCCCTCTGGGTTTGCCTAGAACCTTCTCCACACTCCATTTCCAGTGACCTAGATCCTTTTCCAAATTCCATTTCCATTTGCCTAGAATATTCCCCAAACTGTATTTCCATCTGCCTAGAACCTTCCCCGACTTCAATCCCCTTCCCTTTGTCTAAGGGATTTTCTATTTTTGGAATCTTCCTAGTGACGGGTTTCCTTCTGCGCACACGCCTCCATCCCACGAATCTTCTCCTTTTCTTGGGCTTGGGTTTTTCTGGAGGTGGAACGTTGAATTCCATAGGTTCTTCTATGTCGGGTATATATCTATTGAAATCTTTGGAAACCTCTATTTTTACCGGATAGAGATTTAGATTTTGAAGAGCGTCAGACAAGTCATTCATGCTGTTTAGTATACATGCAAAATACACAGAAATACTAAGTTAAAATTTTATAACAAAATTTCATAAATAACCTTTAAATATTATTTCATACCGGGTGACTACAAAAACAACTGAAAATTAAAATACACTAGGGTTTACTGTAAACTTATTTATTTACTGGATAAGGTTTTTGGATTATAGGTGATAAGGGTGCTAAAACTTGTGTCAAAGTATTTAGAGATTTGCTTTAACTGCTACAGTGGCTAGCATATAAAGATCTGCCCATTTTTCATTTAACTTGTCCTCCCATGGAGGGTTACTATCTAGTTCTTGGGTTTTCTGATTAACTCTCCCTCCTTTGGATTTCTTTAGTTTCTCTTGACTTTTCCTAATAATAAAACTTCTTTTATTAGGAGAAAGTGGTTCCTCATATTCTGCCTTACGGACAAATATTCCTTCTTCAGGATTTACATAGGGTTTTGAGGAATTTCTTTGGGATGAACTTCCCTTCTCGTTTGATGACCTATCTAATTTAACATAGATGTTTGAAAGCTTTTGCTTACCCAAACTGTACACAAATATTCAGATAATAAAACACATAATCACAGAATAGCAATTAGAAAAATTAAGTATTTTCTAAATACTTAATTGGCTTAAATCAGTGGCTCTGATACCACCTTTTTCTGTCTCGGCCCCCGACCCGGTTTGACCTGGTTTAGGAGCTGCGGAACAGAAAATCCCGTGGTATTTATTTAATTAAGTTAACAGCAGAAGACTTTATTAGGATCTTTTAAAAACTGAAATTTTCCGATTTATTTTATTTCACAATTTGGGATTTAACCCCGGTAATTTACAATCATATGATTTCACGGAGAAATCTTTATTTATCAAAACATGTTTCTTTATTCTTTATACTGAACCACTTCTTTAAGTTTTGTAGTGCTTAGCGGCACTTTTCCTGGATCACAACAGATCACCTGAAACATTTTTGAAAAAGATTTTGTCAGCGGGAAATACTGGTGAATCATTCTTTTTACTAAAATGACCCGTTATTATAATTTACAGTATTAAGAGCGATTATAATGTTTATATATCAACCAATTACCCATCGGTATTTGTCACTCGACTCATTTCTGTGACTATGGTCATATCACCCATTGGCCCCCCGTTGTCCAATGGTGACGGTTATCAAGTAATGTATACAAAACCCCACATACCGGCTGTAATATGGAGATTACAAAGACTTAATCCCTGTAATTATAACTTTGAAAACATTTAAAAATTTATAAAGTACTTTGATAAAAAGAGAATGACTCACATTGCAGATTTATATGAGCAGAGCTTAGCCTACTGATTAGCCTTTTAACCTAAATTTAATACATGCACACGAACTCGGTTAGTAACTAATACTGCATTTACGATAACTCACGAGATTAAAACCTTCACAACGAATGACAAAGTGCGATACTTAAACATCCATTGAATTAACAACGAATGACAAAGCATAAACCCTAATGTGGGCAGCACTTAAACATCCATTGGATAGTTTAATCGATCGGACATTGAATCGTATCAGCGATCGAGTTAATACCCGGTATCGGAGCAGCACCTCGCTTGTTATATATGAAATTTCGACTTCAGAGTGATATGAATTCGTTTTTGAAAGTTTTGATCGACACCAGTGGATTGTGCAAGTGACGGGCCATTTATAGCTGAATTTAGGGCCTTACGCGGCCCGCGTAACCCATCCCTTATATCTTACGCGGCCAGCGTGGTCGCCCAGTCTATGAGTAGGCTTGACCAGTCACGAGTAGGTTAGCCAGGTGGTCGCTACGTGGATCCGAAACACTTATCCGGTCAACCTATGTTTGACGTGGCCCGCGTAAGACAAGCTTGTCTCTTACGCGGCCCGCCTGAAACCTATAAGTTTTGTTTTTTCTTGATTTTTGATGTAGGGTACGGTTTCAGGGGTCCGGGTTTTCATTTATGGATATTTTTAGGAAAATTTTGAGAGTCTGTTGGACCGTTCTACGACCTTGAAACGTCAGTTAAGGCAGTTCATCTTTGAGTATGAAGGCGGAATCAACATAAACAAAGTCATAACAGCTAGTTTCCTTTTAATCTTTCTTTTCTGATTGATTTACGTGCTTGTACAATGTATTCTGATACAAATCCGTCAGCACTTCGTCTCACACACAATGACCAAGTCTTTTACAAATGAACCACACATCACCTATTTATAACCTGTTGATTTCGCTTGAGTCAGTTTGAAGCGAAATCATCAGTTGTTGATTTCGCTTAAACCATTTCAAGCTAAATCATCTGTTGTTGATTTCGCTTGAACTCATTTCAAGCGAAATCTACATGTTACACATGTAAAAACTCTAATTTAAACCCTATTGTGTGTTCATTCAAACTATCTAGACACAAGACTTGATTAAGACGTAATCAGTAGACATTTAGTGCACCAACAGACTCCCCCTTGGATGTTGATGAAGTCTTTGGCTTCAAGTCTTTGTCTTTATCATTCTTCAAACATTGTAAAAACTCTCTTCAATCTTTATCTTCAAACTTTAAACTTCAATCTTCCCTTTGACCGTTGATCCAGACTCCCCCTTTCATAGACTCCCCCTCTCGATATGCTAGAATCTGAGATATTTGGTTCAAGCTTTGACAATTAGCTTCCGTTGGGAATAATGAAGTCCAAACCTGTTACTCAACCAACAAACATTACAAACTATCTTTCCAACAATAACTCACAAACTCAATCAGTTTTAACAATCCACTCAAGTATTCAGGTCCAAGTTAATGACCCTGATCACTTGATTAATCTACCAAGTCCAAATTAATGACCTTGATTGATCTTTTGACGAATCAATACTGATTTTAAAACAACAATTTCAAACATTTTATGAAAATAACAAGTATCAAATTAATGAACTTGCTTTTGACTTTTCAAACAATCAGACTCCATCAAGATAAGCTCTCCTCATTCTTCAGTCCAGAATCTCCTGCATCTGCTTCAATCATCTGAGAATCCAACAATCAACTTTCCACTTTGGTTTGTCGGAAAATAAAGCAGAAATAAAATATTTTTGGATTTTATCAAAGTGTTCTAAACTAAGAAATGAAATACAGAAAACTTAAACTGCAGAAAGTAAACAAAGTAAACTATTTACAAACATATTTTTGGCGAGCGTGTCAGGGAATCATATCAGCTTTTCAGACAAATTACAAGTACCGTTAAGCTTCATTTCATACTCAGACTTAAACAATTCACATTGATTATCGATATACTGATCCATATTAAATTCCCACACAAATTTCAATTTACTCAGGATACGAATTAGATGAATTATGAACTTAGCTCATTCATGTGTCCCACCTCTTGAATATACTCCCGTATCCAGAATCCCAATAATCAGTCTTACAGGTGAGTATACTACAATGATATCTGTATATAAATTAGGTATGCGAGGGCCGAGGGATCTCAGCTTGATACTTCCGTATACGCAGAGAGATATCAGCTTCGACTTTACGGTATGTCCCCTTTAGAGGATCTTTTTGCTTACAACAGCAGCGACTATCAATTTTATTGTTTCATCGGCATGCTGAGGGTTTAATGCTATGTTTCAAGCATTGCAGAAAGCATTATCCAAGGACTAGGTCAGAACTACCGTTCAGCAGAAGTCCCGGAATAATACCCCAGACATCATTGAGTATAAAGACCTAGTATATCAGATTATGAGACCTTTCAAACGAGATTTCAGGGGTTACCTATATATCCAAGTAGTGTTCCCCACGAAAATTCACAAGTTTGAATTTAGGTTTATATCCCGAATAAATCTACTAAATATGCGAAAACCTATCAACACATCATCAGTGAGACTGTTTAACTCATTTATACTTTACAAATCTTTAGCATACTGTAATCGTCTAGCCAATGTACTATCATTTTCCCTATATACACAAGCTCTTTTTTAGATTTTATCATGTTTTTGTATTTTTGCATTTTTTACTGTTTTTGTATTTTCTGAAAATATAAACTATATACAAATATCTACTCCCCCTAAATACCAAAACAAGTAAAAAATCGACAAACCATTGCAGATTGTTTCTCGTCTTCATCCGCAACAGTACTCTCATCAACGCCCACAATTCCATCCGACACCGAAAGAAGCTTCATACCATTCAGTTTTAACAAATATTTAAACCGATTTTTATCAAAAGCTTTGGTATGTAAATCAGCTTTCTGTTCGTCAGTGTGGATTTTCTCAATTCGTATCAACTTTTTCTCAAAATAATCACGAATAAAGTGATGACGAATTTCTATGTGTTTAGTTTTAGCGTGATGTACTGGATTCTTTGTTATATTTATAGCGGCCTCATTATCAACAAAAAGAGGTGTGTTAAGAAACTGCAAACCGTAGTCGCGCATCTGTTGCTGTATCCACAAGATCTGAGAGCAGCAACTGCTAGCAGAAACATACTCCGCTTCACATGTAGATAACGCCACAGACGTTTGTTTCTTACACTGCCAGGTAACCAATCTAGAACCAAAGAACTGGCATCCTGCAGTTGTTGATTTTGAATTGACTTTGCAGCATCCGAAATCCAAATTGGAATACCCTTCGAGCGTAAAGTCGCCTTTTCTAGGATACCACAACCCCAATGAAGGAGTTCCTTTCAGGTAGCGCAATATCCTCTTCACAATGATCAAATGCGATGCTCTCGGATTAGACTGAAATCTTGCTGTGAGGCACGTTGGGTACATAATATTAGGACGTGAAGCAGTTAGGTACATTAAAGAACCTATCATGGAACGGTAAAACGTTTCATCAGCCCTGTCTCCGGTGAGATCTGGGTGAATCCCATGATTTGTTGCAAGTGGGGTAGCAGCTGGAGTAGAACTTGACATCCCAAATTTCTCTAGAATATCATGAACATACTTTGACTGATGAATGAAAATTCCCTCAGAAAGTTGTTCAACTTGTAAACCCAGAAAGAATTTCATCTCCCCCATTGATGACATTTCAAACTTTTGCTTCATCACTGATTCAAAATCTTTACATAGATTTTCATTTGTCGACCCAAAGATTATATCGTCCACATAAATCTGAACTATCAGAAGATGACCATCGACCTCTTTAGTGAAGAGAGTGGCATCCACTTTTCCACGAATGAACTTGTTGGCTAGTAGGTGTTGAGACAAAGTCTCGTACCAGGCTCTCGGGGCCTGGTGTAAACCATACAGCGCTTTGTCCAATAAGTAGACCTTGTTTTTGTGGATTGGATTGGTGAAGCCCGGTGGCTGACCGACATAAACCTCCTCTTTAACCTTCCCATAAAGAAATGCCGATTTAACATCCAACTGATAAACTTTGAAGTTCTTCCAAGACGCAAATGCTAGGAAAATTCTGATTGCCTCTAGTCGTGCTACAGGAGCATAGACTTCGGTAAAATCAATCCCCTCCTGTTGACTAAAGCCCTGAAAAACGAGTCGAGCTTTATTCCTTACAACAACTCCTCTATCGTCCCTCTTGCACTTGAACACCCACTTGGTGTTAATTTTCCTCTGACCATCCGGCAAATCAACTAACTTCCACACTCCCAATTTCTCGAATTGACTAAGTTCCTCCTGCATTGCATTGACCCAAGAGTCTTCAGTAAGCGCCTCTTTGTAAGTTCTTGGCTCAACCTGCGAGATAAAACAACTCAATGAGAATTCAGTTTGCAAAGGAGCAACTTTTGTATAAAAACATGTAGGCCCTTTATCAATCTGTCTTCGAGTGCGAACGCCTGTCTGCAATTCTCCTATGATCAACTCCTCTGGATGACATGAAAAAGTTCGCGGCATCACTTCACTTGGAACATCTACATTTCCCTCCAGATTAGTAACATTCTGTTCTGCATCTTGTTCACTGACTTGGTATGTTTGACTTGAAATCTGAATTTGCTCCCCCTCAGAATCTGAATCTCCATGATAAAAAACCGGCATGTTTTCAGTTTCTAGATTATCATTCTGAACCGACTGATTATCCTGAGCAACTTCATTCTGTTGGACATCATCATGTTCACCAGCATTACTCGGACCTGCTTCATCATCATTCAAAGTTTCCCGTGGTCGCCTCGAATACTCAGCTGGAAATCGCTGCTGTGACTCGTACTCACGCAAAATATCCAACTCATCAAAGAAATCCTCTTCTTCCTCTGATTCTTCTCTCATGTCAAACGAATCCCACAGTCTGTCATAATGATAACGCCATGAATCTCCAGGATTCTGTGGTGGCATAGTATAACCTTGACATTCAACATTATATGCCTCAATAATCGTTTTCTAAATTGGAATGAATACTCGTTTCAACGGACTTGCATAACCCACAAATATTCCTTCTAAGCCTTTTTCACCAAATTTGCCTTGAAAATCGAGAACAATACAGGGAGACCCAAACGGTTCAAGATACTTCAGGTTTGGTTTACAATTATTGATCAGCTCAAAACATGTTTTGTTGAACTTCTTGACAGTAAGAACCCTGTTGAGCGTATAACATGCGGCGGAAACAGCTTCAGCCCAAAAATTTATCGGTAACTTTGAATCTGTGAGCATAGTTCTAGCCGTCTCGATTAGTGTCCGGTTTTTGCGTTCTGCAACCCCATTCTGCTGCGGAGTGTACGGAGCACTAAACTCATGCAATATCCCTCTTTCATCACAAAATTCTTCCATCTTACTATTTTTGAATTCAGTACCATTATCACTTCGAATTCGTTTGATACGCCTTTGGTACAAATTCTCAATCTTTCTGAACAATGCCATCAAACTATCAAACGTTTCGTCTTTCGTCTTCAAGAAAGACACCCACGAAAATCTGGAATAATCATCAGTAACCACAAGACAGTAGAGATCCCCTGTAATACTTTTGACGTTTACTGGACCAAACAAATCCATGTGAAGTCTTTCCAGAGGACACAAAACTGAATTGACTCATTTTGTAGGATGTGACTTTTTCTTCTGCTTGCCTTTGACACAGCTAATGCACTCCCCTTCCAGATGAAAACCTTTGACATGAACTCCCATAACCAAATCATTGTGCACCAAGTGATTCATCTTCCTTAAATGAATATGCCCCATCTTTCGGTGCCACAACTTTGATTCTTTCTCAGTTGCTTTAGATACAAAACAATGTGCTTGACCAGTAGTTGTAGTTGCTACACTCATATCTAACACATATAAATCATTCACTCTAGGTGCCCGCATGATAATCCATTCTTCAGGGATAACAAATCCTGGTTTCAAGATCAAACATTCTTTGTCTGTGAAGTGAGTAGTATACATATTGTCACAAATCTGCGAGATACTAAGCAGATTGTTCTCCAGCTCAGTGATGTAGTTTACTCTTTCAAACGTCACAATCCCATTGGATAACGTTCCTTCACCAATAATTCGACCTCCTTCATGACCAGCAAATCCTACATAACCACCATTAATGTTTCTCACATCATACAACAACGCAGTCTTCCCTGTCATATGTCGAGATGCTCCACTATCCATGATCCATCTGGATACAAGTTGTGGAAGATCCTGCACAAAACAAACTTTGACTTAACCATCTTTAATAAAGATGCCGATTCATGCTTCGCGATCAAGGAAGCTCCGGTAATTCAAACTACTTATTCGAACATGGTGTCCACCCAGGCCTCATCAGCCTTAGGTGTAACCTTGACTCTAGCAATTTGAATTTTGAAATTTTCAGCCTTCAAAGGTGGAAAATTTGCATCATAATCAACCGAAATTGATTCTTCAGCCTTTTTCACTCCAGAAGTTGAAATTTTCATTTCAGTTTTTGGTTTCCAAACTTGTTGAGATAAAGTAACCCTTTTATAAAACTTGTCGCTTTTAGTTACCACTTTCTTTACGGGTTCATTTTTCATTTTGATTTTGTCATTTTTCTCATTCTTTTTCTCAACAATGATTGGTGCTTTACCCTTCACATCAACTTTCTTCTTTTATCTGTCAACAACTTCAGTCTTAGGCTTGGAGTTAGTGCAATTTCTTGCAATGTGACCAACTTTGTTACATCTAAAACATGTACAAGTATCAACAACTCGACTTGTGCCTTCAGACTGAGGTTGTGAGACCCTCTTCTCAAAGAACTCTTTATTTGATTTTGAAAAAATTTCATTTTCCTCATCAGAAAGTGAACTTGAACTGTTCACAAACACCTTCTTTTCTGCAAATCTTTTGTTTTGAAAACTCTTCTTCTGATAACTATTACCACCCCGATAACCACCCGACCAATTGTTTCGATTATTATTATAAAAACGTGGTGGAACAACAGGCTTTTTGTAATAAGCTTTATCTTTCTCAAAATTCATTTGCCTTTTTGTTTGTTTCAAACTGTTCACTTCTGACAACTCAACTTCAATCAATTTGAACACATTTGTCAACTTTTTCACATTAACATTCTCAATCGGAAACTCAGAATCCGAATACAACTTATCAGATCCAGCCAACTTGTACATCACAAGACCCGATTCATCACTTAAGTTGTTTTTGGATTTTGGTTTTTGGTTTCTAAATGTATTTGTCCAAGAAACATTCATCATCTTCAGCTGAATCAGATAACAAAACACTTTCAGCTGTGCTCTTAACAATCTCTGTCTGAACACTATCATCAGATGATGTAGAAAAGGTAACATCAATGTTCTCCGAAAGTTTAACTTCACTCTCTTCCTCAATTTCAACCAACCCAGATTGCTTTTTCGTGTAATTATCAAGAACAGGTGGTGGAACTTGATGAAAACCCACCCCGGTTCCATCAGAGTACACATCTTCGCCTGCTTTGTCTTTCCCGATTGGTTTAGGAATAATGTGTTGCAAAACAAAGCTTGCGGAGTTGTAACTCTTAAGCTTCAACTGGATTCGCTCATTTTCAATTTCAGCCTCTTGAACTTTAAGTTTCAGTTTAGCGATTTCATCCAGTTGTTGGTTGATTGATTCTTCTTTTACTCTAAGCACTGCTTTTAAATGTTCATTTTCTTTAAAAGTTTTACCATTTCGATCATCACAATCTTTCATTGTGCTTTTAAGCTTCTCAAATTTTTCAGTGATTTGACGGTTTTCAAGAACTTTTCATTTTCTTGTCTAATCCTCTCATGATCAGTTTTATCATTTTCAATTTTGTTAGTTAATTCTTTTATCCGTTCAGTTGAAGCTTTAACCATCTTGTCACGATCAAGAATTTGATTCTCAACGTTTCTGACTTTTGCTGTCAGATCATCAACCTTCTTACCGTTGAGATACGTGACCGTGTTACAAAATTTGCATTCTTTAATGCAATTTTTGCAATCAACATCCCCATCAACTTTCTTACCTGACACATTTGTTGACAAATTTGAACTGACCTGGCTTTTTGACTCAGACTTGGAGTTAGAGTCTACCTCAAGTGCTTTAGCAGCTAGCACTTTGTCAGCCATTTTTCCGAGATTTTCAGCACTCAACTCCTGCGTCGTGTCAATGATCCCGATATCAACCTTCTTTGTGTTCTCTATCTCTTTATCTTCTCTTTCCTTCTTCTCTTTCTCTTCCTTTTCTTTCTTCTCTCCAGTTCCCCACCATTTATTCTGCCAATAATCATCATCATCTTTTAACTCTTTGATTATAGCCTCTACATCAAGAGTGTTGTGATCAATAGCAATGTTTCCATATGGATCAAGATAACACTCTTTGTCTGGATCCCATCTATTTGCTCTCTTTGCTTCCGAAAAGATACCAGATATTCTGATCATTCTGTTTGTGGCCAACAACCTTCTGTAGTTATACTTCTGTTCTTCAGTTCAGTTGTCTTTCCACGGAACTGGTTCATTCTTTGCCATAAAAGCGTAACCAACCGCATCTTCCTCCGGTAGCAGTTCGCTCCAATCGAAACCTTCATCGTCGTGAATCACTGCAAGAGCTCTAGATTTCTCTTTGTTGTCTTCAACCTGCTTCAATCTAGGTGGCTCATATTTATTCTGGTGATAAATTGCCTTTTTGTAGTAATCATCTCTGAAAGGATTCTCCGACTCATCAGCATATGCATTTCTGCATTCTCGCTTAAAGTGACCTTTCTGCTTACACTTGAAGCATGTCACTTTGGACTTATCGAACCCCAGCTTGGTAGATGCACCACCAATTGTCTTTCTGCCTGTAATTTCCATGAAACGTTGTGCTCGACGAACAGCACTCGCCATTGCCCAACGAATATCAATCAGTTCCATTTCCTCAGGATCAATCTGATCATAATCTTCTTTCGTCAGATTGGTGTTGCCTATCTTCCCAGCTACTAACCCTTCATAAGATTCTAACACCGATGCTAGGAAGATCATCTGTTGTTTAGCCGACTCCTCATCAAAATTCTGAGCATTTTTCAAGTCTATTGCAATGTTGCATTGAAAACGATTCTTTGCATCAGAATGACTTGCAGATGATGAAGATCCACTGTGATAACCACTGTGATTTCCACTGCTTTGACTTTCTTTGCTTGCAGTGGATACATTCTCAACAGAAAATGCAGTTTTTGGTGAAGTTGCTTTTGGCATCATGCTCTTAGGATAATATAAATCCAAATTTTGTTGATACGATGAATGATTGACTTTGTACGTCTTCTTTAATTCCAACTCGTGACTTTCAAGTTTCTCAATCACCAAATCTGGTTTCAACTTCTCAGCAACAATAGTGTTTTTCAACATCAGTGCATAATATCTCCACTCCATCTCGTCTGGCAACGAATCAAACAACTTGTCTACTTGCTCATCATCTGAATATTTAATTCCATGTCTATCCAATTCCAGCTTTAGATGCCCAAACCTCTCAATCATTTTTGATACTGATTCATTCTTTAAACATCCAAACATATCAAACTCTTTCCTAAGTAGTTTCTTTTTGTTTTTCTTGATTTCTTCACTACCTACACATTTCTTTTCTAATTTTGCCCAAAGATCTTTAGCACTAGAGTAATCAATCAAAGAAATTATATCTTCACGCACAGATTGAAACAATAATGCCACACATTTCTGCTCAGCAACAAACGACTCTATTTCATCTGATGTTGATAAAGTTTCACCCTCTTTGCCTCCATTATCGTATCCATTTTTGAGACTCTTCCAGCTCAGAAATGCAAAAGCCCTCAACCAATCTTCGAATTTCTTTGCCCACCGACTCTAATCCTCGATAGCCATCAATTTCGGTGGTTTGTTGTAAGTTCCAAAAGCACTTTCAACTTCTAAAGCATCCGATAATTTCTTCTTGGCGTTTGATGAGTTCTCATTGTTATTGCTTGAAGATGTATCGTCTCCCGAATTTCCAGCAAACGCGTACATGTCGCTAAACGGGTTCATGAAAATATCATCCATCGTGAATGTTCCTGCAAAATTAGCCAACACTTAGAAAATTTATTAGGTTTTGAAAAATCAGCAAGTTCAAGCGAAATTGAACTGTTTGAAGCGAAATCAACTATTTCGCTTGAGATTTCAAGCGAAATTGTTATACAGAGTCTGACGTTTCAAGGTCGTAGAACGGTCCAACAAGTGGTATCAGAGCTCAGGACGAGGAGTTCTTACCATTACAGCTTGATTCTACCGGATTTTCTTATCTCTACTCACCTTTTCTCTTACTTTTCTGATTTGAACATATTTCAGCGGTGAAAATGACCTGAATTTGAAATATAACAAGCGAATTAGTGTGATAACCAGTCCTTGAAAGATTTGGACTTAAAATCGACCGAATTCATATAAAATATTAAGATTTAGCTTGAAAACTGTTCGTAAAAGATGACATCAGCAGATTTCGCTTGAAATATGCTTATTTGTATGATTTCGCTTGAGTTTATCTGTTGATTTCACTTGTAACAGAACTGATCTTAGGATTTCGCTTGAACAGTTCAAGCGAAATTGTTTGGCTGGATTTCGCTTGAATCATTGGACTTGTATTTGGGGATTTCGCTTGACAAGTTGAAGCGAAATTGATCTCTTGGATTTCGCTTGAACTATCAGGCTCTGATACCACTTGTTGGACCGTTCTACGACCTTGAAACGTCAGTTAAGGCAGTTCATCTTTGAGTATGAAGGCGGAATCGACATAAACAAAGTCATAACAGCTAGTTTCCTTTTAATCTTTCTTTTCTGATTGATTTACGTGCTTGTACAATGTATTCTGATACAAATCCGTCAGCACTTCGTCTCACACACAATGACCAAGTCTTTTACAAATGAACCACACATCACCTATTTATAACCTGTTGATTTCGCTTGAGTCAGTTTGAAGCGAAATCATCAGTTGTTGATTTCGCTTGAACCATTTCAAGCTAAATCATCTGTTGTTGATTTCGCTTGAACTCATTTCAAGCGAAATCTACATGTTACACATGTAAAAACTCTAATTTAAACCCTATTGTGTGTTCATTCAAATTATCTAGACACAAGACTTGATTAAGACGTAATCAGCAGACATTTAGTGCACCAACAGAGTCCTTACAATAAACACAAGACTTCTATTTATAGACAAATGGCTTCGTATGAAGCCTTGGAGTGGTCCCTTCGTACGAAGCTGCTGGCTTCGTACGAAGCTACCTCAGCTTCATTTCAAGCTCTCTTCTATTTAGCTCAGTCTTGTATCATCTGTTTCAGCTACGATACGTAATTGACGCAAGCGATAGGCATATGCACTCACAGACTCCCCCTTGGATATTGCTGCAGTCAATCTCGTAGCTTTTTGTCTTTCTCTGAGACTTTCATAAAGTGTTGACAATATCAGCACCATAGACTCTATGTTTATTCTAACAGAATCCCCTTGGATCTGCTTATAGCTTCTGCTTCAGCTCCTCCTATCGTTTAATTCTTTCTTCAGGCTCCCCCTTTTATTTAAGCTTCCGTGCTTTAGGATCGACACCTGGTTCTACAAGCTCCCCCTTGCGATGAGCTTGTCTTCAGACTCCCCCTTAGTCTCAACTATCGGTATCGTAGTCTGGAAAATCATCTGCAACATCTCAACCATTTGTACGATATTTGACAGTATAAAATTTAAGATTGAAAAACTAGCTCTAAACATTTAACCATGATAAGCTGGAGCATTTCAAATATGTGACTGCACAGGACATCATTTGCCGACAGAAATCTGGATTTTATATTTAACAATGAAAGCGTTTTGGTTTTCAAGAATCTTGCTAAAAAATTCTCGGATTAAAACTAATTCGAAAAACAAATATGAGAATTTTAGAATCCATAATCTTCTCAATTAATCATCCAAGTCCAACTTAATGACCATGGAGATTTCACAAACTGTTTTTTGATTTTTCATTTAAATTTTCATGTTTCAAATTAATGAACTTGTTTATTTTCAGAAATATGTTCAACATACTTGGACATTGAAACTCAGCTTTCAAACATCGGTTGTCGAAAATAAAGCAGAAACAAAATCTTTTTGAATTTTTTAAAGTTTATGCTAAAACACCCTAAAATTACACTTTTCGTCCTTTATGTTTGTAGCGGATTGCAATGGATGACTTTTAACTTCAATAATTACAGTCACAGTCCTTTTTTTTGTTAAAAACATTACACCTTAGGTCCTTTAACACTAACCCAATTAAAATTTCTAGTTAAGTCTCACATGTGTCTTACACATAGGGGCATTATTGTCTTTTCCCACTCTAATACCACAAAATAAAAAATAAAAAAAGATTAACTTTTGTCTAAAAGCGAGTCAACATCACAATTGCTCCACCATATGGATCATGGATGTCAAGCTTTTTTGATTCTTCATATTCCAAACTAACAAATTAGGCTTTGTTCATTGGGTCTGTAATTTGTTAGGAATGAGGCTTCTTTAGTGATCTAAGACCTTATATTTGACAAGGATTCCAATATTTTCAGTTAAAAACCTTTTTCATTCATTTCCCCTTCATATTCTTTTTCAGTAATTTCATCTTTTACTTTGTATTAATGGCTGTTTCGTCTTCTTCTTCAAGCAACACTCACATTCAAATGCCAAACTCGGCTCTTAGAAGAATATACATGACGCCATTTTTTAGTAGATCTAACATCCGCAAGCTTTAATGTCGAAGAAGGTCCTTGTCATCAAACGATCGATGGCCCAAATCAGCCGACTGAAACCGAGTGTCTAACCAGTCGCCGACTTTTCGGGCGGTCAAAATGCATCTTGGAAACGACCCGGGTTAACCTGCGATCAGAGAATAACCTGCAATCGGAGAAATCGGCAACAAGTTCAGATTTTGTAGAGGAAACAGGGGCGAAACTAGGGTTCCTGTGATGGGCCCATGTGCGACGGTGGTGGGGATGGAGACAGGAGGTTTGGTTGTGGGGGGGTTTCTCGAAGGTGGAGGGTGGAGGGAAGTGTGGCCTTGAGACAGAAAGAGGCTTTACATAAATCTGACTTTCAAGATGGGGCAGATGGTTTGGTTGTGACTGAGTGAGAGAGAGAGAGTGATGAGGGGTAGAGAGTGATGGTGGGTGTTAGAGAGAGAGAACTGAAAGGGATTTTATCTATAATTTTTTATCTATAGTGTATTAGATTGGTAAAAAGAAAATAATGCCCCTATGTGCAAGGCACATCTAAGATTTAACTGAAAATTTTAATTGGGTTAGTGTTAAATGACCTAAGGTGTAATGTTTTTAACAAAAAAAGGTCTGTGACTGTAATTATTGAAGTTAAAGGTCATCCACTGCAATCCACTACAAACATAAAGGACGAAAAGTGTAATTTACCCAAAAATCTTTTTGTACCTTTTCTTTAACATAAAACAATAAAGAAATATTTATAGACAATATTTTTGTTTGAGTTCGTGTCAGAGGGTCATATCAGTTTATGACAAATCACTAGCACCGTTGAGCTTTAAACACTTTAAGTTCTAAACGATTCACTTAGATTGTCAGTATACTGATCCACTTAAATTTTCACACAAAGTTCAACTGATTTGAGATACGAGATTAATGTTATGAAAACTAGCTTATTCGCATGTCCCACCTCAGAATATACTCCCGTATCAAGATCCCGTAGATTCAGTCTTACAGGTGAATATACTATATTGATATCTGTACTCTGGGTTAGCGCGAGACCTTGAGAGCTCAGGTATGAACTACCGTTCAGTCAAAGAGATGAAGGCTCGACTTTGAGGTGTGTCCCACTTAGGGATCTTCATTACAACTGCACTTGATTTATATCTTTCGATATTTTTCAATTTTTATGCAGAGGGAAAGCTTTTAAAGCGCATAAAGTATTATACAAGGTCTAGGCCATTGCTGACGCAAAATCAGAAGACCTGGTATAATACCCCAAATATCAAACAATATAAAAACCTAGTATCTCAGAATTAGACAATCTTTCAAACAAGATTTCGGGGGTAACTCATATATCCTAGAGATGTTCCCCACGAGATAAGCAAGTTATTGATATTTAGGTTTATATCCCGAAATCAATCTACTAAATGTGTTAAAACCTACTGGCATATCATCAGTGAGACCGTTTATCACATTTACCATTCCATTTCTTTAGCCTACTGTGATTATCTATTGATGTACTATCATTTCCTTCTTTTTACACAAAACTCATTTTCATTTTCTCTTATTTTTGGCTTTCAAATTTTCAAATGTTTTTGTATTTTCTACTGAAAATATTCAATCAACAAAATTTTGTAAAATTTTTGATTTTTGACTGTAGATGCATATATGTCTGTAGCTTTCGTCTGGCTTGAGTCTATTTTAACCTGTTTATGGTCTTGGTATAGTCTTGTATATGTATTATATCGAATCCTGGACGAAGCGAAGTTAACTTGTTTTGTAAAGTCCATCCGGACGGATGGAGTCCATCCGATCGGATGGACATACTCATCCGAACGGATGATCATCCGAACGGCATGTGGTTTCTCCCGGATGGAGATTGTCTATAAATAGGAGGTCTTGGATCTCATTTGTGACATTCAGTTCTGACTCCTAAGGCGAAGCTCTTGCGAATTCTCTCCGGATCTCTGTACATTTCTACATCTTTAATGAGAAACAGTGTCTACGTTGTCGATCTTACTCCTACATCACAATTGGATTCCGCGCAATCGTGGTGATTGCAGATCTAACCTGAGCGCATTCAATCTAAACCAAATTCTCGGTCCTCACAAGTGGTATCAGAGCTTGGAGGTCGGAATCGGAGAAGATCTACAACAAATTAACTAGAGATTCAACCGATTTCAGAGATTTACAGCCGTTTCTACCTGAGATTTCATCATTTTTCTCATCTATTTCTCTGACTTCTACTCATTTCTGACTTTTCACATCTTAAACATCTTAAAATCCAAAATTAACAGAGATTTCACGGATAAAATGGCCTAAAATTCACACATACTGTGCGTGATACATCATAGAACAATCCTACAAAGTTTCAAAACTGAATTCAAACAAAATCACATCAAAATCAGTGAAAAACCATGAATTTTCAAACACTCGTCGCTGACGTCATCGCCCATCCGACAGGATAGTGTTGTTACTGTTTCAAGCTCTTGACTGTTGCTGACATCATTACCTATCCGATAGGATAGCCATCCGACCGGATTGAGTTCTTGTTGTATAAAACTTGAGAATGTTTGTTTATTGGTGTCCTTCCGATTGGATAGCCATCCGACAGATTACCCATCTGACACTTGTCCATTCGATCAATATCATTTGGATAGCCATCCGAATGATTGGTCATTCGAAAAATTGTTTTTGTGTTCATTCAATCAAGTTTAACCGTGTTTGATATTTTTCAGGAATTTGCAATCACGAGTGACGAATTTCTGAATCCATTCGGTGACATATTTGCTTACAAAATCACTGGAGAAACATCTTCCAATGCCAACCCAAAGACGACAACAAAAGCGATATCAGACTCGCTTAGTGTGGACAATGCCTACGGGACATATAATAAACCACCTAAGCTTATGGCTATTGAAGACTACAACCGCTGGTCTAAACGATTTGATAATTGGTTAAGAGCGTTTGCTTTTGAGAGTTGGAAGTGTGTTAAAAATGGATACAAGAGTATAAGAACTGATTTTGAGAATTTACAAGATGATGAGCAAGAAGAATTCATTGCTGAGCAAAAAGCCATTGCACTCTTACACCAATTTGTACGAGATGATATTATTTCTCTAGTCGATTATGAGAATGCAAAAGAATTGTGGAGTGCGTTGGAGAAAAAGTACACGAGAGGAGAAGAGATTGTTAAGAGCAAGAAGTCATTGTTGAAAAAGGAGTTTGATCTGTTTGCCTGCATGAAAAACAAAACTGTTCGTCAGATGATAGAAAGGTTTTGCCACTTGAAAGCCGAACTGGACAGATTCGGTATTACAAAAGATCAAGAGGAGATTGTTGATAAGTTGTTTGAAGCGTTACCAAACCAACACGTTTGGCATTATTTTGCATTGGTGCTAAAGTACACAAAGCCGACAAAGGATATTACAATCATCTGGTTGATAGAGAAGCTGGAAGGGCACGAGTTGGAGATTAAAAAGCTGAATAAAGTGAATAATACAAATTATCAACAAAATGTGGATTTGTACTACAGGGGAAGCATGATTTCTAAAGCCTCATCACCAAAGACAACCTTTAGTGCCGAAAGTTCAAACACTACTGCAAAAGAGAAATCAGGCAGTGGGTCCTCATCAAGTGGATATGGTTATCATGGTACCGGATCGACCACACCAGCATTGTCTGCCTCAAACAGTTAGCCAAATCAAAGTGTTCCGAATGCTAATGTTTTTCAATGCAACATTGTAGTCAATCTCAACAACGCCCAAAAATTCAACGAAGAAACCGCTAAACAACAGATGGTTTTTCTTGCATCGATCTTAGAATCATATGAGAGCCTTGTAGCGGGGAAGATAGGGAACACAAATCTTACAAAAGAAGACTATGATCAGATCGACCCAGAGGAAATGGAACTTATTGACATAAGATGGTGCATGGCAAGTGTTATTCGTCGGGCACAACGATTCATGGAAATCACTGGGCGACAGTCTATTCGGGGGCCATCAACGATATTGGGATTTGACAAGTCAAAGGTGAGTTGTTTCAAATGTAAAAAAAAGGTCATTTCAAGAGAGAGTGAAGAAACTCGGCCGCTGATGAAACTGCAAACCCATTTCATGATGACTACTACCGAAAAGCAGTTTATCACAGAAACCGTGAAGAACCGCCAAAGATGAAGCAAATCGAAGATAATCCAAAAGAGAAATCGAGAGAACTTACGGTTATTCAGGATGACGGAGGTTTCAACTTGAATGATTTTCTTCCAGAAGAAGATGTTGTTGATTCCGCTTTCATGGCACACGTTGAACCAGAACCGGTGACAAATCAAAGAGAAAGATAACTGGCACATTTTCGAATGAAAAGAATTCGTGAAGCCTACAAAGAAGCAAAGAAGCAAAGAAGGCGAAGAGGTGGGATCTAGACAGAGAATGCTACCTAGATTCGAAAGGGAATTTCTGCACTGATCCTAAGTAAATCGACTTTGAGGCTCTTGTAAAGTCAATACCATCAGAGGAGGAGCAAAACAAAATAGATACAACGAAAAGGGCTGAAAAAGAGAGACTACAAAAGGAGAGATATGAGAAGTTTGAGGAGTCTAAGAAGTCTGAGAAGTTGGATGAAGGGATTATTGATGTTAATGCAGAATTGACAGCCGAGAACCTAACGAAGATGGTTGATCAAGTCATGATGGAGAAGGCACTAGAGGTAGATTCCAAATCCGCTTCTGAGTTTGAGTCGTCAGAAAAGGTCAGTTTTATTGGTTCAAATGTTGAACCAGGTAAGGCTGAGAAAGCAAAATCTGAAAGTGATTGCAGAAATTGCATGAAAGAGTGCAAAGTCTGTAATACACACGAGTATCTCTCAAGATCTCAAATCCAGGAGCTGATAAATAAAATTAACATTCTAAATAGGGAAGTCGTTACTCGAGACAAACTGGTGAAAAGTTCAACTGACAGAATTAATGAATTAAATGAGAATAAAAAATGATGAAAATGATGTTGAGCGTTTAGAAAAGAAAATGAAAAGTTTATGCTTGAAAACAGAAAAATAACTGAGGATTTTGAAAAATTAAAAAGGACAATCAAATACTCAGATGAACGAAACGCTAAAACTTGTAAAGAAAACTCGAATTTGATAGGTGTTCTTCAAGCACAAGAAAAAACTGATAAATGCTCAACTGGATGAGATTGCGAATCTCAAGCTTTAGTATCAAGAAGCTAAGATTGAGAATGAGAGGATTAATTTGAAATTGAACAATTACACTTCCACCAGCTTTGTTCTCCAACACATAGTTCCTAAACCTATTGGAAACAACAAAGACGGTGAAGATGTATACTCTGATGGAACCGGGGAAGGGTATCACAAGGTTCCACCACCCATGAGCAATAACTTCACAATCTGGGTTGGTTAAAGAATCAGATCTAAGTGAGAAAAGTGAAGCTGATAAATTACTAGACAACATTGATGTCACTTTTAGCTCACAAACCGATGAAGAGAGCACCGAATCTGAGGTTGTGAAGGATGTTGTCGAAAAGGTTTTAAAATTTGACAGTGATTCCACAAACGAAGATGATGATTGTTTTCTAAACAATTACATCCCGAAACCTAAGTCCAAGAACAACTTAGAGAAAGAACCGACTCTTGTCATGTACAAGATGAATGGTTTAGATAAGTTGTACTTGGATGAAGAGTTTTCGATCGAGAACGTCAATGTGGATAAGCTAGAAAAGGTGTTTAAGTTGGTTGAAATTGATCTTTCAGAGGTCAAAGGTTTGTCGAGTTCAAAAAGGTTTTTAAATTTCCAACGAGATAAATCTTACTATAACAAACCCAATGTGCCACCACGTTTTCAAAATAACAATCAAAATAGAGGGTTTACTGGGCAACAGGGTGGTAAAAATTATCAGAGAAAGAATTTTCAGAAACCAAAGTTTGTAAAGAAGATAACTTTTGTGAAGAGTTCAAGTTCGATGACCGAACAAGAATCTGAAATCTTTTCGAAAACAAATGAGGAATTTTTCACAAAAAAATTTCACAATCACAAACTGAAGGTCAGAGTCGAGTTGTTGATACTCGAACGTGCTTTAAATGCAATCAGATTGGACACATTGCATGAAAGTGCACCAATCAATGACCTAAGTCTATGATTGTCGAGAATCCAAAGAAGTTGAATGATGCAAAAGGCAAGGCGCCTATGTTTGTTGAGAAGAAGATTCCAGAAACAAAAACTGTTAAAAACAACTCAAAACCAGGTAAACAACCAGTAAAGAAAACTGGTGAATCTTCCAAACGTTTTCCCACACAAAAACAAACATGGATGCCAAAGTCTCAAGTCAAGGAATCAGCTGAAACATAACCAAAGGTTTCTGATAGTACTGCAAAACAAACTTCTTCAACCAAATCGGTTAAGATGTCTGTACCTTTGGATTTGTATCAAAAGCTTGAAAAACAAACTTCTTCTACCCCACCGGTCAAGAAGTATGTTCCCAAAAAAGTCCAACCATCTGATCAACCTGAAAAAAGATGAATTTTTCTTATACAAAGAGGTTGAGGTTGGAACCGAGAAAATCTTGGAAATGAACGATAAAAAGTTCCCACCACTTTACACCATGAAAACTCACCTTAACGTTAAGCTACCCGAGTCAAAAGAGGCTTGGGTTGCTTCATTTAACTGAATCGCATTTGAAATGTGCAGGAGCTCCCGAGATCGATATCAAAGTGGATAACGGATAGCGGAGCATCCAGGCACATGACGGGGCGAAAAACCCTGTTATATGATGTTAGAGGGTTTAGTGGTGGATACGTTGGTTTTGCTGGAAACCAAGGTGGAAGAATAATCGGGGAGGGCACTTTATCTAACAGTGTCGTATCTTTTGAAGAAGTCAACTACATTCCGGAGCTGGAGAAAAACTTACTGAGCATCTCTCAAATTTGTGACAGGATGTATACGACTCACTTTACCGACAAAGAGTGTTTGATTCTTTAAGCCGGGGTTTGTTTTACCCGAAGAATGGAACATTATGCGAGCACCGAGGGAGAATGAGCTATACGTTCTACACATGAGCATAGCGACGACAACTTCTGGTCATCCTTAGTGTTTCATGTCAAAAGCTACCGAGAAAGAGTCAATACTATGGCATCGAAAGATGGGCCACATACACATGCGAAAGATGAATCACTTGGTGTATAACGATTTAGTCAAAGGTGTGAATTTGAAAAGTTTTCATCTGGAGGGAGAGTGCATAAGCTGTCAAGAGGGTAAACAAACAAAGAAGTCGCACCCCAGGAAGATGGAAAACTTAATCTCAAGACCACTAGAAAGACTTCACATGGATCTCTTTGGTCCTGTGAACGAGAAGAGCATAACCGGTGATCTATATTGATTAGTGGCTATGGACGATTATTCGAGATATTCGTGGGTCATCTTCTTGAAGTCAAAAGATCAAACCTATACGAGTTTGCTGAATCTGTTCAGGAAGATAGAGAATTTGTACCTAAGGCGCATTTGTCGACTACGAAGCGATAATGGTACTGTGTTAAAAAATAGTCAGATGGAAGAATTATGTGACAGAAAGGGTATCTTGCAAGAATTCAGTGCGCCGTACACTCTGTAGTAGAATGGAGTAGCAGAGAGGAAAAACCGGACACTAATAGAGACAGCACGAACACTGTTGGCTGACTCAAAGCTTCCTGTGAACTTTTGGGGAGAAGCCGTATCTGCTGCTTGCTATACTCTTAATCGGGTTTTAACTGTGAAAAAGCATAACAAAACGTGTTTTGAGCTGATCAACAACAGAAAGCCTAACTTGGAATATCTAGAGCTGTTTGGGTCTCCCTGCACGGTTTTAGATCCTGATGGAAAGTTTGGATCAAAGAGTTTGGAAGGAATCTTTGTGGGTTATCATAGTCCACTTGGACAAATATTCGTTCCGAGTCTTAATAAAATTATCGAAGCTCAGCATGTTGAATGTCAAGGTTATACTATTCCTCCATAGAAACCTGGTGACTCATGGCGATTCAACTATGAAAAGTTGTGGGAGTCATTCGATCTACCTGAAGTGCCAAAGTTTATTGATTGGATAAATCTATTTCAGGAATACGAAGCTTCCCAGATGAACAAATGGCCAACCAAGTCTTCCAAGCGTCAACATAATACAAATGATCATGAAGCTGGTCCCAGTCACAGTGGTCACAGTGATGCAGATGTGCAGCAAACTCAGACAACTTCAGAACAGGAGCCTGCTCAAGAAAATCAGACAACAGTTTTTGATGAATTAGAGTCTGACTCGGATAACCCGACTTTTGATCGTGGTGATTCAGATCCTGAGAGGGAGCAGATCCAGTCATCAGATCAGACAACTCAAGTCGATGAACAAGTTGCAGATCAAAATGTCACTAATTTGGAAAGTGAGGTGAATGTTCCTGGTGAAGTAATGCCGAGGACTCTATCATATCACCCCGAAGAGTTGATTATTGGAGAGTTGCAGTCAGGAGGGCGAGATATCAAATTGACCAAGGCTTTGCTTTTTTTTTTAATACTAAAATTACACCGTTACAAAATGATTTTTCACTCAGTTTCTTTATTTCACAGGTTGAACCGAGAACGTATAAAGAGGCGCTGACGGAAGAGTCATGGGTTAACGCTATGCAAGAGGAGCTAGGTCAGTTTGAGAAGCTTGGTGTGTGGAAGCTGGTGAATCTTCCTGATGGTCACAAAAAGATAAACACGAAATGGGTGTTTAAATGCAAGAGAGATGACAGAGGAGTGATCGTGCGTAACAAACCTCGCTTGGTCGTTCATGGTTTTAGTCAACAGGAGGTGATAGGTTTCACCAAGGTTTACGCCCCTGTTGCTAGACTCGAAACCATACGCATCTTTCTCGCGTTCGCCTCATGGAAAGGGTTTAAAGTCTATCAGCTGGATGTTAAGTCGGCGTTCCTGTATGACAAAGTGAAAGAGGAGGTCTACGTCGGTCAGCCACCCGGCTTTACCGATCCGATTCACAAAGACAAAGTCTGCCTCTTGAACAAAGCGCTGTACGGATTGCACCCGGCCCCGAGAGCCTGGTATGAGACGCTCTCTCAACACTTGCTATCCAACGACTTTATTCGAGGAAAAGTGGATGCCAGTCTTTTCACAAAGGAGGTTGCTGGACATCTACTGATCGTGCAAATATATGTTGATGATATAATTTTCGGGTCTACAAACGAGGAACTCTGCAAAGAATTCAAAAATTTGATGAAGCAGAAGTTCGAGATGTCGTCGATGGGTGAGATGAAGTTTTTCCTTGGGCTGCAAGTTGATCAAATGCCGGAGGGGATCTTCATACATCAAACAAAGTATGTCCACGTTGTTCTGGAGAAATTCGGGATGTTAGAGACTGCATCTATGTCCACCCCATTGGCAACTAATCACGGTATCAACCCTGATCTCATCGGAGAGAAGGTAGATGAAACGCTATACCATTCAATGATTGGTTCGCTGATGTATCTCACTGCATCTCGACCCGACATAATGTACCCGACCTGCCTCGCAGCCCGTTATCAGTCGAGTCCTAGATCGTCACACATGGTCATTGTTAAACGAATTCTACGCTACCTGAAAGGAATACCTAGTTTGAGGTTGTGGTATCCAAAAGACGGTGATTTCAAACTTGAAGGTTACTCTGATTCTGATTTCGGATGCTGCAAACTGAATTCAAAGTCTACAACAGCAGGATGCCAGTTTTTCAGACCACGTCTGGTGACTTGGCACTGTATTTGTCTGTTTAGTTGCAGGCCACTTCACGACCTTATAAGGCTTTCCTGTAGCGGGATCCAACACCTCTCCATCTTCTTCAATAGTAGATTCAGCCAACTTCATATCTCTAAAATTGACTCTAGCCTGTTGCTGCAGCTTATTAAAGAAATTTACTCCAATCTTGCAATTTGGATTCTTGACTTGATTATGAAAACCTGCATTGCTCAGTTCCCTCAAATCAACTGGAGTCTAGGAGTTGAAAGCCTCAGAATTATCATAATATTCCACATCACCATTCTTCCTCAGCACAATAAACATTTCCTTTTCATCATTGTATGCCCAGCTTCTAATACCTGATCTGTTTCCCTTCTTACTCTTCTCTGTAGTAACAACATACCTGTCAGGTTTGTCACCAAACTGCAAGTTCTGTCCTGCCCCTACATTCCTCATAATCACCATTTTCTTTCTTGGTTTCTGAATCGTTGTACGAGGAGTGCTTTCATAATACCGGTTCATCGCATCTTCGTGCTCTTTTCTCTGCTGCTCTCTTTCTTCAGCAGTAGACTCTTTTGGTGGATCAGCAAACTCCTTAGGGAATTTTCCTTCCAGTTTCTACTTCATATCGATCACTATAGCACTGAGAGCTCCCAAGTTTGTTTCCAACTCATTGATCTTCTGTTTTTTAACCACTAATTCTTCCATGAGACTAGCAATCTGAGCATCCTTGAATTTCTTATCTTCTTCAAGAGTAGAGATTCTTCGCATCAGAATTGTTGTATCATTTTCTTCAAACACATCTTCACTATCGGAACTTTCAGCAGTTGCAGCAACCTCAGGGGTTTCAACTTGTTTCGACTTAGCTGATGCTTCAACTTGAATAGCAGCAGCTTGCAACAGCTCAGAAGCCCTAATAACATCAGCATTAGATGGACCACTGCTTGAGCCTTCACCTGGCTTGGGAACAGGCATATACATAGCCGCTCTTTCATTGGTCAAAAATTCAATTATTGCAGGGCTTAACTCAGTGGGAATGTAGTTGACTTTGGGCTGTGTTTCACAAATGGGGTTAGATGTCTCCGTGGTTGTCTGCACATCAGTCCTTACTTCACCGTTGATCCTAGGATCTCTTCTACTTCGTTTCCTTGGAGGAAGATCAGCAGTAGTATCTTCTAGAGAATGATCAACAACAGCAGCTTCCATTGTAGAAACAGGTTCAACATGTGGAGGGTTCACATGAACTGGTTCACTAATTTCTTCATTTTCTGCTGTAAGGCCTTCAGCCAATGTCTCTGTCTCTGTTTCACTCTCATCACCACTTTCATCTACTTCTTCATCATCAATCATCCTGTTATCTGTAACATCCTCCTCACTTTCAATACCAGTCAAGTCTACGTTCTCAATCGGCTCTTGAACACCAACAGGAGCTTCAATTATCTCTATATCATGCTCTTCAGCCATAATAGCATTTATCTGAGCCGGTGCTTCTTCTTGAATCTCAGCAAAAATTCCAAATTTTTCTAAAGCACACTTGTTTTCATACTTGATCCCAACATTATCTCTTGACTTTTGGTTTATCCATGTAAATACCAAGTGTTTCATCATCTTTGCATCATAAGTTTTCACAGTAACCGGCAATTTAGGATACTTCTTTTCTAAGATCATCTGTATAAATCTACGGAACTTGTACCAATACTTCTCATTCAACATTTTCACATTCGCAAACATATCATCAAAGACACTCTTTGAGTAGTTATACTTCCATCCTTCAACCACTGAAACCACTGCAGAAGTTTGCTTCAACGTCAGTTTATCAAGACCACTCTTGTTCCCACAGATGCATACCCGATAAATATGAGCCAGAAGTCTCCAGTATGGATGTAGCAGCTTCTTGATTGTGGGAGGAGGAACCACTCCCTCATAGCTCATTTTGACTAAAATCTCCATGACCTTTTCCTTTGAATACTCTATTGGATCATCAGCTGCATCTCCAAACAACAACACATCACGAATGTCTTGTTCACTAATTGAGACTTCTGTACCCTGAACCTTTGACTTGATGTCCGTGTCTCCTTTCTTCGCCGTTGAGTTATCCCAGAAATCTTTGATCCAATCTTCACAAATAACCGGATTCTCACGAAGAGAATGAGCCAATCTGCAAGTGTTTAGACCTACGATCAATGACTTGTACATCTCGAAACCCTTTGGAGGATCTGATAAATAGCAAGCAATATTCATAGTCTTCTCCCATGATGGAACATGCGGACCTTTGGCTTTCTTTCCTGTATCTGCACAAAAGAGACGAATAAATGCGGATACATATACGTTAACATCAAAGATTCCGGAGTTTGGCCATAAACTTGGTCAAACTAAGTCAACTAAAACATAATAATTTCAGAATCCTTAAAAATAAAACACATCACTGTGTTCTGTTTAAAAGAACTAAAAAATCATAACCTAGCAGTTAAACATACCCACTGTGTAAATACCGGCCCAAAAGAACTGGATCAGGCCCAACAAATAACGCCTTCTGCGATTGAAAGTCCCTTGTACGATCAGGCATGTCTTGTGCGATGGCAGTTTTGTAATAAAAAGGATAAGCCTGTCGCACAAGACCGGTCAACAAATGTCAAACGCACAAGACCTGGTCAACCCAAGTCAAACGCACAAGATCTGGTCAATGAAAGTCAATGGCACAAGATCTGGTCAACGAAAGTCAACAAGACTTTCAATCGCACAAGATTTATTAAATACAGGGGCAAAACAGTCTTTTCACACAAGATTTCAGGGGCAAAACCGTCTGTCCCCAACTTGTGCGATTCACTCTGATGGCGCGTGTGATTCACTCGCCGTTTTCGGTTGTCTTTTCCGGCGAGACCTGAAGATTCGGGCGACTGTCTAGGGTTTCAAAACACGCTTTTCCGATCAAAACATAGGGTTTCAAACCATTTATCCAGTCAATATCAACATTATAACAACCTATAAACCCTAATCTTCTTGATTTCAATTCATACAAAAAACCTTTTGTCACGAAAAACCCCAAACCTGCTAATATACTTTTATGACACTCTGATGCAATGGAAGGCATACAAAAACAGAATAACTGACCTTTTGATTTAGACATAACAAAGATGCAATCAGATTGAACAAATATCTTCTTGATAATTTTAGGATGAAAGGCCACAAGAGTTTACGATTTTGGGTGCTTGAGGATTTTGAAAGAAGGGTTTTGAATGATGAAATATCTAAAAGATATCCCATCAGTCGCACAACACCCTATATACCCAAAGGATCTGATTTTCAACCAAGGGGCCCCACCAAGTATGCGGTGGGCCCAGCCGTCATTCCACACCCCCTTTTGTTTACGGATTCTCAATTCCGAAAAGTGTTTTGGATTTTGTGGGGCCCACCAAGTTTACGGTGGGATAAGCTCAAATCCCGATGATAAAACCATCTTTTAAAACTTAGAGCAAAGGACAATTTATAAAAACTCGGTCTTTCTCGATTCAAAAGCACACGACCACATAATTTTTATATTAAAAATACAAACTAAATATTTACACAAAATAAATAATATGAAATATTTACAAATAACAAGTAACTTACACACCAGTTTTGCATGCACTTTTCTTACGGGATCAAATCACAGAGTTTCGGGCTAGACTACATTTATCAACACTAATTTACTCTCGCAGATCCGAGCGATTGCCAGTATGTTTTTCCTCTTAAACTTATCTCCCTAGGCCTTTATCAGAGAACGGACTGCAACTTATTTATCATGTTTTCATTTTAAGTTATATGAACACTCAAATCAATCACGATCAAATCCCAGAATTTTATATTTGAACATGTTATCATACGTGTAGTTCCCTACCACATATTTCACAAGCCCATTCTAGAGGTCTAAAACCTTGACTGGACTGGATTGAGAAAAGAACAGAATGGATCAGCGGGGATGGATATAATATACAAATCAAATGAGATTTTCTCAGTTTGATATAGGTTTTTATTTTTGGGTTTCTTTTGGGCACTAGAGGGCCTCTTTCGGGTGTATTTGATCCACAGAGCGACAACGTACAGCTAGGTCTTTGCTCACACAAAACAGAAGCTGACGTTGCCTAGCACCTCCTGGTCTTTGCTCACGCAAAACAGATGAGATACACGAGTTGTTTAGAAAATATTTCAGAACTAGAACGAAATTGTGTGTATCGGGACATCACACACGCATTCAAATAGCTATGCTCTAATTCCAAGTGAACGTTCTTTCCTGAGGTCATAGAAAAAATTAGTGTTCTACGCAGTACCAGTCAAAGAGTCCAGCCATCAGGATAAAGCCTACCAGCACATCACTCTGGAGTCAGACCATTTCAATGTTGGTCTTACATGAGTCAGCCTTAATCCACATAGTGAAAATTCATTTCATTTCCCGGGTTGTAGCCAAGGCATGGCAAAAGCAAAGAACTATTTTTGAATTTTTCTGATTTTTTGATGTTTTTGTATTTTTCTGATTTTTTCAATGTTTTTGTATTTTTCTGAGAGACTACATCCCCCTAAACTTTTGCTTAAAATAATGGAACGACTATTTTAAGAAACAAATTTACAGAAACGAAGAAAATTATTTGTGTGACCGCGGTCAATCCTCGAATTCGACCATTTTGAGAAGTTCAAGAAGAGCAAGAAAACGTGCTTTATCAATTGGTTTTGTAAAAACATTTGCGACATTGTCATCAGTATGTATTTGATCCATTTTAATTAAACCCTGGTTGAACGAATCACGAATAAAGTGAATTTTTATGGCAATGTGCTTGGTTTTTGAAAAATATACCGGATTTTTCACTATTTGGATAGCTGCATCATTGTCACAATCAATGGGAGTTTGGAAAAAATTCAAACCGTAGTCCACCAACTGGTGTTGAATCCAGATAACCTGTGAGAAACAGGCTGAAGCGGCCACGTATTCCGCTTCTGCAGTCGATAGAGACAGTTTGCTGTTTCTTGCATTGTCAGGAGATGAGGCGATCCCCTAGAAACTGGCATCTAGCTGACATAGACTTCATGTCCTAACCAGTACCTCCAAAATTGCTGTCAGAAAAAGCACACAAATCAAATGGAGATTCTTTTCGATACAAAAGTCCAAGCCGAGGCCTGCCCTTAATGTCACACCCCCAAAATCCACATGCGGAGTATCACCGCTTGGAGGCGTAACATGACCAGGATCGAGCCACCAATCTTATTGAACAACGTAATTAAGTAAATAAAACCGACCACAATACAATTGGTGACCAAAGCTAGTTAACCAAGTTCAAATTAAACAGCGGAAGCATAAGAAGTGAAACCAAAATGTAAGTTTAATAAGTTCATAAGTTTAAATGTTTAACATGGGACTCGACAATCCATATCCACAACGAACTCCTCCTCGTGCAAGCTCCATAAGCATCTAACGACCTACAAGGCATGTAACAACAAGTCAACAACAAAGTTGAGCGAGTTCACAGCAGGTGTTCGTTACAAAGTAGTTTTTCAAGAACTATGAGTTTGTTTGCAACTACAAGTTAAATAAGCTTTCCTTATTTTCCAAAACATGAACGGTGGGGGCTACCCCATGTTGTAAAACCACTAGACTAGATGTATATATAGGTGTCCTTCCCAATCCGAGGACAGAGGTATGTATTGAATACATAGGTTTAGCATAGGTGCCCTTCCCAATCCGAGGACAGAGGTACGTATAAGAATACATAGGTTTAGTGCCGGTGCCCTTCCCAATCCGAGGACAGTGGTACGTCGTGAATACGTAGGTTAATGCTGGTGTCCTTCCGAATCCGAGGACAGGGGTAAGTAGTCTAGTAGTGGTGAAAGTACAAGTTCAGTCTTAGCAATTTAATCCCATTCCCAAACCACCGGGAATCCCATGCCTTAAGAGTGTGAACTCACCTTTGGTTGCTCGGTTTGACTCTCAAAAATAGCTAACAGTCAAGGTCGGTCAATCACGTCCTAGTATGATTACCACTTAGTTTATTAGTGACTTCAAATAAGCATGAAGTTCTACACGCATCTACCACATAACATGCACTCACTTTAACGGTTCATGCCCATATAAACTTCCCATCTATTCCCATTCATAAGCAAACATACGACATTGCACATAACACTTTCATTGACATATAACATGTTAGATCGTTCTCAGATAATATAACCGACATTTAGACATGCATATCACTTGTTATATTGTTTCAGCTTGAACATCCAAAACTGGACTGTTTTCGGGTATTTTAATAAAATAGTTAACTTACTCCAAAAAGTTCCAAAACTTTTACAGAATGTTTTAAACAATCCAAATATTACTGTGTAAAAATATCGGGATCCAATTCATTACCAATATTTTATAAAAAATCATTTACCGGACTGCAATCAGATTCATCACTTTCTGACTGCAGTCCACAGAATAATTCGTTTAAAATTCATCGTAAGTCCGATTGATGAAATTCCAGTTGGAGCATTACAACGACATCATTGGTCCTCTACAGTATAAATTTCATGAGTTAATTCTACACAAATTTCAAGTTATGATGAAAAATATAACACATATTTTCTGTAGTAAAAACGCAGCTTTTGCTGCTGTGAAAAACGACCCCTTTAAAAATAGCAAACGAAGTCCAAAAATTATGATTCCAGTGCCATTAGAACCGTATTTCGAAATAACACGTTATAGACTCAAGAAAATCAGTTTTTCGTTAAATATCGACCTGTTTACAGCCAACTGAAGTTGGCTGTAAATGTTTGGACAGAAGCTGTTTTCAGCTTATAGTGCTCTAACGCAAGTTCTATTTGTTCCGTTAACATGTTTAGTAATCAAAAACGTATTTCTAGTAATCACAAGCAAGCATCAACATATACCAAACAACATCATACTAACAACACTTCATCATGTTTAATCTTTATGTAAAGCTTTATGTTCATGTTTCTTGTTTAAACCTTTTAGTGTTCTTGTGATATACATCATACTACATCTTTTAACTACTCAAAATAGAAGTGAACAAAGGTTAAACAAGGACTTACAACTAGCTTAAAGCTAGGGAATAACTTCAAGAGAAAAGATGGTGAAAATGGATGATGAAAGCAGGCAAGAGAACTCCTTGATGATCCACAAGTTTCAAGCTCCAAGGAATCACCTTCTAGCACTTGAATGAAGCATAAAAATGGTGGTGTGGTGGTGACAAGGTGGTGATCGTGGCGGTTGAAGTATGAGCCAAGAGGGAGATGAGAGAGTGGGGTGATCTTTGTGAAGATATGAATATGATATGTAAAGATCTTGTAATCTATGCTCCATACTCAATATCTCTTACACAAATAATATGGCAACCAAATCAAGCAACAATCCAATTTAAATATTGAAACAAATCTTGGAGCTATGGTGGTGGTGATAGCCGATTATAGGCTAGGGGGAGGGGGTCCAAGTGTAACTTGTAACCACTAGTTAGTTTATAATCCAAAAACAAGCATATAGTTAGTTTAATTAGTTCGGGAATCATGACTAGCCAAGAAATAATTAAACAATGTTTCTTGCAATATTTTGGTGTCCCGGGTAATGTCCGGTTGTTCGGTTAGATACCGTTCCGTTAAAGTGCTAAGTTATTCCATATAGTGTCCTATATATATCTTTTTGTAACACTTTTAATTCCCAACACTTAGGAAAGCATACAGGACCATTTAGTCAAATTTTTTTGCACAAGACTAGTATGTTAACAAGCACATGTAAGTATGACACAGTAAATTAGAAAGCAGTTAAGTAATTCAGCACAGTCATCAAGCACTTTAATTATCATTAATAAATCGTACGGATACATGTAATTATGAGGGTTGTCACACTTAAGATATCGAAAGATTCTCTGAACAACATTTAAATGACAAAGTTTAGGAGCAGCCTGATAACGAGCACACTGACACACAGCAAACATGATATCTGGTCTACTGGCTGTCAAATACATCAACGAGCCAATCATCGACCGTACAGTGTAGCATCAACAGCTTCCCCTTCCAGATCTTCAGTCATCACTGGGCTTTCTGCTATAGGAGTATTTGCAGGTTTAGCATCTTGAAGCTTAAATTTTGCAAGAATATCATCGACATATTTTCCCTGATGAATGAGAATTCCTTTGGAATCTTGACGAATCTGCAGACCCAGAAAGAAACTCATCTCTCCCAGCGCACTCATTTCAAATTGCTTCTTCATAACTTCTTCGAATTCCTTGCACAGTGCTTCACTTGTGGACCCAAACATTTCCTGAGTGTATCCATGAGCGAGAAGATGCTCTGTCAGAGTAGCATACCATGCACGAGGAGCCTGGTGTAACCCATATAAAGCCTTATCAAGCTTGTACAGGTGATGGGGACACTGTTTGTTCACAAAGCCGTCTTGACATCCATTTGATAGACCTTTAATCCTATATAGGATGCATATGCCAGAAAGATTCTGATTGCCTCTAGTCGAGCCACGGGAGCATACACTTCATCGTAGTCAAGGCCTTCAATCTGTCTAAACCCTTGGATGACCAGTCTTGCCTTGTTTCTAACAATCACTCCGCTATCGTCTCTCTTGTTGTGATAGACGCATCTAGTTCTGAGTGATTTCTTTCCAGCAGGTAGAGTAACCAGCTTCCAGACTTTCAGCTTCTCAAATTGATTCAAATAATCCTGCATCGCATCTACCCAGCTAGGTTCCAAAAGAGCCGTATCAATTGTCTTTGGCTCAATTTGTGAGATGAAACATGAAAACATGCAATTGTTGATGATTCCTGACTGACTTCTAGTCAACACTCAAGCTTCTACTGGTCCAATCACATTTTCGATGGGATGATCACGTTGGACGCTTGTAGGAATAGCAACTTCAGGTGCAGTTCCAGTTGGTGAGACATTCGTTAAGTGGTCAACTGCTACTAACTCATTTTGGTCAGAGACTTGTTCTTGTTCTGCACCATTGGCGACAAACTCTTCAGGAATGGCACCATCAAACATGTCATTTTGATCATTGGGTGTGTCCTCCTCATCAGACGAGGCCAACCCCTCCCCTCCATCATTAAGAATGTCAGTATAGTCAGGAGCCACTTGAATCTCTGGTGTAGATGTTGAAGATGAGGCTGCAGGTGTGTGATCCCCCACAGCTGCAGAATCCCCCTCAAATTCAACATCCCCCTCTTCTTCAGGATTATGTGGAACAATTGAGGGTCGAGAGACAGCATTAGATGGACCCGAAGTACCTGCATGAGTAACAGGAGGATCATCAAAAATATTAAAAGATTTAAATAGATAGGCATAATTATAAAGAGTGAATGGCCCGTTTCCAGCGTCCATCTGATTTTCGTCCAGCCAATGCACATCATAAGACTCAATGATCTGTCTAGTCTTCTTGTTGTACACTCTATATGCCGTCTTGTTCTCATGAGCAGCCTTTCTAGCATATCCAATGAAATAACATTCATCTCCCCTAGCGTCAAACTTTGGTATGGATTCCAGGTGTAAAAGAGTACATGGACAACCGAAAGCTCTAAAGTGCCCCACATATGGTTTTTCGCCAAACATTACTTCATGAGGCGTCTTCATGCGTGCCTTGTTGATAACAACTTTGTTTTGGACATAGCACACAGTATTAATGGCCTCTTCCCAGAAGAAAACTGGGAGTTTCGAATCACAGAGCATCGTGTGAGCTGCTTCAATTAGGGTTCTACTCCTTCTTTCAGCAACTCCATTTTGCTGAGGAGTTCTAGCAGCACTGTATTGTCGAGCAATTCCCCTCTCGGCACAAAAGAAATTCAATTCAGCCTTCTTGAATTCGGTTCTATTGTCGCTTAGAATCCCTTTCACTTTCTTGCCAGTCTGATTCTCCATAAAAATTACGAATCTCTTGATTAATTATGCAGTCTCACTTTTGTTAACTAAGAAGAAAACCCAAGTAAAAAGTGAGTAGTCATCAGTAATTACAAGACATTAAGACTTTCCAGACAGACCGAGCACATTCACTGGACCAAAAAGTTCCATGTGAAGAAGCTGCATCACACTGTTAATGGTGTTTACAGTTTTGGGAAAATGAGGTCTTCGATGTTGTTTACCCTTTGCACAAGAAACACATTTTTCAAAAGATATGAAGTCTTTTACAGGTAGACCCCTTACCAACCCCAATTTTGCAAGGCGGTTTAGATTTTTCACATTAGAATGTCCCAATCGACGATGCCACAGCATAGCATTGTGCTCAGAGATTTTGGTAAACAAACAGGCAACACCTTCAGTGGGAGGTTTATTCATGTCAATGACATAAGTGTTGCCTTTTCGTTCAGATTTTAACAAAATCCATTCATCAGGAATGACCATTCCTAGTTTCAGAATAAGACAGTGTTTATCAGTAAAATGAGTTGAGTAACCGTTGTCGCAAATTTGAGCAACACTTAGCAGACTATGCTTCAACTCAGGAACGTAGTTGACGTCTTTGAAACAGAGATCACCATTCTTGACTATGCCTCTTTGTGTGATCTTTCCTTTCTCACCACCCGCAAAGGCAACATATCCTCCATTAAATTCCTCAAGATCAGAAAGTTGGGATAGATCGCCAGTCATATGCCTGGAACAGCCACTGTCAATGACCCATAGTCGAATGACAGCCCTCCATAGCCATTCCTGCACATTACTCGAGAATGATTAGATTTTGGTACCCAAGCCATAGTTGTAGTGGGTACACCTAGTTCATTGAAATATGTAACTTGCATCCAAATCAACTTTTCTTTCGTGTAGATAGGTTTAGTGTTGATGCACGATGATTTAGGAGAGTTGTTTGGAACATATTTCTTAGGTTTCCAAACTTGCCTAGGACTATCCAATTTCTTGGATGCCTTAGGCGAATCAGAAGTAGAGTTTGGAAGGTAATTGTTTGTTTTCATTTTCATTTGTTTAGCTTTGTTCCAATCCCCATCAAAAGGCTTCACTTTGGAATTCAGCTTTCTAACAGGTTTAAGGTTTAGAGTTTGAAGTCTTCTCCTGTTTTGAGAGCTTGAAATTTCCTTTTGGAGCCTTCTGATGCTCTCCTCTTTTGAGTTTATCAGGACGATGCTAACAATTTCTTGCAATGTGTCCAACAATTCCACACGTGTAACATATTTGTCATTTCACATGTGGTTTTGTTTGACATCCATCAGTCTTTGCAAAACCTGAGGGCTTGTGTGGTTCCTGAGATGCAAACGAGACTTGTTTAGTCGTAGCTTTGGAAATAGAAAGACGTTTAATTTGCTTGTTTGATCTTGATTTTGGAGGAACATATTTAGCTTCATTTCCTTTTTTATTTTGTTTTACCAATAGATTTTTAGACTTGTCAACTTTATTAGGCAAAACAACTGAATTCAAATCCGCACAAATAGAACCAAAATAAATGTCAGAACATTCATCGCTCTTTAAAACAGAGCCCACACAATCCAAAGCATCAGAAGAAATTGAAATATTATTTGACTTTTCAGAAATTAAAGAATTGTTTTTCAGAATTTTATTTTTCAAAACATTAAAAGCAACGTCGTCCTCATTATCTCCATCTACCCAATCTTCAATAATTACTTGGTCTACATTTGAAGCAACATGGTTAGTATCATTAATTTTTTCACATACAGTATCACTTGATGCTGCAAAGTTGCTCTCAGCCTCTTGTGACATCATAGATTCAGAAGAATCAGAATTATTTTCTTTTGAGCAATCAGCAGGGGCTTCTGTGGTTTCATCACCATCTAACTCAACAGAGGCTCCTGATGTTGTTTCTGATTCTTCTTTAAGCAACTCTGAATCAACTGTTTCAGATGATTCATTAGTTGACTCCACTGAATCAATTGACTCTGAATTATCACAGTTAGTCGTTTCATAGGAGTTTCAGGTTGAATCAGATGAAACTGATAATTCAGTCTGAGGTGCCTCTGCTTCCTCATGTGATGTATTGTTGACAATGGACGATTCATCCATTTCTGATTTCTCAGGAGTGGCTGTATCGCTAGTTATATCACATGGAGAAACAAATTCACTTTGTTTGCCTTTGTTAAATTCTTTCATAAATTCAGTCAATCCTTTTATCATGGCAAACTCAATGTTGTCTATATTAACTCTAGGCTCTCTTACATCAGGCTCTTGTGTTGCTGATTTATTTTCAAACGATTTTTGTGACCCACATGATTCTTCCTTTCCCAACACTTGAAAATGTTTATCAACACTTACATTTTTCTCAAAATTTAGGGTTTCAGTGTGATTTAAAACATTTTCTGATTTAACAAACGTTTGTTGATAAGCCTGCTTTTCTAAGATGACTTTTATCTTTCTAGGTTTGACAGGCTCAGGCTTCATATCGTCTGGTTTTCCATATTCCATTTTGGGTAAATTGTCTATCTCCTCTTCAGTCATTGGAATTGAGGAATAGTTGCATAGTGATCTAAGCGAAGCGAACTGTCGATATCGAAAGTTGGAGGCACAGAAAAGTGGAGGTATGCAAACAAAACCCAACCCTTTATTCCTCACTTCCTTTTTGCTATACTTTAACTGTTGATTTATCATTTTTTCGACCTTTTCGCTTGAAACATCAAATTTTTTAAAATTAAATTCAGTATTTTCAAAGGTTGATTTTAAGTCATTTAATTCAACAGTTAATTTCTCATATAGCTCCTTGAAGTGGAGATATCGACAGTTCGCTTCGCTTAGATCACTATGCAACTTTCGAATATCACTTTTCGAAAATCAGGCCTAGTGATTTTTATCTTTCTAGGTTTGACAGGCTCAGGCTTCCTGTCCTCTGGTTTTCCATATTCCATCTTGGGTAAATTGTCTATCTCCTCTTCAGTCATTGGAATTGAGGAATAGTTGTGGTTATAAGGTGGAGGTATGCAAACAAAACCCAACCCTTTATTCCTCACTTCCTTTTTGCTATACTTTAACTGTTGATTTATCATTTTTTCGACCTTTTCGCTTGAAACATCAAATTTTTTAAAATTAAATTCAGTATTTTCAAAGGTTGATTTTAAGTCGTTTAATTCAACAGTTAATTTCTCATATAGCTCCTTGAAGTGGAGATATCGACAGTTCGCTTCGCTTAGATCACTATGCAACTTTCGAATATCAATTTTCTGTGCCTCCACCATCTCCTTATACCCATCCAGTTTCTTTTTAACTTAATAACTACTGGATCTGGTATATTGAAGTTGCATAGTAAGCGATTTGGCATGTTCCTTATACCCTTTTACCTTCTCTTTACATTTTAAAGTACAACAAACATCATCTACACATACCTCAGCCTCAGAAGGAGTGTAGTCGTTCATTTGAGCCATGAGGGCATGATAGATCGTTCCCTCAACATCTTCAGTGGCCGAGTCAGCATCTTCTTTCACTTCTGCCATGAGAGCTTGATTTGACTGGTATAAGGTGTCTGTAGTAATCTGCAAATCATTCATCTGTTGGGTCCAATCAAAGCCCCCTCCTTCCTGAACCACCAATGCATTTCCAGGGCTTGCAACAGATTCTGCAGCTTGAGTTCTGACAGCAGTGTTTGAGGTTGAACCTTGAGTGGGGCGAGAGACAGTGATGTTCGAGGTTGACAAAACATTGGGAGCTGGTCGAGCTGCTGAACTAACAGTGACAGTAACATTTGGATCGACTCTTTCCCTTCTTGGTTGTTTGCATTCTCTAGCATAGTGCCCAGGCTCATGACAATTGTAACATCTGAGCTTAGCCTTGTTCCAACCAAGCTCACTATCAATCGTTTCCTATTTGTTTCTACCAGTTTTCTTCACAAATTTCTTGGCATGAAAAACTGCCATGGCCATTTGCCAAGTGATATCCACTTTTTCAACATTATCAGGATGAACTTCTAGCAGCTCAGCAGAGTCGATGTTGTTTGCTACCCTTCCAGCAATGAACGCATGATAACAATTCATGACCCCTGTCATGAAAGCCATAGCTTGCTCAAATTCCCTTAAAGTGTCCACTGAAGTGTTTGTTGCAGCAAAAGAAGTAGTCATATTCGAAAGAAGTTATGCGGGCGTAGGATCAGATTGATTAGTAGGCTGTGGAGCGGATGGAGTTTGGGTCACTTGTTGAGTAGCAGCAGGAAAGTAGCCAGATTGGTTAACAAAAGTTCCAAGATTAGCAGGTAAATGCACAGTAGAGGGTGCTTGAAGCGAGCTCATTCCTTGCTGAGACATCAAAGCACTCTTAGTCAACACACCTGCATTGTTGTAGCTTGCAGTGTGGTTGAAAAGCCTTTGTTTGTCGTCCATTTCATAAGAATTTAGCAATGAAATAAGCTCTGATATTAAAATCTAAAGCAGAACTTAAAGCTGCAAAAGAAAAGCTGAAAGATGTTGAAGCTGAGAACGTTTCATTAAGAAGTGAAATTGATGAGCTGACAGATGTGGTCGAAGAGTTAGCAGAAAAAATCACGGAGGTTAATGCGTAGTATAAAGTAATGGATGATTCCAACAAGACAATGATGGAGATGCTTGGTGAGCTGCACACGTCTACTTCAAATGAAAATGAAGTATTGAAGAAAGAAGTAGAAGCGTTGAGAGCTGATAAGGTAATCAAAGATGAATAACTCAACATGCTATACACTGTGGTAGAAAACAAGCTCAGAATCAATTTTCAAGCAATCTCTTACGAGATAGAGATCCAAAGAGTCGAGGCTCGGAGGATAGAAAGAGAGAAAAAGATTGCTGAAGAGGCTATAGAGAAAAGAAAGGGTTTGGTGATCGACACTGAAGAAATTCTTGGTTCATCTAGCCAGCAAGAGCAACCATAGCCTGGTGCAGAGGTAAACATTTCTAACATTGAAGCTTCTAATGCTAATAATGTTGAAATGAAAGAAGAAGAAGTAGAGGTTGATGCAAATGTTGAAGTAAATCTTGCCATTATACTTGCAAGAGAAGTGAAAGATGTGCTTCACAGTGAATTTTCTAGTCTTAGACAAATCAAAGTTGAACGTCATAGATTGAAGGCTAGAATGAATAAGTTCAAAGTTGTTGATGATGATAAAGAGTTGGATGAAATGTTTGGTGATGAAGATGAAGATGAAGATGATGATAAAGATGAAAAAGACGACAAAGACATAAAGGATGATAAAGATGATAAGAATGATGATGATGATCAAGGCTGTGCAAGTGGCTTGTTGATTGTAAAGCCATCAGGTCCTTGTTTGATTGAAGATTTCTTGAACGATGAGCTGAACGAGCAACATAAAGAAGATCAAGATCATGAAGAGTCATCATCGGGAACCAAGCATGTTATTGATGAGGTATTCCTTACACTTCCTAAAGTTATTTATTTGAATCCTACATATGAAGAGGGGGAGTTAGTCGAAAACGGGACTAGGGAGTCCATGTTAGAAGAGTTGGATATGGATGACGATAGGTTTAAATTTGACATCGAGGAGGAGATTCCACCGAATTTTGATAGGGAGTATACGTTCAAGTTCGTGAATGAAGCTGATAACCTCAATGATGTAATCATTGAGGAGGGATCAGATGATTCTGAAAAAGATACTCCATTTCACTATTCTGGGTTAGATGATGACTTTCCTACATTCAATGAATTGTTCCACTCACACAACGAAGATGAAGTAAGAAGGAAAGTGATTGAGAAGATAGCTTATGAGGGTGTTCCTAAAACAGTATCGAAAGAAGATTTTTTAGAAGAAAGAAAAAGATGGTTCAAAGTTATGCATGAGGAGAGGAAGTTTAAGAGGCCGTTACAGTTCTTCACGAGACATCATGATAAGTCTCTTGGTGACATTCTGTCGTGGGGTTATTTGGAGGATCTTAAGGTTTACGCGATCAAGAGAGAGTTTGGGGTACAATACTTTGAATTCTTATCAGATATCACGACCTTACCTTGGTGGGATGTGGAAGAACTGACCAAGAACATCAAGCAGTATTATTATGGTCCTGAGGTTAAGTGTCACCAGTAGAAGCTATGGGATTACATAAAGCTTCAAGGAAAATCTAACTTTCCTGATTGGAAGCCACATCAACCAAAGCAGATCGTGAAGATTGATCCTATCACTGGTGAGAAGGATATTACGTTGAAAATCGGAAGACCTAGGTGTTTGAAGAATATTCCGCTACGTGCAATGGAGCAAGACTTTTATAAAGACTTTAAAGGTTGGATCTTCAACCCTAGTACTTCAGAAGCGGTGATCACGTTGTTAGATGTGAAGATAGGAGACTGGAGACTGGAGACTGGAGGAACATACACGTTTTAGATCCTATGTGGTTGGTGAACTGCTCAAAGAAAGACATCGAATGTTTATTCTTCAACAAGATTGTCTACAACAAACTTGATAAAGATTAAGCTCAGAGGTACCAGAAATTGGTGAACGTATGCTTTGAAAAAGATATTAACTCTGGTCGCTACTGGGAATCAATGTTCAGAGATCTTGAGTTGGAAGAATTCCTAAAGACAAAGAAAAGAAGTGAAAGAATGAAGAAGATTAGAGCTAAAGCTGCTGAACGGGCTAGTTGGAAGCCAAAATGGCCTGTAACTTATGAGACACCTATTGAATCTCAAGAGAAAAAGATTCCTAGGTGGTCTAAAGCCAAAGATGGAGATGCAAAATACAGAAAATGGTGGATTACTACTGGAAGACCTCTGAGGCAAAAGATGTTAGAAGAAAGGAATGAAGTGAGGAGAAGGAAAGCGAGAGACAGAAGACGTAACAGGAAGGCATGTTGCAGGCTGTACAGGAAGAAAGATTGCAGCTACATCCAACGGGGAGTCTGTAGATGCATATATGTGTATAGCTTTCGTCTGTATTGAGTCTATTTTAACATGTTTGTGGTCTTGGTATAGTTTTGTATATGTATTATATCGAATCAGGGACGAAACGAAGTTAACGTGTTTTGTAAAGTCCATCCTAACGGATGGAGTCCATCCGATCGGATGGACATACTCATCCAGACGGATGATCATCCGGACGGATGATCGGATGATCATCCGGACGGATGATCATCCAGATGGATGATTATCCGAACGGCATTTGGTTTCTCCCGGATGGAGCTCTTGGGTCTCATTTGTAACATTCAGTTCTGACTCCTAAGGCGAAGCTCTTGCGAATTCTCTCCGGATCTCTATACATTTCTACATCTTTAATGAGAATGTCTGCATTAAACGGTGTCTACGTTGTCGATCTTACTCTTACATCACAATTGGATTCCGCACAATCGTGGTGATTGCAGATCTGACCTAAGCGCGTTCAATCTAAACCGAACTCCTGGTCCTCACATTGACAAATTTAGAAATAAACATATTTTTTCATTTTTTCAATTTTCTATTTTTAGGGTTTTTGAAATATGGTTTATTTATGTACAGAAACAAACAAACTCCCTGATTTCAGATGCAGGGATCCGCAGCCTCCTCTCGTGTCAGGCTGCTCCTCTATTCATTCTGACATTCATCCATCTTCGAGAGCACCTGCACATTCAAATAATTCGATCATTTGAGCAATGCAACCCAAGCTTGCTTTGACTCGGGTAGCTGAATATGTGGTGTGCGTGAATTAAATATATTTTTATAAATGAATTTTTCTTCACACAAATTTAGTTTTAAAATGATTTTCACCTAAGAACTAAACTACACACATAAAAGGGCAAGTGTACCTGTCGAGTGGTAATATAGTTTATCGGCAAGAACTGGATATCAATCCGTGGACGCGGTGTCTCGATACTAAACTTTTGCTACATTAAAGCCTTTTCAATTAACGGTTTTGGTTTTCCTAAATTAACATGCAAATAATGAACTACTAAATATTCTAAAAGTAACAATATCTAACAAAGGTTGCAAAAACTAAGTATCCACTAACAAACATGTGACAACAAAGGGGAAGAATTAATGATGATGCAAGCTCTAATTTCAACTAAGTCCCCAATCAAGGCTTCCTAGTCTTATAATTCTTAGGAAAATTTAAAATGAATTAGCATTCTAATCACCTAAAAATTATTTCTTTTAAGTTCACTTGCTAAGTTGATGTTAATCTTTAATCATTAGTTATTTGTTTGTCAAAACTCCTAACTCTACAAATTAGGGAAAACTAATATGAACAACACACTGATCACCCTAACTTGGTTTCACGTAAGCAACGCCTTCATCCTGTTCTTGATATAAACCACAAGCATGGTCATGCTAGATAACAATCTTGGCCTAAATCATCATACTAACACAAGCACAAACCATAGAATTCATATAAACATTCTTTGATCTTTCCAAATCTAAATGCAAGAATCCATACACATGTTCAAATCATCATTCAAGTCATGTTAGCAATTACCATTCCTAGTTTCATGCTATGAATCAATCCTAACAAGTTAACAGGATTGAATAATCATGATCTTTACATGGGCTTTCCAACACAATATGTAAATACTTATGATCAAACATCCAAGAACAACAACTTCAATCATGCACATGAATTCCAAGAACAAGACTAAACATTACTATGAAGATTAACAAGAACAATCATCAAATCTTCTTCCATATTAACACATGTTCATAAGCTTCAACAAAGTTTAAGCAACACAAATGTTTAGCCCATAAGGCTCATAACTACTTCAAGAAAGATTAAATTGTTCATAATGTAGAATGTAGGCTAACCAAGTTTAAAGACAAGATTAAAGTGGTAAATTGAGTGAATCTTCAATGGTTTAGTCTTCTTCAAGCTCCTCCTTGGCTTCAACAATCTTCCAAGTCCAGAATTTTCAAAGACTCGTATTTAAACTGCTGGTCGTTTGGCACGACCATGCCACCTTTTGGCACGGTCGTGCATGGCAAGTGTCAGAGTCACTTTTTCGTCTGTCGACCTTGTTTGCTACCATTTTTGGAAAAATCCTGCTCAAACGTTTCCGAGGTGGCACGACCGTCCAGACCATGGCATGGTCGTGCCTGTCGATGAATACTCGATAATGACTAGTGCGATCTTGGAAATGAGCTGATCAGAAGTTGATTTTGACCTGGCACGGTCGTGCGTGTGGTTGGCACTGTCGTGCGGGTCACTGATCTTCGATGGCTGTGCTGCTGACTGATAGTGCTGGTTGAGAGTGTCGACGTTGGTTGGCTTGGCACGGTAGTGCCATATCTGGCAGTTTGCTGGAATGCTTCATTTTTGCTCCATTTGGCTCCAAAAGCCTCCGTTTCAACACCGGGCCGAAGCCTAGACCTGTATTTTCAAAAACAACTCAAATGAGTACCAAAATCAATGAAAATACAAAGAGTTTTCACATAAACGGGGCACATTTGACGTTTAAAAGATGTATAAATTCTTATACATCAATATGTATCTTTCCAGGTAAAACTGGATAGTTTCGTTCATTCTTCTCAAAAACATTTTCTTTATGTTTTTCTTCTACTGAAACCTTTTGTTGCTTGACCACCCAGATTTGACCTTTTGAAACATTCCTTTTATAGAATCTTGATTCATTTTGAATGTTTTGATTTTGAACAACAACTTTTGGTTTCCAAAGCTGGTTCGGTTTTGTTGCATCAATCGTTGTTGTCCAACTTTGTGTTGTCCTAAATCTGGGTGTCACTAGGTTCCAAGTTTGTTATGATTCAGCCTTTGACATTTTCGGCTTCCAAGTTTGTTTAGTTTCAAACTTGGTTGGCTTCTGATTCACAACATCGGACTTCTTTTTCTCAACAGGTTTAAGACTTGGACATTTCGACTTAGATGTCCAATTTGATCACACTTAAAACATGTTCTCTTGGAAACTCTTTGACCTGTTGTTGTTTCTTTTGAGCATAGAACTCTTCATTAGACTGTCGCCTAAATTGGAGTTCTTTCTCTTCCTCAGAACTTGTTAGTGCATGCGTCTGTCGACTTCGTCTTGTGTCGAGTCTTGTTCGTAGAATGTTAGATCAGGGCACGTAGTTCGAGTTAAAAAGGTAATTTCGCTTGAAAGGTTGTAATTCCGCTTGAAAGTGACATGTGCAGTTTCAAGCGAAATTAACTTGGTTAATTCCGGTTGAACTGACACACTACATCTTCAAGCAGAATCAGAACATTATATATATATGTGTTCAAGCGAAATCAGAAGTAACTATTCCGGTCAAAGCAACGAAGTGCTGCCGAAGTGTCGTTTCGCTGTAATTTGCTATCAAATCAATAATATGACAGTTTAAAGTGATATTCTTGCTGAATTGACCTCAGTATGTCTGTTTCCGCCTTTTGTACTGAGCAAAACTCTTCTGATCGACTCGTTCGGGTCTGAAAATGATCCTACAAGTGGTATCAGAGCTCAGGAGGAAGAGTTCTTACCAATTCAGCTGAAATTTCTGTTTTCTACACCTTCTTTTTCAAATTTACCAACTTTTCACGGTTAAAATGGGCTAAATTTCTCACACAATGTGCGCAACAGTGTTCTAATAAAGCCTTGAAAGTTTCAGACCTTAATTCGATCTAAAATCAGTAAAATCTGTAATTCCGCTTGAAAAACAGCTCGAGAATATGACATCAGCATAATTTCGCTTGAACTGACCTGTTGATTTCACTTGAAATCACATTTTGAATCTGATTCCATTTGAAAATACTGGTTAATTCCGCTTGAACCAGTATTCCGCTTGAAAAGATTGGGTTATTCCGTTTGAAATCCATATTCCGCTTCAAAAGTGTGATTCCGCTTGAAACATCAAACGAAATTAGGTATTTAGCTTGAAAGGTATTCCGCTCCAAAGTAATCTCATTTGAAAGTTGATATTTCGCTTGAACAGGGTGATCTCGTTTGAATTAGGATTCCGTTTGAAATTGTGATTCCGTTTGAAAACACTGTTTTTGTAAACTTTGAAAAAAACCGAAACATGGAAGAGGAATTTTACAACGCATTCGCTACCCCGGTTACCCCGATTACTCTTGCACAGAACACGATGTTGGAAAATGAAACGGGGACGATGCAAAAACCGCCTAAACTCATGAACATCGAGGAGTATAAAGGTTGGGAAGGACGGTTTGAGAATTGGGTACAAGCAAATTATTTGGATGCTTGGGAATGTGTCGAGATGAAATACGTTAGACCAATGAATGATGACGAAGAGATTATTGCGATTAGAGATCTGAGTGCTGAAAATCGAAAGAAATACAAAGATGAGAAAATGATGCTAAGTCTACTACAACAAGCTGTGAAGGAAGATATCTTGGTTTTATTGCAACACAATGGAACTTCTTATTCAATCTGGAAAGCGTTAAAATCAAACTTTCATGGAAGCCAAGAGATAGTCAAGAACAAAAAATCGCTTTTGAAGAAAGAATTTGATCTATTTCGTGGGTTGAAAAATGAAAGCACAAAGCAAATCATTGAAAGATACTGCAATTTGTTAGCCAACATGAAGAGATTGAGTATCGACAAAGATAATGAAGAGTTGATCGAAAAGTTGGCTGATGCGTTGCCGCATGAGACTTGGGGCACATATCTCATGATGCTAAGAAACAAGAAAGGGTTTAGCAGTTTGACACTGAGCAAGTTTATTGAAAAGATTGAGGCTCAGGAGATGGAACAGAGAAAGGTTTTAAGAATGAAAGATTTCGATGGTGAACAAGACATTGGTCTTTATTACAAAGCAGGATTGAATGATAAATCCACCAACATGTCACCAAAGATAGAAACTGCATTCAATGCAAAGAGTTCATCAGGAAGTTCATCCAAAGGATCAAACAGCAACACAAGTTTTACATCATATCCATCTTTTGATCCGAACATTTCAGCAACAAAGAATGGCAAGAAGTTACAATGCAACATTGTACTGAATCTGGAGGATGATGAGGATTATTCAGTAGAAGTTGCTAAAAGTCACATGTCTTTGTTGGGAACTGTGTTGGAGTCTTATGGAAGTTTTGTGGCAGGTCGGATCGGGAATCCAATGTTGACAAAAGAGGATTACGATCAAATAGATGCTGAAGAGATGGAGTTGATGGACATAAAGTGGTGTTTGGCAAGTGTATTAAGACGAGCCGAGAAATTTAAGCAGATCACAGGAAGATATGATTTACGTGAAGCTAATGTTTCTACTTCAGGTTTTGATAAATCTAAAGTCACTTGTTTTCGTTGCAGGGAAAAAGGACACTTCAAGAGGGAGTGCAAAAACCGCGAAGCAAGTGGAGCTCAAAATCCGTTCAATAACAACAATGATTACTACTGGAAGGCCATCTATCATCAAGTTGCACAACAACAACAAGAACCACAAGTGGCACATGGAAGAAAAGTGATTGAAGAATCTTCAAAGAGAGCTTGTATGGTGAATCAGGATGATCAAAAATCCTCAACAAGTTTCAGCTGGGACAAATATATTTCAGATGATAACAAAGCATGTCTGATAAACCAAGATGATGAAAAATTACCAGAAGGGTTTAACTGGGAAGGTTTCAGTTGGGATGATTATGATCCTAACAAAACTTCAAGTCACAAAGCCTTTGTTGCTCGAGTTGAAGAAGATAGTGATGATGATCGTGAGTATTATGCAAGAAGATTGGCAGCTCATTTTAAAATGATGGAAGAGAGTGATAGTGATGACGATAAAGCTAAAAAGAAAAAGAAAAAGGTCAAAACACCAGTCAGCAGTGATGATGAGGAAGTTCCAGTGATCAAGAAAAAGGTAAAGGAAGTTCCAAAGTTCAAAGTTGATGAAGAAGTTGATGCAAAGAAGAGTCCGGTGATTTGTGAAAATTGTGAAGCTATAAAGAAGCAGAACAACACATTGATGAACAACATGAATAGGCTAAAAGAATCTTATGATGTTCTGAACAAGGCCATGAATCAATACAATCAATCAAGTGAAGAACAAGCAACAGCCATGAAGACACTTCAAGGAGCTTTCATGATAAAGCAGAAAAGTGTGAACAACTACATTGAGAAGTGTGCTGTGCTGGAACAAAAATTGGAAACTCAAAGAATTGAAACAGAAAGAGTAAACCGTTTGTTAAAAAGTTACTCATGTACTTCTTATGTCACTGACAGGATTTATCCAACTGTTGAAGGCATGAAGGCATTTGAGGATGATGAAGTAACTGAAGAACAAAATGTTTTTAAAGAAAAGACTCTTGAAAAGAAGAAAGAAAAGAAGAAGGATACTAAAGAGAAGACATCTGGTAAGAAACAAGGTGCCAATTACAACAAGTGTCCACCCCCGCTTGAAAATGGATATTCATCGCGAAATCCAAATTCAGAAAGAGTAAAAAAGGCAACAAACTTACAGTGGGAGTCTGAGTCTACAGAAAATTTGCCAGAAAACATTGATGTTACTTTCACATCATCTGACACTGAACATGAGTCCGAATTAATAAAGAAAGTGGTTGATCAGGTGTTGGATAACGATTAAACCGAGGAGTCAAAGTCGGAGTATATGTTAGAGTCAAAGTCTGAGTCCAGCACTCCGAGTCAAACCGTCAAACAGGGCAAAAGAGTTTACAATAAAGAATTCATGTTATCAAAATCTAATTTGAATGACGAAATATTTAAAGTGGCATATACTTTGAATAATTTTGACAAATTATATTCTAATGAGAAATTTCCGATAAGAGATGTTAAAACTGAAATAATTAAAAAGGTTTTCAAATTAATAGAAATTAATATTTCTGAAATAAAAGATGTAAATCTTTCTGAAAAAACCTAAATCATACACCTCAAGAGTTCAACAAAGAGAAACCAAGAAAAAGGGTTACTGTTCTGGTTTTGGTTATCGAAAGAAACCAAACCATAACGGTAATTCAAAAAGAAAGGACTTGGATTTATTCCACCAGAAAATCATAAAAATGAAAAATATGTTCGATATTTTAAATCAAAAATGATATTTGTTTCAGGTACATCTACTGAAGAGGAGAAAGAAAATTTGTTCAGAAAGCAATCGAACAAAGAATTCCTTGCAAAGAAGCAAGAAGAGATGAGGTTTGTTGATCAAATGAAAGAAACGAGAACCTGTTTCCAATGCAACACCGTTGGTCATATTGCCAAGAATTGTTCCAAGGCAATAAAATCAAAACAGGGAGTTTCTCGTAAACTGAAAGATAAAGAAGTTGTGTTTGAATCACCAATTGATAGAACTAAAATTTTAAAAAATTCAACTTTTGAGATTGGTGAATGTTCAAACAGATTTTACAAGAAAAGAGCAAAACTTGACAACCAGAAATGGGTTGTTAAGAATTCTGATGATAGTTCTAGCAATGATTCCGATTCATCAAAATCAGATGAGCTATCTTCTAGCAATGAATCTGATTCCACAAAGTCAGAGGAGCCACAAATTTAGATTAAAAGTGAAAACTCAGTACCGACTGTGGATGATGTGAATTTTCCACCACTTCGGGCTGAAAATTTTAAGAAGAAAATTGGTGAAGTTGAGATTTCAAATCAATTCTTTTCTAAGAAGAAAGAATTTGATGTTTAAAAGGCATTTAACTCCACAGTTCATAACATTTTTGGAAAAATGGTTGACAGGAAGGTCAAGGGAGTTAAAGAGTTTTATGAGAAGAAAACAAAGAAGCAAGGTAAAGTATCATCCCTGGTTTGTGACTGGGATGGTACCTATTATGAACAATAAAAATCTGGACTTGCCGGAGCTCCCAAGTTGGTAATCGCAGAGCAGGAATCGGCATCATTCTTATATTGTTTGTTGAAAAATTGAAAATTGGTCACTAGTATGACTTGCTGGAACTCCCAGGTTGGTAAGTGAGGAGTAGGTATTTGCATCTTGAGAATTCAATCTACAATGTGGTATTGGTTGGTAAGCCATGTGGTTGAAAAAGAGTTTGTGATCTTATAAGTAGGTTAATCAAGGTCATTAGGTTGAACTTGATTGAAGTATTCCAACAAGTGGTATTAAATTTTCAAGATTAATCAGGGACATTAACTTGTACTTGATTTATCTTTCTTACAAGTGGTATTTTGAAAAACAATATGATGAACCCCTAACTTATAAATGGTAAAATAAATTAACAAAACTTGTTTTCCGGAAAAAACCATTTGATTAAAACAAACTTAAGTGTTTTGAAATTAATGGGAAAATAGTTTGTTGTGAGGGGGAGTTCTGATTGTTTATGCCAAGTGAATGGCGAATTGAAGCGATTCGATATCGGTTGTCAACTTACTTGTACAGTTTGTTTTCAAATTTCTTTAAATGCGTTTGCATTTTAGGGGGAGTAAGAATTTCAGAAAATTCAAAAACATTTGAAAATTTGAAAAAGACAAAAACATGATAAAATGCAAAATGAGTTTTGGTGTCAAAGAAGAGGAAATGATAGTACATCAGTAGACAGTTACAGTATGCTAAAGAAATGTAATGATTAAATAGCGTTAAACGGTCTCACTGATGATATGCCGATAGGTTTTTACACATTTAGTAAGCTTTTTCGAGATATAAACTTAAATTCAAACTTGCTTATTTTGTGGGGAACACTACTTGGATATATAGGTAACCCCTGAAATTTCGTTTGAAGGATCCCTCTTTCTGAGATACTAGGTCTTTATGCTCAGTGATATCTGGGGTATTATCCCGGGACTTCTGATTTTGCGGAAGCAATGGACTAGTCCCCGGAGAATACTTTACTGCTTGCTTGAAAAATGATGAAACAATAAAATTGATAATCATTGCTGTTGTAAAAAAGATCCTCCAAAGGGGACCCACCAAAAGTCGAGCCGTCATCTCTCTGCTGAACGGAAGTTCTGACCTGAGCTCTCACGGTCTCGCAATTTAACCCCTTACAGATATCATCTGTGGTATACTCACCTGTAAGACTGAATATTGGGATATGGATACGGGAGTATATTCAAGAGGTGGGACACATGAATGAGTTTAAGTTCTTAATACACCTAATTCATATCCTGAATCAGTTGAAATTTGTGTTAGAATTTAAGTGGATCAGTATATCGACAATCTAAGTGAATTGTTTAATTGTTAATGTGTAACTAAGCTCAATGGTACTTGTGACTTGTCAAAAACTGATATGATCCTCTTACACAAACTCACAAAAATATTGTCTGTAAATATTTCTTTATTGCATTTCTTTACATAAAAATTCAAAAAGATTTAGTGTGTTTTAGCAAATATTTTGAAAAATTGAAAAAGATTTTTGACAACTGTTGTTAAAGAGCTGATTTTCAAAATTCCAAGTGCTAGACATGATGAACAATCAGGTTGGGAGAGTGTACTCTTGGAAAGAAAAAATGATATTTCTTACAGTGATTCATCAGAGATTAATATTGTAAAATCATTGATTGAATAATTCCTGCAAGTGGTTCATCAGACATTATAAATGTTAAATCATTTTGAGATTTATATTTACAAGTGGTTAGCAAAGTGTAAATTTGTCAAATTGTAAATTTGTGAAATTTATTTTCGGGTAGTGATTGTGCAGGTAAGCCAGATTTTGATCCTGAGCAATATTTGAGCCAGGTTACTATCTTGGAACTGCTGATACTGATGAAATTAAAGAATCAAAAGATCTGATCAAGAGAATAGAAGATTCAAGAGCCAGATTGTGATTCTGAAATTGAAGATTAGATCAACATTCGAGGGGGAGATTTGCTGATAGAGAAAGGAGAGAGATTTGAGGATGCTTTATAGTGTCTGATACTTCAAAAGAGAAGCCCGAAGGCTGATAAAGACTGAAGATGTAGAAGACTCGACACTTAAGACTTGTCAACATTCGAGGGGGAGTCTGTTAGTGCATGCGTCTGTTGACTTCGTCTTGTATCAAGTCTTGTTCGTAGAATGTTAGATCAGGGAACGTAGTTCGAGTTAAAAAGGTAATTTCGCTTGAAAGGTTGTAATTCCGCTTGAACTGACACACTACATTTTCAAGCGGAATCAGAACATTATATATATATATATGTGTTCAAGCGAAATCAGAAGTAACTATTCCGGTCAAAGCAACGAAGTGCTGCCGAAGTGTCGTTTCGCTGTAATTTGCTATCAAATCAATAATATGACAGTTTAAAGTGATATTCTTGCTGAATTGACCTCAGTATGTCTGTTTCCGCCTTTCGTACTGAGCAAAACTCTTCTGATCGACTCGTTCGGGTCTGAAAACGATCCTACAGAACTTGTTCCGTGAACAAAGTTCATCTTTTTCTGAAATTTTTTATTTTCGAAACTTTTTCTATTGTTTTGTTGCTTTTTATAACCTAAACCAACCTTCATGTTCTTCCTTTTGTAACTAGGTTTGTTATAAAAAGACTTTTTGCTCTTCCCAGCAAATTTTGAAATTTCAGACTTCTAAATTTCTACCAATTTGAACACTTTATCAATCTTATCTTAAATCACATTCTGAATTGGGACTTCAACATCTGAGAACAACATTCGTATCGAATCATCATTCGTATCTTTCTCAGATTTTGAATTTTTAATATAACTTTCATGAAAACTTCCCTCATTTTCATCATGTGACTCGACTTATCTGTTTTGGTATTCTCCTCTGACAGAACACTTTCAACAACCTTACCTACCACCTCTGAATCACCGAGATCATCAGATTCGGTGTAAGTCACATCGATGTTGTCAGGTAATTAGTCAACCATATTAATTGCTTTTTCCACCTTTTCGCCAGCATAGAATGTATAATTATCATCCAACGGTGGTGGAACCTGATGGTATTCTGACCCAATTCCTTTTTTGTTCTTTTCAGACTCTTTACCATCCGGTGTGATGTTGAAAATACGTTCAAGAATATATGAAGAAGCATGATAACTTTGAAGTTTGTTAACCAATTTTTCTTTTTCAGCCACTTCTTGTTTAAGTTTAGCAACTTCATCAATATAGTTATTTAAAACCTTTTGTTTTTCTTCATATCTGGCTTCAAGAAATTTAGTTGTTTCTTGACATGCTGACAATCTATTATCCAGACTTGTAACTTTACTTTTCAAAATTTCATAAGCTTCTTTTACTGTGTGATATGACAATTTCATTCCATCATATTCTTTTTGCAATTCTAGAATAATTTTATCTTTTGGAATACATTCGTTGCAATCAGCTGAACACTGTTGTTTCAACATTTTGTATTCTTTTAAAAGACTATCACATTTTTATGTCAGCTTTTCATTTTCCTGTTTCAAAAACTTTGCATTTTCTAACATTTCATTACATTTTTCTTTGAAAATCTTTTCAATTTTAATAAAGTCAATGTCTCTGGATCTCAGATTGTTATCCTTTTCAGTACAAGCCTTGCACGTTTCCATGCATTTATTGCACTGTTCATCAGTTTTATGATCAGATTTATCTAACATTTCAGAAGATTCAGTTAGAGTTTTTACCTTAGTGTTTGGCACCTCGGCTTCTTTTGTCGTCTTTTTCTCATCTTCCAACACTTGCTGTTTCTCTGCAACAGCTTCCTCTACCTTTGCATCGGCTTTCTTCACCTGTTGTTCTCTAGCAACACCTTCATCAACCATCTTCTCCAGCTTTTCATCAGCTGTTTTCTTCACTTCATCCACCATCTTCTTGCTCTCATTAACAATTTCCTCCACTGTCTTCTTCTTCTCTAAGTTCGCATAGATCACCTTGTTTATTCCTTCTTCAACCTTTTCTCTGTAGTGTGGAATCTCTTTGAGCCCTCGACACCAAACTCCAACAGTTAGAATTGCGACAACTAATGCGTCAAAATCTACCTCATCGGGATCAACTGTCGGATTTCCTTTCGGATCAACGTAACATTCTATTTCTACATCCCACTTTTTTTCCCGCCTTGCTTATTTGTAAGCATCATATACATGACTCAAATAACCTCGTGCCTCTTCTTCCTCTCAGCTTCTTTTGATCTCAGGAATCAACGGCCATTTCTCTTTTCTCTCATCTTTAATATAATTGTTCCAATTGAAACCTTTATCTTCTTGGATTCTCCATTTATCATATGAAGTAGTACTGGGTCTACTACTGCCAACACCAAACGTCAACATAGCTTCTTTCTTCTCTTTAGATGATTCTTCCTCAATATGCTTTCTTGAAGGTTGCTCTTTGTTGCGATGATAGATAGCCTTTTTGTAGTAGTCATCACGAAAAGGATTCACACTATCATCAGCTTGATGGTTGGAACATTCTCTTTTAAAGTGTCCCTTATGTTTACATTTGAAACAGGTGACTTTGGCTTTGTCGAATCCCAGCTTCATGTCAGGACCTTCCAAACACTTTCTTCTAGTGATCTCCATTAACCGTTGAGCCCTCATGATGACGCTTGCCATGCACCAATGAATATCCATGAGTTCCATCTCTTCCGGATCAACCTGATCGTAATCCTCCTTTGTCATATTCGGATTACTGATCCTTCCTACGATTAAACCTTCATATGAATCTAGAACAGAAGCTAAGAAACTCATGTGCTGTCTAGCGAAATCAGTGTTCAAATTTGGAGAATGTTTCCAGTATTGATTTGGATTTGATTTTGATGATGCGGAAGATGAATGATATCCTGGATCATAGCTTGAAGACTTTCTTTTTTATCATAGCTTGAAGACTTGCTTTTTGTTGATGTTGTACTGATCTTTGGTGACTACTTATTTAGCAACATACTTCGTCGGTAGTAAAGATCAACATTATGCTGGTAACTAGAACTAGACATTTTATTTTGTTTATGTAACTCCAGATCATGTCCTTCTAATTTATCAATCAAACCATCCAACATCATTTCATCAAACTTGGCATCATTTTTCAACACGATCACAAAAGTTTTCTGATCTTCCACATGCGGTAACGCCTCGACAAGTTTATCAACAATTTTTTCTCTATCCTTGTGAATTCCAAACCTTTCTAACTCGATCTTGAGATGAAAAAATCTTTCAACCACCTGTTAAACCGTTTCTCCTTTCATACCCAAACAGATCAAACTCTTTTTTCAACAAAGAGATCTTGTTCTTCTTGATATCTTTACCACCTTCTGCTTTCAACTTCAACGCTTCCCACATTGACTTAGATGTTTCACCATGTTGAAGTAAAAACAAAATATCTTCTCTAACCGATTGTTGCAATAATGTTACCATTTTTAATTCATCAGAATGTTTTTCTTTATCAATTTTTGAAAATTCTGGAATTTAAAGCAATACATTTTGATCATTCATAGGTTTTTCATATCTGTAAGTCATCATAATCCAACTTTTATAGGCATAAGCCTTCACCCAGTTCTCAAATCTCGTGCTCCACCAATGATAATCTTCGATATTCATTAGTTTAGGTGGCCTTTGGTGATTTCCGTAAACATTATCATGATTTATATTATCATTTATGGCTTTTGAAATACTTTTCGGTGTAACAGTTGTCGTTTCTGATGACTCGGAAGTGAATGCATTATAGAATGTGTTGTAAAATTCTTCAGCCATGATTCTGATCTTTGAACAACCTGTAAACAAGCAAACACTTGATCAAATCTGAAAATCAAACGAGATAAACACTCCGTTCGTACGAAGCTATACACTCTGGAATTGTATGAACACTAACTGGGTTCGTACGAATCTATAAGCTTGGGTTCGTACGAAGTCAATTTTCACAAAATCATAATTTTTGAATTGGGTTCGTATGAAGCTGTATGTGTGGCTTCGTACGAAGCTACGATGCGAAGAACAAGTTCACGTTTTCCATGGTTTTTCACTGATTTGAGTATGATTTTGTTAGAATTTTGATCTTAAACTTTATAGGATTGTTCAAAAACGTTTTTTACATGTTATATAAAAAATCTAGCCGATTTTAACTGTGAAATCTTCGTATATCTGAGTTTAAAGTTCAAAGAAAATGAGAAAAAGATGAGTAGAAGAAGATAAGTGTAGAAAGTGTTGATTTTGGCTCTGAATTTGATGAAGAAGCTTGAATCTTCATGTCTTCAATCCTTTCAAACAAACACCCGCTCTTATACCACTTGAGAATTCAGGATCTTGATTGATTCCTTGACCGTTGAATGCGTACAAACACGTGAAATGTGCGGAATCCAATCACGTGTGTGGATAGAACACGAAGATGTAATTATCAATGTTTTCTATTACGTATTTGACAATACAATAACACGAAAACAAACGAGTAGAGCTTCGCCTCAAAGTTGCTCCAAAGATTACAAATGACAAACATAAGACTTTTATTTATAGACAACTGGCTTCGTACGAAGCCTTGGAGTGGTCCCTTCATACGAAGCTGTTGGCTTTGTATGAAGCTACCTCAGCTTCATTTCAAGCTCTCTTATATTCAGCTCTGTCTTGTATCATCTGTTTCTGCTACGATACGTGATTGACGCAAGCGATAGACATATGCATTCACATGACCACTCTTGGTTCAAGGAAAAACTGTTTCGTTTGGATTTCAGAGTCTATTGTCCCTTTTAAAATGATTTGGAGGTACCCTAATGCCGTCCTCAATGAACTAGAACCCTCCGAATCTGAGTTAGACAGTTGGTTCTTAAAATCCATCAGGGCATGACCTTCTAGGCTTCGCCCTTTTTTCCTGAACCTTTGTTGATTTAATGGGGATAAGCAAGTTATGGGATAAACCAGACCGATATCCTGTACTCATGAGGAATGGTCAGGGTATGCATTTTTCTTTTCTAACTTCTTATACTTATATTTATAATGTTGTTGTTTATGTTATTTTTTCCTGTTTTAAATGTTGTCATGTCTGCTTTGGACTTTATCAAAAGTGATGATACATCAGATGTTGTATTTGTTGATGCTGCTTCTGCTGAGGGTGAGGATGCTGTGATTAGGGGTTCCGAGCATAGGTTTGAGGGGTCGGACTATGTTAGTGTTCCAAATGTGAAGGGTTTTGTGAAGGCTCCTACGTCGAAGCAGTCCACTCGCCGTTCTACTCATCGTAAAGGTGCTGGACAACCTTCAACTTCTGAAACGATTGATCTTGGTGATGACTTGGAAATGGAAAATACAGAGGTTCCTGCTGATGGGAAGAAGGGTGAGTTGCCTTTGGTAGTGGGTAAGGATGTTAAGGCAATGGGTAAAAAGGTTGGAGGGTCAAAGCCTTCGACTAAGGCTATTGAGAGTTCCTCCAATGTTGATTCGAGGGAGATATATGTGCCTGACTGGAAGGTTACTGTTTCTGATACCTTCAAGTCTCCTACCATTTGTGAGGATGTTCTCAACCATTTTGCCCCTCCAGCTGTTCATGCTTCTTCATCCTCCATGGTTAGATGATTTCCAAGATGATCATGGCTTCTTACAACCTTTGTGCTTTGCTTCCTGAAGGTATTACCCGTTTTCGCAAACGGATGCAGGAGTATGAGGTTTTTTTGAAGAAAAGGGAAGCCATGAAGGATAATATGGCTGCTTTGAAGACAGAAACAGAAGGGTTTGCTGAGAAAGAGTTGGCCTGGCAGAAGAAGGTTCATGAGTTGACTCAGAGGCGTGAGGTTGAGATTGGTAAGTGAATGTGCATGGTCCCAAAAACCTTGCGCAAGCACATAGGATCACACCATAACCTTATTCCAAAAACATCTTAAACAAAACCTTCGCGGCTGCGCAATGGCTTTCAACAATATTTGGAGAAGGAACAGTCTTTAATGACCATGCGCCGAAGAAAAGGACAAACATTCAACTAACACCCTTGCGCGGGCTCGCGCAAGGGTACAGTTAGGCTTGAAGATAAATTCGAAACATCTTCGTGCACCTGAAACCAAGACTTGAACAAAAGAATCTTTTCTGTTGCAACCGAATGGACACGTGGCAATGGCACAATGGTTTTCAGCTGTAGATCTTCTAGAAAGCCTTAAATGCTCATCGTGCAGGGTCATTCGGTTACAACTGAATATGACGTGGCACAACTTTAGATGTCTATCTAAATCACGATGATGGCAAGAGAGATCTATACACAATCACTTTCCACGTGCCATCTCCCCAGCCATTGATCAAACCCACGATCCATGTGCAGGGATTAACGGAAGGAAGGGTAACCGCCAACGGATAGGTATCTTCCGTTACTATCTCTGTTACACCATTTTCCGACCAAAATCTGGTTATACATAAGGTGCTACAGGTATGATGTCACAGGTTACTTTCACTTACTCTCACACTTTCTACTTCATCCTTTTCCCTGAGATCACTGTACTTATTCTCACGCCGGAGGGTGGTCATAGAGAGAACCCCCATTCTCCCCGTGGCGAGTCTAACGACTTTCTGTTTTGCAGTGATCACCGGAGAAGTAGATTGACCAACCCCCCGAATCGACGAGGAGATTAACTCTTTTTATGCAGAGACAAAACCCCTGATCTAATTGACTTTGGTCAATTTAGATCATTGTTTCTTCATTGGGGCCCACCAATTCTTCAATTTTCATTTTCATCTTCTCAATCGATTCATTTCTTTCTCTTCTGTTTTCAATGATAGAAAATCCGTCAAATTACCCACCAAGTTCTCGATCCGAGAACAGGGGCACTTCGGCTCGTGATTTTCATGTCGACGGAATCGTGGGGAAATTGCTTAACTGCGATATTCATCACAAGGTAAATCAGGTACACAGTCCTGTTACCTCAGAAGTCCAACTCGGAACTCAGACCAGTCCAGATCCATTTCCAGATGAATCTACGATGTATTGGTTTGTCAAATTTCAAAACGCTTTGACTGCAAATTTTGCGCAACCCTGTAAACTAGCAGCTCAAATAGCAACACAGGCACATAAATCTGTGACTCGGGTGCAAGCCACAATCGCACCTCGAGTATCCTGTCAAGATTTATCATCACATATGTCGACCAAGGACATAATAGTGTACTCTCAGTCTATCACCAAATACGAGTTTACCCATCTCAGGTATGGACGTCAGGAATCTCCTACAGAGCAAAATTCTCAGAAGCAATCCGACCGTACAGAGTTGGGCCCACATCTACTACAGCAGTGGGACACCTAGCTCAATGACGAAAAACATCTAAGGACACTCTGTCACACGATACAAAAAATGGTAGAAGACGCTCGAGAGGTTATTCGCGAAAGAAACAATTCAAGTAGCAACAATACAGAGCAAGCATATACGGTGCAAGGAGGACCATCGTGCAAGCATAACAACAAACGAAGCTACAATCAACACTGGCGGGAACAACAAGTAATTTTCCCTGTCGTACCAGGGGGTCCCCAAGAAGAATAACCGATCATCATAACTGGTATCTTCGGTCATTATTGTACTAATTATATGTTCATTGATCCGGGTAGTTTTATGGATATTATCTACAAGCAATGTTTCAAGCAGTTAGACCCAGAGGACAAGGCGCGCTTGAAACCAGTCGATTTTCTTTTAACTGGTTTCTTCAATGAAGCCGTCTTTCCGTTAGGACAGATCTCTTTTCCTGTAACACTCTCTGATGGTGAGCACTCGCGCACCGTTCCAGTCAATTTCATGGTTATGCCAGCTACATCCCACCATGATGTACTGTTGGGAAGACGTTCACAGAGGGAGTTTAGCATGATTGCCTCTATATCCCACGCTGCTTGTAGTTTTCTGACAGAAACCAGAGTAGTAATTTTATATTCAAGCAAAGAAGTGATGTTTGTAGACGACAAGCCACCATTAAAGGCCACGAAGCCATCTCCACCTAACGAACCAGAGAAATGGGTACTCAACAATGAATACCCTGAGCAAACTATTTTGCTAGGACATGCCATATCACCAGCAATCCGCGCAAAACTGAAAGAACTTCTAGTCGAAAACATGGATATTTTCGCCTGGTCCCCAGCGGACATGACTGGCGTGCCAAGAGAGGTGACGGACCATTGTTTGAATGTTCGATCTTCAGCAGAGCCAGTAGCACAAGAAAAGCGCAGTCTCGATCCGGAAAAGGCTCGCGCAATGAATGAGCAAGTGGCGGAACTACTTCAAGCCGGCATACTTCGTGAAGTTCGGTATCAAACTTGGGTGGCTAACCTAGTAATGGTGCAAGAGCATAATGGTGGATGGCGCATGTGCATTGATTTCAAAGATCTCAACAAAGCCTGCCCAAAAGACTGTTACGCTCTCCCAGAGATAGACTATTACAAATAAAGGAAGAAGACGAAGACAAGACAGCTTTCCGCACGGACAAAGGTATATTTTGTTACACAAAAATGCCTTTCGGTCTCCGCAACACAGGAGCTACTTACCAACGCCTAATGGATAAAGTCTTCAGGGAGGATATCGGTGTAACAGTCAAAGTCTATATGGTCGACGTTGTCATCCTGAGTCCCGAAGAAGAATTAATGCTCACAAACATCCAGCGCACCTTCGACTCTCTGCGCAGAGTTAACCTAAAATTAAATCTAGTAAATTGTTCGTTTAGAATGGAGGAAGGCAAATTCTTAGGATTTATCATAACCAAGGATGGTTTCAAAGTCAATCCAGAAAAGGTAGAGGCTATTCAGCTCATGCCATCACCAGCATCTATCAAAGAGATGCAACGTCTAGCTATTCGACTAGCTACGCTAAACCGATTTTTAGCAAACCATGCTGCCAATCATATCCATTCAGCAGCACATTGCGCAATTGCGTTAAGAAGAGCAAGTTTCAATGGACTCCGGAGGCAGAAAAAGCTATTCAGGAAATGAAAGAATGCCTAATTCAACTACCTACTTTAACAGCTTCGCGAAAAGAAGAACCATTAATCGTGTACCTTTCCACATCGGAGGTAGCCGCAGGCGCAGTGTTGCTGGTCGAAAGAGACAGAGTCCAAACTACAATTTATTACATCAGCAAGATGTTGACCAGCCCAGAAACACGCTATTCAATCATGGAAAAACTTGTTCTCGCGTTAGTTCACGCTTCGCGCAGATTACGAAGGTACCTTTTCTGGCCACGTTATAACTGTTCTTACCAATTATCATTTGGGACAAGTCTTATCCAAGCCGGACGTTGCGGGCTGATTAGCAAAATGGGCCATTGAACTGGACGGATATAACATCTTGTATAAGCCACGCCCAGCTATCAAGGGCCAAGTTCGAGCAGATTTTGTTACTAAAGTTCCCGTCGATAGGATCCAAGAATGCGAAGCCATACAAAATCCTACCCCAGTCTTCGACGACAGGGTCTGGATCTTATATACAGATGGTGCTTCCAATGATGATGGCGCAGGGGCTGGCCTTCGCCTAGTCAGCCCCGACAACCACGAACTTACTTACGCTATTCGGCTAGATTTTAAAAGCACCAACAATGAAGCAGAGTATGAGGTATTTCTCGTAGGTCTCCGCATAGCAATTAAAATGGGGGCAAAGAATGTAGAAGCACATGTCGATTCCCTGTTGGTCGCCGAGAAAATTAACGGTTGCTACGACACAAAAGAAGAAACAATGGCCTTATATCATGAGCATGCGGGAACATTATTCAATCAGTTTCAGACCTTCAAAATCATCCATATTAATAGAAGCGAGAACAAGCACGCGGACGCGCTAAGTAAGTTAGCCGCTACAAGTTTCAAACATCTGGCAAAAGAGGTCGCATTGAAGTTCTCTCAAACCCATCTGTTCCTCTAAGACACGTAAACATGATAGAAATTGGGAATCCATCTTGGATGTCCCCAATTATTATGTACTTACTACATGGAACTCTTCCAGAAGGAAAAACGAAAGCAAGAAAAATTCAACACAAAGCGCTAAATTATGAAATGGCGGATAGAATTATGTATCGCAAGTCTTATATGGGTCCTCTTCTAAGACGCGTTGACAAACATGACGCGCAGTATCTGGTCCGAGAAATCCATGAAGGACTATGTGGAATCCACACTGGTCCTCGCATGGTAGTGGCAAAAATCATGAGTGCATGCTATTACTGGCCCGACATGCATCTGGACGCCGTTGAGATTTTGCGCAAGTGTAACTCGTGCCATCGTCACACTCAAAAGACCCTTCGCCCAAAGAACCCTTTGGTTCCGGTAACCGCAGCATGGCCTTTCCAACAATGGGGATCGATCAGTAGGTCCCTTTCCTGATGCGCCTGGCGTAGTAAAATTTATCATAGTTGCTGTGGATTACTTCACCAAGGGGGTAGAAGCCAAAGCTCTAGCATCAACCACCGCAATGGTGATCAGAAAGTTCATCTGGGAACACATCATATGCCGGTTCGGGTGACGACTGCGCATTATCACAGACAACGGTACCAATTTTGTGTCTAACGATCTACAAAACATGGATGAAAGAAATGCGCATCGAACATAGTTTCGCCTCTGTGGCGCACCCACATGCAAACGGTCAAGTCGAAAGCGTCAACAAACAGATTGTAGATGGCATTAAGGCAAGGTTGGCAACCACAAGAAGAGGTTGGCTCGATGAACTCCCAAGTATTTTATGGGCTAACCGCACCATGCCAAAGACTAGCATGGGAGAAACGCCATTTAGCCTCGTCTACGGCACAGAAGCCGTAATTCCGGCGAAAATCGGACTCCCGTCACCTCGCATGCTAGCCATGGAGAAACAAAACAAAGAGCAAGAGCGCAGACTCGACTTGGATCTCCTCGAAGAAAGACGAGAAAATGCAGCCATCAACGAGGCCAAGTACAAGTTGTGAGGGCCGGTAGTTCGGTTCTAGATTCAACAACTCAGGTCAGATCTGCAGTCACTGTAGTTGTGCGGAATCCAAATACATTGTAGGAGTAAGATCAACAACGAATACAACGTTTAAAGCTTCCATTCTCATTAATGATATGCAATTGAACAAAGATCTGGTGAGAATTTGCAAGAGCTCTGCCTCAGAGACAACCAATGAATAACTGTTCCAAATGAGACCCCAAGTCTCCTATTTATAGGCGAGCTCGATCAGGGAGAAACCATCAACCATCTGGATGGCCATCCGATCGGAAGGTCATCCGTCCAGATGAGCCATACCCATCTGATCGGATGGACTATACAAAATCCGTTTAACTTCTTTTCGTCCCTGATTCGATAATATAAACAAAACTATGCAATGAAAACAACTAGGACAAAATATAGACTAAGTACAGACGGAAGCTACAGACATGGTGCATCTACAGACTCCCCCTTGGATGTCGCTGCAGTCTTCCTTCCTGTATAGCCTTTAGCGCGCCTTCTTCTTGCGTCTGTTCTCTCTTGCCTTCTGCCTTCTCTTTTCCTTTCTTTCCTCTAGCATCTTCCTCCTTAAAGGTCTTCCAGTCTCGATCCACCTCTTACGATACTCTGGATCTCCATCCTTTGCTTTTGACCACCTAGGAATCTTATTTTCTTGAGATTTGATAGGTGTTTGATATGTTTCGGGCCATGCAAACTTCTATCTACCTCTTTGTGCAGCTTTAGCTTTTATTTCTTTGAATCTTTCACTTCTTTTCTCTGCTTTCAGGAATTCCTCCAACTTTAGATCCCTGAACTTACTCTCCCAATACCTTCCAAAGTTGATATCCTTCGAGAAGCACACATTCACCATCTTTTGATATTGCTGAGCTTGTACTTTATCCGATTCATTGTAGACAATCTTGTTGAAGAACAAGCAGTCGATGTCTTTCTTTGAACAGTTTACTAACCACATTGGATCAAGCACATGAATGCGTCTGCAATCTCCAGTCTTCGCATCAAATAAAGTGATTATCGCTTCAGCTGTGCTTTGATTGTAGAGCCATCCCTTGAAGTCTTCATGAAAATCTTGTTCCATGGCTCGAAGCGGCATATTCTTTAAGCATCTTGGACGTCTGATCTTTAACGTTATATCATTTTCACCTGTAACAGGATCAACTTTTACAACTTGCTTTGGCTGATGCGGCTTCCAATCTGGAAAATTCTCTTTTGCTTGCAATTTGATGTAGTTCCACAGCCTTTGATCATGACACTTAACCTCTAAACCATAATAAAATTGCTTTATGTTCTTGGTTTGCGCCAGCTCCTATATATCCCACCATGGTAGTGTTTTGATATCAGATAAGAATTCAAAGTATTGCACTCCAAACTCTCTCCTTATAGCATATACCTTTAGATCTTCCAAGTAACCCCATGAAAGAATATCTCCTAGTGATTTTTCGGGATGATCTGTGAAGAACTGCAACGGCCTTTTGAACTTTCTTTCTTTAGGCATGACCTTGTACCATCTTTTACGTTCCTCAAGAAGATCTTCTTGTGATACAGTCTCAGGAATCCCCTCTGTAGTGATCCTCTCTACTACTTTCCGTCTCACTTCATCTTCATTGTAAGATTGAAATAATTCATTGAATGTTGGAAAGCTATCATCCACACCAGAATAATGAAACGGTGTATCTTCTTCTGAATCATCTTAACCCTCTTCAATGATAACGCCGTTGAAATTGTCAGCTTCATTCACAAACTTAAATGAATACTCCCTTTCAGGAGTCGGTGGAATCACCTCTTCAATATCAAACTTCATCTTCCCATCATCCATATCTAATTCCTCTAACATGGACTCTCGAGTCCTGTTCTCTAACTCCCCTTCTTCCTCTGCGTGATGCAAAAATATAACTTTAGGGAGTGCAAGGAATACCTTATCACCAGCATGCTTTGTTCCAGAAGATGACGCTTCATGATGTTGATCATCCTCATGTTGCCCGTTTAGCTCATCATTCATGAAGTCTTCAAGAGTATTCTAACCAGAACGCTTTACAATTATGAACCCTGTGGCTCCCTGATCATCATCATCATCATCATCACCATCATTGTTGTAATTATCAATCGCTTCAAAATCATCCATATACTCTTCATCTTCATCATCATCTTCCTTTTCTTTATCATCTTTTGAATGACGCTTTTCAATGATGTTTCTTCTATTAAGTCTAATCTCTTCAGGAGTTACGTCTTTCAACTCACCAACCAGAATAATAGCAAGAGTATTATCCACATCATCTACCTCTACGTCTTGCATTTTAGCATCATTAACAGTAGAAGTTTCAACGTTAGAAATATATACCACATCATCTTGAGTTGGTTCAGGTTGGCTTGAAGAACCAGGAGTTTCTTTAGTTTCAATCACCAACCCTTTTCTTTTCTCCTTAGCTTCTTCAGCTAGCCTTTTCTCTCTTTCAACCCTTCTAGCTTCAACTTTTTGAATCTCTATCTCATCGAACACAGCTTGAACATTGATTCAGCTGTTCTTCTTTAATCACCTTGTCAGCCCTCATCGCTTCAATTTCTTTCTTCAGCACTTCATTTTAATTTGAAGAAGATACTTGCAAATCTGCGTAACATGTCATACAACATCTTGTTGGAATTATCCATAGACTGTACTGAGTATTTACCACCATGATATGTTTAGTCAGCTGATCAATCACTTCTGTCTGCTCTTTAACTTCTTCTTTCAAAGCAACATTTTCAGCTTCAATATTATTCAACTTTTCTTTTGTAGCTTCAAGTTCTGCTTCAGCTTTTGCTTTTGCTTTTTCCAGAATGCTTACTTTTCTTTCCAATGCATTAATTTTTCCTTCATTGAAAAGATCACCAACATTATCTAACCCTATTGGCCTCGCTCCTAGGACATGTGGAACTTTTGGAAATCCATGACTAGAACTTTGCGAAGTTGTATCTTTCTTTGTTGCTGATATATGCTCTTTCACTTTCTTGGGTGATTGCTCTGGCGTCTTTTCATGATCAGGAGATATATGAATTGTTTTTTTGATAGGTGATGGTGTGTGTTGATTGTCTACCCCAATAAACTCCACTTCAACATCTTCAGGCCTCTCTTCAGCTTTTTCAACCTCAGGAACTTCTGGAATTGTTGTTTCTTGTTGAGGAATAGACGTTGTGTCTTTCCTAGCTCTAACTTTTCTTGGAATTTCACCTGTTGGACATGCTTTTCGTTTCTTTATACCCTTCTTCTTCTTTTCTTTGTCAGCAGGTGTTGGAACATATCTAGCATCCTCTTCATCTGATGCCTTCTTTTTCTTTGGCGATCTCTTGTACTTCTGCTTTCCACTCACATATGACATTGGTGCAATCATTGATGGATTAATGTAACTCTCTGTAGCAATTGAATTCGTATGCACTAGACCTTTAATAAGCGTCTATTTTACACTTTCACCACTAGCTTCAACATGTTCCGTTGTCTTTTCAGCTTCTTTTTCAACATGAGCACTTTCTGCAGTTGTTCGCTTCTCGTAATGAGCGAAAGACATCTTCAAAAGATCTATACCTTCATTAATCATGTCTGTTGGTGGAATGACAGGCTCATCGACTAAGCGTGGTGGCGATTTCTTTTTCTTCGTTTCTTTAATCACTACTTTCGGCGTAGAAACTTTCGGAGTTCTCTTTCTCTTCTTCTCATCCTTCACGAACCAGAATCTTAGTTTCTTCTCAATCATCGGCTTCAATCCTTCTGCCTCATTGTCTGAGTTGCTATCAGTGTGTCTCCAATTATCACCTTCAGGTGCCACATAATCTGTCTACTTTATCTTACCAAACTTTGTCCTATACCTTGGCTCGTCTTCTAGCTTCACACCTTTATATTTATCCAATCTTTTTAGTGTTTCACTGTCCATATGCTCCAATGGAAGTTCATCACTTGGATCTTTTAGTAAGTTCAGAATCTGGTCATCCAACAACATCTGTACGAACCTTGGATACATAACATACTTTCACCTTTTATGTTATCCAACATGTGGTTGAAGATGACTTGCGAAATATTGTATGGTCTATTGAGCACCAAACATGCAATGATGTCCATGATGTAATCCGAAGTTTCATCATAAGCACCTTTTCTATGAGATAGCGCATGAATAACACAATGAACGAGGGACTTATACGGCATGCAGAACTTTGACTTTATATAACCTTTGTCGTTTATGTATCCTGTGTATCCCATGCGTAGCCAAAATCCCTTTCACAGTCTTTCAGGGATTATGATGGGATCCTCGTCTTTGTCTCGTAAATCTAACACCCTCCTTACATCGTCCACAGTAATCTTTACCGACAAATCTATGTCTTTCTTCTTATCATCCTTGATCTTAACTGCCGAGTGAATCGCCTTATCTTTCTCATCATACCATGCTGCATTCCAAAACGTTCTGACATGAGATTCATAGCACTTGTGTCTTTCCGTCAATGCTTTGAATATTCTCTCTCTTAGAAATGGCACAACATCTTTGAATGGCTCGATGTTCGGAAAATCTTCTTCCAAAATGCAGTATATGTTGTGTTTCGGATGAAAATCAGAAGCTCTTGCCTGCAAATATTTCATTATTAAAATATGCACGCATTTCAAGACACAATGTACAAAGTGAAAAATTTCAAAATCCTAAAAATTTTCTAACACTTCACACTCTGCAAAGTACTGAACTGCCGAATGGCCATCTAACCGGATGGTTATCCGTTCGGATGAGCATGTTCTGATAAGCACACAAAACTGATTAAGAGATGGTATGAATGACCATTCGACCAGATAGCAAATACAACATGAAAGCAACGTTGGTCCGGATGGTCATCCGATCGGATGATCATTTGTGTAAAACAGTTAAGCACACAAAGTCATTCAAACAAGATAGAATAATGGATCGGATGGTCATATGATCATTCGAGTGACATGAAGAACAATATGAATACTTGAACACTACAACACATCAGATCAAATTTTATCATGTTTTTGCAAAATTGACCACAATTTCTCTTAAAACTTTTGCCGATTAACATAACCCTATGTTCAGTTTCTATCAAAACCCTCTAAATTGGCCGAGATCTGAAGAAAACCCTATCGGCTGCCGACACCTTCAATTCATTCTAAGTTCAAATCAGTTGATGTAATCATGAAATTGGAAATGTGAAATCCTAAATCTAAGGCTGATGTTCAAGATTCAAAGTTCAATTTATACAAATAACATCAAAACAAGCCTAGATCTAAGACTAACCCTATGTCGGCAATGTCGGCTCATAAAACATCAAAAATCATCAAATTTAACGCTGAAATTAATTAGTGAAACTTACCTTCCCCATAGCTAGATATGAGCAAACCAACAATCCTATGTAAGTGGTTAGGAAAGAAAATGGCTCAAGAATAATCAACAGTTGAGAGAGAATATGAGAAAGTGACGGATGAAAAATCGTTCGAATGAGTTTGACTAGCAGTTGACTACCTTATATAGTGTGACCATACTCGGAAGGTCATCCGATCAGATGATCGTTCGATCACCTCAATCTCAAAAATTTTCCAACTTTTTCAAACTTTTCAAATTTTATCTGTTTTGGTCAGTTTTAAACATCCACTCAAGTATTCAGGTCCAAGTTGATGACCCTGGTTACTCAATTTGTCTACCAAGTCCAAGTTAATGACCTTGGTTGACCCGATTCAAACCAACTGACATTTTTGAACAATTTTCAAACTTTTTCTGAAAGATACAAGTGTCAAATTAATGAACTTGTTTGACTTTTAGCTTTTAGATTAGCTCCCAACCCAGTCGTTCGGCAAAACTTTCTCTGCATCGATTCTGAGATTCCGAAGATCAGCTTTCCACAATGGTTTGTCTAAACTAAAGCATAAATAAAATCTTTTTGGATTTTATAAAGTTTATGTTAAAGCACACTGAAAATCTTTTTGGGTTTATGCTAAAATGAAATAACAGTAAACTATTTAGAAACATCTTTTTGTGAGTTGTGTTAGAGGATCATATCAGCTACCGACATGTCAAAAGCACCGTTGAGCTTACATTTCACATTAAGTTTTAAACAGTTCACCTAGATTGTCAATATACTGATCCACTTAAATTTTCACACAAAGTTCAACGAATTCAGGATACAGATTAATGTTTTAAGAACTTAACTAATTCGCGTGTCCCACCTCGGAATATACTCTCGTATCCAGATTTCCTATATTCAGTCTTACAGGTGAATATACTATACTGATATCTGTTTCAGGGTAGTGCGAGACCATGAGAGCTCAGGTTAGAACTTCCGTTCAGACAGAGAGATGATGGCTCGACTTTGGGTGTGTCCCACTTAGGGATCTTCTTTACAACAACACTTGATTTGTATTTTTCAATACTTATCAATTTTTATGCTGAGGGAAAGCTTTATCTTTTAAAGCGTGTAAAATATTATACGAACACTAGGTCATTGCTTCAGCAATATCAGAAGTCCTGGTATAATACTCCAGATATCACTAAGTATATCGACCTCGAATCTCAGAAACAAGCAATCTTTCAAAGAAGATTTCAGGGGTTACCTATATATCCGAGAGATGTTCCCCACGAAATAAGCAAGATATAGATTTTGGGTTTATATCCCGAAAAAGTTTACTAAATGTGTAAAAACCTATTGACACATCATCATTGAGAACGTTTAACGCTTTTAATCATTTCAATTCTTTAGCGTACTGTAACAGTCTAGCTGATGTACTATCATTTCCTCTTTTTACACCAACTCTTTTTGGGTTTTCTATTGTTTATTTATATTGTTTTTGTATTTTTTAATGTTTTTGTATTTTCTGAATAACACTATCTCCCCCTAAAAACGAAAACATCGAAAAATGCGACAAACCATAGCTGATTGCTTCTCGACGTCCTCTGCTTTGGATTTCTCATCAACGCCAACTATTGCTCCCCCTGATGACAGAAGTTTCATATCGTTTAGTTTTAATAAGTATTGAAAACATGACTTATCAAACGGTTTAGTGTGATAATCAGCCATTTGTTCGTCAGTATGGATCTTTTCAATTCGAATAAACTTCTTCTCGAAGCAATCTCGGATAAAGTGATGTAGAATTTCTATGTGTTTTGTTTTAGCGTGAAGAACCGGGTTTTTTGTTGTGTTGATTGCTGCCTCGTTATCTACAAATATAGGAGTAGTAAGAAATTGCAAACTGTAATCCCACATTTGCTGTTGGATCCACAGAATTTGAGAGCAGCAACTGCTTGCTGAGACATATTATGCTTCACACGTTGAAAGTGCAACAGTTGTCTGCTTCTTACATTGCCAAGTCACCAGACGTGGTCCGAAAAACTGACATCCTGCTGTTGTAGACTTTGAATTCAGTTTGTAGCATCCGAAATCTGAGTCAGAATAGCCTTTGAGTTTGAAATCATCGTCTTTTGGATACCACAACCCCAAGCTTAGGGTTCCTCTCTGGTAGCGTAGAATCCGCTTGACGATAACCATGTGTGACGATCTAGGACTCGACAATTAACGGGTTGCGAGGCAAGTCGGGTACATTATGTCGGTTCGAGATGGAGTGAGGTACATCAGCGAACCAATCATTGAATGGTATAGCGTCTCGTCGACCTTCTCTCCGGTGAGATCAGGGTTGATACCGTGATTAGTTGCTAACGGGGTGGACATAGGTGCAGTCTCTAACATCCCAAATTTCTCTAGAACATCGTGGACGTACTTTGTTTGATGTATTAAGATCCACTCCGGCATCTGATTGACTTGTAGCCCAAGGAAAAACTTCATCTCACCCATTGACGACATCTCGAACTTCTGCTTCATCACTGTTTCAAATTCTTTGCAGAGTTCCTCGTTTGTAGACCCGAAAATTATGTCATCAACATATATTTGCACGATCAGCAGATGTCCAGCGACCTCCTTTGTGAAAAGAATAGCATCCACCTTTCCTCGAATAAAACATTTGGAAAGCAAATGTTGAGAGAGCGTCTCATACCAGGCTCTCGGAGCCTGGTGCAATCCGTATAGCGCTTTGTCCAAGAGGTAGACTTTGTCTTTGTGAATCGGATCGGTGAAGCCCGGTGGCTGACCGACGTAGACCTCCTCTTTCACTTTGTTGTACAAGAATGCCGACTTGACATCCAGCTGGTAGACTTTAAACCCTTTCCATGAAGCGAATGCGAGAAAGATTCTGATAGCTTCGAGTCTAGCAACAGGGGCGTATACTTCGGTGAAATCGATCCCCTCCTGTTGACTAAATCACTCCCTTATCATCTCGCTTACACTTGAACACCCACTTGGTGTTAATCTTTCTATGCCCATCAGGAAGATCGACTAGCTTCCACACTCCGAGCTTTTCAAACTGACCGAGCTCCTCTTTCATCGCATTAACCCATGACTCTTCCGTTAGTGCCTCTTTATATGTTCGCAGTTCAACCTGTGAAATAAAGCAACTGAGTGAGAAATCGTTTTGTAACGGAGCAATCTTAGTGTAAAAACAAGCAAAGCCTTGGTCTATTTGATGTCGCATTAGAACTCCTGATTGTAATTCTCCAATTATCAGCTCTTCAGGGTGATACGATAGAGTCCTCGGCATAACTTCACCAGGAATGTTCACCTTGCTTTCCAAATTCGTGACATTCTGATATGCAACTTGTTCATCGACTTGGACTATTTGATTAGAAGATTGGATCTGCTCCCCCTCAGGTTCTGAATCACCTCTATCAAAGGTCGGGCTATCCAAATCAGACTCTGAATCATCAAAAACGGTTGTCTGATTTTCTGGGGTAGGCTCATGTTCTGAAGTTGTTTGCTGCAAATCTGTATCACTATGACCATTGTGACTGGGACCAGCTTCATGATCATTGGAATCTTGTTGACGCTTTGAAGACTTGACTGGCCATTTGTTATACTGAGAAGCTTCATATTCCCGAAATAGATTTATCTGATCAATAAACTCCGGCTCCTTAGGTAAGTCGAATGACTCCCATAATGTCTCGTAATCGAATCGCCATGAGTCGGCAGGTTTTTGTGGAGGCATAGTGTATCCCTGACATTCCACGTGCTGAGCTTCAATGATCTTTCCAAGACTCGAAACAAGTGGACTAGAATATCCAACGAAGATTCCTTCCAAAATATTTGAACCAAATTGTCCATCAGGATCCAGAACTGTGCAGGGTGACCCGAACGGCTCCAGATATTCTAAGTTAGGCTTTCGATTGTTGATCAGCTCAAAACACGTCTTGTTATGCTTCTTCACAGTTAAAACCCGATTGAGAGTATATCAAGCAGCAGAAACAACTTCTCCCAAAAAGTTGATAGGAACTTTGAATCAGCCAACATTGTTCGTGTTGTTTCTATCAGTGTCCGATTTTTCCTTTCTGCTACTCCATTCTGCTGCGGAGTGTACGCCGCATTGAATTCTTGCAGTATACCCTTTCTGTCACAGAATTCTTGCATCTGATTGTTTTTAAACTCCGTAGCATTATCACTTCTTAATCGAGAAATTCATGTTTGGTACAAGTTTTCTATCTTCTTGAACAGTTTCGGCAAACTCTCAAATGTTTAATCCTTTGACATCAAGAACATCACCCATGAAAATCTCGAGTAGTCATCTATAACCACTAAATAGTATAGATCACCAGTAATGCTCTTCACATTCACAGGACCAAAGATATCCATGTGAAGTCTTTCAAGTGGCCTCGAGATAGAATTCTCTATTTTCCTGGGATGCAACTTTTTCTTTTGTTTACCTTTTAGACAACTTATGCATTCCCCTTCCAAGTGAAAACTCTTTAGATTCACACCTTTGACTAGATCGTTATGTACCAGGTGATTCATCTTTCGTAGATGAATGTGGCCCATCTTCCGATGCCATAATACTGATTCTTTCTCGGTTGGTTTTGAATCAAAACACTGAGGATGACCCAAAGTAGTTATAACAATGCTCATATCAAGAATGTACAGATCATTTTCGCTCGGCGCTCGCATAATGATCCATTCTTCAGGGAAAACAAACCCCGACTTCAAAATCAAACATTCCTTGTCGGTAAAGTGTGTTGTGTACATCTTGTCACAAATTTGAGAGATGCTCAGTAAATTGTTCTCCAGTTTTGGTATGTAGTTGACTCGTTCAAATGATACGACACCATTAGATAACGTGCCCTCCCCAATAATCCTTCCACCTTGATTCCCGACGAAACCAACATAACCACCATTAAACCCTCTAACATCATATAACAGGGTTTTTCACCCCGTCATGTGCCTGGATGCTCCGCTATCCATAATCCAATTTGAAATACATCTCGGGAGCTCCTGCACATTTCAAATGAAGTTCAGTTAAATGAAGCAACCCAAGCCTCCTTTGACTCGGGTAGCTTGACATCAATGTGAGTTTTCATGGTGTAAAGTGGTGGGAAGTTTTTCTCGGTTCCAACCTCAACCCCTTTGTATAAGAAAAACTCTTCCTTTTCAGGTTGACCAGATGGTTAGACCTTCTTCGGAACATACTTCTTGCCCAGTGGGGTCGAAGAAGTATGTTTTTCAAGCTTCTGATACAAATCCAAAGGTACATACATCTTAACCGATTTGGTTGAAGATGTTTGTTTTGCAGCACTGTCGGGAACCTTTGGTTTTGTTTCAGTTGATGCCTTAACTTGAGTTTTTGGCATCCATGTTTGTTTTGGAGGAGTAAATTGTTTGGAAAATTCACCAATTCTCTTTACCGGTTGTTTAACTAGTTTAGATTTGGTTTTAACGTTTTCAGATTTGGAATCTTCCTTTCAACAAACATGGGCGCTTTACCTTTAGCATCATTTGACTTCTTTGGATTCTCAACAATCACAGACTTAGGCTTCTGATTGGTGCATTTTCGTGCAATGTGTCAAATCTGGTTGCACTTGAAGCACGTTCGAGTGTCAACAACTTGACTTTGACCCTCGGTATGTGGTTGTCAGGCTTTCTTAGCGAAAAAATCTTCATTTATTTTTGTAAAAATTTCAGATTCTTGTTCGGTCATAGAGCTCGAACTTTTTACAAATGTTGTCTTTTTCATAAACTTTGATTTCTGAAAATTCTTTCTCTAAGAGTTCTTACTACCCTGTTACCCACCAAACCCTCTGTTTTGGTTGATATTGTGAAAATGTGACGACAACTTAGGTTTGTTATAGTAAGATTTATCACGTTGGAAGTTCAAAAATGTTTTCGAACTCGACAAAGCTTTGACCTCAGAAACATCAATTTCAACTAACTTGAAAACCTTTTTCAGCTTATCCACATTCACATTTTCAATCGGAAACTCTTTATTCGAGTACATGACAATAGTCGGTTCTTCCTCTAAGTTGTTCTGGGACTTTGGTTTCAGGATGTAATTGTTCAAAAAACAATCATCATCTTCGTTTGTGGAATCATTTTCAGATTTGAAAACATTTTCAACAACGTTCTTCACAACCTCAGATTCGATGCTATCTTCATCGGAATGTGAACTGAACGTGATATCGATGTTATCTGGTAGTTTTTCAGCATCACTTTTATCACTTAACTCTGATTCATTAGCCAACCCAGATTGCTTTTTAGTGAAATTATTGCTCATGGGCGGTGGAACCTTGTGATACCCAACCCCGGTTCCATCAGAGTATACATCTTCACCATCTTTGTTCTTTCCAATCGGTTTGGGAACTATGTGTTGGAGAACAAAGCTGGCAGAAGTGTAACTGTTCAGCTTCAGATTAATCCTCTCATTCTCAATCTTAGCTTCCTGATACTGAAGCTTGAGATTCGCAATCTCATCCAGTTGCTCATTTATCAATTTCTCTTTTGCTTGAAGAACACCTGACAGGTTTGAGTTTTCTTTACGTGTTTTAATGTTTCGTTCATCTGAGTCTTTGATTGTTCTTTTTAAATTTTCAAAATCCTTAGTTATCTTTCGATTTTCAAGCATGAACTTTTCATTTTCCTTTTTAAAACGCTCAACATCGTTTTCATCACTTTTGATTTTCTCAGTTAATTCATTGATTCTGTCAGTTGACCTTTTTGTCAGTTTATCTCGATTAATCAAGCTCTTTTGTTGCAAGTTTATTTTATCTCTAAGCTCCTGGATTTGTGATCTTGAGAGATATGCGTGTGTATTACAGACTTTGCACTGTTTCATGCAATTTCTACAATCACTTTCAGATTTTTTTTTTCTTTTCATCCTTACCTGGTTCATCATCTGAACCACTAAAACTGACCTTTTCTGACGACTCATGTCACACCCCCAAAATCCACACGCGGAGTATCACCGCTTGGAGGCGTGACTGACCAGGATCAAGCCACCAATCATATTGAACATGTAATTAATATATAAAAGTAAATGCCATTCAATCACCAATATGAAAGGTGTTCAAAATAGACATAGGTTATCACTGTTTAGCGGAAGCGTAAGAATAAACCCAACAAAATATAGTATGAAATGCCATAAAGTGTTTAACGAAACCATCACGATCCAAGCCCACAACGACCAGCTCCTCCCTGTGCAAGCTCCATATATCTAACAACCTGCAAGGCATGTAACAGAGGATCAACAACTAGTTGAGCGAGTTCACAGATAACAGTTCAGTAATAGTATAGCGTGAGTAGTAGTATGTTCGTTCGTTACGTCATGAATCCTATTAGTTTCCATCGCGGCCTTCCAGGCAGGTATGCGAAGATATTAGGGGATGTTTTTCCCAAGTATTCTAGACTAGGTTTATTTGTATCGCGGCCTCCCAGGCAGGTGTGCGAAGATTTGTAAATTTAGTTCGCGGCCTTCCTATGGCAGGTGTGCGAAGTCAGTCATAATATCGCGGCCAACCCTTGGCAGGTGTGCGAAGATCAGTTCAATAAGTGTTACTAGTCTAGTCGTATCTTATCGTTAGGTTCTACCGTCTGAGTATACACAATAATTCATCAAATCCCATTCCCACCCGGGAACCCCATGCCTTGGCTGTATGAACTCACCTTGGTTTGCTCGGCAGATTACACAGAAAGTCAAACCTAGCAGCTAGTGGTCAACCACGTCCTAACAGGGTTATCATACAAGTCAGGTTTTGGTTTCAAATAATGCGTACAAGCATCACATAGATACACATAAGAAACACATACGGATCATGGCAACATATATTATGCACGTTAACATACTAGCAGGCACCATCATAACATACTAATACTTGTGCGATTTAATAGAATGGGCTCGCATGAGTCAATAAGCCTTGTGCGATCCATTTACCAGCCCGGCCCAAACAGTTAAACCAACATACATCTTGTGCGACTGGACATGTCTTGTGCGGCTGGACATGTCTTGTGCGAGTGGATTAAATATCCGAAAATCATGCATATCAATTATAGGAAATCCACAGTTACCAATCATGCATTAATTTAGTCAAAATAGTTAAACAGTTTCCAATTTCACATATATTGACCGAATCCATCGTTGACAAAATCCATTCATTCATAATCAGTTAGTGTTCATATTTTATACAATTCGAACATAGTTTATTGTTTATTTACTAGTAGAGTATTCATATTATTTCAATTGTTTATGATCATTGACTTAAATACATTCATTCACACATGGATCCAATTCACGAGCAGCCAGTTAATCATGAAATCCCCACTTGTTTCGATGACATCATCACATCATACAATTCACACAACATTAATGTTCTAGACTAGTCTGACCACTATTAGGGTGTGCACATGATTTGATTATATCAAGACTCCAAATGCACATGGCCACCATTTTCTTATTCAAGATTATCCACTTCCATCAAATCAATAACCACAAATCTATTGGAGCTTTATATCAACAAACACACTGATCGAACCTATTTGCAATCAATTAAAGTAACATGCTCATCATCATGCCATAACATAAGTAAATTGTAGAGATTCAAAAACAATTCGGATTATGCAATCCTAATCCGAAACATGACATGGTAGTTGATAAACATCATCACACACCTCCGATTACTAATACCCATTTCGATTTCCTCTTACACATGTGCACCGATTTTAAAGACACCCATATTATAGTTTACATCATCATCAGCAATCGTGTATTATTTACAAAACAAATCATATAACAACATCAACCAATCCGAAATCAAACAATAGCATAACACTAACCGGTTGACAAATGGAAGGAGAGTTAATCCGAGAGATGAAGCTTCGATAGGGGTGGAAGGTTGTTGCCGTCGAGTTTGAGAAGAGAAGAAAGAGAGCACTAGGGTTTTGTGTGTTGTGAAATATGTGAAACTAATCCCTAAGATGGGATAATGTTTTCGTGTAGCTAGGGGGGTGGGCCGAACCCTTCCTTGGGCCGCCCTTGGGTTTCGAGTATAGCCCGAATGGGCTTGTGCAATCGGGTTGTGTCGTGTGTTAGAGCTCGTTTATATTCATACATACATTCGTTACACAAATAAACACATAACAAACATCGAACATTCAATTAATCAACCAAGTTCATACAATCACATAGTGTTCAAACACGCTACTCATCGCACAAAGATAGGTTCTGAAATACGAGTTGTCACATTATCCCCAAGTTGAAAGAAATTTCGTCCCGAAATTTAGCATGCAGTTACTGAGGAAGCTAGTGGTGTGACGTTGTTTACCTGTATCGTATCGCGGCTCCCCGAGCAGGTTTGCGAAGATTACTGGTTTTCCTGGGGTGTCACATCATCCCCCCGTTGATTTGGAATTTCGTCCCGAAATTCTGTAGTGGTAGCTTCAGCCTCAGTAGTAGTTGCATTGGTTCCGAATAACTGGGGATATTTGAGTTCCATTTGATCTTCACGCTCCCAGGTGAACTCTGGGCCGCGGCGGGAGTTCCAACGAACTCGTACAAGAGGGATTCTCGTGTTCTTGAGGACCTTAATATCCCGGTCCGTGATTTCAACAGGTTCCTCGACGAAGTGCAACCGCTCGTCGATAGTGAGTTCCTTCGAGGGAACTATGTGGGTCTCATCTGATGTACACTTCTTCAGATTCGACACGTGAAAGACGTTGTGAACTGCACTGAGTTCAGCTGGTAAGTTCAATCTGTAGGCTACCCTGCCTATCTTTTCAATAACTTCGAAAGGTCCGACGTATCATGGATTAAGTTTGCCGCGTTTGCCAAAACGAACCACACCCTTCCAGGGTGAAACTTTGAGTAGCGCTCGATCCCCAACCTGGAATTAAGTTTGCCGCCATGCGTTGTCGTATTTGAGCAATCTTTTCAGTAGTATCAACTACCTTTTCTGGACCTGTGATTTGACTATCCCCCACCTCTGCCCAACAGAGAGGTGACCGGCATTTACGCCCGTACAATGCCTCGAATGGTGCAGCTTTAATGCTGGTGTGGTAGCTGTTGTTGTACGAAAATTCCACAAGTGGCAGATGTTTTTCCCAACCATTGCCAAAGTCGATTACGCACACACGAAGCATGTCTTCTAGAGTTTGAATAGTGCGCTCAGACTGTCCATCTGTCTGAGGATGATAAGCTGTGCTCATGTCTAAACGAGAACCAAAAGATTTGTGCATTGCTTGCCACAGTTCTGAAGTAAAACGTGCGTCACGATCAGAGATGATAGAGGTTGGCACCCCGTGCCTCGAAACCACTTCTTTTAAGTAGATGTCTGCTAAGGTAGAGAACTTGTCTGTTTCTTTAATGGCCAGGAAGTGAGCAGACTTTGTGAGTCGATCCACGATCACCCAAATAGTATCGTTTCCGCGCTGAGATCTAGGTAAGCCAGTAACAAAGTCCATGGAAATTTGTTCCCATTTCCATTGCGGTATCTCAGGTTGTTGAAGTGGACCTGACGGTTTCTGATATTCTGCCTTGACTCTCGCACAAGTCAAGCATTTGCTAACGTATGTGGCTATGTGGGCCTTCATGCTAGGCCACCAGTATGTAGTTTTGATATCGTGGTACATTTTATCCGAACCTGGATGTACCGAGTAGCGAGACTTATGAGCTTCATCCATTACAAGCTCGCGTAGGTTACCATAGAGTGGAACCCAAATGCGTCCTGTGACGTAGTAACCACCATCTTCCTTTTGTTCTAAACGTTGTCTTGAGCCACGTAGGGCTTCTGCCCTGACGTTTTCTGGTTTCAATGCTTCTACCTGAGCATTTCGTATCTGGGAAGGAAGACTGGACTGTATTGTGAGTTGTAAAGCTCGCACGCGCTTAGGTGTGGTGTCCTTTCGACTGAGGGCGTCAGCCACAACATTGGCTTTGCCTGGATGGTACCTGATTGAGCATTCGTAGTCGTTTAGCAGTTCGACCCATCGTCGTTGTCGCATATTCAGTTCCTTCTGTTTGAATATATGTTCGAGGCTTCTGTGGTCAGTGTAGATAGCACATTTGGTACCATACAAGTAGTGTCGCCATATCTTAAGTGCAAAGACGACCGCTCCCAGCTCTAGGTCGTGTGTAGTGTAATTCCGTTCGTGAACCTTAAGTTGGCGCGAAGCATAAGCAATGACTTTATCCCTTTGCATCAATACACATCCAAGACCCTGGATAGATGCATCGCAATAGACTACAAAATCGTCCGTGCCTTCAGGCAAAAAGAGGATAGGTGCGCTACAGAGTCTATCCTTTAAGTGCTGGAACGCTGTGTCCTGTGCATTACCCCAACGATAAACAACGCCCTTCTGCGTCAGTAGTGTAAGCGGCTGTGCAATCTTTGAGAAGTCTTTAAATGAACCGTCTGTAATAACCCGCCAAACCCAAGAATTGGCGTATTTCGGTTGGTGTGCCAGGTGCAGGCCAGTTCTTGGTCGAATCCACCTTGGATGGATCAACATGAATCCCATCCTTGTTCACCACGTGGCCTAGGAAGTGGACTTCACGAAGCCAGAAGTCACATTTTGAAAACTTAGCGTATAGCTGTTCCGTTCGAAGAAGTTCCAAAATAAGTCGTAAGTGTTGTTTGTGTCCCTCCTGATTCTTCGAGTAGATGAGGATGTCGTCGATGAAAACAATGACGAACTTGTTAAGATAGGGTTTGCACACCCTATTCATAAGATCCATGAAAACCGCAGGCGTGTTCGTTAGCCCGAATGGCATGACCAGAAACTCGTAATGGTCGTAGCAAGTTTTGAATGCTGTTTTGGAGACGTCCTCATCCCGGACTCTCAGTTGGTGATATCCTGACCTCAAGTCAATCTTAGGGTAATAGCTCAACCCTTGCAACTGGTCGAATAAGTCGTCGATACGTGGAAGAGGATAGCGGTTCTTCACGGTAATCTTGTTCAGTTCGCGATAATCAATACACATGCGGAAAGTACCGTCTTTCTTCTTCACAAATAGTACTGGAGCTCCCCAGAGCGAAGAGCTAGGTCGTATAAATCCCTTTTCCAAAAGTTCTTGTAGTTGCTTAGACAGCTCTTCCAGTTCATTTGGAGCTAAGCGATAAGGTGCTCGAGCTATAGGTGCTGTTCTAGGAGTTTGTCGCCATGAATCACCAAAGGTTCTTAACCAGCACGAGGAATGCGGATGATCTTTTCTTTGCAAAGAGTCTCTGCTCGATGTTGAGGTAGCCAATCCATACCAATATCGATGTCAGAACCATCACAACGATGGGGTCATTCCTAGTATCACCCTGACTAATCACGAACACTCGACCCCTGGCACCATTGCCGTCGTTATTACCCCCGTTGTTGTCTTCACTAGTTCCCGTTTCCTTGGTTGTGGTTCTGATTCTGGTTCTGGTTCAACCGTGGGCAGTGTCTCTTGAAGAGACCTTCAGCACCACCCTGATAACATCCCTTGTTACCCTGCTGTTGCTGCTGATTCTGTAGATCTTGTGGCTGTTGTCGTTGGTTCTGGTTTGCAGGACGTGTGCTTCTACCATCTTTGGCTCCATGACCAAGCTTGTTGCATCATTGACAATGATTTCGGTTGCACTTCCCGCTGTGGTGCAATTTACATCGTTTGCACTTAGGGTGGTTTCCCCTGTATCCACCCTGCCCTTGACTACTAAAAGGTTGCTGACCAGGACTTTGATTATCATCGATCTTTCGCTGCTGTGCCTGAGACAGAATCGTAGTCGAACCCTTGCTAGAGGTTCCATCCCACTTTCATTTGTTGTAACTGAGGGTAGCAGAAGTAGTTGAAGTAGTAGTGGTAGTAGTAGCGCTGATATGTTGAGGCAGCTTGTTCTGTTCCACTGCCTGTTCTGTGAGACGATGAGCAAGACGAGTAACATCTTGAATAGTAGCAAGGTTAGCAGAAGTCACATGACTTTGAATCTCTGGTACTGAGCCCTTGAGGTACAGCTCAAAGCGCTTGATGGGAGGTTCCACCATAGTTGGGCACAAATTGCCAGTTCGTTAGATCGCTTCGTATACGCCTCTATCTCTGACCCCGTCATCTTCAAGTTAAAGAACTCCACTTCCAGTTTGCGGATGTCATCACGACTACCCTATTCACGTTTGATCAGTTCCTTAAAATCATTCCAAGGGGTGGCATTAGCAGCCGCCAGTCCTAGCATCTGAACTTGCGCGTTCCACCAAGTTAGCGCAGTGCCTTCGAGAGTACCAGTGGCGTAATTCACCCTGCGAGCCTCAGGGCATTCACACATCTCTAAAACAGACTCGAGCTTTTCAAACCAATGGAGGAGTCCAACAGCTCCTTTAGTGCCACTGAAAGTACTAGGATAACAGTCCATGTACGTCTTGAATGTGCATACAGGTGGCTGAGCATTCTGACCTTGTTGCGTGAGGAAGAAGAGACAGGGTTAAGCGCGAGAGTTGGGTCATGAGAGTAGGATCTAACATCCTAGGATAGGTTCGTAACAGCAGGTTATACCTCCTGCCTGGGCAGCTGCGAGTGCTGCAGTAACTTGTTCAGTGATTGAAGCCGCCAACTGGGCTTGAGTTAGGTTAACGCGTCCACTCATGATCTTGACATCAAGGAGAACATGTGGGTGAGAGGTTCGCGAATAGTGCGAAGAGAGTGAGCACACAAGTATTCTCAAGCAATAACATATAGTAGGTTCTGTAATCTGAGCATACCACGAGCAAAGTTCTATGTAATTCTAGCAAGTAGGTAAAGTAACATGAATAGTAGTACCTATGATGTTGAGCCTTGCACGTGGAGCGAAGCGTCGTTGTGGATCGTTGAGAGCACTGTTTTGGTTATAGTCTGGTTTTAACAAAATCGTTTTCCCCTTATTAAAACCGAGTTCTCTATAACCAATGGCTCTGATACCAATCTGTCACACCCCCAAAATCCACACGCGGAGTATCACCGCTTGGAGGCGTGACTGACCAGGATCAAGCCACCAATCATATTGAACATGTAATTAATATATAAAAGTAAATGCCATTCAATCACCAATATGAAAGGTGTTCAAAATAGATGTAGGTTATCACTGTTTAGCGGAAGCGTAAGAATAAACCCAACAAAATAAAGTATGAAATGCCATAAAGTGTTTAACGAAACCATCACGATCCAAGCCCACAACGACCAGCTCCTCCCTGTGCAAGCTCCATATATCTAACAACCTGCAAGGCATGTAACAGAGGATCAACAACTAGTTGAGCGAGTTCACAGATAACAGTTCAGTAATAGTATAGCGTGAGTAGTAGTATGTTCGTTCGTTACGTCATGAATCCTATTAGTTTCCATCGCGGCCTTCCAGGCAGGTATGCGAAGATATTAGGGGATGTTTTTCCCAAGTATTCTAGACTAGGTTTATTTGTATCGCGGCCTCCCATGCAGGTGTGCGAAGATTTGTAAATTTAGTTTGCGGCCTTCCTATGGCAGGTGTGCGAAGTCAGTCATAATATCGCGGCCAACCCTTGGCAGGTGTGCGAAGATCAGTTCAATAAGTGTTACTAGTCTAGTCGTATCTTATCGTTAGGTTCTACCGTCTGAGTATACACAATAATTCATCAAATCCCATTCCCACCCGGGAACCCCATGCCTTGGCTGTATGAACTCACCTTGGTTTGCTCGGCAGATTACACAGAAAGTCAAACCTAGCAGCTAGTGGTCAACCACGTCCTAACAGGGTTATCATACAAGTCAGGTTTTGGTTTCAAATAATTGCGTACAAGCATCACATAGATACACATAAGAAACACATACGGATCATGGCAACATATATTATGCACGTTAACATACTAGCAGGCACCATCATAACATACTAATACTTGTGCGATTTAATAGAATGGGCTCGCACGAGTCAATAAGCCTTGTGCGATCCATTTACCAGCCCGGCCCAAACAGTTAAACCAACATACATCTTGTGCGACTGGACATGTCTTGTGCGGCTGGACATGTCTTGTGCGAGTGGATTAAATATCCGAAAATCATGCATATCAATTATAGGAAATCCACAGTTACCAATCATGCATTAATTTAGTCAAAATAGTTAAACAGTTTCCAATTTCACATATATTGACCGAATCCATCGTTGACAAAATCCATTCATTCATAATCAGTTAGTGTTCATATTTTATACAATTCGAACATAGTTTATTGTTTATTTACTAGTAGAGTATTCATATTATTTCAATTGTTTATGATCATTGACTTAAATACATTCATTCACACATGGATCCAATTCACGAGCAGCCAGTTAATCATGAAATCCCCACTTGTTTCGATGACATCATCACATCATACAATTCACACAACATTAATGTTCTAGACTAGTCTGACCACTATTAGGGTGTGCACATGATTTGATTATATCAAGACTCCAAATGCACATGGCCACCATTTTCTTATTCAAGATTATCCACTTCCATCAAATCAATAACCACAAATCTATTGGAGCTTTATATCAACAAACACACTGATCGAACCTATTTGCAATCAATTAAAGTAACATGCTCATCATCATGCCATAACATAAGTAAATTGTAGAGATTCAAAAACAATTCGGATTATGCAATCCTAATCCGAAACATGACATGGTAGTTGATAAACATCATCACACACCTCCGATTACTAATACCCATTTCGATTTCCTCTTACACATGTGCACCGATTTTAAAGACACCCATATTATAGTTTACATCATCATCAGCAATCGTGTATTATTTACAAAACAAATCATATAACAACATCAACCAATCCGAAATCAAACAATAGAATAACACTAACCGGTTGACAAATGGAAGGAGAGTTAATCCGAGAGATGAAGCTTCGATAGGGGTGGAAGGTTGTTGCCGTCGAGTTTGAGAAGAGAAGAAAGAGAGCACTAGGGTTTTGTGTGTTGTGAAATATGTGAAACTAATCCCTAAGATGGGATAATGTTTTCGTGTAGCTAGGGGGCGTGGGCCGAACCCTTCCTTGGGCCGCCCTTGGGTTTCGAGTATAGCCCGAATGGGCTTGTGCAATCGGGTTGTGTCGTGTGTTAGAGCTCGTTTATATTCATACATACATTCGTTACACAAATAAACACATAACAAACATCGAACATTCAATTAATCAACCAAGTTCATACAATCACATAGTGTTCAAACACGCTACTCATAGCACAAAGATAGGTTCTGAAATACGAGTTGTCACATTATCCCCAAGTTGAAAGAAATTTCGTCCCGAAATTTAGCATGCAGTTACTGAGGAAGCTAGTGGTGTGACGTTGTTTACCTGTATCGTATCGCGGCTCCCCGAGCAGGTTTGCGAAGATTACTGGTTTTCCTGGGGTGTCACATCATCCCCCCGTTGATTTGGAATTTCGTCCCGAAATTCTGTAGTGGTAGCTTCAGCCTCAGTAGTAGTTGCATTGGTTCCGAATAACTGGGGATATTTGAGTTCCATTTGATCTTCACGCTCCCAGGTGAACTCTGGGCCGCGGCGGGAGTTCCAACGAACTCGTACAAGAGGGATTCTCGTGTTCTTGAGGACCTTAATATCCCGGTCCGTGATTTCAACAGGTTCCTCGACGAAGTGCAACCGCTCGTCGATAGTGAGTTCCTTCGAGGGAACTATGTGGGTCTCATCTGATGTACACTTCTTCAGATTCGACACGTGAAAGACGTTGTGAACTGCACTGAGTTCAGCTGGTAAGTTCAATCTGTAGGCTACCCTGCCTATCTTTTCAATAACTTCGAAAGGTCCGACGTATCATGGATTAAGTTTGCCGCGTTTGCCAAAACGAACCACACCCTTCCAGGGTGAAACTTTGAGTAGCGCTCGATCCCCAACCTGGAATTAAGTTTGCCGCCATGCGTTGTCGTATTTGAGCAATCTTTTCAGTAGTATCAACTACCTTTTCTGGACCTGTGATTTGACTATCCCCCACCTCTGCCCAACAGAGAGGTGACCGGCATTTACGCCCGTACAATGCCTCGAATGGTGCAGCTTTAATGCTGGTGTGGTAGCTGTTGTTGTACGAAAATTCCACAAGTGGCAGATGTTTTTCCCAACCATTGCCAAAGTCGATTACGCACACACGAAGCATGTCTTCTAGAGTTTGAATAGTGCGCTCAGACTGTCCATCTGTCTGAGGATGATAAGCTGTGCTCATGTCTAAACGAGAACCAAAAGATTTGTGCATTGCTTGCCACAGTTCTGAAGTAAAACGTGCGTCACGATCAGAGATGATAGAGGTTGGCACCCCGTGCCTCGAAACCACTTCTTTTAAGTAGATGTCTGCTAAGGTAGAGAACTTGTCTGTTTCTTTAATGGCCAGGAAGTGAGCAGACTTTGTGAGTCGATCCACGATCACCCAAATAGTATCGTTTCCGCGCTGAGATCTAGGTAAGCCAGTAACAAAGTCCATGGAAATTTGTTCCCATTTCCATTGCGGTATCTCAGGTTGTTGAAGTGGACCTGACGGTTTCTGATATTCTGCCTTGACTCTCGCACAAGTCAAGCATTTGCTAACGTATGTGGCTATGTGGGCCTTCATGCTAGGCCACCAGTATGTAGTTTTGATATCGTGGTACATTTTATCCGAACCTGGATGTACCGAGTAGCGAGACTTATGAGCTTCATCCATTACAAGCTCGCGTAGGTTACCATAGAGTGGAACCCAAATGCGTCCTGTGACGTAGTAACCACCATCTTCCTTTTGTTCTAAACGTTGTCTTGAGCCACGTAGGGCTTCTGCCCTGACGTTTTCTGGTTTCAATGCTTCTACCTGAGCATTTCGTATCTGGGAAGGAAGACTGGACTGTATTGTGAGTTGTAAAGCTCGCACGCGCTTAGGTGTGGTGTCCTTTCGACTGAGGGCGTCAGCCACAACATTGGCTTTGCCTGGATGGTACCTGATTGAGCATTCGTAGTCGTTTAGCAGTTCGACCCATCGTCGTTGTCGCATATTCAGTTCCTTCTGTTTGAATATATGTTCGAGGCTTCTGTGGTCAGTGTAGATAGCACATTTGGTACCATACAAGTAGTGTCGCCATATCTTAAGTGCAAAGACGACCGCTCCCAGCTCTAGGTCGTGTGTAGTGTAATTCCGTTCGTGAACCTTAAGTTGGCGCGAAGCATAAGCAATGACTTTATCCCTTTGCATCAATACACATCCAAGACCCTGGATAGATGCATCGCAATAGACTACAAAATCGTCCGTGCCTTCAGGCAAAAAGAGGATAGGTGCGCTACAGAGTCTATCCTTTAAGTGCTGGAACGCTGTGTCCTGTGCATTACCCCAACGATAAACAACGCCCTTCTGCGTCAGTAGTGTAAGCGGCTGTGCAATCTTTGAGAAGTCTTTAAATGAACCGTCTGTAATAACCCGCCAAACCCAAGAATTGGCGTATTTCGGTTGGTGTGCCAGGTGCAGGCCAGTTCTTGGTCGAATCCACCTTGGATGGATCAACATGAATCCCATCCTTGTTCACCACGTGGCCTAGGAAGTGGACTTCACGAAGCCAGAAGTCACATTTTGAAAACTTAGCGTATAGCTGTTCCGTTCGAAGAAGTTCCAAAATAAGTCGTAAGTGTTGTTTGTGTCCCTCCTGATTCTTCGAGTAGATGAGGATGTCGTCGATGAAAACAATGACGAACTTGTTAAGATAGGGTTTGCACACCCTATTCATAAGATCCATGAAAACCGCAGGCGTGTTCGTTAGCCCGAATGGCATGACCAGAAACTCGTAATGGTCGTAGCAAGTTTTGAATGCTGTTTTGGAGACGTCCTCATCCCGGACTCTCAGTTGGTGATATCCTGACCTCAAGTCAATCTTAGGGTAATAGCTCAACCCTTGCAACTGGTCGAATAAGTCGTCGATACGTGGAAGAGGATAGCGGTTCTTCACGGTAATCTTGTTCAGTTCGCGATAATCAATACACATGCGGAAAGTACCGTCTTTCTTCTTCACAAATAGTACTGGAGCTCCCCAGAGCGAAGAGCTAGGTCGTATAAATCCCTTTTCCAAAAGTTCTTGTAGTTGCTTAGACAGCTCTTCCAGTTCATTTGGAGCTAAGCGATAAGGTGCTCGAGCTATAGGTGCTGTTCTAGGAGTTTGTCGCCATGAATCACCAAAGGTTCTTAACCAGCACGAGGAATGCGGATGATCTTTTCTTTGCAAAGAGTCTCTGCTCGATGTTGAGGTAGCCAATCCATACCAATATCGATGTCAGAACCATCACAACGATGGGGTCATTCCTAGTATCACCCTGACTAATCACGAACACTCGACCCCTGGCACCATTGCCGTCGTTATTACCCCCGTTGTTGTCTTCACTAGTTCCCGTTTCCTTGGTTGTGGTTCTGATTCTGGTTCTGGTTCAACCGTGGGCAGTGTCTCTTGAAGAGACCTTCAGCACCACCCTGATAACATCCCTTGTTACCCTGCTGTTGCTGCTGATTCTGTAGATCTTGTGGCTGTTGTCGTTGGTTCTGGTTTGCAGGACGTGTGCTTCTACCATCTTTGGCTCCATGACCAAGCTTGTTGCATCATTGACAATGATTTCGGTTGCACTTCCCGCTGTGGTGCAATTTACATCGTTTGCACTTAGGGTGGTTTCCCCTGTATCCACCCTGCCCTTGACTACTAAAAGGTTGCTGACCAGGACTTTGATTATCATCGATCTTTCGCTGCTGTGCCTGAGACAGAATCGTAGTCGAACCCTTGCTAGAGGTTCCATCCCACTTTCATTTGTTGTAACTGAGGGTAGCAGAAGTAGTTGAAGTAGTAGTGGTAGTAGTAGCGCTGATATGTTGAGGCAGCTTGTTCTGTTCCACTGCCTGTTCTGTGAGACGATGAGCAAGACGAGTAACATCTTGAATAGTAGCAAGGTTAGCAGAAGTCACATGACTTTGAATCTCTGGTACTGAGCCCTTGAGGTACAGCTCAAAGCGCTTGATGGGAGGTTCCACCATAGTTGGGCACAAATTGCCAGTTCGTTAGATCGCTTCGTATACGCCTCTATCTCTGACCCCGTCATCTTCAAGTTAAAGAACTCCACTTCCAGTTTGCGGATGTCATCACGACTACCCTATTCACGTTTGATCAGTTCCTTAAAATCATTCCAAGGGGTGGCATTAGCAGCCGCCAGTCCTAGCATCTGAACTTGCGCGTTCCACCAAGTTAGCGCAGTGCCTTCGAGAGTACCAGTGGCGTAATTCACCCTGCGAGCCTCAGGGCATTCACACATCTCTAAAACAGACTCGAGCTTTTCAAACCAATGGAGGAGTCCAACAGCTCCTTTAGTGCCACTGAAAGTACTAGGATAACAGTCCATGTACGTCTTGAATGTGCATACAGGTGGCTGAGCATTCTGACCTTGTTGCGTGAGGAAGAAGAGACAGGGTTAAGCGCGAGAGTTGGGTCATGAGAGTAGGATCTAACATCCTAGGATAGGTTCGTAACAGCAGGTTATACCTCCTGCCTGGGCAGCTGCGAGTGCTGCAGTAACTTGTTCAGTGATTGAAGCCGCCAACTGGGCTTGAGTTAGGTTAACGCGTCCACTCATGATCTTGACATCAAGGAGAACATGTGGGTGAGAGGTTCGCGAATAGTGCGAAGAGAGTGAGCACACAAGTATTCTCAAGCAATAACATATAGTAGGTTCTGTAATCTGAGCATACCACGAGCAAAGTTCTATGTAATTCTAGCAAGTAGGTAAAGTAACATGAATAGTAGTACCTATGATGTTGAGCCTTGCACGTGGAGCGAAGCGTCGTTGTGGATCGTTGAGAGCACTGTTCTGGTTATAGTCTGGTTTTAACAAAATCGTTTTCCCCTTATTAAAACCGAGTTCTCTATAACCAATGGCTCTGATACCAATCTGTCACACCCCCAAAATCCACACGCGGAGTATCACCGCTTGGAGGCGTGACTGACCAGGATCAAGCCACCAATCATATTGAACATGTAATTAATATATAAAAGTAAATGCCATTCAATCACCAATATGAAAGGTGTTCAAAATAGACGTAGGTTATCACTGTTTAGCGGAAGCGTAAGAATAAACCCAACAAAATAAAGTATGAAATGCCATAAAGTGTTTAACGAAACCATCACGATCCAAGCCCACAACGACCAGCTCCTCCCTGTGCAAGCTCCATATATCTAACAACCTGCAAGGCATGTAACAGAGGATCAACAACTAGTTGAGCGAGTTCACAGATAACAGTTCAGTAATAGTATAGCGTGAGTAGTAGTATGTTCGTTCGTTACGTCATGAATCCTATTAGTTTCCATCGCGGCCTTCCAGGCAGGTATGCGAAGATATTAGGGGATGTTTTTCCCAAGTATTCTAGACTAGGTTTATTTGTATCGCGGCCTCCCAGGCAGGTGTGCGAAGATTTGTAAATTTAGTTCGCGGCCTTCCTATGGCAGGTGTGCGAAGTCAGTCATAATATCGCGGCCAACCCTTGGCAGGTGTGCGAAGATCAGTTCAATAAGTGTTACTAGTCTAGTCGTATCTTATCGTTAGGTTCTACCGTCTGAGTATACACAATAATTCATCAAATCCCATTCCCACCCGGGAACCCCATGCCTTGGCTGTATGAACTCACCTTGGTTTGCTCGGCAGATTACACAGAAAGTCAAACCTAGCAGCTAGTGGTCAACCACGTCCTAACAGGGTTATCATACAAGTCAGGTTTTGGTTTCAAATAATGCGTACAAGCATCACATAGATACACATAAGAAACACATACGGATCATGGCAACATATATTATGCACGTTAACATACTAGCAGGCACCATCATAACATACTAATACTTGTGCGATTTAATAGAATGGGCTCGCACGAGTCAATAAGCCTTGTGCGATCCATTTACCAGCCCGGCCCAAACAGTTAAACCAACATACATCTTGTGCGACTGGACATGTCTTGTGCGGCTGGACATGTCTTGTGCGAGTGGATTAAATATCCGAAAATCATGCATATCAATTATAGGAAATCCACAGTTACCAATCATGCATTAATTTAGTCAAAATAGTTAAACAGTTTCCAATTTCACATATATTGACCGAATCCATCGTTGACAAAATCCATTCATTCATAATCAGTTAGTGTTCATATTTTATACAATTCGAACATAGTTTATTGTTTATTTACTAGTAGAGTATTCATATTATTTCAATTGTTTATGATCATTGACTTAAATACATTCATTCACACATGGATCCAATTCACGAGCAGCCAGTTAATCATGAAATCCCCACTTGTTTCGATGACATCATCACATCATACAATTCACACAACATTAATGTTCTAGACTAGTCTGACCACTATTAGGGTGTGCACATGATTTGATTATATCAAGACTCCAAATGCACATGGCCACCATTTTCTTATTCAAGATTATCCACTTCCATCAAATCAATAACCACAAATCTATTGGAGCTTTATATCAACAAACACACTGATCGAACCTATTTGCAATCAATTAAAGTAACATGCTCATCATCATGCCATAACATAAGTAAATTGTAGAGATTCAAAAACAATTCGGATTATGCAATCCTAATCCGAAACATGACATGGTAGTTGATAAACATCATCACACACCTCCGATTACTAATACCCATTTCGATTTCCTCTTACACATGTGCACCGATTTTAAAGACACCCATATTATAGTTTACATCATCATCAGCAATCGTGTATTATTTACAAAACAAATCATATAACAACATCAACCAATCCGAAATCAAACAATAGCATAACACTAACCGGTTGACAAATGGAAGGAGAGTTAATCCGAGAGATGAAGCTTCGATAGGGGTGGAAGGTTGTTGCCGTCGAGTTTGAGAAGAGAAGAAAGAGAGCACTAGGGTTTTGTGTGTTGTGAAATATGTGAAACTAATCCCTAAGATGGGATAATGTTTTCGTGTAGCTAGGGGGGTGGGCCGAACCCTTCCTTGGGCCGCCCTTGGGTTTCGAGTATAGCCCGAATGGGCTTGTGCAATCGGGTTGTGTCGTGTGTTAGAGCTCGTTTATATTCATACATACATTCGTTACACAAATAAACACATAACAAACATCGAACATTCAATTAATCAACCAAGTTCATACAATCACATAGTGTTCAAACACGCTACTCATAGCACAAAGATAGGTTCTGAAATACGAGTTGTCACATTATCCCCAAGTTGAAAGAAATTTCGTCCTGAAATTTAGCATGCAGTTACTGAGGAAGCTAGTGGTGTGACGTTGTTTACCTGTATCGTATCGCAGCTCCCCGAGCAGGTTTGCGAAGATTACTGGTTTTCCTGGGGTGTCACAACTCAGACTCAGAAGCGGATTTGGAATCTACCTCTAATGCCTTTGCCATCATGACTTGGTCTGCTATCTTTGCCAAGTTCTCGGCTGTCACCTCTGCCTTAACATCGATAATCTCTTCATTCACCTTCTTAGGCTCCTTGGACCTCAAATATTCTTGATATCTCTCCTGTCTCAGTCTCTCCTTCTCTACATCTATCTTCATCTGCCCTTCTGCTGACGGAATCGACTTTACAAGAGCTTCAAAATCAATTGATTTTGGATCAACACAGATATTTCCTTTCGGATCCAAGTAGCATTCTCTGTCTGGATCCCACCTTCTCGCTTTCTTAGCTTCTTTGTAGGCATTATAGATTTTCTTCATTTTAATATGTGCAATACTTCTTTCTCTATTATACGTTGATTGTGTTTCAACTTGTGCCATGAACGCGCAACCAACATCTTCTTCTGGAAGAAAATCGTTCCAGTTGAACCCTTCATCATCTTGAATTACCGCAAGAGTCCTCGATTTTTCTTTTGGATTGTCTTAGATTTGTTTCATTTTTGGCGGTTCCTCACGATTTCTATGATAAACTGCTTTTCTGTAGTAGTCATCATGAAACGGGTTCGTAGTTTCATCAGCTGCTGAATTTCGGCACTCCCTCTTGAAATGACCTTTCTGTTTACATTTGAAACAAGTCACCTATAACTTATCAAATCCTAACTTTGTTGACGGCCCCCCAATCGACTGTCGCCCTGTGATCTCCATGAATCGTTGTGCACGACGTATAACGCTAGCCATGCACTAACGGATATCCATGAGCTCCATCTCCTCCGGGTCGATTTGATCGTAATCTTCTTTTGTGAGGTTCGTGTTACAGTCTTCCCTGCTATGAGACTCTCATAAGATTCCAATATCGATGCAAGAAACACCATTTGTTGTTTAGCAGTTTCTTCATTGAAATTATGGGCATTGTTGAGGTTGATGACAATGTCGCATTGAAAGACGTTGGCATTTGGAGCATTTTGAGGTTGTTGTGAGTTTGATGTTGATGATGCTGGTGAACTTGAACCGGTGCCATGATACCCGTAACCACTCGATGAAGACCCACTGCTTGAGTTTTCTTTTGCAACAGTGTTTGAACTTTCAACACGGAACGCAGTCTTTGGTGACGAAGCTTTTGGAATCATGCTATCCCTGTAGTACAAATCCACATTCTGGTGATACTGTGTATTATTCACTTTGTTCAGCTTTTTGACCTCCAACTCGTGCCCTTCTAGTTTTTTCAATCAACCAGTCAAGTGTACTATCTGCCATCTTCTTTGTGTTCTTTAGCACCAATCCAAAATACTTCGAATCTTGTTCGTTTAGTAATGCTTCGAACAGCTTATCAACTAACTCTTCTTTATCCTTATTAATGCCGAATCTTTCTAGTTCTGCTTTCAAATGACAAAATCTTTCTATCATTTGACGAACAGTTTCGTTTTTCATGCAAGCAAATAGATCAAACTCTTTTTTCAACAATGATTTTTTTTTAACGATCTCTTCTCCACCTGTGCACTTCTTCTCCAACTTTTCCCACAAATCTTTTGAATTCTCGTAATCGATCAAAGAGATAATATCACCCCTTACAGACTAATGTAACAATGCAATCGCTTTTTGCTAAGCCACGAAATCATCTTGCTCCTCATTTTCTAGATTCTAAAAATCTCTTCTTGGAGGGACATAACCGTTCTTAAGACGCTTCCAACTATCATATGCAAAGGCTCTCAACCAACCATCAAAACGCTTTGCCCAGCGGTTATAGTCCTCGATGGCCATATGCTTAGGTGGTTTGTTGTACGTGCCATAGGCGTTGTCCATGCTAAGCGAGTCTGATATCGCCTTTGTAGCTGTTTTAGAATTTGTGTCTAATGACGTAGCTCCGGTGCTATTGTAGGCGAAGAAGTCACCAAACGGGTTTATAAACTCGTCACTCATGATTGTTGTTCCTGAAAAAGTCAAACAGGTCAAACTTGATTAAACAAAAACAGTTGATCGGATGATCAGTCGCCCGGATGGCTATCCGGATGAATTGATCAAATGAAACAAGTTCAAATATGCCAAGTGTTGAATGACTATTCGGCCGGATGGCTATCCGATCAGATGGTCAGTCGATAAACTCACAAACTTAAACTTTCAAACAACCAAAAAGCTCTATCCGGTCGAATGACTATCCGATCGGATGAGTGATGACGTCAGCTAAGAACACTTGAAACAGTAAAGATGCAATCCGGTCGGATGACTATCCGATCGAATGAGTGATGTCAACACAGTTCATTTCAAAATTCATGGTTTTTAATCGATTTTGATGTGATTTTGTTCGAATTTAGCAATGAAACTTTGTAGGATTGTACAATGATGTATCTCGCACACAATATGTGAATTTTAGGCCATTTTAACCGTGAAATCTTAGTCAATTTTGTTTTTTAAGATGTTTGAGATGAGAAAAGATAGAACTAAGATGAAATCAGAGAAATAGATGAAGAATAAGATGAAATCTCTGGTAGAATCGCCTGAAATCGGGCAAATCTCTGTGAAATCGCTGTAGATCCTCTCTGAATCCGACCTCCATGCTCTGATACCACTTGTGAGGACCGGTAGTTCGGTTCTAGATTGAACAACTCAGGTCAGATCTGTAGTCACTGTAGTTGTGCGGAATCCAAATACAGTGTAGGAGTAGGATCAACAAAGAATACAACGTTTAAAACTTCCATTCTCATTAATGATATGAAATTGTACAAAGATCCAGTGAGAATTTGCAAGAGCTCCGCCTCAGAGACAACCAATGAACAACTGTTCCAAATGAGACCCCAAGTCTCCTATTTATAGGCGAGCTCGATCAGGGAGAAACCATGAACCAACCGAATGGCCATCCGATTGGATGGACTATACAAAATCTGTTTAACTTCGTTTCGTCCTTGATTCGATAATATAAACAAAACTATACAATGACAACAACTAGGACAAAATATAGACTAAGTACAGACTGAAGCTACAGACATAGTGCATCTACACAAGTCAAAACTGGAAAAATATTACAATGCTCGAGTGTGCGTATGCACTTTCATACCAGGAGACTTCATCCTAAGAGATAACGAAGCATGAAACGCAGAACGTCCGGGGAAGCTCGCGCCTAAATGGGAAGGGCTTTATGTCATTAATGAGGTCCTAGGAAAAGGTGCATACACCCTACGCTGGCTTGACGGAACGGACCTTCCGGTCACCTAGAATGTGCAGCAGGTGCTACATGTAACCCTAGCACCCTTCGTACTTGGACAGCACACTACGCTAACCAACGTACAACATAAGGGTCGCTACTTACATACGCATCATAATTATCGTATTTATTAACAGCTTTGTATCTGCTGGCCTCTGCGCCTTATCATAATCAATGCAAAGTTTGTTACTTACGTTATGCCTCTAAGTTTTATTAAAATGCATGCAATCTCTTTTGATAAGCACAAAAACACGATGGTAATCTAATACAAGTCTCATGAACAGTTCGTGGTCACAGGCACTGCGCAAGGTCCAGCCCTACGTTCACACATGAGCTTTATACCATCTGTATTTGTCTTGCCTAAACAAATTAATTGTACTCATGCAAACATTATAGCTAAAACATACAGCACACTAACAAAGTTACTTATGCAACAGCGCATTAACTAAACAGTATACAAACAAATTCAATATCCTAAACAACTTCAAAATAAATGACAAAACTTCACAAAGTCGTATACTCATACGCTAAGTTTTCATCATCCGAGGTCTCTGCCACATCAAGAAACGGATGTTATTACTCTTAACAGCAGTTAAGGCAACATTGGTAATAACTCTCGCCAAGGTCAGAACTGGTATTTCAGCTAATCGTTGGCGCATTACAACATACGGAAAACAGCTACTTGTCCTCGCGCATGGCTACCATGGCGCAGCTAGTTAACTTCGAAAGTTAAAGTTCTTTCATACCTTACGGCAAACAATCTTGCAACTTCTCAACAGCAAAATCACGCACTTCATTTTCATAGTTCAGTGCTCCACCTATTTACCATTGGCACATAGGAGCAACACTGGACTGGGGGGACTTGAATTGATATGTCCCAAAAACCTTGCGCAGGCACATAGGATCACACCATTACCTTATTCCAAATACATCTTAAACAAAACCTTGCACGGCCGTGCAGCGGTTTTAAACAAGATTTGGAGAAGGAACAGTCTTTAATGACCATGCGCCGGAGAAAAGGACAAACATTCAACTAACACCCTTGCGCGGGCTCGCGCAAGGGTACAGTTAGGCTTGAAGATAAATTCTAAACATCTCCGCGCACCTGAAACCAAGACTTGAACAAAAGAATCTTTTCTGTTGCAACAGAATGGATACGTGGCAAAGGCACAATGGTTTACAGCTATAGATCTTCTAGAAAGCCTTACATGCTCATCGTGCAGGGTCATTCAGTTACAACCGAATATGACGTGGCACAACTTTAGACGTCCATCTAAATCACGATGATGGCGAGAGAGATCTACACACAATCACTTTCCACGTGGCATCTCCCCAGCCGTTGATCAAACCCACGATCCATCTGCAGGGATTAACGAAAGGAAGGGTAACCGCCAATGGAAAGGTATCTTCCGTTACTATCTCCGTTACACCATTTTCCCGCCAAACTCTGGTTATAAATAAGGTGCTACAGGTATGATCTCACAGGTTACTTTCACTTACTCTCACACTTTCTACTTCATCCTTTTCACTGAGATCACTGTACTTATTCTCACGCCGGAAGGTGGTCACGGAGAGCCCCCATTTTCCCCGTGGCGAGTCTAACGGCTTTCTGTTTTGCAGTGATCACCGGAGAAGTAGATTGACCAACCACCGAATCGACGGGGAGATTAACTCTTTTTATGTATAGACAAAACCCCCGATCTAATTGACTCTGGTCAATTTAGATCACTGTTTCTTTAGTAAGCTAAAACAGCAAGCTGAAGCTTCAACGAAGGAAAAAGAGGAACTGGAAGCTTCCTTGGCTCAATTGGCTAAGGACAACAAGTGGCTCATTGAGCAAGACTTCCAACAGGTTGTTACTTACTCATGAAGACATCAAGGTTATATTGCTGGATATGATGTTGGTGCAGCTGGGTCTCCAAAGGATAAATCTCCTCTTTTTCAACCTGGAGCGTTCGAAGTGTTTATGAACACTGTTGTGAAGATGGAGTGTTTGACCTGCCCTTATGTGGGTGAGGTATCCAAGTGTTATGGCAAACCTTTTTCTGTTTTGCTGGGCTTGAAACCTCGAGGCCTAAATGAAGCTGTGTGTGATGAAGTTCTTAAATCCATTTCCAATAAACGTCCTCATTCTGGAGATAGTCAGGATACTTATTCTGAAGGTAGGGATGGTTCGAAGGATTCATGCCTTGAAGCCTCTGAGGTGGCCGCAACGGGGAGGAAGAAGTGGAAGGCCAAGATGGCTCGGGAAGATGGAGGTAAGAAGGATGATGCTGTCAAGAAAGATGATGCCGCAAAACCAACCATTTCCGATGCTGCAAAGTAAGGAAGGTATCTTAATTCCTAGCGTTCTTAGCATCTTTTGAACAATGTTTGTGGTTATGTATTTTGAGCATCTTGTTATCCAAGGGAACCGTTTAGGCCCCTTGTTTCTTACAACCTTGAAGGCTTCCTGAACAATGTTCTATGTTTATGGCCTTGTATGACCCTTGATACCCTAGCTTAAATAATGCTATGATATGTTTAACTTTTTATGCTTTGTCGTATTTTGCATTGTTGTTTCGTATATTCCCTTGTGCTTTTATTCACTTTTGTTGTCTTTGTTGATGGTGTGTACACCTTATCTTTTTTATACCTTAAAAGGTCCAGTGCTGCAGTCACTTAGCCTAGGATATTTTTAACCAGAAGATATAACACTTATCCTATTTATGACTTTTACTTAGTCTGATCTTGGTTCGTAAGCCAGTGCTACGACTTAAGGAACATTTGGTGTAGGCTGTTCAAATCTGTCTATGAGACATATTTTTTGAAAAACTTTTCTAAGTCTCATGGAGTTGTATTGATTTAGAAACTCACCCCTAATATAGGTCTATTTAACCCTTGAACCTATTGAGCGATGTGGCCTGGGAGCTCATCCCCTTACATGACCCTTGTCATGGAGTTTTTTGCTAGGTTCTCAACCTGATTATAGGATAGAAAGACAAGTTTTGATAAGAACTTCATCATTCATTTATCAAAGTGTGTGGGTTACAAAGGGAACAAAAACAACACTTTGCTATTTTTTCTAACACATTTGTCTAATCATGGAACCTTTTAAGGTTTTTACCATTCCAATGCAGGGGAAGCTTTTTGCCTCGTGGGTCTGCCAGCTTGTAGGATCCTCCTTTGTGAGCTTCGAGGATGGTGTACGGCCCTTCCCACTTAGGGCCAAGCTTTCCTTGGCTTTCGTTTTTGTTGGCCTCGTTGTTTCGAAGAACGAGATCGCCAGGCTTGAATCGTTCATATTTTACCCGTGCATTGTAGTAAGATTCCATCTTTTGCTTGTATTTCGCTTCTTGTATAGCTTCTTGGTCTCGGGCTTCTTCCAGGAGTTCCAAGTTCAACATCGTCTCTTGCTTGTTTGATTTCTAAATCAATGTTGAACGTCCTTTTTGTTGTAACTCCTATCTTTGTCGGGATTACAGCTTCGGATCCAAACACTAGGTTGTATTGTGTTTTCTTGTGGCTCATTTTTTCGGTTGTTCTAATTGCCCATAACACATTTGGGAGTTCATTGAGCCAATTGTTGTCATGCCTTCTCAAACGAGTTTTAATTCCCTCCACAATGTTGTGATTTGTTCTTTCAACTTGGCCATTGGACTGTGGGTAAGCAACCGAGCTGAACACTTGTGTTATTCGAAACTCCTTGCACTAGGAGCTAAAAGGCTTCTCGGCAAATTGCTTCCCATTATCTGTGACCAACACTCCTGGCAGCCAAAACCGACATATGATGCTTTCCCACACGAAATCGATGACTTGTTTTCCTGATATCTTTGTTAATAGCTTTACTTATGACCACTAGTAGGAACTTGACTCCTTCTTTGGCCAATGGAAATGGACCAACAATGTCCATTCCCCACTTATGGAATGGCCAGGCTGATGAGATGGAAAACAAGTCATGCTTTGGGCTTTTGGGCACTGGAGCGTGTATATAACAAGCTTCACACTTTTTCAGCTGCTCGGTTGTATCTTGATGCATGGTGGGCCAAAAATATCCAAGATTCATCAACTAGGAAACCACTGATCTTGGGTCGTAGTGAGCCCCACATATCCCTTCATGAACTTCCTTGATCAGATATTGGCTTTGCTCTGGGCCAACACCTCGAAGCAGTGGTGCAAGGTATCCGTTTTTGTAGAGGATATCTCCTTGCAACATGTATTGCCTTGATTTAATCTGAACCCTTTCAACTTCCATCTGATCACTTGGCAGCTCACCATTTGTAAGGTGTGACAATTGTGCTTTGTAAATAATGTACAATGTAAAACAATATAAATTATCAATAAAACGATATGTTTTGGTGTTAATATATGTGTGTTTGTGTTTGATGATTTTACGATTTGATTCGAGTTCAATTTCAATCTTTAAATCGCTTTCTGGAAAGTTATACGCAAACTGGTGCGTAAACGCAGTCAGTTTAATGCGACAAACACTCCGGAACAGTGACATAGTCTTAACATACCTTAAATAACCCTTACATAACTTAGAAATAAGTCAGGGATGGTTTGGTGTGTCGAAAACATGTCTATTCGATCGCAGGGACTATTTGTGTGAAACTGCGAAACTATGCCGATTCGTATGGTAACGAACATTCCAAACTTGATCATAAGTTAAAAATACCTTAAATACCCTTTACATAGCTTAGAAATAGGCTTTGAGGGGTTCGGTATGCGAAAATAAACTTATTTGATCAATAGGGACTAAAAGCGTCAAAAAGTGCATAAGTTTGCATTTTCGTGCATATCTTACGTTCTGAACATATCCGGACACCCAAAAATTTTTGTAATCATTAAAATATTTTATTTTAGTGATTCGTCACGTAATTTGGATCGTTTTTCGCGTCCGTTCGAGTTTTCGTCATAATTACCCGAATAACGCAACCGTACGACCAAACGAACCGACATCCGAGATGTTTTTGAGCATATTTCATGTCCCCTATCCTTTAACATCCTTGTAGAGCCTTGAAAATGGATTAACAGGGTTTAAACGCATCGAAAATGGCTTAAAAGTGTTACAGGGACCATTTCTGCCATTTTTGCAAAGTTTCTGGATCTGTGCACTGGTGGCGTCGCGCCACAGCCTAGTGGCTGTGCTGTGGCGGCACGCCACACCCTCATCTGGGCAGAAAAATCATTTTCAGCAACAGCTGGCCTATTTTCATCAACCGACTTGAAGTTCAGGGTCTTTTGTGTAATATTTGCAATACCTTGAGCTGGTTTTGGACACCCATAGCATTGTAAATCAATGGGTAACACTCTGATTGTTCAGATTGAAGCTCAAAAATCGAGGAACAATCCTAACAGTTGTGGAAAATCTATATAAACCCACTTGAGTTCATTCATTTTCCTCACAATTGATCTCAAATTTCTTCTCTAAGTTGAAGCTCTCCTTGTGAAGCTTCATACCTGAGAATTTTTTAGTTCAAATCTTCATTGCTTGGACCCTTTGTAAGTTTCTTTCATGCTCGTTAATTCTTTTCAAGCGTGAAAGTCAAACAGTGTTTGACTTTCTACTTTGACCACGATTTGGTCAACACAAAGTTCGTTTGAACTTTGCAACGTGGGCGTAATCATGATGGTTATAGTCCCGTGTGACTATACCTACTAATTACCACGTCGATTAGTCGAAGTGATGAGTCAATGTTTCGGTCAAAATACGTGTTTATACGTATTTTGCATCGAAGCTATTTTCGGGTATTAAAACACTTTGTTTTGATATCAAACATGTTTTCTAATTTAGTTAAACATGTTTTAACATGTTTAACTCGTCACTTTTAGTCTAGTGCTTGTATAGCGTCGTAAGTCAAGCGGCCTTGACAATAACTTAGACTTTCGAACGCGACCCGTTTGGTCGATCGTTAGGATCCGACCAAGCATATTATGTGACCATAGTTGTATAGGGAATAACTTTCCGAGGTTATACCTTATGGTCACTTGGTTTAATTAGTTGTATGATAGGTAGTTTATATGCCTTAGGTAAATGACCAAAATGCCCTTTTCATGCATAATTGGTAATTAAGCATATGTAACTTAACTTTTGTCACTTAAAACTAATTATGCAACATGTTTAGGCATATAATACTTGTCATAGGACTAGTTAGGCGTCTCGAACGCGCTTTTGCGCGAACGACACGTTAAAGTAGCATAAGCTACCTTAATGGGTCGTAACGGGTCATAAGCACTTAGGATAGGTTCCAATTTGGAATGTAGGCTTTGTTAAACCATATCACATGAGTTCCAATACTCATTTGGTTTACGAAACCTCATTCTATCCGATCTTCCGATTTAGGTGTCGATTTATTAACTTAGCGATTCGATTACTAGGTGCTATTTGATTTCCTTGGTTTGCCTGAGCTTTGCTAAGTTCATTAGATCGAGGATACTTTGCACTTCAAGTGAGTATATAGTTCCCCTATTTTACTGTTTTCAATTGTTTTTGGGGTGATTCATATGTGTTAAACGATTTCGATGCTTTTAACGCCGATTTCAAAAACGAATACTATGGTTTATGTTAAACAAGAATGATTTTGATAATGTGAACGAACTTGTTGGACGTATTTACATAACGAATAACATTCATTAACATTGATCAAGCCGACCAGTATTAGGTTATGGTACCATAGGATCTGACAAATCCCGTTATCGGACTGCACCCATGGTTATGTGTGGGGGTTATGTGGGTAACGATTGAACCTGTTAATTGTTAACTTACCCTTTGGTGGTTTGTTAATACGAGTGGAACGATGGACGAGTTACAAAGGTTTGAATGTATTCCACTAGACGACCAAAAGTAGTTTTCACAATTAAAACGAGAACGATTTGAACAAGAATGATTGAACGATTTTGAACGATTGAAACAAATGAACGATTTGAACGATTAAAACGATTTGAACAAGTTAAATGAATTGAACGAACGATTGGTTTTTGGTTAGTGTTTAGATAACGGGACGGGTGTAATGTAATAAAAGCATGGTAGATACGCCGCTGGTACTTCTTATATATAAGTGCTTTTATCATATTACATACCGTTACGTTATTTAGTTCACTTGGGCGAACGATTTTAAACGATATCACACAAACGATGTTTACTAAACGATATAAACCATTCGAGTTTTATTACGAGAACGATTTACAATTTGGGTTCACATAAACAAATGTTTTGAGTTAAGATTCATGGCATCAAGGTTTTATAAACTATAACCAATCTGTTTTGACTTGGTTATTTATTTTACAAAACAAATGTTTTACAAAACAAGGTTTTTATTATCGATTAACGAAGTTGTATGAGTTATTTCAACATATAAACGAGCCATGAATCTGACACTCACACAAAACCTATGTGCTCACCGGCATTTCTTTGCTGGCTTTATTTTTACATATGTTTCAGGTGGTGAATGATGATGTTGATTACAAATAGGATGCATGCTCACTTAGGACTGGACAAGGCCTTAGTGACCTAATAACAATGATAGACTATGTTTAACTTGTTGTTTTGTTTTAAGACAATATTAATGTTTAATATTTAATAAAAACGAAACTTTTTGAATCCATGGTTGTGAAACAATAATTCTGTTGCTCCACTCCCCGACGTTTCCGCCGTGGTTTCGTTGTTTTAACGCGGTCGGGGTGTGACAAAAGAGTTGGTATCAGAGCCACTGGTTATAGGGAATTAGGTTATTCGTGATGCTTTGACCTAGACTATAACTTTTCTAGGACCCTAACGCAAGTTTTCTTGCGTTTAGATTTTAAAACAATACCGTCACCTATCTTTAGGTGATAACCACAACGAGAACACAATAACAAATCCGATTTGAAAACCAATCATCTGTTCTTAGACGATTTGTTATAAGGTTTTGAACCTCCTGAATCTTCAAAATCTTGTCAAAGTTTGGGTCTAGATAATGTGAACACGTGCAATCTGGAAGGGTGGATGCCTGTATCCTGAGTTTTCTGTCTAAGGCTAGAGTGTTCGTACAAAAACACATAATCGGATCAGACACTCTTACCTGGAAACTCTTGGGGTGAGTGTCCACTTATAGGCTAAAGCATGTCTTCACGATACATTATATTGACCCATTTACTTTGATTAGTCACTGTGTATCGTTTGTTTGTTCGAGGTAACGAACGAATGATCACCTTCTTTGTGTTTTGTCGATGTTTTTAATACCTATTTTGTTTATCCAATTGTCGATCTCACTTGTTTCTCATTTTTCCTTGTTCTTTTTAGAATATGCCACCTAGACGTGATTCCGAACTGGATGCTGCAATCGCAGCCCTTGTCGCTCAGCAAATCGCAGCTGTGCTCCCGAACTTAGTAACTCAGATCAATCAAGCGAACAACAATAACAATAATGCTCAGTGTAGTTTCAAGAATCACTTAAGTTTTCTGGGTCTCAAGGAGCAACTGCGCTCCTGCAATGGTTCGAGAGTTTGGAAAGCAACTTTAGACATGTTCAATGTCCGAATGAGCGTAAAGTTGAGTTTGCGTCAAGTGTGTTCGAGAAACGCGCACTAACATGGTGGAACGGTGTGATGCGTGATAGGGGTGCCGATGTGGCGATGGCACAAACGTGGGAAGAGCTTCGAGCTCTCATGATGAAAGAGTTCTGTCCCCGTCACGAGATTCGAGCTTTGGAACGAGAATTTGACGATTTGAAACATGATGGGGGAGAACACCGTGCGTATACGGATCGTTATGAGGAGCTAAGTTTGTTGTGCCCTACTATGGTTACCCCTTTGGAGAAAGCGATTGAGAGGTATATCGATGGTCTGCCCGACACTGTACAAGATATTTTCACTGGTAGTAATCCTACCACTGTTCGTCAGGCAATTGAATTGGCTGCTACTCTGACCGAGTCTCAGGCCAGAAAAGGTAAACTGACCCGCAAGGGTGATAAGAAGCAGTCGACCGATACCGTTCAAAACAAGGGTAAAGGTAAGGGAAAGAAGAAAGGCGAGTCTTCAAGGAGGTCGAGGAAGCGCAAGGCTTCCCAGAACTTTGCAGTCACTACACAAAATGCTCAGAACCCACCGGCTCAACCTCCTACGAAGAAACAATATGCTGGTACTGCACCTCACTGTGCTCGATGCAATGGTCATCATGCTACCCAACAAGCTTGCAAACAGTGTCCCACTTGTGGTAAACTTGGGCATCTGGCCAACATTTGTCGTCTGGGCCAAAATCAAGCTGTTCAGAATCAAGCTCCAGTTCAAGGGAATGCTGCTAGATTCCCACCTGGCTCGTGTTACAACTGCGGTGAAATGGGTCATTTCCGCAACAACTGCCCAAGGTTGGTGAACGCGAATGCAAATCCGAATGTCAATGCTAACGTGAATCCCGCTCGTGGACGAGCGTACAACTTGAATGCAAACGAAGTGAGGGCTGACAACAAGGTTGTTAATGGTACGTTCCTTGTTAACCATCAACCTGCATCTATTCTTTTCGATTCTGGTGCCGATAGAAGTTTTGTTTCATTATCATTTGAGCCTTTGCTTGCGATACCTAGAACTAAACTGAGGAAACCCTTATTTGTTGAAGTTGCTACTAGTAAACCTCTTATACTCGATTCTATTATTCGTGATTGTCAATTGAACCTCGATAACCATCTTTTTCCTATTGACCTCGTGCGGATGCAACTTGGAAGTTTCGATATTATCGTAGGGATGGATTGGTTAACTAAACATCATGCAGAGGTGATTTGTTTCGACAAGATTATTCGTATTCCTTTGTCATCTGGTGAAGTTCTTGATGTACGTGGCAAGAAACTGTCTGGTGGTTTGAAACATATGTCATGTACGAAAGCCCAAAGTTGTTTACGAAAAGGATATGTTGCTTTTCTGGCACATGTCACCGAGGAGAAAGGAAAGAACAAGTGTATTCAAGATATTCCGATTGTACGAGATTATCCAGAGGGGTTTCCTGATGAACTGCCTGGTTTGCCTCCAGTTCGTCAAGTCGAATTTCATATTGATCTTGTACCCAATGCCAACCCAATTGCAAAAGCACCTTATCGTATTGCACCGTCTGAGATGCAAGAATTATCTAAACAGCTTCAAGAGTTATCTGATAAAGGATTCATCCGACCGAGTTATTCACCTTGGGGCGCTCCAGTCCTGTTTATGAAAAAGAAATACGGGTTTTTTCGAATGTGTATCGATTATCATGAGCTTAATAAGCTTACCATCAAGAATCGATATCCCCTGCCACGAATGGACGATCTCTTTGATCAGCTGCAAGGTGCTACATGTTTTTCCAAGATCGATCGGCGTTCTGGGTATCATCAGCTTCGTGTTCTCGAAGAAGATATTCCCAAAACTGCTTTCCGCATGAGATATGGACACTACAAGTTTACTGTCATGCCTTTTGGTTTGACGAATGCCCCAGCTATTTTCATGGACCTAATAAATAGGGTTTGTAAACCTCATTTAGATAAGTTCATCATTGTGTTCATTGACGACATTCTCATTTATTCGAAGTCTCGAGCTGATCACGAACAACACCTTCGTTTGACAGTGGAACTCCTGAAGAAGGAACAACTTTTTGCTAAATTCTCCAAGTGTGAATTCTGGCTTAAAGAATTTCAGTTTTTGGGTCATATTGTTAACGAGCAGGATATTCATGTGGATCCTTCCAAAATAGCTGCTATTAAGGATTGGAATACACCTACGACACCTACAGAAGTTCGTTCTTTTCTTGGTCTTGCTGGTTATTATCGTCGATTCATTTTGAACTTCTCGAAGATTGCGGTTCCTCTCACTCTTTGACTCAGAAGAATAAGCCTTTTGAGTGGGGACCTAAACAAGAGGAAGCTTTCCAAACTTTGAAACGAAAACTCTGTGATGCTCCTGTTTTGTCTTTGCCCGATGGAAACGATGATTTCATTGTCTATTGTGATGCGTCCAACTTGGCTCTTGGTTGTGTTCTCATGTAACGAGGCAAAGTTATAGCTTATGCGTCAAGACTGCTAAAAGTTCCTGAGAAGAACTATACGACTCATGATCTTGAGTTGGGTGCTGTGGTTTTTGCTCTCAAAATCTGGAGACACTATCTCTATGGCACGAAGTGTGTGATTTTCACAGACCACAAAAGTCTCCAGCACATTCTTAATCAGAAGGAGCTGAACATGAGGCAACGACGCTGGGTTGAACTGTTGAACTATTACGATTGCGAAATTCGCTACCATCCTGGTAAGGAGAATGTCGTAGCCGATGCGCTAAGCCGAAAGGAACGAGTCAAGCTTCATTCTGTTCGAACTCTATCTGATGTCCAATCACGTGTCCTTTAAGTTCAACGATCATGTGTAGCCAAAGGCTTATTGAAATATGAGCTACCACTTCAACTTGAGCTTAAACTCGAAACGAAAGATGATGGGTTACTTTATTTCAAGAATCATTTGTGGATTCCGAAACAAGACGATCTTGGCACGTTAGTGATGAACGAATCTCACAAGTCTCGATATTCTATTCATCCTGGTGCTGACAAAATGTACAAGGATCTTCGTACTCAGTTCTGGTGGCCTGGTATGAAGAAGGATATTGCTTTGTATGTATCGAAATGCCTAACTTGTCTCAAAGTCAAGGCCGAACATCAACGACCTTCTGGTTTGCTTGTACAACCAGAGATACCGGTTTGGATGTGGGAGAACATTGCTATGGATCTTATCACTAAGTTACCGCGTACATCTAGAGGTCACGATGCTATTTGGGTTGTTATCGATCGATTAACGAAGTCAGCTCACTTTATACCGATTCGCGAGGATCTATCTGCTAATAAGCTTGCCAAGATTTATGTTGGTGAGATTGTATCTCGACATGGTGTTCCTTTGGATATCATTTCTAATCGTGATGCTCGATTTTAATCTCATTTTTGGAAGACCATGCAATCTGCTTTGGGAACTCAACTAAATCTAAGCACTGCTTATCATCCCCAAACAGATGGAAAATCTGAGAGGACGATACAAACATTGGAGGATATGCTTAGAGCATGCGTGATAGACTTTGGAGGTAATTGGGATTCTCATCTGCCATTGATTGAATTCTCTTACAACAATAGTTATCATGCTAGCATTAATATGGCACCGTTCGAAGCTTTATACGGTTGAAAATGTCGTTCACTTGTTTGTTGGAACGAGATCGGTGAAGCTCAGCTTACTTGACCTGAGCTCATTCTGGAAACAACAGATAAAATCAAGAAAATTCGCGATATTCTTCAGACAGCTAGAAGTCGTCAAAAGAGTTATGCGGATATACGACGCAAGCCCTTATAATTTCAAATCGGAGACCATGTCCTACTCAAGTTGTCACCTTGGAAGGGAGAGGTGAGATTCGGAAAGAAAGGAAAACTTGCACCACGATATGTTGGACCATTTAAGATTGTTGAAAGAATCGGAAAGGTTGCCTATCGACTTGAGCTACCTCCTGAACTTGGGAATATTCACCCAACATTCCACATGTCCAATTTACGAAAGTGTTTAGCCAATACTGATCTTCACATTCCACTCGACGAAATTCAAGTTGATGAAACGATGCACTTTGTTGAGAAACTTGTGGAGATAATGGACCGTGCAGTCAAACAGTTGAAGAACAAACGAATACGATTGGTCAAGGTTCGCTGGGTGTCCAAACGTGGCCCAGAGTTTACTTGGGAACATGAGGACCAAATGAAAGCGAAATATCCACATTTGTTTTCACAAGTTTCCTCTAGTTAAAAAATTTCGGGAAGAAATTTCCTAAAGTAGGGGAGACTGTGACAATTGTGCTCTGTAAATGATGAATAATGTAAAACAATACCAATTATCAATAAAACGATGTGTTTTGGTGTTAATATATGTGTATTTGTGTTTGATAATTTTACGATTTGATTCGAGTTCGATTTCAATCTTTAAATCGCTTTATGGAAAGTTATACGCAAACTGGTGCGTAAACGCAGTCAGTTTAATGCGAAAAACACTCCAGAATAGTGACATAGGCTTAACATACCTTAAATAACCCATACATAACTTAGAAATAAGTCTTGGATTGTTTGGTGTGTCGAAAACAAGTCTATTCGATCGCAGGGACTATTTGTGTCAAACTGCGAAACTAAGCCGATTCGTATGGTAACAAACATTCTAGAACTTGATCATAAGTTAAACATACCCTAAATATCCTTTACATAGCTTATAAATAGGCTTTGAGGGGTTCGGTATGCGAAAATAAACTTATTTGATCAATAGGGACTAAAAGCGTCAAAAAGTGCATAAGTTTGCATTTTCGCGCATATCTTACGTTCTGAACATATCCGGACACCCAAAAAAAATTTTAATCATTAAAATGTTTTATTTTAGTGATTGGAATGCTAAATTTCCATTCGTCGCGTAATTTTGATCGTTTTTCGCGTCCGTTCGAGTTTTCATCGTAATTACCCGAATGACGCAACCGTATGACCAAATGAACCGACATCCGTGATGTTTTTGAGCATATTTCATGTCCCATATGCTTTAACATCCTTGTAGAGCCTTGAAAATGGGTTAACGGGGTTTAAACGCATCAAAAATGGCTTAAAAGTGTTGCAGGGACCATTTCTGCCATTTTTGCAAAGTTTCTGGATCTGTGCACTGGTGGCGTCGCGCCACAGCCAAGTGGTTGTGCTGTGGCGGCACGCCACACCCTCATCTGGGCAGAAAAATCATTTTCAGCAACAGCAGGCCTATTTTCAGCAACCGACTTGAAGTTCAGGGTCTTTTGTGTAATATTTGCAATACCTTGAGCTGGTTTTGGACACCCATAGCAATGTAAATCAATGGGTAACACTTGGATGGTTCAGATTGAAGCTCAAAAATTGAGGAACGATCCTAACGGTTGTGGAAAATCTATATAAACCCACTTGAGTTAATTCATTTTCCTCACAATTGATCTCAAATTTCTTCTCTAAATTGAAGCTCTCCTTGTGAAGCTTCATACCTGAGAATTTTTGAGTTCAAATCTTAATTGCTTGGACCCTTTGGAAGTTTCTTTCATGCTCGTTTATGCTTTTCAAGCGTGAAAGTCAAACAGTGTTTGACTTTCTTCTTTGACCACGATTTGTTCAACACAAAGTTCGTTTGAACTTTGCAACGTGAGCGTAATCACGATGGTTATAGTCCCGTGTGACTATACCTACTGATTACCACGTCGATTAGTCGAAGTGACGAATCAAAGTTTCGGTCAAAATATGTGTTTATACGTATTTTTCATCGAAGCTATCTTCGGGTATCAAAACACTTTGTTTTGATATCAAACCTGTTTTCTAACTTAGTTAAACATGTTTTAACATGTTTAACTCGTCACTTTTAGTCTAGTGCTTGTATAGGGTCGTAAGTCAAGCGGTCTTGACAATCGCTTAGACTTTCGAACCCGACCCATTTGGTCGATCATTAGGATCCAACCAAGCATATTATGTGACCATAGTTATATAGGGAATAACCTTCCGAGGTTATATCTTATGGTCACTTAGTTTAATTAGTTGTATGATAGGTAGTTTATATGCCTTAGGTAAATGACCAAAATGCCCTTTTCATGCATAATTCGTAATTAAGCATATGTAACTTAGCTTTTGTCACTTAAAACTAATTATGCGACATGTTTAGGCATATAATACTTGTCATAGGACTAGTTAGGCGTCTCGAACACGCTTTTGCGCGAACGACACGTTAAAGTAGAATAAGCTACCTTAATGGGTCGTAACAGGTCGTAAGCCCTTAGGATAGGTTCCGATTTAGAATGTAGGCTTTGTTAAACCATATCACATGAGTTCCAATACTCATTTGGTTTACGAAACCTCATTCTATCCGATCTTCCGATTTAGGTGTCGATTTATTAACTTAGCGATTCGATTACTAGGTGCTATTTGATTTCCTTGGTTTGCCTGAGCTTTGCTAAGTTCATTAGATTGAGGATACTTTGCACTTCAAGTGAGTACATAGTTCCCCTATTTTACTGTTTTCAATTGTTTTTGGGGTGATTCATATGTGTTAAACGATTTCGATGCTTTTAACGATGATTTCAAAAACGAATACTATGGTTTATATTAAACAAGAACGATTTCGATAATGTGAACGAACTTGTTGGATGTATTTACATAACGAATAACATTCATTAACATTGATCAAGCCGACCAGTATTAGGTTATGGTACCATAGGATCTGACAAATCCCGTTATCGGACTGCACCCATGGTTATGTGTGGGGGTTATATGGGTAACGACTGAACCTGTTAATTGTTAACTTACCCATTGGTGGTTTGTTAATACGAGTTGAAAGATGGACGAGTTACAAAGGTTTGAAGGTATTCCACGAGACGACCAAAAGTAGTTTTCACATTTAAAACGAGAACGATTTGAACGAGAACGATTGAACGATTTTGAACGATTGAAATGAATGAACGATTTGAATGATTAAAACGATTTGAACAAGTTAAACGAATTGAACGAACGATTGGTTTTTGGTTAGTGTTTAGATAACGGGACGGGTGTAATGTAATAAAAGCATGGTAGATACGCCGCTGGTACTTCTTATATATAAGTGCTTTTATCATATTACATACCGTTACGTTATTTAGTTCACTTGGGCGAACGATTTTAAACGATATCACACAAACGATGTTTACTAAACGATATAAACCATACGAGTTTTATTACGAGAACGATTTACGATTTGGGTTTACATAAACAAATGTTTTGAGTTAAGATTCATGGCATCAAGGTTTTATAAACTATAACCAATTTGTTTTGACTTGGTTATTTATTTTACAATACAAATGTTTTTCAAAACAAGGTTTCCATTATCGATTAACGAAGTTGTACGAGTTATTTCAACATATAAACGAGCCATGAATCTGACACTCACACAAAACCTATGTGCTCGCTGGCATTTCTTTGCTGACTTTATTTTTACATATGTTTCAGGTGGTGATTGATGATGTTGATTACGAATATGATGCATGCTCACTTAGGACTGGACAAGGCCTTAGTGACCTAATAACGATGATAGACTATGTTTAACTTGTTGTTTTGTTTTAAGACAATATAAATGTTTAATATTTAATAAAAACTAAACTTTTTGAATCCATGGTTGTGAAACAATAATTCTGTTGTTCCACTCCCCAACGTTTCTGCCGCAGTTTCGTTGTTTTAACGCGGTCGGGGTGTGACATAAGGAACTTGACCAAAGGGGTCATCCAACTCTGCCCTTCCTTAGTAATCACATCTTGGGCCTCGAGTTCTTGAATGGACGATGTCTTCAGCACTTCAACCAACACCTTTTTAGTAAGATGGGCAAAGGTGAGTGATGCAAGCTTGCTTAATGGATCAGCTTTCTTATTTTGTGATCTTGGGAGTTGTTTGATGGTGCATGATTCAAATGTGCCCATGAGTTCCTTTGCCTTTTTACGATACTTCTTCATGTTGGGTTCTTTAGCTATGTAGTTGTCGTTTACTTGACTTGAAACAAGTAAAGAGTCCGTGAAGACTTGCAGCTTTTTGACATCCATCTTTTTGGCTAGCTTGAGTCCTGCAATCAGTGATTCATATTTGGCTTCATTGTTGGTAGTCTGAAATTCAAGCCGGAGAGCATATGTGAATTCCAATTCATTAGGATTGACCAGGACTAGCCCTGCCCCTGGCCCTTCAGTGCTGGAAGCCCTAGCGGTAAAAAGCTTCCAGGTATCTAGGTTGGAAGGTTCAGTGGAGGTTGTGTTAACTTCTGTTATTGTTTCCTTTGTAATTTCCAAAATGAAATCAGCTAAAATTTAGGCCTTCACAGCTTTCCTTGGAACGTAGGTGATGTTGTGTTCACATAGTTCCACTGCCCATTTGGCTAGACGTCCGGAGGTTTCATGTTTTTCAACCACCTTTTTGATTGGTTGGTCAGTGACCACTTGTATAGGGTATGCTTGAAAATACCTTCGAAGCCTTCTGGGCTGTTTTCACCAATGCAAGAGGAAGTTTTTTCCAACGGGGGATACGTAGTCTCTGCCAACTTTAAAGTTTTACTAAAGAAGTAAACAGGTACCTGAGACTTGTTTCTTTCGATGGTCAGAACTGTACTGATTGCTTCCTCCACAACTGAGAGGTAGACAGAGATTAGTTCCCCAGTCTCAGGAGCGGCGATTTCTGATAATGAAGCTAGGTGTTGCTTTATCTGGTTAAAGGCTTTTTCAGCTTCCTCGGTCCATCGGAAGTCCTTTTTGTTTGTGCACCCTTCAAGGGTTTTGAAAAAAGGAAGGGACTTCTCAGCCAGTTTGGACGTGAAACGCTTCAAGGTTGCTAGCTTACCATTCAAGCTTTCAACCTCCTTCTTGCTCTGTGGGGATCTTGTATCAAGGATGGATTTATGTGACAAATCGTATTTCAAACCTTTCGATGTACTTTGATGTAACTTGTTTGAACAATATGTAATTACGTGATACGTGGTTTTAATGGAATGTTTGTTATGTTATATGATTATGTGTGTAATGTATGTATATAATGTAGTCGCACAACACTAGCCCAATCGTACATGCTCATTCGGGCCACACTCTTTGTACTCGAAACCCAAGGGCAGCCCAAGAAGGGTTCGACCCACTCCCTTAGTTCGTATAACACCTAGGGTGTTAGTATAAATCCTACACTTCACCAAAACACACAAAGTTTAGCAAACACTAAATCTTTCTCCCTCTCTCTCTCTTGAACTCGATGGCAACATCCTCTCTTCCTCAAAGCTTTCTTGATTCGGATCATCCTTGTTCTACCTTCTAACCGGTTAGTGTTTCATGATTATTGTTTTGTTGGATGATAATGTGATTTATATATTCCTACATAATGATTTACGAATGATATATGATTGATTATGATATAAATTGATGAGGTTAGTGTTCATGTAAATCGGCTCACATGTGTAATATGTTAGTTCAATATAGGGTTCGATAATCATGTGATGATAATAATGATCTAGAATCGAATGAATGTAATCGGCTTTATGTGTTTGGATTCGGATGGATTATGAGATTTGGCTTGAGTTATTGAATGATGAATTAAGGATCTTGATGTTAATCATGCTATTTGATTCTATGTGATGATGATGAGTTGTTATATAATTAATTAGGGTTCATAAGAATTAATTAGTAAATGTTTAGTTTGATCGATGATTTGCATGATTGGAAACTGTTTAATTGTTTTGATCGATGGATGCAAGTTAGGAAACTGTTAGAATTGATTTGCAAATAAATGGTGTAACTGATTTCCATGTTTTATGGAAATCTAATACCGATCGCACAAGCCGGTCGCACAATACAGTCACACAAGACGGGGTGCAACCGTTTAAGCACAACGTACAACTTAGAAATTGCATGATCGCACAAGACATGTGGATCGCACAAGGCAGTGCCGATCGCACAAGTCTTGGGCCACACACAACTGTTTGAACCTTATTATGTTGTTGGGCCTTAAAGCACAAAACTCTGTCGCACAAGTAGGTTCCAGTCGCACAAGCCATTAGTAATCGTACAAGTAAATTCGGGTCGCACAAGATTAAATGGACCGCACAAGTGATTATCTGTTTAATTGTTTGGGTCGTATGAGTAATGGGTTGCATGTTTTGGGCCGGGTTTGCATTGGATCGCACAACCCGTTGTGAGTCACACAAGTTGTGCTGGACGCACAACAGGTTGGGCCAAAGGTTTTATGGGATTCAAATATTGAATCACACAAGATGATTGGGCCGTTAAACTTGTGCGTGCCCAATCATCTGAGTCGCACAAGTTTGGATATGATGTGTACTTGACTGTTAACGTGTTGAAATTTGATCTTAAGTGTTTGCCATGATCATTACGTGTTAGTAACCTGTTAGCTTATGTGTAAACTGATGTGCACTACTTGAACCTAGACCTGACTTGTATGGTAACCATGTTAGGACGTGGTTAACCTCAACCAGCTCGATTGACCTTTCGTGTATCTGCCGAGCTAACCTAAGGTGAGTTCACACTTTCTACAAGGCATGGGATTCCCGATGGTTTGGGAATGGGTTAAGAAACTAAAACGGAACCTCCATATTCTCCTTGGGTAGAATATGTACCTCCATCCTCCATAGGAAGGATGACAACATTTAACCTGCGTATTCTCCTTGGGTAGATTACGTACCTCTATCCTCCATAGGAAGGATGACAACATAAAACTTACTAGACAAAACTCTATCATGTAGTCCCTCATTTTTATATCGACTTAATCGCCAGGCCAAAGGCAAATGGGTCATTAGTTAAATAGCGCTATTAGGTTTGACAAGTCTCACACCGTGCCGCAGAGGACGGGAGTGGACTAATGGATCTGGGCACTTAGTCAATGATGATAGACATTGACGCAGGGCACATAAACATGTCTTCAGTTAGTGGTCGATATGGTAAAGGATATGGTGCAATAGATTTTGAAAGCTCAAAAAGCACAATCCACTGATGTTCCACCTCAAGCACCTGCTCCACCACAAGCAATTGCTGCAAATGAGCTCTGGAATCTCTTCCAACCGATGCTTGAAAAACAGAAACAAATGGCTGATCAGCAGCATGCTATACATGTACAAATGCTGATAAACATGGTGGAATCAAGGTTCAAGGATACCCAAGCAGATATCAAGGCTATAAAGGCCAGCATACAAAAGACTGCCCATGGTGAAAAAGTTCCCTCCACTATCCTTTTCATGGATAACCCCTTTCCAGATAATGCCAAAAAGGGGGAGAAAATCAAGTTGAGGAAGAAAGGAATAGAAGATGGGTTGTACATTGAACCAGAACAAGCAAAACAGCCATCCAAACCACCTCAAACCACAAAATCTCAAACTTCCATCCAAACAACTGATACAGCAGTAGTTACAAAAACTACTAGCCAAACAGCTGCCATCTCTTCAACACACACCACTCCATCACACACCACCAAAACCACTGTCCTCACATCATCATCATTACCTCCTGCCATAAAGCAGAAGACAGCAGATGTTACAACATCTGCTGTAATGACAACAGTGATTGAGACACCAGTTGTTTCAACCACTGTCAGTCAATCACAATCACAAACCACTGCCACTCATATCATCACCACTGATCCACCCAAAACATCATCTACCTCTCCTACAATAAAAAGGAGAAGGATCTTCATACCCTATGACTCACCATCATCATCACCACCATCAAAAACTACCTCACCATCTTCAACCCCTGCTCAAAAGCAGAAGACATCTGCTGACATATCGGCAGTTGTAATGACAACAGCGGTTGAAACACCAGTTGTTTCAACCTCTGTGAGTCAGCCATCCACCACTGCTTTCTCCAGTCCTACATCACAACCTCCAAAGCTTCACAAAAGAAAAAGAGAAACAACTCAGGCTACTGATGAAAAGTATGACCATGTTGCTGCTAAATATCCACTGGAATTAGAAGCTGTGAAAAATGAGATAAAACAATTTTACACTGAGGATGATCCTTCAAAAAGGAAATTTCCTTCTCTCATAGGCTTCATAATTCCAGAAAACATGGATGAATATTTCGAAATGAAAGCAAGACAAGCAAGGATAAGAGCCAAAGTTGAATGCAAGGATCAAGGTGATGAAGCCATTTTGGAAAGAAGGGAATTCCTGCTCAACAAAGTCAAGCAAATAGAAGAATATGCAAGTGATCTGAACAAAGAAATGTCAAGCCTATCTCCTGAAGCAGATCAACGAAATGAATTGAGAAAAGAATACCTTGCATACATAATGAAAGAAAAGTTCTATCCTGCTGAAGAAACAGAATTCAAAGAATGGCCAATAGTTGCATTAAAGCATGAGGCTAAAAGAATTGAAAAGGTCAAAAATGATCCAAGAAAGAAGAAGACAGCTCCAAATTGGAACAAATACAGGAAGCTCATAGCTGATCTTACTTCTAAATATAAAAGAAAGAAGCAGGAGCTGGTGGATGCAAGGGTGGATTCTGCAAATGCCATAGCAAAATGGACTAAGCAGCAAACAGATGAAGCTTATGAAAGGCTTAAGAAAAGGAGGGACACTCCTGAAAAGTCTGACTACAAAAAGCTAAAGGAGCAGATCAAGACTCTTGAAACACAGATCAATGCAGCAGAAACCTCTGTCACAATGTTGAGAAAAGAAAAGAGGGAACAACTGACTGTTGGAGAAGAAAAAGAAACTGATCACTTTGAAGAAGCCATCAAGAAAATGGCTTTAGATAAAGAAAAATTAGCAAAGCTACAAGATCTTGCCAAAAAGGTCTTGAGCCAATCATCATCAACAGATATCACAGACAGTGAGCTTGATCAACAACAGAGACAAGAGCTGATTGACAAAGAAGTTGCAGAAGATATAGCTGCAACAAATGAAGTCAAAGAAGAAGCTTTTAAAAGAATGTCTGCAAGTTTTCACAAGGCCAACATCTCCTAACTCATCTTCAAATAAATCTCTCCCAAGAAACCCATTTGGTTTAAAAATACTAAAGTGGCTCTCTGATCAAAAGACCCATGTATTGACTCTGATCAGAACCAATGGAGAAGTGAAGCATATATCAAGGAATCAAGCACTAGGCCTGGGTGTTGAAGATCTACAAGATCTCCTTGAGCTTACACTGTGCAGGGATGAGGATGATTTAAGTTCCAAGGAATTTGAAGAAGAATTCAAAAGACAAGCTAAGGAACTTCTGATGAGGAATAAAGATCCAGAATAATGAAGGGTTTTGGCATTATCTGTTCCAGGGGGAGATTGTTGGGATTGAACCCTACCAGAGGAACAGATAATGAAACCCAAAACCGGATCATAACAGTGGATTCACAATAAGCAGCAGTTTACACTAAGTCTTCTCCCTTGACAGTGATTATAACATCTGATGGCCTTATATCCACTGTCCGGATACAACTGCTGTTGTTTTGCATAACCACTGATGAAGCCTAGAAGACTGCTGGAAACTAAGCACTGCTGGTACAAACTGCTGATGACAAAGCACTGCCCAATCAAGGACTGATTAACCTTGAGGAAAGCACTGATGAATAGAAAGAGCTGTAGTTTAGTATATCATCTGTTTATGTATAGTCAGTGGTTAGGTTTAGCAGTGTTTGTATGAGAACAGTAGATACAGGTTGTTAGGCTGTTAGACGTCACTTTCATGGTGACGTCAGCTGAGATGCCTCAGCGGTTTGGTTTGTCTATAAATGGAACAGTACCCTGTACTGTTACATTTGATTCGTTTTGAGAGAGTTCTTCTCCTCAATTCAATCCTTTCATCTTGTACAACCAACCGCTGAAGTATCAGGCTGAGGGGGAGCTTAGTTTGTAAGCATGCTTGTAATCTTTTGAATTACTTTTTAATCTTTTGACTGATGAAAAGCATTTGTTTATCTAAACTATTTTCTTCCTTAATTGTGTTTATAAAGTTTGTATTCATTTCCGCTGCACTTTACATTGTTTCATACTCACTTAATGTTCAAATCATACAAACAAACACAATCATGAGAGCCTCAGGTCCTAACACTGAGGCACTCACAGCAGTCCAGCAGGAGGTATAACCTGCCATTTCGACCTATCCTAGGATGTTTAGATCCTACTCTCGCGAACCAACTCTCGTGCTTAACCTTGTCTTTTCTTACTCGCGCGACAGGTCAGCATGTTCAGCCTCCTGTGTGTACGTTCAAGACCTTTATGGACTGTCGTCCTAGTACCTTCAGTGGTACAGAAGGAGCTGTAGGTCTCCTCCAATGGTTCAAGAAGCTCGAGTCTGTCTTTGAAATGTGTGAATGCCCTGTTGCTAGTAGGGTGAAGTTTGCTACGGGAACTCTTGAAGGTGTTACGCTCACTTGGTGGAATGCACAGGTTCAAATTCTAGGGTTGGCAGCTGCTAATGCCACCCCATGGAACGACTTTAAGGATCTGATTAAGGAAGAGTATTGTCATCGTAATGACATTCATAAGCTAGAAGTGGAGTTCTACAACTTGAAGATGACGGGGTCTGATATCGAGGCGTATACTAAGAGATCAAAAGAACTGGCTGCTTTGTGTCCTACTATGGTGGACCCTCCCTGCAAACGTATCGAGCTTTACCTCAAGGGTTTAGTGCCAGAGATCCAGAGTATGGTGACATCAGCTAACCTTCTCACGATTCAGCAAGTCATACGACTATCCCACCGTCTTACTGATCAGGCAGTTAAGCAGAACAGGCTGCCAAAGCGTATTAGTGCTACCACTACTTCTGATGCTCCTAGCGACAACAAGCGCAAGTGGGATGGAAATTCAAGCAAGGGCTCAGCTTCTAGTCAGTCCCAGTCTCAGCAGCGAAAGACTGATGACTACAAGAGCCCTGGTCAACAAGGAGGGTACAAGGGAAATCAACCTAAGTGCAACCGTTATAACTTGCACCACAGCGGGCCGTGTACCAAGGGTTGCTGTCATAGATGCAACAAACCTGGTCACGCAGCAAAGGATTGCAGGAGCCCATATCCTGCGAATCAGAATCGTCAGCAGCAGCAACAAGCTCCACAGAACCAGCAGCAGCAACAGCAGGGTATTAATAAAGGGTGTTTTCAGTGTGGAGCTGAATGTCACTTCAAGAGGAACTGTCCACAGCTGAATCAGAACAACAACAACAACAACAACCAGGGAAATGGGAACAACAATGGGGGTAACAATGAAGGCAATGGCGCCAGGGGACGTGCATTCATGATTGGTCAGGGTGATGCTAGGAACGATCCCAACGTTGTGACGGGTAAGTTCCTACTGGATGATTTCTTTGTTTCTGTTTTATTCGATTCGGATGCCGATACTAGTTATGTGTCCTTAAGGGTTAGTCAGATGCTTAAGCGAACCCCAATTCCCTTAAACACCAAGCATGTTGTAGAACTAGCAAGCGATAAAAGTCTTGAGGCCACACATATAGTTAAGGGTTGTAATCTCATTTTAGCTGGTCAGACCATCTCTATCGACCTTATCCCCATCGTTCTTGGTAGCTTCGACATCATCATTGGGATGGATTGGTTATCCCAACATCGAGCAGAGATCCTTTGTAAGGAGAAAATCGTCCGCATTCCTCATTCGGGTGAGGAACCTCTCGTCATTCGTGGTGACAAGAGTGGTGCTGTTGTAGGCATCAACTCTTTCCTTAAGGCCCAGAAGTGTTTGCGAAAGGGCTACACTGTTATTCTAGCTCTCCTTACTGACAACGCAACGAAGGAAAAGAAGATAGAAGATATTCCGATTGTACGCGACTTTCCTGAGGAATTACCTAGTCTTCCGCCTCATCGTCAAGTCGAGTTTCAAATCGAGCTAGCTCCTGGAGCAGCACCTGTAGCTCGTGCACCTTATCGCTTAGCCCTATCAGAACTAGAAGAACTATCTACGCAATTACAAGAGCTCTTGGATAAGGGTTTCATTCGTCCTAGCTCTTCGCCCTGGGGAGCACCAGATTTGTTGGTGAAGAAGAAAGACGGTACCTTTCGAATGTGCATTGACTATTTTGAACTCAACAAGGTGACCGTGAAGAATCGTTATCCTCTTCCGCGTATCGATGACTTGTTCGACCAGTTGCAAGGGTCGAGCTTCTACTCTAAGATTGATCTGAGATCGGGCTATCATCAGCTGAGAGTCCGAGACGAGGACATCTCCAAGACAGCGTTCATGACTCGTTACGGCCACTACGAGTTTCTGGTTATGTCTTTTGGGTTGACAAACGCACCTCCGGTCTTCATGGATCTCATGAACCGAGTGTGCAAACCTTACTTGGATAAGTTTGTTATTGTTTTCATCGACGACATCCTGATTTATTCCAAGAGTCAGGAGGAACCCGAGCGTTATCCGAGACTCATTTTGGAACTTCTTCGAACAGAACAGCTTTATGCTAAGTTCTCGAAATGTGACTTCTGGCTTCGTGAAGTCCATTTTCTAGGCCACGTGGTTAATCAGGATGGGATTCATGTTGATCCATCCAAGGTTGACTCATTTAGGAATTGGCCTGCACCTCGTACTCCAACTGAAATCCGTCAATTCTTGGGTTTGGCGGGTTACTACAAAAGGTTTATCAAGGATTTCTCAAAGATTGCGCAGCCTCTTACCGTTCTTACTCAGAAGGGTGTCACCTACCGTTGGGGTGATGCTCAGGAATCCGCATTTCAACAACTGAAATTCAAGCTTTGTAGCGCACCTTTTCACTCATTTCCTGAGGGCACAGACGACTTTGTGGTTTATTGTGACGCGTCAATCCAGGGATTTGGTTGTGTGTTGATGCAACGTGAGAAAGTCATTGCTTACGCATCACGACAACTAAACGTTCACGAAAAGAACTATACTACTCTCGACTTGGAGTTGGGAGTAGTGGTGTTTGCTCTTAAGATATGGAGACATTACTTGTACGGTAACAAGTGCACCATTTACACCGATCACAAGAGTCTCCAGCATGTCTTCGATCAGAAGGAGTTGAACATGCGACAGCGGCGATGGGTCGAACTTCTTAACGACTATGAATGCGCAATCAGATACCATCCAGGCAAAGCCAATGTGGTGGCTGACGCCCTCAGTCGAAAAGAAACCAAACCTAAGCGTGTACGTGTGTTACAGCTTACCATTCACTCTAGTCTTCCTGCCTAAATTCGTGATGCTCAGGTTGAAGCATTGAAAGAAGAGAACTTCAGGGCTGAGTCCCTGCGAGGATTGGAGAAACGGTTAGAACTAAAGGAAGACGATGCTTGCTATTTAGCGGGGTGCCTCTGGGTTCCATCCTATGGTAATCTACGTGAGCTTGTGATGGATGAAGCTCACAAGTCTCGTTACTCGGTACATCCTGGTTCGGATAAGATGTACCACGATCTCAAAACTACGTACTGGTGGCCCCACATGAAAGCTAACATAGCGACCTATGTTAGTAAATGTTTGACTTCTGTAAGAGTCAAGGTCGAATACCAGAAGCCATCAGGCCTACTTCAACAACCAGAGATCCCAACATGGAAGTGGGAGCAAATTTCCATGGACTTTGTTACTGGCTTACCTAGATCTCAACGAGGAAATGATACCATCTGGGTGATAGTGGATCGACTAACCAAGTCTGCACACTTCCTGGCTATCAAAGAAACGGATAGGTTCTCTACTCTAGCAGACATCTACCTGAAGGAAGTAGTCTCGAGGCATGGGGTGCCAACCTCCATCATTTCGGACCGTGATCCAAATTTTACCTCTGATTTGTGGCAGGCAATGCACAAATCCTTTGGCTCACGTCTAGACATGAGCACAGCATATCATCCTCAGACGGATGGGCAGTCTGAACGCATTATCCAAACTCTTGAAGACATGCTTCGAGCATGTGTAATCGACTTTGGTAACGGCTGGGAAAGACACCTACCTTTGGAAGAATTTTCGTATAACAACAGTTACCACACCAGCATCCAAGCTGCTCCGTTTGAGGCATTGTATGGACGAAAATGCTGATCACCTTTATGCTGGGCAGAAGTTGGTGACAGCCAAATCACTGGCCAAGAACTCATCGTCGACACGACCGAAAAGATTGCCCAAATACGATAACGAATGGCGGCAGCTCGTGACCGTCAGAAAAGCTATGCTGATAAGCGCAGGAAATCACTCAAGTTCCAGGTTGGGGATCGAGTGCTACTTAAAGTTTCACCTTGGAAAGGTGTGATTCGTTTTGGTAAACGAGGCAAGTTGAATCCATGTTATGTTGCACCTTTTGAAGTCACTGAGATATTCGGCAAAGTGGCCTATAGACTGAATCTACCTGAAGAACTCAGTGGAGTTCATAACGTATTCCATGTGTCGAATCTGAAGAAGTGTCAGTTAGATGAGACCCTCATAGTTCATCTCAAGGAGCTCACTATCGACGATCAGCTCGTCGAGGAACCAGTATAAATTACGGACCGAGATGTTAAGGTTCTCAAACGTTCCAAAATACCCATCGTTCGAGTTCGTTGGAACTCCCGTCGTGGCCTAGAGTTTACCTGGGAACGAGAAGACCAAATGAAAGACAAGTATCCCCAATTGTTCGAGAAAAGCGAAACCACTACTAAGGCTGAAGCTACTATGGAATTTCGGGACGAAATTCCAAACCAACGGGGGAAGGATGTGACACCCCAGGAAAACCAGGAAACCACACAACCTAACTAGCTTCCTCAGTAACTACGTGCTAAATTTCGGGATGAAATTTCTTTCAACTTGGGGATGATGTGACAATTTGTATTTCAAACCTTTCGTTGTACTTTGATGTAACTTGTTTGAACAATATGTGATTACGTGATACGTGGTTTTAATGGAATGTTTGTTACGTTATATGATTATGTGTGTAATGTATGTATATAATGTAGTCGCACCACACTAGCCCAATCGTACAAGCTCATTCGGGCCACACTCTTTGTACTCAAAACCCAAGGGCAGCCCATGAAGGGTTCAGCCCACTCCCTTCGTTCGTATAACACCTAGGGTGTTAGTATAAATCCTACACTTCACCAAAACACACAAAGTTTAGCAAACCCTAAATCTCTCTCCCTCTCTCTCTTAAACTCGACGGAAACATCCTCTCTTCCTTGAAGCTTTCTTGATTCGGATCAACCTTGTTCTACCTTCTAACCGGTTAGTGTTTCATGATTATTGTTTTGTTGGATGATACTGTGATTTATATATTCCTACATAATGATTTACGAATGATATATGATTGATTATGATATAAATTGATGAGGTTAGTGTTCATGTAAATCGGCTCACATGTGTAATATGTTAGTTCAATATAGGGTTCAATAATCATGTGATGATAATAATGATCTTGAAGCGAATGAATGTAATCGGCTTTATGTGTTTGGATTTGGATGGATTATGAGATTTGGCTTGAGTTATTGAATGATGAATTAAGGATCTTGATGTTAATCATGCTATTTGATTCTATGTGATGATGATGAGTTGTTATATGATTAATTAGGGTTCATAAGAATTAATTAGTAAATGTTTAGTTTGATCGATGATTTGAATGATTGGAAACTGTTTAATTGTTTTGATTGATGGATGCAAGTTAGGAAACTGTTAGAATTGATTTGCAAATAAATGGTGTAACTGATTTCCATATTTTATGGAAATCTAATACCGATCGCACAAGCCGGTCGCACAATACAGTCGCACAAGACAGGGAGCAACCGTTTAAGCACAGCGTACAACTTAGAAATTGCATGATCACACAAGACATGTGGATCGCACAAGGCAGTGCCGATCGCACAAGTCTTGGGCCACACACAACTGTTTGAACCTTATTATGTTGTTGGGACTTAAAGCCCAAAACTCAGTCGCACAAGTAGGTTCCAGTCGCACAAGCCATTAGTAATCGTACAATTTAATTCGGGTCGCACAAGATTAAATGGACCACACAAGTGATTATCTGTTTAATTGTTTGGGCCGTATGAGTAATGGGTTGCATGTTTTGGGCCGGGTTTGCATTGGATCGCACAACCCGTCGTGAGTCGCACAAGTTGTGCTGGACGCACAACAGGTTGGGCCAAAGGTTTAATGGGCTTCAAATATTGAATCGCACAAGATGATTGGGCCGTTAAACTTGTGCGTGCCCAATCATCTGAGTCGCACAAGTTTGGATATGATGTGTACTTGACTGTTAACGTGTTGAAATTTGATCTTAAGTGTTTGCCATGATCATTACGTGTTAGTAACCTGTTAGCTTATGTGTAAACTGATGTGCACTACTTGAACCTAGACCTGACTTGTATGGTAACCATGTTAGGACGTGGTTAACCTCAACCAGCTCGATTGACCTTTCGTGTATCTGCCGAGCTAACCTAAGGTGAGTTCACACTTTCTACAAGGCATGGGATTCCCGATGGTTTGGGAATGGGTTAAGAAACTAAAACGGAACCTGCATATTCTCCTTGGGTAGAATATGTACCTCCATCCTCCATAGGAAGGATGACAACATTTAACCTGCGTATTCTCCTTAGGTAGATTACGTACCTCCATCCTCCATAGGAAGGATGACAACATTAAACTTACTAGACAAAACTCTATCATGAAGTCCCTCATTTTTATATCGACTTAATCGCCAGGCCAAAGGTGAACGGGTCATTAGTTAAATAGCGCTATTAGGTTTGACAAGCCTCACACCGTGTCGCAGAGGACGGGAGTGGACTAATGGATCTAGGAACTTAGTCAATGATGATAGACATTGACGCAGGGCACATAAACATGTCTTCAGTCAGTGGTCGATATGGTAACGGGTCTAGTGGTTAACATGGGGTAGCCCCCACTGGTTATGGTTTGGGAAACAAGGAATTGGTTAACAAAAGGTTTTCAAATGAACTTATGGTTTTGGAACAACTCTAAAATGGATAACCAACTATGAACTCGCTCAACTTTGTTGTTGATTCGTTGCTACATGCATTGCAGGTCGTTAGGTGCTTAGATGGAGCTTGCACAGGTGGAAGAGGTCGTTGTGGGACATGGACTGTTGAGTTCCATGTTAAACATTTGAACTTTTAAACTTATATTTTGGTTTTAAACTTTATGCTTCCGCTGATAACTTGAACTTGGTTGATTTCTTTTGGACACTAATTATATTGTGGTTGGTTTTTTATTTACTTTAAAGAATTGTTCAATATGATTGGTGGCATGATCATGGTCATGTCACGCCTCCTGCGGTGATACTCCGCTTGTGGATTTTGGGGGTGTGACACTTTAACCTTGTTAGGGTTGGCCTTTATGCTTTGTTTGCCCACGATATGCCCCAAGAACTTGCCTTCTTCAAAACCAAATGAGCATTTCTCATGATTGAGCTTTATGTTGATCCTTCTGAGATTCCGAAACGCTTCATGTATATCATCGAGCATTTGCCTATTTTTTCAGCAAATGCTTTATCTACCAAGCGTTGGTAGGTTGCCCCTGCATTCTTTAAGCCAAAAGACATTTTTTGGTAACAAAAAATGCCCTTGTCGGTATGGAAGGTTGTCTTTTCATCATCATCTTTCTTCATTTGGATTTGGTGATAGCGTTTATAAGCATCAAGAAAACATTTGAAGGGGAAGCCTGTGAGCGAATCGACTTTTAGATCAATTTCGGGCAAAGGGTAACAATCCTTTGGACAAGCTTTGTTCAAGTCTTTGAATTCGATGCACATTCTCCAGGATCCATCAGGCTTTTTGACCATCACGGGATTGACTATCCAAGAGTGATATTTAACCTCTAGGAGAATGCCAGCTTGTACCAACCCTTCAACCTCATTGCATGCTTCCAGGCTTCTATCTGGGGCTTAACTTCTTTTCTGCTGAACAATAGGTTTCACGTTAGGTGGGATCTTGAGCTCATGTTCGGCGATATCTCGAGGGATACCGGTCATGTCCTCGGGACACCATGCAAAGATGTCCATGTTGTGTATCAGCAGCTTCTTGAGATACGAGAGAGTGTCTTCGGTGAGGTTGGTGTTTACCCTTATCCTTTGTTGTGGATACTTAGGGTTAGTGATCCAACCTTGCTCTTCCTCTTAGTTTTTTGTTGAGCTCTACCCTTCAAGTTGAAGGGTTGCAATTCCTCTTTCGGTGGGGAACTTGACTACACCTTGACCAACTGAAACAGCCATACCAAAATCACTTTGCCAGGCCTTCCTGTGATAACATCATAGTTGGATGGCATGTTGATCACCACAAAGGTGAGTGGTTTGGCCCTTTCCATTTTTCCTTCTCTGAAACAAACATCAAGTGTGATTTGGCCCAAAGGCTTGATGGGGATGTCAACAATACATTTAATTGAGGACTCGGCTGGTTGAAGCCTTGAACATTCATCGTTGCTGAGCCGGTTGAAGCACTTCTTGAACATTATATCAGTTGCTGCCCCCGTATCAATGTAAGGTTTGCTTGTTTTGATGGTTCCCACAATGGCTTCCACCACCAAAGGGTTCGAGAGAAGACCCTTTTCTGGTGGTGGGAAACATATACATTGAAGCTACCAAGCCTCCAAGAGTTGCCGTTTATGGGAGGTTTCTCCATCAAGGTTCACTATGTTTACCTCTTTACTTTTTCCATCAACCATTTTGTCTTTTACCCCTTTGACCATGTGGGCAAGCTCTTCAGACTTAACAGCTTTCTGAATTCTTTTCTTGAGTTGAAAACAGTCATTGGTGTGATGGCCTTTTTCTTCATGAAATTCACAAAATCGAGTGGAGTTTTCATTCCTTTTGCTCTTGGGCAAAGGTCTGGGTTGTCGGAAGCTGTGTTTTACCTCTTCAGTGGCAAGGATTTATTGTGGGGTTTTGGTTAAGGCCGTGAAGTTCACAGTCGTTTCCCTGCTAGAAGGGTTCCTACCTTCAGACCTTCATGGATCTGAGTTCCTGGAACGTTTTTCATAAGAGCCATAGTTGCTTTTCTTCTATTGGGGTTGTTACTTCTCCAGCTAGGACCCCTTTTTCTTTGTTCCTTGATATCATCAGCTTCCTCCCCCGGGATGTGAGCTTCAGCCCTTTCAAGGGCTTCTTCAAGGGTTTTGGGCAGGCACTTGTTAAAGTTCCTGGTGAGCTACTTGGAGGTGATTGCATTCATGAAGCCTGCAACCCTCATCTTCTCGTCAGCACCCACGTATGTTAACCCTTCTTTCTTGTACCTTTAGATGAAATCTCTAAGACTTTAATCATCCCATTGCTTGATTTGGAAGATCATGGTTGCATCTTTAACGTACCTCCTTTGCTGCGAAAAGTTAGCCAAGAAGCCTTTGCTTAAATAATCGAAGGTTCGAATGCTTTTGTCTGGTAAGTCATTGAACCAGATCCGGGCAGACCCTACAAGGGTTTGCATGAACATAAGGTAGCACTCGGCGTTGGACCATTTCTCAATTCTAGCAGCCCCGATAAAGATTTGGAGGTGGTCTTCGGGATCTTCCGTCCCATCATATGTTCTTATGTGAGATGGCATCTTAATCCGGCTTTGGAAATCATAGTCGGCAATGTGTTGAGAAAAACATGACAAATTACTTGGCTTGTATGGTTTGGAAAGATCTTCTTCTGCTCTTGAGGCCGGATTGGTGTTTGCATTCCCTTGAGTGGCTAGTACTTGTTTATGAAATGTTGCCATGGGAAGTTTGCCATCATCTGAGCCATCATCTATGGCATAAGGTTGAAGCCTTGAAGGCTTTCAGGTGCAGCCATGTAGTTCATCCCCATAGGGGTACTCATGGCAGCATTTCGTGCCAAAGGAAGAACGGATAAGGCTTGCTACCATGTAGTAGACACAGGAGGTGGAAGGCTTGAAACTGGTGACTATAGCAACTGATCCAAGGTTAACTCGTGTTCCAATGGTGCATCCGTTGCCACCGGCTGGGAGGAGAATAAAGGAAATGTGGTTGGATCTGGTCTTGCAACTGCATACGGACTTAGATTCAGAGGAGGGTGACTGGGACCAGCTTCGTTTCTTGACACGGTAGGTTGTGAGCTTATAAAAGGAGGCAGAGGTGGCCCTGGGGACAATGAGGGCTCGGGTTCGTCATAATCCAGCCTGATTCTTACTCCTTTATCCCTTTCTCTGCTCACCTACTGGTTAAGCAGGGACCTCAACTGTAGAAAGTTGCTTGCCACCCCATCAGGTGTTAAATCGATGCGTGTTGGTGTGCCTGCTACACCGATATGAGGGGATGGAACCCCTGAACGAGATGGGGTTAGTGTCTGAAAGGAAGAAAACTCAGGATATGTGGCCCCTGCAGAGGTGTTACCCGGAGTTGAGAACGAGGTGGGCATAGCCGGTGGAGTTTGGCTAGTACTAGGTGTAGAAGTACGTGTTACTTGGTTCACCTCACCCAGAGATTCGCCTTCAGACATGATGATTTTAACGAAGTTGGAGCTACACTGCTGGTCTTCAAAGATGAACTTAGTAGTGTAGCCCCATGGTGGGCTCTAACTTGTTGCTACAACAAATATGAGACCAAGAATGGTAGAGGGACTGGTTAGGCAAAAGACTTCACGAGTCTCGTTTTGCCTAACGCATGTCGAGGGTCCCCCTACGTATGCAATACGTGGGGTCGGATCACTCTTTTATCAATTGCTTAAAATTCAAGGTTGAGAACAACTCAACCCAGATCCGATGCATGCAATGTGATTGTGTTATTGAATGTGAATAATAGAATATGCAATGTGCAGATTCTAGAGAGAGAGTGAGATTTCGGAATGTTTGGCTAAGTGACCGAAGATGGTCATTTATAGGGAAAGAGGAAGCCAAGAGTAGAAACATTTGACTAGTGATCCGGTGATGCAGTGAGGGGGTTGCCCGTTTTGGTAGGTCGAAGGCTTCGGACCTGCGGGTAAAAGACCGTCTCTTCTCACGTGCCCTTTTTGCGGCTGAGTGAGAGAAGTCACACGTAAAGTGTGATGGGACATGACACTGTGCAATGCTTTTTGCTCTTCACTACAGTTGGTGGCTTACTTGAACCCTTTAACCCTTTAAGCTATTCTACACTTATAATTAGTTTATTAAACTTAAGCTAGTCACGCCATCAATAACTTTACTGAAATTATATGAATGGAAATGACAAATAAGATGTGAATCTTATTATTTTAATCTAACATCATTTAAATAAAGTCATACCAACACTATCTAAACAAGAAAATCTTATTCGTTTTTTTTAAAATAAAATATTCCTAATATGTTATGTTAAAATTTTAGGATATTAAAAAGATAAATAATTCTTAACACCTCCTCTTCGATTCCATTATCTAGTTATATAGTCAAATAGTTACTACTCAAACACAAGTGCATGTTAGTATTTTTATAAATGAAAATTGCCTATCTTTTAGGAGGCAGATAAAGGATAAAGCAACGAACAACGGTGACCGATAGTTTTCATCTTATCTCGTCGATAAAGAAATTGACCCCTCTGAAAATGGAAACCCAGAAGAACACGTGGCGCTGGAAGCAAGTGGGGGACTGGGGGACCCAAAATTCCTACAAACTCTCAATACATCATACATGAACATTTTTATTCTCTTATCTAAACTAGTTATTTGACTCGCGGGCGATGCGCCGCGGGTCCGTTGCAAACATTGAATGGATTAATTAAAGCGTTATGTGATACGTTAATCATATGAAAACACACGTTTCAACGTTTTTGATTTAACTCAATGTAACATATATAAGTATTGTGGTTGGATCAAAACGTATAGGTAATCAAAAGGAAAATTGTCATTTGTAGTAAAAAAGAAAGTTTAATTAGAGCTTTTAAAAAAGCAAAAAAAAACACAAAATGACAAAAGAAAACACATTAGGTAAACATGAATGTTTTGCTAAGTGAAAGAACCAAAGTCATGACTCATGAGGTGTAACATATAATATGATATTACTTTTTCCCGTCTCACGTTGCAATGGGGTCAAAAAGTAAAGTAACGTTCATTTATACTGTCAGATGAAACGTATTATATTTGACCTCACTCGGTTTGAGCAAAATTTACGTTAAAATGTGGACTAACTGAAAACGTACATAAAAATGTATGAAAACGTATTATATTCGACCTGGCTTGTTTCTAAAAAAGATTACGTCGAAACATAAACAAACTTGAATTTATATCCACACGTACAAAGAAATACACACATAAAAGTCGTATTTTTAAAGTAAAGGAATGGAATGGGTAACGTCGAAACATTAGAAACTTGAGGGGGTCGAAATGATATTTTACAAAGTTTGTAAACACTGCCACAAATTAGTTTTTCAAGAAATAAATTATCGAACGAAAGTTATTGAATAAAATTTAAGTAAAAAACTAAATAGGTTGAAAACGTATATTATATATGGTATTGAACTGAAGTTGGAATGTTAAAAACTAAATGAGTTATTATTCCATATATAACTTTGCAAGGTTTTTGTGCATCATTAATTGTACCTTGTGCTTTGTGAGTTTTTCAAAACAAAAAAAAAAACTTAATTTTTTACTTTTAACCTAAAAGGTTTTTACCTTTTCCAATTTTAACCCTACAAAATTTGTTTTTTTAACTTTAACCCAAAACTTTTCATTATTTGCAATTTAGTTTCGTAACTTTTGTCACTTATGCTTTTCATTTTTCGCAAATTTCCGTTTTACGTATAGTTCTAAATTTTTCGAGTTAATATGACGCAACGTGCATGTGTGGTTTAACATTTTTGCCTCTATTTTTCCAAGTTTGACAGGTTCGTCACAACACGCATATCCTAGGTCGAGTCAGTGTTGGTGGTCGATGACGGTTGTGTGACATTAGTACTATTTGACATCGTTTTACGCCCCGACGCAACGCGGGGTGTGCTTTGGTGGTTTTCAAAGAAAAAATAGTTATACATATGGTTGTCGTAACGTTGGCTTTGGGGGGTTTTCCAAAAAAATGTTTTGTTTTACTTTTCACCCAAAAGTATTTCATAAATTACTTTTAACCCAAAACTATTTGTTTTTTTACTTTTAATCCAATACTTTTTATCTTTTGCAATCTATCCTTATAACTTTTTTACTTTCAACTTTAGTCCTTTATAGTTTTCATTTTTCGCAAATTTTTCGCTTTATGCTTGGTTCTAAATTTTGTGACTTAACACATCGCATCGTGCGTCTTTGGTTTAACGTTTTTAAGTTTCGTTCTAAATTTTCCGAGTTAACACGACGCAACGTGCGTGTGTGGGTGAACGTTTTTACATCGTCTATTTTTTCCCCGTTTGACAGGTTTAACATAACGTGCGGGTCCTAGATCCACTTAGTTATAACTAAAGAATCCCCGCTGCATTGCGGCGGGTCGCAATCCTAGTTTTATAAAACATGTAACATAAAGTAAGGGCTATGAATGATAATTTGCAAAGTGGAAGGGGTTTAAGTAAAAAATGGTATTTTCTTAATATACTTATTTTCATATTACTGAAAAAGTAGGGGCTAATTATGAAATGTGTAGATTGCGTAGAAAAAAGGAGGGGCTAATTATGGAAAATTCACCGACTTTCAGTTTTAAGATTATGTATAATTGGTAGATTACATTTATTTTTCTACCCACTTCCTAACCTAGGATGGCTACATATGAAATTTACAAAAATAGGGTGTTGTTTATCGCCCTGTATGAGCATTGTAAGCCCGACCACTAGCAGAAGAACCCGACACGTCTTCTATGATGATTCGAAACATTCACGAACAACAATGGACTCACACTCATTGTTGCGAATTTGGTTTCTTCGGTACAGGCTGATGAAACCGAAGATTCAGACTCCTTACAACTCTCATCAAATGCCTCACCCTTCCTTTTATTCTATAAATATTAAATAAAGAATAACACCATGCCCGTAATCCCGCGTTGATAGCTTCCATTTTATTACAGTCATACGACACGTTTTCTTGTTCTTCAATCTTTGTTACTTGTTAATGTTTTATTTTTTTCTACTTTTAGAAAGGTTTGAGCACCTTACGACTGTAAAATATCTAGTGTGATTTACACCTTAAATCCCTTAAATACTTTGAGAAAAATCAAATTTTCGTTTCATACGGGCCGTATAAAAGTATACGGCCCGTATACACGTTCGTATACATTGTATACGACCAGGCAAACTTATTTACACATGGTGTATACGGGTCGTATACTCTTATACGGCCCGTATGGAATAAAAAAAACTGACAAAGTCTGCTGGCACAGATTTTGTTTTTTTAATTCTATACGGGCCGTATAACAGTATACGGCCCGTATACACCATGTGTTAATATTACGACCAAAGAAGAATAGTGATAGTTTTGGACCTTCTGAGAGATAGTTTCTATAATAGCATAAGTAAACCTGTTAAAATATTAATTTTTTTACTCTTGATTGTTGGGTTGTCTATTTAGAAACTCACGGTTTTGTTTTCACTCGACGAGTTGCTCGTCCAGGCAAAACGCGTCTTGGTAGAGAAGTTTTCCACCCCCTTATAAGGAAGGCTTCGTTCTCCTCCTCAACCAATGTGGGGCCAGTTTTGTTATTTAATAAACTAGAACGGATTCCCTGCGTTGCGGGACCAGTTTTTTTAATGTGATTTAATCGTACATTTTTTTTTTTTTTTGCAATTGTCTTTGAAGAGAAAACAATGAGTGATTCCATTTCCAACCCTTTAGATATATTTCCAAAGTTGTTTAAGAAATTAATTGTAGTTGGATCTAATGGTGTATTAATATGGTTGAACCTACATCTTACCGTAATTTTGTATTTATAATTGTAGTTGGATGTCATTGATGGTTTCAAAACAATTTTTTTAATTAATTATAGACTTCTAGTTAATATACACACAACACAAATACTAAGACTATGGGGTATGTGGCTTGGGTTGGGGCTTGGGTTGGGGGAAAACGCCCAAGCCACCACCCCGGGTGGACTTGGGTTGGGGCGTGGCCTTTGAGGCTTGGGTTTGAAGCCGGGCGTGGGGCGGGCTTGAGATCCGATGTGGCGGCCTCCTATTCGCTGTCCACCGCCATGTCATAGCGGGTGTTTGAATTTTAAATTCCAACCGTTTGGCCAAGCCAAGCGGTCACCCCAACCCCCAACATCCACTATAAATGTAACCCCAAACCCCACCGGCTACCCCATCCAAAACCATCGCTGTCTACCGCTACTCCACCGGCTACCCCAACCATAACCCACTTGATCCCACGAACCCGCTACCCCAACCCGAAGAAGATGGCCTCTTGGACCCACGAAGAAGAATTGGCTCATGTCACAAGAGTCGTTGACGTTATGAAGGGGCGGCCACCCGGCCAAACACGATATTGGCCGGAAGCATTCGCAAGCTACCGACATAACGTCGGACACGACCGGCACAACCTCAACGCGTGCCAACATAAATGGCGCGAGCTATGGCCCAAGCTCGATCGTTTCAAGGCCTACTACGAAGCCGTTCCGAGCGGCGAGTTAAGCCACGAGGACCGGGTGGCGGTGGCGAACATTGAGTTTCGGGGAAATGAGCGAAGGTCGTTCGACAAGCTCGCGCTTTTTGAAATTTACCTAACGCTTTAGGTTTTTTTTTGTAATCGTTTTTAGGTTTTTTTGTAATTTTTAGGTTTTTTTTTTTATTTGTAATCGTTTTTAGGTTTTTTTATTTTGTAATTAATAAAATTTTAGGTTTTTTTAATGTTGTATGTATTTTTTTAATTTTTTTTTAATAAACTGCCAAGCCACGCCCCAACCCAAACCCCGCCATACCCCACGGACACGTCACTCACCGGTGGAGGGCTCCAACTCCACGTGTCAACTCATGCCCCCAACCCAAGTCCCACCATACCCCACGGTCTAAACTCATTTAACTTCATAAAAATTAATTCTATTTATTATTCATTTTAATTATAAAATAAGGATGTTACCTTAAAAATATTATTAATTAAATAAATATAGAAGTCATGAAAATGATAAATATCAATTAAGAATTTTTATGTAAAATATGTATTAAACTATTAATTGAGCATGGCTTTATAGCCTAGTGGTATCGGGTGTGATAAAGTTTTAGGACCAATAGGTTCCGGTTCGATTCTCACAAGCGGGTTTTTTTCTCATATTTATTGGGTTTCCTCCTGAATTGGTGTATAGGCACTATGACTAGTGGAGATGGATATGATCGAGTGGTTCCGCTAGTAGCACGATGATACTCCAGTGTTCCGTTAGTGATCCAATGAGATGACATCACATTCAACATGGTTGGATTAGATTATGTTTGTGAGTCACCTACATGTCATTTTAATTTCACTGTAGCTAACAACTTCTTCAATTATATGTATAATAATAGAGTAAATTACTTTTTAAGTCTCTTTGTTTTAGTTGTTTTAAACACTTATGTCCAAAATCAAAAAAGTTTAACAACTTGAGTCCAAAATCAAAGCACAAGTTTTAGAAAATTGGACTCAAAGCGTTATAAAATGAACGGATAGGGACTCAGGTTAAACTTTTTGATTTTAGACTCAAGTGGTTAAAACCATTAAACGTAGGGACTCAAAAAGTAATTTACTCATAATAATATGATAATTTAAAATAAAATCACAAAATATCTAGTTCTTAGTTATACCTCTTTATTCGATTCAAAGTAACTTCAAAAAATATTTTAATTAGTTATGACATACATGACTATATAATCGCACATCCTTTTTTTTTAACGGAGATTCTAATGGCACACCCTTTGTCTATCCGCACACCTTTCCAATTCAATATGCATCGTATAGACCTATACGATGCGTATTAAAATAAAGTAAAATATATGGCAGACTGACAGGTGCAGGTTATGTCTGGCGACGGGCTTGATACGCATCGGCGTATAGGCCTATACGATGCGTATCAAGGCACTGATTTTTTGAAGTTTATTTTTTGGTGTGTTGTGTCGAATGCGAACCCGAGAAACGAAAGGGATTTCGAGCAGTTGGTCGATGACATGATAGATAAAGTTCTTGACACGATCATATCCATTTTCAAGTGTTAGACTAGATAGTCCAAGATGAAATATATTAAAATCATTCAAGCTCACCAGTCTACAATGTGTCATGGTGAGATTCTTCAAAATTGCACAATGGGAGAAAAGACCAGCATCCCTGTCAGTATTGTCATAATGCAACGAGACATAACTGAGATTTAAGCGGCGTGTTCCGATCAACGTTTATCGACATTGTTATAGGTGATGAAGAAACCCTAAAACGGAACATAATCCCAGATTGTCTAGAGAAACGCTTTTATCATGTGTCATATGGTAACAACTACCAATGGGATATTGAAGTTATTAATACAGACTCTTGATAATATCACTATATCAACAAAAGTCAACACATTTCCATTCATTTACTAGAAAGTAAAATTCTGTTGTTGGACATTGTGAGAGAATGCATAGTTCAGATGGAGAATGGAATGCGTATGTTTGAGCACTCCAAGTGTTTGGTGGAAAGCACGATATTCAGATCTCTATTCGGTCATCTTTCCGAGCTTTTACACACGAATATGTGGTTCTCAATTTGTAAAATATTATGTCAGTGGGAATGTTTTAAAAATCAGATGCAACTTTACGGCACGCTTACCTAAATCACATCTTCCATGGAGTCACAGATCCGAAAATGAGGCCCACGGATCTTCAAGCCCACCAGTCTACAATGTGTTATGGTGAGATTCTTCAAATTTGCACAGTGGGAGAGAAGACCATCACCCTTGTCGTTCCGTATTTTCTCCTTTTCTAGTTCTCGAAGAATCTCGTAACATATTCTCTGTTTCTCTAATTCTTCTGTAAAATTGTAAAAAAAAACAAACTATGCGGGCTTTCCATCCATATATTACGTCCAACATATGACACATGATAAAAGCGCTTCTCTAGACAATATGGAATTATGTTCTGTTTTATTACAGTCGTTAGGTGGTCAAACCTTTCTAAAAGTAGAAAAAAATAAAACATTAACAACTAACAAAGATTGAAGAACAAAAGAAGAAAGTGATCCTCTTTGTTACCAAGCATGTCATCTGAAACAATTAACAGGACATTGTTGTTCAGGTGCAACTTTACGGCACACTTACCTTAATCACATTTTCCATGGAGTCACAGGTCCGACAATAGGGCCCACGGATCTTATGCCCACCCGAGACCGACCTCTGGATCACACATGTTGAATGGTCGAGAGAAACTTCTTCGAGCTAACTGCCGATATCTCATCTTTCTTATCTTGCTATTAAACGAGGTATAATAGCTAATACAATATGTTTAACTTTTGAAGTCTAAATATTCTCTAACTTTTGAAGGTTCTTTATATGCTTCTTTCCTGATACATGTCTGTGCCGGAGAGTAGAAGAGTCGCATTGCCGGTGCCGGAGAGATGTTGCCGCAATGTGAACCGTCCCACCAAGAGCACGGCACATGAAATCGAACAGTTTCTCCATCGCTAATTTCTCCACTCACCGTGAAATCAAACAGTTTCTTCCTAGATTCCGTCTGGTTTCAAAGCCGGTTGAGGATTACGAGTGTTCTAGACTCGTTCAAGGCATGCTTGTTTATGCGATTTACAGAAATAAGGGTGCATTCCACGGTAAACAATGCAGCTGATGAAACTGGAGTTGTTATCTCGGTTGTTAAGTACTTCCGAGACGATTCAAGTGAGTCCTATGAAGCAAGTGTCTGTCTATTCAATTGAGAGGAATCATTGCATTACATCCCCGTTGAAAACAAGTGGTTGTAATGATGGGACCCTTGATTTGAAACGCATAATGTGAAACACACGAATATGTGGTTTCAACGGATTGTTGGACTTATTGTTCCAATGCAGCTGATGAAACTGGAGTTGTTATCTCGGTTGTTCAGTACTTTCGAGACAATTCAAGTGATGAAACCGGAGTTGTTATCTCGGTCGTTCAAGTGTTGATAACAACGGTTCTCCAATTCCAGAAACTTATTCAGATCTCTATTCGGTCATCTTTCCAAACCGCAACACACGAACTACTGAACAAATTAAATTGACACCTTCAATTGAGAAATTCATAGTTTAATACGCATCGTATAGGCCTATACGATCCGTATTAATCGACGTAATTACTGAAATACCCCTATTTTTTTTATAAATTCAGGGGTATTTTTGTGAAAATTCAAAGTTTAATACGCATCGTAGGCCAATACGATACGTATTAAGCCGATATACGATACAACATAGGCCTATACGATCGTATTTTGCATAATTTGAAATTTAGTTTTATCGTGTTTTCCTCGGTTCGACTCGTATACGTGTCATTGTTTTATGAACCTTCGCATATTTTGTCATTTTATGACGTATACCTTCAACATACGTCGTTTCGGTGATGTTCGGTTGCGTGCGATTATCGTATTCTATGATTATGTACAGTTTTGTTTGAAATCCACTTGTATTGTATAGTGCCGTGTTATATGTATACACGTGTGGAAATATCATTAGTCGCGTATTTTGGCGTATTTTTGCCTATTTTGACTTATTCTAACATATTGTTGCGTATTTTATAGTATTTTTGACGTATTTGAGCGTATTCTAACGTATTTTAGCTAATTTGTATTTCGACATACTTTAACCTATTTTAGCGTATTTTATCGCAATATGACGTATATTAACATATTGCAGCGTATTTTAGCATATTTTCATGTATTTTAGCATATTTTTGCGTATTTTTGCGTATTTTAGCGTATTTTAGGGTATTTTAGCGTATTTTTGCCTATTTTATAGTATTTTAGAGTTTTTTTTTTTCATATTTTAGAGTATTTTAGCGTATGTTGAAGGATAACGCAAACAAGTTCTCCACATTTAAGTTTAAACTTTATATTGTGTGACTTGACCAGGAAAGGATTGGAGGTGATTTCTACCTTTAATAAGCTATCACAGTTGTCAAATTCATTGTGTGCATTCATATTGTTGAGACAACAACAGACAATGAACGAATTGTTGGACTTCTTGTTCCAAATGCAGTTGTAGGATCCGTACTTGAAGGTCTCTCTAAAATATGCAACCGAGACCGCCTTGCTAATTTTAATGAAGCAATGAAGATTGAATGTGCATACTACATCCATTTTTTACTACGAAAACGGTGGCTATGGGAAATACAAACTGCAATCGTTTGTGACTATGGGAAACACAAATTTTCTTTTTGAGCTTGATGGATGTCCGTTATCTTAACGCTTCTCCCTACATTACTGATCTGGAGAACCGTTGTTATTTTAGTGCTTCTCAATCAGATATTATTTATTGAAACATAACTGAAACCGTCGGAAAAAAACTAAACCGAACCAACATAGTTGAATTGATTGAAAAACCAATGCGGTTGCAGTGAGCCTGAGGAACTTTTAAGAAGCTGTCACAGTTGTCAAATTCGTTGCTTGCATTCATATTGTTGAGACAACAACAGATAATGAACGAATTGTTGGACTTCTTAAAAGATGCAACTTTACGACACGCTTACCTTAATCACATCTTCCATGGAGTCACAGATCCGACAATAGGGTTCACGGATCTTATGCCCACCCGAGACCGAGGAGAGAGAAGGAGAGAGAATGTTTGGGTACTTCTTCTAATGACGCCTCATTAGCGCTTTAACTACCAAAAGAATGCATACACAAATAGTTCTAGTCGATGAAGCAAAGAGGACATGCTCAGCAACACTCTATATCAAGACATATCGGATTGGTGTATGGGAACGGTGGCGATGGGAAATACAAACCGCAATCATTTGTGACTTTGAGCTTGATGGATGTCCGTTATCTCAACGCTTCTCCTTACATTACTGTAAGGACCTGCACGAAAATACCCTAAAACACTCCGTAAATAGAAACCCGGACCCCTAAAACCCTAAATTTCAGGAAAAATCAAGAAAATCAATTTTTATTGATCTGTCGCAGGCCGCGTAACACTTAAGGGTAGTCTACGCGGGGCGCGACAGCTCTGTAAGTCTCCGGATAAGCTTTAGACCACGTGTCAGACACGTGGCAGACCTATACCATGACACGGCAGCCCTAGTCGTAGCTAGGGTGGCCCTCGCGGGCCGCGTAGGATCCCCTTCAGGCTTACGCAGGACGCGTAAAACTCAAATTTCAGCTATATAACGAGCATTGCATGGCCTTTCATCTGTGCTCGTAAAACTTCTTCAAAAACGAAACATTCTGCTCAATTTCGTAGATTTAAGTATCGAAACGCTGCTACGATTACAGGGTAATAACTCGATCACTGCTACGATACAATGTCCAATCGATTGAAACCGATCCGATGGATGTTTAAGTGATGCCTGAATTCGGGCTATACTTTGTCATTCGTCATGAGGGTTTTGATTTCGTGAGCTTATCGTAAATGTTGTATTAAGTTACTAACCTAGTTTCGTGTGCATTGTTATTTAACTAGGTTACGAGGCTAAATCAGTAGGCAAAACTTTGTCCAGTTAAACTCGCAATGTGAGTCATTCTCTTTTTATCAAATTGCTTTGTAAAACCCTAAATGTTTTCCCGTTATACTTTGCAGTGATTAAGTCTTTGCTAATCTTTAATTACTGGCAGTAAGTGGGGGTTTTGTGCACATTACTACTAATGATTTATCACTTTAGGTGGGCGAGCCTAATTAGTGATATGTCCACAGTCATAGATTCGGTCGAGTGACAGCTGAACCAGCTAATTATAAGATAGGGGCAAATATAAAAACCCTTAATACTGTAATTTGTAACAATGTGTCATTTTGTATCAAATGAATGACTCGCCGGTATTTTCCCGCTGATAAAATCTTTTTAAACATGTTTCAGGTGATTTACTATGAACCAGGAAAAGTGTCGCGTAGCACTACAGCTTGAAGGAAGTGGCTCAGTAAATAAATAAACATGTTTTTGTAACCAAGGGATTTCCCAGTGGAATTCCTTTATTGTAAAATACGAGGTATGTCCCGAAATTTGAAATGAAATAAATGGATGTTTTCAGTTTAAACGATCCTTTTAAAATTTCCGTTGCCTAATTAAACACCAATACCACGGGTTTCTGTCCCGCGGCTTCTGAACCAGGTGAAACCGAGACAGGGGCCGTGACAGAAAAAGGTGGTATCAGAGCCACTGATTTAAGCCAATTAAGTATTTAGAAATACTTAATTTTCCAATTTTCCATTCTGTGATTCTGTGAAAATTTAATTTAATAAATAAAATTTTAACTTAAAATTGTGTGTGTTTCTTCATGTGTGCTAACAGCATGAATGAACTGTCGGAGGCACTCCGAAACTTTACAATCCATACCACCGATATGGATACAACAGGAACCCAATCCGGCTATCAAGCGGATACTGAGGAGCCACTAGTGTTCCAGGCCCAGCCTCAGGAGAAACCCAAGCCTAAAAAGAGGAGGAGAATCCTGGACTAGAAGCGAGGACGAAGGAAGAAGCCAGCAGCCCAAAAGGTGAAAAAGACGGAGGATCCAAAAGACAAAGGAAAGGGAAAGGAGATCGGGGAAAGTTCCGGTCAAGCCCAGGAGATGCCACCCTGGGAAGAGCTCGATAGGAAACTGGAAAATTGTGACCTCATCGGATCTACCGATGAAAACCTTTTCAATTTCCCAGCCCAATCACAACTTCCAATTAATTTGGAACCTGCTATCCCAGACCAACCTTTTACAGGGCATTTAGAAGAGTGGTGGACAAGCGACTGGCATTTTCAGAACTTCATGAATAACCCTAATGTTTATTTTCCCCAGCTTGATCCTGAACCTGCACCATTCCCACCTATGAGCGCAGAGAACGTTGCCGAATTACGCCGCTACGGCGAGGAACTGGTGGATGCGGGCAATTGGATTCGGGAATTGGGGGAAAACATCACCTGGAAATACGATGAGAGGGAGTATCATTTCTGAAAGGCCAGCTAACTGTGGTTGTATGGTTGTATAATAATAATATGTAGAAAAAAAAACTATATATATATGTAATAATAATAATAATAAAATGTATAACAATAACTAAAATAAAACTTTTGTAAAATAGATAGTGTGTATTCATGCATACTATTATAAAAATATATAAATGTCGCAAGGACGACGATTTTGGCTATATGTGTTGATCGTGTTGTGATTGCCTTGTTGTGTTTAATTGTTATCCTATGTGTAACAATAATTTATGTATATATCTTGTTAATTATTCAGATGGAAAACGCAGAAAATCAACCGGCAAACGAAGTTAACCAATCCGAAAAAAATAATGAAGACCATTTTCTTAATAGGCAAGATATAGAAAATATTGTTGCTCAGGGAATAGCCAACGCTATCCCGGCAATTGTTGCTGCCGTTAAGAATCCTGCTGAACCTTCCCAAGCCAACAATAGTAAACGTACTCGTGATGATAATTTTAGCAACAATGTAAATGGAGGCGGCAATAATAATAATAATGTGGTTCAAGCCCCAATACTTAGGAAAATGAAAGTTGCAACACCTGGTTGCACTTACAAAAATTTCTTGCCTGTAAGCCAGTCGAATTTGCAGGCAATGAAGGGGCGACGGCCGCACTGCGTTGGTTAGAAAAGACCGAGGCAGTAATTAAGATCAGTAAATGCGCAGAGGAAGACAAGGTTATGTACGCATCCCACCTTTTCAAGGAAGAAGCATTAGAATGGTAGAACACGGTGCTACAAGCCAAGGGAAGTGACGTGGCTTATGCTATAAGCTGGGAGGAATTTAAAGAATTGGTAGAAAGGAAATTTTGTCCCGCCTACGAAAAGGAACAAATGACAAATAAGTTCCTAAAACACCGGATGGTAGATGTTGACTATCGGGGGTATACTTCGAAATTTTTCGAGTATGCTAGAATTGTACCAACTCTGGCCTCGCCAGAACCGGTACTTATTTCTCGCTATATTTGGGGACTAATTAGCGAGATTCGCGACATAGTCAAAGCTGCGAGACCCCGCACAATTGACGATGCGGTCGAACTGGCCAACACCTTGACTGACGGACTGGTGCGCACAAGAGAAGAGAACAGGAAAAAGGAATTGGCCCAAAAGATTACCCAAGGATTTCTGATGGGTAATAATAATAATAATAGTAAGTTCAAGAGAAAGGGAACCGGGCAGTCTTCCATACCACCATTTTGCGGAAATTGTAAAAAGAAACATTTTGGAAAATGTAAGGAAAATTGCAATTTCTGCAAGGCACCGGGGCACCGAGAAGAGGAGTGCAAGAAGAAATCAAAGATCTGCTACAATTGTGGTGAAGTTGGGCATTTTAGACCTGAATGCCCTAAATTGGCTAAGCCAGCTGACAACAAGGCCAAACCTGCCGAAGGAACCAACAAGAAAAATGCCAGAGCCTTTCAGCTGACTACACAAGAAGCAGATCTGATTCCGGATGTGATAGCTGGTACGTTTCTTGTACACGATGTTTACGCAAAAGTATTATTTGACTCTGGTGCAAACCAAAGTTTTATAAATACTTCATTATGTCAGGCTCTTAAGCAACCTTTAACCAAACTTAGGCAGATTTATACGGTAGAAACGGCAGATGGAAATTCTGTTAACATAGATAAAGTTTTGCAAGAAGGGGGGATAGAACTCTCAGGACATAAATTTTCTGCAAACCTACTTCCTACGAATTTAGCTGGATTCAATGTTGTGTTAGGAATAGATTGGTTAGTAGCCAACCATGCTCGAATCCTCTGTGAAAAGAATTCCATAGAAATTCATACACCCGCAGGGGAGGTAATTGTGGTTACAGGAGATAGGTCACGTAAACCAATGAAGTTCATTTTAGTAATGAAAGTTGCTAGTTATGAACGAAAACAAGGAATAGTGTATATGATTTCGGTAATCATTAACACTAGAAGTAAGGAACTTAAGGAAATTCCAGTAGTATCAGAATACCCGGATGTATTCCCAGAAGAGCTACCTGGACTACCACCTGATAGAGAGGTAGAGTTTAGAATTCATCTAATTCCTTAAACTACACCAATAGCTAAGGCACCTTATCGGTTAGCACCCACCGAAATGTTAGAACTGAAAAAGCAATTAGATGAATTACTAGGCAAAGGATTTATATAACCTAGTTCATCCCCTTGGGGAACACCGGTGTTGTTTGTGAAAAAGAAAGACGGCTCAATGCGAATGTGTATCGATTATAGGGAATTGAATAAGGTTACCATTAAGAATCGATACCCATTACCAAGAATTGATGATCTTTTCGATCAACTCCAGGGAGCTAGATATTTCTCCAAGATAGATTTGCGCTCCGGATACCATCAGCTGAAGGTACAGGAAGAAGACATACCTAAAACTACTTTCAGGACTAGGTATGGTCACTATGAGTTTACAGTCATGCCCTTTGGGTTAACGAATGCCCCTGCAGCATTCATGGACATGATGAACAGAATCTGTAAGCCGTATTTGGATAAATTCGTAACTGTCTTCATCGACGATATACTTATTTATTCCAAAAGCCAGGACGAGCATTGTGAGCACCTGCATGCACTTTTAACTTTATTAAGAAAAGAAAAGCTTTATGCCAAATTTTCGAAGTGTAAATTTTGGCTACAAGAAGTGCAATTTTTAGGACACATGGTGAATCATGAAGGTATTCACGTAGATCCCTCCAAGATAGAAGCGATCACAAATTGGAAGGTCCCACAATCAGCTACCGAAGTTAGAAGTTTTCTAGGATTAGCTGGATATTATAGGTGCTTCATAAAAGACTTCTCTAAGATAGTTGTTCCATTAACTAAGCTAACCTGTAAAACTGTTAAGTTTGAATGGGGACCTAAGCAAGAAGAGGCCTTTAGAATCTTAAAGCAAAGATTAACAAATGCCCCAATCCTTGCCTTACCAGAAGGGACAGAAGATTTTGAAGTCTATTGTGACGCTTCTAAACTAGGATTAGGATGTGTGCTAATGCAACGCAAAAAGGTAATTGCGTATGCATCAAGACAATTGAAGAAGCACGAGGAAAATTATACGACCCATGACTTAGAATTAGGAGCAATAATTTTTGCCCTTAAAATTTGGAGACATTATCGGTATGGGAGTAAGTTTACAGTTTATACAGATCATAAAAGTTTAAGATACATATTTGGGAAAAAAAGAATTAAACATGAGGCAAAGAAGATGGATGGAAATTCTAAGTGATTACGACTGTGATATTCAATATCACGAAGCTAAGGCGAACGTAGTAGCAGATGCCTTGAGTCGTAAGTATCATGAAAAGTAGAGGTGAGTTCGTGCTCTTAGATTAAATCTCCAATTAGATTTAATGGAACAACTGAAAAACGTTCAGGAAACAACAATCAAGGATGAGGCTGAAGGAATGAAAGGAAGGATAAAGGAATTAGAGCAAGGGACTGATGGAATTTGGAGATTCCATAAGAAAAGGATTTGGGTACCTAAGCAAGGAGATTTAAGAAATAAGATTCTAGAAGAAGCCCATAAATCTAGGTATACGATGCATCCTAGTAATAACAAGATGTATCAAGATTTAAGGAACAATTTCTGGTGGATAAGAATGAAAAAGGACATAGCTAGATATGTTTCTAAGTGTCTAACTTGTTCGCAAGTTAAGGCAGAACACCAGAAACCTTCAGGTTTACTTCAACAGTTAGAAATGCCCGTATGGAAATGGGAACTAATAACAATGGACTTTGTTACTAAGTTACCCAAAACCAGGAAAGGTAACGATGCAATTTGGGTGATTGTAGATCGATTAACCAAACCAGCTCATTTCCTGCCAATAAAGGAAACCTTTAGCATGGAGAGATTGGCTAAGCTGTACGTAGATGAGGTAGTATCACTACATGGAGTCCCACTCTCCATTGTGTCAGATAGGGATAGTCGTTTCACTTCACATTTTTGGACAAGTTTCCAAGAAGCTATGGGGACACGCTTGAATCTAAGTACTACATACCATCCCCAAACAGATGGACAACGTGAAAGGACAATCCAAACTCTAGAAGACATGCTCAGGCATGTGTAATAGATTTCGGTGGAAATTAGGATGACCACTTACCACTAATAGAATTTTCCTATAATAATAGTTATCATGCAAGCATCAATGATGCCCCATTCGAAGCACTGTATGGACGAAAGTGCCAAACCCCAGTTTGTTGGGATGAAATAGGAGAAAACCAATTATCAGGTCCCGAGATTGTTCAGGAAACCACCGATAAAATCACTCAAATCAAGGAAAGACTGAAAACGGTCCGAGATCGCCAAAAGAGTTATGCAGACAATCGACGCAAGCCGTTAGAATTTCAAGTTGGAGACAAGGTACTCTTGAAAGTTTCTCCTTGGAAAGGAGTGGGTCGATTTGGTAAGAGAGGAAAGCTAAGTCTAAGGTACATAGGACCGTTCGCAGTTACCCAACGAATTGGACCAGTTGCTTATAAAGTACAACTACCAGAAGAATTAGCCGGGGTACATGATGTGTTTCATGTATCTAATCTCAAGAAGTGTTTGTCTGACGAATCACTGGTAGTACCTCTGCAAGACATAGAGGTAAATGAAAAGTTGAAATTTGTTGAGAAAGCTCTCCAAATTGAAGACAGAAAAGTCAAGTTCCTCAAACACAAGAGATTGGTACTGGTCAAAGTAAAGTGGGATTCAAAAAGAGGACCGAAGTACACTTGGGAGCTAGAATCTGAAATGAAGCGAAAATATCCTTACTTATTTCAGTAAATCTCGAGGACGAGATTTTAAATAAGGTGGGGAGGATGTAAGGACCAGCACGAAAATGTCCTAAAAACTCCGTAAATAGAAACCCAGACCCCTAAAACCCTAAATTTTAGGAAAAATCAAGAAAATAAATTTTTATTGATCTGTCGCGGGCCGCGTAAGACTTAAGGATAGTCTACGCGGGGCGCGACATCTCTGTAAGTCTCCGGATAAGCTTTAGGCCACGTGTCAGACACGTGGCAGACCTACACCATGACACGGCAGCCCTATCCGTAGTTAGGGTGGCCCTCGCGAACCGCGTAGGATCCCCTTCAGGCTTACGCGGGCCGCGTAAAACTCAAATTTCAGCTATATAACGAGCATTGCATGGCCTTTCATCTGTGCTCGTAAAACTTCTTCAAAAACGAAACATTCTGCTCAATTTCATAGATTTAAGTATCGAAATGTTGCTACGATTACAGGGTAATAACTCGATCACTGCTACGATACAATGTCTGTTCGATTGAAACCGATCCGATGGATGTTTAAGTGCTGCCCGAATTCGGGCTATATTTTGTCATTTGTCGTGAGGGTTTTGATTTCGTGAGCTTATCGTAAATGTTGTATTAAGTTACTAACCTAGTTTCGTGTCCATTGTTATTTAACTAGGTTACGAGGCTAAATCAGTAGGCAAAACTCTGTCCAGTTAAACTCGCAATGTGAGTCATTCTCTTTTATCAAATTGCTTTGTAAAACCCTAAATGTTTTCCAGTTATACTTTGCAGTGATTAAGTCTTTGCTAATCTTTAATTACTGGCAGTAAGTGGGGGTTTTGTGCACATTACTACTAACGATTTATCACTTTAGGTGGGCGAGCCTAATTAGTGATATGTCCACAGTCATAGATTCGGTCGAGTGACAGCTGAACCATATAATTATAAGATAGGGGCAAATATAAAAACCCTTAATGCTGTAATTTGAAACAATGTGTCATTTTGTATCAAATGAATGACTCGCCAGCATTTCCCCGCTGATAAAATCTTTTTAAACATGTTTCAGGTGATTTACTATGAACCAAGAAAAGTGTCGCGTAGCACTACAGCTTGAAGGAAGTGGCTCAGTAAATAAATAAACATGTTTTTGTAACCAAGGGATTTCCCAGTGGAATTCATTTATTGTAAAATACGGGGTATGTCCCGAAATTTGAAATGAAATAAATGGATGTTTTCAGTTTAAATGATCCTGTTAAAATTTCCCTTGCCTAATTAAACACCAATACCACGGGTTTCTGTCCCGCGGCTTCTGAATTGGGTAAAACCGAGACGGGGGCCGTGACAATTACTGATCTTGCAGAACCGTTGTGTATTTGCTTACTGATTATTTGAAAAGATTTGTTGAAATCGAAGAAAAGAGTAAAAAAGATTAAATGAGGCGTGCATTGTTTAAATTTGAATCAGGTTCTCAAACAAACACTACTAAAGATGAGTTGGTATTGAACCATGAATATGAAGATCACGATGCAGGCACGTGGGAAGAGAGTCATTGGACTGCCACAGATGAAGTCAAATGTGATCAAACTTGGACATCAGACGTAAATATTGAAGCAAATATGTGGTTCCCAATTTGCAGAACATAATCCCAGATTGTCTAGAGAAGCGCTTTTATCATGTGTCATATGGTAACAAGAGTATGATGTTCCAAGATCAATTCCAATTGCAGTGTTTTCAACTCTCCTGGCCATTTTCAAACAAGTGGTTGTAATGATGGGACCCTTGATTTAAAACACATAATGTGCGTTGATCAGTACTTTCGTGATAAATGCAATATTCATCTTCGTTATCCTTTGATTTCTCCAATTCAAGCAGGCGCGGATGCTAAACGTACTGTTATTACATCCGTGACGATTCAAGTGAGTCCTATGAAGCAAGTGTCTGTCTATTCAATTGAGATGAATTATTGCATTACATCCCCGTTGAAAAACAGAATCGATATAGGGAAAATGGGGTTGAAAGATGATAACCCAACAGTGGAGGATCTCATTCTACAACTTCGATAAATTCAGTGGTATTCTCAAATAATGTTTCCTAGATGTTTGAAGACCAACAAATGTCCAAAGTGCTGCTTCTTCGTTCGCGTGACAGAAAGCTACCGCGTGACAGAAAGCTATCTTGCAAAATTAAAAAATTAAATCAACACCTTCAATACGCATCGTATACGCATCGTATAGGCCTATACGATGCGTATTACTTTTTGATAAGGGGACATTGTCAGCCTTTGACTGATCTAGAAGTTTGAACCAACCTCAATACGCATCGTATAGGCCTATACGATGCTTATTGAGGGTGTCGATTTAATTTCCCAAGGTCTGCCAATAATACAACCCTTTTTTAATTAAGGGGTGTTTGAGATTGCTTATTTTAGTGACTTATTAGCTTATTGACTTTTTGATAAGTTAAAAAGTGTTTGGGTGTACTATTTTATGAGTGGAAAAGTAAATAAGTCACTTCATTGTGACTTGTTAAATTTTTCAAAAAGTTATTAGTTGTTTTGAAAAGATAAGCCTAAGGTTATATCAGATAAGCCATTAGTTGCACTAGTATGAAACATAGATACTTGAACCCATTAGCAATGTTTTAAAAACCGGTTTTTAAATCATACCGGATTAGGCTAAAAAATGGTTCAACCGGTTGAACCAGGTTGTACCGAGCAGTTCAACCGAGCTGACTAGCTAACTCTATAATTTCATAAATTACAACATCTAGTCAAAAGTTAATCCAAAAATGTATGATTACATATTAAAAGATGATTCAAAAGTAAATTCATAACAAAAAATAATCCAAAAGATAATAAAAAATAATTCAATTTTCTAACAAGCTCTTTTGAATGAAAGTGTACGATATGTTTAAGTCATTTGAGTGTTGAATACATCAAGTTCACGATCGCATAAAAGATGAAATTCACTATTATCGCCATCCTCATCAACTAGAGGATAACTATTTTCGTTTCATACAATATTAAATAAGAACTTTTAGTTACGAATAATCATAATATACAAAAATTACGCAAGATAAGTAACATATATAATAAAAATAAGTAACAACCCAAACTAAAATAACCCTCGGACGGTACCTATATTATGTTTCAAACCGGTATACCGGATTTTATCACCGGTACAAACCTTATGCTGTTTCATTTATTTACCGGGGTGTTTCGTACCGGATTTACATCTGGAAACGGTAATACCGGTATAACCGGCCGGTATTTACCGGTTTTTAAAACATTGCCCATTAGCGTATCACTTGTAAGATAAAGTCTTATTTTTTCTGGAATACATGAATCTAAAATGATATATTGTGTGAATATTTGAGTAGCCATGTCTGTTTTATTTGACTTTGGGGTATATGTAAGGCTTGACTACATATCGATCATCCTTCTTAGACCTTACATGTCGTATTGGTGGGATTGTATTGGTATGGTTCTTGTCATTGTTTTTGAATCTCAAATAAAGATACTCACCATACTGATATGTGATTATATATCATTTTACATCTGATGTAAGATACCCGAATTTAAATCGTGTCATTTAAAATGTGCAAACGAAAAATGCAATTTCCTTTTTGTAAATACCCGAATAATACTCAAATCTGTTCATCTATCATTTATGCATGGTATTATAAAGGCGTAGCTTTAAGGGGCCGGGAGGAGCGCCCGACCCCCCGAATTTTTCGCTCAGGAGTGTTATGTATGTACGTTTCGTGTAGAATTTTTTAGATATATACGTTTTCGACCCCCGGTTTTATAAAAAAATTACTTATATAGAATTTTTCGGTTCGGTTACTTCCGAAACCCCGATGGAAATTTTCAAGCTTCCACAGTGCATTTATATACTATCATTGAGCATAGAGGAGTCTAGAAGGTAAGCTAAAGTAAATACATGATGGAAACCGTAAGTTTGTGTTTATTTACAAGTGTGAGGAAGGATAGAAGGGTCATTCTAATGTACCGACAGCACAGTGATGGAGCAGGATGTATGTATGAAATCTTTCTTTTTCTGGGATTATTATAAGATACAGCATGGTCCATGGGTATTAATTAATGTATGTATGTAGCCACCTGCATGCTGAGATATATCATCTCTATTAGGCCATCCGTAGTCATAAAGCCCCTTGTGGGGCGTTATGCGACACGTGTCGTGCCACGTCACACGGGGGCTTTATGGGGCGTTATATCACTAGAGCCCGTAGTCATAAAGCCCCTACCCATCATTACTTAATTATTAATTTTCAATTTTATTAATTAATTATAAAAACTCTATTCTATTTTTGATTGGCCAAATGAATTAACCAAACATACATAACGCCGCGAAAAATCTCGCGCCCTCCCCCCATTTTTGAAACATAGCGCCGATGGTTTTGGTGTTCCGGGCGTTTTTGGGGCGCTATCTGTGCTTTGGGCGGTACATGGAGCCCCACTACCGATAGTCTTATAAATGTCTTCACACATCCCATCCTCCCATTATCAAATATATATTACTAAATCCACCTACCAGTTTAATAATAAAATATTATGATTTCATTATTACGACCAAACATATTGTTCATCCAATACTTTACCGTCAAGATCTAATAATTTACTGTAAATAAGGTATGGCGGATCTATGTCCTTGATGTATACAAAAAGTTGTGTTTCTTTAATGGTATCTAAAGAGGTATGACCCGGACCCGATCCATATAAACATTATATCCAAACTGATATGGTAAATCCGGGTCAAGCCGATCACTGTCGGAGTTTGACTAAAAGTTTTGAGAGGAGAAAAGTTATAAGACCCAATTTATGTATTGTATAAATATTTAGGCAAAATAATTGAGCGGGGGGGGGGGGGGGGGGGGGTTTGCATCCCTCGGTTCCCACTAAGCTCCTCTTCTGAAGCCGATCCAAGATTCCGTTACACATAGGTGACAAAAAATACAACCTAATAAAAGGGGAATGTGAATCCACTGATGGATAAAGGAATTGACTATCAAATTAGTTATACTTTGATTCGGGTCTACAACGACACTATTGTGAAATTAAAACCTTAAATCGGGTTAGATAAATACACCATGATAAGGCAACACAAGGCATTCACTCATTCATATACCCTTACTCCCACTTTACACATTACATTATTTGCTCTCAAAGACTTAATACTTATTCACACGCCGAATTAAAGGGTGGTCACAAGAAAACCCCTCTTCTTGTGGCGAGTCAACGGTGTATGTTTTGCAGTATATTGGTAGATGCGAGCGGTGATTCTCGTTCAAAAGTTTATCGATCAGAAGGAAATTTTGGTAGTTCATATCATCATTCAAACACTTGACTAGTATTTTTTTAGTATACGATTTCACTTTTTTATATTAGTGTATTGGACATACGAGCGACGCCGATTCATTGAACATTTTAAAATAACACTGAGTAAAAACCAGTTTTGGATTAGTGTAACATATTTATGTTTTCATTTATTTTTATGTTAATTGTTTTATAAAACTAGTTTTACATATTTATGTTATCATTTATTTTAATTTAATTGTTTTTATAAAATATTATACATGTTGAAGCACGTTTTCTTCTGTATACCAAAACCTTGGATCGGTGTATATTAGTGGACCCTCAGTCTTACGTATGTATGCACATCGTTATCCATTCAGGTTCATATGAGTAAACATCTACTCTCTCCAATATGTATACAGATATAAATAAAGACAATTAAAAGTAATAGATTTGTAAAAAAAAGTTATAAAAATAAATATTAATTCATATGTATTACTATATGTTTGTAGTGAAGTTAAGCTGACCAATAGAATTTTGTCACCTTAAAACTATTTAAACTAGTTGATTTGTAGAGGGGTTCATAGACCCACAAACACTAAAACTCACTATCTAGTAATATTGCGCCATCTAGCTCAGCCCACTAAAACTCAGACAAAATACTCGGTTCTCCTACTCACAACACAAGGGTCAGTGTACGTGTACCTCAAGTACCCGATCCCTTGTAGAAGTACCCGAGAGTTTCCCGATCCCTTGTAGAAGTACCCGAGAGTTTCCGGGTTTCCCAATTTCCACCACCCTAAGGATGTCAAACAAAATTGTATCTTATATAGATATTTGACACATCAAGTCAATTTGCGTATTTATTTTATATTTTCTTTATAAAAAGATGGAAGATAAAACATATATACAATATAATTTTACACGTTTTGTGTCTTTTGTTTTGTATTAAAAGACGTTATATTGGTGAGTGTATGTAAAGTAAATATGCTAACAGAATTTACGTATCTTGTGGACTATATATAAAATATAATTTACTAAAATATACCTTTTTTTTTTTTTTTTTTTTTTTTTTTTTGTAAGGTAACTTTCATACACAACAACCACAAGCGGTCCTCAAAGCAAGGACCCTCGGGGCAAAAAACAAAACGATTACATCAAGTCCAAAGGATAATTACACCACTTTTTCCAATCGAAATCTTTAATTCTAGTTCTATGACGAAACCAAAAGAACGAAGTAGACTTGATGCACTCAAACACTTCAATCGGTCTTCTAGACTTTTGAAGAAAAATACGAGCATTTCTTTCATTACAAATCGACCAAAGCGTTGTATAAATAATACCAAGGAGAACCGACCTTTGCACATGCATCAAGGATGGCGAATCTACAATATTTAGAACATCCATAACATCGAAGGCGTAAAAAGGGCTCAAGCGACACCAAACCATGAGTCTATTCCATACTTCAAAAGAGAAAATGCATCCGGTGAACAAATGCATTACCGTTTCTTGACCCGTTTGACAGAAAACACAACGATCCTCTTGCAACTGAACACCCCGTTTCATTAGCTCCACGCAAGTAGGAAGACGATCCCGAATAGCCCTCCAAACCAAAATCTTACATTTAAGAGGGACCCAAGCTTTCCAATTTATAGACGGAAGACTAACCTTGTTATAAGCTTTGTAAAGAAGCGATTTAGCCGAGCGAACTGAGAAAAAACCGCTAGAATCTCCCTTCCATCTCCACACGTCGCAGCCCCCTTTCCATTGAAACTCAAATAAAAGATCCAACAGCTGAAAAAGCTCCGCGATTTCAGCCTGAGAAGATGGCTCAGTTTTCCAGTCCCAAGTGAGATTTTTACTACCATCATGGACCTGTAATCTGCTACTAACCATGGCCCATTTATTTTTAGCTAAACGAAACAAGCTGGGGAACAGGAGTCTAAGAGGACTATCGCATAGCCAACAATCACCCCAAAAAGAAATTGTGGAACCTGTACCAACCGAACTGACAAAGAAAGAATGCAGCGAACAGCCATTAGGCTACTTCTTTTCACCCACTTTGACAATATTCTTCCAACAAACACTAGCCGAAGAGGAACACGACATAGAGGACCATGTGCGAGACGAACCGTTGCAATTCAAAACTATCCGTTTCCACAAACTATTACCGTCCTTCTTAAATCTCCAAGACCACTTTAAAAATAAGGCATCATTCACATCTTGTAATTTTGAAACGCCTAGTCCGCCGTCTTTTTTGGAGGCTGTTATAACTTCCCAGGAAACCCATGGAATCTTTCGATCACTACTCGGCCCCGACCATAGAAATTTTCTCATAATTGCTTCAATTTTATCAATAACCAATTTAGGGGCTTTATATAACGACAAATAGTATATAGGCAAACTTTCGAGAACCGACTTGATTAAAACTAAGCGCCCACCAATAGATAAAGATCTCGCTTTCCAAGAAGCAAACCTGTTTTTTATCACCTCTATAACCGAGTCCCAATTACAAATCCGAGACATATTAGCGCCCACCTTAATACCAAGATACACAAACGGAAGGGACCCCTTACGGCATCCAAGGACTTCCAACATATCATCCACCTCGTTATCAACGGTACCAATCCCATACAAATTGGATTTGAAAATGTTAATACGTAGACCCGAGCATAAATGAAAAATACGAAGAATTCGGGCCGTATTTTGAAGGTTCTCCTTGGACCATTTTTGGCTTAAAGTTACACCTAAATATGAGTTTATTTTATGTTTTTCTCAATAGCAGATGAAAACTATACGTAGGGTTTTTTTTTTTTTTTCTTTTTTTTTTCAAAGAAAAAATAAACAAAAATAGTGGTAATTACTTGATTATATGAAAGACGTTATATTGATGAGTGTATGTAAATTAAACATGCTAACAGAATTTACGTATCTTGTGACAATAAACTATAATTTACTATAATATACTTTTTTTGGATTATAGTTACACCTAAATATGGTTTAGAAATATGATTTTCTCAATAGCAGATGAAAACTAAATGTAGGTTTTTAAAGAAAAAATAAACAAAAATAGTGATAATTACTTGATTATATGAAACGAATATTAAACCATTCCATAAATCATGAGCACCTGAGCTAGTGTGCCTATGACATCCATTAATATATTATATTGCTGTAAACAAATATTTGAATTTTATAGTCCAACAGTTATGATATCATATTATATTATATTTACGTATACATTGCATTGGGAATTTTAATATATAAATAATATTGTGTCACGAAAATATGTCGGGTTTGTATAATGCTAGTGCTACCCCATACTCGCCCTTAACACAATGTCTCATATTCCCCCAACTCTATAACTTTTGTTTCCGTACATAAGATTTTGTTTACAAGTCGGACCCATAAATTTGTAATTAACCTTGCTTTGCTTGAAACTTGATGCGACAATTTTTGTTATAATAAAATCAGGTTTATGGCATGTATTATTAGTGTAAATTAAGACGAGTAAGAACCTAAAGGAGGTGAATATATATTACTAGGCTGAACTCAGTGTATTACACGATTTTAATAAAGGTAATTTTATATAATAAATAATAGAATATTACATATTTTAAAAATTCGTGTATTGCACGGATTGAGCAAACACATTTATTACATGTGATGAATAAATATAATTTAACTGGTTAACACACACAATCATTGTCACACCCCAACCGATGGCGGAATCATCGGGGCGCAGCACTGAGCGAAACAGATTGTCCAGAAGTTTCCATAACAACTATCATTACCATTCAATTTAAGTTAACATGTCCCATACCATGTCTCAAATAGTAAAACAAGTTATTACAGACATAAGCTAAACAAATATTCTGTTCCGACAACTCAGATTTAAACATAACAATTTATTCGTGGGTTTCTAGGACTCCAGTTCCTAGCTTCAATTTCATCACAGCCCGAGAAGCATATAAACAACCTAGGCACCTGTCACATACGTTAAAATAATGTCAATACATAAAATGTAAAGGTGAGCATACAAGTTTGATAATAGCATATAAAGGTTCGAATTCGTTTACGCATAACCAGCACGTACACATAGTGAAATGAAGCACGTTAGTTATCGACATAGATCCATCGATACCAATGACTGCGGGTTGACTGCCCGAGGCAGTTCGCAATACATGATTACCACTGTAATCCATGCAAGTAAAAGATCCTTAACAACCCCCGTGTGAACGGGTGCTGAGTCCAAACTATAGTACTATCGTTGCTAAGGCAGGTAGACAGCATTCCATGTGTAAACATAACAAACAAGCATTCATAAGCCACGTATAACATGCATTAGTGGTTAAGCGTTAAAGTAGCTTGAGTAGTGTGATAGTTGTAGTTTGAATAGTTGTAACGTATATAACACCCAAAAGTGCTAAAGCAAAAAGGGTTCGAGTATACTCACAGTGATATGGATTGAAGGGAGCGCTTTACAGCGAGTACGATTAGCCTGAATAGATTCGATAACGTAACGATAAGTGACGCGTAAAACAGTACAAGTGAGAGTGGGTAGGATGACGGATCGTGCGGATCAGTTATCCGTGAATAGAAGTCATCCGTGCGCATGACCTATCCGTACGGATGGTGATGCGTGCGGATGGTGTTCCATCCGGATAGGTCATCCGTGCGTGTGAGTGTCCGTGCGGGTGGCAACCCGTGCGGACTAGTTATACGTGCGGACGACTTACCCGTACGGTTAGATTGCTTGTGTGGATAATTGTTCAAGTGGATTGTTTCTTCCTAAGACGTGTTTGTGTATGATGGCTTGTGCTTTGAAGTTTTCGTTGTAGCATTTAGAAAACACCAAAGTGTTTCTACCTTTCAAGCCGGCCGCGCGGATGGCGGTCCGTGCGGGCAGCCTGTGCGCGCGGGCAGAGACAATCCGTCCGGATAGCCTGTCCGTGCGTGCGGCTTGACCGTGCGGATGAAGTTTGTTTGTTTTTCATTTTAAGGCCTTAGTATCTCATGATCCGAAGAGTAATCCATTCAGAGGTCGTCCGTTCGGATTGCTCGTTCGTCGATACTCAAACCTTTGTTTGGAAAGTGGGTCCCAAGGGTAGTCCGTGCGGATGACAACCCGTGCGTATGACCCGTACGTGCGTATGGCTCGTCCGTGCGGGCAACTGGTCTGGTTGTCCCGTTCGTCTACACTTGGTTTCGTTTATCGAGACGTTCTGATCACGTGGCAACCACTTGGAGTTGTGTTCCTACCCGCGTGACTAAGCCGGTCAGGAACCACCCTAACTCGGCCTGTCGGCGACTTAGAACGGTCTTCCCGGTTAACCCCGAAATCAGTTGTCTATGGGTGGAATTCCAGATCTGGAACTAGGGCACCACTATTGACGAGTAGAACACTAGGACTGATCGGATTCGCACCGGTTTTAAGAGTAAAAGAAGAAGAGAACTTAGGTTTATTCCTTTCAGCTCTTTTATCCTTAGGAAAGTTTAGATCTAGGTGAAATTATTGTAAAAACTTGTAGAAATCGTTTAGATCTGGGATATTCTTGGTGGATTGAGGCCAAGCATGAAGTTCTTATGAACTTTATGATGACGTCACCCGTGAATACCACAAATCCGGATGATTTCATGGTTAAAATCGAAGATTCGAAAGATAGAAGTGTGTAGAATCGCGTAGTGGTTAAAGATGTACAAGGATTGGTGCAAGATCTTACCTGGATCGAGAGGAATCTGAGAAAAGGTGAAGAATGCGTGTGGTTCGGACGTCACTTGCCAAAAGTGGAAAAAGTGGAGAGTGACCCGTGTATTTATAGGATGCCAAAAAGGGAAAGGGGGGTGAGCCGTGCGCATGGCACGCACCCGGGTAGGTTATTCGCGCGGACTGGCCATCCGTGCGGACTGGCAATCCGTGCGGGTTGGCCATCCGTGCGAATGCCACTTCCTTGGGTGAGCTCGATGCGATGTTGATTCGGCTCTGATTGCGAGCGGTTCGATAGGGTTTCCTAATCTAAATTACTTTCAGTCCCATCTACTTCTTATAGGGTTCGACTCGGAGTTCGGGTTCGGGTTCGCTTTATATTCGAGTTAGATTTCGAGTTCGATTGAGTTCGCTTGATTTATACAACATAAAATAACATGCACAGGTAACACGTAAAGCACACACACACGTATAACGGCAAGTAAAATACACAGCTCGAGTTACGATTTGATGTCGGTTTGATTAGTATAGCATGATTAACTTTATCGCATTGTTACTTCCTATCGTTCATAGTCGTAGATCGATTGAGATACGGGGTGATGCTTGCAATGTACGACACTTACTCCACATAATCTAAATATCATACAAACAATTCTACGAGTCACGTTGCGCGAAATCGGTCGTTGACTTTGACCTTGACTTTGACTTTCACTCGTGAAAACACGGGGTGTTACAATCATCATTATACGTTTTGATAAAAAAAAAGAACTTTGATGTATGATTTACTTAATAGCATTTTCACTTTGTTTTTGTATTTGTTATGAATTTATAAGCTGATGTATTATACATGTTATAATATTTTACTTTGTTTTTATTTATTACTAGAGGGTAGGCCCGTGCGATGCACGACATGACCAATATTTAGCGTCCTTTTTGCTGTGCGTTTGGGGAAAATGTTTATGTATGGATAAAAGATAATTAGTAGAAAGACAATGTAAGAGAAGCCATACAAAACGTGATAAGAGCATGTACCATGAGCCGGCCACAAAAAAATTAAGGCGTGCATAGAATAGGAAAATTTGTTGCGTAATCTGTTTAAGAGCAAACATGTATGCCAAGTCTAAAAACATACATTACAACGTAAAAAACTTAAAAGGAGTTCATGAAGTTCCCGGTTTTATTCAATAATTCACGAAATCTTCTGCCGCTAATGCATGGCTATGTAGTCGACGTTCCCCTTAGTAGTTTCTTGTCTACAACATGTTTAAGGAAGGAAACATAAGCAACGGGTATGAGCTAGTCAAATCAAATATCTATATGCTTATAGGCAAAATATATACCTTTCACCTGGTGCGCTACCCACAGAACCATCTGAATAAGAAGCTTCATAAGTAGGGCTGTGAAATAAAGAAAGGAAATGTTAGGAAGAACTTTAACTTGGATGACGTATATATTAGTAGCTCGTACGCCATTATTTTGTACAAAAAATTGATAGAATGTAACTTCGTTCAAGTAGTGACACAACACAAATGGATATGATGTGTAAAACGTATATGCTTATAGGCTAAAAACATACCTTTCACATGGAGCGCTATCCACAGAACCATCTGAATCAGAACCTGCATAAGTAGGGCTATGAAAGAAGGAAGGGAAATGTTAGGCAGCTACTTGGCATGTATAAATAGGGGAAAAAAGCATGAACCAATGATTAAACTTAAATATCCAAACGAACAAAGAAGCGTAAATAAATTCACTACAAATTTCATCATAATCGATATAAAGAAAGGTAACCTTACGGAATGTGGGAATCTAGTGGTGGGCTCACATGTATTCTTAAATCGAAAAAGCACATATCAAAACCAATGGTGTCGATCGTTACTATTTTTGCAGTTGGGCCACCAATAGGCTGATCACTTCAAAGGATCATGCTTATGTCCAAATTAACGTTGGTCATTCGGACGGAAATGGTCTACATACTGGTCAATTTTCCACCCTTGCATTCTGTGGTTTCGTTAGAGCTTAGGTTTGTCCCTTTTTTTTTCAATGTTACAATAAAAATATTATTTTATAATGTTGGAACAGTGTATTATTACAATGCTAGTTATAAAACTTTATGGGTTTTATTTCATATTTTTTCCATTTAATAAGTAACAGTTGTATAGCGAGTCATAAAGAAATAAACATGATGTTTGTATCATATAATATTCAATTTTGAACATTTGCTTAAACACGACACAAATGGAGATGTAGTTATGTGGTTCATTGAATTTGGTAAGTAAAAAGGATATATAGAAACTTACATGTACTTTCTGTTTGTTTCTTTGAGCTTAACTGGTGTTGGTATTGTCATCACCCCTTTACTCATCCTAGTCATGGGAGTAGGACTGGTAGATCCAACGGGTTGACAACTGGTTTCGTCTAGGAGTACATGCTTGCAGTTGAAGCTCTCAAAGGTTCCATGATTGTAGTATGTGGATGTGTCAACTTGGATGGTTCGGGTGGTGCCCACAAGTGAGTGCAAGCAGTTTGGGAGCGCTGAGATGCTACCGTTAGAGTTCTGTATCATGACTGGAGTGAAGCTATCCTGGATGCTTTCGGAATAAACGGTGTAGATATGCGAGAGACCCGATTCCACATTGAGTATAGACTGAGCAGTGGTGTTTGTTAGAATCTGTGCAGTGTCGTCGAAGCACACGATGACTACACTTGCCGTGGAATCGAGCACATCAAGTTCAAGATGGAACCTGTTGAAAGTTTTTTTTTTCAGATGTCAAAGTGTATAAAGGCGTTTGCCAACGCAGATAACCATAGAATACCAAAACCAAACCTTGCTCGGGGAAACATAACTGGGTTTTCACAGCCAGCACACCAGAGCTCCCCGTGGTCAGCCGATACACCTTTCATGCATTTTCCTCCTCCACACATAAGTCTGAACCACTCCTCGCTATTACGTACGCCTTTAATCACCACTCGACAATTAAACTCAGCACTCTGCATGGATTAGAAGAAACATCTTTTATGTATGGACAATAATGATGTCGGGGGAAACAATCGAAATTATAGAAAGTGGTGATACCGTGTGTTGCTTATTTTCTCGACCATGGCGTAATATGTCTTCAAGAGTCGACAAACTTTCTGAACAGTTAGCAACAGCAGTGATTTTCTTCATGTTGGCAGGTGTCTTCCGATATGTAGTCCCAGGTTGCATAATGAAAGGGAGCATGCTTGAATGTAGTTGTGTATTTATAGACACATGATACGTAGGTTCTTGGGATGACCTGTGGCAGTTTTTATTTTAATGAAAGCTTAAATGAAAAAAATGTTATAGAATAGTTAACGATGACATGAAAATTAATATCTTTTATTTCTCTAGATTCTTGATTTGTTAGTAATTATTATGTGACCTCTCAAGTGATAACCGTTCTGCCTTAAATGGCCATTATTTGAGTAGTAAAAAGGATTAATAATTGAATTGCCAAAGGTTATTGCATTGATCGGCAAAGGGGGTGTTCACAACCATCATATTCATTACCTCAAAACCCTCTGGTACTCTTTCATAATTGACTAATAATGATAAATGATGACAACATTTATTTTGATGTTATGGAATCTGAATATGAGAAGTCTAGATATGCATAAATCTATATTATTAAATAAAATGGATGAGTTAGTTGGTTAAAATTTTATTTAAAAATCGTTTGGGTAATTCAAAAAAACTGGGAAGAAAACCAATTTTAGCAAAATAAGAAAAAACTGTTTCATAATTTTTTTAAAAAATGTACGATAATATGAACTATGAAGGCTGGATAAGTACCAGTTATGCTCCGTCTTCTCTGGTTTTGATGGTTGGGTGAAATACGACAGAACTTTGGTCAGCATATCTTCGGAGCTAATATTGGATGCCCATGTCGATTCTGAAACCGAAGAATGATTACCTGACCTTAATAATTCTTAGAATTAACATCAGCTCCATTATCAAGCAGCAATGCAATAATCTAAAACCACAAAACGCCCAAAAAAAAACACCATAACCACATTAAGTTGTATAATTAAAACCAGCTCCATTATCAAGCAATAATGTCCAAGCAATACCGGGTTTCCAACCGCGTCCGTTACATAGAAAATGGTTAGAGCCATACCCATTGTTGTAGATATCACGGCCTGTGTTACGTTCATCGCGTTTGCTCTAACGCTCGTGTCACTTGGGCCAACAGCCCGGGTTTGTCGGGTTTGAATAGCTCGAGACGCACACCCCCGGGTCCCCTTCTTTCAACCGCGACTTTTAAACAGCTTTTCGGCTTCTGAACTAATCGGGCTTCCGTCTATATGTCTGATATAAAATTCCTGGAAAATGAGAAAAGAAACCAATTTTAGGAAAATAAACAAAAAACATTTCATACATCTTTTTTTTTAAATATATGATAATATGAACTATGAAGGCTGAATAAGTAGCAGGTATGCTCCGATTTCTCCGGTACTGATGTTTGTGTGAAATACGACAGAACTTCGGTCAGTATATCTCCGGAGCTAATAGTGGATGTCCATGTCAATTTCGAAACCGAAGAATGATTACCTGACCAGAATAATTCGTAGCATTAACATCAGTTCCATTATCAAGCAGCAATGTAAACAATCTAAAACCACAAAGCACACAAAGAAAGACGCTACTTAAAAATAATGCTTAATAATAATGAACTACCAGGCCTGCACATGATTCAAAACTCACCGTGTGATATTACGCCAAAGTCCACTAAAACCAGCCACAATTTGAAGAGTTGAAGCAACAATAAGAGTTCCTTGAGTCCCTCTCATAATCGTCTCACATTTCTATATAATCATGAACATGTTGGAGTGAATTGGATGTAATAGTAAACAAAACAGTATAAGTTTCATAAAACGTTGATGTGTAAGTGTGTAACCAGCTCTTGAGGATCCACAATGTCGCTATATTCACCGGCTAAAATGATTGAAACAGCAGTAGGCACGAAAGTGTATGACCCCCACCCCCCTAGCGATAGTTGGCAACCGTGTCCCAAAATGTGTGTGTGACAATGTGTTTAAACCAGCAACAAATAGTAGTCTTCGAATCATCGTTGCTGTTTCTTCCTAAAACAGACAAATAAACCAACCAGCCCATGTATCTGAATTAAATCCACATACAAAAAAACTAAGAAATAAAAAGAATATGAGGTTTCAAAATTTAGTGGAATCTGGTAAGACTTACATTCCTACTACCTGTGGCACATATATAGCGGTTGCGTGAAATACGCCAGAACTTCAGCCATAGTTGTATGGTTGTATAATTAAACCAATATCAGTAGAAAACCTATTCTTGTAAATTCTCACAAAACAAAACACTAAATAGTTATCAACATTCAAACCAGGATTGGATTAGGAACATTGATAGGGATTAAATCGAATACTGATATACAAAAAAAACCTTCGTCATGAACAACAAATAAAAAAAACATAAAGCAGAATCGTAAAACAGCAAATTAGAATAACCAAAAATGGAATGTAAAGGCAATTATTGAAAAACAGAAAGTTAGACTTCAATGTGAAATTACAAAAAAACCTTGTCCATGTTCAAAACCCTAATTAAAAGGAATAAGGTGGATGGAGTCGGACTTATGATTTTGTTCCTGCAATTCCATCACAGTCTCAATCTCAATTCACCAATTTACCAAATCGATCAAGTCTTGCATATGCGTATAAACAACACAAATACTTACAGTGGAGCGAGAGATTTGAGAGACGCCATGGACGCTTGCTTAACCATGGGGGATTCATCGGCGAGAGAGGAGACCAAAACCTGGTTCGCGTCTGCAAAATCGTGGAGAAACATAATATTAATTGGAGAATGAAATTGAGAAGATTAATGGAGGAATGGAGTTTCCAGATTCAAACAATTTCAAAGTTCAAAGTATTTCAAATTAGTAGTTTACCTCTTTGAGGCGAGATGGTTGGGCTGGGCGGCGGGCGGCGGGCGGACGGGCGACGGTGAGTGCCGAGCTTTTTGATATTGGGAACGAAGAAGAAGGAGAAGTAAAGAGGAAGATGGATCGCGAATAGCAGAGGTGGGCGGTGGGTTTATCATCGATGGAGGCGGAGTTATGATTTTGGAATATATACTAAATTTTAGATTATGATTTTGGAATATATTTTTTAATCAATATTGTTTTAAGTGTTGAATTTATAACATCATAAATTTTGACTTTAAAACAGAACATGCAACTAAATTTTTGATTATATAGAGATTAGGGTAGAAATATAACAACCCTAAAAAATGTCCTAAAAACACCCGTAGCCGAAAAACCAAACTCGCGCATCGTTATTTAATTTGAAAAATGAAAGAAAAAAAATAAGATTTACATGTCTGTCGGGCCCGCGACAGACTAAGGGGATACCCTCCGCAGGTCGCGGAGACCCTATAACTTGCCGGACACTCCTAGGGACACGTGTCGTATACGTGTCGAGTCTATGCCGATGATTAGTCAAACCTAAACCCTAGCTAGAGGGTATGGCGGCCCGTGGCGGGCTTAGCCTTGAGCTCCGCGGGTCGTGATGGGGTCTCAGAACACCTATAAATAGAACGTTTCAGTCGTTCAACTTTCTTTTCTTTCTCTCAACATATAGAACGAAAATAATACCCCAAAATCACAAAGCTCTGACCTGTTGTATGTGTTTTAACCCCTGATCATTGATTCGATACCCTGTCCGATCGATCTTGAGCCCAACAATGGAAGCCAAGGCGCTGCCTAATAAAGGCTATGCTTTGTAAACTACGTTGGGGTTCTAATCTCGTGACGTATTGATAAAGTTGAATTAAGTTATTATACTAACACGCGTGCATTGTATATTTTAATTAATAGAAACTCAAGAAAAGCACCAGAAAATATTCTCAAGCATATAGTAGAACCTAAATTTACAAAGTGAGTCATTCTCCCTTTTTACTAAATTGCTTTACAAAACCCTAAATGTTTTTCAATTATACTTACAGTAGTTAAGTCTTTGTATTCTACAATTACTGCAAGTATGTGGGGTTTTGTATACACTACTAGTCAAGCGTTGCTATTGGACAAAGAGTTAGCCAATAGTAATATGATCACGGTCATTGTAACTGCCAACGTGACAAATAGTGATTGAGTTTTTGGTAGATAAAAACATTGTAATATCCTTTTTAATACTGTAAAGTATAACATTATATTTTTGAAAAATGGAAAGAACTCGCCAGTATTTTTTGCTGATAAAATGTTTTCAAAATGTGTTTCAGGTAACTTGATATGAAGCTTTTAGAAGCCAGCTATGGAGCACTGAAGGCTTAAATAAAGTGGCTATAGTTACCTGAATAAAAGAAGAGTTTTAGGGTCTGTTTGGTATGGGGTAATGTAATGGATAGGGGAATGCAATGGACGAGATAATGGAATGGATGAGGTAATGGAATTGATCATTACCATTCCATGTCTTGTTTGGTTACCATGTGAGAATGGAATGAACCATTACTTTTTGTTGTTTGGTATGCGAGAAAAGACGAAGGAATAAAATCAGATGGCGGCGGTCAATGATGGGCGGCGATGGTGGGTGGTGATAGGTGGCAGTTGTAGTTGCGGAAGTGGTGATGGGTGGAGACAGCGGAGATTTGAGACGGCGACGGGTGGTGACTGCGGTGGTGGTGGGTGACGGCGAAGGTGGGTGGCGGCGGTGGTAGCGGTGGCGACGGTGGTGGCAGGTGGTAGCGGTGGTGGCGGTGGGTGGTGGTGGTTGATAGCGATGGCGGAAGTGGGTGGCGACGGCGGCGGTGATCAGAGGTGGCAGCGACAATGGTGGCGGCAATGATCGAAGGTGGGTGGTGGCGGTGATCGGAGGTGGCAACGGCGATGGTGGATGGCGGCGACGGCAGTGGCGAGTGACGGCGGTGGCGGGTGGCGGCGAAGGTGGGTGACGGCGGCGGTTGACAGTGGTGGTGGGTGGTGGCAACGGTAGTAGGTTGTGGTGTTGTTAATGAAGGGAGAAGAGGGAATGGAATGGAAAAAAAAACAGGGGGAATGGATGGAATGATTTTGAGGGAATGGAATGCATTTTGGAATGGGCGATTCCATTCCATCGACCAACCAAACACTCTTTTCTTCATTCCCCCTCAATGATCCATTTCATTCCACCTCTCATTCCTGCATACCAAACGCTACCTTATATTTTCAGCAATTAGGGTTTATCCCTATAAATGAAATATGGATTTTTACCCATTTGTTTAATATAAAAAGTTTGGTGTTTACAAACTCTGAAATTATTTCCTAACTACGATCCTGATGTTTTAATTCCGCTGCAAATTTAATAAACACCGATACCACCAGTATGGCTCGCGGATGTCACACCCCAACCGATGGCGGAAACATCGGGATGAGACGAACAAATTGCTCAAAACTTCATAACACTATGTGACAATATAAGTTAAATTCAAATTTCATTGTAATACTAAATTGTCATACAAAGCTTAAAAAACAAACAACATTGTTTCATAACATAACATCAAAATAACAAAATTAATCTAGGTGTGTTTCTAAGTCCACCTAAATCTCGTTTCTTCATAACATCCTCTCATCAATCAACCTGTAACATGTATTAAAATATATCAACAAAAAGTTGGTGAGTATACAAGTTTTCATACATAGCATAACATAGATTAAAAAGTTTAAAGTCCCATATTCAACATGAATAACCAATATGCAAGTTCACTAAATATGCTGAAACGGTGTACTATATGTTCAAACCCAAGAATCCAACGCGTTAATATAGCCTATCCCAAAGAATAACGGGAGGTTAACATGTTTAACTTAACAATACCCGAAGTTTCATGGGCGGTGCGTTAATCCTATAGCGCTATAATTGTTGAGGTAGGCTTGTACAAAGTTAATGAGCATATCGACACGAAAAGTTTACATAGCATACGAGATTAACAAGCATCATATAGTTTCATGTTCAAACATGGATAGAAAGTGATTCAAATAGTTTTAAGTGTTTCATGTTTTTATATAGAATACATGTTGCACCCAAAAGTGTTTAAAAGTAAAATGAGATCGAGTATACTCATATTGGTTGCGTATAAGAATTCCTTGTGAATATGCGCACGAGTAAAGATTGAGAAAAATCCGAAAGAACGAAGCGAGTATCCTAAATGTTAAAATTCCACATCACGAACTAGTTAATATATATATAGGTTAAATATAATCCTAATATTTATGATTTCGCATAATTAGGATAAGTAGCGTTATTAAAGATTATCGCCATTCCAATTTATAACTCTCATAAGACTAACTAATTAATATGGCTTAGACTCGTTTTGTAATTAACATGATTCTTCATAACACAATTTAATTAAATGAATGCTGATCGTTTTTAAAAATACGTTTGGGTAATAACAACTTAAGATGTATCATTATCTATGTCAACAATACGTCTACGATCTACATATATAATAATATGATATTAGTAGTTTATTAGTTGTAACTAATTAAAATATAAGTTTTTGATTTATGGACTAACTGGATTGATTAAGTTTATAACTGGATTTAAATATCTGATTCTAAGATATTTGGGGAATAGTAATCATTTCTATGCATATTATTTATTTTTATTTATTTTTTTTTTTGTCTTTTTTTTTTTTTTTTGTTATAGGGCTTCTTTGTCTCGGGCCTGCACCTTGTTACACTAATTTGTAATTATCTTACTCCAAAAGATATTTGAGTATTATATCAAACTATATACAGTCTACAGATGCCCTTTATAACCCTTTTACCACCACGTTTGTTGTTTAACTTGTTAAACACATGACAATAATCTTTAACGATCCGACTCTTAAAAGTTAAACGGATCAAATTTTTGGAACTGAAGCAACTAAAAATTATTTACTCTTGAAATAAGTATACTTTGGATATCATTCTAGCATCTATACAACATCATCTTCTTCATTATAAACCAAACATATAACAGATCTTAGTTTCACGATTGATTACGTTCATGTGGCTTCTGGTGTATAAACAAATGAAAACGACAAGGATTTAAAGGAACGGTAAGCAAGAGGAAAGTACCGAACACGTGACGAACCGTCGTGGGTTTCTCCGGTCGTCTTCCCGAGCTCCAGCGAGTTTGTAGGCGTCCGCGGAAGGTTGTTTAGGATTTTTTTCGTCGAACAGATCACGTATCTCTTGTATTCTTGTTATTCGGCGGACAAACTCGGTCTGAACAAGTGGCAGCAACATGCCTTGTTATGTGAAGACTCAAGAACCAGTTGATGCGACCTGGTCAGAGTAGAGCTTCAGATGACCTAGCAAGAAACCTGCAAGATCACAAGAGAACAAGCACACCGTTAGCCTCGTCACAGGGAGGGGGGCCTCTCTGTGACCAAGCTCGGGCGTGAGAATAAGTATTTGTGAGGAGGAAATAGGCCAGGGAGAGAGAGAGGAGAGTTTAGAGAGAGAAAGTAGCGATTACCCCTTGCTGGAAGTCTTGGCGGGGTATTTATAGCTTTTGGGTGTGCTGATGTGGCAAGTTAGTTAGGGTCGGACCAGTCACTATCATGGCAGTTATGGTGGTGGGGCCCAGTTAGTTATGCCGCACCAGCGTATCTGTCCGTTTCGGTTATGGTGCGAGGTGCGGTCCGACCTTGGTGTGCCATGGTTCGGTTCTATTTATGGCGATGATTCGGTCCGGTCAGGGACGTATCCTCATCAAGTCCCCCTAGTTCGTAGCGTTTCTTAGAAAAAAGCTTCGAACTATAACGGCGTAATTTTGGCGGTCTAAATCCCTGATTTGTCGTTTTGTTAAGTTTTTTTTTGAATTTTAAATTTCTAGGCGGTGACCTTAGTTGGGTAACCGACGGTCACTTTATATTTCCCGCTTGATGTGACGTTTGGTGTGCGTCAGCTGTCATGACGTGTCACCACCTGATTGGCAGTTTTAAGTCGGTTTCATATCTCTATAAAAGAGGAGAAAAAGTAACTTTCCGTTTTCACTTCTTACCTCATCTTCTTCACCCCTTTTCTCTGAGACAGCCGGTTTGCGACACAGGTTAGTTTCTTCTTTACATAATGGCAAAAACAACTTGTCCGGTTGCTTTAACGTTTTGAATAAAAATGGTTTAGCCTGGTACGTCGAAAAATATGCAATTCCTGCATCTCTGCACCCCGTTCTCCCCAAAAAGGACACGCCTATTTACCCGTTTCCTCCGGGGAAGATAGGGTTTATACTCGTCTGTTCTATTATTGTAACTACCGTCTTCCTCTGACGAAGTTCTTGATCGGAGTTCTTACGTTTCACGAGGTTCATATTTCTCAAATGAACCCCTTCGGCCTTGCCAAGGTGTGTCATTTCGAGTTGGCTTGTCGTGGTTTAGGATCCGACCCAGACTTGGATGTGTTCCGGGCTTTTTACAAATTGAATCGGTCCGGTAACTGGTATACCTTCGAGGTTAGGGATAAAAACTCCGGCTGCTATACGTGGATTACTACTAGCATAAAGGATTGGAAAGAGCGCTTTTTCTATGTTGACGATCGTTGCGTTCCGGAGTTTATGGTATGGAGGATAAAAAAGACGAAGTTTCCACCTCCTCTTCCTGAAGACTTCGAATTTGACAGAGATTTATACGCAAACTTGATTAAAGAAGCGGGTCGCATACAAAGTTATCCGGAACACATTCTTGTTATGGGACGGATCAGCACGATTTGGTCCGAACCGGAGTGGTATCCTACCCTTAGGTGGAATGGAAAGGGTTAGTCATGCCTTTACTTTTGATACGGTGCTCGTCGTGTCGCTTGTATAACTATATTACTTTCATTTTTTTTATATACCGGACTTCGGATGTTACTTGCTTGCCCTTTTTTTTGTAGCTATGGGTTTGAGAGAAGCGTTGAGACTGAAGTCCTTCGATTCCAAGGAGCTTGAGATCCGAGCCACTAGGACGCCGAAAGGTGATCCTCCGTACCTCACTGTGGTGCAAGAGAATCTTTATCAAATTCGGGAACCCGAGGTTCCGGATGTTCAGGGAGGTTCGGCCGGGCAAGGAGGTTCGGGCTTAGCTCCTGCGGCACAAATAGCGGATGTTGCTCCGGCTCAGACTGCGATGGTGACGGGCAGTGGTAAGGGTAAAAAGACCGGTTCGATCGGGTCGAAAGGGTCCGGTTCCAAGTTTGTGATCGAAGATGAAGGAGTCCACCTATTTGTTGACGACGAAGGAGTGCATAATGAGGGTGTAAAAGAGGGTGGCGACGATGAAGACGAGGAATGGACGGACGAAGAGGAGCATCCTCAAGTTAGCTTGAAAAGGAAGAGGGCTGCTCCATCTAAGTCCGGTCCGAAACCGAAGTAAAAGAAGAAAAAGACGGACTTCAAGACTATCACGTTAGATGATGATGATGATCAAGTTACTGAATTTTCTGCTGCCGGAGGCATATTAGCGAATTTAGACGCTCATCTTCATGGGGGTCGTACCCCAAGGGACCACCCGGTAAACACTCCATCAAGCCCATTATCCTTCGGGGGAGGGGCTACCAAGGTTATTGCTGATGTTCTCATGTCTGATCCCAAAAAGACCGAACCTTCTCCTTCGGGTAAGTTTACCACGGGGGTTGCTTCTAACGTGTCAAGGCCAAGCCCCAAGCCAATTGATGGTGGGGACAGTGCCTCCCCTTTATGGTATAACACTGAAGTTGTTTTCTTATCACGGGAGTTAGGTTCGGGCGGCATTGAGGATATGGATTCAACTCGAGCATTGGAGAAGTACGTTCCGGAGTGGTCGCTGACGAACAAGGATCGGATAGTGGATGCTCTGTCGGCGAAAATGGCATTATTTCATTTGGGGACTCCGGCTGAGCACTCTCATTATCGGGAGATGAGCGGCCCGGAGCTTGGGAATGCCCTTATGATAAATCAAGCTCAATCTAATTCATTGGTGGTGGAATCGTATAAGCGTTGGATCGAGTCGGAGTCAACCTGTAACAAGCTCCGACGCGAAATTGCTAATTTGAAAAATGAAGATAATGTCCGATCGAAGACGAAACAAGAGCTGAGCTCTCTTCGATCTCAGATTGATCGTTTAAAGGAGCAAAACTTACAAGCAAAAGAAGTCAACAAATCTACCCAGGCTTCGGCCGCAGCTGCTTATGAGGCTCGAGACAAAGCTCTTCAAGATTTGGAAATTTTCAAGTCGAAATTCACTCACCTGGAGAAAAAATTATCTGGTGTGGAGAAGAAGCATGCGGCTGAGCTGAAGGAAATGCAGACATCTCATGATCAGCTTCTGGCCGATTACCACCGCTTGGTCGACGGTATGTTCATAATCCATTTTTTTTTATATTGCTTCCCTTCCTGTTCACTGATCCTTGTTTTTCCTCAGTTAAAGACGAATTAGAGAGAGCTCGTGACAGGGAGATTGAGTCACACAAAACAACGATCGATGAAGCAAAGGAGATGTTGATTCGTTGTGAACGTGATATGGTTGAATCGTATGCCCAACTGTCGGAGCTCATGCTCACCAAGCAATGGTTTTTGTCAGATGGGGTCGCATGGGTAGTCAGATTGGTGCATCAAAGCCCGGAACTGGAAAAGTTATTGCAGACTTGGTGAATAATGTGAATGCGGTTGGGGCGAATGAAGGTATCAAGCACGGCTTTGAAGCCGCTAAGGGCTCTGTTCGGTCCTTTGAAGAGGTCCCAGGGTATGATGATGGTGCTCAAGATAAGCTAAATGCTGCGATTAAGGCTTTTGAAGATTTTCACATTTCCGTACTTGGGAAGGTTGCAGATTTGGTGGACGAACCTTTGTCCGTTATTAAGTACCAAAGTGAACTCCCCATAGTGAAGGAAGACTTTGAAGCTTGAGATTCGATCTTTCTTGCCATATAACTTTTGACTTTTATTCGTCATTATGACCGTACAATTTTAAATATCTGTTTCTCATGGCATGTAATCATACAATTTATTTTTTGCTTGAAGTATTCGACTGCCATGTATGAAACCACGACTTTAGTAATAGTCATTCGTTCCTGGCTACTTAGTTCTTAGTTTGCGTCCAAACTTCACTGTTCGACCAGGTTTTTTATTCGGTCATCTTAGGTAACCGAAACACATTAAGACATTTTTGATTTCTTTTGCTTGAGTGAATTGCTTATAATCGAGCCATTTTTAAATATGGGCTATTTTGCTTAACATATTTTGTTATTTTTATTTGAACTGTTTAAGCCTTCTCGATCGGCGCGAGGCATGGGTCGAGGCCCGTTTGTGCACAATTATGAAATTGTTCGAACTTACACGCATGCTATTCTTTATACTTATAAAAATTCAGATCGCTTTATTCATTGATTCACTGACCATAGGTCCGGGGAAAACCCTCCCGGTTACAAGGAAAATGGGAAATTGTCGGGGCATTACCCTCCCGATTTATACATGGAAATTGGAAATGAAAACAAGAACTAGCGATCTTTTCTAGCCGTAACAGGCTATTCACATGAAACATTTCTTTAAATGTATCCCGTTCCACGTTCGGGGTACGGGAGTTCCGTCAATCTTTTCCAATACGTATGAGCCCTTGTCGCTAGCTTCTTTGACTCGGTACGGTCCCTCCCACTTAGGGGTTAGCTTGCCAGGAGCTTCAACACGGCTCGCATCATTGTTTCAGAGCACATAGTCTCCGACCTTGAACTTGTAGAGTTTGGCCCGGGCGTTATAGTACTTCTCAATCTTCTTTTTGTATCGGGCTTCTTTGATTGCCGCGATGTTCCGGCGCTCTTCTAGCAGGTCAAGGTTAGATCGGAGTTCATGCTCATTTTCCTCCCAATTTTTACACCTCTGGTTTGGGAGTCCGATCTCGGCGGGAATCACTGCCTCTGTACCGTAAGTAAGACTAAACGGTGTTTCTCCGTTGCTAGTCTTGTGCAGTGTTCGGTGCGCCCATAAAACGTTCGGCAACTCGTCCGCCCAGCCTTTTCCCTCATAACCGAGCCTCCTCTTTATCCCATCGATGATGCGTCGATTTATCTGTTCGACCTGCCCGTTACCCTGGGGGTGGGCAACCGAGGAAAAGACTTGGTTAATTTTTAGATTTTCACACCAGCGCTTAAATGGGTTTTCTGCAAACTGCTTTGCATTGTCGCTTATAATGTAGAGTGGAAGACCGAATCGGCATACGATTTGTTCCCAGAAAAACCGCGTCACGTTGTAGCCGGAAATGATTGTAAATGGTTGAGCTTCCACCCATTTGGTGAAATAATCCACCGCGACTAACAGGTACTGAGCGCTTCCGCTTGATCTTGGAAAAGGACCGACGATATCAACGCCCCACTTTTGGAAGGGCCATGCAGCGGTTACCGGTATCATCTCATTCTTGGCTCGGAGGCTGATTGGTGCGTGCTTTTGGCACTCATCACACTGTTGGAGTTCTTTAACTGCACTCTCGTGCATCCCAGGCCAGTAATATCCTGCATTTTTTACCTTAGTCACGATCATTTTAGGTCCGGCATGGATGCCACAGATGCCATAGTGTATTTCCCTGATGATGTAACTGGCTTGCTCCGGATCCAAACATTTTAACAGAGGCCCGAGGAAAGTCTTTCGGTACAAGCCTCCTTCTTGCATCTGGTATTGAAGAGAGTTGATTTGGATCTTTCTTGCTTCCGCTTTATCAACCGGCAAAACGTCATGTACCAAGTAGTTAACTATTGGCGTCATCCACGTTTGCGACGGTGCTTCAACCTGCATGACCTGCGGAGCTGCAATTGAAGGTGCAGTTAAAACCTCCACTCTTACCTCTTTGGCTAGGTGAATGAATGACACTGATGCCAACTTGCTCAATGCATCAGCCTTCTTGTTCTTGCTACGGGGAACATGCTCGACTTTACATGCTTCGAATGATGCCATAGCTTGCTTCACATGTTCGGGATACTCGATCATGTTTGCTTCCCTCGCCTCATACTCTCCTTTTACTTGATTTTCTACGAGCAATGAATCTACATGGGCCACGACGTTTTTTGCTCCGACTTTCAATGCTAGACGTAGGCCAGCTAAGAGGGCCTCGTATTCAGCTTCGTTGTTTGAACTCTTGAATTCTAGCCGGAGCGCGTACGTCATATCCGTTCCGTCTGGATCGGTGAGAATTAGGCCCGCTCCTGCTCCTTCAGCACTAGAAGCTCTGTCGGTATACAGGGACCAAGGCTTCTCTGGAGCCTTTTCAACTTCTTCCATTCCTTTATCTTCCGGAATTTCAACTAGGAAATCGGCTATTACCTGCCCTTTCAATGGACCTTTAGTTCGGAAGGTGATATTGAATGCGCCCAACTCGATCGCCCATTTTGCCATTCGACCCGAAACTTCAGGTCGTCGGAGAACATGCTGGATTCTCTGATCCGTTCGTACTTCGATTGGGTGGGCTTGAAAGTATCGGCGAAGTCTTCTCGAAGCATGGACTAGTGCCAGGGCCAATTTTTCCAAGTTTGAGTATCTTGTTTCGTAATCTTTTAACGTTCGTCTTACGTAATAAATGGGAATTTGCTTCCCGGTACGGTGAGCAACTAGTACTGCACTGATAGCTCCAAACGACGCGGCTAAGTATACCGTTAGCACCTCATCTTCTTCCAGTACGGTGAGAGTTGGAAAAGTGTCCAGATAGGTTTTAAGTTATTCGAAAGCTCGTGCGGCTTCTTCCGTCCATTTAAACTCTGATCTAAAGCTTTTTCTGAGAACATCCATGAACGGGAGCGACCTGTCTGCTGCTTTTGACAAGAAACGATGGAGAGCAGCCAACCGTCCATTTAGGGATTGAATCTCTTTAACCGATGTCAGAGGCTTCATTGTAAGAACAGCGTCAATCTTGTCTGGGTTGGCCCGCAAGCCTTTTGACCCAACCATGACTCCCAGAAACTTACCTTCTTCTACCCCGAACGTACATTTTTTGGGGTTTAGTTTCATGTTGATGCTTCGGAGTCGGGTAAACGTTTCAAGTATGTCTTTTAGCATGGTGGCCTCATCGTGACTTTTGATCACGATATCGTCAACATATACTTCTACGTTTCGCTCAATCTGATCTTTGAAGGCTTTGCTCATCAGACGCTGGTACATAGCACCGGCGTTTTTTAGACCGAACGGCATCTTAGTAAAACAATACACTCCTTCATTGGTGACGAAGGCTGTCTTATCCTCATCTTCGACCGCCATTTGTATCTGATGGTATCCCTTGTAGGTATCCAAAAAACACTTCAACCTGAACGTGGCGATGGAATCAATCTTCTCATCGATCTTCGGTAAAGGAAAATAATCTTTCGGGCACGCATCGTTTAGATCGGTGAAATCAATGCACATTCTCCATGAATTATCTTTTTTCCGTACCAAAACGGGATTTGACACCCATGTTTGATACCGAACTTCTCGAATGATTCCGGCGTCTAGGAGGCTTTTAACATCTTTTGCAATTGCTTTGGCTCGATCCGGTGCCATGTGCCTTTTCCTTTGTGCTATTGGTTTGATTGATTCTTTTACGTTCAGGTGATGTTGTGCCATAGATCTGGGGACTCCTTGCATATCGGAGTGCTTCCATGCGAAAACGTCTATCGAATTGCTTAACAATTCCCACAGGAGCTTCTTTGTTTGTTTTGGGAGCTGAGCACCGATAGCTACTTGCTGTTCGGGAAAATCCGGATTGATCGCCCAAAGTTCGGTAGGTACTTCGGACTTTTTGGAGCTCGTTTCCGCTGCATGTCTTACTTCGGCAACAAACGAGTTTGATTCTGAGAGAATAGTGGCGACTCCGGCCTCAGTGGGGAATTTTATAGCTCCATGTATTGTTGAGCTGATCGCTCCGAGAGCTCGTAACCTGGGTCGTCCAAGTATTATGTTATGCGATGAATGAGTGCCAACAACTAGGAAAGTTAATTGGACAGTCCTGCTTTTATCACCATCTTTGAATGTGGTCGGAAGAGTAACCTGTCCTATCGGACGAACCACCTCTCCGGAAAAACTGATCAGAGGGGTGGAGACTTCAATCAACCACTTCTTTACTTGGGGGTTCAGCTGCTGGAAACACTGTAGATACATGATCTCAAAGGCGCTTCCTCCGTCCACGTAAATTCGTCGGACCAGGTGTCCGGCGATGACAGCCGAGATTGTAATTGGTCCGTCCCGAGCATCATCGGGATCGATCGGAGGGAAGTACGTTGGTTGATGCATCCATGCTGCCATATGTTGGTTCGACCGCTTTACTCCTCTTGGTTCGGTTGACCGGATCATATTGATTCCGGGCTCGGTGTTCGGATTATCAATTGTTGTTGCTGACTTCTTCCCATCTTTCACTTCTTTCACAAGGTGCGAGAGTTTACCGGATCGTACGGCCTTTTCGATTTCTTGCTTCAAAGCCCAACATTCATCAGTTGTATGACCCTTATCTCGGTGATATTCACAATATTTCTTGGAGTGCCTATCCGAGGTGGGTCGTTGCTTCGACGGCGTAGGGAACCGAGTAGTCTCCGTACTGAGAATTTCGCTTGGTGATTTGGTGAGCTCGGAAAAGGTGTTGAAACGCACGTTTCCTGTTCGGAAACTGCTTCGATCCGACTTCTGATACGGGCCACGATTTCTGTTCCAACTGCTGCTTCTATCTTTTGGTGGCGACGCATTGCGTTTCTACGAAGTGGTCCGAGCCTTGGTGTTTCTTGCTGTAGTTTCATTCGGCTGACCGCAGGCACTCTTTCCCCGAACGAAGGCTCGAGCTCTCTCCATAAGCGTCTCCATAGTTTTTAGGAGATCTTCATGGAGTTTCTCCACAAGCTGATTGTGCCGAACTCCGTGGCAGAACCCAGAGACTCGGAGCTGGTCAACCGCTCCACTTATCTGCAAGCTTTCTCGATTGAAACGATCGATAAAATCTTCTACAGACTCTCCGTCGCGGCGCTTTATATGGTGAACCTCGGTAATGTCTTTCTTGCAGCATTGCTGCTGACAGAAATTTTGCAAGAAAATACGTCGGAAATCCTCAAAGTGGTCGATCGACCTCTCTGGCAACCCATCAAACCAAACCCTTGCCGATCCGGTGAGAGTTTGGGCGAACATTAGGCACCAAGCCGGCATAGGCCACTGCTCGACCTTAGCCGCTCCGGCAAACACGAACATATGGTTGTCCGGATCAGACGTACCATCGTAAAACTTCAGTGTGGGAGGCATCTTCAGCTTAGCTGGGAGTGGGGCATTGACGATCCGTAACGTAAACTTTGATTGGGAAGTCATAGACGTGGGGTGGTATGGCATGAGCAGCTCTTGATCTTGGGGGTTTAAACCCATAGATCCCTGGAGAAACAGGTCGTTTAGACCGTTATTCATCGGAGCACTTGTAACCGAAGAAAATTGTGTAACGTGTGTTATAGGAGTGGAGAGCATAGAACTTACCAGAGATCCGGAAGCGAAGGGTCCAACGGAGACGGGGTTTCCCCCTGGATAGACGTTGGTAAACAAGTTTGCTCGGAGACTTTGCAGCATCTCATCTCGCTGTTGTTGCTGCTGTAACTGACGCAATAGATCGGCATTCCTTAAAAGGAAAGCGTTGTCGAAGTTAGGTAATGGCGTGGCAACCGGGGCAGTAACAGACAGCGTGGTGACAGAGCTTCCGCCTACAGGATTTGCAGCTGGAGGAGCCGACGCGGATCCTATCGAAGCTGCTGAGGCAGCAACTGCTGCTGAAGTAGTTGTGGAGTTAGCGTTTCCTTCCCATATATCATTGTAAGATGGGAAAGTGTTGGTGGAGACTGCTGTCGTTGATTCTGCCATGACTTCAAATGAACAAAAACAAGGAAACAAATTATGTGAATTCGAGGGGATGGCGCCACTGAAGACTCAAGAACCAGTTGGTGCGAGCTGGTCAGAGTAGAGCTTCAGATGACCTAGCAAGAAACCTGCAAGATCACAAGAGAACAAGCACACCGTTAGCCTCGTCATAGGGAGGGGGGCCTCTCTGTGACCAAGCTCGGGCGTGAGAATAAGTATTTGTGAGGAGGAAATAGGTCAGGAGAGAGAGAGGAGAGTTTAGAGAGAGAAAGTAGCGATTACCCCTTGCTGGAAGTCTTGGCGGGGTATTTATAGCTTTTGGGTGTGCTGATGTGGCAAGTTAGTTAGGGTCGGACCAGTCACTATCATGGCAGTTATGGTGGTGGGGCCCAGTTAGTTATGCCGCACCAGCGTATCTGTCCGTTTCGTCTATGGTGCGAGGTGCGGTCCGACCTTGGTGTGCCATGGTTCGGTTCTATTTATGGCGATGATTCGGTCCGGTCAGGGACGTATCCTCATCATTATGGTTCTTCTTTGTTCAAACCAAACCCATACAAAACACCCATCCACTATAACCGTTAACCCACATCTGAAATGACTCGAAAAAAAATGAATAATTGGACAGAAGGTATACCGAAACAAATGTTGTGAACCTGAATGGATTCCGGCAGCGTCTGATACTCCGGTGGGTTGTAAGGTACGGTGAAATATGTTGTGGGATTGTGAGGGTGTGGAGTGGTGTGAGATATTGGAAGGTTGGAAGAGTCGGTTTATAGTGTTCGAATGACTCTCAAGGTATGGAAACAAGTTGTGGTTGATTTGTATGTGTGCGAGGGTGTACGGTTGTGGATGATAAAGATGTCCAGGTTCATATATTTCGAAAAAGAACTTCAATCAATGATAATATGGAAACATAGCTGGGATTCGGCTATCGATAGTTAGCGGCAAAAATCAAGTTTCAAAAAGGTTTCAACGTATCGAGTGTATAAATATTAAACATTAGGCCATGCGTAGTCATAACGCCCCTTTGTGGGCGTTATGCGACATGTGACGCGCCACGTGTGCGGGTAGGCGTTATGCATTTAAGCCCGTAGTCATAAAACCCCCGTCTAATCATTACTCAATTATTAATTTCTAATTTTTTATAATTATTTTCCAACTTTATAAAATTAAAATTCATTTCATTAAATAAAAAAAAAACATTACACTAAAAAAACATTACACTTAAAAAAAAAACATTACTGTAACATAAAAAAAAACAATTTGCAGCCGTTTCCAAGTTCTTCCTTCTTCCTTTTGAGCCCAGCCCAATACAAACTCAAATTATAATAACAACCTTTTGAGCCCAGCCCAATACAAACTCAAAACCTATTTTTTTTTCCAGCCGTTTCCAATTTCTTCCTTCTTCTTTCTTCTATACCTGCAACAAAAGAACAAAAGAGAAACAGAGCAATGGAGGGGAAAACCAGAAAATAAAAAAAATAAAAAAAATTCAAACAAACACACACATACCGCCCTTTAACCCCGCTATACACATCGCGCCGGATCTTCTTTTTTGGCCCATAACGCCGCGCGTCGCGGTGTTCACCGGCGCTATGCGGCGCTATGGGGCATACCGCCCTCACATGCCGCCCCATAACAGGTAGTCTTAGTAGATGTAATCGATGTAAGACTTTTTATTGTTTTTAGCTTTTAACATTTTTCCCTTTGTTATAGGACTGGTCCCTGCACTTCAATTTTAGGAAAAATACCAATATAGCCCCCTTAACTTTGAAAGGTTTAATTAATTAGTTGAATTAACTTGGTTTAAGTTATATAACATAGTTGACCAAGCTAACGAGTTTATAAACTTTTAAATTAATTAAGTTAATTAAATAAATTAAACAAGTAATTAAAAAGTAAATAGCTAAATCGATACGGGATTAAATTAGAGAATGATTCCTTCGACGGTTATTTATTTCGCAAAAAAAAATCCGAAGTTTCAAAGTTAGGATCCGAAATTCAAAACGGGTAGAATCTTGGATATCCGTTTTTTTATGGCTGTTTCAGTCTCCCCTACTTTAGGAGATTTCGTCCTCGAAATCTAAGAGGAAAACCTTTGAAAAGATGGCATTCTTGCTAAAATGTTTGGCCAACTAAGTGTGTTTACACGTAAGTAAGAATGGAAGATAGTTTTAAAGCAAGGGAGTACTTTTAGGTTTCGAATGTTTAGACAGACTTGATTGCAAACAGGGTTTGTATAAAAGGCAAAGAATAACGGAGAATAATGGAAGTATAAAAGTGAACGATTGATTCTAATAAACGAATGCGAGTATAGGAATGGCATAAGTATTGGATAAACGAAAGCGATGTGTTAAGAATAAGGTTTCGTCGTAGATAATCGGATATCGCGCGTTAGCAGATGTGTTTGTGAGTTGTTAAAGTTTGTATAGGTCCAAAGGTCTGCAAAACACTAAATTTCTCATGGCACGTTTTACGAAAGTTTGGTAACATAGTGAAAAACTTATATATAGGAAGTACCAGCAGCGTAGGTGCAATGTTACGTTCCGTGTCTTACCATACGCAGTAGTACACTCTATGGTTCTCATGCGCCTATCACTATAATCCCGTGTGCATCCGCGATTATACTGATTGTCACATAATCCGCATAGCTTGTACTAGTTGCGTATGAATTAAGGTATACATAAATTCTGAAAATAAGATTGCATGTGTGTAAGAATGTAGTATGTAAGCATGTTGGCGTTCAAATAAGCACGAGACCCACGTAAGTGAATCCCTCGGGTAAATGTTAAGAGTCGATGTTTATAAACTTTTAAATTAATTAAGTTAATTAAATAAATTAAACAAGTAATTAAAAAGTAAATAGCTAAATCGATACAAGATTAAATTAGAGAATGATTCCTTCGACGGTTATTTATTTCGCAAAAAAAAAAAAATCTGAAGTTTCAAAGTTAGGATCCGAAATTCAAAACGGGTAGAATTTTGGATGTTCGTTTTTTGACGGCTATTACAGCGGCGCCCGCTCCGAGGGTGGGGTCGGGGCTGCGACAAGAAATTTGTGTATAACACGGGTTTGGGTCAATGAAATAACAAATGGTTATTAATAAGCAAAAAAAGTTAAAGAAATAGTCAAGAAAACAAATATTAAATAAATAAAAAAGTGGGATATTTATTTAATATTATTATTTCATGGGAAATAGAAGTGAGATGATATGATTTAATAGGAGACATGAGAGATAAACAAAAAGTAAGGGCAATAAAATTTCAGAAAGTGACACGTGTCCTTAATAATTTTATTCCTTATATAAAATAATAATAATAATAATAATAATAAGGATATGAATTAATTACATGGTTAATACTCGGGGTTTACTTATTTGCTATTTTGATACCTATATTTAGAAATCACACAACTAATACCTGCAGTTGTAGAATTTCTTATATTGTTAGTACCTATGATGTGCTTATGGTGAAATGATTTTTTAAAAGTTAGTACTAATTGTGTAATTTTCAATAAACAGGTATGAAAATTGTAAAATAGACAAACCACAAGTACTAACCATACAATTAATTCTGATAATAAAAATAAAGATTATATATTAATTATTAGATAGATATCTAATATATCTAGGTATTTATGGTTAAAAACTCGGAAAAACTTTTATGCATGATAAAATTAATACAGAGTAAAATGCACAGATAGTCCCTGTGGTTTGTCAAAGTTTCACCTATAGTCCCCGACTTTTTAAAGTTACATTGTTGCTCCGTATGGTTTGATAACTTGTTACTCGGACAGTCCCTACACTAGATGGATGTTTACTTATCCAGTTAAGTGTCAGTGAAATGACATAACTACCCATCCTTTTAAAAACTCAATAACTAAAACATTAATTAAATAAATTAAGTGGGACCACCATCGTTCATCTCCATTATCCATAAACTACCTCACCCTTTCTTATCCATCAATCACAAACCAACCTTCTCCTGCAACACCTTAGTCGCTGAAAAAATGAGTTCACCGGCCATCATGAACCCACCATCAACAATCGTGCATCACCGCCCACGTTTGTTCTCACTAGCGAATCCTAAGTAACCGGAAATCAAAACCAATGATATCTCACTAGGAACGAATACGCCATTTATCACTGTCCGTGACCAAAACCGACGATATCTCACTGGATTTTCGAATTGAAGCTCGATTCATCTCAACAATCTAAAGTTCTAACGCTAACTTAACAACAATTTCACTATTAGCGAGCTCAGATCTGAACATTTTCGATTTTCTGACGTGAACCTGAGATTTCTAAATTACCAGCGAGTTGCGGGTCGGTACTTCGTTCTAGTTGTAGGTCACACCGTCAGACACCTCCCCATTGCACCACCCTTCCACCGTCAGAGACCTACCACGTTGCCATCGTGATATCCTTTCTCCGTTGCACCACCCTTCCACCGTCACATTAATCTTTAACTGGAGAAGAATTGGAGGGAGGAGATATTTGGTTCAAGGAATTGTCGGTGTAGTCGTCGGCTGAATCTGAGAAGCTCCAGAGGAGAAGAAAGGTGGGGGTGGGGGTGGGGGTTAGGGTTGGGATTGGTTTGTTATATATTTTTATTTAATAGTGAGTGGGCCCACAGTTTATCAATTATTGAATACTTAATTAACTTATTGTTATATTAGCAAGGGTATTTTTGTCTTTCTACACATACTTAACTGGATAAGTTAACGTCTATCAAGTGTAGGGACTATCCGAGTAACTAGATAGCATGTCGATGTCGTGGTTATTTCTAAGAAAAACCAACTATGACTTTGGTTGTAGTTGGGAAGAATTATAAAAAGCTTTGCCAAGGATGTGGAAGACATGATCTAGATCGCTCAAAATCTCATAACAGGTCAAATGGGTAATAAACTCAAACCAAATAATAAAAGTGAACACTCTAGATTATGGGTCCGGGTAGTTGGTTATAATTTAAAAACATTAAAGAATGAACCTTAAGTGAATAGATTGGGTTTGGAATGAATTGAATGTGAATTGGATGAAAAATGGCAAAAATTGTATAAGGCTGGGAAGTACCCAGCTACCAAAACTTTCTAGAAAAGTGGTGTGGCCACGCCAAGCACCTTCGCGACGCGCGGGGGCGCCTGGTCAACAGTCTAGTCAAAATGCCTTCCCTCGCGCCACGCGAGGGAACCATGTCTCCCATCTGTGACGCGAAGGGACCCCTTGAACTGGAAAAAAGAAGATTATTTTGTTTTCCGATTTTAATCTATATGGTTTAAATGTCATACTCACTAATCATTTTAATGATTATTGTATGATAGGTAATACCAATATAGGAAGCCGAATCAAAATCAAGCCGCACGAAGAGCCGAAAATTCCTAAAAAACTAGTTACTTCCGCGTTTGTTAGCATGTTTTAAAACAATGTTATGGGATTTTACATTTTGAACAAATTCGTTGTTGTTTTATGACAACTCATGTTCTGATATTTGAAAACCTTAATAATATTATTAGTGATAAATTAGAAATCTTTATATAATATAAGTCGGGTCTTATAAAGCCCTTTCCACTCCGATTAGTGTTAGGTGTTGTTTGTTTTTTCAGAGAAGAGTTTCCTGGCCACTTATATCTGCTTCGCTCAGACCACACTAGACGTTTGGTCTGTAAACTGTTTGTTTTCTCAAAGACATTTCATTAAAAAGCCTCTGCACGTCCTCTCTTTGGTGTAGACTTGGGTTGTCATCTTCTAACCTCTTCTCCCTTTTCTTTTTACCCTGATATCACAAAACACATAGGTTCAAAACCCTAGCACACCTCCTTCTCCTCCACTACCTCTCCTCCACCCCTCCGCCGCCGCATGCCTCCTCCCTCCACCCCTCCATCGCCGCCGTCGCACTCCACCACCTCAGCCAGCCGTCGTCGCTCTCACTCTACCACCTCAGCTAGCCGCCGTCACCGCTCTCCACCACCTCAGCCAGCGCCCGTCGCTCTCACTCTACCACCTCAGCCAACCGCCGCCGCTCTCCACCACCTCAGCCCAGCCGCTTCCGCTCTCAACCACCTCAGCCCAGCCGTCAGATTCTTCCTCAATCAAAGGTATGTACTCCATTTAGTCCATTGTTTGTTCTTGATTGTTTTTTATGTTGTTAGTTCTTAATTAGATATCTTGAATGATAAAAATAATTCGTGATTGTACTCCATTTTAGTCCATTATTTGTTGTGAAATTTTTGGTGTTTTTATTTTGATTTTAGTCCATTGGTTGTTATGATTATGTTAATTTTTTGTGTTTGTTATGATTGTGTTAATTTTTTGTGTTTGTTAAGGAATTTAGATGTTCACTGTGATAAATTGTTATGATTAGATGTTTTAGATGTTAATAAATCAGTTTATTTATCCATTCAGCAGCTTGCAGAAGTTAAAAAACAAACAGTCTTCTTTTTGTAGACTGCAGATGTTTGGTCCACCTCTTCTGCTACATATGTCTACAGATGTGGTCCCCAGACTGCATATGTTTTACCTCTGAAAAAACAAACAACACCTTAGAGACGTCGGGATCAAAACAAACATCCCATGATATTTTATTATATTAATATTCAATGATTTAATATTCAAAGAGAAGTTTATCAGACAAACTAAAGTTATTCATTATCAGTTAAACTATCTATTTGTTTAAACTTCTTACCAGCCTCCCATTTTCATTAGGCCTTGCGTATACTTTAACCCTTCACATTTCTCAGCACCCACTTTTTCCATTTCACCTAGCTGCCACATCACTCACCTTCCCTCATTTCATTTCACCTCATTACAAGGAAATGGTTTTATCCCATTGACTCCACCTAAACCTATCTTTTAGTAGTTTTTGGTTCAAAAATGAAAAAGAAAATACTCTCTTAACATCCCGTTAACATGTTAACAAACAACCCTTTTAATGCCCCTTAACACAAGGAGGGAGTGGTGTGTAACTCCGGATAACATGCTATATCACCCTTAGCACCCCAAATGTTAGGGTTAGGGTACACGCCAAGACCTTAGTAACTTATCTTGCACAAAAGAAAGATTAAGCTACTTGCTCAGTAAGCGGATGAAATACAAACAATAACATGAACATATTAGTGATATATAACATAGTAATGGTCTTCCAATGTTAGCTAGAACAAAAGCCTAAAACTCTAATAACTTGACAAATACTGGTAAAATAATTTTATAATTCTAGGTTTACATTAAAAATTTAAGATAATTTAAAACAACAGCAGCAACAACAATAGTATGTGTAATGTACTCGCATGGCACTAAATGGGAACAATGTGATCTCAACTTATCGTCCCACTTGGCGCCATGTCATTGATGTCGCAATGTCATGCTTGAGTCACGCCAAGTAGGGCATGCTCGGGTATCAAACAACAAGTATGTTATGGTAATCTAACTACATAACGATATCTCACATATGAGTGGTAGCCGAAACTACCTGATATATTGAAATGTGAGTTAATAGTCCAATTACCTAACTTATTCTAAGGTCATAAAACAAGTTCAAAAGTCTTATCATATGTGAAAACATACTCTGATACGTACAAATTTTCGAAAAAGAAAAGATATATTACATACTACAAGTTTGAAGATGCAAGTCTAGAATCATGGTAATCATATATATAACATGATACTAAGCTGAACTAAAATGTCAAATTGAGGAGACTTAATAAAATGCAACTGGCATCAGAAGGACAAAAGCTTCTTACAAGAAAGAATTTTTATATACCAAACCAAACCCTTAACGCCGCTTCACGCGCCTTAAAACATATAGTTTCGTCATATTTCATATTTAGTTCATACATTATTATGATATCTGGTTAATTTGTCAATTACATTACGTATGACCAGAAGTTAGAACTTAGAACCCAAATCCTAATACCCTCCATTCATTCTTACCAAGTCTAAATCAGTTCAACCTCATTGTTGAATGTCATTGAGGATTATAGTTTTGTAAGAGTTCGGTTTGTAAAACTTCATTATATCCAAATTCTGTTACAATTTAAAGATAAAGATTTTTCCAAATATAATCCCATATTTTATGTTGGTTCAGTTCTGTTTATACATGAAGGAAAAACATGAAACACATACCTGTCACAGCAGAAAGTGCAGTGGAGAATCCAGTAATGGAGTTCGACATGCTTGTCATCGTGATCTGGTTCCTCCTTAGGTGCTGACTGATGATGGGAACTTAGAAAACCGAAAAGGGTATCGGCTAGGAGAGGAGGTCGAAATTGATGTTATGCTTATGGGGTGTTTCTAATGTGCAATTGTCTAACCCCTTAACCTTCACATAATTCTCCTTATATAAGCACCCAGGAGGAAACCTAATTAGTTAATAAGGGTAATATGGTCCATCAATAATTACCAACTAATTATTTAATAGTTTAATATATATTTTGATCTATATTCTGTAAATGATTATAATGGCTATAGATTAAATATTAATACATAATATATTTAATCTTACATTCTCCCACTTAGCCGAGTAATCATTTACTATGAGTATTAGATAAGCCTGATCAGGAGTTAACACTCATTTTAGCCTTAAACAAGTACTATAGCAGAGAAATACAGCCGTTGAATCATTATGCGACTCAGGACCCCCATTAATCATACTATAGCCTTAATTTAAAACATAATCGTTATGATCAAAATACGCATAAGCCCTTTGTTTGATTTGTAACTTTATTTGTCTATATGTCATTATACCGGTTGAACATATTCTAAGAGACATACAAAATCAAACTGAGGAAATTTCATTAACATAAAACATAAACTAGTACAATATGCTCAAATAAGGTCTTTACTAAATCCCATATTGCGAACATGTTCTTCATAAACCTTAGGAGGGAGACCTTTAGTCATCGGATCCGCAAGCATATCCTTAGTACTAATATACTCGATACAAAGATTATTTTCCTCAACTCGTTCTCGTACGAACAGATATTTTGTATCAAGATATAAACCAGCTCCAGTCGAACTGTTACTGTTCGAGAAACTAACGGCAGCTGAATTATCACAATAAAGCTTCAATGGTCTAGAAATGGAATTAACGATTTTGAGTCCAGTGATCAGATTTCTAAGCAACATTGCATGACAGGTTGCGTTATAAACAGCAATGTACTCTGCCATCATTGTGGAAGTTGTGGTCAACTGTTGTTTATGAATCTTCCATGAGATAGGGCCGCCTGCTAACATAAAGATATAGCCCGAAGTGGATTTCTTGTTATCTTTGCACTTTGCAAAGTCAGAATCAGAATAGCCCACCACTTCTAAATGATCACTTCTTCTATAAGTCAGTTTATAGTCTTTCGTCCCTTGCAGATATCGAAGTACCTTCTTAGCTGCTTTCCAGTGATCTAGGCCAGGATTAGTCTGATAACGGCCTAGCATTCCAGCAATATAAGCGATATCTGGACGAGTACAGACTTGAGCATACATCAAGCTCCCTACTACTGACGCGTAAGGTATCTGGCTCATTTGCTCCTTCTCAACCTCTGTTGTCGGACACTGGAATGAACCGAAAACATCTCCTTTAACTACTGGAGCGACGGAGGGTTTGCACTGTTGCATGTTATATCGTGTAAGGACATGATCTATGTAGGCCCTTTGGGACAATCCTAAGATCCCTTTGTGTCTATCTCGGTGAATTTCGATGCCAATGACGTAAGAAGCATCTCCAAGATCCTTCATGTCGAAGTTATGCGAGAGTAACCGCTTCGACTCATGCAACATGTCTAAACTATTACTTGCCAATAGAATATCATCTACGTAAAGGACAAGAATAGTAAAGTTGCTCCCACTCATCTTGAGGTAGGTGCATTGATCCACTTGATTCTTCATAAAACCTTGCTTCTTCATGACTTCATCAAACTTGAGGTATCATTGACGTGATGCTTGTTTTAACCCGTAAATGGATTTCTTCAACTTACAGACTAGATGCTCCTGACCTTCAGGTTTAAAGCCTTCAGGTTGTTTCATGTAAACATCTTCGTCCAAATCTCCGTTAAGGAAAGCGGTTTTAATGTCTATCTGATGTAACTCTAAATGAGCTACTAGGGCCATGATGATCCTTAATGAATCTTTACGAGAGACAGGTGAAAACGTCTCTTGATAATCAATTCCCTCTTTCTGAGTGTAGCCCTTTGCAACCAATCTCGCTTTGTAGCGTTCAACGTTACCATTCGGATCCAGTTTTGTTTTGAATACCCATTTACATCCTACGGGTTTGGCTCCGTTGGGTAATTCTACCAAATCCCAAACGTCATTTTTCTTCATGGATTCAAGCTCTTCAATCATTGCTTTATTCCATTCAGAAGACTGATCACTGCTAATTGCTTCATTGTAAGAGATAGGATCATTGAGCTTTCCAGGATCCATTTCAGTCAGGTAGGTAACATAATCATCCCAATTAGTAGGCCTTCTTTGCCTAGATGACCTCCTGAGTGGATTATCGGGTTCAGCGTTGTCTTGGTTATAAGCGTTTGATGTGCCTTCGTCATGAGGTATAATGGGTTCTGATTGTAGAGGTGAATTTGCAGTTGGTGCAGTGGCTTCAGGTACAGTAGTTGCATTGGGTACAAGAGGAGTAATCAGAGTAATGGTAAGCGACGAGTCTCTCCCCCCCGCGTCTTGTACTTCTTGCAATTCTTCGTAAGGGTTGGTACTGCTCCCACTGACCTTGAAATCCTCCAGGAACGCGGCACGCTTGGTTTCAACAATACAGGTGACATGGGAAGGAAAATAGAAACGATAACCCTTAGAGTTCTCAGGATACCCGATAAAGAAATAGGTAACTGTTTTAGGGTCAAGTTTCCTTAGGAAAGGATTGTAAAGTTTTGCTTCAGCAATGCAGCCCCATACTTTCATATATTTAAGACTCGGTTTCCTTCCTGTCCAAAGTTCATAAGGAGTTTTAGGGACAGACTTAGAAGGAACTCTATTGAGTATATGAACAGCTGCTTTTAACGCTTCAGTCCAGAGGAATAATGGTAAATTAGTGTTGGCTAACATACTGCGCACCATGTTCATAAGGGTACGGTTTCTTCTTTCAGCGACACCGTTCTGCTGAGGTGTACCAGGCATGGTGTATTGGTTCACAATCCCCTGGCCCTTACAAAACTCATAAAATGGACTAGGAGCTTGACCCACATCAGTATGTCTTCCATAATATTCACCGCCTCTATCTGATCTCACAACTTTAATCTGACGATCTAATTGCTTTTCAACTTCAGCCTTATAATCTTTAAAAGTTGTAAGAGATTCAGATTTCTCCTTAATTAGATACAAGTACATGTAACGAGAATAATCATCAATGAAAGTGATAAATGAAGTATGTCCTGTTATGCCAGCGATTTGGTAGGGACCACTAATGTCAGTATGAATGAGTTCTAATAAATTAGAGCTCCTAGTGGCACATTTCTTATTCGCTAATGTCATTTTACCTTTAAGATATTTGACACATGTTCCAAAATCAGAGAAATCGAGAGGAGGTAAGACTTCATCCTTTACAAGACGATTTAATCGTTCTTTTGAAATGTAGCCTAAACGCTGATGCCACAACATGGATGAAGTTTCTAAGTCTCGTTTCTCTTCCATCTTTGTGAGTGATTCATTAATGTTATATGACAACAAAGATTTGGAAAAGTTATCTTCTAGTTCTAATCTATAGAGACCACCATCCAGAATACCAGTACCATAAAGAACAGAATCATAAAGGATAGAGAGTTTGCGATGACCATGGGAAACAATAAAACCGTCCATGTCTAACTTTGGTCCTGATACAAGGTTCCGAGTTACCTCAGGAACATATAAGGTATCATAAAGTTTAATACATAAACCAGTTTTCATAACTAATTGTAATGTTCCAATGGCCTTCACTTCTAATTCTCGATCATCCCCAACCTTAAGCGTTCTTTGGTTTCTTTCCAGCTTCCGGATTGAAAGGAATCCCTGAGTTGAATTGGTAACATGAACCATAGAACCAGAATCAAACCACCAAGAATTAGCAGGAACACTTAAATTATAGGACTCAAGTATCATAAAATAATCGTTACCTTTCTTAGCCAGCCACTCCTTAAAGTCAGGGCATTCCTTCTGCATGTGTCCTGTCTTTTTACAGAACTTGCAGCGGATACTGCCTAAGGAGTTCTTAGAGCTGGAAGGTGCACTTGTATTAGGATTAGGATTAGGCCTTTGGACTTTTGAAGCATCCTTCCTCTGATAATTGTTCTTCCTCTTCTTAGAGTTGGAGGTAGTGAAGTTTGCAACATCAGTATGGCGATCCATCCTCATACGCTCTTCCTCCTGTACGCACATGGCGACCAGCTCACTCATCGTCCATTTGTCCTTCTGAGTGTTGTAATTGATCTTGAATGCTTCAAAGGACGAAGGAAGCAAAGTAATGATGAAATGAACAAGGAAACCATCACTGATTTCCATTTCCAGCCCCTTCAGCTTATTGGCCATGTCATTCATCATCATGATGTGCTCGCGAATGCCGCTCCTCCCATCATACTTAGTTGTCACCAGCTTGAGAATAAGAGTACTAGCGTGTGCTTTAGACGTCCCTTTGAATTGCGCCTCCACATGTTCCAAGTAGGTTTTAGCATTTTCAGAATCAGGAATGGCTCCCCTGATTGCATTGCTTATGGACTGCTTCATAAACATGAGAGACATGCGGTTACACCTAGTCCACTTGTCATGAGTTAACTGCTCAGTAGCAGTACTTTGAGTGGTAAGATCCGCTGGCTTATTCTCTCTTAGAGCATAATCAAAATCCAGCAGCCCAAGAGTAAGCATGAGAGCATCCTTCCATGCAGCAAAGTTATCACAAGTCAAAGGTGGAATCCCGCAGTTGGGTGCTGATAGTGGAAATAAGATGAGCAAGTTATGATAATAAGGAAGAAATCCTAATGTGATCTAAGGGCACGTTAAACTAAGGCAGGCATAAATAATGACCATTTTACATTATGAAGCTGTGATATTGTCTATTACTAACATCAAAATAATAGACTTAGCTAAAAAATTCTACTTAAACGAAGACAAAACAGCTTTGGCCAGAAGTGTAATCATTTAAGCATATGTGCAAAGTGGTTGTAACAAATCAGCTTTGGCCAGAAATTGAGACAATCACTTTAGTTATGCACTCGTTGAGTATGCCATATATGAATGAATTAAATCAGCTTTGGCCAGAAATTAAGACATTCATGCTTATGATGCACACACAACATAGCTTTCGTAATACTTGAACGATAAGTAGATGTATCAAGTCAGCTTTGGTCAGAAATGATATATCAAAAACTCATTCAAGTTAAGCTATTCTGGTTTTGTAAAACATTTATCTGATTCTGATTAATTAACTAAGTAAATTACAAAACCATTTATTTAATAGCAAAACACCCGTTAGCGCGGATCGAACTTAATAGCAAAAATTTTTAGTTCACATTAAACAGCTTAAAATAATGAGGTTTCGAGTCACAGTCTTGTTGTCTCGAGTCGAGACCTTTGTCTCGAGTTATGACCTTATGGTCTCGAGTCGAGACCTTTGTCTCGAGTCATGATCTAATGGTCTTCGATTCATGATCTAATGGTCTCGAGTCGAGATCTAATGGTCTCGAGTTGAGACATCTGTCTCGAGTTGTGAAGGTTTAATGGCCTGATGATTTCGAGTCGGGACCTTGTTGTCTCGAGTCGTAATCTGATGGTCTCGAAACTTCCTGTTAACAGCTGTGAATGTGGAAACATAACTGAAATTCGAAATCTAAGGGATTATGTGATAATGTTTCCTATTTCAATGTTGATCTAATTTTACCAAATATTTCGAAAATCATAATCTGTTTATCTAATAACAGTTTTCAAAAATTTTTAGAGGACAAAAACAGATCAAAACAGGAAAAAACACTTAATAATCCGAATCATATTCCAAAACATAATAGAATTTTCGAATTTTCCTAAGAACATGATGAACCCTAAAAAATAAAACATAAATTCTGGAACCCGAAACCTGAATTTTAAAGCTTTTCTTAAACAGATTTCGGTTATAATATTACCCAGTTGATTTCGAACGAACATATAATTGATCTTTTCGAAAACAGTGGTCTCGAGTCGTCCTTTATGACTCGAAAATTGACTGTTAGTTTAATAAGTTATCAAAATTCCGTTTTCCAGATTTCTATCCCAGACTTGATGGATACGAAAACAGAACTGACTAATCAACATATGCTCTGATACCACATGTTGGTTCAGTTCTGTTTATACATGAAGGAAAAACATGAAACACATACCTGTCACAGCAGAAAGTGCAGTGGAGAATCCAGTAATGGAGTTCGACATGCTTGTCATCGTGATCTGGTTCCTCCTTAGGGTGCTGACTGATGATGGGAACTTAGAAAACCGAAAAGGGTATCGGCTAGGAGAGGAGGTCGAAATTGATGTTATGGTTATGGGGTGTTTCTAATGTGCAATTGTCTAACCCCTTAACCTCCACATAATTCTCCTTATATAAGCACCCAGGAGGAAACCTAATTAGTTAATAAGGGTAATATGGTCCATCAACAATTACCAACTAATTATTTAATAGGTTAGTATATATTTTGATCTATATTCTGTAAATGATTATAATGGCTATAGATTAAATATTAATACATAATATATTTAATCTTACATTTTATACAATAGCTTGTATTTGATAAAAACATATTTTTGATCGAGTATGTTATATAAGACGGATTTACATCGAGATAGTTGGTAAACGGGCAACAAGCTGCGCCGCTACCCCTTTTTGAATAGCAAAACTATGTCTTTTAAAAACTACATCAATAGATCTCGGGGTCATAATATTACTATGCATGACCCTTTGAACTCGACTAAGTAGGTCCACAACCTCTGTCGCTAGAAAACCAAAAGTATCAAAAGCAAATGGGATAAACACGTGCTGGTTGTCAAGACACACTTTCTCGTGTTCGGTTACTTTACCCGAAGCAGCCTTTAAAGCAGCCTGACCCACCGTGAAAGCACTACCCTCTAAGCCCACAAGCGGGGAAACCCCTGTTAGATCCACAGAGACATGTTTTCCTCCTACCCATCCAAACACTAGAATGTCGGCTGGTCGAAGGGTAGATCTCCCTTCCAACGGGTCAGTTAAGAAATTAACTGGTACCTCTTTCTTAGCAGAAATACCAGCGTGCCTGAATATGTCAAAAATGACATCCCTAACCAAATCATGTCGGTATTTGAACCCTGTGAGCTCTCTCCAATGAACCGCATGCTCCCCAAAAGAATCCAAACACGCCTTATGACAAACATACCATACCTCATCAACTAAGAATAAAGGAATCATAAAGTAACATGATATTTATAAAACTAAACTAACCAATATAATTTATTTGAAATGAGCTAATTAGGTGACTAAAATAAATTCAAATTCTAAAACAGTGGGTTGAAGTTGAATAAAGTGTCTAACGTGCTAACAGAGAATTGTGGACCGAATTCTAGTGGGCTGGGGCCAAGTTCAGACCCACATCTGCGCCTAATGGACAAGAAAAGAACAAAATGGAGCCACTGGGGCCAAACCCGTGACCTCCAGTGTGGCAGAAAAGGTCTTAACCAACCCAGATTGTGATTTCACACTCGTTCATTCAATACATTATTACATTACACAGGTGATCCAAACACAACCCGTATGTTTATAAGTGTTCGTGCCACTTTGGTTGGACCTTTTACTACTCATTTCTGAATATGAGTAACACATAGTGTCTTAATAATACTTTTAAGTTTTAACAACTAGCCTCCTGTGTTCCGGCGGAGACGTAAAACCGTGGCAAGTAGCACCAATGCCACACCACCTCCGTGCCAAGCATGCTCCCACAAACGCACGTTGTGGCGTGTTAACTCGCAAAATTTAGAACCAAATGTAAACTTGAAAAAATTGTAAACGATGAAAAATATAAGGAGCCAAAATTGAAAATAAATAATGTTGGAGTTAAATGTCATTTTAGTCCCTGTGGTTTGGGTCATTTTGGTAATTTAGTCCAAAGGTTTCATTTTTTTGCGTATGGGTCCAAAAAGGTTTCACCGTTGCCATTTTAGTCCACTGGGTTAACTTCATCCATTTTTTCTGTTAACGAGAAGGGCAATTCGGTCATTTTATATGGCCGAATTGCCCTTATAGTTAACAGAATTACATATAAAATGACCGAACTGCTCTTCTTGTTAACAGAAAAAAGGGATGAAGTTAACGCAGTGGACTAAAATGGCAATGGTGAAATCTTTTTGGATCCATAGACCAAAAATAAAACATTTGGATTAAACTGACAAAATAACACAAAGCACATAAACTAAAATGACATTTAACTCAAAATGTTGAAATTAAATTGTAAAAGTAATTGGTCAAAAGTACAAAAGGCTAAATATAAAAAAAAAACCCAAAAATGAGTACAACCTGATAACTAAAAGTACAAACTATAATAGCACAAAAAAGTTGCAAATTAATAATATAACTAGGATAAAGACTCGCGCGCGTTGCGCCGCGGGGCTTTTTGAGATGAACACATAATATGATGCTAAAGAACCATAGCAAAAAGCAAACACATATTTATATTTATGACTAAATGATTTCATACCAGAAGCTAGTATATATTTACATGAAGAAGTTTAGTATGTTTTACACCATACATAACTTTTACAAAAGGTGTGTTCATGTAGCTAAGTGTGTTGACATTTCAAGTTAAGTGACTAACAACGTCATGTGGTAGTTTCATAACTTCATGTTATGTTTCTTGAGCTGTAGCTTCTTCTTTCATGGATTAAAATTGGTTACCAAGTGATTCATCTTTCTCGTTCTACGTTAGTTGCAGGGCTAACAGGTGAACGATGTCTAAGTTGGTTGTATCCACTCGCCTATAGATTGAAAACCGAAAATTAAAATTCAAAATTGTGGTTAAATGACAAAAGATATTAAATATTCATGTGGTTAATTATGTTAAGAAGTTAAGATTTTGTACTAATTTAACCACAATTCCTCTCTTTGGAATGACTTGCGACAGTAATCGGTCTGAACCGCCATATATGTCTTCTCCGGCAACAATCTCTTCACCTGCAATTATGGTTATTGTATAATATAATTAATAAATACAATGACCAAAAGTTACATTTTTGTGTAAAAAAGAGAAATCAAATAACTTTACCAGGGTTGACAAGATGTGTAACAGTTGATAACGCAGCCATTATGCTTGAAAAGCATAAAGCGCGATCCGCTTTATCAAGCTTTGCCATGAGACTATTTTTTATAAAAGGGTCTCATAAGTCATACGTTTCAAGCACGACTCGTGTAGGATTGCCACCCTGAGTGTAATCGTGGGGACCATACTGAGTCGCCGAAGGCAGAAAAAATCACAAATAAAATAATACCGACAAGCTGCAAAATAATATATGAATAGTTTTTATTACAAAAATGCCCAAATGAGCTGCAAAATGTTACATGCTTGAAGGTAGTTGTTTGATATAGAGGTGTGCTCATTGCACCATAAGGATCAAACTCATTTCCAAAGTTCATGAGTATGGTTGATACAATAGGATCCTTATCAACTACGTCTTCAATCAAACATGTGTCTGCTACCATATAACTTGTTTTTAACATGAATTCAAATTTAAATGTCACACCCCGATATTTTCACGTATTACCGGTGGGCCCGGTGGGGAGTATCGTGACGTAGTTGATATCATTATAGTCAAACAACACAATTTAATACACAGCGGAAGCAAAAGATGAATCACATTACAAACCGAATAAAAAGTAATATCAAATGTATTACAAAACGGTTGTAAGGATCCACAGGCGGATCAAAAGATGATAAGATTATTGTTCAACAGACTTTAACATCTAACGCTTGCAAGACTTGGTTAATGATGCCAGGAGTAGCCAGCCTATTTCGTCTAGTACCTGCACTTAGCCTTTTTGGAAAATACGTCAGTTTACACTGGTAAATACAATTAACTGACTCATTTTGAAAAATGTTTAAGAAAATTGATTTGAATGCACATGGCACAAAATAATCTTTTATAACTTGGGATAATTTTTTATATATAAACTTGTAAAAGAATTACATGTTCGTTATACGTTCAGTAGCCCGGGCTGAATACCGGGTTAAAGATTAATAGACACACCATATGATATAATCCCGCGTCGAGTTATTCTCGAACATACGGTTATACCTTTTTATTTATATGCACCGGCAGGTGTATGCCTACACCCCGTGCTTAGGTTGTGGCCATTTCAATGAATGATGCCAACGATATCCGGGACATGGTCATTAACCCCCTAAAGGCTTTAAGCAAACAAAACAATTTAAACGGGTCATCTCAATAAATTAACCTTCATATGATTAACAATTCAATGCCCGACCAAGCGGTATTTTATATACCGTACCCCAAGCCTGTATAAGGGAAAATAAGTTAAAAGTATTTACCTGAGCAATTATTCAAATTTATCTCAATCGTATTAAATCAACAAGTGCAGATAGCTTTTACTGGTCCCCTAATCTGGAACGAAGGTTTTAATAACCTATTAGATTCCTAACGGGTCTTAGCTAAGTCCAAACTTAGACCGGTTAGTTTTAAAGGAAGATATACGGTTCAAACGCACGATTAAGCGAAGACCAGATTAGAATGTGGTTTAGACCCGACAAGTTTGAATACTTGTATAATATGGGTAAACTAAACACATTCTGGAATTTGAGATAAAAATGATAAGGTTTGACCCGTTTCGGCTAATTTATACAAACTAGTTACATAAATCGCACCGAACGCGAATAACGCGTAACGGGTAACCAAAAGAGTCATGAACAGGTTTCCTAAGTTAATATGCCTTAAATATATTGTGATATCAGTAAGATACCTTCCATAATGCCCAAAATGGATTTAAACTCAAATTATGCCCCGTAGGGGTATTTTGGTCATTTTAAAGGTTATAAAAGAGTTTAAATACTAATCTGAGTTTCAGGTCTGATATAATTAGTAAAAATAATTATTTTTATAAGTCATAACAGTAGGGTATTGAATATATGTGAAATTTATCTATTATAACCAAACTATGCACCGTAGGGGCATTTTGGTAATTTCACATAAGCTTTAAAGGTCAAACGTAGAATTTTGAGTTCAAAAATTTTGCTTACTGTTTAATTATAAAAATTTACTTAAAATATCAGTAGGTATCAAGCCTTATATGGTAAAAATAGTTTTGATACATACTATGCGTTTAAAACGCGTAAAAAAGCGATTTTAAGCGATTTCCGGGTTTTATAAGAAAAACTGATATTTTTATCATTCCAGAAGACTCAAAATATTTTATTTATTATATAAAATCACTAGCAAAAGGTTTGGTATCAAAATATTATGTAAAACTCATTTTATAGGCCAAAAGGGCAAAACTGACAATTATCGAAATATAGCAAGAACCCTATGTTATGCTTAGCTTAAAAATAAATAAAAATCTTCAAAAATCCCAAAATATTATATTACATCAGTGGGTAAAAAGTTTGGTATCAAATTTTGGGTTTAGATAGGCTTTACGCTAATTACGCCGTTTAATTAATAAAAAGCTTTCTAATTACGCTATTGAGCATAACTCTTAATCTAGACCTCAAACTGATGTCAAATTTTTAGGACAAGTTTATAAATCAGTAATAAAGGTTTTTGTCCTCTCCAATTTTCAAAAATCTCTTTTTAAGGTAAAAAGGGCATAATAGTCAACATTTAGGCATATATAACGGAAACATGCATATGAATCAGATAACTAATGAACCAAGTTGTATAATCACAGAGGGTTATACTAACATGTAACCTGGTCCTAATAAAGCTCTAAGGAATTTCTAAAACATGCTACATTGGGTCAGAACTGAAAGTCAAAGCAAAAGTCTAATTATGCGACTTTCGGTTCCGAACCTAGCCTACACTGAAAATTGTCGGGTTGAACATGTTTAGACGTGTTCTTACATTAATTACCAAGTTATATTAGTGATAAAACAGGTTGCATGGCTTCTACATTGCTAATTATGCATTTATTTGAAAATTAGCTTTATGTTGACTTTTTATGATTAAGTTTGACCCGACAATTGACCTAGTTAGAGTGGGAATCAAAAAGTGCCCTTTTAAGGGTTTATTATCCACATAATTACCAACTCATAGGTACTTTCAATTCGAGATTTGACTGGACAAATTGTGATTAATCACGAAGTGAAACCTTAATTACGACGGTTTGACTTTAGACCATTAAACCAAGTAAAACTGAATTAAGAAATGTTAAGAACACTTACTGAAGTCCTATGCACGACTAATGATCTCTAGGAAGTGGTCTTGAGCTCCAGGAATCTCCAGATATGAAGTTATGAAAGTTTCCAAGTGAAGTGCTCAATGTTTGCAACTAAGAGCTTCTTATATAGGGGATTTAATGCAACAAGATGGTGCCAAGCAAGTCTACAGGTGTTATATGATGCTTACAAGTGCCCCCTATGCATGAAAACCTGTTGGTGCAGCCCCTGGTATGCAAAACAAATCTCTAAAGTCGATTACACAGCCTTAACAGGCAGCTGTCTTCATTTTCTGATGCTGGCAGTCCCAGGCGGCCCGTGTAAGAGTCCCCAGGGGGCTTACGCGGCCGGTATGAGTGTCCAGAACAGGTTAAACAAGTTTCATTAATTACATTTCAGCCCCTGGTCCTTTTAAAAGTGGTTTTAACTTCCATATTTGCACTTTTAACCCATCAAATTGATTTCTAAGGACCTTAAGACATAACCAAACTTTGTTAAGTCCTTGGTTAACTTTATGATCACCCGAAAAGCCTTAAATTTCAACGTTGACACTTTTAACCCTTCACATACGAATGTTAGCATAACTTTCTCATACGATATCGAAACCTTGTGAAATTTTATCACTTATTCTAGTGAGCATAATTAATCGTTACAAAGCTTCAGGTTTGCTAAAAGGTCACTCAGAGGTATAAATTAAACATGTTGACACTTTTAACCCTTGCTGTTTGTAAACTCTCACTTTCTTTCACAAATGACTTCATATGCTTCATAATTCATTCGTTTAAGGGTATAAACATCGTGTAGGATCGTTGAAAGGTATATTTATCTGATGTTGACATTTTTAATACTTTTATTCACATACTTTCTTCGTTTGTCAACTTTAGTCCCTCTAAAGTAATTCTTTACAAGTTTAAAGCTCATGACACGTGTCAATAGAATATTGGACATGAATTTACGAGGTGTTACATTAAATAAAGTAATTCATTAACAATTTAATAAAATAAGAAAGAACCTTCTAAGTGTCCGGGCTTCGTATCGGTTACTGCTGAAGTCTTCACAGTCATGTTGCAGTTCCTTGCACACCTTGTAGTTCTTAGCGAATAATGTCGAACTGTGTGTACTTGCTGAACCCAGTTTGCACCAAGAACTAAAAACCCCCTGAAATAAATGCATGAAAATAACAATCAGGTGTGTGTGAATTTTTTACGCAACACAAATCTAACACGAAGTTTGCAAATGTTTAATTGTGAGATTATGAAACACTGATAAAATCACGCTGTTAAAATTTAAAAACACCAAAAAATGAATTTAGAGACATCTGAAATGATATTTTTCAAATAGCGCGTGGATATAAATTTGACTAATAATTTTTATTATAAATAGTACATATTGGATGTGTTAATAAATTTTGTTTATCCTGAGAGAAGAAAATGTCAAGACATGACATGAAATGTAAATATGAGGTTACTAAGACCAGGGATGAGCTCGGTACCGAAAATCCCCAAAAGTGGGTACCGGTACCGAATATACCTGGTACAGTACGGTTCGGTACCGGTACCGGTATTTGAGGGTAAAAACCGATAAATACCGGTATCGCCGGAACCGAAAATCTCAAAAGTCGGCACCGAATCGGTACCAAAAGTGTACCCAGTTCGGTAAATTCGGTACCAGTACTGGGTACCATTTGCTCATTCACTAGGACCCTAATAACTCTATCAAATCACAATATGAGTTGATGGCCACATTGATTTAATTTCTACCTATAGCTACTAAAGTCACTGATGCATTGTTTCTTAGCTTTAGAACTAACATTATAATATCTATAGCTAGCAGTCGTATGTGTTAATCATATAGCGATATACACGGAATGAACCCTTGTTTTCATCAGCACGAGGAAGCCCTCCATCCAACATCTCCCTCATGATCATATGATGCTCCCTCTGGTACACGTATCCCAGCGATATAATGCTCATTCTCCCATTTCCCTTCTATTATCAAAGTGTCACACTCAAACCACAAATTCACATGGCATGTTCGGCGACACACACAACCCATCCCTTGTAACCACCAACTTCTCCATTCCATGCATATTCCCCTTAAAGGATATGCTTTAACAGTATCCTTCGTATACGTGGTGAACGACTTAATCTAAAAAAAGGAAAACAATCATATAAAAACAAATGAAATTAAATTTGAAGAAGGAGACTGGGTTAACCCGCATCATACCTAGTTTACGACCGGTCCAGTTTTGTTTTTCGAATCACTGTAACATCAATATAAACATACCGTCGATCCATGAATGCAACCTATCACCAAAATCACCTAACAATATCTGATAAAAAAACATGAATAACGCTTAACAAATTAGGGAAAATACAGTCGTCGTGTTAAATAGGAAAACATCAAACGATTCAAAGTGAAATTAAAATCACTAAGTTAGTACAAATTGGACAAAAAATTACTTTGACTTCATGTCCAAAAACCGATCAGATCTACAAAAACCCGGCCAACATCGGAGCGGCGATGGCATTTAGGTTTTACGCCATATATCCGTCCTTTGTACCCACGCTGACTTCCGGATACAGGTCATCCACTGATCTTTAAGATTTAACAACATGCAGACCCAGATCGGTAACCGGAGAAGTCGCCGGAGCTTAACCGGAGGCCTGTAACATCGAAAATAGCTTCAACGTACACAAGATAGACCCATCTAACTGAAAAAAAAACATACAACTGAATCGAGGCTTACCGAAATTTGTGCTGGAGTTAACCGGACTCTCGTCAGAACCCTAGCTCGCACCACCTCACCGGATTCCTTGTCTTCTCCGGTGTAGGTAGGGGTATAACATTCGCCGATGCTGAGAAAACGCCGCCAAATCCGCCGTGGCTCCGGTGGCTGGCCACTCTGTCTCTCGGTGTCGCACACTCTATCTCTCTCTCTCCCAGACTTTGTGTTGTATATATTGTGTGGACATGTGTATAAACCACATCCACATATTCCATATTTTTTTGAAAAACACCTAAAGCCAAGAGTACACCCAACCCAAGCTGAAAGTAGTTGCTAATTTATATAGGTTTTAATATAATATAATATAATATAATATAATATAATATAATATAATAACTTCAGCTCAAATAAACCTTTTGCAATTGATTTTTTTAGTTATTTTTTTCAAACAATGGGAATTTTATAAAGAAAATCCATAAGAAAGAGAAAGAGACAATAATATCAAACACATTCTTTTTCCTTTATTGTTGGAGTGTACAACCATCTCATTTCTTCTAAGCCTCTATATCACCCACCAAAATGTAAAAATGATAGCCTCAACCACCATTTTTTACATATATCACTAGGATGTTTAGAATGAGGCAACACCAACTTTATCCAAGAAGAAACCAGACACCAAAATCTCTCAGAAAAGATGCTCAAAAGTCTTCAAATCCTTCAAACATAACACAAGTGGCACACCAATCCCATTTTATCCAAATTAACCAGATTAGGTATTCAATTAATCTCAACATCCTCCAGACAAAGAAATTGACCTTTTTTGGACCAATCTATTCCATCTAGTTTGTGACGTCCCAAATACTTATAATATACCCACTTTAGTGTAAACTCATCCACCCCTTGCAAACCAAACCCATTTATCTTGAGCCGAAGAAAGAGTAATCTAGTTAAGAATATCATGCAACTCATGAAATAGAGATTCCTCCCAACCACCCTAAAGAGGCCGATGCTAATAAACAATCATTATATATATATATATATATATATAGTAGGGTTCGCACGGAAAGTGTGTTTTTCCTAGAAAGTCTAGGAAGCGATCTGGTCCATCCGATTCATACAGATGTGTTTTAACAGCAAACAGATTCATACAATTGTGTTTTAGCATTCAGATTCATACAGATGTGTTTTAACAGCAAACAGATTCATACAGATGTGTTTTAACATCAAGCAGATTCATACAGTTGTGTTTTAGCAAGCATATTCATACAGATGTGTTTTAACAGCAAACAGATTCATACAGTTGTGTTTTAACAGCAAGCAGATTCATACAGATGTGTTTTAACAGCAAGCAGATTCATACAGTTGTGTTTTAGCATTCAGATTCATACAGTTGTGTTTTAGCATCCAGATTCATACAGATGTGTTTTAACAGCAAGCAGATTCATACTATTTTGTTTTATCATTCAGATTCATACAGTTGTGTTTTAACAGCAAACAGATTCATACAGTTGTGTTTTAACAGCAAGCAGATTCATACACTTGTGTTTTAGCATTCAGATTCATACAGTTGTGTTTTAACAGCAATCAGATTCATACAGTTGTGTTTTAGCATTCAGATTCATACAGTTGTGTTTTAACAGCAATCAGATTCATACACTATGTTTTACCATCTTTATATTGTGGGATCTATAAAAAAATTGACTTTAGCCCTGTAAACTGTTAAAACACAACACCAAGAACATGCTGATAAATTCCAGTAATCTTCTGAACAATGGAATATGTGATGTAATGTGACATGGAATTTTAGTTAATGAACACATTGACTTCCAGATTTGAATTCGAAAATAATAAAAATTCCGAAAATCATGGAATTTTAGTTAATGAAGATACATTCCAAAAATAAAATTAAAATGTGAAATTACATGATAGCCCTTCTACTTAAAATCCCTCAATGACACATGTCCAATTCTTATTCCTTCCTAGACTTTCTAGGAAAAATAGACTTTCCACCCAACTCCTACTATATATATATATATATATATATATATATATATAAACGGGATCAGGAGAAAACGCTCAAAAGTGTGAGAACGGTGAGAACGCTTCCTGGCCCAACACATGTCACGCCGCTTAGAGAAGGGCGGATGGCTTTTTTTTTCCTTTCATCTTTCTTTTTTTAAACGCGTGTCACTTCGTCTTTCCATTTTTTGGCGTTTAATAAATACGCGGCGTTTTTATTGTTTTTAGATCAGAATCATAGTAAATATTTTGGCGTTTTAAGTATTGTTTTGGCGTTTTTATTGTTTTTTAGATCAGGATGCAGAACTTTAATGTAAAAAATATCAGTAATTTTCTTGATTTTATTATATCAAGTGTTTTGCCATGTAGGATACAGACCTATAATGTGACAGGCAATTATGGCGTTTTGAAAAGATAAATAAATTTCATTTTTCCATGTAGTGGCGTTAATATAACTATAATGTTTGGCAATAATGATACCGTCTCTTTATTTTACTATTTCTTTCAATTTTCATCTCTCAATTAGTGTTGATTTTTCCAGTAATACTTTGTTTGCGTTTTTTGGCGTTTTATATAGCAACATCGTGCTTTCCTAGCATTCGTTCTCACAGTTTTTCACACTATCAGGCGTTTTGGTGTTTGTAGTTTTTGGCGTTTTATACTGAATTTTTTAAAAATAGTAGAGAATTATATGATAATCAACAGACAATTAGATAACAAACAATAGAAAATGAAAAAAAAAATTATAATCTAATTTCTCATCCAAATCTTCACTGTCATCAGCCTCTTCTACTTTTGACATTTTGGCGTTTTGAACCTGTTTTTGAATACCTTATGTAAATCCTTATTTTCCTACATAACGGCCGTTTTTAGAAGATGCTTATTTTTTGTGGCATCCTTTATTGTGGTGGATATATACTTGTTTGATGACATGTTGAAGACCAACGCCTGCTCTAATGAATTGATCCCTTCATGCCATCAATATATCCATCAAGAACAAAGTGACATGATGTCATATCAGTGTCATCAGTCTCTTTATCTTGAATATTTGTCCATCTCATTCAGCAAAAGATTATAGAGATACCCAGCTCAGAGAAGAATCCATTCAGTGAAACTTCATTCATATCAATACTCAATATAGCAGAATCGAGGTTCTGCATCTGTGGCTTTTTTAACTATTATTTTTGGTGTTTTTAAAGTGAATGGTTTCTAGGAAATATGGCGTTTTGTTTCTGGGGTTGTGATCAGTTGATTTTGTAGAGACGTCTCTCTTATAGGATGATTTTGGCGCGTAGTTTAGGTGGGATTTTATTTATAATATATGATATTAATAAAGTAGCCGTCTTTTCAGTTACTGTGTATTTTTACTGTATTAATATATGATATTAATAGACTTCCCATCTCTCAAGTTTGGTGTTTTTGAATGGGTTTAAGTAGTTTTTGGCTTTTTTTTTTCTTTCCATTTTTAGCTTTTATTAATTAATACTTCTGCAAATTACTTTCATTATAGTTTGGGAGTTTTTGGCGTTTTTACTCCATTTATGGCGTTTCATATGCATTATGACTGTTTGGCGTTTTAATAACATAATGTATTTTTTATTCTAAGTTGAAAAATACATAGCAAACAACAGAAAAAGAAAATTAAAATTAAAAAAATAAAAATAAAAATAAAAACAATTCATCTTCCAAATCTTCACTGTCATCAGTCTCTTTCTTCTTTTGAATCATGTTCGCTGGTGGTTTGGCTTAGCCATGCTTGTGTTTTTGTGGCAGTTTGGAAAGACAAAATGACATGAGTTTTTTTGTTTGAATATGTATCTTCAAACAACTCATTAGTGTCATTCGTCTTTTCATGCCATTAAAATATTCATCAAGAACAAAACACAGAAAATGACATAAGTCTGACCCCAGCATTTTTTTGCTTATGATTTGTCCATCTCATGCAGCAAAATGTTATTTGAGTCACAGCACCTCAGGGAAGAATGCATTATCCGAAAAGTTGGCGTAGAACAATATTTGAATATACAAGAAACGATATTTGGCATTTTTGGCGTTTTACTGAGGAAATAGTGTATCTGAAAGAACCGTCGATTTTTTTTGGAATCTTTGGTGTTTGAGTGTTTTGGCGTTTTCTAAGATGAATGGTATATAGTAGAAAATATGGCGTTTTTTGAGTAGTTGAGTTTGATGTTTTGGGGATTTTGGCGTTTGTAAGATGAATGGTATATAGTAGAAAATATGGCGTTTCAGGTTCTGGGGGGTGTGTTTTTATGTCTGGGATGTTTTTGTTTATATAGCGATGTGTTTTGGTCCGTAATGGCGTTTTATTCATCAATATGGCGTTTTGGTATAGAGGTGTAAAGACGCTTTTACCCTTAATGAGGCGCGTCCACGTAATAAAATTGATGTTATTTACGAAAACGCCACCGCGCCAATCTAGTCCATAGATTGTTTTAATCGGACGATCGATAAGCGTTCTCACCGTTCTCACACTTTCTACCATTTTCTCTAAATCCCGACCCTATATATATATATATATATATATATAATGATTGTTTATATATGGTAGGGTTCTAGAGTGAACATTAGGTTGAGAGTGAATTGTGTGAACTAATCTGAGCCATTAATTGTTTAGATCTTGAAAATTTTAATAATGATAGTTTTGTAATTATTTATATGTAAAAAATAAATGAAAAGGGTATAAAGGGAATTATTAACTTCTCTTTCCAATTAAATAATCAATTACATTCTCTCTCATTTTTCTCTCTCGGCAATTAACTAATTTTTTTAATTTTAAAAAATATAACCACTATATAATATGTTGTTCCATCTAAAACATGATTAAAAACACCGTAGAAGTGAATGTACATATATGTATTATACGTAATCATCATTTAAAAACGTATGTACATATATGTACATTAACAAATATTATTCCATCTGATCATCTTCTTTAAGTGTACATGTCTGGTTTGTAATGTGCACATATGTACATTCATAATATACTTCTAAAAAAGAAGTTAATGATATGGTTGTTCAACATGATACACATGTGTATAGCAAGTATCTGATATGATTGTTCGGCATTGTACATATGTCTACATAACAGTCTCAACACGTATATACATATATGTACATTAACAAGTCATATTCTTAACACGTATGTACACATATGTACATTATCACACCTATGTTCAGAACAAGTGTACATTATCCCACAAGATTCATGATGAGTACATGAAAAATAATCATGGATATGTAATTATGAAAAAAAATGAATATTTAATCCAAAAATAAAAAATATGTATTCAAAAAATAATTCATTCTTGCATGAAAATGCAACTAAAAATAGAATAAATAACACAAACATATGAATTCATTTATTAAAAAATAATACTTCTTAGTCTGTGTGAATGTAATTATCCCTTATCAAGGGCCTGTTGAACGACATGAACGTACATAGAAATAGAAAATAAAATTATTTTAAATTAAGAGAGATGAAGAAGATAATTGTGCAATTTAAGAAAACTACCAAAATTAAAACTGTAACTGAAAATCAATGATTAAAATAAAGATTTAAAACTAATTTATTGTTTAATTACAATCCCACCCTTAACAACTAAAAAGGAAATCAATGGTCCGGATTAATTCACACAGTTCACTATGAAACGTTTGAGTGTCACACCCCGACCACGTAGAACATACAAAACGTGGCGGAAACATCGGGGAGTGTTGTAACAGAATTAATGTTTCACAACCATGGAAATTAAAGTTTCGTTTTATTCAATATAAGTGTTACAATGTCTAAACAAACATGGAAATACAACATAATTAACTAGTCTGCATCTTTTATTGTCACTAAAGCCCAAGTCTGCCTATATGTATCTTGATCATCTTATGCAACAGTTCCTGAAAAACACATGTGAAAATAGGTACGTCAGCATAAAAATGCCGGTGAGATACATAGGTTTTGTGAAAATAGGTTTCATGACTTATGTTTGAGAAAATGTTTAGTCATGAACCTTGTTATTTGCTTTGTTTTGTAAATCATTTGAAAATCGATAAGATCAGATGATATGCATAAATAATGTATGGTTAAATGAATAACCATGTAAAATGAGTTTGTATTAGATAAGTTGTTTGTAAATCAATGTCTTGTGAAAAATATGTTATTTGTATAAAATGTTCTATGTCTCAAACTGAAATGATTCAAATAACGTTACGACATGTAATACCATACAAACACTTATATATAGGAAGTACCAGCGGCGTATCCACCATGCTTGTATCATATTACATACGCATCGTTACTTAATCACTTAATCAAACCAAACCAAACAATGTAAAATGTTCATGTCAAGATGTAAATCATGTCAAAATGTCTATGTCAAATATCCATGTCAAATGTCTATGTCAAATATCCATGTCAAATGTCTATGTCAAATATCCATGTCAAATGTCTATGTCAAATATGTCATGTATGGCAAGTGAAAGGTCTCAACTAAACCATATGCACAAAAACAAAGTATTGAAGTAAAACTTGGTTTAAATCAAAGTTATGTTTTGTGGGAAATGCATGATCAAATGTCAATCATGTTAAAATGTCTATGCCGAAATGTCTATGTCAAATCAATTGTCAAATGTATTGGGTAATATGTCAAAGTGTTCATATACTGGATGAGCATATGCAACAAAATGTAATGTAAAACAATGTACTAAGTATGCTAAGTTAACATACAAAGCAGAAAAGTCATGTAAATCAATGTACTAATAGTGTACTAATGAACATAACCAATATATGATGTGAAAACAGGAAAGCACGAAAGTAACAAGTAGGCACATGTGTTCCACCCCAAAACAGTTTGGAAAACAGTAAAAGAGGGGTCTATGTACTCACTTGAGATTGCTCAGAAGTCCTATGATAACCACCAAGCAATGCTAGAGATCACGGAATCAAACGGCACCTAAATAGGTAACTACGTTAATTAACCGGACCTAAATCGGAAGACTGGGTAGCATGAGGGTTTGTAAACCAAATGAGTGTAGGAACTCACGTGATATGGTTTAACAAAGCCTACATACTAAATGAAACTTAACCTAAGTCTTATCGACCCATTACGACCCGTTTAGGTAGCTTATGCTACTTTAACGCGTCGTTCGCGTGAAACGCGTTTGGACCGCCTAACTAGCCCTATGACAAGTGTTATATGCCTAATCATGTTACATAATCAGTTATGTGACAAAGGTTTAGGTTACATATGCTTAATTACCAATTATACATGAAAAGGGTATTCTGGTAATTTACCTAAGGCATATAAACTACCTATCATACAACTACTTAAACGATGTGACCATAGGGTATAACCTCGGAAGGTTATTCCCTACCTACTATGGTCACCTAATGTATTTGGTCGGATCCTAATGATCGACCAAATGGGTCGAGTTCGAAGGTATAGGCGATTCATTAGATCGCCTACCCTACGACTCTAGACAACGTGGTAATCAGTGGGCATAGTCCCAAGGGACTATGACCAACGTGATTACACTCACGTTGCGAAGTTCAAACGAACTTCGCATTGACCATTACTGGTCAACGCTGAAAGTCAAACAAAGTTTGACTTTCTGACTCGAAAAGCAGTAAAATAAGGAAAAGAACGAAAGAATACTTACCCAGGGTCCCCGAATGCTAATCCCGACTTCAAGAACTCAGGTATGAAACAATGGTTTCAACTTAGAGCTCTCAAAATCAGAATTCTTGTAAGAAATAGCAATGGGGGTAATGGGGTATATATAGTATTCGGGTAACCGTTAGGATCGTTTCATGGAAAAGAGGGCACGATCAAGGCCGTACACTTGTCGGAAAGTTATGGTGCCTCAAAATGCTCACCACCATAAGGAATCAACACTTGGCAAGGGGTTAGGGAGTGCAAAACAGCTGCAAACAGCTGTTAAATACACTTAATCTGGTCTGATAGTGGGAAGCGGCCCGCTTCAGGATCAGCCAAAGACAATGCGGGCCGCATGGCCCTTCTGATCTGCACATATGTTTGAAAAATGACAGTTTCAGTCCTTGCACGTGTTTAAGGCCATTTCCGACACTTCTAAGGCCCGTAAAGCCAACTTTAAGGCCCTAAGATGTTGCCTAAACATTGTGGACATGAAACATGTTCAAAAATATGTCGGATGATGGTTCGTTTGGCCGTACGAACGCGATGTTCGCTTAATTACGACGAAATGCGCACAAGCGCGAAAAACGATCCAAATGACGAAACGAATGGATTTTTCTTAAGGCGAACATTAAAATATAATGTAGTCATGCTTACATAAATTTTTGGATGTCCGGATGTATTCAGAACGTAAGTTATGCGCGAAAATGCAAACTTGTGCACTTTTTGACACTTTTAGTCCCTGAATGACACAAAAGTTTATTTTAGCATACCGAACACCTCAAAGCCTATTTCTAAGCTATGTAAAGGATATTTATGGTATGTTTAACTTATGGTCATGTTCCGGAATGTCTGTTACAGTTCAAATTGGCATACTTTCGCAGTTTGTCAACTTTAGTCCCTGTAGACGAAAAACTTTGATTTCACCACACCAAACCTTCCAAAACTTATATATAAGTTATGTAAAGGTTATTTAAGGTATGTTAAGCCTATTTCACTATTCCGGAGTGTTCGTTGGATTAAACTGGTTATATCTACACATCAGAGCGTGTATAACCTTCCAGAAAGCGATTTAGAGCTTGAAATCGAACAAGAGTTGATATGTGCAAAAGATACACATATTTATACAAGTCCAAATTATGAAATACAATATTTCATTGGCTTGGTATTTGTTTGATGGCCGTGGAGACACAGGTGTTACATTGAGCTTTGTTATTTCCATTGATTCAAGTACGCTTACGCAATCCCAAGTGAGTACATAGTCCCCTCTTTTACGTTTTCAAATGTTTTGGGGTGATTCATATGTGCTTATTCACTATTTTCATGATTTCGAAACTATACGATTCTACATACATAGAACTTTATCCTTTAAAGATTTGAAACCGTTACCTATGACTTATATAATGATTTTCAAAATTTGTAAGACCTTTGTTGGTGCGTATTTGTATTCATGCCTAAAAAGGCAAGGCGCCTATGTTTGTTAAGAAAACTGGTGAATCTTCTAAACGTTTTCCCACACAACAACAAACTTGGAGGCCAAAATCTCAAGCCAAAGCATCGGTTGAATCAAATCCAAAGGTTCCTGACAGTGTAAAAAAAGAAAAACAAACTGCTCCAACCAAACCGGTTGAGAAGTTTGTTCCTTTGGATTTTTATCAAAAGTTGGAGAAACAAACTTCTTCGACCCCTATGGTCAAGAAGTATGTTCCCAAAAAGGTTCAATCATTTGTTCAACCTGCAAAAGATGAATTTTTCTTTTATAAAGAAGTTGAGGTTGGAACAGAAAAGAGTTTGGAAATGAACGATAAGAATTTTCCACCACTTTACACTACCAAAACTTACCTAAACGTTAAGCTACCCGAGTCAATGGAGGCTTGGGTTGCTTCAACTAACTAATTGAATTTGAAACGTGCAGGAGCTCTCGAGATCGATATCAAAATGGATAATGGATAGTGGAGTGTCCAGGCACATGACGGGGAGGAACCCTGTTGTATGATGTAAGAGGTTTTAATGGAGGGTATGTTGGTTTTGCTGGAAACCAAGGTGGAAGAATAATTGGGGAAGACACTTTATCGAATGGCATCGTGTCCTTTGAAAGAGTCAATTACATTCCGGAGCTAGAGAACAACTTGCTTAGCATTTCCCAGATATGTGACAGAATGTATACAACTCATTTCACCGACAAGGATTGTCTAATTCTGAAGCCGAGGTTTGTTGTCCCCGAAGAGTAGATCATCGTGCGAGCACCGAGGGAGAATGATTTGTATGTTCTCAACATGAGCATAGCGACTATAACTACTGGTCATCCTCAGTGTTTCGTTTCCAAAGCTATTGAAAAAAAGTCCATTTTGTGGCATCGAAAGATGGGCCGTATACACCTAAGGAAGATGAACCACTTGGTGCATAATAATTTGGTCAGAGGTGTGAATTTGAAAAGTTTTCACTTGGAAGGTGAGTGCATCAGTTGCATGAAAGGTAAACAAACCAAGAAGTCTCACCCCAGGAAGCTGGAAAACTCGATCTCAAGACCGTTGGAAAGGCTTCACATGGATCTTTTTGGTCCTATGAATGTGAAGACTATAACTGGAGATCTATATTGCTTGGTTGTTATGGATGATTATTCAAGGCATTCATAGGTCATGTTCTTGAAGTCCAAAGATCAAACCTTCATGAGTTTGCTGTATCTGTTTCGGAAAATTGAGAATTTGTACCAAAAGCGTATCTGTCGACTTCGAAGTGACATTGGTACTGAATTCAAAAGCAGCCAAACAGAAGAGTTTTATGACAAAAAGGGTATTTTGCAAGAACAATGTTGGCTTACTCAAAGATTCCTGTGAATTTTTGGGGTGAAGCCGTATCAGCTGCTTGCTATACTCTGAATCGTGTATACTGTGAAGAAACATAACAAGACATGTTTTGAGCTACTAAACAACCGAAAGCCGAATCTTGAATATCTAGAGTCGTTCGGGTCACCCTGCATGGTTTTAGATCCTAATGGGAAGTCTGGTTCAAAAAGTTTGGAGGGATTCTTTGTGGGATACTCTAGTCCGCTCAGACGAGTTTATCTTCCAAGTCTCAACAAAATTTTTGAAGCTCAACATATGGAGTTTCAAGGTTTCGCAATGCTAACTCAGAAACCTGGTGACTCAAAGTATTTCAACTATGAGAAGTTGTGGGAGTGATGCGTGTGTAGCGTGATATATTGTTATTAATATTTTAAGCCTTTTTTAACAATTTAGTCAAGTTTTAAATTTATAAAACATGATATTCTACTAACACTAAACACATATATGGGCAAGTGCACCCATCGTGAGCGGAGTATAGCGTTGGTAAGATACAGAGGTCGTCCAAGGACACAAGAGCTTTTAGTACTAGTTTATCCTCAACGTCTAATCACATCAAAAGTTTAGAAAAGGTTTTAAACATGAAAATAAAAACTAAAAATGCTGAAATAAAAATAAAAATAAAAAACAGATAGACTAGATGAATCACTTGGATCCGACTCGCCTTTAATGTAACCTTTGATGATTTCCGCACTTTTGCACTTTTTAAGAGATTATCTTAGTTATAGTAGTAGGCCCCTCTTTTGAAGGTGACGTTACCCTCAACCGAGTGGTTTGAGTCAGCAAGGATACAATCCCAAAGGGTCAGAATATTGAAAGATAATTAATTAAGTTATTAATGCGTAATGTGGTAGGCCCCTCTTTTGAAGGCGACGTTACCCTCGGCTAAGTGGTTTGAGTCAGCAGGGATACAATCCCAAGTATCCGGGTTATTGTATTAATAGTAGTTTACATATGAGGGAATCAAGCCATTCGTACCCCGCCATCCAATACCAGTGGGAGTTGAAGGAGGTCCTAGTAAGCTTGACCCAGCTCCTTGCAGGATCTATACACTGAACAAGGCAAGAACCTTACCAAACCATTACCTTAACCCCCGGCCAGGTAGCCAACATATCTCTATATAGACCGTAGAGATATGAATGGTGTAAATCTTTTATTTTATATAGACAGTAAAAAAAACGCCAAGACACCACAGACAAATGATAAGGAAGTTTCACCTTCAACATAAGAAACTAATTATTAAAAAACCAAATAAAAAGTGCGAAAAGATTAAAAATCAAAAGTATTACACTAAATACTTGTCTTTACCAAGTGATCTAAGAGACTTAGGAAAACATGGCCTTTGATTGTCAAGAACTCTTACTATCAATCTTGGATCCCGAGACTACTACACACACTCTAAAATGGATGATGGATGATGGTGGTGGAAGTGGGTGTTGTGATGGTGGTGGAGTGTGGGTGAAGTAGGAGAGAGGTGGTTTGCCAAGGGATGCCTTTGAAGTGAACCAAGCACCCCTATTTATAGCCTACACAGAAGCCCGGACACGGCCTCGTGTCCATCCTTTTTCTCTTTCTTCATTAATTGTAATTTGTCTGCATTAGCTCCACATGCCCCCGTGTTCGCTGGGCACGGCCCCGTGTGCAGAAGCGTATTTCTACTATCAAGATTTGCTGGATTATGCGAATCTTAGCGTTGACCACGGCCCGTATTGAGCTGGGCACGCCCCCATGCTGGGAGTAGAAGCTTCTATGGCTTTGTCTTTTCTGCAGGTATCTGGCCACGCCCCCGTGTCTGCTGGGCACGGGGCTGTAGTCAGCCTTCTGTTTCTTTGTTTTTGCTTAGGAAGATGCTGTCGATGGGTCAGGCATGCCACGTTTATTCCTTTTCTTTGTATTTATGTTAGAATTTGCTGCATATTTGTTCCTTTTGTTCAATTAAGCTCATTTGGTCCTGAAAATACAAAAGGAAGACAAAAGCACACTTTTTTCCAACATTAGTACTAAAAAGGGTTAGTTTTATGCCTCATTTGATGTAATTTATATGTTGCATTTTACACACATCAGGGAGTCATTCGATCTTCTTGAAGAACCAGAATTTATAGAACAGATAAAGTTGTATCAGGATTACGAAGCTTCCCAGATGAACTCATGGCCGACCAAGTCTTCCAAACGTTAGCAGAATTTGAATGATCATGAAGCTGGTCCAAGTCAAAGTGGTCAAGTTGACGCAGATGTGCAACAAAATCAGACGACTTCAGAACAGGAACCTTCTCAAGAAAATAAGACAGCAGTATTTGATGAATCAGAGTCAGACTCAGATAGCCCAACCTATGATAGAGGTGATTCAGAATCTGAGGGGAGCAGATCCAGTCATCAGATCAGACAATCCAAGTTGATGAACAAGTTGCAGATCAAAATGTTACTAATCGGGAGAGCAAGGTGAATGTTCCTAGTGAGGTTATGCCGAGGACACTGTCTTACCACCCCGAAGAGTTGACCATTGGAGAGTTGCAATCTGGAGTCAGAACAAGACACTAAATCGACCAAGGCTTTGCTTATTTTTATACTAAAATTGCACCCTTACAAAATGATTTTTCACTCAGTTGCTTCATTTCACTGGTTGAACCAAGAACTTACAAAGAGGCGCTGACTGAGGAGTCGTGGGTTAACGCTATGCAAGAAGAGCTAGGTCAGTTCGAGAAACTTGGTGTTTGGAAGTTAGTTGATTTTCCAGATGGTTATAGAAAAATCAACACGAAATGGGTGTCTAATGCAAAAGGGATGATAAAGGCGTGATCATTCGCAACAAAGCTCACCTAGTTGTTCAAGGCTTCAGTTAACAGGAAGGAATAGACTTCACAGAAGTTTATGCTCTAGTTGCTAGACTAGAAGCTATTAGAATCTTTCTCGCATTTGCATCATGGAAAGGGTGCAAAGTATATCAGCTGGATGTAAAGTCGGCATTCCTATACGGAAAAGTGAAAGAGGAGGTTTACGTCGGTCAACCACCGGGCTTTACCGATCCAATTCATAAAGATAAGGTTTATGATGCGTATGAAGTGTCGTATATATTAGGTGTATATTTTAAGCCCTTTTAACACTTATTTTTAGCCAAGTTTTAAATTTATAAAACACGATATTTTACTAACACTAAACACACATATGGGCAAGTGCACCCATCGTGAGCGTAGTATAGCGTTGGTAAGATACCGAGGTCGTCCAAGGACACAAGAGCTTTTAGTACCGGTTTATCCTCAACGTCTAATCAAAATAAAAAGTTTAGAAAAAGGTTTTAAACTAAGAAAAATAAAAACTAACTAAAATGCTGAAAATAAAAATAAAAGAAAAAACAGATAGACAAGATGAATCACTTGGTTCCGACTCGTATCTAGTATAACCTTTGATTATTTCCGCACTTTTGCACATATTTAAGAGATTATCTTAGTTATTGTAGTAGGCCCCTCTTTTGAAGGTGACATTACCCTCACCCCAGTAGTTTGAGTCAGCAAGGATACAATCCTAAAAGGGTGGATTATTGGAAGATAATGAATTAAGTTATTAATGCAGTATTATGGTAGGCCCCGCTTTTGGCGGTGACGTTACCCTCGACTAAGTAGTCTGAGTCAGCAGGGATACAGTCCTAAATAGCCGGGTTATAGTATTAATAGTAGTTAACTTATGAGGGGATCAAAGAGTTTGGACCCCCGCCATCCAATACCGTGAAGCATTGAAGGAGGTCCTACTAAATTTGACCCAGGTCCATTGCAGGACCTCTAAACGCTGAACAATGGCAAGACCTTTACCAAACCGTTCCCTTAACCCCCGACCAGGTAGCCAACATACCTCCATATAGACCGTGGAGATATGAATGGTGAAAATCCTTTATTTTATATAGACAGTAAAATAATGCCAAGACACCACGGACAAACGATAAGGAAAGATCACCTTCAACATAAGTAACTAGTTATTAAAGTCATTAATACAAAACCAAATAAAAAGTGCAAAAGATTAGAAATAAAAAGTATTATACTAGACACTTTGTCTTCACCAAGTGATGTAAGAGACTTAGGCAAACATGGCCTTGATTGTCAAGAACTCTTACAATCAATCTTGGATCCCGAGACGACTCACACACTCTACGATGGACAATGGATGATGGTGTTGTGATGGTGGTGGGTGGTGGATGAAGTGTGAGAGAGGTGGTGTGCCAAGGGATGAGTTGAAATGAAACCAAGCACTCCTATTTATAGGCTGAACAGAGGGCTGGGCACGGCCCCGTGTCCGCTGGGCACGGCCCCGTGCCTGTCTGACACTCTCTCTCCTCATTAATTGTAATTCGCAATTACAATTAATGCGCCTGCTGTACTTTCGCCACGCCCCCGTGTTCACTGGGCACGGCCCCATGGTGGGCAATAGAAGCTTCTATAGGTTTGTCTTTTCTGCTGCTTCTTGGGCACGGCCCCGTGCTGGCTGAGCATGGGGCGTGTTCAGTCTTCTGCCTTCTCTATTTTGCTTTGGAAGATGCCGTTGAGGGGTCGGGCAGTCCACTTATGTTCCTTTCCTTGTATTTATGTTGGATTTAGCTGTCTTTTTGCTTCTTTTGTGTTTTTGAGCTCATTTAATCCTGAAAATACAAAAGGAAGACAAAAACACTCATTTTCCAATATTAGTACTTAAAAAGGGTTAGTTTTATGCCTCATTTGATGTAATTTATATGTTGCATTTTACACACATCAAATACCCCCACACTTGAACTTTTGCTTGTCCTCAAGCAAAACTCTTTAATATGTGGCTTACACTCCCAAATGGAATGGGTAGAAGAGAAGGTTTTTGGCTTGTCGTAGAGTGTAGGGAATCCAAGATCTTTTTGGGTTTTATTTTTATCTATTTACAATCCTATTCGTAATGATTTATTTAGAACGTTTCATAGGAGAAATTACTTATTTGGGCATAACATGCCTTTTTAAAATTCCATTTATATACAAGTTCACGTACCTCACGGGAGAAATCACTCACACTCGGCCGAAGGTGTATTTTTAGTGAATCACTCGAGAGCGGCATGGAACTTATTCCTACCATAAGCTTGCCAAGCAATCAATCCTCATCCTTTTTAACTTTTATACCTTTGTGAATATCAAGAGGACTTTGTGGGTTAAGGGTTAGGCTTGGGTTAAAGGTAGGTGGTTGGGATAGTGGTTAGTGGTTAGTAGAAAAAGGGCGAAAAGCGTAACAAGTGTCGGTTTTCGTAAGACTTTCTATTTTTGTAACTTTTTATTTTGATGAAGCTTTTATTCAAACAAAGTTATTTTTGATGAACTTGTTTGTTTATTTTCTTTTTGCTTCATCATCAACATATTTTTTTTTTGATCGATCATACGAAAAACCGAACTTGTTACTAAAACAAAGGGTAAAAAAAAATAAAAAGGTTTTGGTGGGTAAAAGGGTTTTTGGTTTGGGTGATGAAATGAAAAGGTTTAGGCTCAAAGGGGCTAACTAGGGGGATTTTTGGGTAGGTGGTAAAAGAAAAAGAAAAATAATGGTGTAGAAATAAAAAGGGTTAGTCCTAATGCCTCCATCATTTACTTACTCGGGTTTAAGTTGATAAGGACCGGGAATGTATCGTCATGGCAAGTTCTAGAGTTGTAAGAACCAAGCGGCTATTCACACAAGAAACGAAAAATGAGCATTTAGTCTAAAGATGTAAATTTGTATGCTCAATAAAGGCTCAAAACTCACTTTTGTGGGAATGGGTTTTTATGTGATCAAGTATATATAATCAAATTTTAACTAAGTTTGCCATGCCTTTTCATAATTTTCTTATGTTGGTTCTTTTTATCACTACGCTATCGGTTGTAAATTCGTAAAAATATAACCTTTTTGAGAACTTGAATTTCCCGAGTTAAACCTAGACAAGTAAGAAAAATGAAATTTTTGAAAAAATTTGGGGTGATTAGCGGTTCCAATAGAGTTTTGTGTAAGGCTTGTATTTAGGATTTGCAAAATTTCAAGGTTTTAGCATCCCCCCCACACTTAAATTACACATTGTCCTCAATATGTCCCAAAAATAAATTTTTAGGTTGATTAGATGTGTAAAATGGTGTCAAAAGCAAAGATTTATGTTACTGGTAGTTTTGGACACGGCCCCGTGTCCACTGGACACGACCCCGTGGCGAACTGCCAGTAACGAAAACTTACAGAAGGTGAACACGGGGGCGTGTTGATTAGGCACGGCCCCGTGTCTGACAAAAATCTGCAGGACAGTAACCAAACAGCAGGTCTGGGAGGTGAGCACGGGGGCGTGTTGGCTGGACACGTCCCCGTGTGGACAGTCTGAAAGCCCGAAAAACAGGTTTCTTCCCCCGGTTTTTTCCATCCTGGCCCTATAAGTGCTGAGGCTTAGCACCCCAAGCCTTGGTTTGTACCTGTTTCATCACTTAATACCACACCAAGCAACACAAACATCCTACATTACCATAGTTAATTGTTCCAAGCATAAAGAAAAATAAAACGGAAAATAAAAGTGATCAAGGAAAGTAAATTGTTCAACATTTTGCACGCAGGCCACCAATTGTTCGATAGATAAAGGGACTTAAACCTGTGGGCTTGCCATCAACCCGGTCCTGCTCCTCCAAACCCCCTACTCCATATCCTCATCGCTATCATCACCTCCATCCCCATGCCCCGTCATATACTCCCGGATGCTTCCGATATCGTCTTGTATATCGTTGATGTTGTGTTCAATAGCTCTGACCCGGGGGTATGTGTTGTTGGCGAGGTTGTAGGCGTTCCTGGTACACATGAGGTTTTCCTGCATAAGATCATGTAAGCTTTGAAAATTAGGAAAACCGCCTCCTTGTGAGGAGGATTGACCCGGATCACCATGGGGTTGATACTGGTAGTGGGGAGGTGGTGCGTGAAGAACTAGGGCCTCCTGCGGGTTCCATGCATAGCCTTGCGTCCTTTGGAAACTCACCGTTCCGTCTTCCGCCTCATAAAGTAAGTTCATGGCTCGGCAAATGTGGTAGTCAACTCGTCCCGACCATGGGCTTCTTTCAAAGGCCCTTGGAATTCGCGTGTAATGCTTGAAAAGACGGTACACCCATCCTCCGAAGAAGATAGGCGTTGGAGCGCGAGCAAGGCGGTTGAGATGCATGTTTCGTAACAGGAGATATGGAACATCAAGAGGCTTCCGGTTGTGGATACAGTGAAGTACAATCAAATCTTTCAATCCTACAACGCCGCTACTGTCGTGACGTTGGTTCAGAGAGTAGGTGAGAAGCCTGTGAATGTAGCGATAGAGCGGATCCCTTAGCTTCGTACTCTTGGTGCTACTAGGGTTGTAGATTCCTTCACCGATTTGAGCCCATGCAGCTTGTCGTTCATTTTCATCCAAGTCTCGCAATCCCCCGGTATTTTCTTCGTTTCCCGATTCTTCTTCCTGGTACAGTCCTATTATAGCTCCAAACTGTGCCATAGAGATCGAGTACATTGTCCCTCCACACCGAAATGCAACCCCTTCATTGTCGAATGGGTCATACCTTGAAGTGAAGGTAAAGGTACTGTAGAACTCCATGGTGCATTGATGCACCGACCGAAGCCGAGTGTTCAATGCAATAGCTAGTGGTCCCGTAACGATGTTGTGGAATCGGTCCAGCTGGTTTACTAAGGTTAACAGGTCCGTGCAAGCTCTCCTGGGGTACTCCTCGGGTCTTGTCTGAAGAATCTCGTACCTTGCCCTTGCATCGAGCTCTCTTGCATTGAACCTAGTGAACTTTGCCATCTGAAAGAATACACCAAAAATTGCACGAAACAATGAGATTTTTAAAGAAACTGCAAACAGCTGGCTGGACACAGCCCCGTGTTCAGCGGGCACGGCCCCGTGTCCAGACGTCTGTAACCCAAAAACTTCATTTTTCGTCCCGGTCCCGAAAACTTGAAAATTTTTGGTCCAATAGATGCGGTTTCCCCCGAAAATGAAACCCTAAGTGCCATTTTTCCCAAAATATCCCGTTTACCCTATCAATTTTATCTTTTTCGGTTCAAGAACAAGGGTTTGGGGTTTTTGTAAGAAATCGGGTGAATCTATGAACAATACAAGTATATTTACTTCCTTTAACACTAATCTAACTAAATGCAAACAGATCTAAACAAAAATTTGAGGTTCGATCCGGATGAACTTCAAGAACCCTAGATTTTTCCCCAAATTTTTGGTGTTTTAACTACATGCAAGTAACTAATCTAACTACTAAGAGTGATAGAATCATACCTTGACGTTGTTAGATCGATAGGAGACGTCGAAATTTTGCGAAAAATCGCCTGGAACCAGAGCTTTTGTGGGGAAACGGGGCGTGTGGAATGAAGAAACTGTTTTGAAAAAGGGGGTTTTATCCCGTCTGCAGCGCGAACACGGCCCCGTGTTCAGCGGACACGGCCTCGTGTCGAGCAAGGTTTTTTTTTTTTTTTTTTTTTTTTAAGTGCGCGTGTGAATGCCCCTTTTTCCCATAAGCTATGGTTAGAAAACTTACCGCTTTATTTTGTCGTCTCAATCGTTCATAACTTACCAGGCATGATGTTTTTATTCTTCCACCGTTTGAAGCGAGATCTCTTCTTCCTCATCCTCAATGAATCCTTGATAGAGTTTCAGCCGTTGGCCATTGACCTTAAATGGTGGCCCATTTCGAGATTTAATTTCTACTGCACCGTGTGGAAAAATGTGGGTGATGGAAAAAGGTCCTGACCACCTAGACTTTAGTTTACCAGGAAACAATCGAAGTCGAGAATTAAACAAAAGAACTAGATCCCCTACCCGAAATTCATTAGGTTTAATATGTTTGTCATGCAAATTTTTCATTCTTTCCTTATAAATTTCAGAGTTTGAGTATGCATAATTCCTAAGCTCGTCTAATTCATTTAATTGACAAAATCGATTTTTACCAGCAAATTCTAAATCCAAGTTTACATTTTTGATTGCCCAGTAGGCTTTGTGTGCAATTTCTACTGGCAAATGACAACTTTTTCCATAGACTAGCTTATACGGGGTTGTACCTATTGTTGTTTTATAAGCAGTTCGAAAAGCCCATAAAGCATCATCTAATTTATCAGCCCATTCCTTTTTATTTAACCCTACGGTTTTTTTGAGTATTCGTTTTAAACCTCTATTAGTCACTTCGGCTTGTCCGTTTGTTTGAGGGTGATATGCTGTTGAAACCCGGTGATAGACCCCATATCTTGTTAAAAAAAATTCAAGTTGATGGTTGCAAAAATGGGTACCTCTATCACTTATTAAAGCTTTAGGTGTGCCAAAACGAGAGAATAATTTTTTCAGAAATCTTACCACGACTCTTCCATCATTTGTTGGAAGTGCTTCGGCCTCGGCCCATTTAGACAAGTAATCTACTGCCACAAGTATATATTTGTTTCCTTTCGATGGTGGGAAGGGTCCCATAAAGTCGAGTCGCCACACATCAAAAATTTCACAAACAAGAATGCCATTTTGTGGCATTTCGTTTTTGGAAGAAATATTACCTGTTCTTTGGCAAGCATCACATGTTTTTACAAGACTTTGAGCGTCTTTGTAAATGGTTGGCCAATAAAATCCTGAATCGAATACCTTTCGTGCGGTACTAGCAGCACCATGATGTCCTCCGTATGGACCTTCATGACAATGGCGGAGAATTCTTCGTGTTTCACTACCATGTATGCATCGTCTGACGAGTTGGTCGGCACACATTTTGAAAAGATATGGATCTTCCCAAAAGTAGTGTTTCACATTGGCAAAGAATTTTTTTCTTTGATGATGTGGCCATCCTTTTGCGACTATACCGCTAGCTAGGTAGTTAGCATAGTCGGCGTACCATGGTTCTTCCTTGTATTCCACCATTTCCAGGGACTCAGTTGGGAATTTTTCGTTGATTTGCTCGTCCCTGGTTGCCTCTAAAGCTGGGTCTTCTAAGCGTGAAAGATGATCTGCTGCGGTATTTTCTGCTCCCCTTTTGTCCTTGATTTCAATGTCAAATTCTTGGAGGAGTAGAATCCACCTAATCAAACGTGGTTTTGCGTCTTGCTTGTTGAAGAGATATCGAATGGCTGCATGGTCTGTATAGACTATAGTTTTAGAAAGAACAAGAAAAGAACGAAATTTATCAAAAGCAAATACCACAGCTAGTAACTCTTTTTCAGTTCTTGTGTAATTTTCTTGTGCATCATTAAGTGTTTTACTAGCATAATAGATTGGGTGGAAATGCTTTTCTTTTCTCTGTCCCAAGACAGCTCCAACTGCAAAGTCACTGGCATCACACATGATTTCGAAAGGAAATTTCCAATCAGGCGCTATCATGATAGGTGCATTGACTAACATTTCCTTTAGGGTTAGAAATGCTTGATTGCAATCCTTGTCAAAGATGAATGGAGCATCTTTTTCAAGTAACTTCGTTAGAGGCCTTGAGATTTTTGAAAAGTCTTTGATAAATCGTCTATAAAATCCGACATGTCCTAGGAAACTTCTGATAGCTCGTACGGAGGATGGAGGTGGTAATCTAGAAATGGTATCTATTTTGGCTCGATCCACCTCCATTCCTTCGCTGGAGATCTTGTGACCGAGTACTATTCCCTCCGTTACCATGAAATGGCATTTTTCCCAATTAAGGGCGAGGTTAGTTTCCTCACATCGGGATAGCATTCGTTCAAGGTTATCGAGGCATTGGTCATATGAATCCCCAAAAATAGAAAAGTCGTCCATGAAGACTTCCATTGTCTTTTCTATCATGTCATGGAAAATAGCCACCATGCAACGTTGGAATGTTGTTGGGGCATTACATAGACCAAACGGCATGCGTCGATAAGCAAAAGTTCCATAGGGACATGTGAAAGTTGTCTTTTCTTGGTCTTCGGGCGCTATCGGGATTTGAAAGTAACCTGAAAAACCATCCAAGAAACAATAAAATTTATGACCGGATAATCTTTCTAACATTTGATCAATGAAGGGTAAAGGAAAGTGATCCTTTCTTGTTGCTTCATTTAATCATCTATAATCTATACATACTCTCCATCCTGTGACGGTTCTTGTTGGTATTAGTTCATTCTTTTCGTTAGTTATTACCGTCATACCTCCTTTCTTTGGAACTACTTGGACGGGACTTACCCAAGGACTATCGGAGATAGGATAGATAAGTCCGGCGTCAAGTAGCTTGATGACTTCGTTTTTAACCACTTCTTGAACATTTGGATTTACTCGACGTTGTGGTTGTATGACCGATTTGTAGTCATCATTCATCAAAATTTTGTGTGTGCACATAGAAGGACTAATTCCTTTTATGTCTACAAGTCTCCAAGCTATTGCGTTTTTGTGTTTTTTCAAAAGATTAATTAATTTTTCTTTTTCTAAGTTACCTAATTTAGACGAAATAATTACCGGTAAATTACCATCTTTGTCTAGAAAAGCATATTCCAAACCTTTTGGAAGTTCTTTGAGCTCAAGAGGTGGGTCTTTAGGAGACTCCTTATTTGGTTGCTCATTTCGATCAAGAACTTTAAAAGTTTGTTCTATGGCGACCTCTTCTTCAACAAAGTGGTCAATCTCTTCACTTGTATCGGGTGGTTCATCTTCATCTTCAATTAGGGGGTCATTATTGCCGAATGGATATTTCATTGATCGTTCGAGATCGACACTTCTTTTAAATGCCCCTAATTGAAGAGGTAGATTGTTGAACTTCCGGTTTTTCAAAGCTTCGTGAGTTTTTACAAATGGTCTTCCCAACACTAGAGGAGCGTCATCGAGGATGACAAAGTCGGTTGGGATTCCCATTTGATTTGTTTGAACCAAGACATCTTCAACTATACCGATTGATTTTATTACTTTCCGATTGGATAGAAAAATGGGTATTTGAAGTGGAGAAAAATCACTAATACTTAATTTTCGAAAATGTAATTAGGCATTATGTTAACACAAAGATCCTTATCGATTGTGACATTACTAATAAACGAATTTTGAAAGAAACATGGAACCGGTGTAATGTTAATTTCAAATGGGTCTTCTTTTATTAGTGACGTTTGATCATTAGTTAACTTAACACTTACCGTTTCGTCAATTTTAGTGTTAGTGTTTAACTCTTTTAAAAACTTAGCATGAGTGGGTACTAAACAATGGTTTTCGAAAGAAGGTGACAAGAGATTAATTTCTTCAAAATTAGACTCTTCTTGAATTTTAACGGTCTCGGACTCACCTTTTTCGTTGTTTAACTCATGTGTCGATTTTTCACTTATTTGTTCTTCCATTTTTATATTTTCAGTTATCTCTTCCTTTTTTAATTCTTCTCTTGCGCGGGACTCCTCTTCCCTTGCGCGAGCTTCTTTTATACATCGATCGATAACTCTAATGTGTTCTAATATCCTATCGGTCACTTCGGTTATAGAAAAAGAATCGGAATTTTCTAAGCTTGAATCCGGTTGTTCGACCCTTTGTTCCTCATAATACTCATATGAAGTCGATGGTTCGCACCACTGTTCTTCATTGTAAGCATATGATGGATAAGGTTCGTAATTTTGTTCTCCATAATACTCATATGAGGTGGGTTGTTCACGCCAAGGTTCCTCATAGTAAGCATACGAAGGTGGTGGCTCACATCTTGGTTCCTCAAAGTATGAGTACGGAGGCTCATACCTTGGTTCATCAAAATATGAGTATGAGGGAGGAGGTTCATACCTTTGGTCTTCATAGGATGTGTATGAAGTTGATGGCTCGTACCTGGGCTCCTCATAGTAGGTGTATGAATTGGATGGTAGATATGAGTGATTATTTTGAATCGAGCGTGCATTACGACAATTAGTGCAATAATTACCCCTATAATCATCCTCCTCATAGGTGTAGTTGTAACCTCCTGAGTATTGATCCATAAGAATCACTCAGCAGACCACAACCGAGTCTCGAGATCAGAAAACAAAAAGAAAAACGGAGACAGAGGCTGGACACGGCCCCGTGTTCAGTGAGCACGGCCCCGTGTTCAGGATCTGTATCTGGGCGTTTTAATTAAATTTACTGATTTCGTTGAGCACGGGGCGTGTTCAGTGAGCACGGCCCGTGTTCAAGCTTTTGTTACTGGGTGTTTTTATGAAAATGTGCAGCACGGCCCCGTGTTCAGTGAACACGGCCCTGTGTACAGGTTACTGTAAATGCAAAACTAAACAAAAATGCAGAAAAATGTGCGCGCGTTTTAAAAAAAAGGTTTTGAAAAACTGATTAGGCCGTCGATTTTAAGCTTTCTTAAAATCCTTGTGTCCCCGGCAGCGGCGCCAAAAACTTGATGCGTGTGAAGTGTCGTATATATTAGGTGTATATTTTAAGCCCTTTTAACACTTATTTTTAGCCAAGTTTTAAATTTATAAAACACGATATTTTACTAACACTAAACACACATATGGGCAAGTGCACCCATCGTGAGCGTAGTATAGCGTTGGTAAGATACCGAGGTCGTCCAAGGACACAAGAGCTTTTAGTACCGGTTTATCCTCAACGTCTAATCAAAATAAAAAGTTTAGAAAAAGGTTTTAAACTAAGAAAAATAAAAACTAACTAAAATGCTGAAAATAAAAATAAAGAAAAAACAGATAGACAAGATGAATCACTTGGTTCCGACTCGTATCTAGTATAACCTTTGATTATTTCCGCACTTTTGCACATATTTAAGAGATTATCTTAGTTATTGTAGTAGGCCCCTCTTTTGAAGGTGACATTACCCTCACCCCAGTAGTTTGAGTCAGCAAGGATACAATACTAAAAGGGTGGATTATTGGAAGATAATGAATTAAGTTATTAATGCAGTATTATGGTAGGCCCCGCTTTTGGCGGTGACGTTACCCTCGACTAAGTAGTCTGAGTCAGCAGGGATACAGTCCTAAATAGCCGGGTTATAGTATTAATAGTAGTTAACTTATGAGGGGATCAAAGAGTTTGGACCCCCGCCATCCAATACCGTGAAGCATTGAAGGAGGTCCTACTAAATTTGACCCAGGTCCATTGCAGGACCTCTAAACGCTGAACAATGGCAAGACCTTTACCAAACCGTTCCCTTAACCCCCGACCAGGTAGCCAACATACCTCCATATAGACCGTGGAGATATGAATGGTGAAAATCCTTTATTTTATATAGACAGTAAAATAATGCCAAGACACCACGGACAAACGATAAGGAAAGATCACCTTCAACATAAGTAACTAGTTATTAAAGTCATTAATACAAAACCAAATAAAAAGTGCAAAAGATTAGAAATAAAAAGTATTATACTAGACACTTTGTCTTCACCAAGTGATGTAAGAGACTTAGGCAAACATGGCCTTGATTGTCAAGAACTCTTACAATCAATCTTGGATCCCGAGACGACTCACACACTCTACGATGGACAATGGATGATGGTGGTGGATGATGGTGTTGTGATGGTGGTGGGTGGTGGATGAAGTGTGAGAGAGGTGGTGTGCCAAGGGATGAGTTGAAATGAAACCAAGCACTCCTATTTATAGGCTGAACAGAGGGCTGGGCATGGCCCCGTGTTCGCTGGGCACGGCCCCGTGCCTGTCTGACACTCTCTCTCCTCATTAATTGTAATTCGCAATTACAATTAATGCGCCTGCTGTACTTTCGCCACGCCCCCGTGTTCACTGGGCACGGCCCCGTGGTGGGCAATAGAAGCTTCTATAGGTTTGTCTTTTCTGCTGCTTCTTGGGCACGGCCCCGTGCTGGCTGAGCACGGGGCGTGTTCAGTCTTCTGCCTTCTCTATTTTGCTTTGGAAGATGCCGTTGAGGGGTCGGGCAGTCCACTTATGTTCCTTTCCTTGTATTTATGTTGGATTTAGCTGTCTTTTTGCTTCTTTTGTGTTTTTGAGCTCATTTAATCCTGAAAATACAAAAGGAAGACAAAAACACTCTTTTTCCAATATTAGTACTTAAAAAGGGTTAGTTTTATGCCTCATTTGATGTAATTTATATGTTGCATTTTACACACATCAGTTTATCTTCTCGACAAAGCCTTGTACGGGTTGCATCAGGCCCTGAGAGCCTGGTATGAGACGCTCTCTCAGCACCTGTTATCCAACGGCTTCATTCGACGGAAGGTTGATGCAACTCTATTCATAAAGGAAGTCGCTGGTCATCTTTTGATCGTGCAAATTTATGTTGATGATATATTTTCGGGTCTACCAACGAGGAACTCTGCAAAGAATTCGAGAAAGTGATGAAGCAGAAGTTCGAGATGTCTTCCATGGGTGAGATGAAGTTTTTCCTCGGCCTACAAGTCGATTAAATGCCAGAGGCGATCTTCATACATCAGACAAAGAATGTCCATGATGTTCTGGAGAAATTCAGTATGTCAGAGACTGCACTAATGTCCACCTTATTAGCAACTAATCACCGTATCAATCCTGATCTCACGGGAGAGAAGGTCGATGAAACATTATACCGCTCGATGATTGATTCGTTAATGTATTTCACTGCATCTTGTCCTGATATAATGTACCCAACCTGCCTCGCGGACCGATATCAGTCGACTCCAAGATCCTCACATATGGTCATTGTCAAGCAGATTCTACGCTACCTGAAAGGAACTCCGAGTTTGGGGTTGTGGTATCCAAAAGATGGTGATTTCAGACTGGAAGGTTTCTGACTCTGATTTCGGATGCTGCAGATTAAATTCAAAGTCTATAACAGCAGGATGTCAGTTTTTCGGACCACATCTGGTGACTTGGCAATGTAAGAAGCAAACTACCATCGCCCTCTCAACGTGTGAAGCAGAGTATGTTTCAGCAAGCAGTTGTTGTTCTCAGATTTTGTGGATCCAACAGCAGATGAGAGATTACGGTTTGCAATTTCTTACTACTCCTATCTTTGTAGATACTTAGGCAGCAATCAACATGACTAAAAACCCGGTACATCACACTAAAACAAAACATATTGAAATTCGATATCACTTCATCCGTGATTGTTACGAGAAGAAGTTGATTCGAATTGAAAAAAATCCACACCGATGAACAAAAAGCTAACCTTCACACAAAACTGTTTGATAAAACACGTTTTCTTTATTTATTAAAACTAAACAGTATGAAGCTTTTGTCGTGAGGGGGAGATGTTGTTGGCATTGATGAACAATCCAAAGCAGAGGATGTTGGGAAGCAATCTGCTCTGGTTTGTCACATTTTTAGATGTTTTGGTCTTTAGGGGAGATAGTTTTATATAGAAAATTCAAAAACATTAAAAATGTAAAAATACAAAAACAATAGAAATTTCAAAATCTAAAAAACAATAGATTAAAAAGAGTTAGACTGTCACGGTACGCAAAAAGATTTGTAAAGATTAAAAAGCATTAAACGGTCTCACTGATGATGTGCCGATAGGTTTTTACACGTTTAGTAAACTGTGTTCAGGATATAAACCTATATCATATATCTTGCTTATTTCGTGGGGAACATCTCTCGGATATAGAGGTAACCCCTGAAATCTTGTTTGAAAGATTATCTGTTTCTGAGATACTAGGTCTTTACACTTAGTGATATCTGGGGTATTATACCAGGACTTCTGATATTGGGGAAGCAATGACCTAGTCCTCGTATAATACTTTATGCGCTTTAAATAAAAGCTTTCCCTCAACATAAAAATTGATAAATATCGAAAGATAAAAATCAAGTGCTGTTGTAAAGAAGATCCTTAAGTGGGACACACCTAAAGTCGAGCCATCATCTCTTTGTCTGAACGGAAGTTCTAACCTGAGCTCTCATGGTCTCGCACTACCCAGAGAACATGTATCATTATAGTATATTCACTTGCAAGACTGAATATAGGGAATCTGGATACGAGAGTATATTCTGAGGTGGGACATGCGAATAAGTTAAGTGCTTAAAACACTAATTCCGTATCCTGAATCAGTTGAAATCTGTGTGAGAATTTAACTGGATCAGTATATCGACAATCTAGGTGAATTTTTTAAAACTTATTGTTCAACATAAGCTCAACGATGCTAGTGACATGTCGGTAGCTGATATGATCCTCTACCACAGCTCATAAAAATACGTTTGTATATAATTTCCTGTTATTTCATTTCATCTTAAACCCAAAATGATTTTTAGTGTGTTTTGATATAAAGTTTTTAAAATACAAAAATATTTTATTTTTGCATTATTTTTGACAAACCATTGTGAAGAGCTGATCTTCAGAATCTCAGATGCAGAGAACAGGTGCTGAATGACTGGGTGAGAGCTTATCTAAAAGTTTGGGAATCTTAAAAAGTCAAACAAGTTCATTAAATTGAAACTTCTATTTTTGAAAAAGTTGAAAATTTATTCAAAAAGTGTCAGATGGTTCGTAATCGGGTCAACCAAGGTCATTAATTTGGACTTGGTCGACAAATCGAGTAACCAGGGTCATTAACTTGGACCTGGATACTTGAGTGGATGTTAAAATCTGATAAAAATCGCTAAAAGATTGAAAATTTGAAAAGTTTGGAATTTGTAAAGTCATTCGGGCGGATGGCCATCCGGATGACAAGCCATCCGGACAGATGATCATTCGTGGGCTATATATATGTCAACTGTTATTTCATTCAAACGTATATCCATCCGGACACTTTCAATTTTTCTCTCAATTTTTATTACGTGTTTGAGTCGTTACGCTGCCGGATTTCTTACCTAGGATTGTTGGTCTGCACAACAATTGCAATGGTGAAGGTAAGTACTTCCAATTTTAACGTTTAATGTCTCGTTTAACCATTCGGTACTGCCGACACTTTGTTCTCTTAGATCTAGGCCATTTTAGAGTGTTTTTCTTGAAATCGATCATAGATCTATGTAATTCGGCCTTAGTTTTAAGAGTATTAGGCTTCAATTGCTTCAAATCGTGCTTAGATTCTATGTTTTTATCATTCGGAGGTTCGTATAGCCGAAAGTAGTTTTTGTAGATCTAGGGCTTATTAGACCGTTTTTGAAGAAAGTGAACATAGGTCAAGTCTAATCGGCACAATCTTTAAGAAAATTTGGCTTCAATTTTACAAAATCTTGAAAAAATTTTGTTTAATTGTGTTTGAATCTTCATCAGAATCCCTTCGGATGACCATCCGGGCGGATGACCATCCGGACCATGTTACCATCCTGATTATTTAGCCATCTGGGTGAATGGTCATTCGGATCACATTCATTCGGATGAACCATTCGAAACTTTTGCCATTCGGACCATACCCATCCGGACTGAGTCCATCCGGATGGAGTGCACAGTGTTAGAAAATTTTCAAGTGTTGGAAATTTTCACTGTGTACTGTGTGTCTCGATAAACGTGCATATTCTGATAATAAAAATTTTGCAGGCAAAGGATTCTGATTTTTATAATAAACACAACATTTGTTGTATTTTGGACGAGAAGTATCCGAACATATAAATGTTCAAAGATGTATTGCAGTTTTTGAAAGACATTAGGATATGTAAGGCTTTGACAGATAAACATAAGTGTTATGGTTCGCATGTGAGAACTTTCTGGAATGTTGCTCACTATGTTGAAGACGAGAAGGCGATTCATTCAGCGATGAGGATTAAGGATGAGAAGAACAAGGATGTAGATATTCCTGTAAAGATTACTGTCATTGATGTCAGGAGAGTGCTAGACTTAAAAGACAAAGATGAAGATCCCATCATTGGTTCAGAACGTCTATGCAAAGGATTTTGGCTAAGAATGGGATATGCTGGGTTCATCAATGATCCAGCTTATACGAAGTCGAAGTTTTCTAGACCTTACAAGTTTTTAGTGCATAGTGTTATACATGCATTGGGGCATAGAAAGGGTGCTTACGATGAAGCTCCTGATTACATAATGAACATCATCACTAGCCTAATCCTCAACAAGCCTTATAATATATCACAAGTGATATTCAATCATATGTTGGACAACATAAAAGGAGAAAGATATGTGCAATATCCAAGATTCGTGCAGATGCTTCTTGATGATCAAATTCAGAATCTGCCGAAATATGATAGTGATGAATTAAGGTTAGATCATATGGATAGTGAAACGTTGAAGCGTTTAGATATATATAGAGGAGTTAAAAAAGGAGATGAGCCGAAGTATAGACAGAAGTTTGCAGCTATAATGAATCCAGATTATGAAGCTCCAGAGGACGACAAATGGAGACATGACAACAGTGGTTCAGATGATGAAACAAAGAGAATGGAGCCGCTTGTTCTCAAGAAGACAAGATGGTGGTTTGTGAAAGATGAAAAGTCGAGGAAGAGAACACCGAAAGTTACAACTCCGAAAGTTGTTTCAAAGGGTAAAACAAAGAAGCAGGAATCACCACGAAGGTTGGTAGATAAATCATTTGAATCTTTTACTGAAAAAGTTAATGTTTCTGTTGCAGGTGATTCATTTTCATCAAAGAAGAAGAAATCTCCACCTCATTTGGTTGATGAACCTTTTATTTCTCCACAAGAAATAATTGATAAAGGTGTTGATCTTCTCAACATGTCATTTACTGTTTATGAAAGTTTGTCAACTGCTCAAGTTGCTAAGGATGCTGCAAAGACGGCTGAGAATGTAGAAGCTGGTGGAGAAACATTGAAAGAAACGTTAGTTGAAGGTGAGGTGCACACTAATTCAAGTGAGACTGAAAGCGACATTGACGTCACACAGATAGCACCTACTTCATACGTCAGTGGAAAGTTTAAGTTGAAGAAAACTCCAAAGAAAAAGAAAGCGTCAGACGAAGAAGATGCAACATATGAGCCTACACCAGTAGATAAAGAAAAGCTGAAAAAGAAAGGAATTAGAAAGCGTAAAGCTAGTCCAACTGGTGAAGTGTCAAGGGGAAAGAAAGGTAGAAAAGATACAACTTCAACTCCTGAACAGATTGAACGTGTTGAAATGGATATTCTAGTTCAAACTGAAGTTAGAATGGCAACACCTCCATCTCATCCTGTTCAACAATCAATTCCTATTCCTGAAGATGTTCGTGAGAAAACACTAGATCAACCTCCAAAGAGAGTGGAAGAACCAAGTTCAGCGACAAAGAAACCACTAACTCCTCAAAGTTCAAGTCATGGTTTTCCAAAGGTTCCTTCTGATCTTGGTAGTGGTCTAGTGGGTTTAGAAGACTTTGGAGATATGTTTAACGATGGAAAGGTGAATGCGTTGACAAGAAAAGTAAGTGTGTTAGAGAAAGCTAAAGCAGAATACGAAGCTGAGCTCAAAACAACAAAAGAAAAATTAAAAGATGTTGAAGCAGAGAATGTCGCGTTGAGAAATGAAGTCGAAGAGTTGACACATGAAGTTGAAGAGCTGACAGAAAAGATTCTAAATGTTGTAGTGCAATACAAAGCAATAGATGAGTCTAATAGGACAATGTTTGAGATGTAGGCTGATCTAGAGGTATCTACAACAAGTGCAAATGAAATTCTTAAGAAAGGCATAGCGGATTTGAGAGCTGATAAAGAAATCAAAGATGAACAGATCAAGATTTTGTTTGTTGTGATCGAAGATCGTCTTGGTATTAATGTTCATGCTGCTTTAGATGAAATATAAATCCAAAGAGCTAAGGCTCAGAAGATGGAAAAAGAGAAAAGAGATGCTGAGGAAGTTGCAGAGGCTCTAAAAGACAAAAGAAAAAGCGTTGTGGTTGATACAGAAGAGATTCTTGGATCAACGAGCCAGCCAGAGCAGCCACAACGTGATGCAGAGGTAAATGTTTCTCATGTTGAAGTTAATACTGGTGATGTTGAGATGAAAGATGCAGAGGTTGAGGTTAAGGCGACAGAAATTGAGGTGAATGCTGTAGAAAACGAAGTTAATAATGATTTGGCTATTGTGTCTTCATTGCTATTTATTGTGGTTGGTAAGCCGAAGGAAGTTGTTTATAGTGAAGAAGTTAGTCGTAGAAGAATAGAAGTTGAACGAAGACGTTTACAGACTAAGTTGAAAAAGTTTGAGGTTGATGATGATGATGAAGAGTTGAAAGAATTATTTGGAGATGAATATGAAGATGATAATGATGAAGATCATGATGACAAAGATAAAGGTAACAAAGATGATAAGGATGATAAAGGTAATGATGATGAAGATGTTGCTGGTGGTGTTGCTGGTGGTACTTCAAATGTGAAATCTTCAGGTATAAGTAATGTTGAAGATTTTCTGAACGATTAGCAGAATGAGGAAAGAAATGAAGCTAAGCATCAGGGATAGTCGTCTTCTAGAACTAAGCATGCAGATCTTCATAAGGTATTCCCTGATCTTCGTAAAGTTATTTATCTGAATCATACTAAAGAAGAGGGAGAGATAGTAGAGAATTGGACTAGGGAGTCCATGTTGGAAAGTTTGGATATGGAAGAAGATAAGTTTAAGTTTGACATTGAAGAAGAGATTCTACCAACTACTAATCGGGAGTATGTGTTCAAGTTTGTTAACGAGGCAGATAATTTTGATAATGTGATTGTTGAAGATGGATCAGATTCTGACCAGGACGTTCCATTCCATTATACTGGTCTAGATGATGATTTTCCTACCTTTGATGAGTTGTTTCGATCACATAACGAAGATGACGTAAGGAGGAAAGTAGCTGAGAAGATTGCTTCCAATGATATTCCAAAGACTATCTCTAAAGAAGATCTTCATAGAAGAAAAGAAGAGATGGTTCAGGGCTATGCCTGAGGAGAGGAAGTTCAAGAGACCGTTGAAGTTTTTCACAAGACATCCAGATAAGTCACTTGGACATATTCTATCTTGGGGGTACTTAGAAGATTTAAAGGTCTATGCGATTAAACGTGAATACGGAGTCCAATACTTTGAATTCCTTCAAGATATAAAGACTCTACCATGGTGGGATGTAGAGGAATTGGTGAAGCGAAGAACATAAAGCAGTATTATTATGGTTATGAGGTTAAATGCCATGAACAGAGATTATGGAACTACATCAAGCATCAAGCAAAGTTAAATTTTCCTGATTGGAAGCCGCACCAACCTAAATAGATAGTGAAGATTGATCCAATCACCGGAGAGAAAGATATCACCCTACACGTCAGACATCCAAGGTATTTGAAGAACATACCTCTGAGAGAAATGGAACAAGATTTCTATAAAGACTTCAAAGGCTGGATCTTCAATCCTAGTACGTGTGAGGCAGTGATTACTTTATTGGATGCGAAAACAGGCGACTGGAGGCATATTCATGTTCTTGATCCGATGTGGTTGGTCAACTGTTCAAAAAGATATAGAATGTTTATTCTTCAACAAGATCGTTTACAATGAAGTTGACATGAATCAAGTGCAAAGGTATCAAAAGTTGGTGAACGTCTGTTTTGCGAAAGATATTAACTCTGGACGTTACTGGGAATCAAAGTTTAGAGACCTTGAGTTAGAAGAATTTCTAAAGAAGGAGCGTCATCTTGAAAAGATGGAAAAGATGTGAGTTGATGCTGCTAAACGTGCAAGTTGGAGATTAGGATTGGAAAAGCCTGTCACTGATCAAACTCCAATCGAGAAAGAAGAAAGAAAGATTCCTAGGTGGTCGAAAGCAAGAGATGGTGATAAGGAATACAGGAAATGGTGGATCAACGTGGGAAGACCTTTGAGACAAAAGATGTTGGAAGAACGAAACAAAGAGAGAAGAAGGAAAGCAAAGGAAAGAAGACGCAATAGGAAGGTGTGAAGAAGACTATACAAGAAGAAAGACTGCAGCTACATCCAAGGGGGAGTATGTAGATGCATATGTCTGTAGCTTTCGTCTGTATCGAGTCTATATTTACCTGTTTGTGGTCTATGTACAGTTTAATATATGTTTTGTATCAAATCCGGGTGGAAACGGAAAGTTAGGATGTTTTGTAAGTCTATCCGGACTGATGGACGTAGTCCCATCCAGGCGGATAGCCATCCGGACGGATGGGTTAGTTAGCTATCACCTGGATAGGTTCGCCTATAAATAGAGGGTCTTTGCTCCTCATTTGAGACACTTGACTTGACACCTCTGGTGGAGCCCTGCTGAAATTTTCTCTGGATCTTTATACGAGTCTTCATCATCAATGAGAATGAATGTGTTTAACGGTTTCTATGTTGTATATCTCTTTCCTACTTCACTTTTGGATTCCGCACGATCGTATTGCTGCTAATCTGACCTGAGCGTGTTCGAGCAAACCGAACTCCCGGTCCTCACAGGTCCGAACTTTTTTTATTTATAATGGTCCGAACATATTTGATTTATAAAGGTCCGAGCTTGTTTGATTTATAAAGGTCCGAACTTGTTTGAATTATAAAGGTCTGAACTTGTTGATTTACAAGGATGTCCGCACTTAAACAAACAAAAGGGGGTCCGCACATTTTGAAATAAAAAGGGGTCCGCACATGTGATATCTTAAGTCGTCCGCACATATGATCTTTTAGGCTGTCCACGCATTTGTTGAATTTATAAGTGTCCGCACATTGTAATCATCCGCACCTAAGGGTCCGCACTTGTGATGTATAATAAGTTCGCACATTTATAGAACCATATCTGTATGTAATTAATTATTTAAAGTACCATTAATATGAAAGTAAATTTATTTTTAAAATATCAAGAAAAACTTTATGGGAATATATTAATTGGTATTCTTAATTTATCAAAAAGAAAATTTGGAACCTTTTTTTTTTTTTTTTTTTGCAAAATAAAGCCTTCAAGTATCCTACAACCAACCAAATTAATATTGTCTAGCACCATCAATGCCCTGTCCATTTCGACAGAACTACAACGGTAATGGTGCCAGTACTATTAGAAAAGTTATTAACATCATTTTGGTCATATCAAGACTTTATTTTTGTTTCTAAACTTTGGGTATTAAAATGGGGGTGCTGATACCGTAATGAACCAAACCAATTCTGACATAAAAAATGCCGCAACGTGCGAGTGAATTTTACTAGTTTAAATTCTTCATTGATTTAGTTCTAAGCGTCGTATCTAAAACAATATATCACAAACTTTTAAATATCAACAAACATGTTGATGAACCATATTTGTATGAATTTAATTATTTAAAGTACCATCAATATGAAAGTAAATTAATATTTGAAATATCAAGAAAACCTATATGGGAATATATTAAGGGGTATTCTTAATTTATCAAAAAAAAATTGGAACAATTTGTTTGCAAAATAAAGCCTTCAACGATCTTACGACAAACCAAATTGATATCGTGTGGCACCATCAATGCCTTGTCCATTCCGATAGAAGGACATCTGTATTGGTACCCGTACTATTAAAACCGTTACTCACATCATTTTGGTCACATCATGTCTTTAATTTTTGGTTTTAAACTTCTGGTTGTAATACGGGTGATAATACTCTAATGAATCATACCAATACTTACCTAAAACATGCCGCAATGTTTGAGTGCAAATATTACTAGTTTTAAATTCTTTACTGATTTGGTATCTTTAACAATATATTACAAACTTATAAAGATCAACAAACATGTTCATGAACCATATTTATACGTATTTAATTACTTAAAGCACATTTATATTTGAAATATCAAGAAAACCTTTATGGGAATATATTGAGTGGTATTCTTAATTTATCAAAACATATGAAACAATTTGTTTGCAAAATGAGACCTTTAGGTATCTTAGGACCAGCCAAATTAATTTTTTCTAGTACCATTAATGCCCTGTCGATTTTCACAGAACCACATTACTAGAACTATTAGAATCGTTACACATTATACAGGTGCTGATACCGTAATGAATCAAACCAATATTAACCTAAAACCTGCCGCAATGTGCGAATGAACTTTATTAGTTTTATTTTTTTTTAGTAATTTAGTTCTCACCATCATATCTAAATCAATATATTACTAACTTTAAAATATCAACAAACATGTTCATGAACCATATCTATGCGTATTTAATTATTTACTATCATGTGGTCTCTCCGTGTTTTCCTTAAAAAAAATCTGGCAAAAATCATACTCTTGAGCAAGAAAACATGCACTTGAAAATTATATTCTTAAGGAAAATAATTAAAGCACGATCACTATGAAAATATACTTATATTTGAAATATCAAGAAAACCTTTCTGGGAATACATATGGCATTATTATTGTATAAAAAATATGCCACAATTGGTATTGTGACAACCCGCTACTTCAGGTTACTACTTTAGCTTAACCATAGTTAATTTAAACGTACATTCATAGCACTGCATTTAACTAGGGTTCGTTAAATGAGTCTACGTTGGTATTAACAATTTATACTTTATTTATGGCAGAAACTTGAAATCTTACATTTATGAATTAGCATAATAGTTTAATTAGTTCAACAAAAGACATGGCTTCCAAAAAAATCCTTTTAAACATGAAATGTGAATCATGGTTTTAATTTTTTTAAAGGGCAACAAGTAGGTTGCCCCAAAGGAACAAGAATAATACAAGAAAATGCATGAATCCTGATTGCATCTTATAATAAAATCAATACACACCAACCCAGATATTGATATGGTGGGGATTTCACAAACATAGAATTAATATAACTTTATTATATTAATATTGTCTGGCACCATCAATGCCCTGTCCATTACGATAGAAAGACATCTGTATTGGTACACGTACTATTAAAATTGTTACTCACATCATTTTGGTCATATCATGTCTTTAATTTTTTGTTTTAAACTTCTGGTTGTTATACGGGTGATAATATTCTAATGAATCAAACCAATACTTACCTAAAACATGCCGCAATGTTTGAGCGCGAAATTTACTAGTTTCAAATTCTTTACTGATTTGGTATCTTTAACAATATATTACAAACTTTTAAATATAAGCAAACATGTTCGTGAACCATATATATACGTATTTAATTACTAAAAGCACGATTAATATAAAAGTAAATTTATATTTGAAATATCAAGAAAACCTTTATGGGAATATATTAAGTGGTATTCTTAAATTATCAAAACACATGAAACAATTTGTTTGCAAAATGAGACCTTTAGATATCTTACGACCAACCAAATTAATATTGTCTAGCACCATTAACGCCCTGTCGATTTTGACAGAACCACATTATTGGAACTATTAGAATCGTCACACATTATTTTGGACATATCGGGATTTTACTTTGGTTTTAAACTTCTGGTTGTTATACAGGTGCTAATGCCGTAATGAATCAAACCAATATTGACCTAAAACCTGCCGCAATGTGCGAATGAACTTTATTAGTTTTAGTAATTTAGTTCTCATCATCATATCTAAATCAATATATTACAAACTTTTAAATATCAACAAACATGTTCATGAATCATATCTATGCGTATTTAATTATTTACTATCATGTGATCTCTTCGTGTTTTCTTTAAAAAAAATCTGGCAAAAAACATACCCTTGAGCAAGAAAACATGAACTTGAAAATTATATTCTTAAGGAAAATAATTAAAGCATGATCACTATGAAAATATACTTATATTTGAAATATCAAGAAAACCTTTATGGGAATACACATGGCATTATTATTGTATAAAAAATATGCCACAATTGGTATTGTGACAACCCGCAACTTCAGTTTACTACTTTAGCTTAACCACAGTTAATTTAGACGTACATTCATAGCACTGCATTTAACTAGGGTTTGTTAAATGAGTCTACGTTGGTATTAACAATTTATACTTTATTTATGGTAGAAACTTGAAATCTTACTTTTATAAATTAGCATAATAGTTTAATTAGTTCAACAAAAGACATGGATTCCAAAAAAATCCTTTTGAACATGAAATTTGAATCATGGATTTAGTTTTTTAAAGGGCAACAAGTAGGTTGCCCCAAAGGAACAAGAATAATACAAGAAAATGCATGAATCCTGATTGCATCTTATAATAAAATCAATACACACCAACCCAACTATTGATATGGTGGAGATTTCACCAACATAGAATTAATATAACTTTATTAAAATAGTATTATTTATTTATTTAAAATGTAAACATCTCTTACTGCCAGTTTCCCATATGCTTCCATACTGGATCATCATACCCTTTATATTCTTTGGACAAGTAATAACCATCTTCTTTTAGTAGCCAATAAACACCCGTTTCTTGACCGTATCGTGCACCAATAAACTTTTCAACCGAAGCATCAAAAACATTAAAATGTACAAATTGCGATCCATGGAAAAAGTCTCCCCCGAAAACAGTTTGTGTGAAGACATTGTCACAAAAATTGAATCTGAACCCAAGATCATAAGTAATATTGCGATGCCCAAGATCATCGTCTCCTGATATCACATGAATATCAATTGTTGAGTCCCAAATTCCATTATATATAAAAACTGTCCACTCCTGTCCCCAACAAGGTCTACTATGAGAAGGGGTTATGAGAAAACAAGTGAAGTATGACAATGAAATGAAAAGGAAAAGAAGTTTCTTTGTAACAAAAATACTCATTTTTTTCAAGCTCCTAACAATGAGAATGAGTATTTGAGTGTGCTCCTTTTACATCACATACATTTATATACAATGCATGCATACTAACAAGAATTCTGTATATCTAGAAATATATGTCTACAATGCACAAGGTACAACATTTTTAAAGCATGTTTTAAATATATGTTATATATATAGTTATGAGATTTCATGTTTTGATATCGAATTGACTTATATAGTTATTCATTTAATATACGGATAAGAGTTCTATATTTCTTATATAGAATTAAGTGTTTTAATAAACCAAAATGTTTCTTTCAAGTAATAATAATTTAAATTTGTCAAATTAAAGTTGTAAACAGTTAATTAGGGTATATACATAATTTTTTATTTATTTAATTCTTTTATCTGATCGAATTAAGTGCTTCAAAAACTATAATTTTTCTTGTAACTAAGAAAACGTTATGAATTAACATATGTATTAACAATATATAGTTTATTTAAGGTAGAAACTTGAAATCTTACTTTTATGAATTAACATAATAGTTTAATTAGTTCAACAAAAGACATGGCTTCCAAAGAAATCCTTTTGAACATGAAATTTGAATCATGATTTTAATTTTTTAAAGGACAACAAGTAGGTTGCCCCAAAGGAACAAGAATAATACAAGAAAATGCATGAATCCTGATTGCATCTTATAATAAAATCAATACATACCAACCCAAATATTGATATGGTGGAGATTTCACAAACATAGAATTAATATAACTTTATTATATTAATAATGTCTGCCACCATCAATGCCCTGTCCATTCCGATAGAAGGACATCTGTATTGGTACACGTACTATTAAAATCGTTACTCACATCATTTTGGTCATATCATGTCTTTAATTTTTGGTTTTAAACTTTTGGTTGTTATATGGGTGATAATACTCTAACGAATCAAACCAATATTTACCTAAAACATGCCGCAATGTTTGAGCGCGAAATTTACTAGTTTTAAATTCTTTACAGATTTGGTATCTTTAACAATATATTACAAACTTTTAAATATCAACAAACATGTTCATGAACCATATATATATATACGTATTTAATTACTTAAAGCATGATTAATATAAAAGTAAATTTATATTTGAAATATCAAGAAACCTTTATGGGAATATATTAAGTGGTATTCTTAATTTATCAAAACACATGAAACAATTTGTTTGTGAACTGAGACTTTAGATATCTTACGACCAACCTATCAAGAGGACTTTGGGAAGGGTTAGGCTTGGGCTAAGGGTAGGTGGTTTTGGTTAGTTGTTAGTAAAAATGGCTAAAAGCGTAAAAACCGTCGGTCGTCGTAAAACTTTTTGTTTTTGTAACTTTTATTCAAACTAAGCGTATTCAAACAAGATTTCTTTGAGGAACTTGTTTGTTTATTGCAAGACTTTAATTTTTTTGATGTCACAAGATAACCAAGCTTTTTACTAAAACAAAGGGGTTGAAAAGAAAAAGGTTTTGGTGGGTAAAAGGTGTTAGTTTCGTGGGTTTTGAAATGAAAAGGTTTAGGCTCAAAGGGGTTAACTGGGGGGATTTTGGGTTGGTGATAAAAAAGATGAAAAATAATGGTGTTGAACTGAAAATGGGTTAGTCCTAATGCCTCTATCATTTACTTACTTGGATTCAAGTTTGTAAGGACCAAGAATGTATCGTCGTGGCAAGTTCTAGAGTCGTAAGAACCAAGCGGCTATTCACACAAGAAACGAAAAATGAGCATTTAGTTTAAAGATATATGCTTGTATGCTCAATAAAGGCTCAAAACTCACTTGTTGTGGGAATGGGTTTATAATGTGATCAAGTATATATAATCAAATTTTAATTAGATTTGTCATGCCTTTTCATAATTTTCTTATTCGGTTCTTGTTATCACGACGCTATCAGTTGTAAATTTATAAAAATATAACCTTTTTCGAACTTGTTATTCCAATAGAGTTTTGTGTAAGGCTTGTTATTAGGACTTGCAAGATTCAAGGTTTTAGCACCCCCGCCCCCACACTTTAATTACACATTGTCCTCAATGTATCCCAAAAATGAGTTTTTAGGTTGATTGAATGTGTAAAAAGTTGTTGAAAAACAAGATTTGGTGTTACTAGGCACCTGGCCACGGGATGCCAGTAAGACAAACTTACAGAAACTAGCCACGGGGCGTGCCTGGTGGCCACGACCCCGTGGTGGGCAGGGTTTAGACAAAACAACAGTTAAGTGATGTGGGCACAAGGGCATGGTCCCTGACCACAGCCCAGTTGTGGCAATCTGCAATGGATGATTACATGTTTTGGCTTTTGGTTCTGGTTTCCGGGCTTATGTAGCACTAATGCTTAGTGCATCCAAGCTTCCTAGGTACCTGTTTTGCTAGACACTACACCATACATAACATAACAAACATCCTAATTTACCAAAGTTCATCATCCGTCATCACATACATAAAAAGAAAATAAAATGCAGAAAATAAAAAAGATGTCTAGGAAAGTAAATTGTTCAAACCATGGCATGCAGGCCAGAAATTGTTCGTGGGATAGAAAGGGTTAACCTGGGATACCGCATTCGTCATCACACCACCTCCAATGCCTCCACTCAGTCCATATCCTCGTCATCATCACCCTCCTCTCCCCGGTATACCATATGCTCCCGGATGTATGTGATGTCATATTGCATAGCGGAGATGTTGCGCTCCACTGCTCCGACCCGGGTAAAGGTGTTGCTAGCCATATTGTATGTGTTGCGGGTGCATAGTAAGTTTTCCTACAAAAGATCATGTAAACTCTGAAAATTAGGAAAACCACCTCCTTGAGAGGAGGAACCCGTTTGGTAGCTTTGATACTTAGGAGGAGGACGGTTTGGTTCGGCGTATAGGACGAGGCCTTCTTCCGGGTTCCAAACGTGTCCTTGAGTGGTTTGGAAGTGGACTGTCCCATCACCCATCTCGTGGATGATTCCCATTGAGCGGCATTGGGTGAGATCTACCTTCCCCGACCATGGACCCTTACGGAACGATTTTGGCATGCGTTGAACATAGGTCTTGAAGAGGCGGTAGATCCATCCCCTGAAGAAGATCGGTGTCGGGGAGGAAGCCAACTGATTCAGATGCATGTTCCTTAGGAGTAGGTGAGTGACATCGAGAGGAACGTGGTTGTGGATGCAATACATGACAGTAAGATCACGTAGGTTGACCACACCAATGCTATCACGCCTTTGACTTAGGGAGTTGTTAAGGACCCGGTGAATATAGCGGTAGAGGGGGTCTCGTAACTGAGAGCTCTTTGTGACGCTTGGATCATATGCACCATCTCCGATTTGAGCCCATGTTTTCTGGCGCATGTTGTTTGGGAGTTCACAGAGACCACTCGTGTTCTCCTCATCATCGGACTCTTCCTCGGTGAATAGACCCACATTCACTCCAAACTGTGCGATAAAAATTGAAAGTACCTCCCCGCACATCTGAATTGAACCCCTTCTTCGTCAAACGGCTCGACTTTTTCTTTGAACGCGAAAGAACTCTAAAACTCCATGCTATATTCGCAAACTGCATGGAGTCTTATGCCGAGGGCCACCCTTAGTGGTCCCGTGACTAGCGTGTTTTAGCGGTCTAATTGCCCCACGGCTTCCAAGGTTTCGAGACATGCTTGCTGTGGCGTTTCTTTGGGCCTTGTTTGAAGTATGTCATAGCGGGCTTGGTAGTCCCATTCTGTCGGTTTGAACATGGTGAATTTGCTGGCCATCCCTACAAAGAAACCACAAATCAATCAGCATGCTATGATAAATTTTCGAAGAAAACTGAAAATAGGAGGCTGGACATGGCCCCATGGCCACTGGCCACGCCTCGTGTTTAGCTTATGTCTTCCGGCCACGCCCCGTGCTCACTAACCACGACCCCGTTGTCACACCCTGACTTTTGCGAAAGCGTGATTATGTGTGACTTGCTTAATATCATTGCATTCAACCATAACAAACATCTATATGATAAAACTAAAGATGTTCATCCATTAATTTAATTTTAAAACATCACAAACACCATTGTCTTGAAAACCAAACACAAACTTCAAATCCAAATACAAACCATGCAAATTGTTTTAGAGTTCCACAAGGACTCGACAAAAGACATAAATAAAAACCAGGCTTTGGAAGACGTGTCTTATCTAGGATAAGACACACTATCCAAACCCTTAGACTCAGGATGACATCTTTTATTCCCAACATTACTTGAAACATCCAAGCGCTCGCCAGATCCACATTTAATTCCCTGAAATACATGTAGTTTGAAAACATCAACAAAAGTTGAGCGAGTTCATGTGTTTTGTATGTGTGCACAAATAAACCTTCGAAATCATGGTAAGTATGTTTGTTTTGTAAACCCAGTATGAAAGCAAACAAGGAAACAGATCAATCAATGGTTTGCAAGGCCATTAACATGTGTGCAACGGCGTAGGAAGGCTCAAACCTAGCAGATTTTGCACCAGGCCTCCGGCTGTAAGACATAGTCACCTCATGGGCCAAGCCCCGGTCCACATGGGTGTGGGCTCGCTACACCTAAATAGATCTATCACTCATGCCCCTCGGTCATAACACGAGGATTAATGGTCTTAAGAGTACGCCTACCCATTCACATGATCTACTGTGCATTCCTTAGCTAACCATACCAATTGTAATTGTTTGTAAACATTTTGTAACATGTACTTCACCCCCGAAGTTATAAAACAAAAAACAGTTAAAAGAAAAGGGGGACATGAACTCACAGTTTTGCGTTCTTCGAATCCAACTGTAACTCAAAGTTTCCTCTGGTGTACACGACTACCTACAACGTACTACGGTCTATTAAACGAGCGAGTCGTGCCTTGACTTCGTATTAATTAGTGTCTTTGACTTACGTTTCATTGTGTCTTCAATATTATTCCAAGGTATATAATTATTTGTTAAAATAATAAATATTTTAACTTAAATTATATTTATTAAATTTTGGAATAATAGTTAAAATAATATATTTTAACTTGTTACTTTTTATGTATTTATACATGTATATCCCTCCCAAGGATGGGTGTATTTGTATTCGTGTTCATATACAAGTATTTTTTTGCCAAGTATCGGTGACGTATTCTGGTGTGTATTTATACGTACGGGAATACGTATTTTCTTGTAATTATTAAGTATTCTATACTTAACTTTTCCATAATAATATTTCTAATAAAAATACATCAATATATATTTTCAAAGTATATATTTTAAGAAATATTACGTAGAAAAATTACTTATAATTTTTCCTTGGAAAAATATTTACAAATCTCATACAAGTCTCAAAAATAGTATATTTCCAAGTCTAACTTAGAAAATATATATAAACTTATTTTCACCCAAAAATAATGTATTCCATGTGTATTCAAGAAAATATATATTTTCTTCCCAAAAATAATATATCTTCAAATAATTTCAAGAAAATATATATATTTATCTACCCAAAAATAATATATTTTCTTATGGTCAAAAATATGATATAATTTTGTAATAACTGTAAAAATCATGTTTTTGTTATCTTGGTGTCCAAAATACCATTTTCCAAAATATACTTATGAATAAAATTTTCGAAATATACATATGAATAAAATCATGTTTTTGTTCGGTTTCTCCAATATTTTGGGTATAATTTATGTCACACCCCAAAATACGTCGCAGCGGAATATAAAACGTAGTGGTGACGGAAGCTGGTGCCCATTTATATCTTGATGATCGATGCAATAATTCGTTGGACATATTATCTTATTCAAAACCTAAGTTTAAAACATTACGTTTTAAATTATGACACAACTATGACATAGTTAAGTTGTTTTGATCCTCACGGATCTTATTACGTTCGTCCCAGAAAGTTTTAAAAGTTAGTCCAACACATTAACTGACAAAACATGCATCAACAACCACAAGATACGCCATGATTCCCGAAGCCGAACTCAAGTACCTGTAGAACACGTTAAAAATCAAGTGTCAACACAAAGGAAGGTGAGTTCAAGTATTCACTTACAACCAATTTTAATCCAAGGAAAACTTTCTGATTAGGTGTTTATTTGAAAACATCCATATAGATTTTAGAAAGTCCATTTTACTTCCTTATTAAAAATCCATAGGCCTTCCACCGGTTCATCGATCCGACAACTGTAATATATATTGCCCAGGTTTTGTATATTAAATTATTGCGTCAATTTTCAGACTCGTATGTTAGCTAGACGATACGAACTATATATTAACCATGCAGGGATAATCAAAGCTAGACAATAAACAGAATATTAATTCGTCGCTTGACTTGACACGGGGCGACCGGTCACGACTGGGTTGTCAACCCGATAGATCTACCAACAATTCATCGCGTGCAATACTTAACTGATTAAACGACATCATGGGCGCAGGGTTCTCTCTTTGAGAACAATATGATGTCAGCCTCACGTACAATATATATATCCTACTAATATGACAATTTAATACACAATATTGTATGAATCCCTTGAATCTCCATCATTCAAGACCCAGGCCGACATCCGTCCCAACTATACGGTCATGTTTCGCCTAGGAAATACCGTATCATCCCAATGTCCAACATTTATTCATCAAAAACGTTTTTTACTTCGAAACGTATGACTTATCAAATTTCATATATTTTCATCGAAAATATATATTTTATATTAAAATGTATGTTTTATTTCAAAAACATTATTAAACCCTTTTAACGACGTGTTCTACCCCCAAAATATGTACAAAGCAGTAAAAAGAGGGGTTTAGTGACACTCACATTTGGGTGCGTATTTTAATATCGCAATCCCAGATATTGATTCCTACTCGTCCTAATATAGGAATGATTCTAAATCAATATATATAACACAAAAATCCTATGTTTCTCCGTTTATTAGAATTATCACATAACTTTGAGGTTTTCTCGAAAAGTTGTCATTTTTTATTATGTTGGCACGTTAATATATATATATGAGTCCATATGATTTTGCGACTTGAACGATTTTATTGGTGACCATTATTGTGTAAATCCGTTAACTCTCCCGTTTATACGCAGTATATCTACGGTTTACGCGTCGCAATATATATATATACATAAACGTTCATATAATTTATCATCAACACACACGGAATCTTGTTAACTTATCTATTTTGTTATTTTTAAAGAAAATATACATAAAACATCTCATATGTATCAATTTCATGCTCGACAAATAAGTTACACATTTAACGCAATTTTTACCGTTTCTATCGCACAAAACGTACAAATATATTCATGCATAATCCAATCTTTAAAATCATGTTAAAACTTAACATATTTTCACATTCTCATGTTTAAATCACATAACACATTTTAACACATAAGGTTTACCCAAAATTTTACCCATACTAGTGTACTTAGAAAATGCGTATTTTAGCGATTCGGTAACGTTTTCGGACGTCGGAAGTCACATATGACCAACCAAACACCAAGTAAACTTAAAATTAGTTAAAATACTTATTTTTTAAGCTAAAAATATTAGTTTACTTACTGATCTAAATCAGTTTTTTAAAAATCGCTCGAAAAGCCGATTTTTTACTGTTTCAACGCATAGTTTTGTGTTAAACGTTACCATAACCATCCCAACTCGAAACGACTTGATATTTTAACACAATACATGTTATTTACTGATTAAAATAATGATTATAATCAGATTAGTGCAGTTTTTGTGTAAGTCATATAAATCATGCGATTTCACATATTTTACAACTTCTAAAGCATCAAGTACAACATGCAAAACTAGCAAACTTTATGACAAAGTTTTATATCATTTTAACACTTCAAATACTCATATTTTTAGTGTTTATATTCTGATCAAAACTCATTTTTATCAAATCATGCTTAAATCATCATTTTATGATCACTAATCATCATGCATGTTCAAGTAAATGCATCTAATGCACTCATACAGCATCAACATCATTACTTATGATCTAATCATACTCGAGAACACATTAATATCATATTTTACATAACTCAACCTATATCATCCATCATCATACAATTCATTCATACATAATTACAAGTATCTTTCATTTACACACTAACTAACAAAACCCACTTGTGTGCACACACATATGTACATATACGACACACACACAAGTGTGCTCATCCATCTAAAATTTATTTTAACATATTCATCTTTTAATCATATGAGCTTTTATAAAACCACATTTGATCATGCATGCATTTATCTTTTCAAGAATCATGTTAAACAAGAATCAACCCAAAACTCAAACTCTTACATATATGTTTACACACTCACGGCCACATACATATATGTATGTATTTCCATTTTGTTTTGACTAAAACCATTTTCTTGTTTAAATTTCAAGTTTGTGAAGAATTCTAAGATTCAAGAGAAACCCTTCACTATTATTTTCAACACTAAGAATCAAGAACACTTTTTTTTAAAAGAATAGTTTTATACCCTCAAGATTCAAGTGGGTTTTTGATTAAAAAGGATGATATGAAGCTCGGTTCTTGCTTGAAATTCCTTGGAATCACCTTAAAACCTTCAAATGGCCTTGAAATCACCTTGGAATGAGCTTGAATCTCCATGAACAAGCTAAGAATTTTCGAATTTGGTGTGTTAGAGGAGGTGTTCGGCTGATTTTAGGAGAGAGAGAGGGAGTTAATATGTGTTTGAAATGAATTCTTGGATAGTGTATGTATGTAGTGTATTTAGGTGATGCATCATCATCACCACCTCTCAAAATAACCAATAAAGGGAGGAGAGAGTGTGAGAAAACATTGTGCATGGCTGCCATATTTCTCTTATCTCTCATATATACGATGCACACACACATATATATATACAATATAGATTAAAAACTGGTATTTTACTAGATACCGGGTATTTTATCTAGCGTTTTAATCCCGTTTTAGTGCGTTTTAAATTATTTTTAACACTCTATAAAAATAAACCCGCCAAAATATTACTGAACAATATTTTATTCGCCTGGACTGGCTATGTTGTCGGTATTTGGCAGTATGTGCGTTGTGCTGCGCGGTACGTTATAACTCATCAAATTATTACTAAAACAATTATCAGTTGTCTTGACAGGCTGTGTTGATGGTATTTTGTCGGTATACGCGCTGCATTGCGCGATATGCGCTTAACGAAAAATAGCGTTAATTAGCGTTTTAAATTATTTTTCCACACGGATATGATTACAATAATTATTCTAATCATAACAGACTATTTTTAGGGTTTTAACACTGATCAGGTGGTCACCGACGTTCATTTTGCATTTTAACCGTTACGCGATAAGCGTTTATCTTACCGTTGCCAACATAATTTTTATCAAAGTTTAAATTTACCAACTCATTAAATTCCACATATAAACATCATAATCAGTCAAATACGGCCTTTTATCTATTCACAACACGTATTACAATTGTACGGTACGGCCTGAAAAGCCGGGTGTCATAGTCTCCCCCTGTTTAGGAAATTTCGTCCCCGAAATTTTTACTCTACAGGTTTTGTTTTCAAACTAAATAAAAATAACAAAAACGAATCTAATGAATATAGTCTTATAGTTTCTGCGAGAAACTGGGATTCTTACAAAGAATCTTCGTAGACTTATATTACATATACTCTCAATTCCTAATCTCACATCTCAACGCTCTCCACCCTTTCCAAGGTTCAACATTTACAAGCACTTAATCAAGAAGATTAAGTCTAAATTCCACCAATTCGGGTTCTACATACGTATATTTACATATACATCATCCCGTACCTAAGATAGTCTGAGTTTACACCCGATTGATCCAACTCGAGATAGGCTCTCGAAAGAATCAAATCTCATAAACTCGTCTTCCTTCCTTCCTGCATTCATTGCAGATATCCACAGATCGCCAAATCGATAAATCGCATACACGATTAGAATGCTGTAATTCGCCTGTCCGGTTATTAGCATAACTCTGCTAGCTATACGTACTACTTCTACAGTGCTTCGATAAACTTCTGTTTATCTTCCAAACAAATCTCTATAAAGAACAAAATCAGTGTATTATCCATTATACACTTTCTCAACTGGACTAAACAAGACTTCATGTACACTACTCAGTCCTTATGGTAGCTTGAGCCTATAAGCGACTGATCCAACTCAAGATGGGCTCTTGAAAGGACCTAATCATTGTGACTCAACTCTTCTTTTCTCTACTAACCCTAATAGCATCTCTGCAAGATAGCTCCTTTAACATAACCAAATCTTCAATCTGGAATTGCAATAGTTCCTTCAATTGTCCATGTAATCCTTCTGTTAATCAATTGGCGACTTTTAACCTTCCCTCGATCCAGGCAAATCCTGTCGCTGGTTTCCTAGATAAACTAAGGTCTGGTTAATTGTCCTTTGTTATGTTAACTCAACAAAATGGTGATCAACACTTCCATCTATGCAAGGCTTCAAACGGAGCAACCTGAATACCAGCGTGTTAATTTGTAAGATAACTCTGCCAAGGGCATGTGAGTATCCTAACTTTCTTCAAAATCCATCGTACACGCTCCCAACTTTTCCTTTAAAGGTCCGAAAAGCTTCCTACTATCTTACTGTCCAATCAATTTCCCTTTTCCTTTTGGGGTTATTAGTATCGAAGGCTGCACTAATTTTGGGGAAATTCTCAATAAATCTCCGGTAGCACCTAGCTAGTCATATGGATCATCATACTCCCGACGGGGTTTTTGGCGCTCCTTATCATTCACCAACTCTATGGTTAACTTCAAACGTTACTCATGATTCTCCTTGGTTCGCACATAGGCAAGTATGTCGTCGATGAATATTATCACGAATTCATCCGATTAGGTTTTCCATACCCTGTTCATGAGATTCATAATTATAAATGGCGCATTAATTTAGTCAAAAGGCATGACTAATAACTCGTAATGGCCATATCACGTTTGAAAAGCAGTCCTCGATATATCTTCATCAGTAACCTTCAACTAAGATTATCCTAATCGTAGGTCGATCCTCGTGTAGCAACTGGATCCCTGTAGCTTGATTGAACAATTCGTCAATCCTCGGTAAAAGAATACCGATTCTTGATAGTCAACTCGTTCAGTTCTCCGAAATCATTACACATCCTGAAGGATCTATCCTTCCTTCTCACAACAGAACAGATGCACTTCAAACGAAAAGCTTGATCGAATGAAACCCTTGTCCAGTAGCTCTTGAAACTGACTCGACATTTCTGTCATCTCAGGCGGTGCTTAATCTATAAGGAGATTTTTGTAAATGGGTGCAGCACCGGGTACCAAATCGATTCAGAATTTGATCTGTCTCGCAGGGGGGCAATCCAGATAAGTCTTTTTAGGAAAACTTCTGGATAATTGCGAACAATAGGAATCTCTCCGATATTCCTACATTTGGCCTTCATATCCACCACGTTAACTAAGAACGCAGGATAGCCCCTTTTACAACCACCTGAGCATCCTTACAAAGCTGACAACTCTCAACCATCAACACTCGACACTCGACACGGTCGATCCCCGCAAACAACTACCGCCTCTCTACCGTCATCAGGATGAGATATCCTAGCTAGCTTCCTCCAGCGATAGTCTCCACTTCGCTCTTAGATAATCAATCCATCCTCGCATCTACGCCAAAGCTCCCCAGCTCCACTGGAAATAAACCAACGCTAGAACTATGATCACCTACTAAATACTACAATCGCGACGACCTTACTAGTTTCCATCAACTTACCAATTGCTAGTTCTATCGGACACTTTATACCCAACTTACTTGTTGGTAAACACAAAAATGGTAAAAAAGTTTCTCGAACAAAACTTAAGTCAACTTTGGTATTAAGAGTATGAACATAGATTGGTTTTTGATTCGAAACATACTGGTAACAACAACAAGATCGTCTCATGCCTTCCCAGCATTTAGCTCGAACGCTCTACTTCTGGCATCCTGACCCTTCATTTTCAGACAATCTCTCTCGAAATGTCCTTGCTCGTCACACTCGTAGCATCCTTTGAGTGTCCTTTCCTCCGATGTACTCTTAGCATACACTTGCGAATCATATGTCCAGTCCGACCACCTGGCGCACTTTCTCCACTCATCCTCCTGAGTCTTCCTCTCAAGACCACTCCTGCTATCCCTGACATTATCCTTTCCCGACTCTCTAGGGTTAGCTACACGCGCTTTCTCCAACTGCGTTCCTCACCATGCTTTTCATCGGTATCTTTCCTCGAACTCTCAGACTTTCACGAATTCCCAGATCTAGGCTCGGAATGTAGAATTATTTGAATGGTCGATCCGCTGTGACGGCCCGACATCACACATACCGTTGCCATATCATTGAATAGGGTATCAGCAACTGATCTTGGGTTACAACCCTGGATTGTTTTAGGTGTACATCTATGTACTGTTCACAAAGTTAATGAAAAATCAGAATTACGCTCCGATTATATCATAACACAGGAACTATTAAAAGTTTCCGATCATTATATCACCTGAAGAGTTTCCGATCTGTGTCCCACCAAAACATGCCCATGAGCATCACGTCCACGTTCCTGGCCATTATTCTGGTTAGCATCGCGCTGTTCCATGGCAGTATTAACGTGTTGGGCTATGAGTTGTGCCAACTCTTCCGGGGTAATTAGGTAGTCCAGAACCCTGTCTCGCTTTTGGCGGCATTTCGTCATTTCTATTATTTACAACAATAATAATCACATGAGACGATAACCAAGAATAATTCAATCATTATATGGTAGTGGACCAAACATTGCGCATGTATAATATCCACATATTAATGAGAACAATTCTTAAACCAAAAGAAACCCATTTGATATTTATACCAGAAATTTTACAAAGCTTGTTTTTAGTACTAAGACTAATCAAAATTTACATCAACACCCGTTACAAGTCTATATGAAATTTCCCCCTAAATATCTGAAAATTTGGCATGCAAGCCATAAATAGGGTTTATCAAATGAGACATACATAACAAACAACAGAAACAACCAACAACTAACGCTTCAATTCCCTGGAAGTCCAACATCTTCCTAACAAGCTCTTCTAGCTCAACATCACAGTCCATTTGTCCCTCTAAGTCCTTCATCGTCTCCATGCCTCTGCGCAACGTGGCAAACTGACTATCACAGTGAGAGCAATTGACCCAAACCCCTTTCTGCCTCTTCATAGCGGACGCTATCTTAGCTCTCGAACTCGATGCGATCTCTCTAATGGGTCGAGTCCTCTTCCTACGCGAGTGTAGACTTAAAAGAGGTGTAGCAAAACACGAGACTCGAATAGCGGAATAGACAATTGTATAACGACGGGCGAAGGAATCTCAAGTGTATGCTCGACAGCATCAGTGAGCAGGACTACTAATGGCTCTATAGACCGAGACGTGACATATCGTAACCGTACAAAGTAAGTGTGTGATCAATATGAATAGTAACACCTAAGGCCCAAATAAATAGAAAATCACGTAAGAACATAAACACATAAGGGTTTTCATACATGATAAAATTTCCACATTTATTTAAAAATCTTGGCTTCGAGAATTTTGGACTTTAAATCTCAAAATTCTTCGGTTGAAGTCTAGTGTTTTACTCCGAAAACATCTAGTTCGCTAACAACCATTGGCTCTGATACCAACTTTTGTCACACCACAAAATACGTCGCAGCGGAATATAAAACGTAGTGGTGACGGAAGCTGGTGCCATGATCGATGCAATAATTTGTTGGACATATTATCTTATTCAAAACCTAAGTTTAAAATATTACGTTTTAAATTATGACACAACCATGACATAGTTAAGTTGTTTTGATCCTCACGGATCTTATTACGTTCGTCCCAGAAAGTTTTAAAAGATAGTCCAACACATTAAGTGACAAAACATGCATCAACAACCACAAGATACGCCATGATTCCCGAAGCCGAACTCAAGTACCTGTAGAACACGTTAAAAATCAAGTGTCAACACAAAGTAAGGTGAGTTCACGTATTCACTTACAACCAATTTTAATCCAAGGAAAACTTTATGATTAGGTGTTTATTTGAAAACATCCATATAGATTTTAGAAAGTCCATTTTACTTCCTTATTAAAAATCCATGGGCCTTCCGCCGGTTCATCGATCCGACAACTGTAATATATATTGCCCAAGTTTTGTATATTAAATTATTGCGTCAATTTTCAGACTCGTATGTTAGCTAGACGATACGAACTATATATTAACCATGTAGGGATAATCAAAGCTAGACAATAAACAGAATATTAATTCGTCGCTTGACTTGACACGGGGCGACCGGTCACGACGGGGTTGTCAACCCGATAGATCTACCAACAATTCATCGCGTGCAATACGTAACTGATTAACGACATCATGGGCGCAGGGTTCTCTCTTTGAGAACAATATGATGTATGTCTCACGTACAATATATATCCTACTAATATGACAATTTAATACACAATGTTGTACGAATCCCCTGAATCTCCATCATTCGAGACCCAGGCCGGCATCCGTCCCAACTATACGGTCATGTTTCGCCTAGGAAATACCGTATCATCCCAATGTCCAACATTTATTCATCAAAAACGTTTTTACTTCGAAACGTATGACTTATCAAATTTCTTATATTTTCATCGAAAATATATATTTTATATTAAAAGGTATATTTTATTTCAAAAACATTATTAAACCCTTTTAACGATGTGTTCTACCCCCAAAATATGTACAAAGCAGTAAAAAGAGGGGTTTAGTGACACTCACCTTTGGGTGCGTATTTTAATATCGCAATCCCAGAGATTGATTCCTACTCGTCCTAATATAGGAATAATTCTAAATCAATATACATAACACAAAAATCCTATGTTTCTCCGTTTCTTAGAATTATCACATAACTTTGAGGTTTTCTCGAAAAGTTGTCATTTTTTATTATGTTGGCACGTTAATATATATATGAGTCCATATATACATATTTTTATGATTTTACGACTTGAACGATTTTATTGGTGACCATTATTGTGTAAATCCGTTAACTCTCTCGTTTATACGCAATATATCTACGGTTTGCGCGTCGCAATATATATATATATACATAAACGTTCATATAATTTATCGTCAACACACACAAAATCTTGTTAACTTATCTATTTTGAGTTGAAAAATCAAGTTTCCTTTTCTTTAGCGATAAATCAAGATTTTATGGAGACATAAACCAATGGTTGTGATGTTCTACCCAGTCATATAATTCAACATCATCTGAATCTTTCAGACGTTTAAATTTCACACAAGCTTTACAGTCTGTAGCTTTTATGTTTGAGCGACGTTTGGGGGAAATACTATTAACAGCAGAAGGTTAACCATCGCTACCTTTCGGTTTGTTCGCTTTAGAATACAAGACATATCGCAGATTTGTAATTTTTTTGTCGCCAACTTTTTCTTTCTTAGAAGTGCCCAAACGTGTATAAAACCCTTCTAGTTATGCATATTCCTCATACATTGCAATTGCGGTTTCTATTGAACTAATCTAGCAACGACAACGGGTTTGAAACCGAGCGGAACAACTGGCGTCCAATACCTACTCTCGTTGGGTGTTTCGTATACGTTACTAGCAGCTAACTCTGAACATTAAGATAACAAAAAATATATAATTATTTAAGTGGTAAATATTATGATGTAAATATGTGTACATCCAGTTGTTATCTACACAAAACATTCTTATACATCAGTGTATCTAAAAAAAGCCTGCACGCAATAAAGTAAAACTATAGAACTTTGTAAAAACGACACAAAAATCAATTTTTAGTCTACACATGAATAACACCTTAAGAACACAAGATTATAAGTGGTAACACATATGATCTATATATGTGTGTACATGCAACTGTTATCTTTAAAAAAACATTGTTATACATTACTATATGTGCAATAAAAAAACATACTGGCAATACATAACTAATCCACTGTTCTCTAAAACCGACACAGAAAAACATTTTTTTTGTCGACGTATCATCAAGATCATCACTAATTGTTCTACACATGAATCAACGTTAAACCCCAATATAAATCAACAAACCGATAGAAATCAATACTGAGATGCACTAAAAACTGATCAAATAATTCATGTAACTAGCGACACAAAAAGTTAAAAATAAAAAACCTGGACGATTCATGGTTGTGTAAAAGACGGGATTGAATTCTGCTTGTTGTCTTGCGTCTTGGCTATTGGAATCGCTGATATTAGAATCCTCCATAATCATGTTCGTAAGTTAAAAAAAAGAGATGATATGTATGAATTTCGAAAAAAATTGGTTGGAGATATGATCGAATCCTAAAATCAAAGGAAATCTTCTTGTTTTCGAAATTATAGGACATGTAACTGTTAAATCATAAAAGAACATGAATTTAAACAAATAAATTAAATGTAAAATTACAATCCTATCCTGTTCATCAAAAAAACAAATGAAGGGTCAAGATATGTTCACTTTGTTCGCAAACAAGGATGTTGTTCACTCATGAACCTAACCCTTATGGCATATTTCAAAGTTGATTACCATGCTAATGAACTAATATTGTATTTCGTTAAAATTTAAAACTTATTTTGTATTGTTAAACTTCATTTTGGCTTGCAATGTACAAGGTTTAACTTATTTTAGATATTTTCTTTTAAACTATTGAATAATATTTTGAACTACTGAATTTTAAGAGCTATTTATTAATTTTTTCTTTTTAAAATCGATCTAAACCACGCCAAGCCTGAACTTAGAGTTTCAGCTCAATTTCAAATCCGAGCTCGAGCTTGCCCTGGCTCGGCTCGGCTCAGCTCGTGAATAGCCCTAAGCCCAACTAATGTAGTCTAATCTAATCCAAGCCCACTTTTGTTAAAATAAATTTATATAACCTAGCCCAACTAGTGTAGTCTAAACCAAGCCCACTTTTATGTTTCATTATAAATATCCTTCTTCCCTTTTGGATTTTGAAATCGACGCCCCCTTTCTAACCTCCAATCCAACCCCAATTCGATTTGTAGAATAAACACAAACCCTAAATCACATCGCTCATTACTTCACCCGTAAATCGATCTTGCAGAACCCTAGTTCGTTCTTCACTAGTTTCGTCAATTCGATTCACATCTACTCCAGCACCAATCAAACAATGGCGAATCGAGAAGGAGACCCATCACTAGGTTACCTAACCCGTAAAGAAACCGAGGTCAAACTCCCTAGACCAACTCGTGTCAAGAACAAAACCCCCGCCCCAATCCAAATCACCGCCGAACAGATCCTCCGCGAGGCCCGGGAGCGACAGGAGGCCGAAATCCGCCCTCCGAAACAGAAAATAACCGACCCGACAGAGCTCGCAGACTACCGGCTCCGAAAACGAAAGGAATTTGAGGATCTGATTAGGAGAGTGAGGTGGAACAAGAGTGTATGGGTGAAATACGCCAAGTGGGAGGAATCCCAGAAGGATTTTAACCGGGCTAGGTCGGTTTGGGAGCGGGCGCTTGATGTGGATTATAGGGATCATACAATGTGGTTGAAGTATGCGGAAACTGAGATGAAGAATAAGTTTATTAATCATGCGAGGAATGTGTGGGATCGGGCGGTTACGTTGTTGCCGAGGATCGATCAGTTGTGGTATAAGTATATTCATATGGAAGAGATGCTTGGAAATGTGGCAGGTATGATGCTATTGTTAATCTGTTATTTTGTCAAATATTGATTGTTATGTGTTATTTGTAATACAAGATTGGTTGTATATAGCAAAGGTTTAAGAAATCCATTAGTTAAGTTAGTAAAATGCTTAGAATGCTAGATTGTATGTTAACAAGCTGTAATCGTATATTGGTTGCTCGTTAATTTTTACGTATCTATTACTTTTTTGCAGGTGCCAGACAGATATTCGAAAGGTGGATGAGCTGGGAGCCTGATCAACAAGCATGGTTATCCTATATTAAATTTGAATTACGATACAACGAGCTCGAGCGAGCTAGAGCTATCTATGAACGTTTCGTCCAATGCATACCTAAAGTTGGGGCTTGGATCCGTTTTGCAAAGTTCGAAATGAAAAACGGAGAGATCAGTAAAGCCCGTAATTGTTATGAAAGGGCGGTTGATAAGCTGGCAGACGATGAAGAAGCGGAGACATTATTTGTCGCCTTTGCTGAATTCGAAGAGAAATGTAAGGAAACCGAGAGAGCAAGATGCATTTATAAATTTGCTCTAGACCATATACCAAAGGGTCGGGCCGAAGATTTATACAGAAAGTTTGTTGCTTTTGAGAAACAGTATGGTGATCGAGAGGGCATCGAAGATGCAATAGTCGGGAAAAGACGGTTTCAGTATGAGGAAGAAGTTAGAAAAAATCCACTTAATTATGACTCGTGGTTTGACTACATTAGACTCGAGGAGAGTGTCGGTAACAAACCGAGGATCCGTGAGGTTTACGAGAGAGCAATTGCTAACATTCCTCCTGCTGACGAGAAACGATACTGGCAACGATACATTTATTTATGGATCAATTATGCACTGTATGAAGAGCTCGACGCACAAGATGTTTCTAGAACACGGGATGTTTATAGCGAGTGTTTAAAATTGATTCCACACAAGAAATTCTCGTTTGCGAAAATTTGGTTATTGGCAGCTCAGTTTGAAATCCGACAGTTAAACCTCTCGGGTGCACGCTCGATTCTTGGTAATGCAATTGGAATTGCTCCTAAAGACAAGGTATAGTATATTAGTATGAGATTTTACTTTACTTATTTGTGTTGACTTTTTCCGCGTGTTCTTGGTTTGACTCTGTTTATATATAATTTAACAAACAGATTTTCAAGAAGTACATTGAGATCGAGCTTCAGCTCGGTAACATAGATCGTTGTCGGAAGCTATACGAAAAATATCTCGAGTGGTCACCCGAAAACTGCTATGCGTGGACTAAGTACGCCGAACTGGAACGATCTTTGAGTGAAACCGAGCGGGCCCGAGCCCTTTTCGAGCTTGCAATTGCACAACCTGCACTTGACATGCCAGAGTTGCTGTGGAAGGCATACATCGACTTCGAGATAGCAGAGGGTGAATTCGAAAGAACAAGACAGCTATATGAACGGCTTTTGGATCGCACAAAGCATCTAAAGGTATGGATCAGCTACGCAAACTTCGAAGCATCTGCGATTGTAGAAGTAGAACAACAGGAAGAGCTACCCGAAAACGTTCTTCTGGAACAACGGAAACTTTGCATTCAGCGCGCCAGAAGTAACCATCTTGTTACTCTCACTTGCCGTTTTTTATTAATATTCCAATTATTCAAAGTACTGATTTGCCAACTTACTTTGTATTTGAAATCAGGAGTGTTTGAAAATGCGATAAACTACTACAGAACGTCGGCTCCGGAACTTAAAGAAGAGCGGGCCATGTTACTAGAAGAGTGGTTAAACATGGAAAGCGGTTTCGGTGAGTTGGGTGACGTTGAACTGGTGCGTGTTAAGCTGCCGAAGAAATTGAAGAAGAGAAGACAGATTGAAATAGACGATGGAACTGCTGCTGGGTATGTCGTTCGGTTCTCTTTTTCTGTATTTGATGTCACATTTTAGTGCAAGCTTGTTAAATAATATTATAAATTGCAGGTTTGAGGAGTACATAGATTATCTGTTCCCTGAGGAATCACAAGCGTCTAATTTGAAGATATTAGAGCAAGCCTACAAATGGAAAAAGCAAAAGGTGGTTTCGGATGATGATGATGAAGATGATATCGATTAGCGTGATTTTTACCGTATTGTTATGCATTTGAGCCACTGCTCTTTTTTCTGTGTCATGTCTCTGTTGTTAAAGTTGTAATCATTTTTGTTTTTAGTCGGACCCGGACTTTTTCATTTTGATTTTTAAAGTGCATTTGCTTTGATGATGTAAAACCACTTGGCACTTTTTGACATACATTTTGAGTTGATATCTTCTTTCGGATCAGTCGGCATCAAATGCTCATACGCTCTTTGTACCCGACCCAGCCACGTGTGACCACATGGGATGTTATGATCCCTGCAACGTATTGTAGATAGCATACTGACTCTTGAATTATTATAAGACGCAGTCTCTGTTAGACGTTAAGACACGACACTATTTTGAAGACACGGCGTTTCAAGTTTTCTTCTTCAGATCCCCTAAAAAATCTGGTCATTCACTTGTATGTGGAGAGACCTCATTCTTAGACATGAATATTATGGCATAACATCGTAACTTGGGATCAAGAAGTCCCAAAATTCTCCAGTTATAATCGGTTCTGTTATCATTCTAGCAATTACTCTTTTCGGCTGAGTTGTTTTTGTGGCCAAGAAGTTGTTGAGCGGCGATTGTTTCTAGCCAACCAACTTTTGGCATCCCTTAAAATCAACAATTGTTGCTAGCCAACAATTGTTTCTATCAGTCTAGCAATTACCCTTTTCGAGTTGTCTACTGAAATTTATTCATCTTAGACTAAATTTTGTTTGACCCATTTGCATTGTAAATATATTTATTCGAGCCATTAGACCTATCGGTTTCTGCAGGTTGGGATGACCTTCAAAAACGTTGAAAAACTGTGCAAGAAATTCAGTCGTATTTTATAAACGAAGATCGGGTATTTAGCAGGAAATTAAAGATGGGTTGATGCAATGGTGTGGTCTGGTCAGAAGATATTGTTGCAGCTTCAATTTTTAGTTTGTAAATGGTATATTTTTTCATTCCAGAAGGTGACATTGTCATTGGTTTCAGAAGTTGGATACATCTTATAAAAATCTCATTATATCTAAGTAATTTTAGCCATTAGATATATGTTTCTAAAATGAACTGTGTTGACACGAACCAAAATGACCATTTTCAAAATCTACTTGTTATGATCCAAACACATTTTGACTCGTTACTCCTTACTCGTCTTACTCAACCCAACCCATACGCGAAGATGAGGCATGAGATTAAGGAACGCATCGGGTATTTTAAATATCGGGTAAAATATTAAATGACCACGCGTAACAAGCAACTTAAAAGATTTTCTTTTTCAGTGCTTGCACAAGCCAGGTTTGCTCTGGTCTGTATCATTTTTTTTTTTCGTTTTATTTTTGTAATTTTTAGGACAGCTATTGCATTACTCGTCAGCTGTTACGTTTTGCATTCCACTCAGTTGCAATTAAAGGTGGAGATTAACGACACCACCAAAATAATCAGGTTTTGAGTTGTCATGTCTAGCCCGTTTAACAAACGGGACGTGCTCGGGTTGACCTGTTTAACCAATTTAGTTAATTATGTTGGCCGGCTAACCTGATTAACCCTTTCTTTTACCACCCACCCATCTAATACGTTTACGATTTGATTACACAATTTTGGTCGTGTTTGAGTTACAAAATTTCAGATGTGCAGGATAGGGTTGAAATATGTTTCATCTTTAGCTTGTGAGAAACAATATACAGTCGCAAGAGGAATCGAACAGTATCCATGGTCAATGTAAGTTCTTTTAGAAACAGGTTTTGCGCGTTACATCTCCAGCGTAGTGTGAGAAACAATATACAGATGTGCAGGTTTTAATGTCAGAGATGACAAACAACTCTTAAGGTATCACGATTTTCTTTTGCGGAATTGATCAAGATTGTAGCAGCATTCGAATCATGTGTAACATTGAAAGAAATATCTACTTCATCACTTATTCTCAACGTTTTTCGTTTTTAGAAAATCGACAAGTTCATTTTATAGTCAAACATGTGTTCTATCTACACATCTCATGTTCAGTTCGGTCTTAGGTTCCGGCCAACGGATCTTGTTATCCATTACCTTTGTTAAGTTTACAGGACAAATGTAACGAAACCAAAAGAGAGCTAAGAAATAACTGTTCATGTTCAGTTCGGTCCTGGTCTGGACTGGGTTTTGGTCAGCCATTGATAACATAAGACTGGTTTTTGGTCAGTCATACAAAACATAGATCGTTGTCGCCTTATGGGAACGAACCTATATGATGGAGCGGCCACCTGAATGTTGCCACGCATGGAACAAGCAAGCGTAGTTACAAAGATCTTTAAGTGAAACAGAGCCAGCAGCAGCAAGAGACATTTTTGAAAAACTGCGCTGATCCTTCTGTGCATTTACTTCATTTCACAACCCAACTTATGAGTTATTTTATACTTTTTAAAATTTAATCAACTCTACTACTTATTGTTTCAGATTTGTAGAGAATGTAGTACATATTTCACATTTCTCTAAATTTCCATTAATACACTGTTTTCATATAAAAACTAGGGGTTCAATCAGTTAATTTACCAGTTACCAAATGGGACAATATCAGATTCGGCATACGCTTTTACAATCACAGGAATTCCCAAACCCGACCCATCTCCGTCCCTACGCGTCGCAATATACTGTAGAACAAAATGCTTGCACTAGAATAACTTCAAAACAAAGATGCAATTTCTCATTTGTAAGCCAAGTTATATGTTGAACAACAATGCTTAAATCATTTATCTTATCAACAATGCTTAAATCATTTATCTTATAATCTCAATTGAAGATAAAATGTCAGCCCTGCTTGTCCTCAACTTTTGCTGGTTTCACTTCCGCCAATGAGAACTTCTTCACTTTCTATACATCACGTTTCTAGAATGATCATAATCATTTCCAAAGCAAAAAACACTTGTAGTGAATTAAACTACGTGTGAGCAAAATAACCGCCATAACCGATAACCAAACAACTATTAATTAATAACTGACATAACCAATGTTTATGGTTATGAAACTTTGTATAGCCCACTAATCGGTTATGGTTACGGTTATGAAGCTTTAATTAACCGATATAACCGAAACTGAACCGAACATGTAATTATAAGTCTATATAATGGATTTAAGTTTCACATTAACTATGTAGATATTTTTTAGAGTAAATTGCCATTTTAGTCCCTGAGTTTTGACCAAAATTGCCACTTTAGTCCAAATAGTTTTTTCTTGCCATTTTAGTCCAAATAGTTTTTGTTTTCTTGCCATTTTAGTCCAAATAATTTTGTTTTCTGCCATTTTAGTCCCTGAGTTTTGTCATTTGTTGCCATTTTCATCCAACCCACTAACTCCATGCAAAAAAAATTATTTAACTTAGGTGAATTTTGGTCGAACCACATTTTTCTTTCTTTTTTTGCAGGTGCGATGGTATGGGGATGGTGTTGTGCCAGTTTACAGTGAAGATGATGGCGGTGGTTGTTGGTTTTACGATGATGACGGTGATGTTGGTTAATGACGTGGGTGGCGTAAAAGTGCCCGGTGGTGGTGGAAATGGTGGGTGGTGATGGTGGTGGGGTGGGTGGGTGGGTGGTGACGGTGCAGGGACTAACCTTCTATCATCGCCACCACCTGCCTGCACCGTCACCACCCACCCACCCACCCACCCCACCACCATCACCACCTACCAGGGACTAAAATGGCAGAAAACAAAACTATTTGGACTAAAATGGCAAGAAACAAAACTATTTGGACTAAAATGGCAAGAAAAAAACTATTTGGACTAAAGTGGCAATTTTGGTCAAAACTCAGGGACTAAAATGGCAATTTACTCTATTTTTTACTAAGATAAAAGTATGTAAAGTAACAAAATGATCTTGATGTAGATGCCCTTTTGTTTTAATGAAGAATAGAGGTATTATGATCGTAATTTTTTTTTGTTGAGAATTTAACTTATTAAAGGGAATCCCACATCGGTAGGTTAACCAAAAAGTATAGTCTTATTTTATAACAAAGACCCAGCTAAGTCCTAATCTAAAAACACCCCTATTTATTTCAAACTTTTCTTGGTTAATTAACCTAAAATAACCGAAACCGAGCCATTACCGACTTCATAACCGAAGTTAGCGGTTATGGTTAATAGTAAAAACCGAACCAAACTGACCCATGCACACCGCTAAATAAAACTTTAAATTAATGATCAATAACACTTGTAGGAAATATAAATTATATAATTATAATTTTAGAAAACCTGATTCAAAACTCTGATTGAATAATATCAAGTATCTAACGACACTGAAATAACTAAAACACGCTAATAATTCAAATCAAGCTCTAGAGATGTTACCTAATCATCTAGAATTCATGAAATTAGGCAGAAATATTGAAATCTAAACCTAATTTGTAAAGTGAAAGCGAAAGGAACAAACGATTTTACCTTGTCTAGAACGCATTTCCGTAGTGAATTCAAGAGCGTAATGCATTTGTCTTGATCGAAAGGTGAGCTGGTGACGCAGTTAAGCAATTCGAGTGCTTCTTGTCCGCAAACAGCTTCAGATTTCTCCATTTTTGACAAGAAGTTTCGCGAAGAAGATGAACAAGTTTAGGGTTTATGAGGTTTCAAAACCGACTGGGCTGGGCTGGCAATTTTCAGCCTCTTGCTGGAGGTGTTCCTTTTTTTTTCATTTCTTTTAGCAAATTTATTTATATTACTTGTCGGACTTTTTTTTGAACGGCAAAGAATGATGTGTCAATCACTGTGACACCGGGCGTTATGGCCAATGTCGACTACTCGACCGCCGCCTGCCCCTTGGCTCTCCCAGATGCGCGGAAACCCGACCTCCACCCGTCTGAAGGCACTACCGTGGAATAATCGGTAAAACATCGCCTCCTATCCAATACGAATCAGCGTCACCCGTATTCACCCTTCACCTGGATGCTCCAGAAAATAATGAGTGTGGAAGGCGAACCCAGGTCAAAAGAAACACCAAATATTTCTCTAACCACTCGACCGCTACTTTATTGTCATTACTTGTGGGACTTGTCCATGACGTTCTCAATTTAATTGCTTCTAGAAGCTTTGTTTATTGTTTTTTCTATAATTAATTAAATTTCCGTTGGCTTGTTTAAAACACTATCTGGTGAAAAGGTTGAAACTTTTTTACATAAGTTTTATGTCTAAGACAGCAAATTTTATTTTACATGGGAATTAAATATTTAAATAGGATTATATGAAAACAAATAGTCTATTAGCATTTTAGGTGGGATAAAACTTAGAGATTATTAGGTTATGTGTTCAATTCTCATAAGAAGGGTCTTCCTAGATTTATTGGGTTTCCTCCTAAATTGGTTTATAGACATTATTGCATAGTGGATATGGGATATGATGGGGTGGTTCCGCTCGTGGCACCAAATTTGCCTTTAAAAGTGCTTTTATTTTACGTTTGTGTTATCTTGTACATGTTGCCATTAAAATCCGTGTTCGTGTCAGGAATTAGGATAGTAGTGTTTCGGGGTATTCACTTGTGCGAGATACGCTAACAACAACTCACGATCAAAGGTAACCCATTCGTGTGTGATCGTTTAAGACCACTATCAATGTATTAGAAATTGGGGCGGTATTTCTCAAGACAATTCAAAACATGGTACATAAATATCAGGTTTTGAGTCGGATAACATAAACCACTTATCAAACATGTGTAGCCGTTCAAGTTTAAAGTTTTTAAACATTTCTTATTTAGATCTTAAAGTCTTATTTTTTTAGTGTTACAACTAAAAGTTTGATATATATATAGTAAGGATCATTTAGAACCCAAAATATTTACAAAATTTCGCAGAACTCTTAATAAAAAATCTTTTTATTTGTATATATTTTTTGTTTAGGATAATTTTATCATTTATTATGTGTATTTTTATGATTACATACATGTTAAGAGTTTTTTTTTAATGAACAATGACTTTCATTCAAAACACGGCAAAGTCCTCAAACCGAGGACCGCCAAAACAACCACCTATTACAACATGTATAATGGAAAAATACAGCAATCCTTCCACCTAATGTGTTTAAACCTCGATATATGTTTAAACCATAAAAATGACAAAGATTTAACACACCCGACTACATCCATAACTTTAAGAGTCTTCCCTCTAAAAATCTTATCGTTTCGCTCTTTCCACAAAGCCCAACACGTAACCAAAACAATTCCGTGAGCAATCTTCCTACCATCTTTCCCGGACCGAACTGTTTTGTAAAGCTCCAAAATATCTTGAAAGTCAAAAGCAAAAAAATACATATAATAAATGATAAAAAAGGGTCGGAATATTGAAAGACAATTAAGTTAGTTATTAATGCGAAAAGTGGTAGGCCCCTCTTTTGAAGGTGACGTTACCCTCGGCTAAGTGGTTTGAGTCAGCAAGGATACAATCCCAAGAAGCCGGTTTAAATTATTAATAGTAGTTTGCATATGAGGGGTTCAAGCTATCCGCACCCCCTCCATCCAATATCGTTGGGCATTGAAGGAGGTCCTAGTAAGCTTGAACCAAGTCCTCGCAGGATCTATACACTGAACGAGACAAGAACTTTACCAAACCACCCTCCTAACCCCCTTCCAGGTAGTTAACGCGCTTTATATAGACCGTAAAGACACGAATGAGAAAATCAATGACATCATGAAGAAATGGTAAAGAAAATTCACTTTCAACATAAGAAACTAGTTATTAAAGTCATTAATACAAACCTAATTAAAAAAGTGCCGAAAGATTAAAAATCAAAAGTAATACATTAAAGACTTGTCTTCACCAAGTGATGTAACAGTTTAGCCAAACATGGCCTTTGATTGACAAGAACTCTTACGATCAATCTTGGATCCCGAGACTACTACACACTCTAAAGATGGATTATGGGTGATGGTGGTGGGTGTTGGTGTTGTAGTGGTGGTGGATTGGTGGCAAAGTGGGAGAGAAGTGGTTTGCCAAGGGATACCTTTGAAGTTAATCAAGCACCCCTATTTATAGCCAGAACAGAGCCCTGACCACGGCCTCGTGGCCATTGGACATGGCCCGTGGCCATCACCTTTTTTTCCTTCATTAATTGCAATTGTCAGCAGAGGGCCCCACACGACCCTGTGTCTTATGGGCACGACCTCGTTGTCAACTCTTTGTTGTACTATAAAGATTCTGCAAATCTAAGAGTTGACCACGCCCAGTGGAGAGCTGGGCACGACCACGTGGTGGGCGTAGAAGCTTCTGCATGTTTGTCTTGTTGTGCAGGGCCTGACCACACCCCATGCCTGGCTGGGCACGACCCCGTGGTCAGGTTCTGTCTTCTTGTTTTTGTCTTGGGAGATGCTGCCGAGGGGTCGGGCATGTCACTTTATTCCTTCTTCTTGTATTTATGTTGGTTTTGGTTGCTTATGGGTTCCTTTTGTTCTTTTAAGCTCGTTTAGTCATGTAAATTCAAAAGGAAGAAAGAAACGCGCTTTTTTCAACATTAGTACTAAAAAGGGTTAGTTTTATGCCTCATTTGATGTAATTTATATGTTGCATTTTGCACACATCAGTCCCATAAATAACAAAGCTATTGGTGAGGTCTGGGGAGGGTGGGATGTAGACAAACCTTACCTCTATCCATATGGATACAGAGGCTGCTTCCAAAAAGACCCCCGGCTCAAAACCAAACATCAGGCAAACAATGCAAACTACAAATATAGCAATAGGAATCCACCAATCACAGAATAAGTGGTAACTGACTAACGTAGTAGAATAACCACAACTATAGCCCCTAAAGCAATATATACACACACACACACATACAAGATGATAAACACGTGTAAAGTCCACTTGAAAAGTAGGAAATATTAACCCCTAATCCAAAAATCTTAGACACCTCATTACTCTGTCCTAAAAATCCTTAACCTTAATCCTACGTCTCCAAGAACTCCTATCCTGGACCATTGTAACGCTTCGCATTTTGGAACTTTCCTTATTTAGAAAGTTTGTTTGTATTTCTATTTATGGAAACTTGTAACTCTCTTGTATTCGTCTTTCATTTCCAAACATTGTAATCCGAGACTTGAATCATAATAAAACTCGATCTTTTTATACATTGTTTATACATACTTGTTATACATTTGTTACATACTCGTTATACATGCAAACTCTTATACGCAAACTCATACTTATTATACATGAGAAATCAGTTTATACATGCCTTTATTTATACATTTTACATATACATTGCCTTTACACACTTATAACACTTAAAACCGGCTAAAATACGCGAAAACAACAAACTTGAACCTTCGAGCAAAGGAACCAGCCTCTTCGTGCGAAGGGACTCTCCCATTCGCACGAAGGGCCAATCGTCCTGTGACAACTCGAAATTTAGAACCTTTCGTGTATCTTAGCGTATCCCACTTGAAACATTATGTGACTAGTTGACGTATTGGTGTAATGATATATGTAAACATCCTATGTGATTACGTGTTACATTTATGTGTTGTATTTAAATTGTATGCGTGTAGGTATGTCACCCGAAACACAAGAACCCAACTCGAGACCACTCGGTCTCGAGTAGTGTAACTGTTTGGGCCGGACCTTTGGGCCTACTACATGGACCTTATACGTGCTGATGTACATGAATAATTGTTTGGGCTGCCATAGATGATACTTGAATGCAATATGCTAGAAACATCCGTGTGCTACTTGGTTACGAACCTGACTTGTATGATACAACTATGATAGGACGCGAGTAACCACAACATTGCTTGTTTGACTTTTCTGTGTTTCTACCGAGCAAACCAAGGTGAGTTCACACCCTCTACAAAGCATGGGATTCCCAGGGGTCGGGAATTGGGGTCAAGGAACATGGGTTCCTCGTCCTCCTTGGGTAGGACAGCAAAGGTTCAGGAATGTAATTCCTCGTCCTCACGGACAGATAACTCGTACTAGACCAAAACTCTATCACGAAGTCCCTCCTTTTTATATCGACTTAATCGCCGGGCCAATGGCGAGCGGGTCATTAGTTAGATAGCGCTATTTAGGTTTGACAAACCTCACACCGTGCCGCAGAGGACGGGCGTGAACTAATGGATCTGGGGCACGTCAATGATGATAGACATTGACAGTTTCAGGGCACATGAACATGACTACAGTCAGCAGTCGATATGGTAACGAGTCTAGTAGATACATGGGGTTAGGGCTGGCAATTTATACACGAGACACGAATACACGACACGTACCTACACGACTTTAACAGGTAACAGGTAAGACCTTAACAGGTTTCGTGTACTAAACAGGTAGACACGAAATTACCTGTTAATTTTCGTGTCTAAACAGGTATAATACCCGTTTACCTGTTAAGTACCTGTTAGTACCTGGTTATTTTTAAAATTAAATAAATATATAAATATATATATATATATATATATATATTAAGTTATTAACCCTAATTCTTTGTGTCCAGCCGTCACTCATTGTTTCTCAACTTCTCATTCTCTTCGTCTTCTTCAAGTCTCTAACTCTCAACCTTCTCCTACACCTACAGCTTGAAGACGTCGGAACCACAGGAAAAGATTTTGAGGCCTTCACAAAGACCAGGTAACAATTGTAATTTCTTGATTTTGTTGTGCGATAAGTTATCACACAGCCCTAATCGCCTGATTGCAAGATAAGGAGGATCTTCTTCCCTTACACAGCCGCTGGTTAATCAACGATTCCTTCAATCCCAGAGCCTTACTTCAACTTGAGATGCAAATTATTTCTGATTTCTCACTACTTCAACTTGAGACATAGCCCTAATCCCGCTGGTTCTTCTTCTGCTATTCTTCTTAATCAACCTTGATTGACTTATTCTGTCATTGATTGATATTAATATAAACAAGTTTTATGTGTTTTCGTTTGTTTAAAGATTTGGTCAAGTTTATTGTTTACTCTAATTAGATTTACATAGGGCAATATAGTCTTGGGATCTTGGTTATTCACACAATACACTAAAAAAAGAAGTCATGGACACCGTTTTAGCTTTATAGTAAGCCTCAGATAACAAGAAATGTTAGGGTTTTGATCCTACAAGGTATTAAAGTTGTAATTTTTTTTTAATCAAGATTTGGTTATAAATGTTAGGGTGTTTGGTATTTGGTTTTTATGGTAATTAGGTTATATGGAATAGTTGATGTCAGATAATTGTAGGAGAATTTATGATAATATGCTGTTTGAAGTTGTGATGATAGCCTGTTCTGATTTGACTTTGTAAGTTTGCTCCGCTCGGCTTAGCTCGTGAGTGTTTTTCAAGCTTAAGCTTGACTCGTATAGTCGTATGGTGTTCTTTTTAAGCCCAAGCTTAGCTCAGTAGTTTTTTAAGCTTGAGTTCGGCTCGTTTGGTGCTGTGTTTTAAAGCTCGAGCTTAGCTCGGTAATTTTTCAAGTTTTTAGCGTGTCGATCTTGAGTGACTTGATGTGTTAACATTACAGGTTCTGATTGTTTTAAAGATTAAAGATTGAATTCTGGATTTATGTTATGAATCTGATGTTGTTTGTATTGTATACAGCTAGGGAGATGGTGGAATTGTGAGGAGGCTAAGCTGCTGTTCTCTTGTATCCTTTTTGTTGTTTGGGTAAAAGCAAACCAGTCGTATAACTTTAACTGATCACCGCTGTTTGATTTATCTTTTATCTGCAGGGGACAAAGTGTTACAAAGAGAAATCGGAGTGTTTCTCATTCTTAAAGAGAAATCGGAGTGTTTCTCATTCTTTAACTGATCACCGCTGTTTGATTTATCTTTTATCACACGGTTGGCAGTTATTGCATCTATCAAGTGGTTGTTTACCTTGTGAGATTTATCTTTTCTCCAGATAACATGTCATGTGGCAGCATCAATGAAGTGTCTTTGGTGTAACAAATACCAAATTGAACTTCAACTTGCAAGGCAACCAGTCATCACCCTAGTCCATAGGCCACATGATAGCCAACCTTTTTGGTTTTCTTAAAATGTTGAGGCTGGAGATTAGAGTTGATATTTATTAATTTATTTGTATGTTATGTATAAATGCTTGCAATGAGAATAAATTGAAGATAGCCAACCAAATTGACTATACTTATTTTGTGTGTAGGTTTGATTGTTTGAAATTGAAGATTTGAGAAGAAAGACCAATTGGAACTTGGAAGTTTGGGACTTGATATTGTTTTCAATATATGTTTTGATTATAATTCTATGTGTTCTTGTCTTAAATTTGTTAAGGAGCATGGATTTATGTTTTATTTTAAGACTTTTATGAACTTTCGTCGACTTTTGTTTAGCTGAAAGGTTGTCTAATATGTGTTTCTAAACAGCTATTATCGTGTACTATCGTGTATTATCGTGTATACCAGGTATAAACAGATTCGTGTTCGTGTTTGGGTTACAGGTACACGATAAATTTTCGTGTCGTGTACAGGTATACCCATTTCGTGTTCGTGTCTTATCGTGTTCGTGTCTTATCGTGTACGGGTATACACGATATGCCAGCCCTACATGGGGTAGCCCCCACGGCCGAAATGCCAGATAACTAACACGGGGTAGCCCCCAGGGCTGGATTGCCAGAGTAACCGGGAATAAACAAGTCACGCTTTTTAACTATGGGGTAACCCCCACGGCAGGATGCCAGCTAAAGGAAACTGTTTTTGAAACAACTTAAAACGAACACCCAACCGTGAACTCACTCAACTTGTTGTTGACTCGTTACTACATGCTTTGCAGGTCCGTAGGTTCTTAGCTGGAGCTTGTATGGAGAAGGATCGTTGTGGGACATGGACGGCTGTGTGCCATGTTAAACTTTGAAACTATTAAACTTATGTTTTGGCTTTAAGACTTATGCTTCCGCTTGCAACTTAACTATGTTTTGTTTGAACACCAATTGTATTGGTTGGATTTTATAACTACTTATATGCTTGTTCAATATGATTGGTGGCTGGATCCTGGTCAGTCACGCCTCCAAGCGGTAGTACTCCGCAGGTGGATTTTGGGGGTGTGACAGATTGGTATCAGAGCCATTGGTTATAGAGAACTTGGTTTTAATAAAGGGAAAAACGTTTTTGTTAAAACCAGACTATAACCTGTACAGTGCTCAACGATCCACAACGACGCTTCACTCCACATGCAAGGCTCGACATTCTAGGTGATATGGTCTGTGTATATTGCCTACTTGTTAGTTACATAGTACATTGCTCATGGCATGCTTGGTTAGAATAACTACTGTTGCTTGAACACGTGCGTGCTTACCCTATTTTATCGTCGTACCTTCGCGAACCCCTCTCGCTCACGTTCTTCTTGATATGAAGATCATGTCTGGACGCGTTAACCTGACACAAGCCCAGTTGACGGCTCTGATCAACGAACGAGTTGCCGCAGCACTTGCAGCTGCACACGCAGGAGGTATATCCTGCAGTCCGAACTCATTCTAGGATCTTTAGGATCCTACTCTCGTGAACTAACCTTTGTGTTAAACTCTGTCTTTTCTTTCACCTACGATAGGTCAGCATGTTCAGGCACCCGTGTGCACTTTTAAGACTTTCATGGACTGCCGGCCAACTACTTTTAGCGGCACAGAAGGAGCAGTAGGTCTCCTACACTGGTTTGAGAAACTAGAATCTGTGTTCGAAATGTGTGAATGCCCTGAGGCGCGCAGGGTGAAGTATGCTACTGGTACTCTCGAGGGTTTAGCCCTCACATGGTGGAACGCTCAAGTTCAGATGCTAGGGTTGGTTGCTGCCAACGCCACCCCATGGGAAACTTTTAAGGAGATGATCAAAGAAGAATACTGCAGTCGTGATGAGATTCACAAACTGGAAGTGGAGTTCTTCAACCTCAAGATGACGGGGTCCGAAATTGAAGCTTATGTGAAAAGGTCGAACGAACTGGCAATTCTGTGTCCTACTATGGTGGATCCTCCCATCAAACGCATCGAACTATTTCTTCAGGGCTTAGTGCCAGAAATCCAAAGTCATGTGACTTCGGCGAACCTCGCCACCTACCAGCAAACTGTTCAGTTGGCTCACCGTCTCACGGACCAAGCGGTGGAGCAGAACAAGTTACCAAAACGCATAGGTGCTGCAACTACTTCTGGTACCTCTAATGACAACAAACGGAAATGGGATGGAACTTCAAGTAAGGGTTCGACTTCTGTTCAGTCCCAGTCTCAGCAGAGGAAGACTGATGACTACAAGAGCCCTAATCAGCAATCGTCTGGTGGTCAAAGTCATGGTGGGTACAAAGGAAATCACCCCAAATGCAATCGCTGCAGCCTGCACCATAGCGGGCCATGCACCAGGGGCAACTGTCATCGGTGCAACAAGCCTGGTCACGCTGCAAAGGATTGCAGGAGCTTATACCCCGCCAATCAGAATCGTCAGCAAGCTCAACTGAACCAGCGCCAGCAGCAGCAGCAAGGTGACAACAAAGGGTGCTTTCAGTGTGGAGCTGAGGGCCACTTCAAGAGAGACTGTCCCCAACTGAACAGGAACCAGAACAACAACAACAACAATAACAACAATCAGGGGAATGGTAACAATGGGAACAACAACAACAATGGCGCCAGGGGGCGGGTGTTTGTGATTGGCCAAGGTGAAGCAAAGAATGACCCCAATGTTGTGGCGGGTAAGTTCCTTCTCGACGACTTTTATGTTTCAGTTTTATTTGATTCGGGTGCCGATACTAGCTACATGTCACTAGAAGTTAGTCGAATGCTTAAGCGTATTCCAACACCTTTGAACAACAAGCACACCGTAGAGTTAGCAAATGGTAAGAGTTTAGAAGCCACACACATAGTCAAGGGTTGTAAACTTGTTCTCGCTGACCGGACCTTCTCTATCGACCTCATTCCTATTGTCTTGGGTAGTTTTGACGTTGTCATTGGGATGGATTGGTTATCCCAACACCGAGCAGAGATTCTTTGCAACGAGAAAGTTGTCCGTATTCCAGGTCCCGATGGTGAACCTCTCATGATTCATGGCGACAAGAGGAGTGCTATTGAGAACGTCATTTCTCTCCTTAAGGCCCAAAAGTGCTTGCGAAAGGGCCACACTGCCATTTTGGCTCTCGTTACTGACACCTCAGAAAAAGAGAAAAAGATTGAAGATTTCCCAGTTGTACGCGATTATCCAGAGGTATTTCCTGAGGAATTACCTGGTCTTCCGCCTCATCGCCAAGTCGAGTTTCAGATCGAACTAGCTCCTGGAGCTGCGCCTATCGCTCGTGCACCTTATCGTTTAGCCCCATCAGAGTTGAAAGAACTCTCTACGCAACTACAAGAGCTCCTGGATAAGGGTTTTATTCGTCCTAGCTCATCGCCCTGGGGAGCTCCAGTGCTATTTGTGAAGAAGAAAGACGGTACTTTCAGAATGTGCATCGACTACCGGGAACTCAACAAGGTGACGATGAAGAACCGTTATCCTCTACCGCGTATCGACGACTTGTTCGACCAGCTGCAAGGGTCGAGCTACTATTCGAAGATCGATTTGAGATCGGGTTATCACCAGCTGAGAGTCCGGGAAGAGGACGTCTCCAAAACAGCTTTCAGAACTCGATACGGGCACTATGAGTTTTTGGTCATGCCGTTTGGGATGACAAACGCACCTGCGGTTTTCATGGACTTGATGAACCGAGTGTGCAAGCCTTACCTGGACAAGTTCGTTATAGTTTTCATCGACGACATCCTGATCTATTCCAAGAGTCGGGAGGAACACGAGCAGCATCTGCGACTTATTCTGGAACTCCTTCGAACAGAACAGCTTTATGCAAAGTTCTCGAAATGCGACTTCTGGCTTCGAGAAGTCCATTTCCTAGGCCACGTGGTGAACAAGGATGGGATTCATGTTGATCCATCCAAGATAGACTCGATTAAGAACTGGCCTGCACCTCGTACACCAAAGGAAATTCGCCAATTCTTGGGTTTGGCGGGATACTACCGGAGATTCATTAAGGATTTTTCTAAGATCGCACAGCCTTTCACTTCACTAACGCAGAAGGGCGTTGTTTATCGCTGGGGAAACGCACAGGAGTTGGCATTTCAGCACCTAAAGGATAGGCTTTGTAGCGCACCTATCCTTTCCTTGCCAGAAGGCACAGACGACTTTGTGGTCTACTGCGACGCATCAATTCAAGGTCTTGGTTGTGTATTGATGCAACGAGATAAAGTTATAGCCTACGCCTCACGACAACTCAAAGTTCACGAAAAGAACTACACTACGCACGACTTAGAGCTGGGAGCTGTTGTTTTTGCACTTAAGTTATGGCGGCATTACCTGTATGGTACCAAGTGCGCCATCTACACTGACCACAGGAGCCTCGAGCATATCTTCAAGCAGAAGGAACTGAATATGCGGCAACGACGATGGGTCGAGCTGCTGAATGACTACGAGTGCTCAATCAGGTATCACCCGGGCAAGGCCAATGTGGTGGCTGACGCCCTCAGTCGGAAGGACACTGCGTCTAAGCGCGTACGAGCTCTACAACTCACGATCCATTCTAGCCTTCCCTCCCAGATACGAGCTGCTCAGATAGAAGCACTGAAACCAGAAAACGTCAGGGCCGAAGCCCTACGCGGATCGAGGCAACGCTTAGAACAGAAGGAAGACGGTGCTTACTATGTGACGGGACGCGTTTGGGTCCCACTCTATGGCAACCTACGAGAGCTTGTGATGGACGAAGCACACAAGTCTCGCTACTCGGTACATCCTGGTTCGGATAAAATGTACCACGACATCAAAACTACGTATTGGTGGCCTAGCATGAAGGCCCACATAGCAACCTACGTCAGCAAGTGTTTGACTTGTGCGAGAGTCAAGTCCGAATACCAGAAACCCTCAGGCCTACTCCAACAACCAGAGATACCACAATGGAAATGGGAGCAGATTTCCATGGATTTTGTCACTGGCCTACCTAGATCCCAGCGCGGGAACGATACTATTTGGGTGATCGTGGATCGACTCACAAAATCTGCACACTTTCTGGCTATCAAGGAGACGGATAAGTTCTCCACTCTTGCAGAAATATACCTTAAGGAAGTCGTTTCGAGGCACGGGGTGCCCACCTCTATTATCTCGGATCGAGATGCGCGTTTTGCTTCAGAACTGTGGCAAGCAATGCACAAATCCTTTGGCTCACGATTAGACATGAGCACAGTGTATCACCCGCAGACGGACGGGCAGTCCGAGCGCACTATTCAAACCTTAGAAGACATGCTTCGTGCATGTGTAATCGACTTTGGCAACCGCTGGGAAAAGCATCTGCCACTTGTGGAATTCTCGTACAATAACAGCTACCACACCAGCATTAAAGCTGCTCCGTTTGAGGCATTGTACGGACGTAAATGCCGGTCACCTCTTTGCTGGGCAGAGGTGGGAGATAGTCAGATCACTGGTCCAGAATATGTGGTAGATACGACCGAACAAATCGCTCAGATACGAAAACGCATGACGGCCGCTCGTGAACGTCAGAAAGTTTACGCCGGCATGGGCAGGAAACCGCTTGAGCTCCAGGTTGGGGAGCGGGTACTACTCAAAGTTTCACCCTGGAAGGGTGTGGTTCGTTTTGGTAAACGCGGCAAACTTAACCCACGATACGTTGGACCTTTCGAAGTCATTGAGAAAATAGGCAGGGTGGCCTACAGACTGAACTTACCAGCGGAACTCGGTGCAGTTCACAACGGTTTTCACGTGTCAAATCTGAAGAAGTGTCCGTCAGATGAGACTCACGTAGTTCCTTTGAAGGAACTCACTATCGACGAACAGTTACGATTCGTCGAGGAACCAGTCGAGATCACGGACCGGGATGTTAAGGTCCTCAAGAGCACTAGAATACCTCTCGTTCGAGTTCGTTGGAACTCACGTCGCGGCCCAGAGTTCACCTGGGAGCGCGAAGACCAGATGAAACAAAAGTATCCCCAACTGTTCGCAAACAGTACACCCACTACTGAGGCCGAAGCTACGGAATTTCGGGGCGAAATTCCAGATCAACGGGGGGTGGATGTGACACCCCAGGAAAACCAGGAAAACCATACAACTTAACTAGCTTCCTCAGTGAGTGCCTACCAAATTTCGGGACGAAATTTCTTTCAACTTGGGGATGATGTGACAACTCGAAATTTAGAACCTTTCGTGTATCTTAGCGTATCCCACTTGAAACATTATGTGACTAGTTGACGTATTGGTGTAATGATATATGTAAACATCCTATGTGATTACGTGTTACATTTATGTGTTGTATTTAAATTGTATGCGAGTAGGTATGTCACCCGAAACACAAGAACCCAACTCGAGACCACTCGGTCTCGAGTAGTGTAACTGTTTGGGCCGGACCTTTGGGCCTACTACATGGACCTTATACGTGCTGATGTACATGAATAATTGTTTGGGCTGCCATAGATGATACTTGAATGCAATATGCTAGAAACATCCGTGTGCTACTTGGTTACGAACCTGACTTGTATGATACAACTATGATAGGACGCGAGTAACCACAACATTGCTTGTTTGACTTTTCTGTGTTTCTACCGAGCAAACCAATGTGAGTTCACACCCTCTACAAAGCATGGGATTCCCAGGGGTCGGGAATTGGGGTCAAGGAACATGGGTTCCTCGTCCTCCTTGGGTAGGACAGCAAAGGTTCAGGAATGTAATTCCTCGTCCTCACGGACAGATAACTCGTACTAGACCAAAACTCTATCACGAAGTCCCTCCTTTTTATATCGACTTAATCGCCGGGCCAATGGCGAGCGGGTCATTAGTTAGATAGCGCTATTTAGGTTTGACAAACCTCACACCGTGCCGCAGAGGACGGGCGTGAACTAATGGATCTGGGGCACGTCAATGATGATAGACATTGACAGTTTCAGGGCACATAAACATGACTACAGTCAGCAGTCGATATGGTAACGAGTCTAGTAGATACATGGGGTAGCCCCCACGGCCGAAATGCCAGATAACTAACACGGGGTAGCCCCCACGGCTGGATTGCCAGAGTAACCGAGAATAAACAAGTCACACTTTTTAACTATGGGGTAACCCCCACGGCAGGATGCCAGCTAAAGGAAACTGTTTTTGAAACAACTTAAAACGAACACCCAACCGTGAACTCACTCAACTTGTTGTTGACTCGTTACTACATGCTTTGCAGGTCCGTAGGTTCTTAGCTGGAGCTTGTATGGAGAAGGATCGTTGTGGGACATGGACGGCTGTGTGCCATGTTAAACTTTGAAACTATTAAACTTATGTTTTGGCTTTAAGACTTATGCTTCCGCTTGCAACTTAACTATGTTTTGTTTGAACACCAATTGTATTGGTTGGATTTTATAACTACTTATATGCTTGTTCAATATGATTGGTGGCTGGATCCTGGTCAGTCACGCCTCCAAGCGGTAGTACTCCGCAGGTGGATTTTGGGGGTGTGACACGTCCCATTTGCAACTTGATTTTACAGACTTGCCTTGGCAGTCTATTGACAAGCTTAAACACATTGATAACCAAGTTGAAGATTGAAGTTTATATTTTTCAAACTTTAATAAACAACTTTCTGATATTGAACTTGGCAGAATCAAGAACCCACCAAGCTCATTAGGTAAGTCTATAGCTGTGGGTTAGTGTTGAGGTTGATTCCAGCCAACAAACGAGCCTGTTCAAACAAAACCGAACTGATTCGTCTCAAAACAACACCATTCGCACGAAGGGAAGGTCCTACTCGCGCGAACTACGACTGGCCTTGTCCCTTCGCACGAAGGGTCTGTTTTCTCCCGTTCCGGCATTTTTATAAGTGTTGAATGTTATCTCGGATCCCCATATTTAATATGGTTGGATCTGTGATTAACATAAGTGTGAACTGTGAAAACCTTGGTTTTCAATCTAGTTGCACCGCCTCACTTGAACTTGCAAAGGAACACCCAAACAGTCTCCTAGACCTAGAATGATTTAACCCTGTCCAGCCTCCAACACTTGGTACCTACATTCTATGTTGAGACGGCACACCTGGGTTGTCCTTATTCGGCTGTTTGGTATTTACATTTTGTTATTTTACTTTCTGTTGCCTTCATGACCAACGGGTTCATTAGCTATGTTAATGAACTTGTGCTTTGGTGAACTTATAACGAGGTGTTATATCTCTATGTGTAACGCCCCGCTTATTTGTACTTTCCTTTTATAGCAAGTCTTGTTAGTGTTTCTATTTTTGGAAACTTTGTATTCTTGTAATCGTTCTATCTTTGTAATCGTTGTAAAATCCGAGACTTGGATCATTAATGAAACTCGTATTTTGTTAAATACATGTTATACACACTTTATACAAGCTCATACATTCAATTTCGTGGAACAATTGACACTTATTCGTAATTCTTGGAAACTTTGTGCTAAACTTGTAAATACATGAAACTTATGCATAAAACGTGTTTGAACGTGAAACAACACTTGATTTCGATGCTCATACGATTAATCATACTTGGTTTATACTCCTCATACTTAAATGTACCTCAAACTATGCCTTGGTGGCAAGAATGGTCCTTAAAAGCCCTAAAATCACCAAATAAACAAGTCTGGGGGCCAAATTGTAAATTTTGAAACTTAAACTCGGATCAGAAGTGGCGGGCGGCCCGCCTGAGCTTACCCTTATCTTGTAAGTGGGCCGCATGGCCTTCTGTTTCGCAGAAAAATAACTCAGCTGCTGATCTACGCGATTTTGGCACAAAATCCCAACATCTAACCTCACCCAATCACCTCTAATCCACCTCTAAACACCTCCAATCACCACCAACCTCTTCCACTATAAATACAACCCTTCTCCACACCGTTTTACACTTTCACAACTCAAAACATCTCACAAATTCACTCTCAAAATCTCTTGCAAACTCAGAATTCGGGCAGATTCATATACTTGCACTAAAGTGAGTATAACTTGCTCATTTCTTAACGAAATCACCCGATTCTTCTTCCTACTTGCTTGGATAATCATAGGGTATGATTCCTTGACTTCTCCTTGGAGAAATCAGACCTGGAAATCCCCTGAAATGATCCAAAAACTTTCTGTTTTGATCTATGTTCTTTCAAACTTGTTTAAACATCATCAAACTTGTGTCTAACACATCTCATACCTATGTCCCAATGCTTACAACCTCTTCCATGGTTGGTTAGGCTTAAAAAAAGGTTGAGACACTTGAAATCAGAGGATTAAACCTCAAATACTTTCTGTTTTGTTAGGGTATTTAACCCACAAATCATGTCAAGCTTAGATCTTGATGAATGAGTGATTATGGAACAACTTGGGTTGTCCTACATACAATCCTCGCATGATTTGATGATTTCTTATAGATTAGATTAATTATATTATTGTACTAAATCCTAGTTCGTGGCCCTCCTTGGTTGTTTTTACATCAAGTGAAGTGGTGAACATACAAGGGGTTCCTAAACGGAAGCTAGTTCTTCCTACCCCATACTTGACATCCATGACTACTCGAGGTGCCTAAATGAAGATTCTAATCTTCTACCTCCTACATGAATTATTGGACTAAGTTATATGTAATACTTAACCTATATATGTACATACATTCATTCGAACCTCTTATTATTGAACTTGTGTTTATATGTTAAGAATAGTAGAATATCATCTAAGACTTTAAAACCATGGTATGATTCTAATGGGTATACTACCCATGAAATACAAAATAACCCTAGTGGTTACATAGTGTCATACAAAGGTTACTAAGTAAAAGATGATTATTTTCGTATCATATTTTATACTTTGTGCTATGTTAAACTCCGAAATTTATAATCTTCCGTTAACGCCAAACTCACACACCTATGTTTCCTCATGTAGAAGGACTAGGTGCTCCAAGCTAATCCATCCACCAACTCACTCGCGGGATTTCAAGTAGGAAAGCTTGCAACCACCGTGAGTATACTCGTATTTTCCCCTTTTTTACTTTTACCACTTTTGGGGTGTAACATGTTTACTTATCAACAACTTACACATGAACATTTTGCTTAAACACATGAACATTCCTATAACATGCTTGTATACGTGATTGCTTGATACTTTAAACTTGGGTGAAACTTTATGTGTTGAACTTATCATTAACTTCGTACGAGCCTAACCGTGACATATGTAGCGCTATAGGATTGACGACCCGCCGCCCGTAACTTGTGGTTATGTCATGAGCATCTTGCGTCTCTTTTGGTTTGATATGTTAGACACATGCCATATTTATTGTTTATCTTGAATCACATGCTTGCTATGAGTAATTGTTTAAAACTTATCTTTTGCTATGTACGTACCAAACTTGTATACTCGCCATTGCTTTTGCATTGAATTGTATTTTAAACATGTTACAGGTTGATGATGACGATGCTATGAAAAGAAGTAGCGTTGATGCCTAGATACACATATAGACGTTTAGGTTTAAAATGTTGTATCAAATTTTGCTTATGTTGTTATGTATTACTTTTGGAACTTGTTGTTATTTGAGTTTATGTAATGTTGACAATTTGAAGTTATGAAATGAAATGGGAATTATTTAAATATTGTCACAAATAGTGTTATGATGTCTCGAGCAATCTTCACACTTCGTCTCATCCCGATGTTTCCGCCATTGGTTGGGGTGTGACAGATTGGTATCAGAGCCATAACTATAGGGAATTAGGAAAATTGCCATGCTTTTGCCCTAGTCTATAGTTTTAGGAACTTTGTCTCTTATTTGTAGTTTAAAACTTTTGTACTCTACCTTACATGCTTCCTAGCTACACTTCTTGTTGTTAAATTTACATGCCTTTCCTAAGGCTAACACAAACACACTTTTGATTATTTGTATACTCTTGTAACACAAACGAGACGACTTTACCAAAATAGGCGTGAAACCCACAATTTGGTAAACGACTCTCATTCTACCTTGAACTATTTTTGCACGAAATTCCACCATTAAGCTAGGAGTGAAATCCACAACTTAATGGTAATTTCCTTTTCAACTCTAGTGGACCCTTGTCAAAGTGTCGAAATTTTATTTTGACCCGACAAGTACCAACCACATTTAGGGTACGAAATCTTTAAGTTAGGGGTGAAACCCGCACCTTGTCGATTAAGTCCCACTCCTCGATTTTTGATCTCGCCAAAGTCCCGATTGTTTAATCGATTAGAGACGTGTAGTAACTGGAAGGGTAAGATACCGTTAATCGCTTCTCGACGAGAGTATCTTACCTATAGACCAAAGCACGTTTTCTCTAATTCGAAAGGACTTTCGACCCACTTTGGAATAGTCGACGTTTCTCTACCCGAAACAATCCAATGTTTTATTGAGCCTCTCTTTTATGTATCTCAATTTATGTGTGATTTTATACTTGAACGTTCTTCATTTCAAACTTTTAAACTCGTTTCGCACGTCATCGCAACCAAAAACAATAATAATCCTCGTGAACAAACTAAATTTATATACCATTACGCAATCATATGTGTTATACATGTTGAATACATGTTGGAAACTTATGCCTTATGTGAACTTTACATGATACATGAACACCTACTTGTTTTTACATGCGAAAACCTTGTTTTAAAATTATGACCAAGTCTCATCCTTTCCTTCTCTTTCCATCTTTAGATGTCGTCCAACGGTGCGTCAAAGAGAACCAAGTCAAAGAAGGGTTCGACTTCCAACACCATGTCACAAAAGGATTGCATGAGATTCATGGCCAAGCAATTTGCTAAGGTCCTACCCGACATTGTTAGCAAGATTCATACGAACCCCGATTCACCTCATGGCTCTGTCGACTCGAAGGCAGACACACCCAAATCGACCTTCCAGTTTAAGCAATTCATGGCTTGTAAACCCTTAGAGTTTACTGGCAAAAATGGCGCTACCGCCATGATGAACTGGATTGATGCAATCGAGCTTACCTTCCTGCAAAGTGGTTGCCCTGATGAACTAAGAACCTTGAATGCAACTGGGGTGTTTCGTGAAAAGGCACTCGAATGGTGGACAACAGAACGCAACAAAAGGGGAAACGAGGTTGCACATGCTATACCTTGGGGCGAATTCAAACAGCTTATGAAGGATCACTTCTGTCCTCCCCACGAACTCCAAAAATTGGAGAACGAATTTTGGAACCTCACTCAGAAAGGGAGTGACATGGATGGCCTGATTACGCGCTTCAAACAACTCAGTGTCCTCTGTCCCGGACAAGTTGAAACCGTCCCCAAGACCATAGCCAAATTCGTTCGTTGTGTTGCACCTTCCCTAACAAACCACCTTGCCTCTGCCAACCCCCAAACCCTTGAAGATGCCTTCCGTATAGCCACCGAACTTAACAACAACTGTGTTCTTCATGGAACCTTTGACAAGGCTTCAACGAAGAGTGCACGCCAAGCTACCATTGACACTACTACTGACGAGCCCTTACCCTCCCGATCGTCCAAGAAAAACCAGGGCAAGAAGCGGAAGGCTTCAAGCCAAAATTATGCGCTTGTCACTCCGCCAAACCCACAACCCCTACAAACCATGCCTGCTAATGCCAACGAGGGAACTCCGCGCGGAAATTACGTTGGAACGCAACCTAAGTGTGGTAAATGCCAGTATCATCACCCTCCAAATTCTCAGTGTCGAAAGTGCGACAAGTGTGGCCGAGGTGGGCATACTTGTCCATACTGCCGCATCCCACCACATGCCTATCTGACTCCAAACCAAGCCCCTTTAACTCCAAATCAAGTCGCTCCTGTGCGAGCATGTTTCACATGTGGTGATACCAACCATATGGCCAACTACTACCCTCAACGATACCAACCGCAACAGCCTCAACAACAACAACCACAGCCACAACAACAACAACAGGCTCTACAACCCGCTCGAGGTCGAGCTTTTGTTCTCACCACTGCTCAGGCTCAAAACGCGAACGACGTCATTACTGGTACGTTTCTTGTTAACCATATTTATGCTTCATGCCTATTTGATACTAGTGCCGATAAAAGTTTCGTATCGTTAGAATTCGAGTCTTTGCTCAAGTGTAAACGCTCTAAGTTGCCAAAATCTTTCGCTGTCGAAGTCGCTAATGGTAAAACCGTCGTTGTTGATTCCGTTCTCTCCAATTGTTCTTTAATCCTTAACGATCATACGTTTTCAATCGATCTCATACCTATGCAAATGGGTAGTTTCGACGTCATAGTAGGTATGGACTGGCTTAGGCGAGTTCGTGCTGAAGTTGTCTGTTCTGAGAAGTTTATTCGCCTACCTCTTCTAAACGGTGACTCCCTACACGTCTATGGTGAAAAGCCTTCCCAAGGCCTTAAACTTATGTCGTGTATCAAAGCAAACAAGTGCCTACGCAAGGGTACCTTCGCCTTTCTCGCCTATATTGTGGAAAAGAGGGACAAAGGCCCAAGCATAAGCGACGTTCCCGTTGTACGTGACTTTCCTGATGTGTTTCCTGACGATCTTCCTGGTCCGCCTCCTGCTCGTTCTGTCGACTTTCGCATCGATTTAGTGCCTGGCGCAACACCCGTCACTAAATCCCCTTATCGTTTAGCACCCTCCGAGATGCAAGAGCTCTCAAGTCAACTTCAAGAGCTTCTTGATAAAGGCTTTATACGCCCTAGTACTTCTCCTTGGGGCGCTCCCGTTTTGTTCGTCAAAAAGAAAGATGGGTCATTCCGAATGTGTATTGACTATCGTGAGCTCAACAAGCTTACCACCAAGAACCGATACCCTCTTCCGCGCATCGACAATCTCTTCGACCAGTTGCAAGGCGCGACCTGCTTTTCAAAAATCGACCTTCGTTCTGGGTATCATCAACTTCGAGTTCTCGAAGAAGATGTGCCTAAAACCGCCTTTCGTACACGTTATGGTCACTACGAATTCATGGTCATGCCCTTTGGTTTGACCAACGCACCTGCTGTATTCATGGACTTGATGAACCGCGTATGCAAAGCATATTTGGACCGCTTCGTGATCGTTTTCATTGACGATATTCTCATCTATTCCAAGACACAAGAAGAGCATAAACAACACTTGCGTCTTATACTCGAACTTCTTCGTGCCGAACACCTTTATGCCAAATTCTCCAAGTGTGAGTTTTGGTTAAAAGAGGTTCAATTCCTTGGTCATACTGTCAACGAACTTGGTATTCACGTTGACCCCGCTAAGATCGAAGCTGTGAAGAATTGGATCACACCTAAATCTCCATCTGAAGTTCGTTCGTTTCTTGGTTTTGCTGGTTACTATCGTCGCTTCATCTCCAACTTTTCGAAAATCGCCGTCCCCTTGACCTCCTTGACTCAAAAAGAGAAGCCTTTTGTTTGGGGTCCCGAACAAGAGGAGTCTTTTCAAACGCTCAAGGACATGCTATTCAATGCTCCTATCCTTACACTTCCTGATGGAAACGACGACTTTGTCGTATATTGCGATGCTTCCCGCCTTGGTCTTGGTTGTGTGCTTATGCAACGCGACAAGGTCATCGCTTATGCGTCAAGGCAACTCAAAATACATGAGAAGAACTACACTGCTCACGACCTTGAACTTGGCGCAGTTGTTTTTGCGTTGAAGATTTGGCGACACTACCTCTATGGTACTAAGTGTGTGGTCTTCACCGACCATAGGAGCCTTCAACACATCTTCGATCAAAAAGAACTGAACATGCGTCAACGCCGTTGGGTGGAACTACTAAACGACTACGACTGTGAAATCAAGTACCACCCAGGTAAAGCGAACGTAGTAGCAGACGCTCTCAATCGTAAAACTCATGTTAAAAGTATCCGTTGTTTCCAACTCATCCACGATCTTCAGAGTCGCATACGTGAAGCTCAATATGCATCCGTTAACGAGGGTAACCTCTACAACGAGATGCAATGTGGTGCTGAAAACAGTCTCGTGTCCAAACCTGATGGTATTTTATACTATCTCAATCGAATCTGGATTCCTAATCGCAATAACCTTCGCAAGTTCCTGATGAAGGAGGCACATAATACGAAGTATTCTATTCACCCTGGTGCCGACAAGATGTACCATGACATGCGTACGTCCTATTGGTGGCCTGGAATGAAGAAGGATATAGCCACGCTCGTCTCAAAATGTCTCACGTGTTCAAAGGTGAAAGCCGAACATCAACGTCCCTCAGGATTACTCGAACAACCAAGAATTCCTATCTGGAAGTGGGAGAGCATTTCCATGGATTTTATCACTAAGCTTCCCCGCACTTCTTCTGGCCATGACAGTATTTGGGTGATCGTTGATCGATTAACCAAGTCGGCTCACTTTCTTCCCATCCGTGAAGATTTCAAAGTCGCTAAATTGGCTCAAATCTACACTGATGAGATCATCTGCCGCCATGGTATTCCCGTTGACATCATTTCCGATCGTGACGCTCGTTTTACGTCTCGCCTTTGGCAAACCTTTCAGACTGCTATGGGTACTGAACTTAACCTTAGCACTGCCTTCCATCCTCAGACAGACGGTCAAACCGAGCGTACTATCCACACCTTAGAGGATATACTTCGTTCTTGCGTAATAGATTTTGGTGGCAACTGGGATAGACACTTGCCCTTGGTCGAATTCTCGTACAATAACAGTTATCACACGAGTATTAAAATGGCACCTTTCGAAGCATTGTATGGTCGCAAGTGCCGTTCGCCTATTTGTTGGCACGAGATTGGAGACGCTCAAATCTCTAGTCCCGAGCTTATACAAGAGACGACGGACAAGATTTTACAGGTTCGAGACAACTTACTGAATGCCAGGCACCGACAAAAGGTCTACACCGATGAGGATTGTAAACCAATGGAATTCGAGACAGGTGATCTCGTGCTTCTCAAGGTATCCCCTTAGAAGGGCGTGGTTCGATTTGGCAAGAAAGGGAAACTCGCACCTCGCTACGTTGGTCCTTTCAAGATTCTCGAAAGGATTGGCAAGGTTGCGTATAAACTGGACCTGCCTGAAGAACTCAACAATGTACACCCTGTCTTCCACGTATCCAACTTGAAGAGGTGTCTAGCTGACGAAGGACTACATGTCCCTCTCGAAGACTTACAAGTCAACGAAACACTTCATTTTGTGGAAAAACCAGTCGAAATCATGGACCGAGGAGCCAAGCAATTGAGGCGCAGTCGAATTCCTATCGTCAAGGTTCGATGGGAAGGAAAACGTGGCGCTGAATTTACTTGGGAACTCGAGAGTGATATGAAGGAGAAGTATCCACATCTGTTTCCTAAGTCTTCTTCAATTTCGGGACGAAATTCCCAAAAGGAGGGGAGACTGTAACGCCCCGCTTATTTGTACTTTCCTTTTATAGCAAGTCTTGTTAGTGTTTCTATTTTTGGAAACTTTGTATTCTTGTAATCGTTCTATCTTTGAAATCGTTGTAAAATCCGAGACTTGGACCATTAATGAAACTCGTATTTTGTTAAATACATGTTATACACACTTTATACAAGCTCATACATTCAATTTCGTGGAACAATTGACACTTATTCGTAATTCTTGGAAACTTTGTGCTAAACTTGTAAATACATGAAACTTATGCATAAAACGTGTTTGAACGTGAAACAACACTTGATTTCGATGCTCATACGATTAATCATACTTGGTTTATACTCCTCATACTTAAATGTACCTCAAACTATGCATTGGTGGCAAGAATGGTCCTTAAAAGCCCTAAAATCACCAAATAAACAAGTCTGGGGGCCAAATTGTAAATTTTGAAACTTAAACTCGGATCAGAAGTGGCGGGCGGCCCGCCTGAGCTTACCCTTATCTTGTAAGCGGGCCGCATGGCCTTCTGTTTCGCAGAAAAATAACTCAGCTGCTGATCTACGCGATTTTGGCACAAAATCCCAACATCTAACCTCACCCAATCACCTCTAAACCACCTCAAAACACCTCCAATCACCACCAACCTCTTCCACTATAAATACAACCCTTCTCCACACCATTTTACACTTTCACAACTCAAAACATCTCACAAATTCACTCTCAAAATCTCTTGCAAACTCAGAATTCGGGCAGATTCATATACTTGCACTAAAGTGAGTATAACTTGCTCATTTCTTAACGAAATCACCCGATTCTTCTTCCTACTTGCTTGGATAATCATAGGGTATGATTCCTTGACTTCTCCTTGGAGAAATCAGACCTGGAAATCCCCTGAAATGATCCAAAAACTTTCTGTTTTGATCTATGTTCTTTCAAACTTGTTTAAACATCATCAAACTTGTGTCTAACACATCTCATACCTATGTCCCAATGCTTACAACCTCTTCCATGGTTGGTTAGGCTTAAAAACAAGGTTGAGACACTTGAAATCAGAGGATTAAACCTCAAATACTTTCTGTTTTGTTAGGGTATTTAACCCACACATCATGTCAAGCTTAGATCTTGATGAATGAGTGATTATGGAACAACTTGGGTTATCCTACATACAATCCTCGCATGATTTGATGATTTCTTATAAATTAGATTAATTATATTATTGTACTAAATCCTAGTTCGTGACCCTCCTTGGTTGTTTTTACATCAAGTGAAGTGGTGAACATACAAGGGGTTCCTAAACGGAAGCTAGTTCTTCCTACCCCATACTTGACATCCATGACTACTCGAGGTGCCTAAATGAAGATTCTAATCTTCTACCTCCTACATGAATTACTGGACTAAGTTATATGTAATACTTAACCTATATATATACATACATTCATTCGAACCTCTTAATATTGAACTTGTGTTTATATGTTAAGAATAGTAGAATATCATCTAAGACTTTAAAACCATGGTATGATTCTAATGGGTATACTACCCATGAAATACAAAATAACCCTAGTGGTTACATAGTGTCATACAAAGGTTACTAAGTAAAAGATGATTATTTTCGTATCATATTTTATACTTTGTGCTATGTTAAACTCCGAAATTTATAATCTTCCGTTAACGCCAAACTCACACACCTATGTTTCCTCATGTAGAAGGACTAGGTGCTCCAAGCTAATCCATCCACCAAATCACTCGCGGGATTTCAAGTAGGAAAGCTTGCAACCACCGTGAGTATACTCATATTTTCCCCTTTTTACTTTTACCACTTTTGGGGTGTAACATGTTTACTTATCAACAACTTACACATGAACATTTTGCTTAAACACATGAACATTCCTATAACATGCTTGTATACGTGATTGCTTGACACTTTAAACTTGGGTGAAACTTTATGTGTTGAACTTATCATTAACTTCGTACGAGCCTAACCGTGACATATGTAGCGCTATAGGATTGACGACCCACCGCCCGTAACTTGTGGTTATGTCATGAGCATCTTGCGTCTCTTTTGGTTTGATATGTTAGACACATACCATATTTATTGTTTATCTTGAATCACATGCTTGCTATGAGTAATTGTTTAAAACTTATCTTTTGCTATGTACGTACCAAACTTGTATACTCGCCATTGCTTTTGCATTGAATTGTATTTTAAACATGTTACAGGTTGATGATGACGATGCTATGAAAAGAAGTAGCGTTGATGCCTAGATACACATATAGACGTTTAGGTTTAAAATGTTGTATCAAATTTTGCTTATGTTGTTATGTATTACTTTTGGAACTTGTTGTTATTTGAGTTTATGTAATGTTGACAATTTGAAGTTATGAAATGAAATGGGAATTATTTAAATATTGTCACAAATAGTGTTATGATGTCTCGAGCAATCTTCACACTTCGTCTCATCCCGATGTTTCCGCCATTGGTTGGGGTGTGACACTATGCATGACTTCTGTGAATTCCATGACTTACTGGACTATTATTATAGCTATATAATATAAAATATAACTTAACCAGACACACACGTAACTGGTTAATGGTTAAAATGTTCGATGAATTTCTGTTCGTGCCAACAGGTCCACTCGCACGAAGGGAGTCCTCCCACTCGCGCGAAGGGAACTTGAGTTCGCACGAAGGGAAGTATCCCATTCGCACAAACTAAGTTGTGGTGTTTCGGTTTCCGATTATTTCAGTTCTACGTTCCTTGTTGCCGATTCTAGCGGGCAAATCAGGACCCGTGAAATCATAGTAACTTAGTGTCGTAACGAGTGCCTAGACGAAATAGAATTTCTATTTAATCAAACTTTTTGACTTATATACTTTACATTCCAAATCCGAATCCTCCATTCAACTCCAACGACTCACACCTCCGTTTATCCCTTGTTAACCTCGGTGTTCCTCTCGTCAACTCATCAAATCGCGGGAATAGCAAACGAAGATTTGCAAAACAGTGAGTATACTCGAACACCCTTTTTCCGCTTTACATTTTTGGGTGTAATATGTTTACCTTATCAAAATCATGCAATCACTTATACTTTATGCAATCACACAAACAATCAAATCATGCATGCTTAATACGTTATTCTTGATTCGTGTTTCTGGAACACTCTTATGTGATAAACTTGTCATTATGTACGAGCATCCCCTTAACATGTATAGCGCTATAGGAGTAACGCATCGCCTGTGGTCTTGTGGTCATGTTAAGTTAAAACAGAACGGTCCTATCGTTGCTACGATAGGATTACGCTAGCGGTAATCTTTGGGTTGACACTTTAATCGCATGCCAGTTTTACGTTAATCTAGATAACAAGTTTTGCCATGTGGATTCGTTTAAATCATTTTTGTACTTATGCTATTATGAAACTTGTATGCTCACCAATACATTTTGTATTGAACTATACTTTAAAACATGTTGCAGGTTGATAACGTTGATCATAGAATCTAGTAGGGATGATTTAGAAACACACTTAGAATACTAGAACATGTTGTTGTATTGTTATTGTATTTTGATGTAGGGCCAAACTATCTACACACTAAGTGTGTAGATAGTCATCATTAAAAGGTGTTTTTTGTCCTTATATGCACACCTTGCAGTGTCGAACTGTGGCCAAAACGTGGCGTTTTGGTCCGGTTAACCAGACAAAGACTGACGGGTGTCTGACGGGTCTGTCGACCGGACCAAAACGTCGAGCTTTGGCCGCGTTTTGGTCCTGTCAATCAGACCGGGTGTCAGTCTTTTGTCTGGTTGATAGGACCAAAACGCGGCCAAAGCTCGGCGTTTTGGTCCGGTCAACAGACCCGTCAGACACCCGTCAGTCTTTGTCTGGTTAACCGGACCAAAACGTCGCGCTTTGTCCACAGTTCGACACTGCAGGGTGTGCATATAAGGACAAAAAACACATTTTTTTTGTGTGTAAATAGACAAAAATGGTGTGTAAATAAGTATACCCTTGATGTATCATTCCTTAAACAATGTTGTACTTCCCATTTAAAATGTTGTACTTTAATTTTGTATGTTGTAATTGACAATTGTTATCAATGATATGAAATCGAGGTTTTGATTAAATATTGTCACAATTAGTGTTACGAAGTCTCGAGCAATCTTGTCCTCGTCTCGCTCCAATGATTCTGCCATCGGTTGGGGTGTGACAACCATGTCCTCAAAAAGGTGCAACTCTAGCAAATATTGCCTAATCCACTCTTCCCAAGTTAGTTTGGGCCTTCCTCTACTCCTCCTACCCTCCACACAAAGGGCGCCCACTATTCTAACCAGTGCCGTCACCGGCCTCCTCTTCACGTGTCCAAACCATCTAAATCTCCCCTCCTTAATCTTACTAGATATACTTGCCACCCCTAGCATTTCCCTAAAGCCCTCATTTCTCATACACTCTAGCCTTGTGTGTCCACACATTCACCGTAACATCCTCATTTCTGCCACCTTCATCTTGTGTGTCTGTGTCTTTTTGATAACCTAACAATCTGTTCCATATAACATAGCATGTCTAACCACAACCTTATAAAATTTTCCCTTTAATTTAGTTGGGAACCTCCTGTCACACAATACTTCAACGACTGTTCTCCACCTACACCAACCAACTTAAATACGATAAACAACATCACTATCTATCTTTCCATCCTTTTGTACAAACAATCCTAAAACATAAAAGCACAAGGTAAAAATAAGAAGGAAAAACACTAAAGCGAAAGCATAAAAATCTTGTAATATGTAATATTAAATATTTTTCAAATTTAATTTGTGAAATCATTTGGTTTTATGTCTTGTGGTGTATGAGCCGACAACCGAGGCAAGTAATAACTTTTATATTTTCACTTCACCACCCCAACTTTAATGTATATCAAATCACACCGGAATGCGGTCTACCCAATCGAAGCGCATATTTAATGCTTGACGTCAACAAACGAAAACGCCAAATATTGTCTAACACGAAATCATAATAAGATTTTCACATGTGTGTACTAAATATATATCTTTTGTTTTGAAAATCACATTTTGAACAACTAATGTACTTCTATTTTTTATTTCAATCGTTACAGTTATTGCCATCTTGCTGATGTTTGACAACGACCGATTTTCTTATTCTTCTTCCTAACAAAAATAGGGTTCCCATTTTCGTTGTATATTTGTTTTTCCTTTTTTAGTCTTATGTTTGTACTTTTAATTGTCATAAATACTTTTTATTTATTAAAGTATGGTGGTTTATGAAACAACTTTTAGAAATAGTGTAATTTTCTTTTATTTTAAAAGTGTGGTAGGGGTCTGGGTTCTATCTCCTACAAACTTGATATTGATTTTGATGTTTTTCTATTCACTTTCTCTACATATTTTTAATTTTAATGTTAAAAATTTAATAGAAACTTAAATATTTACTTTTGTTAGTTTACATCTATATTCTAATCAAAGTTTTATTTAAATCGTGTTGTTAGAAAAATGAGTAAATTGTCATTTTAGTCCTTGAGGTTTGACCAGAATTGTCATTTTAGTCTAAATAGTTTTTTTCTTGCCATTTCACATTTCAGTCCCCAAATAGGTTTGTTTTTTATTTTTTTTTTTCCCATTTTAGTCATTGACTTTTGTCATTTTTTGCCATTTTCATTCAACCCACTAACTCCATCCAAAAAAACTTTAGTTAACTTAGGTGAATTTTGGTCAAATCATATGTTTTTTTTTTTTTTTTTTTTTTGCAGGTGTGATGGTATGGGAATGATGTTGTGCCGGTTGATAGTGAAGATGATGGAGGTGGTTGTTGGTTTTACGATGATCATGGTGGTGTTGGTTGATGATGTGGGTGGCGGAAAAGTGGCCGGTGGTGGTGGAAATGGTAGGTGGTGATGGTGGTGGGGTTGGTGGTGACGGTGCAGGTAGATGGTGACGATAATAGAAGGTTGTGATAGGTGGGTGGTGGTCGATGAAAATGACAAAAAATGAGAAAAGCAAGGGACTAAAATGACAGAAAACATAACTATTTAGACTAAAATAACAAGAAAAAAACTATTTTAACTAAAGTGGCAATTTTGCTCAAAATTTAGTGATTAAAATGGCAATTTACTCTAGAAAAAAAAAATGTCTATTGGATACTACAAGACAAAAAAAAATTATATCTTTATATTGAAATATAGAAAAAAACTAAACACAAATGTATATTTGAATTTAAGTACATTAAAAGGTGTTGTATTATAAACTTTTGACTCATATATGTATCATAAAATAAAGTTTGACCTTTGATAATAATGTAATACGATATTATAATGATAATAAATATTAAGGGGCTGTTTGTCTAAGCTTATTTTAGTGACTTATTTACTTATTTATGTGAGAGGAATAAGCAAATAAGTTATAAGTAGCCCAAAATAAACTTACCCAAACAGCCCCTAAGATATGTTTGCCGTCTCGCTTTCAATGCCAAAGTTATATACGTCTCTTTCTGTAGCTGTCATTCTAATGCCCCCACATCATTATTTAAATCATAAAACATTGCATATCTTTTGACTTTATCATCACTATCATTATAATATTACACGCTTCTCCCTCATCGTTCTTGATGTCACCGGAAAACGAAACGTTCCGGCAGGGAGATGCAGGTGCCACCTTCGTCCTTGAATCTAAAGGTAAATTCTTTCTTGATTTCCAACTTTTGCCTTTCGGTCGGGCTTTCTCGGTCTGGTCAGGTTGTTAACAGTGGCGTAACCAGAACTTCTTTATCGGCCGAGCTTTCTTATCTACTTGCTATAAGTAGAGGGTCCAAATCCTGTTTTTACTAAAATAATGTTAGCTGATGACCTTCTGGTGCATTGGCAGCCCTCTGACAAGCCAAAGTAGAAGTCATCGTCATCGGTTTGAGGCTCGCTTGGAGCAAAAATTGCTCTAGGTTGAACCAAGGATTTTACCATAGTGAGCGTTTGGGTCGTGAGTTTTCTTTGGAATGGTGGGATAGTCTATGATGGCGAGCGCGGGTGACATTTTGGCATTGTGTTTACCGAGTGGTTGGGCTATTTTTTGGTTGTAACTTTATGAGTCCATGTGTTTAAGTGGTTTTAACCACTTGAATTCAAAAAAAAAAAAATTTAACGTCCTGAGTCCCCTCATTTTATAACATTTTGAGTCCAATTTTTTTGACACTTGTACTTTGATTTTGAACTCAAGTGGTTAAAACAAATAAAATACAGGGACGCAAAAAGTTATAAAATGAGCGGTTAGGGACTCAGAGCGTTAAACTTTTTTATTTTATTCTCAGTTGATTAAAACTATTTAAATACAGGGTCTCAAAAATGTAATTTACTCTAGATTTTACATATAAAAATTCTAACAAATTCGGTGACATGGGTCAGTAGACACTATTGAAGTAGTGGTTACCAATGTTTTCAAAACCGGAATTGACGTCGGAACGATCTTCTTACCGGTTCAATGGTCCAACCGGTTCGGACCGGACGTAAGAACCGGAAGGTATCGTAAATATTATAAAAATTAACAGGGTTAAATCTGAAAGAATATATAAAAAACCGGTCCAACCCTTCCAAAAACCGGTCCGACCGCCGGGTCGCCGGTTCAACTCCAGTTCAATGCATTTCCGGCCTGATACCATAACCTGGACCGGCTCAACCTCCGGCTCAACCATGGTTAGGTCTCTTGGTAACGAAAATAATGGTTTGGAATTTTTATTTTTAATTTTTTGTTGTTGTACTGTAGGTGAATGGTATCATGCTGGATTTCATCTGACTACTGCCATAGTGGGGCCCACTATACTTACCTTACCGTACGCATTCAGAGGGCTTGGATGGGGTCTTGGATTCTTTTGTCTTACGGTCATGGGGGTGGTCACCTTTTACTCTTATTATCTCATGTCCCTTGTTCTCGAGCACTGTGAGAAAGCGGGTCGAAGGCATATCCGTTTTCGGGAACTCGCCTCGGATGTTTTGGGTATGTCCTTTGGGTTATGTCGTCCATTATAGAGTTATTATCATTTGATTTATCTTTTAGTTTGTGTGTTAATGATTATTCTATCATTAGTTTGAATATTAGAATAGTTGTTACACGTTTGTAGTCCGAGTACATCTATATACACAATACATACATAAAAAAATCGTCCCTGTTAAGATGCTTCTGCGACGAATGCAACATTAACCCACATCATATCAAGAATACATACATGTACTTTAACCGGTACGTCTTTGTCAGTTAAAGAACAGAATGAGATTTTCTTTTGAACAGCAAATGTTACTTTACATAACCACTCGTCATTCTAAAATATTCCCTTTGCCAAGGTTTGAACTTGGGACCCCCATCTAAGAGACACGTGCCTCTACTAGGTGGGCTAGCCAATGATGAGATACAAACAAACCAAAGGGCGCAGAACTGAACCGTCTGGTGATGAAATTGTTGGACTAATTTGGATTGGATCGAGAAAATCAAAAGAAATAAAAGATAAAGTTTTTGAATTTGAAGAAAAAGTTAGAAGATGAAGACTATCAAGAGTTTAAAATGTGGTTTAATTGTTTTAGTTTATCCTGTTTCTTTTTTGTCTATTTAATCAAGTTTTGAGTTATATTTTTAGGATTAGGATTTGTTTAGCTATATAGGAATTTTGTAAACCATATTAAAAAAGAGTTACTCTCCAAATTGGTTTTGTTTGTTCTTTAGTATCCTTAGCCTTCAGAAGGTCCAAGGGTCTTTCCTGGACCGCGTACAAATTGAGGACCAGGAACTGAACCTGCTATAGTAATTTCAGTTGGTCTAGGGTCGGTTCCTCGGTTTTCATGGATTTTCCTGGGAGATGTTCACCCCTAGTTTAGAAGTTAAGGTAGTTATGGCATTTCAGCGCGCTTAGTTACATTTTACAAATGCATTGATTTGGGGTATATTTCGTTTCTTACGGGTCAAGGGGTAAAATGAAAAAAAAGGAAAAAACAAATAGGAAACTGGTCAAATGTGTTAAAGCTCACCCAAAGTGTATTGTATATAGATAAAACCTCCTATATAATTTTTGTAACCATATTTGCTATGCTAGTTAAAAAAATTATGATTTTAGTCTAAAATTATTTCAGGTCAATCCGATTTGACCTCTACCAAAACAGAGGGATTTTTTTTATGTTAACGTGACGTATTATACGCGTTTTTTGTAGGGTCTGGTTGGATGTACTATTTTGTAATTTTTATTCAAACAGCTATCAACACTGGGATAAGCATAGGAGCAATCTTGCTTGCAGGGCAATGCCTTCAGGTATGATAAAAGTCCAACAATATAACCATTAACTCTTACTCAAAAACACTTTAGATTGCTCTGTTAACATTCGTTTATTTCCGCTTAGATAATGTATTCGGCTGTTTCTCCTGACGGGCCCCTTCGTCTATGGCAATTCATAGCAATGGTGACAATGGTGATGATGCTTCTTTCTCAGTTACCGTCTTTTCATTCTCTTAGGCATGTCAACTTGGCTTCACTTTTCTTGAGCTTAGCCTATACATTCATTGTTGTTTTTGCTTGTATCCATGCAGGTATAAGTTTCTACCTTGTCTAAATGGATGGGTCAGACGGGTTGGGTAACGAGTCAAATCGGGTCAGGTACTCAGGTATAGTGATTGTCAAAATGGGTCGGGTCAGATTGGGTTGGGTTGACCAAGCCAATTTATACTCAAATTTTGTATAAATATTTAGGTAGTGTTCGTTTCATGGAATGTAATGGAATTGGAATTTGTATAGGAATAGGAATTGGAATTTAAACATTCCAATAAGAAGTGGAATTTGTTGGAATTGGAATCTTAATTCCATTCTTGATTGTTCAGTTGGGAAATGAATTGGAATCTACCGATCTCAGCTCGCTATCCTGTGAGCCAGTTCGGGTCACCAACGGCTGGGTTGGGTCGAGACGTTTTGGGTTCGTGACGGGTCGGGTTGGTTCAAGACGTTTCAGGCCGTTAACGGGCCGGTTTGACTCGAGACGTTTCAGGCCACGTTGGGCTGGGTTGGGTCGAGACGTTTCGGGTCATTATCGGGCCGGGTCGGTTCAATACGTTTCGGTTCATTAACGGGTTGAGACGTTTCGAGTCGTTAATGGGTTGGGTCGGTTAGAGACGTTTCGGTTCCGTCACGGGCCGGGTTGTGTCAAGAGTTTCGGAACAGTAACGGGCCGGGTCGGGTCGAGGCGTTTCAGTCGGCGACCGACTAGTTCCAATGACTTTACTTGAATTCCTTCAAAAGTTGAGAGGATTTTGAATTCCTTTGGTTAATGGAATTTGAAGGAATTCATTTCCGATTCCTTTGCTAACCGAACACGATCAAGAATGGAATTGAGATTCCAATTCCTTTCTTTGTTGAAACGAACAACATAAGGAATGGAATCTAAATTCCAATTCCATCCAGATATTCTGAAACGAACACTACAATAGTTTGGGACATTTGACCCGTTCGACCCATTTGATTTGACTTGTTAGATTTGAATACTAACCCAAATCAACCCGTCATGTCCTATGGACATGATTTTGAGGTTAACTATAAACAATTACTGTTTAAATTTAATAAATAATTAGTTTGGGATTTTTGACCCGTTTGACCCTTTTGACTTGCTAGATACAAAACACAACCTAAATCAACCTGTCACTGTCCTACTAACATGATTTTGATTTTTGAGGTTGATGAGAATCAGTTACTAGTTAGTCTGGGACTCTTGACCCGTTTGACCCATTTGACTTGTTAGATGCAAAACCTAGCCCAAATCAACCTGTCATTGTCCTACTAACATGATTTTGAGGTTGACGAGAATCAATTACTGTTCAAATTCTGTATAAATAGTTAGTTTGGGACTTTTGACCCGTTTGACCCATTTAACTTGCTATATTTAAAACATAACCCAAATCAACCTGTCTTACCGACATGATTCTGATTGCAGGGGTATCGAAAAATGCACCTCAAAGAGACTATTCACTAGAATCATCAAAATTTTCGGTGGTTATGAGCGCATTCACTTCAATCTCTATAATCGCAGCCATATTTGGAAATGGAATAGTCCCGGAGATACAGGCTACACTGGCTCCACCGGTAACAGGGAAGATGTTAAAAGGGCTTATGATGTGTTACTCTGTGATTTTTGTTACATTCTACTCGGCTGCGGTCTCTGGGTACTATGTGTTTGGGAATAAAGCTAGCTCAAACATTCTTAAGAGTCTTATGCCTGATGAGGGACCCGCCTTAGCCCCGACTTGGCTTCTGGGACTTGGTGTGGTTTTCGTTCTTCTTCAACTCTTTGCCATTGGACTGGTAGCATCTCTTACCTTTTTTAGTGATTGATTACTGTTGTTTGTCAATAGTTAATGTATTAGTTCAACATTTAGAATGTAGTTCTTAGTTGTTTCGTCGGTGATACTCGTTTGTGTAGTAGTGATTGAAATACGTTCAGTTTTAGTTATTATTATTTTTTTTTACATTTACGTTTTTTATGTTTTAATTCATAAGATTTGTTTTACAACAGGTTTATTCTCAAGTAGCTTACGAGATCATGGAAACAAAATCCGCAGATGTGAATCAAGGGATGTTCTCAAAACGGAACTTAATCCCAAGAATGATCCTGCGGTCACTTTACATGATATTTTGTGGCTTTTTTGCCGCAATGTTGCCATTTTTCGGGGACATTAACGGCGTTGTTGGAGCTCTAGGCTTCATTCCATTGGATTTCATCCTTCCAATGCTTTTATACAACATGACATACAAGCCATCAAGATATTCATTCACTTACTGGATCAATATCATTATAATGGTGGTCTTTACGGGTGTTGGCTTGTTGGGTTCGTTTTCTTCTGTAAGAAAGTTGGTTCTTGATGCGAGTAAGTTCAAGTTGTTTAGCGACGATGTGGTTGATTGAGGAGAGACTAGACTTCAAAGCACAATGATAGATGAATGATGTACACTTTTTGTTGCAGGAAGTATATATAAACTCTTTTTTATACAGGAAATTGTTATACTCCTTCAATTTATATCATATAAATTAGCAACAAATTGAGGCATTAGGTGTTGTACCCTATGTTTTGGGGGGTTTTTCAAAAAAAATTGTTGATATTTCACTTTAAACCCAAAAGTACTTGATATTGTAGGTTTAACCCAAAGTTTTTTGTTTTTCCAATTGAACCTCACAACTTTTTTACTTTCAACTTTGATCCCCTATGTTTTTCATATTTTGCAAAATTTTTCGTTTTACCTTTGGTTCTAAATTTTGTGAGTTAACATGGCACAATTTGTGTGTGGAACAACGATTTTACGTTTTGTTATACGCTTCGTTCTAAATTTTGCGAGTGAACATGGCGTAACGTACGTGTGTGGTTCAGTGTATTTACGCTGTCTATTTTTCCCTGTTTAATAAGTTGGTCACAATGCGCGAGTCCTAAATCGAGTTAGTTATTATTTTCTTTGTTTTATATGTCGGTCTAATTTCTCCACATAAAAAAGCCACAACTTCAATGTTGGTGGTCGTTGGCTATAGTGTGGCGTTGGTGCTATTTGTCACGGTCTTATGCCCCCGCCGCAACGCAGAGGTTTAACACGATAGGTTATTTATATGGATACAAGTCATGTAACGTAGTAATTATGATACCATTAATTGTATTGAGCTTATTTGGTGAATTATTTATTTGTATAAGATAGTTATAAAGACTTAACCGACAAAAAACATTTTTAACACATTGTAAATGTGAATCTGATCAACAGCGTGTCAATTTCGTTGGCCGCGGCGCAACGCGCGGGGGTCAATATTCTAGTTACTATTCAATTTCAAGATATTCTCACACCACATATTTTGTGACAAAAATTTTGATGTAAAACAAATCAGGTTCATGCTTGTCTTTGCTTAACTTTTGCTATGGTTTTTACATGATGCCAATTACAAAATAAGATGGCACTTACTGTAATTATGAAAATATTGATGAAACCCAAAATAATTGGAATATTGTTACTATCCCATTTTAAGTGTTTTTTTTTCAAGCTAGTTGAGATTCCCAACATTATCACAACCATGCGCGAGGCTTTTAAGGGGCGGTTGACCCCCCGAACTTTTCTCTCAGTAGTGGAGAGTATGTAGTTTTCGTATAGAATTTTTTGAGTATATACGTTTTCGACCCCCCAGATTTATAAGAATTTTTAGGTCCGGTAATTCACAACAAAAGCTCACAACCACACAACATAATGAATACAACAAAAGCTCACAACCACACAACATGATGAACACATGGTCATAAATTCTCTGAGAAGAAATGGAGTCCCTCATACTAGAGTTAATAACCCAAGTGATGAAACACTGGTTAACACCTAGGGTGAAACTAGCCGGTTCGTCTTTTTTATGGGGTTCAGTCTCCTTCGTTGCTCACCAAACAGCAGGTCCTGCAAAACAGCAACACCGTTAGCTCGTTAAGAGGGGAATATGGGGGTTTCCCTCTTAACCGGGCTCCGGCGTGAGAATAAGTTTTGTTCTGAGGAGATAAAACAGTGTGTGTTAAGAGTGAGAGAGTGGAGAATAGAATGTATCAACCTGGATGATGAAGGGTCCTATTTATAGCCGGAGGGTGAGAGAGGGAGGAGCATCCTCGCCAGCTGGTATAGGGCGCCAGCTGTCCGACCAAGGGGAATATCCTCTTGGTCTCCTCTGCTGTGGTCAGTGTAGTGGTACACGTGGCGCGCCTATATTTGTTCATGCTGGAAACGTCGTACCGGCATTGTCGGTCTGCTCCTTGATTTGCTGCAGGTCTACATGGCGCACGATGGGTGGTGACACATATTGTCCTTTATGTCGGAAGGAGCATCTTTGGTGCCACCTTGACGTATTCCAGAAGCTTCTAGAAGCTTCTGGATTCACTTGCTGATGTGGACTCCATGTAGGATAAAAAGGTGGTGTGGTTATTGCCATGTAGGCAAGGAATTGGGACCATACCTCTTCACCAAGTAATCCTTGTATTTTGGGTCTTGGGACCTAATCACAACCTAGGGGTTTAACTTTAAACGGTTGAATCTTTTAAGTTATGAAATTTTATTTTATAGCAAGTTTGAAGTATAAAACCAACTTTTGTTACAATCTATTAGTTTATATAAAATGACTATTTTATCTTTTTATAAACTAGATGAACTGCTTATGTAACTTACTTAAAAGAAAAAAAAAACCCAAACTAGAATTGCTTATGTAAATAGAAGCTAATATAGCATACAAACTCTAATAGTAACCAAGTTTCAAAAGTGTTCCAATTAGGTCACTCAAGTTTCAAAAGTGTTCTAATCAGGTCACTCAACATTCATTCTTCATTAAAATTAAGGGTTTTTTCATCCATTTCATAGGTAACCGTGGTGATGTGTATTTTTGTTTCTTTTTTCTCTTTTATTTGATGCTAACGTCGAGTGATGACGTGGATTGTAACTTGTTTTTTTAATTTTTAATGTAATTAAATGGTTTTTATTTTTAATAAATATAATTTCATATATTAAAATAATTCGACCCCAACATCTTATGCTCCATTTTTTTCTTGACACGTGGAAAAAAAGACATGGCTCGATTTGAATGTTAAGTTGTCTAATTTTGATAAAAACGACACCAGTGACCTAACTAGAACAATTTTAAAACTTGGTTACTATTCTGTGAAATTTTCCCTAACAGTAATAGAGAGTATGGTAGTTTCTTACTTACCATACTCTCGGATCTCATAGAAGACAACCGATGATAGCCCATTGATTTCATTTAAGACGTAAAAATATAATACTTTTCATTTGATTTCTTCAACTATTGATAAGAACTCAGAAGTCAAGTTTTATTTAAAATAATTAATCATTTTGACTGACTGTTTTTATGTAACTTATAAATCGAAAAGCAGTTGGAACTAAAATAAACAATGCAGAAGCAATAAATGCAAGAATATTTAATTCCATAATCTCATCGTCTTTTTTTATTTCACAATAAATCGGGATTTAATCCCATAGAGATGATAAATCTTTCACCTATCAATTCAATGAATGCATTACCTATTGATGATCTTGAATCAGATCAATATCATGAATAACAATATCTGAGCTATTAAATTAATTCGTCGTCGAGAAGTGAATAGTATAACATACGAACATCTTTTATCCATACCAAATCCAATCTTGGATTCCCGAACCAATCAAAAGTTGCTTTACTTTCTGTATCCTTCTTTTCTGTTTTTTCTTTTCTATAACCTACCTTAGGTCTTCCTTATAGAACCATCAAATGAAACGAAATCTAACCACCCGTCTGAACTACAAAACCCCAACAAACAATGCAAACGAAGTGGAAAAAGAGAGGAATTAGGTTCTAAATTTTAATGATCTAAATTTCTTTGGAAGACAAGGAAGTATGAGAAAGATGAATCGTAGGAGAATAGATGGAACATTCTATCAACTTCACTATTTTAGTTATTTTCATTTTAGTTTAGGGTTTGTTCTTTCTTCGACAAAATCCTGAAAAAAAAGAAGGGAAACCCCTTCGGAATTCAATTATGCTCTATGTCCCTTCTTTCACAGATTTCACAAAAAATGGAGATGCGAATTGATGTACTTATTGGAACCGTCGGGACTGTCGGGGCTCGAACACGTAACGTCCGCCTTGACAGGGTGGTGCTCTTGCCTATTGAACTGCAATCCTGGGGAAATAAAAGCCCTTGTTGGCCTTAAGGGTACAATGAGCAGTACCTTCATTGTCTCAAATACCCTACTGCTCTAACCATTTCACATCTACCTTATTTTTTTAATCAAGTACCCCAACTACCTTATTTTTTTCATTTTTAAATTAAAACTAAATTAAAAATAGTTTCATTAATTCTAAGCAATAATAAAAGGTTACATAAAAACATATAAAACATCAAAACAAGGTTATAATCATTATATTTTGTGTGATCTAATCTTGAAAACGCCAGTATATGATTTCTATGAACCTTGTACATGTATATTTTGAGTGTGTGTTTGTAAACGCCATATAAAGGCTATTTTTGCATTATCTTTAAACTGTGAAGGCCAAATAATGTAATGATGCATTGTACCAATTTTGAACGCCAAACTGTGTTACAGAACGATAAACAAAAATGAATAATAACTATGGACCTTTTATATGTATACTTAGAGTGTGTGTATTAAAACGCCATATAAAGATTAACTTTGAAATTTATAGAAGTAAAATGTGAAGCCCAGTTGAGGTTATTGATGTATGAGTAACTGTTAGTGAAAACGCGATAAATTATGAAAACTTTGAACGCCAAATGTGGTATAACATTTATCATACCTATAGAAGTTACTGAACGCCAACATGTATAAATACTGTTGAAAATGCGACAATCATCTAAAACAGTATATTTCTTTTTCTACCTTTTTTAGGAAAGGAGGGGCTAAAGGTTAAAATAATGCATATTGAAGGGGCGAAAATGCCAAGAAGAGAAAGGCTTCAAGTCAGAATGTTGAGATTCAGAAAGAACGTTTTTATGAGTTCAATGGTGCTAGAGTTTTATTAAGAGTGTCTCCTTCAAGCTTGACTGGTTGGTTTATAAATTTTAATGCGAATCAAATACAAGTAGTACAGAACATGGGATTTGGTGCTACCCTAAAATTGAAAGTAGACAGTATCCCAACAATGCTTGCCTACTGGCTGGTGGAAAATTACAATGAGAGAACAAACATTTTAAATGTTGGGAACCATACAATTCATATCAACGCATAATTGATCCACTCATGGGTAAACCAAATGGAAAAATGGCCGTGAAGGTAAAAATATCATCAAAGACAACCCTAGTATTCGCTGAGTGGAGACGACAATTTACCGGAACAACCTGGATAAGAAGACCATTTGTGAAGACATACATTGACCACATTCTACCTCAGATGCATGATTTTGGGCGAAACTTTGGCCTAAATTTCCTTGTTGCATTCTTCACTGTCATTGAGCATGCAAGTGATAACTCAACGGTTAACCAACAATTTTTCACAATGTTAAACCAAACAATGAAATAAACCAAATGAAGTGGTATGAATACCTCATGGAATGTTTACGACAAGCTAAAAGTGTATGGACACCAAAAGAATCGTAGTTGCGGTATGAACTATTTTTTTTGTAAAATAGTTTTCTAAATAACAACCTAAAACTAATATCTTTTAATGCAGCTGGCTTTGATGAATGATGCTTGCGAGAAAAAAAAGGTTGGATAGAAAAAAAGGTTACTCAATTGAATGGGTTATGGTGAGAGTTCTAGAAATGTTCGAGGAAACATTGCTTAAGAGGATATATGATGGTGAACTAAAACGCCCTGATGGGAACTCTTAGAAGAAAACAACTGTTAGGAAGGTTAAGAAGCCACAACTTGAATCTGTTGTTCGAACAAATGCCACATCCAAATGGCTAAATTTAAACCGGTTGTTGATGAGATGATAATGATGTTGAAAATGTAGATGATAATGGTGATAATGTTGATGACGAGGTTGATAATGTTGATAATGTTGATGATGATGATGGTTTTGATCATGATGGTCATCATGAAAATGATGAGCTGTTTGAAAGAACGCCACAAATTGATAACCCCACATCTGTTGGCCACAATCGTATAGATCTAGACCCTGAGGTGCAAAACGCCATGGCTAGGGGTGGTGAGGATGAAGAAGCTTATTTTCAAAGAACAACTGTAGAGGATTTAGAAAGCCAGAATAGGATGTTTGAAGTATCTGCATCGGGAAACCATGCTCTATACACAGTCCTAACACAACATGGTGAACAAGATGCTGATGACAAACAAGACAAAAGTGTGATGGATAAGAACGTCATGTATGAAGCTGAGGAGGTATGTTACACAATTGAGAATTTCACAAAAACGAAAAAATAAAACAAATGCCTAACTTCATTTTCCTTTTTCATTTTATAGGCAATGGCTGAAAAGTTAGATTGTACCAACAAAGATTTAAAAGCGTGTTATCACAGGATAAAGACTTTGTTAGATCAATCAAAGGTTGAACATCCAAACAGCATGCTAGTGTATATCAAATTTTCACAATGTTTGAACTTGTTAAAAAGCATGTCAAAGCATGTGGATGAAAACGCCAGAGAAGAAACAAATGAAAGGGCAGACAATGAGAATATTTTGGTTGAGACTTGTAACAATCCGACTTTTCGGATCGTTACCAATCGCTGTCATTTCATTCGTAACCGCTTGTACTCTTTGGATTCGATTAACGCTAAGGGTTAAACTATATTTTCGATACATTTTAAACACATATTGCAATGCTTATTACAACGCTTATTTCATCACGATTATCGCATTTAAGCGCTACATATAACGCTTACTACTTAAACGCGTTTTATCGCATTTTACATCGCTTATTTAGACTAAATGCTATCGCAGTGCAACTCAACGCAAACTCAAAACGCGGATTTAATTATTTTATGTGTGTTAATTATGTGATTATTTGTTGAATGTTATGTGGTTATAAATGCAACGCTTATACGCTCAAACGCTTACTCGCAACTCGATAAAACGCAACGCAACGCGTAACAAACGAACCAAAGTCGGAAAACTAACTCGCGCAAACACGGCCGTCCGAATGGCTTTCTATCCGAATGGACATCCGCCCGGATGGAGCCATCCGAACGCTGCCACTCGCCACCGCCTTAAATCTCGCCCCTCCACTATAAATACTAGCCGTACACCCTCATTCTAAGACTTTGACACTCTCATCCGCTCCCCAAGACTCTGTCGTGATTCAAGGCCTATTTGTAAGCTTTTTCCCTCAAATCTTCTTGAATCTTCATCTCTAATCACTTCTACACCAACTTCTTCATCAAAATCACACACACTCACTAACTTTTTCTTGAAATCACAGATTTGGACCTCTTGAAGGTGGATTCCACTCGTTTTGCTTAGGCAAATTGTTGTGGAAACATTATTCAATCGAGATTGGTTCTAGATATAAAGGATTTCACACTTTTCAACTCAATCACGAAAGATTTCAATACTTTTTCATCTGTTTTCAACTATTTCTTGGTTTTTCCACATTTTCGATGGAATCTGGACTCAATCGGACTCTCGAATCGTTCCTTAGTCGAAAGCCGGCTTGAAAACCTGATTTCCACCCAAAGAGATGGACCGATTAATGGGTCAAACATGAATCTTCATTAAGAACGGCGCGTTTATTCGAATGGGCTAAGACCATCCGACCGACTGAACTGGACTTGGTATTATTCCGTTGTTTGACACGTCATCACGCCGTCTCCGTTAACTCAAAAACTTTTACTTAGAAAATTTTACCCAAAAACTTCAACTACAGATCATCTCGCTCGAATGGCCATCCATTCGGATGACCATCCTTCCGGATGACCTAACCCTTATAATTTCAATTGTTTAAACGCTTTTAACTAAACTCCGAATTTTAAAGTTTCGCAAACAACCACAACTCATTCAAATGGCCATCCGTCCGGATGGAACCCATCCGTTCGGATCACCGTTAAACACTTAACACGTTCGACATTCTGTTTACAACCATTCAGCCCTGAGAAGACTTATGCTTCTGTTTCCGTGCACATGCTAACTCAACGCGCTCCCTTCAATTCAATCCAGATTGTGTGTACTAGCTAAACACACACTGTGAGTATACTCGAACCCATTTTAGTTTAACGCACTTTTGGGTGTTACATACGTTCTATATCAAAACACAACATACAACGCAAACACTTTAAACGCTAACCGTTCCCGCATGTTATACGTGATTTTGAATGCTTGTTCTATGCTTATACAGTGTGACACTAGACTGCCTCTAGCAACGATAGTACTATAGTTTGGACTCAGCACCTGTGTGACAGGGGTTGCTAGGGATCACATTCCTTTACTTCACCTGTTCGCTTCGGTGAACATGTGTCGCGCATACTCTACAACGCAGTCTCGTGGTTAGGTTGTATCATTGTTGATAGTTACATGCTTTGCCCGTTACGTGTTACATGCTGGTTATGTGTAAACTCTTTTTATACTATTTACTATGCAAACTTGTGTCCTCACTTTTACTTTATGTATTGGCTTTTATTTTAACGTATGTGGCAGGTTGATGGATTTGTTATGCTGAAATCAAGATAGGCAGTCTAGAAACTCATCTAATAGAAATCTAGGTTGTCGGACTTGTTTTGTTTAAGAGATGTGACTCTGTGATAACTGTTTGTGGAATATTTTTTTATTGCTATGGGACAATGAACCTTTTAAATATTGTCATTTAATAGTTGTTATGGATTCTCTTTATTAATCTGGTTCGCCTAGTGCCGCGCCCCGATGTTTCCGCCATCGGTTGGGGCGTGACAGATTGGTATCAGAGCCATAACTATAGGGAATTAGGTCGAGTTGTGTAAAGTTGACCTAGTCTATAGTCTAAGTACCAACAGACCAGCTTCGTGCGAACCCAGTAGGGGTTTTCGTACGAGCCCACTTTTGATACTCTCGTTCGAACTCGCGAAAACTATATCTTCGTGCGGACATTCATACTACAACTTCGCACGAAGGCGACCTTTCCTAAGGTCGAGAACTATTTTTCCTTTCCTAAGGCTAACACAATACACACATTTTCGAAAATGCTCGCATAACACAACCGAGTGATTGGGTCGAGATTAGGCGTGAAAACCAAGAACTCTCGATGAGATCATTCACTCTACGCGTATTTTTACTCTCAGCACGAGAATCTTCGTTGAGTTAGGAGTGACATCCTTAGGAACAAAGTTGTTAAGTTAGGGTTGAAACCCCATCTTAATGACCAGTTCAACTCCCTACTTTGATTTTACAAACTCTCACCAAAGTCTTGACTGTTCCAATGACTCGAGTCACGTAGTAACTGGAAGTATGAGTGTCGTTCGTCGTATTTCGGTGAGAGCACAGTCTATTAGGCCAAAGCGTGTACTCGAGGTCGTTGTGAATAATCGAATCACTTTAGGTAGTCGATATCTAACACCCAGGACACTCTATTTTTGATTTAAGCCTGCAATCGCCGATTTTATTCATTATCGATTTTATGTGTTATATGTTTCAATTTTGGAAAATTTACGCTATCCGCTCATCGCTCCGCAAAACACGCGCAACTCGCATAACCCTTAATCTAAAACGCTAACTAACTAATCGCAAACCGAACTAAGAACTCTCGCACGCTATACTACTCGCTACGCTACTCGCTATCACTCGCAACTCTCGAACGCGCTTCGCGACCTTGAAAGATAAGTGAATACATGCAAAATATGTAGGTGAATACGTGCAAAATATGTGCTTACGTGAACTATGTGCTCATACGTGCTTATGTGTATACGTGCTTATGTGTATACGTGCTTATGTGGTTTATGTGCCTATGTGACTGTGTGTTTATGTGCCGACGTGTTCCTGTGCTTTACATAATAATAATAATAATAATAATAATAATAATAATAATAAATGATGTTTTACGAACGCTAGAGTTTTCAAAACCCAATATAATCGAATCTCGTCTAATTCATATGACGACGTCTGCTGCAGAATTTGCACTCGACAATGTCATCATTTGGATCCCATACTCAACGTGCTGCCCACCGAAACCATGCTGACAGGCGTATTGCTTCACTTGTGGCCAAGGAAATGGCTAAAGTCATACCTCAGATTGTTAGTGAAATCAACGAGGTCAGCAGCAAATCTTCTGTCGAGTCAAAGAGCGACGCACCTCGAACTCCCTTCAGTTTTAAACAGTTCAAAGCCTGCGGTCCTGCAAACTTCACTGGCGAAGATGGACCCAGTGCTATGTTTCAGTGGTTTGACTCTATCGAAGTCACTTTCAGGCAAAGCGGATGCCCAGAAAATATCCGCACTGTGAATGCTACTGGAGTCTTTCAGTCCAGGGCTCTGGATTGGTGGACTGCTGAGCGCAACAGGCGCGGTAACGATGCAGCTTATGGCCTCTCTTGGGAGGAACTCAGGGAGCTTATGATGAAAGAGTTATGTCCTCCTCATGAAGTCCAGAAACTGGAGAATGAATTCTGGCACATCAAGCAGGAAGGAGGTGACAACGCTGGTCTCACCGCTCGTTTCAAGCAGCTAAGTATTATCTGTCCTAGTCAGGTGGCCACGCCTGATATGACAATCAAGAAGTACATTCGAGCTCTCCCCGATTGTGTAGCTGACTTTGTTCAGGCAACAAAACCTGCTACTATTAAGGAAACCTATTAACTCGCAGCTGAGTTCAACGACAAGCGAGTCTTGGCTGGATATTTCAAAACCTCGACCAAGAGTCTCAATCAAGCAACTGCTACTCCCACTACCGACAATGCAGCATCTCAAGGTTCAAAGTCTTCACGCCAGAGCCACAAGCGAAATAGCAACAACAACAAGAACTATGCTACTGTCGCCGCTCCGCTCAACGCCGTCCTCGTACAGCCCAACAACCAGAATCGTCAAGCTACTATTACCAACACACCGCTTGCTAAGTGTGCGTACACTGGTATCCACCCTCTGTGCCCTACTTGCACCTATCATCATCCGACAGGGGTCAACTGTCGTTTCTGTGCAAACTCCAACATCTATGCATATTTCACTGCTCACTGCCGTTCAGGTCTACGTCAGCAAGCTGCTCAAGCTCTTCTAGCACCACCAGCTCAACCTCTCGCTATTCAGGGTAACCAAGCAGATCCAACACCCGTTGCTAATGCTCGAACTTGCTACACCTGTGGTGACCCTAACCATTTTGCTAACGTCTGTCCGCATCGCGTTGTGAAACAAGAGCCACAACAGCAGCAACCACCGCAGCAACAACAACAGCCTCAGCAGCAGCAGCAACCACAACAAGCAGCCCATGGAAGAACCTTCAATATCAATGTTCACCAGGCTCAGACTGACAACAACGTTGTCAATGGTACATTCCTTGTTAACGGTATTTATGCTTCGTGTTTGTTTGATACTGGAGCCGATAACTGTTTTGGGTCGTTTGAATTTGAAAAGCTCCTAGAACGTAAACGTGCTAATCTCCCAATGACTTTCGACGTAGAAATTGCCACCGGAAGAACCGTCACCGTCAGTTCCGTTCTTCGTGATTGTACCCTCGAACTCAACAATCACGTTTTCCCGATCGACCTCATTCTGATGCAGCTTGGTAGTTTCGATATCATAGTAGGCATGGACTTTCTTCGTGAAAATCGTGCCGAAGTCGTTTGTTTCGAAAAGATGATTCGTTTCTCCCTTTCAAACGATGATCAACTCTATGTTTATGGCGAAGTATCCTCGAAAGAACTGAACCTTATGTCGTGCATTCAAGCAAGCAAGTATCTCCGTAAGGAATACTTGGCTTTCTTAGCCCATATTGTAGTAGCAAAAGAGGAAAAGAAAACTGTGAAGAGCTTTCCCGTTGTTTGTGATTTTCCTAACATCTTTCCTGACGATTTAGCTGGTCTACTCCCTACCCACGATATCGACTTTCGTATCGACCTCATTCCTGGTGCTAACCCTGTCACCAAAGCTCCTTACCGTCTGGCACCATCCAAAATGCGTGAACTTTCTAGCCAACTCTAGGAGTTACTTGATAAAGGCTTCATACGCCGTAGCACATCACCATGGGGCACACCTGTCCTTTTCGTGAAAAAGAAGGATGGATCGTTCCGAATGTGCATCGACTATAGGGAACTCAACAAGCTTACTATCAAGAACCGCTACCCTTTACCCCGAATCGACGACTTATTTGATCAACTTCAAGGCGCCACGTGTTTCTCTAACCATCAACTACGAATTCAGGAGCAAGACATCCCAAAAACCGCTTTTCGTATCCGTTATGGCCATTATGAACCGTGTGTGCAAACCCTTCCTTGTGTGACACCTGTGCTTGTGTAATCATTATACAAACTCTGGACAGTTCAGTTATCAATGAAACAATGTATTTTTATCCTTATATTTGTTTAATTATGTTTAACAATCTCTCATTTCAATTCTTGTTCGATTTCAAACTCTAAATCGCTTTCTAGAAAGTTATACGCAAGCTAATGCGTAAACATAACCAGTTTAACGCGACAAACACTCTGGAAAATTAACATATGCTTAACATACCTTAAATAACCTTTACATAACTTAGAAATAAGTTTTAAAGGGTTTGGTATGGCAAAAACAAGTTTATTCGATCGCATGGACTAATTTCGACAAACTGTGAAAGTATGCCGATTCGAACAAACATTCTGGAACTTGATCATAAGTTAAACATATTATATAGCTTAGAAATAGGCTTTGAGGGGTTCGGTATACGAAAATAAACTTATTGGTCAATCAGGGACTAAAAGCGTCGAAAAGTGCATAAGTTTGAATTTACGCGCATATCTTACGTTCTGAATATATCCAGACATCCAAAATTTTTTTGTAATCATTAAAATATTTTATTTTAGTGATTGGAATGCTAAAATTCCATTCGTCGCGCAATTTGGATCGTTTTTCGTGTTCGTTCGTGTTTCATCGTAATTAACCGAACAACGTGATCGTACGACCAAACGAACCGACATCCATGATATTTTCAAGCATATTTCATGCCCCCTATACTTTAACTTCATTATTGTGCCTTGAAAATGGGTTAACGGGGCTTAAACGTGTCAAACAAATCAAGTTTTAGGCATCAAGGGTCTGTTCTGCCAAATTTCAAAACTTGCTGGTCTGGAACTCTAGGAGGGGCGCGAAGCCCATCTCTTCTGTCTTCGCGGCCAGCGAAAGACCCCCAGATCTGTAAAAATGGTTTTTCTGCAAACAGCTGCTGATTCATGGGTTTTGGACTCCCCTAGTATTCTAATTCAGTGGGTAACACATGGAGGGCCAAGATTGAAGCTCAAAACCCAAGGAACGATCCTAACGGTTGTGGAAAATCTATAAATACCCATGAGATTTCATTCTAAGCTTGCTCACTTCAGAATTTTCTTCTCATTTCTGCTTTGGAGCTATCCCTTAATTGGTTGAAGGCTCCAATCTTCTTGTTTTCTTGTTCTATCTTCAAGGCTTGGACCTTTTGTAAGCTTCTTTCATGCTTTTTATGCATTTCAAGCATGAAAGTCAAACAGTGTTTGACTTTCTGCTTTGACCAGTCTTTGGTCAACACAAAGTTCGTTTGAACTTTGCAACGTGAGCGTAATCACGATGATTATAGTCCTTTGTGAATATACCTACTGATTACCACGTTGATTAGGCGTAGTGACGAGTCACAGTTTTGGTCAGATACGTGTTTATGCGTATTTTGCAACGAAGCTATTTTTGGGTAACATAACCCTTTTTTTTGATATCTAACTTGTTTTCTAACTTAATTAAACATGTTTTAACATGTTTAACTCGTCACTTTTAGTTTAGTGCTTATATACGGTCGTAAGATAAGCGGTCTAGACAACCGCTTAGACTTTCGAACCCGACCCGTTTGGTCGATCTTTAGGATCTGACCAAACATATTTTGTGACCATAGTTGTATAGGGAATAACCTTCTGAGGTTATACCTTATGGTCACTTAGTTTACTTAGTTGTATGATAGGTAGTTTATATGCCTTAGGAAAATGACCAAAATGCCCTTTTTGTGCATAACTTCATTTTAAACATATGTAACTTAACTTTTGCCACATAAACTGATTATTTAACATATTAGGGCATATAATACTTGTCATAGGACTAGTTAGGCTACTCGTTTGAGCTTTTGCGCAAATGACGCGTTAAAGTAGTGTAAGCTACCTAAACGGGTCATAACAGGTCATAAACACTTAGGATAGGTTCCAACTTAGAATATAGGCTTTGTTAAACCATATCACATTAGTTCCCATACTCATTTGGTTTACGAAACCTCATTCTATCTGATCTCCCGATTTTGGTCCGGTTTATTAACATAGTTACCTATATTAGGTACCAATTGATTCCGTGATCCTTCAAGCATTATTTGATTGTTATTCCAAGACTTCTAAGCTATATCAAGTGAGTACATAGTCCCCTCTTTTACTGTTTTAAAATATTTTGGGGTGATACACATGTGCCTACTTGTTACTTTCATGCTTTCTCGTGCTTTCACAACATATACTTGCTATGTTCATTAGTACGCATATAGTACATGATTTCATTTATATTTTGCTATGTATGTTAACTGAGCATGCTAGCACATTGATTTCATACATTACATTTTGTTGCATATGTTCACTCAGCATATGGACGCATTGGTTTACATTAAACATTTCTACTTTGTGTGTTCACTTAGCATACTTAGTACATTATTTTCTCATAACATGCTTACATTTGGTATAACATTTGGTTTGTTTAATGAAACTAATACGTTCATTATCACCGATCATGCCGCTCGGTAGTATGTAGTGGTAAGGAATTGACAGCTCCCATCCCTGGAATCCTTGGTTTGTTTGGACGTAAGGGATGACAGAATCCGATATACATAATTTTGATAAACCTTTAACTTGTTAAGGGTTTGTCTCCTCAGTCGCAAGGCTTGAATGTAGACGTAAAAAATTACCGCATAAATGTCTGTATCAGTATAGCATTGTTTTATTAGCAAAACATAATTTTTTACTTAATCTATGATTTATGAAAATACTTTGTTTTGTACATTTTACCTATGATTGAAGTTGATACTTTCGCTTGTCATACAATACATTTGATTATACATGAACATTTTGACGTTGGTTTAAACAATATAATTTGGTTGTTTATTTTGGTAAGTGATTTAAATAGCGAGGCGTGTGTAATATGATAAAAGCATGGTGGATACGCTGCTGGTACTTCCTATATATAAGTGCTTTTATGATATTACATATCGTAGCGTTATCTAAATCATTTCACAAGAACATGTTACATTTTACACAAATAGCATATTTTCACAAGTCATTGTTTTAAAAACGACATATTTCATACAAATTCATTTTTACTTAGTTAATTATTTAACCAAGCATCATTCTTTTATATCACTGATTTTCTTATCAAATTTCGTATGAGTTATAAAAGAAAACACTTTTAATAAGATTCATGACTAACTTTTTGTTAAACACTTCTTTTAACTTACAAGTCACGAATCCTGCATCAACACAACCTATGTATCTCATAGGCATTTTTATGCTAACGTACCTATTTTCACATGTGTTTCATGTGCTGTTATTAGGTGATCATGATGCAAACATAGGACTGGACGAGGCCTTAGTGACATAAAACTATGAAAGACAGTTTAATTCATGTTGTGCTTCTTAAATTCTTAATCAATGTAAACATTTTAATTCAATAAAACAAAACTTCAATTACCATGTGTTATGAAACAATGATTCTGTTACTCCACTCCCTGACTTTTCCGCCGCGGTTTGTTGTTTTACGCGGTCGGGGTGTGACAGAAGAGTTGGTATCAGAGCTCATGGTTATATGGAATTAGGTTATTAGTAATGCTTTGACCTAGTCTATAACCTTTCTAGGACCCTAACACAAGATTCTTGTGTTTAGATCTTAAAACAATACTGTCACCTATTTTTAAGCGACAACCACAACAAGAACACAAATTACAAATCCGTTTTGAAAACCAATCATCTATTCTAGGATGATTTATTATAAGGTTTTGAACCATCAAAGTTTTCAAAATCTCGTCAAAGTTTGGGTCTTATAATGTGAACACGTGCAATCTGGAAGGGTGGATGCCTGTACCTCGAGTTTTCAGTCTAAGGCTAGAGTGTTCGTACAAATCCACATAATCGGACCAGTCACTCTTACCTGGGAACTCTTGGGGTGAGTGTCCACTTATAGGCTAAAGCATGTCTTTGCGATACATTAATATGACTCGCTTGCTTTGATTAGTCACCGTGTCATTTGTTTGCCTTAGGTAATAAACAAATGATCACAATCTTTACGCGTTGTCGATATATTTAAACATTCTGTTTTGATTATCCGATAACATCTCACTTGTTTTCTCCCATGTCTTTCACTATCTTTAGGATGCCTCTTCATCGCAACAACACTCAAATGACCGAACTAGGTGCTACACTTGCCCAACAAATAGGCGTAGTACTCCAGAGGACCGTTGAATTAGCTGTTACCATGATTCGTCTCAAGGATGAAACCACCCAAGAGACACCAAAGGAAACAAAAGCCAAGCCTTCGCAAAGATCAAGAAAGCGTAAAGCTTCAAAGAATCTTTCAGCGGTTGCTCAAAATCACGCGGGACCTAGCCAGGTGGTAACACCACAAGCTAAGAAGCCATACAAGGGAACTGCTCCTTTGTGCAATCGATGTAATGGTCATCATCCGAATCAAACACCATGTTTCAAATGTACACATTGTGGACGATGGGGACATTTGGTTAACGTATGCCGTTTTGCTATCCAAAACAAAACTGTTGCAAACCCTACTACCGCTCAAGCACCATACAAGGGAAAAGCCCCTATGTGCAATCAATGTAACCTCCATCACCATGCAAGTGTCAAATGTCAAAAATGTTTGAACTGTGGACTTTTTGGTCATATGGCAAAATTCTGTTGTTCAGCCACTACGCCAAACCAAGCTATTCAGAACCCTGTTCAATTTCAAGCAGATCCACCACAAGCTCATTTTCCACCTGGTACTTGCTACAACTGTGGTGAGATGGGTCATTTCAGGAACAAATGCCCAAACTTGTCAAAGCAAATCAGATCCATGAATGAGCATTTGGCTGACTGGAAGATGATGCTGCTTTGAAATAACTAGGATCTTATGTTTTTGTTTCTTTTGTTTTCCTTGAACTCCGAAATAGTTTGGTTGGTATATAAATAAATCGTTGTTCACAATTTTGATGTGCAAAAACAAATATGGTTACATATGTGTATGACATACCCCTACGATACCGACACCAAGAAACTGTGTTCTTTGCAAAACCAACTATTCTTGTAGCTCCCCCATTCATGTGATCGCTCGTAATCAAAATCCTAAGTACTCGTTTCCTTCTAACAAACAAAGTACAAGGTACAAGTTACAACTCTGGACGAATATTCAAAGTACCACTTTAAATCCTCGTTTGGATATCTAAGGGTACTCTTCATAAGTCCTTCAATAATCTCATGCGATATGTCTATATCATTACATTCTGGTTTTCATAACGACTTGCATAGTATATGTTTTCAAAACACCCTTCATGATTTCAAAGACATTTCACATCATTTAAAAACATTTTTAACATAGTATATTTACTAAATATACAAAGTGCATAATTTCAAAAACATTATCCATGTTTTCAAAAACCTTATACATGATTTCAAAACCATCTCACATGATCTTAAAACATTTTATAAACATATTTACCTAATACACTTACAGTATGATTTCAAAAGTATTACGTAAGGTTTCAAAAAAAACATTAAAACACATTTCCAAAGAACCACATGCATAGTTTTCAAGAAACACTCTTCTCGTATATTGACTTAACATACGTAGTACATGACCTCCAAATTCTGCTTCATATGTCGCCTTGGCATATCTGGCACCTTAATTTCATGAACGCTTTGCCTCGTATATTGACGTAAGTACGTCTAGCACAAGGTTTAGAAATATCTCTCGCTATACAAATCCCAAAATCCATACAGGATCTTCCTATCTTCATAAGTTGATCCTCGTGGATGATTAAAGCACAAAATCAGAATCCTTAATTGATTTCTTTGCGTGCTTTAATACGTATAATACGATTCAATTCCTATTAAGATCTTCCTATCATCATAGTAGATTCTTGAAGATGTTTAAAATGCCAATTGAAGTCCATGAATTGGATTCCTGGTATACTTTAAATATACGTGTATAAATCGACAACAGGTTGATGAACAAAATTAATAACAAGTTAATAACAAATTGAAAACTAAGCTAAGCAATTAAGTGATTATGTGTTTATATGTTTTTATGTTTTTTGTGTGATCCGTATATTTGTTATCCAAACCCTCGTAGAATCTCCCATATCCTCATATGAAGGATTCATAGAAGGATATCCAAAGGTACTACCTTAAATCCTTAATGGGCTTCTATGTAATAGTTAAAACCCTTGGATTATAAAGTACCATTCCAAAGTTAAACGAGACCCCTTGGGTGGCCTGGTTAAAAAGACTGAATTCGTCAATCTAGACCTCATATGATGATGTAGCTGAAGAGACTTTTTAGTGGTCTATTTAAAGGGATCATTTGCTGATCTAATTAAAGGGACCCTATGGTGGACTAGTCACAGTCATCGCAGGTTTTATTTTCTTCCCCTACACATTATAAAATGAACTGTGCGGACTGTGCAAGGAATTACGTAATTATGGATGCATACATAATTATGGAATTCAGTGCACAGAAACCACAAAAAGTTTTGACATGTGTAAGAACCTATAGTGATAAGAATAATGAAACGTGAACAATGTAATGAGGACACGGTGGATACACCAATGACGCTTATATAAGTGTCCCTTATCACATTGCGAACATGACGTTATTTAAGTTACTAGAAGTTCAGGACCTTGACCAATGTTGTTTTATCTTTTCAAGTTTCGCGCTCACACAAGTTTCCTATAATAGCATTCACGAGCAATATTCTCTCTATTCGTTGTTCAAAACTTCAACTTCTTGCCAAATTCACACACTCTCTACATTTCACTAAAACAAGGACAAATAGCATTCACGAGCAATATTCTCTCTATTCGTTGTTCAAAACTTCAACTTCTTGCCAAATTCACACACTCTCTACATTTCACTAAAACAAGGACAACATTTTGACAATTTTATAGCACTCTTAAGTTTTGGTGCAACCATACCCCAACTCATTAGAATGGAGTTTAAATCTTCGGATCTAAAACCTTTCCCTATAACCAAACAGAATGGTATGAATAACAAAGCTAGCTGGAAAATCCAAACGTAACCCAGAGGTTCTACTTAGGGAACGGAGGATTTATTTGAAAGCAAAACATCCGCATCTACTCTCACAAGTTTCCTCTAAATAAATTTCGGGACGAAATTCACTAAAGTAGGGGAGACTGTGACACCTGTGCTTGTGTAATCATTATACAAACTCTGGACAGTTCAATTATCAATGAAATAATGTATTTTTATCCTTATATTTGTTTAATTATGTTTAACAATCTCTCATTTCAATTCTTGTTCGATTTCAAACTCTAAATCGCTTTCTAGAAAGTTATACGCAAGCTGATGCGTAAACATAATCAGTTTAACATGACAAACACTCCGGAACATTAACATATGCTTAACATACCTTAAATAACCTTTACATAACTTAGAAATAAGTTTTAAAGGGTTTGGTATGGCAAAAACAAGTTTATTCGATCGTAGGGACTAATTTCAACAAACTGCGAAAGTATGCCGATTCGTATAGTAACAAACATTCTGGAACTTGATCATAAGTTAAACATACCCTAAATATCCTTTATATATCTTAGAAATAGGCTTTGAGGGGTTCGGTATGTGAAAATAAACTTATTGGTCAATCAGGGACTAAAAGCGTCGAAAAGTGCATAAGTCTGCATTTACGCGCATATCTTACGTTCTGAATATATCCGGACATCCAAATTTTTTTTGTAATCATTAAAATATTCTATTTTATTGATTGGAATGCTAAAATTCCATTCGTCTAGCAATTTAGATCGTTTTTCGCGTCCATTCGTGTTTCGTCGTAATTAACCGAACAACGTGATCGTACGATAAAACGAACCTACATCCATGATATTTTCAAGCATATTTCATGCCCCCTATACTTTAACTTCATAATTGTGCCTTGACAATGGGTTAACAGGGCTTAAACATGTCAAAAAAATCAAGTTTTAGGCATCAGGGGCCAGTTCTGCCAAATTTCAAAACTTGCTAGTCTGGAACTCTAGGAGGGGCGCGAAGCCCATCTCTTCTGTATTCGCGGCCCGTGAAAGACCCCCAAATCTGCAAAAATGGTTTTTCTACAAACAACTGCTGATTCATGGGTTTTGGACATGGTTTTCTCATACCTTGAGCTGGTTTTGGACTCCCCTAGTATTCTAATTCAGTGGGTAACACATGGAGGGCCAAGATTGAAGCTCAAAACCCGAGGAACGATCCTAACGGTTGTGGAAAATCTATAAATACCCATGAGATTTCATTCCAAGCTTGCTCACTTCAGAATTTTCTTCTCATTTCGGCTTTGGAGCTATCCCTTAATTGGTTGAAGGCTCCAATCTTCTTATTTTCTTGTTCTATCTTCAAGGCTTAGACCTTTTGTAAGCTTCTTTCATGCTTTTTATGCATTTCAAGCAAGAAAGTCAAATAGTTTTTGACTTTCTGCTTTGACCACTCTTTGGTCAACACAAAGTTCGTTCGAACTTTGCAACGTGAGCGTAATCACGATGGTTATAGTCCCTTGTGACTATACCTACTGATTACCACGTTGATTAGGCGTAGTGACGAGTCACAGTTTCAGTCAAAATACGTGTTTATACGTATTTTGCCATGAAGCTATTTTGGGTATCAAAACCCTTTGTTTTGATATCAAACTTGTTTTCTAACTTAATTAAACATGTTTAACTCATCACTTTTAGTTTAGTGCTTATATAGAGTCGTAAGATAAGCGGTCAAGACAACCGCTTAGACTTTCGAACCCGACTTGTTTGGTCGATCTTTAGGATCCGACCAAACATATTTTGTGACCATAGTTGTATAGGGAATAACCTTCCGAGGTTATACCTTATGGTCACTTAGTTTACTTAGTTGTATGATAGGTAGTTTATATGCCTTAGGAAAATGACCAAAATGCCTTTTTTGCGCATAACTTCATTTTAAACATATGTAACTTAACTTTTGCCACATAAACTGATTATTTAACATATTAGGGCATATAATACTTGTCATAGGACTAGTTAGGCTACTCGTTTGCGCTTTTGCGCAAATGACGCGTTAAAGTAGCGTAAGCTACCTAAACGGGTCATAACGGGTCATAAGCACTTAGGATAGGTTCCGACTTAGTATATAGGCTTTGTTAAACCATATCACATGAGTTCCCATACTCATTTGGTTTACGAAACCTCATTCTATCCGATCTCCCGATTTAGGTCCGGTTTATTAACATAGTTACCTATATTAGGTACCGATTGATTCCGTGATCCTTCAAGCATTATTTGATTGTTATTCCAAGACTTCTAAGCTATATCAAGTGAGTACATAGTCCCCTCTTTTACTATTTTCAAATATTTTGGGGTGATACACATGTGCCTACTTGTTACTTTCATGCTTTCTCGTGCTTTCACAACATATACTTGCTATGTTCATTAGTACGCATATAGTACATGATTTCATTTATATTTTGCTATGTATGTTAACTGAGCATGCTAGCACATTGATTTCATACATTACATTTTGTTGCATATGTTCACTCTACATATGGACACATTGGTTTACATTAAACATTTCTACTTTGTATGTTCACTTAGCATACTTAGTACATTATTTTCTCATAACATGCTTACATTTGGTATAACATTTGGTTTGTTTAACAAAACTAATACGTTCATTAACACCGATCATGCCGCTCGGTAGTATGTAGTGGTACCATAGGAATTGACAAATCCCATACCTGGAATCCTAGGTTTGTTTGGACGTAAGGGATGACAGAATCCGATATACATAATTTTGATAAACCTTTAACTTGTTAAGGGTTTGTCTCCTCAGTCGCAAGGCTTGAATGTAGACGTAAAACATTACCGCATAAATGTCTGTATTAGTATAACATTGTTTTATTAGCAAAACATAATTTTTGACTTAATCTATGATTTATGCAAATACTTTGTTTTGTACATTTTACCTATGATTTAAGTTGATACTTTCGCTTTGTCATACAATACATTTGATTATACATGAACATTTTGACGTTGGTTTAAACAATATAATTTGGTTGTTTATCTTGGTAAGTGATTTAAATAGCGAGGCGTGTGTAATATGATAAAAGCATGGTGGATACGCCGCTGGTACTTCTTATATATAAGTGCTTTTATGATATTACATATCGTAGCGTTATCTAAATCATTTCACAAGAACATGTTACATTTTACACAAATAGCATATTTTCACAAGTCATTGTTTTACAAACGACATATTTCATACAAATTCATTTTTACTTAGTTAATTATTTAACCAAGCATCATTCTTTTATATCATCTGATTTTCTTATCAAATTTCGTATGGGTTATAAAAGAAAACACTTTTAATAAGATTCATGACTAACTTTTTGTTAAACACTTCTTTTAACTTACAAGTCACGAATCCTGCATCAACAAAACCTATGTATCTCACAGGCATTTTTATGCCGACGTACCTATTTTCACATGTGTTTCAGGTGCTGTTATTAGGTGATCATGATGCAAACATAGGACTGGACGAGGCCTTAGTGACATAAAACTATGAAAGACAGTTTAATTCATGTTGTGCTTCTTAAATTCTTAATCAATGTAAACATTTTAATTCAATAAAACAAAACTTCAATTACCATATGTTATGAAACAATGATTCTGTTACTCCACACTCCGACTTTTCCGCCGCGGTTTGTTATTTTACGCGGTCGGGGTGTGACACCTTGATCGCTTCGTTATTGTATTTATCGATGATATCCTTATCTATTCGAAATCGAGAGTCGAACACGCGCAACATCTTCGTTTAGTTCTTGAGCTTCTCCAAGGGAATCGCCTCTACGCCAAGTTCTCCAAGTGTGAATTTTGGCTCAAGGAGGTTCAATTCCTCGGTCACATCGTCAACAGTCAAGGAATTCACGTCGATCCCTCGAAGATTGAAGCAGTTAAGAGTTGGATTACACCAAAAACCCCGTCCTAAGTTCGTTCTTTTCTCAAATTGGCGGGTTATTACCGTCAATTTATCACTGATTTCTTTAAAATCGCCATTCCTCTCATTGCCCTAACGCATAAAGACAAGCCTTTTGTTTGGGGAACCGAACAAGAGGATACCTTTCAAACTCTTAAGCGTATGCTTTGCAACACTCCTGTACTCGCGCTACCCGATGGAAACGACGACTTTGTTGTTTATTGCGATGCCTCTAACCTAGGTCTTGGTTGTGTTCTTATGTAACGAGACAAGGTTATCGCGTACGCGTCTCGCCAACTCAAGGTCCATGAGAAGTACTACACAACCCACGATCTCGAACTCGGTGCAGTTGTTTTTGCGTTAAAGATTTGGCAACACTACCTGGATGGTACCAAGTGTACGGTCTTCACCGACCATAAGAGCCTACAACACATCTTGAACCAGAAAGAGCTAAATATTTGCCAACGCAGATGGGTTGAACTCCTCAATGACTACGATTGCGAAATACGCTACCACCCAGGCAAGGCAAACGTCGTCGCTGACGCTCTTAGCCGACGAAGCTATTTACATAGTGTTCGTAATGTTCAAGCCCAACACGACCTCAAAGCTCTCATTTGCGACGCTCAACACGCCTGTTTTCTCGAGAACACTTTGAAGAAGAAAGAATATGCGGAACCAAAAACCAATTAGTGAATAAACTGAATGGTATTTTCACTATCTCGAAACGAATTTGGATACCTAGTCGTAATAATCTCTGAGAGATTTTGCTGACTGAAGCCCACAAATCTCGATATTCCATTCACCCCGGTGCCGACAAGATGTAACAAGACCTTCGTTCCAGGTATTGGTGGCCAGGAATGAAGAAGGATATCGCTCTCTATGTTTTGAAATGCCTAACTTGCTTGAAAGTTAAGGCCGAACATCAACGACCCTCTGGCTTACTCGAACAACCCTAGATCCCGATGTGGAAATGGGAGAGTATAGCTATGGATTTCATTACGAAACTCCCTCGCACTCCATCAGGTCACGATAGCATTTGGGTTATCGTTGATCGTCTTACGAAATCCGCTCACTTTTTACCGATACGAGAAGACTTTATGGTAGAACGATTAGCATGGATCTATACCGACGAAGTCATTTGTTGACATGGGACACCTCGTGACATCATCTCTGACCGCGATGGTCGATTCACCTCGCGTCTCTGGGAGATATTCCAATCCGCTCTCGGTACTACTCTTAATCTCAGTACCGCCTTTCATCCCCAGACCGACGATCAGACAGAGCGCACGATTCGCACCCTTGAAGACATGCTTCGTTCGTGCGTTATAGATTTTGGTGGTAACTGGGATTCGCATTTACCTTTAGTAGAATTCTCGTACAATAACAGTTATCATGCTAGTATTCAAATGGCACCCTTTGAGGCATTATATGGTAGAAAATGTATATCGCCTATTGTATGGTACGAGATCGGAGACGCTCAAATCACCGGTCCTGAGTTATTACAAGAAACGACTGACAAAATCCTCCAGATACAAGACAACCCCTTGAAAGCTCGGAGTCGTCAAAAGAGTTACCCCGATAAATACCACAAGCCCTGGAGTTTGAAGTTGGTGATCACGTACTCCTGAAGGTCTCACCTTGGAAGGGGGTGATCCGATTCGGCAAGAAAGGAAAGCTAGCTCCACGATACGTGGGTCCCTTTAAGATTCTAGAATGAATTGGCAAAGTGGCCTACCGACTCGAATTACCGGAGGAACTCAACAACGTACATCCGACTTTCCACGTCTCGAACCTCAAGAAGTGCCTAGCTGAGGAAAATCTTCACGTGCCTATTGAAGATTTCCAAGTAAACGAAACTCTACACTTTGTGGAAAAGCAAGTAGAAATCATGGATCGAGAGACCAAGAAACTTCGACGCTCTCGCATTCCTATAGTGAAGGTTCGCTGGGAAGGCAAACGCGGCGCCGAGTTCACATGGGAACTCGAAAGTGATATGAAAGCTAAATATCCACAACTCTTTGTTACACCTGCTCCTTAATTTCGGGAAGAATTTTCCTAAAGTAGGGGAGGCTGTAACAACCCGACTTTTCAGATCGTTACCTATCGCTGTCATTTCATTCGTAACCGCTTGTACTCTTGGGATTCGATTAACGCTAAGGGTTAAACTATATTTTTGATACATTTTAAAAACATATTACAATGCTTATTTCATCACTATTATCACGTTTAAACGCTTACAACTTAAACGCGTTTTATCGCATTTTACATCAGTTAGGATCTGAGTTTCTTAGATTGTCTTGTTTAATAAAGATGGAAGATGAAAACAGAGATTAATGTGCAATGGAAATGGAAATGGAAATAAACTTTAGCACACAATCAAAGAAGAATAGTTTTCAGCAAACATGATTTCATTCAGTCAAAAGATTGTATCTATTACAAAATTCAACTATGCATGCATGCAACTAGACTCCCCCTCAGCCTGAGCTCACTGATTTGTTCGTACAAAATGACTTGGTGAGAAAAAGCTATAGAATAGTACAGGTACTGTTCTATTTATAGTACGAGCTAAACCACTGAGCATCTTTGCTGACGTCACCTAGAAAGTGACATCTAACAACCTAACAAACTCTAACCACTGATAATACAAAACACTGATTACAACAATCAACTTAATACATAAACACTGCTGCAGCTTTCCACTGTTGTAGCCTAAGCACTGATGTTGAGGATCAGTGCTTTCTTCAAAGGGTGATTAGTCCTTGAATGAGTAGTGCTTTGGTCTTTATCAGTACTTGAGAGACAACAGTAGTTAGGGCTTCAGTCTTTATACTTCATCAGGTCTTTGGCTATCAGTTGTTGAGAAGATCAGTACTTAGAGTTCATCAGTTGATAAATAACCACTGTCATGGGGAGAATCTAGAACAAACTCTGCTTATGATGATCAACTGTTGAGAACTAGTTTTGGCTTTCCTTATCATCTGTTCTTCTGGGCTTGAATGCAAGGGCCAACAATCTCCCCCTAGAACAGATGATGCCAAAACACTTCATTATTCAAGATCTTTATTCTCTCATCAGCTTCTCCCTGATTTTCCCTTTGAATTGCAATTTAAAGTTCATGGAGTCTTCATCATCCTCATCCCTGCAAAGTTGAAGGTCTAAGAGATCTAGGAGATCAGCTGCATCCAGACCTAATGCATCCTCCCTTGAAATGTGTTCAACTTTTCCATTGGACTTGAGCAGAGTCAATACATGGGTCTTTTTATCAGACTTCCACTTAAGTATTTTTGAGTTCAATGGATTTCTTGGGATGGACTTTATTTGATGAGAGTTTGGTGAAAGAGGCCTGCTCATAAATCTTTTGGCAATTTCTTGTAACTTTTGTGAGTCAGGATTCTCTTCAATCATCTGCTTGATGGCCACTTTCATGATGTCAGCTTCTCTCTATGCATCTTCTTCATCAATCTGCTATTTCCTTTTTCTTTGATTTAAGGCAATGATGGATGTGTCAGATGATGTGAAACATGTTTTTAGAGAGAGGGTCTGCTGCTTTGGCTCATCAGCCTTTTTGTTCTTGTATGCTGGTTTCTTTGGTGATGTAGGATCTGTCTCTGTTAGTTTTTCTAGCTTCACATAAACCATGTCAGTATACTGCCTTGACCATTTTGAAATGGTCTTTGCTGAACCATATTTAGCTGCAACCAACTCAGCTTTCTTCCTCTTGTATTCCAAAGTAAGTTCTGCAATGGTCTTTTTATACTTATTCCAATCTGGTGCAGACCTTTTCATCTGAGGATCATTCTTGAGTCTTTCAATTATGTTGATTTTATTTTTGAGAGCAATGAGTGGCCAGTCTTTGAATTGTTCAACTTTGGCAGGATAAAATTTTTCTCTCATGATCAGCTCTAAGAGATCTTTCCTCAGCTTCTTTTGTAAATCAGCATTTGGTGGTAAGTTTGATATCTCTTTACTTAAGTCTCTTGTATAGTCTTCTAATTTCTTGACTTTACTAAGCCCATGCTGCATTCGACTTGAGATGTTACTATCACCTTGCCCTTTACCTTCATACTTGGCTTGCAATTCAGCTTGCCTAGCTTTAAGTTTTAGATATTCTTCCATGTTCTTGGGAGGTTTGAAGCCATGAAGGGAAGGAAACTTTCTCTTTGCAGGATCATCCACTGTATAGAATTGCCTCGTTTTATCTTTAACTGCATGCAATTCTAGAGGATAATCTACTGCTAATGGAAAGTCTCTTAAAGGATCATGGCCTTCAAGTGTTTATGGGTCAGTGAGTTGGTTTGATGATGGAGATGGTGGAGGAATGAATGGTTCAGGGTTGGTTTTAATGAAAGGTGAAGATGATATAGGAGTAGGTGCAGGAATATCATCATCATTCACTTGAAATTTTCTTTTTCTGGTGTAAACCATTTTTAAAAGAAGGGGTTTTTGTTGGAGATTTGGAAATAGGAATGAGTATGGCTTGGGAAGGGAATTGGAAGGTGGTGATTGGTTGACTAACAACTATTGAAACAACTGGTGTTTCAACCGCTGTTGTCATAACAACTGTTGAAGTATCAACATTTGTTGCAGCAGTGGATGGTATTGGTGATGATGGTTTTGGTGAGGATGGTTTTGTTTTAAGCTTTTTGGTAGGCTGTTTTTGTGGTGGTGGTGTTGGTGTTGGTGTTGGTTTGGGTGTATCAGTGGATGTTCTTTTGATACCGGCAGTGGTTTTGGGACCATCAGTGGTTATTTTTGGTGGTGAGGGTGATTTTGGATATGTGGCAAGTGGTGGTTTGTTATGCTTATGGGATTTCCTTCTTTCTGAAGTGCCAAGACCCTTTGTTTTTATTTCCCATTCTTTCATAGCCTTTTGTTCCTTTCTTCACTCCCTTTCCTTGGTTTCCTTCTGATTTTGAATAGTCTTTTTGTCTTTAGCCACTTCATTTGCTAGAATGTTTAGGGTTTCCTCAACTCCATTTTTCTTTTCTTTGTCAGATGTTTCATCAGTGGCTGTAGAAGACTTCTTCTCAGGCTCTGGATTTTTAGTTGGCTTTTGCCTAGGAGTAGGTCTGCCAAACTTTTTCATATCATGTTTCTCCCCCTTTTTGGCATCATCTTGATCATCATCATCTTTGTAGATAGGTGCAGGGGTAGTGCTAGTCAGTATTATCAAAGCCTCTTTGATGGCTTTGATGTCAGCCTAGGCATCCTTGTATCTTCCATCAACCATATTTCTGATTAGGGCCATTTGATGGTTGTGTTGTGTTTCTGCAAGTTCCCTTTGAGCTGTAATGATGGGCTGAATTGCATTCCATAGCTCTTAGGAGTATTGTTGTGGAGTGGGTTGACTTTTGGAAGCTTGAACCAAAATCTCAATGGATTCATTCATTTTTTGTAACAGTTGTTTCCATGGTAGATAGCCTCCCCGTCAAATCTTGGTATTTTAAACCATCACCCAAATGAATGGGATCATCTGATTTCCTACCAGTGGTAGTTGTATCAGCAGTTGAACCAGGAGGAGTCTCCAATGGTTCATCCACTGATGCCCCTTTGTCTTGGTACTGGGGACCTCCCTCTGCTGTAGTTACCTTGGAAATCTCACCAGTGGTTAACTTGAACACACTAGTGGATACCTTGATAGCAGCAGCAGTGGTTGCCTTCAAGGGAGTCTGACTTATGTAACTATTGTCCAGATGTAGATCAGTGGATCCAACACCTGTAGTAGCTGCTCCACTTGAAATACCAACAGGAATTTCATAGAATTCTAGTGGTGTAACCTCCTCATCTGTTTGTGGGATAACCAATTGAGGGGATTCAGACACAACCATTGTTGAGATTGTACTCTCTTTAATGTGTGATTGAGAGGGGCTGTTTTGAGTCTAAAGCTCAATGGCATCAAACAATGTTTTAATGGATGGTGGTATTTGAGATGTGGGGATAGGTGTTGAAAGAGAATTAGCCCTGGGAGAAGGACTTGTAAGCATACTCTCAAGTGAGGGTAATACTTCATATTGAGGTTTCCCTGTGCATATAACATGTTCCTTTTGTGAGGAAGCAGGAGGAGTTAAGGCTTTTGGTGGAGACCTTTCCAACTATTGTGAGGAAGTAGCAACAGTGGTTATTGGTGACATTTGTGTTGTCACTGGATTAACTTCTGGGATCTCATCTTCCAGAAGGTCCTTTTTAGAGGGTTTTGTGGGCTTTTTGGATTTTTTCTTAGTCTTTTTGGGAAGTTTTGGTGGGCATTGCACAACAGTGTTTGTGCTGCTATGGTCACCATGAGCAGTAGGCTCAACAGCAGAAATCTGAGGAGCAGATGTGGACTCATCCAAAGTTTGCTCAGACTCCCCTGTTTGTGTTTTGGAAGGTTCTGACTCTGACAACCTTGTAAAAGTTTCAGCAGAAAGACTGTTTATTTGAAAAGATGCACCTTGGACAAGTACTTGTGCACTGTCTTTTGCTATTTTCTGCTGTAAGTAAAAGCTCAAAAACCTTGGAAACAATAAGAAGGCCTGTTGCTTCTTTTCTTTGATATTATTTACATTTTTGAGTAAATCATTAAAAATTTCTTGGGAGTAATTGAAATAAGTTTTAGCCAAAATAGCATACCCCAAGTATTGAATTTTCAAAGGAATTTCATTGAAAGCAGTTGTTTTATTTGAAACACAGGTGAGCAGGGTATGAAATAGGAACTTCATGGGAGGTGGAAATTCTCCCTTTTGCATTGATGCTTTTCTTAACTGTCCTACATACCCTCTTTCGATCAAATCAATCTGATACTCATCCTTTGGGAAATAATTTTTACTTGTTTGATCGTTCATCTCAAAAACCTCTGATATGGTTTGTGGTGTGATTGAAACCAGAATTTCTCCTACTTTAGATGTAATGGTCCAAGGCTTTTTGTCTTGAATTTCAAGTTTAGCATTTTTCCAGAAATCGCGTAGGGTATCCGGGTAGATGAGTGTGTTACAGGTCAACAAAATTTTGTACTTTGAGGATGAAAGTGCGTCAATGATGGAATGGAAATCATTCTTTTTACTTGTTTTCTCAAGTGTACAAAGGTAATTGTGTAGGTTTTTTAGAGCGAGAGCCATGGTGAATTTGAGAGATTGCGAATGGAAGAAGAAGATGAATGAGAGATGGAAACTGCTTTTGAAGGAATTTTGAATTCGATACGGCAGTGAAAACTCTATTGGGGTTTTAATTAGGGTTTTATGAGAGTGGGAACGTGAATGCTGATGTGGTAGCGGTTACAAAGATCGGACGGCTAAGAACTGTCCATGTGACAACCTCTGATGGAAAGTGGAAGACAATTGTTTGGAAACCACTGATGGACAATATCAATGGTTGACAGCAATGAAGATGAGAGCAGTGGCTGATTTTAACTATCAGTGGATAGTCATCAGTGATTGAGGCACTGATGTTTGGTCAACAGTGGTTTACAATAAAAGGAAAAAAACAGAGGTTGTCTTTCAGCCTTGGATAATTTTCAGCAATCAGATGTTTGAACCAAACAATGGTTATGACAGACTTTTAAGGATTAATGAAACATTTCATTTTTAACTATTTTTAAGGATGGATTTTGATTTTCTGAAAACATTTTAATGCTTTTTATTCATAGAAAAACAAGATTTTGCTTGTTATTCCATGTTAAGCATGCCAATCCTAGAGATCAAGCTTTCAAAGGTGGATGTGTCTAATGCTTTTGTTAGCACATCTGCCAGCTGATCCTTAGTTGGAACATGATGCAGAGAAATCAAACCTTTTTCATAGCAATCCCTCACAAAGTGATGTCTGATGTCACTGTGCTTGGTGGTTAAATGTGAAACTGGATTTTTGATGATATTTTCTGTTGCTTGACTATCCAACATGAGGGGTGTCTTTAAAGCAGTGATACCAAAATCCAGCAGTTGATTTTGAAGCCACAATAGTTTGGCTGTACAGCTTGCAGCGGCAATGTATTCTGCCTCAGTAGTGGATGTAAGTTTCTTAGATTGTGTTAATTGCTATCGCAACGCAAACTAGAAACGTGGATTTAGTTATTTTATGTGTGTTAATTGTGTGATTATTTGTTGAATGTTATGTGATTATCAACGCAACGCTTATACGCTCAAACGCTCACTCGCAACTCGATAAAATGCAACGCTATGCTTAACAAACGAACCAAAGTCGGAAAACTAACTCGCGCACACACGGCCGTCCGAATGGCCTTCCGTCCGAATGGACATCCGCCCGGATGACCATCCGAACGCTGCCACTCGCCACCGCCTTAAATCTCGCCCCTCCACTATAAATACTAGCCGTACACCCTCATTCTCAGACTTTGACACTCTCATCCGCTCCCCAAGACTCTGTCGTGATTCAAGGCCTATTTGTAAGATTTTTCCCTCAAATCTTCTTCAATCTTCATCTTTTATCACTTCTACACCATCTTCTTCATCAAAATCACACACACTCACTAACTTTTTCTTGAAATCACTGATTTGGACCTCTTGAAGGTGGATTCCACCCGTTTTGCTTAGGCAAACTGTTGTGGAAGCATTATTCAATCGAGATTGGTTCTAGATCTAAAGGATTTCACACTTTTCAACTCAATCATGAAATATTTCAATACTTTTTCATATGTTTTCAACTATATCTCGGTTTTTACACATTTTCGATGGAATTTGGACTCAATCGGACTCTCGACTTGTTCCTTAGTCGAAAGCCGGCTTCAAAACCTGATTTCCACCCGAAGAGATGGATCGATTATCGGGTCAAACATGAATCTTCATCAAGAACAATGCGTTTATTCGAATGGGCTGAGACCATCTAGCCAACTGAACTGGGCTTCGTATTATTCCGTTGTTTGACACGTCGTCACGCCGTCTCCATTAACTCAAAAATTTTTACTTAGAAAATTTTACCCAAAAACTTCAACTACAGATCATCTCGCTCGAATGGCCGTCCGTTCGGATGATCATCCGTCCGGATGACCTAACCCTTATAATTTCCATTATTTAAACGCTTTTAACTAAACTCCGAATTTTAAAGTTTCGCAAACAACAACAACTCATTCGAATGGCTATCCGTTCGAATGGCCATCCGTCCATATGGAACCCATCCGTTCAGATCACCTGTTAAACACTTAACCCGTTCGACATTCTGTTTACAACCATTCAGCCATGAGAAGACTTATGCTTCTGTTTCCGTGCACATGCTAACTCAACGCACTCCCTTCAATCCAATCCAGATTGTGTGTACTAGCTAAACATGCACTGTGAGTATACTCGAACCCATTTTTATTTAACACACTTTTGGGTGTTACATACGTTCTATATCAAAACACAACACACAACGCAAACACTTTAAACGCTAACCGTTCCCGCATGCTATACGTGATTTTGAATGCCTGTACTGTGCTTATACAGTGTTACACTAGACCGCCTCTAGCAACGATAGTACTATAGTTTGGACTCAGCACCCGTGTGACAGGGGTTGCTAGGGATCACATTACTTTACTTCACGTGTTCGCTTCGGTGAACATGTGTCGCGCATAATCTACAACGCAGTCTCGTGGTTAGGTTGTATCATTGTTGATAGTTACATGCTTCGCCCATTACGTGTTACATGCTGGTTATGCATAAACGCTTTTTATACTATTTACTATGCAAACTTGTGTACTAACCTTTACTTTATGTATTGACTTTTATTTTAACGTATGTGGCAGGTTGATGGATTTGTTATGCTGAAATCAAGATAGGCAGTCTAGAAACTCATCTAATAGAAATCTAGGTTGTCGGACTTGTTTTGTTTAAGAGATGTGACTCTGTGATAACTGTTTGTGGAATATTTGTTTATTGGTATGGGACAATGAACCTTTTAAATATTGTCATTTAATAGTTGTTATGGATTCTCATGAGCAATCTGGTTCGCCTAGTGCCACGCCCCGATGTTTCCGCCATCGGTTGGGGTTTGACAAGACTGATATCAATGAACACGCCATGGTTGACAACCCACTAGGTGGGGAAGATAAACATGAAGGTGAAGATGCAGGTGAAGTTGAAAGGGGTGACCAAAACGCCATGTGTACTACCAATGCAAATACAAGTGAGGTTGCATGTGAAGGTGAAAAAGAGAATGATTGGGAGAATGACCAAAATGCCATGTCTATAACAAAAACAATTGAAGGTGGAGCTGCATGTGAGGCTGCACTCGAGAAGCTGGTCATGGAGGTGAAGGTGGAGATGAGGCTATCGGTGGTATTGAAAGTGCAAATGAAGAATATATATGATCTGATGAAAATGCCACTGATGAAGATGTTGATGACAATGATATAGAAAGTTGGGATTGTGATCACAAAAGGTGGGAGTATGAAATTTTCAAGTATAATGGGGAAAGGATAGTGGTTGGGGTTTTGGAATTGTTAAGAAAAAATCTAGAACAAATGGTTGAATTAAAAATAGATACTTATTGTCCAAAGATGGTGGCAGAAATGGTTAAAGCTTTGAAGAAGCACCTGTAGCATGCTGAAGAGATGCCCAAGGTCCCTATATTCGATAATACACCATTCGATGACCAAAACAAGAATCATGAATCTGTCATGCTCCAAACATAAACACAATACAGTGAACCTTTTGTCGCGGAACTTGAGAGCATAACTATTGCAACATATGATAAAATTCCAAAAGAGGTAGAACAACCTGTGAGTGAGACACAGTATAGTGTTGCTTTCAATCCGGAATTGAATAAAACAGAAATGGGGTTTGTGACAAGGGGGTGAATAGCCTGCAATGTTTGACAGAATGCCATTAGGGCAACAAAGTGAAAAACCCAAATCTGTCGAAAGTCAAGATGGTAGGAAGACTCATTATAGAGGCTAGAAGAAGAAACAAAGGCAGAAGGTGAAAACCCCAAAGACAAGGGAAAGCAAGCAACATATCTCCCTTCTTTTGAGTTACTAACACCAACTCAACCATTAACTATCGAAATGCTAGAAAGGATAGATGCAGTTGGAAAAGAAATGGAAGAGAAAACACTCGACGTCGGGAAGTTGCTGCAAGAAAATACAATTTTGAAAGCACTAGAACAACATGGGGATGAATAAAAAATATGACGAGGATGAGATTGTTGGTTTAGATGGGAAAAAATGTCACAACCATTAAGGGCATGCTTGTCCCTTTATCTCAGGAGGGCGGTGGTTATAAATGCAACAAGGGAGAAACATGAGAACAATATTTCAACCTACATAAACACTGGATGTGGTTATACATGGTATGTACATTTCCTAAACTCATAAACGCCATAGTTTGTGGTTGCACCGATAAGAGTTGCTATAAAAAAACCTACATGGTCATAAAGGTCTATGGAGTTCGTAAAAAGAGGGATCATGAAAACGCCATTGTCTGTGGTTGCATGTTTCTAAAAACAATAATGTATGGTAATAACTAACAACAAGCCTTGGACTTGTATTGCATGGTGTGTAAAATTTAAAATCTCATAAAAACGCCATTGGTATAAAAAGCATGCAAGGTAATATGGCTAAATAGAATGCCAAAGTCTGATATTAAAGGTTTTGTATAGATTAATGTTGAAATTGAAATGTAAATCTTATAACTTAAAAGCCACAGACTATTTTCAGGAGTACAATCTTCAAGATTACAGTGGTGCAGGAACTCCCGAGGGTGATATTCGAGAGCATGAGAACAGGATTATATGCACATAACAATTGTATTCAAGCTTGGAGCGCATCCTAAACTATGAAAAAAATTTTAAGGCCTCAGAATCACCATCAAGATTATTCTACACTCAAATAATGCTGGTAGGAGTTTTCTGAATAAAATAATTCCGTCATATTATCACAATGTTTTGTTAATAAAATGTTCACAAAACAATTGCAGAATAGGGACACGTATCAATACCCAGAAGATCAACGAAATAGTGAATTCAATCGAAACATGAAAACTTTTTTGATAGACGCTCGTTTCAAAGACGATCTGAAAGATAAAACGATAAAGGATTATGAGTTGGTCTTCATACCAATAATATGGGCAAGGCATTTCTACATTACCTACTTCAATCTAAAATCATATAAAGTTGATGTATTGGAGGACAGTGCTCAATGCGATGCTCTGAGCATTGAAGTAAAGTATGACAGATGGGTTGAAAAAATGGTAACTCCCTTGAATACTTCTTATTACTTTACAAATTTCTTTGTTAAATGCCATACTAAATTTGAAGAAAAATGTCGAACTCGCAGCGAAATGTTTTTGCAAACTACTTGACACATAAATAACACCCAAGTGCTCGATGGATAAAAAGGACAAATATTGTGAGGCTGAAGATGGAGTGGAGAACAAAGTCGAATGGTATCAACTGTGGGATATTTACAATGAGGTATATGGAAATGTATATGGAGCGGTTTCCTGGTTGGGCATGTGGTTTAGCAAATAAAAATGCCCCATATAACCTACAAAACAAACAGCTAAATGACCTCAGGATCAAATACACAGCAAAAATCCTCCTCTATGAAATAAATGAAAGCATAACAATTGGGTAAAATCATAAAACAAATTCTTGCTTTTAGGGCCAAAAAGAATAACGGAACTGTACAATTCAAGATTATAAAGGATCGAGGAAAGGATGGCCGCTGAAGTAGATTAGTTTGTTAAATGCCATATTTCCATATTATTTTGGTTACACTTTTGCATGTTTATATTAGGATAACCATGTAAAACACCATATTTTGCACATAATTTTGTTTTGTTTACACTATGCATGTTTATGATAAATCACCTGTTTATTTTATCATGTTTCAAAACACCATATTATATACCACAATTTATGTTTATATGTTACATAACACGCCAAAACAATATACCACAAAAAGAACATAAAAACATTATAATGCTATCACATAAAATGCTGAAATGCTAGATACATCCTATCTTCTGGCTTTTCAGTGTCATAACTATGAAGAAAAGGAGTCTTCGCAACATACAATACAATGAACAAAAGAGAATTCAGAAGGTCTGTTTACAACTGTTATTGTTTTGGTGCCAAAATAATATAATCAGTAAATGTTAATAAAACCAAAATTTATTGCTCATCTAAAAGGCACCAAAAAACACCATTATATAAGTAGAAAAGCTACAATACAAAGGTATATCACTATAACTACTAAAACACCAAAAAAAGAGCATAAAATGGCAAACAAAAAAATGGCACAAGTTATTTCATGAAGGTTCGATAGATCGGATAGACGTTTCGTTCTAAAGTTCCCAGACATGAGAATAGTGAAAGTCAAAACCATCAATGCCATACTTGGTATGGATGAGGCCGTCCAAAGAGATATTCTGGACCTTGGTGTTCTAATGGCCAACCAGTGTGAAAGAACTGAAATAATGATAAGAAGGTTGAGGAGAAGATTTACAGCGGATGATGAGTAACAAACCGTTACCAGTTGTAGTTTGAATGAACAACTGAGGATGGTGACTGATGTGTTAAAAATGCAACATATAAATTTCATCAAATGAGGCATAAAACTAACCCTTTTTAGTACTAATGTTGGAAAAAGTGTGCTTTTGTCTTCCTTTTGTATTTTCAGGATTAAATGAGCTCAAATTAACAAAAGAAGCAAAAAGACATCAAAATCTAACATAAATACAAGAAAAGGAACAAGACGTCATATGCCCGACCCACGACAGCATCTTCCCAAGCAAAACAAGAGATCAGAAGCCTGAACACGCCCCGTGCTCAGCCAGCACGGGGGCGTGCCCAAGTGTCAGCAGAAAAGACAAAGTGGTAGAAGCTTCTATTGCCCACCACGGGGCCGTGCTCAGCGGACACGGGGCCGTGGTCAACTATAAGATTCGCACAATCCAGCAAATCTGCATAGTACAAAGATTCTTCTGCACCACGGGGTCGTGCTCAGCGGACACGGGGGCGTGGTCAACTAAAAAGACAAAACTGCATTAAATGAAGAAAGAGAAGGATGTGGACACGGGGCCGTGCCCACTGGACACGGGGCCGTGCCCGAGCTTCTGTTCAGCCTATAAATAGAAGTGCTTGGCTAAAGCTCAAACCATCCCTTGGCACACCACCTCTCTCACACTTCACCCACCACCACCATAACACCATCATCCACCACCATCATCCATTGTCCATCGTAGAGTGTGTGAGTCGTCTCGGGATCCAAGATTGATCGTAAGAGTTCTTGACAATCAAGGCCATGTTTGCCTAAGTCTCTTACATCACTTGGTGAAGACAAAGTGTCTAGTGTAATACTTTTTATTTCTAATCTTTTCGCACTTTTTACTTGGTTTTGTATTAATGACTTTAATAACTAGTTGCTTATGTTGAAGGTGATCTTTCCTTATCGTTTGTCCGTGGTGTCTTGGCTTTATTTTACTGTCTATATAAAATAAAACATTTTCAGCATTCATATCTCCACGGTCTATATGGAGGTATGTTGGCTACCTGGTCGGGGGTTAAGGGAACGGTTTGGTTAAGGTCTTGTCATTGTTCAGCGTTTAGAGGTCCTGCAATGGACCTGGGTTAAATTTAGTAGGACCTCCTTCAATACTTAACGGTATTGGATGGCGGGGGTCCAAACTCTTTGACCCCCTCATAAGTTAACTACTATTAATACTATAACCCCGCTATTTAGGACTGTATCCCTGCTGACTCAGACTACTTAGTCGAGGGTACCGTCACCTCCAAAAGAGGGGCCTACCATAATTTGCATTAATAACTTAATTAATTATCTTCCAATAATCCACCCTTTTAGGATTGTATCCTTGCTGACTCAAACTATTGGGGTGAGGGTAACGTCACCTTCAAAAGAGGGGCCTACTACAATAACTAAGATACTATATTAAAATAGTGCAAAAGTGCGGAAATAATCAAAGGTTACACTAGATACGAGTCGGAACCAAGTGATTCATCTTGTCTATCTGTTTTTATTTTTATTTTCATCATTTTAGTTAGTTTTTATTTTTCTTAGTTTAAAACTTTTTTCTAAACTTTTTGATTTGATTAGACGTTGAGGATAAACCGGTACTAAAAGCTCTTGTGTCCTTGGACGACCTCGGTATCTTACCAACACTATACTACGCTCACGATGGGTGCACTTGCCCATATGTGTGTCTAGTGTTAGTAAATATCGTGTTTTATAAATTTAAAACTTGGCTAAAAATAAGTGTTAAAGGGGCTTAAAATATACACCTAATATATATAACACTTCACACGCATCAAGTTTTTGGCGCCGTTGCCGGGGACACAAGGATTTTAAGAAAGTTAGGAATCAACGGCCTAATCGTTTTTCTTGTTTTTCATTTTTTTTAGGATTTTTTTTTAGTTTTTCTGTTTCTGCAGAGCTCAGCACGGGCCGTGCTTGGTCGGACACGGGCCGTGCCCAGCATCATCACTGGCAGTTTTTATTTTCTGAGTTACAGAGAGCTGAATACGGGGACGTGTCGGTGCAACACGGTGCCGTGTCAAACTCCCAGTAACAGGGATCCAGAAAACAATCACTGTATCTCTGACCACGGGCCGTGTTCACCGAGCACGGGGCCGTGGTGAACATTCTGACCAACGTTCTTTTCTGTTTTTATTGCAGGACTTGGAACCCAGGCGCCACATTTGAACCTCCTACGTAGTGCATGAGCTCCAGTTCTAGTAGAGACATAAAAGAACCTCTAGAAGAACCCGAACGCTTTCTCAGAAAAAGACTTAAAGCTAAAAATCAAGAGAAAGTTTCGGGGGACCCACTTCCAATGGCGGACCAACGTACCCTCATGGATTACCTACGGCCCACCGTAGGCAATCTCGGCGCCGCTATCAATGCACCGAATGTCGAAGCCAACAACTTCGAACTTCGGCCGCATTTGATACAAATGCTCCAAAACTCCGCAACCTTCCATGGGCTTGCGAACGAGGATCCCCATCTACATATTACTAATTTCTTGGAAATATGTGATACTTTTCGGATCAATGGAGCATCAAACGACGCCATTCGCCTTAGGATGTTTCCATTTTCACTAAAAGACCGAGCTAAGGCTTGGCTTAACACCCTCCCAGTTGGCTCGGTAAACACCTGGGATGAACTAGCCCAAAAGTTTCTATATAAGTATTTCCCTCCTGCTAAAACAGCTAAATTAATGACTTGAATTAATACATACTCACAAGAGGATGGGGAATCCTTATATGAAACTTGGGAAAGGTTTAAGGAGCTTCTAAGAAAGTGTCCTCATCACGGTCTAGCGGTGTGGCAACAAGTATCCACTTTCTACAATGGGTTGTTGCCACACACAAGACAAACACTTGATTCAAGCTCCGGGGGACTTTTAGGTAATCGTCGCCCAAATGAAATATATAATCAAATTGAGGAAATTGCTCAAACCAATTTTCAATGGCACACTCCCCGAGGTAATAAATCTATTGCCCCGAGCGCCCATAAGGTTGATGAAAAGCACCTCTTTACAAGCCCAAATCGAGGCCCTCTCTTCGAAAATCAAAAGGCTAGAAATGACAAAAACGGCCTCGGTTATGGCTTGTGAAGGGTGTGGTGGGTCACATGAAAATTGGAGTTGTATGAAAGAATTAGATGAACAAGCAGAAACGGTAAACTACATTGATAATAGACCTAGGCCGTCGGGTCCTCCAACAGGTACCTATAACCAAGGATGGCGTAACCACCCAAATCTTGGTTGGAGAGATCCCGGCAATAGTAGTAACCAACAAAACCAACGAACTAATTTTCAACAACCACAAAATTTCTCTCAACAACAAGGTGGAAGAGAAAGGCTTGAAGATACCATATCTCGCCTCATCTCCGACACCGAAAAGAAAAACTCGGATCGATTTCAACAATTGGAATCGAATTTTAGAAATCAACAAGCTAGCATTCAAAACGTTGAAAAACAATTAAATCAACTAGCTCAAAATTTATCCGAGAGACCACAAGGCGCGTTACCAAGTAATATCGAAACCAACCCAAAGGCGCAAGTACACCTCATCACATTGAGAAACCGAACCGTGGGTCCCGAGGATGCCCCATTACCACCAGTTGAAGGAAGTCAACGCCAAAGCACGACTTCACCTACACCTCAACCAGAAAAGGCTTCTTCACCAAATCAAGAGCCCACCAAGACTCCTCCAATTCCGTACCCCGGTAGGTTAAATCGTCAAAAGACCGATGAGCAATTCGCAAAGTTCGAAAGTTTACTAAAACAATTGCATGTCAATATTCCTTTTATTGGGGTCCTAACCCAAATGCCTAAATATGCAAAATTCATGAGGGATTTCCTCACTCACAAAAGGAAAATTGAATCATTGCAATTAGTTAACTTAGGCGAAGAATGCTCCGCTTTAGTACTCAACAAACTTCCACAAAAGAAAATCGATCCCGGGAGCTTCACAATTCCTTGCTCAATTGGGAAGTCCCCCGTTCGTAATGCATTAGCCGATCTTGGGGCTAGCATTAACCTCATGCCCACGTCAATGTTCAAACGACTCGGCCTAGGAACAACAAGCCCTACAAAGATGAGCATACAACTCGCCGACAGGTCCGTCAAATTTCCACAAGGTGTCGCTGAAAATCTACTGGTCAAGGTTGACAACTTCGTTTTTCCAACCGACTTTGTCATCCTAGATATGGAAGAAGACATCGATGTCCCTCTCATCCTCGGGAGGCCATTTCTAGCCACCGCCCAAGCAGTGGTGGATATGAATGACGGAACGTTAACATTGAAGTTTGGGGATGAGGAAGTGAAGTTTGAATGTGGAAAGAAAAATAGAGGAAGAAGACCCGGTCAACTACATGAAGGTCATAGACTCAAGCTTGGATGACGCTCTCCGACGGTGTAACATGGGATGCAATACATCCCACTTGGGTAACATGTGACCAGGCTTTGGGTCTAGCCAAGGACCCTTATAAACGTGGCGCACCACGGAGGCATTCCGCGGAACTATCCTTAGTTTAGATTAATTTTATTGTTTTATAGTTAGTTTTAATTTTCAGGAATAAAACACACTTGAGATGGCAAAGGATGCAAGGGAAACTTGAACCAGCACTCCATGCAGGAAAACAGAACCGTCCGACAAATTTCTTCGTTTACAGTAAGCTCGGCACGGGCCGTGTCCACCCAACACGGCCCCGTGCTGCACAGTCTGCAGGAAAAGACCCAGTTCAGGTAACTGGACACGGGCCGTGTTCACCCAACACGCCCCCGTGTCCAGGCTTTTGTTTCTCTTGCTTTAATTTTGTTACTGGCACTTGAACACGGGGAAATGCCTAAACCTTTTCATTTCATAACCCAAACCAAACACCCTTTTACCCACCAAAACCTTTTTCATTTTTACCCCTTTGTTTTAGTAACAAGTTCAGTTTTTCGTATGACTTTAAAAAAAAAATTGTGTTGATGATGAAGCAAAAGAAAATAAACAAACAAGTTTATCAAAAATAACTTTGTTTGAATAATAGCTTCATCAAAATAAAAGTTACAAAAATAGAAAGTCTTACGAAAACCGACACTTTTTACGCTTTTTTGCCCCTTTTCTACTAACCACTAACCACCAACCCAACCACCTACCTTTAACCCAAGCCTAACCCTTCACCCACAAAGTCCTCTTGATATTTACAAAGGTATATAAGTTAAAAAGGAGGAGGATTGATTGCGTGGCAAGCCTATGGTAGGAGTAAGTTCCATGCCGCTCTCGAGTGATCCACAAAAATACATTTTCGGCCGAGTGTTGAGTGATCCCCATGAGGTATGTGAACTTGTATATAAATAGAATTTTAAAGAGGCATGTTATGCCCTAATAAGTAATTTATCTTATGAAAAAGTTTTAAATAAATCATGACGAATAGGCTTGTAAATAAATAAAAATAAAATTAAATAAAGAATCTTGGAAATCCCGACACTCTACGACAAGCCCAAAAACCTTCTTCTCTACCCATTCCATTTGGGAGTGTAATAGCCACATATTAAAGAGTTTTGCTTGAGGACAAGCAAAGATTCAAGTGTGGGGGTATTTGATGTGTTAAAAATGCAACATATAAATTTCATCAAATGAGGCATAAAACTAACCCTTTTTTAGTACTAATGTTGGAAAAAGTGTGTTTTTGTCTTCCTTTTGTATTTTCAGGATTAAATGAGCTCAAATTAACAAAAGAAGCAAAAAGACATCAAAATCTAACATAAATACAAGAAAAGGAACAAGACGTCACATGCCCGACCCCACGACAGCATCTTCCCAAGCAAAACAAGAGATCAGAAGCCTGAACACGCCCCGTGCTCAGCCAGCACGGGGGCGTGCCCAAGTGTCAGCAGAAAAGACAAAGTGGTAGAAGCTTCTATTGCCCACCACGGGGCCGTGCTCAGCGGACACGGGGCCGTGGTCAACTATAAGATTCGCACAATCCAGCAAATCTGCATAGTACAAAGATTCTTCTGCACCACGGGGTCGTGCTCAGCGGACACGGGGGCGTGGTCAACTAAAAAGACAAAACTGCATTAAATGAAGAAAGAGAAGGATGTGGACACGGGGCCGTGCCCGAGCTTCTGTTCAGCCTATAAATAGAAGTGCTTGGCTAAAGCTCAAACCATCCCTTGGCACACCACCTCTCTCACACTTCACCCACCACCACCATAACACCATCATCCACCACCATCATCCATTGTCCATCGTAGAGTGTGTGAGTCGTCTCGGGATCCAAGATTGATCGTAAGAGTTCTTGACAATCAAGGCCATGTTTGCCTAAGTCTCTTACATCACTTGGTGAAGACAAAGTGTCTAGTGTAATACTTTTTATTTCTAATCCTTTCGCACTTTTTACTTGGTTTTGTATTAATGACTTTAATTACTAGTTGCTTATGTTGAAGGTGATCTTTCCTTATCGTTTGTCCGTGGTGTCTTGGCATTATTTTACTGTCTATATAAAATAAAAGATTTTCACCATTCATATCTCCACGGTCTATATGGAGGTATGTTGGCTACCTGGTCGAGGGTTAAGGGAACGGTTTGGTAAAGGTCTTGCCATTGTTCAGCGTTTAGAGGTCCTGCAATGGACCTGGGTCAAATTTAGTAGGACCTCCTTCAATACTTAACGGTATTGGATGGCGGGGGTCCAAACTCTTTGACCCCCTCATAAGTTAACTACTATTAATACTATAACCCGGCTATTTAGGACTGTATCCCTGCTGACTCAGACTACTTAGTCGAGGGTAACGTCACCTCCAAAAGAGGGGCCTATCATAATTTGCATTAATAACTTAATTAATTATCTTCCAATAATCCACCCTTTTAGGATTGTATCCTTGCTGACTCAAACTACTGGGGTGAGGGTAACGTCACCTTCAAAAGAGGGGCCTACTACAATAACTAAGATAATCTCTTAAAATAGTGCAAAAGTGCGGAAATAATCAAAGGTTACACTAGATACGAGTCGGAACCAAGTGATTCATCTTGTCTATCTGTTTTTCTTTTTATTTTTATTTTCAGCATTTTAGTTAGTTTTTATTTTTCTTAGTTTAAAACTTTTTTTTCTAAACTTTTTGATTTGATTAGACGTTGAGGATAAACCGGTACTAAAAGCTCTTGTGTCCTTGGACGGCCTCGGTATCTTACCAACACTATACTACGCTCACGATGGGTGCACTTGCCCATATGTGTGTCTAGTGTTAGTAAATATCGTGTTTTATAAATTTAAAACTTGGCTAAAAATAAGTGTTAAAGGGACTTAAAATATACACCTAATATATATAACACTTCACACGCATCAGTGACAGTTGCGTATAGCAACGAAGAGAAGGATTCCTTCACAATGGACCAAGTGCTGAACACAGAGAATGTTCACTACCTTGAACAACTCTTTAATTTTAGACCTTCAAACACTCTCAAAACTAGGATTGTGATTATGTTTTAATCTAGGATGCGAGGCATGCTGTACTAGTTGATGGTGTTAAACGCCAATGTGGTTGATGATGATGAGCCTGAGGAAAGTGATGAACAATCCCATCCGATGAAGAGTATTTATTGATCTATTTTATTGCGTTTTTATTGTAATGTTTGTTAGTTTTTTAATGAACTATGATGCTTGTAAGAATGCCATGAACGTCAAGCTATTTAGCTTTGCATCTTTTAGTAAGATTAATTTATTGCAATAAAAACAAAGAAACAAAACGCCATCAAAGTTGTGAAGTAAAACATTTCAATAGACGCCAAAAAGTGTTTCGACGCAACACATGAGCGCGGTGTGTAAAATATAAAAAGGGAAAAATTAATAAACAAAGTAAAAAAGACAAAAAGGCCCCTCCGTCTGAATTAAAGTGTGTGCTACGTGTCAACGTAAGAGGAGTACTTACCGTTTTCACACTTTAAACCATTTTCTCCAGAACTTGTTTCATAGTATATATAATTCATTATTGAAAGCTTATACATTATACATAAATGCTTGTACAAAAAGTTCCGAAATACTTTTACTTTAAACTATTAACCAAATGGAGTTGGCGAGCTATACTAAAATGGCAAGTTATGTAAATCACAAAGACCACTTTGTCGGAAAGAAGGAAACAAATAGTATAGGGGCTAGTGTGTAATATGGTGGACTATATAAACACCATCTCTGTATAACCCTAATTTTGTACAATACAATTTCAATACAAACAATTCCAAACTACAATATTTTCTCTATACCAAACAACATGGTATCAGAGCAGAGTTTATGATCCTTGAAAACTTTGTTCGTCTATCTCAAACCAGCAATATCAAAAACAAACTTCGTTTAAAAATCAAATCTCAAACCAAAACCAAAACCAAAACCAGATAAATCGCTCAACCAAACGAGGGAAAATCGTTCAAAACATCAATTGCGGCCCGTCTTTCTATACTCGAGCGCTCCTCTCCGGCGATCGAATACTCTGGTTCATCACTTTCTCGTCTTTCCAATCTGTGATTTACCCGTTTTTCTTTGCCTCTGGCGGTAACAGTCACATCGACCGCCGACCAAAAAACTCCACATGTTCCATTCAAACCCTAACATTCTCCACGAAGAATAACCTTGTTCACGAAGAATAACCTTGTTCTCGAAGAATAATATTCGTCGCCTTACATTCTTCGTCGCCGAACACTCTTCGCTGAACCTTGTCCACGAACCCTTCAATTCAACTTGTGTTTGCGCTTCAACTTTAATAATAGCAATTCCTCCTGATAATCGTGTTATACGTTCATTAAGAATTTTCTTTTGGAAACTTTCTTCGGTATACTCAATGAGCCTTTGGATTTGAGTCGCCCTTTTCTTGACAGCCGCTTGAGTGTTCCCATCAGTAACTATTAACGTTGAGTCTTTGGTAATTACCACCTTAGTTGCAGTTCCAAGCATATCCTCTTTGACCCGATCAAGGGTCAAACCCACATCATCCCTGATCACCGTCCTTCTGGTCAAAATAGCGATGTCATCTAAGTAGTGGCTCTTACGAACCATCACCTATGAACCCTTCAACTCATACTTCCATGAACCATTACCTATGAACCATTACCTACGAACAATTCCTATGAACCATCTCCACGAACATTACATTCTCCGGTCGCCGGTGGCTCGACGAAGAGGAGAAGACATGCTTAGTGTGCGAGGTCGCTATCTCTTCCGACTTGACCTCTCGCCCTAAGTCGATCTTTCGATCCTTCCATTCGCTTCTGGGATTCGGTTCTATTCGGCCCTTTGGATTTGTTGCTACCCAGTTCCTCTTCTCGATTGCTTAGTAGGTCTGATATTGGTCGCGGCTATCGTTATAGTGCAGCTTGACTGATTCGAATCCTATTAACCTTTCATAGAGTTGGTTCCTCGGCTAGGTGTTCCTCGGTTCCTTCTTCGTCAATTTCAAAAAAAAATGGAAATCAACCATGAAAAAAACCGTTCTTGGATATTCGATTCTGGTTCCACTGACACCATGACGTTTGAACCGTTAGACATACGATCAATGTCCAATCCTCAAAAAACCCAAATCCATACTGCAAACAACGGAACGATGCAAGTGAAAGGAGGAGGAACAATTGAGATTTCACCAACTATGAAATTATCAAATTGTCTTTATGTTCCATCATTATCGCACAAACTGCTCTCAATTAGCCATATTACCAAAGAGTTAAATTGCACGGTACTAATGCATCCTACTTTCTGCCTTCTACAGGATATCAGGACGGGTGTGATTATTGGACGTGGTACTGAGCGCCAAGGATTGTACTACGTGGATGAAGTGGCTCAATAGGGTACTATGATGTTGGCACATGGAACCGAAAATCGAGAAGCCTGGCTATGGCATAGACGTTTGGGACACCCATCCAATGGTTATTCGCACCTTTTGTTTCCAAAACTCTTCCCTTCAAATGGGAAAATAGATTGTGAAACCTGTCTTAGTGCCAAAAGCCATCGACAACCATTTAAACCTAGCAATACGAAAGTTGCTTCACCTTTTTCACTAATCCATTCTGATGTGTGGGGTCCTGCTCCTGTGATGGGGGGCAGGGTCTTCGGTACTTCATACTATTCGTGGATGATTGAACCCGCATGACATGGGTATATTTTTTAAAACAAATCCGAAGTTTACGAAAAAATTATCACATTTTATGCTATGATTCAAACTCAATTCTGAACTCAAATCCAAATCATTTACTCCGAAAATGGGGGGGGGGGGGATTTGTCAATACACCCATGAAACAATTCTTTAAAACCAAAGGATTAATTCATCAAACCTCTTGTTCTCGTACCCCCGAACAAAACGGTGTTTCCGAACGGAAAACCGTATTATTCTTGAAATGACTTGAGCCCTTTTAATCGAATCCCGGGTTCCTAAATCTTTCTGGCCGGAGGCAGTTGCAACCTCCGTGTATCTCCTGAATCGGCTTCCCACAAAAGCTCTTAAATTTAAAACTCCCTTAGATTGTATGTCTAAGTCTGCCAGTATTCCCCATCCTCTTACACTTGAACCTCGAATCTTCGGGTGTACCGCATTTGTCCACATACCCAAAATCAACCGGAACAAGCTCGGCCCATGTGCTGAGAAATGTGTATTTGTCGGCTATGGGATCGACTAGATAGGTTACCGGTGTTATAATCCAAAAACTCATCAAATGTTCACCACAATGAACGTTGACTTTCTTGAAACAAAATACTTTTATGGCACCCAACTCAGTGGTCAGGGGGAGAACGAATGTATAGACACCCTGAGTTGGCTAACCCAACTTTCCTCATCTGAAGAAGTAACAACAGAAAATCATCACAGTACTGCGGGTCCTTCAAACACATGCACACAATCTGCAGAGCACAGTACACTGAAGAAAGTCCATCCAACGTGATACCTGAGGTAAGAAATATTGAGGACCCTGGAGGTTCTACATTTTATAACCATGAGACAATAGGGGAACACATAGAACCGACAACAACGGAACCTACTCCACAGGCTGAACCAGGTGTGGAACAGGGCGAACCAGACTTGGAAGAGGTTGAACAAGTCGTTGAACATGTGGAATCAGTTACAGCAGAGACAACCGGAAGATACCCTCTCCCTCCTAGAGCCAATAGTTAATGGGAACTTATCTAACAGTGCGAAAGCATTTGTCACCTCTCTATACTCCGAACAAATACCTGGCTTTGTAAAGGAAGCACAAAGTAAAAAGAACTGGAAAGAAGCAATGGAAACAGAGATGCAAGCTCTTATGAAAAACAATACGTGAGAAAAGTGCATTCTCCGAAAAGGAAATAAAACAGTTGGCTGCCGTTGGGTGTATTCAATTAAGTATAAACCAGATGGTTCTATTGGAAGATACAAAGCTCGACTTGTAGCCAAAGGGTACACTCAGACGTATGGGATCGATTATTCTGAGACGTTTTCTCTGGTTGCAAAAATGGACACCATCAGAGTCCTCTTCTCCGTGGTAGCAAATAAGATTTGGGCTCTCCATCAGTTTGATGTTACAAATGCATTTCTCCATGGAGATCTAGCGGAAGAAGTCTACATGGAAGCACCTCCAGGTTTTTCAGGGGATTTTAAAGATGGGGAGGTTTGTCGGTTGAAAAAGTCTCTATAAGGGCTAAAACAGTCACCTCGGGCCTGGTTTGGAAAGTTCACATTGGCCATGAAAGAATACGGGTATTACCAAAGTAACGCTGATCATACCATGTTCCTCAAAAGAAGAAACGACCTTGTAACTTGCCTGATCATATATGTAGACGACATGATTATCACCGGAAATGATGTGGAAGAGATAGCACGGCTGGAAAAGAATTTGTTTTCAAAGTTTGAAATGAAAGACCTTGGGAATCTCAAGTATTTCCTCGGAATAGAAGTTCTCAGGTCTAAACGGTGGATTTTCATCTGCCAAAAGAAGTATGTCCTTGATCTCCTGGCGGAAACTGGTTTGATTGATTGTAAACTAGCAGATACGCCAATGGTGGTGAACCACAATCTTCACATGGAACTTAATGGCGAGCTTGCAGACAATGAGAGGTATCAACGGCTCGTGGGAAAGTTAATTTATCTCTCCCACACTCGCCTTGATATAGCTTATGCTGTTGGAGTGGTAAGTCAGTTTATGCACCAACCGCAAGTTGCTCACATGGAAGCTGCTCAGAGAATTCTAAGGTATCTAAAGGGAACCGCAGGCCATGGAGTGTTGTTCAAAGGAAATGTACATTTAAATGGTCGCTCTGTTAAGTGCAGAAGCAGAGTTCAAAGGCATAGCTTGAGGGTTAAGCGAAATTCTTTGGATCAGGAAACTTCTAGAAGACATTGGTTTCTCCTAAAGGGCAGCACCCAGTAAAATTATGTGCGACAATACAGCTGCAATACAAATCTCAGAAAATCCAGTTCAGCATGATCGAACAAAACACGTGGAGGTAGATCGACATTTCATCAAGGAGAAACTGGAGGAAATGATCATAGAGCTTCCGTATATATCATCAAAAGATCAACTCGCAGATATTCTCACAAAAGCAGTCAACGGAAATGTGTTTAGTAGCTGTTTGAGCAAGTTAAGTATTGGAAACCCCACTATTCAACTTGAGGAGGAGTGTCGGAAAGAAGGAAACAAATAGTATAGGGGCTAGTATGTAATATGGTGTACTATATAAACACCATCTCTCTATAACCCTAATTTTGTATAATACAATTTCAATACAAACAATTCCAAACTACAGTATTTTCTCTATACCAAACAACATTCTTGAAATACGACCAAATCACAAACGAAAACCGTAAGTTACTCAAAAATATATATTCTTTTTTTTTTTCTTTTCTCTCCAATTCTCCACCTTGTCACGTCATCATCAATGCCCACACCTCTTATGTACCCTCACAATGAAATAACCTTGGTATATTTCATAGTCAACATTTATATTCTATATATTATATTGTATGTAATTGTTGAATATATATCTTATCATTTATCATGCATTAAAATTTTCACCTCATTAACATGCTGTTACAATAGTTTATTAAGATAAGAGTTAGAATATCTACTATGATGGTTTTAGTGGAAAAACCTTATGTGAAGAATTATCAAAACTCTATAAATAAGAATTCTTTAAGTGAAAGAACATGGAAGTTTCACAATCTAAGAGTAAAATATATACATGTTTAATTTCATTACGTTTCTAAGTGGAAAGAAATATATTATATGCAAACGTAGTCAAAAAATCAATTCACAATATACGTTCAACACCTACTTTACACAGGATTAGTTGACCTGATCAACAAGAAATTTAATATTTCACTTGCTGAAAATCAACCAATTTAATACCCATATTAATTATTGATCAAAAAAGGAAAAAAAAAAAAATTATTCATCAAGAAAGGAAAAAAACTAATTATTGATCAAGGGTTTGTTTAATTCATATTCATCAAACTAAACATCAGATTGAAGTATAATACACGATGATCAATGATCAAAAAAGGAAAAAAAAACAATTATTCATCAAGAAAGGAAAAAAAGTAATTATTGATCAAGGGTTTGTTTAATTCATATTCATCAAATCAAACTAAACATCAGATTAAAGTATAATACACGATGCTCAAAATTCATATATACTTATGTAATTAGTAGATAACTAAAACATCTCAAAACAAAAAAAAGAATCAACTATAATAATTAATAACATGTAGAACCCTAAGTATTTGTAATTGTCAAGCACATGATATACCAAGAGAAGTTGGCACAAACCGATCCGATCGCGCTCTTGTCACTAACGACTTCATGTCCGGCGAGACCACATCAAACTCCGGCACCATCTCAGGCGTCTCCGGTATAGTGGAAAGAGCACTAGAGGTGTCATATACGTAAAAAGCTTCATCTCTTGATGAGCTATGATGGTTATGTTTCGGCCTGAAAACCGCTCGAATGAGCTTGTTGAGGGATCGGGTGAGTCTTGATTGTTTCTTGGAGGCGGGTTTGTGGTCGGACGGCGGTGGTTGGCGGCGGACGGAGGTGGTAGAGGAGAGGTGGGGCATTGACATGGTTCTTGAGGAGATTGCAGAATCAAGTTGTCGTTCAAAAGATTTGAGTTCAAAAGAGTCATAGAGAGAGCTTTCACAATCCCATACTTCACGTTTGAGTTTGGCTTTTAGGGTTCGTGTTTCTTTCTCCATTTGTGTGTGTAGTTGTATTTTATGACAATTTGTCACCTTTAGAGATAGAAAGTCGTTTTTGATGATAATTAGTTGGTTATATATATATAGAGAGAGAGAGAGGAGAGGAGAAAAACAGGTGATGCGTCGGTTTATTATCTTATGATATAAATAAAATTAACGAATTAGGTAGCATAGCAATAAAAGATCATACAGGGTTCATTTGAGAAAAATCTTTGAGTTAAATGTTTGGTTGGTCCCTGTGTTTTGCAAAAATTTCATACTTGGTCCCAGTGGTTTACTAATTACACGCGTGGTCCCGAAAGTTGTCAAAAATGAACTTGGTTGGTCCCCTGACCTAACCTCTGTTAAATTTCTGTTAACAATGTGTGAAATTACTATATTACCCATGAACAATTAAAAGAAATAAAAAAATTTCTTAGTTAACCTAGCCTCCTCTGTTCTACAAATTCATACAATAAGTGAAGATGACTCAAAATCGACATAGGGCTTTTGATTCCCTGATAAAAGGGAACTGAATGGTGTGTGAAACACTTACCGATTGTGCCGAATTAACGAGTCTCGAAGGAATCCGGCGAGAACGAATTCCGGCGAGTTGCAGGTACAAAGTAGAGCGGCAGTGAATGAGCTGCAGGTACGAGTCTCAAACGAATTACGGCGATAAACGGCAGTGGTGTGCATACCCGTTTTCCCGGTGGTGGTGAATCGTGAATCGTTGCCAAGAATTGTAGAATAACCTGTGTCGCAACTCGGGAAGGACGGCCACTAGCGCCACCGTCGCTGCCATCGTCGGATGAATTGAGATTTGAAGTGGAATCTTCGTTTTCTTCATCGGCTTCGGTTTCTGGATGATTTGGTGAGTGATTTTGGATCGGATTGTGAGTGATTGTGTGGAGATTCAGGTTCTGGATCATCTGATAGTATAGATCTGAAGAAATCCATTGATGATTGAAGTGATTTGAGAAGATGATGATTTCTAGGGTTTTTGTGTAGATGATGAACTGATTATGATATTATGATATTATCAAGAGTTAAATGCCTGGTTGGTAGTTTTGGGTGGTGGTGGGTGGTAGTAATGGTGGTAGTTTTGGGTGAAGAAGATGATGGATATTTTTTTTAATTGTCTAAGGGTAATATAGTCATTTCACACATAGTTAACTGAGAAATTTAACAGAGGTTAGGTGAAGGGACCAACCGAGTTCATTTTTGACAACTTTTGGGACCACACGTGTAATTACTAAATCACTGGGACCAAGTCTGTAATTTTCGCAAACCACAGGGACCAACCAAGCATTTAACTCAAAATCTTTTTAAAAGAAGAAAAAATGAATTAATCTAAACCTTATATATTTTTTATCAATGATCTGAATCAAGATATCATTTTTGTCCATTTTTTTTAAAGTAACTTTCATTAACCAAACAGCCGACCCAAGCCGGGCCGACAAAAGCAACTACAACACACTAAAACACACAATTACATATTTACAAAAGAGCACTACTCCCCCCATTCTAACCCTTTGTGCTTTGATCTATTGGAGAACCACAAAAAAACCCAAAGCTTTAACCTCGCTAATAATGTTCTCAATCCTAGCCGGGATATTGGAGAATTTAAGGTTGTTCCTGGCACGCCACAAACTCCAACACGCTATCATAATAATACCTTGAACCGCGTCTTTCTTTTTCTCCGAAGCTCTAAGGTCTTTAAAAATGCCAAGAAGATCTTTAATTTGAAAAGCAAAAATATTAGGGATCTTGCACCAAACACTTATACCATTCCAAACTGTCGATGCTACCTGACAAGCAATAAAAATGTGATCCGAAGTTTCTTGAACCGAGTTACAAAAGGGGCACAAAGACTCTCCGATCTCGATATTCCTTTTTTTAACGCGTCCGTTGTTGGAATTCTGTCCATTTCCATTCTCCACGAGTGATTGTTACATTTGCACCAATCCATGATAAAACTGTTTTCTTGCACTTCGACCTCCCTAAGCAGCCGCTTAACGGCCTTAATAGAGAAGACGCCATCTGAATCAGATTTCCACCTCCAGTGATCGATTCTATCCGAGAGCTGAACCTCCGCTAACAAGGAAAAGAGTTGGCCGAAGTTAGAGATCAGCTCCGGAGAAGATAGCTCTGAAATCCAATTCTAGCTGAAAGACATATCGTTACCTTGTCTTAAGATTCTATCCGCCGCCCTACATTTTTTGTACGCCTCCATTCTGAACAACTTAGGGAATGAATTTTTGAGAGGATCGTCGGTTAACCACGGGTCTAACCAGAATGCTATATATTTGCCGTTACCTATAACTCCTTTCATAAAGTTCCTAAGATACTTTTCCATTTTTAATTAATGTTTTAATTAATAAGGGTAGTATAGACATTTTAATATAGAATATTAATAAACATTTTAAAGAGTTACTCAAGTGTTACTAATGTAACCATAAATTCCTCCTTCACCATCTGTAACACCTCGAAAATTCACGTCCTATAATGTGTTGACACGTGTCATAAAGCTCGAACGTGTGAAAGAATGTTATAAAAGGACTAAAGTTGACAAACATGGAAAGTATGTGATTTTACGGGTTCTAAATGTCAACAGTGAATAAATATACTTCATAATAACCCTACATGATGTTTACAATATCAAACGAATAAATCATGGATCATACGAGGCTAAAAGTGAGAGATTACAAACTACAGGGGTTAAATGTGTCAACATGTTTAAAGATATACCTCTGAGTGACCTTTTGACAAACCCGAAGCTTTGTAACTGTTAATTATGCTCACTAGAATGCGCGATATAAATTTCATAAAGTTTCGTTATCGTATGAGAAAGTTATGATCAAATTCGTGTGCGAGGGGTTAAAGCGTAAACATTGAAAGTTAAGACTTTTCGGGTTAACCGGAAGTGTCCAGGGACTTGGCAAAGTGGGTATAAGTCCTAAAGCCCTTGTGGGTAAATATAAGGGGGGTTAAAATGCAAGAAATAACCTTGGTTGCCCTTTCGTGAAGCCAAGGGACAAGCTGCAAAACAACAAAAATGAAAAATTCTGATTTACAGGCCCAGGCGGCCCGCGTTGGATATGTTAAAACGGGAGGCGGGCCGCGTCAGGCGCCCAGAACCAGAAAAATGTGTTAAGTGGCTGTTCAGCCTTGGAAACGACCCATAAACGATTTTTCTCTTTTCCCTTGGCCCCTAAACGACCCCTAGACACTAGGGACACATGTTGGAAGGTTGTGGTCAGTTGGTAGACTTGTGTGTCAAAGATTTATGGTGATTGAATTCACTATATAAGGCCACGAGTTGCAACAATTGATCATACCATTTCATTCTGCAATTGAGGAGCCTTCTGGAGCTTCAAAGCAGACACAAGTCCTTCCTAATCAAGCTTAGGACTTCAGTAAGTGTTCTAATCCTTTCTTAATTAAGTTTTAGCTTAGTTTTAGCTTAAAAGTCAAACCGTCGTAATTAACGGTTGACTTTAAGATTAATCACTAATGGTCCAGTGATTAGTCGAAGTGAAAGTAGTTATAAGTTGGTAATTATGTGGGTAATAAAACCTCAAAAGGGTTCCCCCTGATTTCCACTCTAACTAGGTCAAATGTCGGGTCAAACTTGTATTTAAAAAGTCAACAGAATGTGTAAATTACAATTTGTGCATAATTAGCAATGTAGATCATATACAACCTGTTTGATCATTGTTATAACTTAGTAATTAGTGTAAGAACATGTATAAACATGTTCGACCCGACAATTTCCTGTTAAGACCCGGTTCGAAACCGAGAGTCGCATAGTTTGGCTTTTACTTTGACTTTCAGTTCTGGCCCGTTTAGGTATGTTTTAGAAATACCTTAGAGCTTCATTTGGACCAGGTTACATGCTAGTATAACCCTCTGTGATTATACACCTCGGTTCATTAGTTATCCGATTAATACGCATGATTTCCGTTAATTGCTCATATGTTGGCCATTATGCCCTTATTACCTTAAAACGTGATTTATGAAAATGTAAAAGTGTAGAAACCTTAGTTGATGATATATAAACTTGTATGCAAAGTTTGACATCAGTTTGAGGTGTAGAATGAGAGTTATGCTCATTAGCGTAAAACGAAGGCTTTATGTTAATTAAACGGCGTAATTAGCGTATAGCCTATTCAAACATACTTTTTGATATCAAACTCTTTACCCACTGATGTAATATATTATTTTGGGATTTTTAAAGATTTTTAATTAATTTTAGGCTGAGCATAACACCTAGTCGTAGGCTTAATCCGGTAATTGTCGGTTTTGCCCTTACGGGCCATAAAATGAGTTTTACTTATCTAAACGACTCCAAACCTTTTGCTACTGATTAGAAATGATAAATAAATTATTTTAAACTTTCTGGAAGTATAAAAATATCAGCTTTATGTATCGAACCCGTAAACGGCTCTTAATCACCTTATTAAGCGTTTTTAGCGCATATTATGTACTAAAACTATTTTTAAACATACAAGGGTGATACCTACTGATATTTTAAGTAAATTATAACGTTTTAACAGTAAGTAAAAGTTGTTTAACTCAGACCTCAGTTTTGGGCTTTACGGCTTGTGTGAAATTACCAAAATGCCCCTACGGTGCATAGTTTGGTTATACTTGATAAATTTCACATATATACTTTATCCTACTGTTATAACTTACCAAAATAAGTATTTTTGCTGATTATATCAGACCTATAACTCAGGTAAATACTTAAACACTTTTACAACCTTTTAAATGACCAAACTACCCCTACGGGGCAAAGTTTGTGTTTAAATACGTTACGGGCATAATGAAAGGCATCTTACTGATGTCACAACATATTTGAGGCATAAATTAACTTAGGAAACCTGTATATAGCTCTCATGAATACCCGTCACGCTTATTACACGTACGGTTAGGTTTATGTAACAAGTTTACATAAATTAGCCGAAACGGGTCAAACCTTATTGGTTTTATCTCAAAATCCAGAATGTGTATGAAATACCCATATAAGACAAGTCTCTGAACATGTCGGGTTTAAATCACATTCTATTCCGGTCTTCGCTTAATCATGCGGTTGAACCGTATATTCCCTTAAGACTGACCGGTCTAAGCTTAGGCTAAATTAAAGACCCGTTAGCATTCTAATTGGTTATTTATACCTTCATTCCAGACTAGAGCCTTCCGGTAAATGGTACCTACGCTTACTTAAGTGAATACGGCTGAGTTATTAAATTCTTGCTATTTAAGACAGGAGCTAGCTCAGGTAAATACTCTTAACTTATTTTCCCTATACGGGCTTGGAATACGGTATTATAATACCGCTTGGTCGGGTATTGAATATTTAATCTTATTATGGTTAAATTATTGAGGTAACCCGGTTTAATCTGTATTGTTTGAAATAAAGACCTTTAGGGGTTAATGACCATGTCCCGGATATCCTTGACAACATTGTATTATAAAATGGCCACGTCTTAAGTACGGGGTGTAGGCATACACCTGACAGTTACTTAAGTAATAACGGTATCTCACTTCCATGTGGGCCTATACTTGTGGTGTGTCTGTTAATCTGACTCGGTTTCTAAATCGGGCCCTGAACGTATAACGAACATGTAAATCTGTATACAAGGTTATAAATATAATTGTTCCAAGTTAAAAAGGTTAATTTTGCCTCTGTGCATTTTAATCAAATTATAAAAGATATTTTGCGCCACGTGCATCCAAATCAATTTTCTTAAACTCTTTTCAAATGAGTCGGTTGAGTGTATTTACCAGTGAAAACTGACGTATTTTCCAAAAAGGTTGAGTGACAGGTACTGAACGTAATTGGCTGAAAGCTCAGGGCGCTAATAAGGAATCTTGCAAGTTCTAGGCGTCTAAAGTCTGTTGAACAAGTGATATGTTTTAAGATCCGCCTGTGGATCCTTTACTTTCCGTTGTAATACTGGATATTACTTCAAATTCGGATTTGTAATATATATTTATTTATCTTTTGCTTCCGCTGTGCATTTATATATTGTGTTGTTTGACTATATGTTGCCAACTACGTCACGATACTCACCACTGGGCCCACCGGTGACACGTGGAAAGTCGGGGTGTGACACCATCGTTAATGTATTGGCTCATACATAAATTTATTAGAAGTGGCAAAATTATTTAAAAGTGTTTGAGTTCTACACATTCTGTATCCTACACCAAAATTTTGTTTTAATGGTGTGGGAAACGTTGAAAATGCAAGATCATGTTTTTTTTTTGAACGGCGAAAATTCTATGATTATAGAACGAGGGTCAGCTCTGCTGTAAAACCCAAAATTACATGGAAAAAGAAATAAAAAAAGAAACAAAAGAAAACAATTTACAACATCACTTAATTATATCTCTTATATTAAAATCCTTCCACCTTTCCCACACTAAATTTTTTAACTTCGCCCTTTCTTTAATCCATAAAAACGATAACTCTTTTATTTCATCAACCGTCTTTATTACGGACCTATTTCGTCCGTTGAAAACCAAATCATTTCTAGACTTCCATATTTGCCACATTGTTATCATAGTAATTGCCGTAATCACTCTCTTCCATTCCTTCGACCCATTGCAATCTTGTATTCGTTGAAGCACTTCTTCACATGAGTTAAGGTCCTCGTGGTTCGGTAGTTTTAACCAAACCATGATATTCCACCATGTAGCACGAGCCATCAAACAATTAAACTAGTAAATGTTCTGTCGATTCCTCGTCTTTTCCGCACTTCGAACATGACTGATCTTCGATGATAATCCCCCTACGTTTCAACTCCACTTTCACCGGAATCCGTTTCTTTGTAGCTCTCCATGCACACAGGTTCACTTTTGGCGGTACCCATCTGTTCCACTATTTTATAAGATATTCTCATTAAATCATTATAGTTCATTAATTTGAATACAAAAATAAATAATAGACTTATTAAATAATTTGTTCAAATTACCTTTGTATCCTTTATTTTTTTATTCTTAATTTTTAATTTCTTCTCATTTGAACTTTTCACTACCATATATATAGGTCGGTTCCTCAGTAAATGAAATAAACTAGTGGAATTCTCTTGTGGTAGGGTGATAATTCGGTATATCTATATGATATAAGTTATCTATATAGTAAAATACAACCTAAACCAAAACTGAGTAAAAACACAAAACGAAAACCATACTAATTGTAAGGGGCAAAAATACTGAAATATATGAAAATCGACTCGTATTGAATCGAAAACAATAAAAATGAATATCAATACCGATATATGTACTGATTTTGTTTGGCTGGTATCATTAGAGTACCCGAACTTGGAAATAAAGTACTAATTATTGGACTGCATTCTTAGACTAGGGTTTATTAGTGTAAGCCCACGGGCTCGATTAGGTTTCTAGGTTTCCTTGTGATCTCTATATATTGTAATCAAACATATCAATAAAAGGAAACAAGTCTTTTACCTTCTTACATGGTATCAGAGCCCGCGCTCTATACCGTTTCCGCCGCGCCACACAGAAAAATAATAAAACCCTAGCCGTCACCACTTGAGAAAAACCCTAGACAGGGCGGCGTGCGTCCGGCCCCCGTTCGTTTCCTATCATTTTTTTCTTATTTCACGTTCTAAATAAAGTATCAGTTACGGTTCCAAACAATATCCCATGTCCGCCAAACTAATCTGAAAATTGAGCCGCTACGCCGCGCCGTTCTTTTGTAGGACTACGGTCCTCTGGCGCCGCCGTTTAGTTGAGCCGCTCTTTCTAGCAGGACTACAGTCTTGTTGCCTCTTGACCATGATCACTGGCCTTCGCCCTCTATCTTTCTTGGGTCTACGGATCTCACTTCTTTTCGAAGTCCTCGCCTGATTACGGTCATCGGTGTTCGGTTTGACACACAGCTGCACGACCACGGTCGCCAGATGTCTATTTGTTTCTTTTCTTTCTTTCGTTCACCGGTCCACGGTCCGCCGCCACCGATCTCAGCCTATCAAACCACGGTTTGATCAGATCTCTTTCTTTGATCTACGGATCTCACTTCTTTTTGAAGCCGCGCCTGACCACGGTCACCGGCCTTCACCATCTCTCTTAGACACACCGCGCTCGACCATGGTCGCCGGTTGTCTTCTACAGTCTTTCTTCCTTGTTCATCTTGCCATGGCCGACTGGGATCTTGCTTGTCTTGTGTTATTATTCCGGGAACTAAGAAACTAAAGCAGTGCAAGCCGTACACCAATTTAATGTGAAGTAGAATACGGATTGTTATTTCTTTTGGCATTGGCAAAACCAGGTTTTTTTGGCAGAAATTTGGACCTACGAGTCAAGAACCGAGATTGAGACTAGTTCATTTTTACTGTTTTGTTTGTTTTTTTTTTCAGTCTAAACGTTCGATTTTCTACCGCTCAGATTGCGGGGGAGTATTGGACTGCATTCTTAGACTAGGGTTTATTAGTGTAAGCCCACGGGCTCGATTAGGTTTCTAGGTTTCCTTGTGATCTCTATATATTGTAATCAAACATATCAATAAAAGGAAGCAAGTCTTTTACCTTCTTACACTAATTTCTAGTTTACAACATCAAAAAATACTTCATTTTAAATAGATGTATTGTTATGTGTGTTAAATATGTACAAGTGGTTTACAAATTTACCCATTTTAAGATTAGTTCCACCATCGATAATTTGATACGCAATTGTAAATGTTTTACGTACGATTGACACACCGTTACAAACTTGTACATCAATTTCGTTACAAACTGCCTCAAGGAGGTGCAGGGTTTGCTTCTTAAAAAAAAAAAAAAATTAAATTGTAAATGATTCAATACATCTTTATAGTTTATGATGCCTTAGATGATGTTGAAAAGTTAACTAAAAAATATATAGTAAGAATAGCATTAGCTAACAGACAATTTTAGATTTAATGCTATATCATATAAAAAACAAAAAAAAAATGAACTACATTAAACATATCGATAGAAACTAAATTATTGTTTTCCAATTTGAAATAAAAATAGTAAACATGTTGATGGAAACTATTTTTTTTTCTTTCAAATTTGAAATTAAAAAACTCTGCGTGACAACTGATATCATTTTTCTCTTTTACTCTTTCATACATATTTAACTTCTTATAAATTGCAATATTGTCATCAAATCATTTCACATTATATAAATTATATATTAATAATCTAAGCCTGAAAAAATAGATGAGCCGGATCAGCTTAGATAACAGGTAAAATCATGTTCGGGTTAAAATTAGTTTTAAAAAGGGATCAACTTATTCGATTTAAAACAAATGATATACGATCGGTCGATCCCTACCCAATTTAAACAATTATCATCAAATCATTTCACATTATATATTATATATAAATAATCTAAGCCTTATGAAACAGATGAGCCGGATCAGACTAGATAACAGGTAAAATCATGTTCGGGTTAAAATTAGTTTAAAAAGGGATCAACTTATTCAATTCAAAACAAATGATATAAGATCCCTACCCAATTTAAACAAGAGGTTTTTTTCTTACATAAAAAACTCTGTATTTGTAAGAATGTTGAGAAGTTACTAGAAGTAACTAAATATATGGATATGTTAATTTATGTTGAGTGGAGTTAAGGGCATTAGATGTCACGGGGTTGGAATAGGGACCAGTGAATTGTAAATGTATTGAGTACTATGTGGGAAGTTTTGGTTTGCTTATTTCATGTCTTTGGTGATCCCATATTAATGGTGATGGTGAGTTGTATGATTTAATAATAATAATAATAATAATAATAATAATAATAATAATAATAATAATAACAATAATAATAATAATAACTAGCGATTTTCCCCAGCGCTTTGCGGCAGGAATTCGATTGGTATATGTTCGGTTCGTTACGGTACCAACACTTGCTTTAGTAATCAAAAGAGAAAACCTTACATCAATCGAAAACAATAACAAAGAATATTAATACCGGTACCAATGTTGTTATGTTGATATCGGTTTATTTGGTTTGCATTCTATGTTTATTCTTTTCAACATTGTCGTATAAACTTTGTTGAAAACAACTATTGTGCCGCTATCGTACCAATCCGAATCGAAACCAACTGAACAACATTTGTATCGGTAACGATATTTATTTTTATTGTTTTTACTTTCGATAAACTAAGATATTATCGCTACCATACCGTACCAAACTGAACAACATCGGCATCGGTATGTATTAATTTTATGGTTTTGTTTGATAACAAATATCGTGTCGCTGTCATAGTGAACCGAACAAACAGCGTTGGCTTGATATCGGTATTCCTTTTTATTGTTTTTTTTTCTTTTGATAAACTAACATCGTATCGCTAGCGTACCATATCAAAAAATATCGGTACCGATACTTGTATTTATTTTATGGTTTCCAATTTCAAAAAGTTTGCATTTATACAACTTTGTGTGTGACGATAATTGAATATCAGCACCATTGACAATTTGAACCACTCGATACCATTCGAACAACATCAGTGTCGGTATCAGTATCTGTTTTCAGTCGATGTAAAACACGTGTTGATTTCTAAACCGAGTGCATGAATTATACCGGTACTATAATGAACCAAATCGATACCGATCCAATGCTCACGGAAACGTACCGTCACAATGCGCGGGAAAATAACTTGGAATGTTAAAAAAATATAGATGCAAATTTAGAATCTCTTTTTAAAGTTAACGAACGTAAGATTATATAAAAAAATCAAATTGAATGCTAAAAAATGCTACTAATAAAATATAAAAAACAAATACCTAAGAATCACTTATTACTAAAAACTCAAATTAATAATAGACAAAATATTAGTAAAAGATAAAAATCAATTATTAAATAAAAAGCAATCACTATTCTTGGCCAATTTCTAATAATAATAATAATAATAATAATAATAATAATAATAATAATAATAATAATAATAATAATAATAATAATAATAATAATAGTGTTATTATAACTTTGTTATTTTATTAAATAAATATTATTGTTATTGTTATTTGTTGATAACCTTATCATGGTTGAGAATATTCAGCTACTAACTTATCATTACTATTACTAACAAATTTAAAATGTAAGATCTATTTAATAAAAAAAAGGTTTAGACATGCAACCGCATGTTACACCACAAATAAAAAAAAGCTAAGCTTTTTGGTATTTACGTATCGTGTAGACTTTTTGATACACACGAATTAAACCATGTACCAAGGACTCCTACTTAAACTATTCCTCTTATCACTATTGTTTAAGTCTAGGTATCTACGAAAGACACACATATAGAATACATAAAAGGTGTAAATCCTTCCAAACTCAAAGAAAAAATTGATCCCAAAAATTATTTGACATTTAATGTAACCAAGTCTTGTGTACTAGATTTCCACCTTTATGTATTCTATATGTACTCATCATCATCTTTATACATGGGGACACACATCACATATCATGTACATGTCAATTCTATACCAATTTCTTTAACTAAATGATACCAAAAGATACATTCTACTTTCAACTGATTTATTTATCATCAATATAGTCCTTAATATTTTTAACATACCACCGTGGATTTAAAAAGTTGATTACGTGTTTTAGTGAAAATAACAATATTAGGTAGTAGGTACTAAGTTCTTTTAGCAACTAGTTTGGGGCTTGTCGTATCACTTTTGTAACGAGTTAAAGGCTAACCTTCGTTAAATTATCAGTTAAGTTTGAACAAAATGACAAAAATACCCTTATATAATTTGAGGGACCATTTTTATGTAATATATGTATTTTAAATATGAGGGGCTTTCTATAATTAACTCTAATCATTTGTGCAGAATAAGCGGAGCAACATCATATTAGAGTGTGGGGAGTGGGGCTTGGGTTTGGGCGTAGGAACCCCATCCACGCTGTATCGGAACTAGGATCAGGGCCCCTAAAACTCAAGGGGGGGGGGGGGGGTATTCCCTAATTAGTATTATCTTCACGGTTTCTTGTCAAACGCGAATTTCTTCGAACCGTCGACTCACCCAGGCTAGTTGGACACGGGGCTACCCTATGCTAGAGGGGTACCCGTCGCGCCACGCGACAGGCTGTCGCACCACGCGAAGGCGCCGTTTTTCCAGTATAAATGCAGGGGTTTGGCACTTGAAATTTGGCGTTGGTTCGACGTAAAAACTCGTTTCGTACACTGAGATATCCTCTGTTTACTCCAAAAACACACACAAGCACGAAATTCTGCCGCGATAACAGGGTAATAACTCGATCACTGCTACGATTTAATGTCCGGTCGATAAAAACCAATCCGATGGATGTTTAAGTGCTGCCCGTATCCGGGCTATACTTTGTCATTCGTCGTGAAGGTTTTGAATCTCGTGAGTTGTCGTAAAAGTTGTATTAAGTTACTAACCTAGTTTTCGTGTGCATTATTATTTGAATTAGGTTAACCAGGCTAAACGTTGCCCGTCTAAATTTGCAATGTGAGTCATTCTCTTTTATCAAATTGTTTTCTTAAAACTCTACTTGTTTTCAAAGTTATAATTACAAGGATTAAGTCTTTGTAATCTTCAATTACTGCCGGTATGTGGGGTTTTGTATACATTACTTGATACCCGTCACCATTGGACAACGAGTTAGCCAATGGGTGATCTGACCATAGTCACAGATACAGTCGAGTGACAAATACCGATTTGGGGTAATTGGTTGATAGAAACAATGTAATCACCCTTAATACTGTATATTATAACAATGTGTCGTTTTGTGTAACTTGAGTGACTCGCCAGTATTTCCCTGCTGATAAAACCTTTTTAAAACATGTTTCAGGTGACCTACTGTGACTCAAGGAAAAGTGCTACAGAGCACTAATCAAGCTTGAAGTGGTGGCTCAGTTAAATAAATAAAAAAGTTTTTTTTAAACAGGGAATTTCCTCGTGAAATTCCTCTATTGTAAATTACGGGGTTCATCCCAAATTATGAAATAAAATAATTGGGCATTTTCAAGTTTAAAGATCCTGTCAAACTTCCGCTGTCAAATCCAATAATAAATACCACGGGTTTCTGCCCCGCGGCTCCTGGACCGGGTAAAACCGGGACGGGGGCCGTGACAGAAAAATGTGGTATCAGAGCCATGCCACTGGTCCAAGCCAAAGAAGTGTTCTGCTAACACTTAAATTCTAAAATTCCATGTTAGAAAATAACTTATGTGATTATGTGTTTTTTTGTTTGTTATTTGACTATTTGTTAGTTTACAGTATGGGTAAGCAAAGAATTTCGGACATCTATCGTCAATTAGATTGTTCACCAAAAGATAAGGGAACCTCATTTCAATCAAATTCCTCAAGATACTCAGCAAATACTGAGGAAGGAATATTTATTCGTAAGGCACAGTTTGAGAAACCACTTACCACTAAGAAAAGAAGTTGGATTATTAGAAAAAGTCAAGAGAAAATAAAGAAGTCACAACCAAAAGGAGTGATGATTAATAAGGAAACTCAGGAAATAGGCACTAACCCACCATGGGAAGATGAATTAGATGAACAATATGTTAGCCACTACAGCAGTAAATGTTAACTTTTAATTAAGTTAAACTGCCAAACCCGGACCAACCAATGAAATTAGATCTCAACCAGAAAAGTTTATAAATTATCTTATCTCTCAACACCCTGACCCAGTACTAGCACCCATATCACTTATGAGCTAGAAACTTTAAAGGAACTTTGCCCATTAGATGAACAACTTAGTAATAGGAGAGAGAATAAACCTTATATAAAGGCATGCTGAGCATAATATTCCTAGATATACTAAAATAAATTATGAATGCACAACTCCTAGTATATTTTGAATTTCAGTTGTAATTTGTAATAGACATGTATATATATATATATATATATAAAAGTCGCAATGTTCGCCATTTTTAATTAAATCTGTTTGTACAATTGTACCTAAATGTTTGTACTAAATATTAGCCTGTGATAATTAATAATCGATATATGCAGATGAACAACGAAATAAATCAGGAAAACCGGAATAATGAGAATAATGGAAACCTAGAAGAAACCAACACTTAGTAGTACAAGAAATTTTAATGTTTTAGTATAAGCTAAATAATTGTATAGATAAATTAGGATGGATATTGGTATATCATGAGGATGATAACTAGAAAAGTGCAAATATGATAAATAAGCAATAACAATTGGCCACTGTTATATCTGTTGGACCGTTTGCGTGACCCTAAATGTCAGTAAAAGTAGTTCATCTCAGTTTACAGAGGCGGAATCAAAGTAAACCAAGTCACAACAGCTTGTTCCTTTCAATTTCTTTTCTATTAACGCTTTTCTGAGACTTTACAATGAGTTCTGATGAAATTTTGGCAGCACCTTGTCTCACATACAATGATCACTGTTAGCTTCAAATGACACACACACCAACTATATATAGGCTTGGCCTGTTCGCTTGAAATGACACATTGAAGCTTCAAGCGAACACACATGATTGTGTTTCAAGCGAACATGCAAGAACCAGTTTCAAGCTGACAAGCAAGAACCAGTTTCAAGCTGACAAGCAAGAACCAGTTTCAACCTAACAAACATCAGTTGGATTCAATTGAATATGACATATTGTCATTTCAAGTGAACTCACCTATATAACACATATACAAACCCTAAATCTAACCATCTAGACCTAAGACTTGATAAAGACGTAGTCATCAGACATTCAGTGTACCAACAGACTCCCCCTTGGATGTTGACGAAGTCTTCGGCGTCAAGTCTTTAGTCTTTGTCTCTCTCCAAATTCTGTCATTGTAAAGCTCCTTCTTCACACAGGTTCAGGATCTTAATCTAGCTCCATCTTCAGTCTCCCCTTTGACTGTTGATCCAGAATTCTGACTCCCCCTTTCACAGACTCCCCCTCTCGGAATGCTAGGACTTGAATTCTGGTTCAAACTTTAACATTTTGTTGCCATGGGGATTCTTGTTACCTGCATATACTCTACCACAACATAAGTTTCACACATTTATATCATTTAGATTTAAGAAACTTACTGTTAGAAATCATACATTCATCAATCTGTATAGTTACATCAAGTTCAAGTAAATGACCTTGATTAACTAAACATACAATCTTTCATAAACATTTGTATATAAAATTCAAAGTTTATAAACAAACTCTCCCAATCCTCTAGTTCATCAAGTTTAGCACTTGGAATTTTGAAAATCAACTCTCCAACATCAGTTGTCGAAAATCTTTTTGTATTTTTCAAAACTTTATGCTAAAACACACTAAAATCTTTTTGGATTTTGAGTTTACAGAAATGCAGTAAAAAAATATATACAAACAATATTTTTGTGAGTTTGTGTAAGAGGATCATATCAGTTTATGAGACCAATCACTAGCACCGTTAAGCTTTAATCATTTTAAGTTCTAAACGATTCACATAGATTGTCAGTATACTGGTCCACTTAAATTTTCACACAAATTTCAACTGATTCGAGATACGAGTTTAATGTCTTGGATACTTAAACTTAATCGCATGTCCCACCTCAGAATATACTCCCGTATCCAGATCCCAATATTCAGTCTTACAGGTAAGTATAACACAAATGATATCTGTAAGGGGTTAATAATTTACGAAGAATCATGAGAGCTCAGGTCAGAACTACCGTTCAGCAGAGAGATCATGACTCAACTTTTGGGTGTGTCCCCTTTAGAGGATCTTTTTTACAACAGCATTGCTAAGCAATTTTATTGTCTTATCATATATGTTGAGGGTGATGCTATGTTTCAAGCATTTGCAGAAAGTATTATTCGAGGACTAGGTCAGAACTTCCATTCAGCAGAAGTCCTGGAATAATACCCCAGACATCACTGAGTATAAAAACCTAGTATATCAGAAAAAGGAATCTTTCAAACGAGATTTCGGGGGTTACCCATATATCCAAGAGATGTTACCCACGATATAAGCAAGTTTGAATTTAGGTTTATATCTCGTCACAATCTACTAAAAGTGCAAAAACCTAATGGCATATCATCAGTGAGACCGTTTATCACTTTTTAACTTTCCAAATCTTTAGCATGCTGTGATTGTCTACTGATGTACTATCATTTTCTCTTTTATACACCAAAACTCATTTTTGCTTTTTCAATGTTTTTGGTATTTTCAAATTTTCTAATTTTTTAAAAATTTTTCTCCCCATAAAATCAAAATATGTTTCAATTTTGATTTTCAAGGAAAAATTGAAAACTCTACCTGTACAAATAAAATGACAAACTGATATCGAATCGCTTCAATTCGCCATTCACTCGGCATAAACAATCAGAACTCCCCCTGACAACAAACTATTTCCCTTTTAGATTTCAAAACACTTAAGTTTGTTTTAATCAAAATGGTTTTTCCGGAAAATTAGTTTTGTTTGTCTTTTTACAAACTCGGGGTTTCATCACATTGTTCACCTTTATCCACTTATCAGAAAGATAAATCAAGTACAACTTAATGTCCTTGATTAGTCTTTTGTGATTCGAAATATCACAGTTACCAACCTGTGAATTTCTCAAGAAATATGCCGATTCCTGTTCCACACTTACCAACCTGGGAACTCCGGCAAGTCAGGTTTTTCATTTACACAAATTCACCCAAGCCTGACCAGCCTTGGGTTTGACAGTTTTTACCTCAACAGATGGCTCTTCTGGTTTTGACGAACCAGAATCTTTGCCTGAACATGACTTGTTTGACTTTGAAAAGTCAGATTCATTGCCAACACGTGGCTCCTTTGTTTTTGAAGAAACAAATTCATTTCCAGAAGATGGCTCTTTTGTTTTTTTAGAGACAAATTCATCGCCAACTTTCATTAGTACCCAATTCTTACTAGATCTAGGTTTTCCAAATTTATTAGCCTGTGAAATGAATAAACTTTCACGGTCTCTTTTATATTCGAAAACCTTGATCAAGATTTTGTCTGAAAAAATTAACTTTCTTTGATTGGTTATCATTTTGCTTAGTTAATTTTTCTTTCTTTAACTTCTTTTTCTCTTTCCCGTTTGTCCTCAGATTTGTATCTGATGAATTCGTTTTGCTTGCCTTTGCAGTTGAGGAAAGCAATTCATCAGAACTTTTTCTCGGATTACCAGTTTTATCCGAGGATAAAATTTTCTCCAAGTATTCTCTTGCCTTCTTTCTTTTCTTCCTCAGTCTGTCTTTCTGCCCCTGTGAAAGCTTCACTTTCGGTTCGTGAACTTTCTGTTCTTGAACTTTAAGTTCTTGAACTTTCTGATCTTTAGGCTTGACATTGACTGGTTTCTTTGCCATTTTCTGAGATTCAGCCCTCGATCTTCCCTTTGATCTCATTGGACAATCTCTGGCAATATGACCTCTGATTTGGCATTCATAGCACCTTCTTGTTTCGATTCTCTGACTTTGGCAGTTAACAGCAATGTGTCCTTGAAATCCACAAGTGTAACACACTCTGTTATCATACCTCTCATTACTTTCATACCACACACCGTCTTCATACCACACACTTAGATCAAAGCATTGAGTTGCCTTGTGGTACTCATTTCTCCTCTTGTATCCTTGATTTGGCATTTGAGCACTGTGGTCAAACCTGCACCACTGGTTACCAACTTTTTGTGAGTTTTTATTTTTAGATTTTTGTGATTTTTTATTGTGATTGGATGATTGATCTGATGAGCTTTTATTTTCTTTTTGAAAATTTTTCGATTTTTTATCTTTTTGTTTCTGTTCCACATTCTTCTTTACAGGTTTTTGCGTTGAGCATTCACCTTTCTCAGTAGAATGTAAAACAGTATTTTTAAACATTTCATTTAATTTCAAAAATGTTTTTCTTTTTTCTTCTTTTTCTTTTTCATCATCAGATTTATCATCACAATCTTCAATTTTGACTTTGTCAAAATTTGTGACATTGTCACTTATTGGAACAGAATTGATCGGTTTTGGACAAACATGTGATGTAGAATTCACAAAACCTTTCAATTTAATCTCAAGCTCATTAATTTTATTTCGAGCAATTTCAGCTTTATTTTCAAGCCGAATAATTTTCTGAAGATGAGAATTTATTTCAATCTGTTTTTCAAGATTATTTTTAAAAATAACAGATTTTTCATCTTCTAAAACCTTTATTTGACCTTGAAAATCTTTTTCAATCTTTAATTTTTCATTTTCAAAATCCTTTTCTTTTTCTTTAAAATTTTTGTTTTCTAATGACAAACTCTCAATATTCTTCAAAAGTTTGTCATTTTCAGATTTTAGTTTTTCGCAGTTCAAGCACAACTCCAAAATCTGTTCATTATCAGCTTTCTTCTCGTCTTTCAAAGCTTTGTTTTCCAATGTCAAATTCTCCACATCTTTCAAGAGATTGACATTTTCTGCTTTGGATTTTTCGCATTTTAAGCACACAATTTCAGAACTTGAAGATCCATTCTTCTTGTATTCTTCTTTCTCGGAAATTACTTCTTCAAGAACCTTCTGTTTTTCCGTAACAGCTTCTTTCACAACTTCTTCAGTCATCACAACTTTTTCTTCTTTGACTTCTGAATACACTGGTTCAGAAATTGAAGTTTCATTTGTTGATGTACTTTGTTCTTTATCATCACATTCTTCATTAGAGGAGTATGAATGATAAAAAACTGGAGCTCTTTCTGAAACATCTTCTGAAACCTTTTCATCTTTTTCAGACTTAATTTCCAAACTCTTTTCAGTTTTATCTATAACAATTTCTGGATCCCTTTTTATTGAAACTTTTTTTCTTAACATTGAAAAGTAACTTTTGTTAAAAATATCATCTTGAAAGGAACTTTCAAATTCATCATCACTATCCATGTTTCGGTAACAGATTTCAAACAAGATTACTTTCAAACGAAATTATCCTGCTCAAACGAAATCACCTTGAATCACAGTTTTAAGCGAACCCCACTTCAAGCGATCAACTCAAGCGGACACACTGATTACTTTCAAGCGATCACACCTTTTCAAGCGAACTCACCTTCTTGCTTGAAACTGCTATCAACTCCTCAAGCGAACTAGGTATTTTCAAGCAAACATAACCAATTCGCTTCAAAATACCACACTTTTCAAGCGAACAAAACAAGTTCGTTCAAACGAACAGTGTATTTCAAGCGAACTGTTCAAGCGGACAATGTATTTCAAGCGAACTCAGGCTATTTTCAAGCGAATTAGGTGTATTCAAGCGAACTAAGATGACAATTTCAAGCGAACAACCCTATGACGTCATCAATTCTCGAACAGATTCAAACGGACAATCGATTTTGATCAGTTTTAAGCCGTGTTTTAGTCCGAAACTTTCAAGGATTAGTTAACTATGTATTTCGCTTGATATATATCAGTTTCAGGCCATTTCAACCGTGAATTATGTCCGAATCAGAAAAGAAAGGAGTAGAAGTAAGAAAATCTGGTAGTATCAAGCTGTAATGGTATGAACTCCTTGTCCTGAGCTCTGATACCACTTGTTGGACCGTTTGCGTGACCCTAAATGTCAGTAAAAGTAGTTCATCTCAGTTTACAGAGGCGGAATCAAAGTAAACCAAGTCACAACAGCTTGTTCCTTTCAATTTCTTTTCTATTAACGCTTTTCTGAGACTTTACAATGAGTTCTGATGAAATTTTGGCAGCACCTTGTCTCACATACAATGATCACTGTTAGCTTCAAATGACACACACACCAACTATATATAGGCTTGGCCTGTTCGATTGAAATGACACATTGAAGCTTCAAGCGAACACACATGATTGTGTTTCAAGCGAACATGCAAGAACCAGTTTCAAGCTGACAAGCAAGAACCAGTTTCAAGCTAACAAACATCAGTTGGATTTGCTTGAATATGACATATTGTCATTTCAAGTGAACTCACCTATATAACACATATACAAACCCTAAATCTAACCATCTAGACCTAAGACTTGATAAAGACGTAGTCATTAGACATTCAGTGTACCAACAATATCTTGTTTATTTGTATTACTCGATTCTAGAATATGATCTCTCATGAGAATACTAATTTCCATGTTTCTTGATACAAGCTATACTGAATAATGAACATTTGTGATTCTAAGTATGAGAAATATAATAATAATTAACTTTCCGGCAAAGCTAGGTATGATGTGGTAACACTCCAGCTTGTCCGGGTAAGATGAGGATACCTCTACGGTGAAACCGGGTGAGATGAGGTATATGTTAATAAAATCACTCCAGCGATGCCTGCCCTATTTTTGGGAACGTAAACCTATTATATATATTGACGTTATGAATAAGGTGTACATGAAATAAATAATTATATAGATATGTATATCTATAAGGAAATTCGAAAGTCTTAAATAACTAACCCTTAAGGATAACTCAAGAACAGGTATGACAAATGATAAATTTAGGTTTATCAGCGTGTGTGTATCTATAAATTTTGATGATAAACATTATTTTATTTAATCATCACTCTCGAAATGAACGGCAGTAACTCTTTAAAGTTGGGATTTCCGTAAAAGTATAAAGATTTTCTTATGTGAAACCTGTAAATTAAGGTTAGCTAGGATGGCTAAAGTACCTAGGCAGAATGCAAGAACCTTCCAGTTGACTACACAGGAAGCAGATCTGATTCCGGATGTGATAGCGGGCACATTCCTAGTTCACAACATTTATGCGAAAGTATTATTTGACTCTGGTGCAAACCAAAGTTTTATAAATACTTCATTCTGCCAAGCTCTTAACCTATCCTTAACCAACCTTAAACAAATTTTTACAGTAGAAACGGCAGACGGGAACTCTGTTAACATAGATACGGTTTTGCAAAAAGAAAACATAGAACTTTCAGGTCATAAATTTTCTGCAAACCTGTTACCTATGAATTTAGCTGGATTCGATGTCGTATTAGGAATGGATTGGTTAGTAGCCAACTATGCTCGAATCCTTTGTGATAAGAATTCCATAGAAATTCGTGCACCCACAGGAGCAATAATTATGGTTACAGAAGATAAGCCACGAAAGTCAATGAAATTCATTTCAGTAATGAAAGTGGCCAGTTACTCAAGAAATCAAGGAATAGCATATATGGTTTCGATAGTTATTAATACCAAAAGTAAGGAACTTAAGAACATTCCAGTAGTATCAGAATACCTGGATATATTCCCAGAAAAACTATCTGGATTACCACCCGATAGGAAAGTAGAATTTAGAATTCATCTAATTCCTGGAACTACAGCGATAGCCAAGGCACCCTATCGGTTAGCACCCACCGAAATGTTAGAACTGAAAAAGCAATTAGATGAATTGCTCAGTAAAGGATTCATACAACCTAGTTCATCCCCTTGGGGAGCTCCAGTGTTGTTTGTGAAAAAGAAAGATGGTTCGATGCGAATGTGTATCGATTACAGGGAATTAAATAAGGTTACTATTAAGAATCGATACCCATTACCTAGGATTGATGATCTTTTCGACCAACTACAAGGAGCTAGATATTTTTCTAAAATAGATTTACGCTCCAGATATCATCAGTTGAAGGTACAAGAAGAAGACATACCTAAAACCGCTTTCAGAACTAGGTATGGTCACTACGAGTTTACAATTATGCCTTTTGGACTAACAAATGCTCCTGCAGCATTTATGGACATGATGAATAGAATCTGTAAACCGTATTTGGATAAATTCGTAATTGTCTTCATCGACGATATACTTATTTATTCCAAAAATCAGGAAGAGCATTGTAAGCACCTGCATGCACTCTTAACTTTGTTAAGAAAAGAGAAGCTTTATGCCAAATTCTCGAAGTGTGAATTTTGGCTACAGGAGGTGCAATTTTTAGGACACATGGTGAATCACGAAGGTATTCACGTAGATCCCTCCAAGATAGAAGCGATCACCAAATGGAAGATCCCGCAACCAGCTACGGAAATTAGAAGTTTTCTAGGATTAGTTGGATACTATAGGTGCTTTATTAAAGATTTCTCTAAGATAGATGTGCCATTAACTAAGCTAACCTGTAAAACAGTTAAGTTTGAATGGGGACCTAGACAAGAGGAAGCGTTTAGGATTTTAAAACAAAGGTTAACCAACACCCCAATTCTTGCGTCACCAGAAGGAATAGAAGATTTTGAAGTTTACTGTGATGCTTCTAAGCTAGGATTAGGATGTGTTCTAATGCAACGCAAAAAGGTAATTGCGTATGCCTCAAGGGAATTGAAGAAGCACGAGGAAAATTATACGACTCATGACTTAGAATTAGGATCAATAATTTTTGCCCTTAAGATTTGGAGACACTATCTGTATGGAAGTAAGTTTACTGTTTATACAGATCATAAGAGTTTAAGATACATATTTGGGCAAAAAGAATTGAACATGAGGCAAAGAAGATGGATGGAAATTTTGAGTGATTACGACTGTGATATTCAATATCACGAAGGAAAAGCAAACGTAGTTACAGATGCCTTAAGTCGTAAGTATCACGAAAAGCAAAAGCGAGTTCGTGCTCTTAGATTAAGTTTACAATTAGACTTAATGGAACAACTGAAGAACATTCAAGAAACAACACTCAAGGATGATGCTGAAGGAATGAAAGGAAGAATAAAGGAATTAGAACAAGGAAGTGATGGAATTTGGAGATTCCATAAGAAAAGGATTTGGGTACCTAAGCAAGGAAAGTTAAGAAATAAGATTTTAGAGGAAGCCCATAAATCTAGATATACCATGCACCCGGGAAATAATAAGATGTACCAAGATTTAAGAAATAATTTCTGGTGGATAGGAATGAAAAAGGATATAGCTAGATATGTATCTAAGTGTCTAACTTGTTCACAAGTTAAGACAGAACACCAGAAACCTTCAGGGTTACTCCAACAATTAGAAATGCCTGTTTGGAAATGGGAACTAATAACCCTGGGTTTTGTTACTAAGTTGCCCAAAACCAGAAAAGGTAATGATGCTATTTGGGTAATTATGGATCGATTAACCAAATCAGCTCATATCCTACCCATGAAAGAAACCTTTAGCATGGAAAGGCTAGCAAAGTTATACGTAGACGAGGTAGTATCCTTACATGGAGTCCCACTCTCCATCGTATCGGATAGAGATAGTCGTTTCACTTCCCATTTCTGGACCAGTTTCCAGGAAGTAATGGGAACCCAATTAAATTTAAGCACAGCTTATCATCCCCAAACAGACGAACAAAGTGAAAGGACGATTCAAACCCTAGAAGACATGCTCAGGGCATGTGTAATAGATTTTGGTGGAAACTGGGATGACCACCTACCCTTAATTGAATTCTCCTATAATAATAGTTATCATGCAAGCATTGAAGCTACCCCATTCAAAGCACTGTATGGACGAAAATGCAGAACTCCAGTTTGTTGGGCAGAAATAGGAGAAAGCCAATTATCAGGTCCCGAGATCGTGCAAGAAACCACTGACAAGATCACTCAAATCAAGGAAAGACTAAAGACGGCTCGAGATCGCCAGAAGAGTTATACAGACAATCAACGCAAGCCACTGGAATTTCAAGTCGGAGATAAGGTACTCTTGAAAGTTTCTCCTTGGAAAGGAGTAGTTCGATTTGGTAAGAAAGGGAAACTAAGTCCAAGGTACGTAGGACCATTCCCAATAATCCAGCGTATAGGACCAGTTGCCTATCGCCTACAACTACCAGAAGAGCTAGCTGGGGTACATGATGTGTTTCATGTATCCAACCTCAAGAAATGTTTATCTGACGAATCCTTGGTAGTACCTCTTCAAGATATAGAGGTAAATGAAAAGTTAAAATTTGTTGAGAAGCCATTGCAGATAGAAGACAGAAAGGTCAAGTTTCTCAAACACAAAAGACTAGTACTGGTCAAAGTCAAGTGGGATTCAAAGAGAGGACCTGAATACACTTGGGAACTAGAATCAGAGATGAAGCGAAAATATCCCTACTTGTTTCAGTAAATCTCGAGGACGAGATTTTAATAAGGTGGGGAGGATGTAACAACTCTCATTAAAAACACTATTTCTTATTTTTTTTTTTGCCCAATAGGAAACCCTAATTGAGACCCCCAAGTGATACTGCATGACCCCTAAAATTTTCAGAACAATCGGAACTAGGATCAGGGCCCCTAAAACTCAAGGGGGGTATTCCCTAATTAGTTCTATCTTCACAGTTTCTTGTCAAACGCGAATTTCTTCGAACCGTCGACTCACCTAGGCTAGTTGGACACGGTGCTACCCTATGCTAGAGGGGTACCCGTCGCGCCACGCGACAGGCTGTCGTGCTACGCGAAGGCGCCGTTTTTCCAGTATAAATGCAGGGGTTTGGCACTTGAAATTTGGCGTTGGTTCGACGTAAAAACTCATTTCGTACACTGAGATATCCTCTGTTTACTCCAAAAACACACACAAGCACGAAATTCTGCCGCGATAACAGGGTAATAACTCGATCACTGCTACGATTTAATGTCCGATAGATAAAAACCAATCCGATGGATGTTTAAATGCTGCCCGTATCTGGGCTATACTTTGTCATTCGTCGTGAAGGTTTTGAATCTCGTGAGTTGTCGTAAAAGTTGTATTAAGTTACTGACTTAGTTTTCGTGTGCATTATTATATGAATTAGGTTAACCAGGCTAAAATCAGTAGGCTAAACGCTGCCCGTCTAAATTTGCAATGTGAGTCATTCTCTTTTATCAAATTGTTTTCTTAAAACTCTACTTGTTTTCAAAGTTATAATTACAGGGATTAAGTCTTTGTAATCTTCAATTACTGCCGGTATGTGGGGTTTTGTATACATTACTTGATACCCGTCACCATTGGACAACGAGTTAGCCAATGGGTGATCTGACCATAGTCACAGATACAGTCGAGTGACAAATACCGATTTGGGGTAATTGGTTGATAGAAACAATGTAATCACCCTTAATACTGTATATTATAACAATGTGTCGTTTTGTGTAACTTGAGTGACTCGCCAGTATTTCCCTACTGATAAAACCTTTTTAAAACATGTTTCAGGTGACCTACTGTGACTCAAGGAAAAGTGCTACAGAGCACTAATCAAGCTTGAAGTGGTGGCTCAGTTAAATAAATAAACAAGTTTTTTTTTAAACAGGGAATTTCCTCATGAAATTCCTCTATTGTAAATTACGGGGTTCATCCGAAATTATGAAATAAAATAATTGGGCATTTTCAAGTTTAAAGATCCTGTCAAACTTCCGCTGTCAAATCCAATAATAAATACCACGGGTTTCTGCCCCGCGGCTCCTGGACCGGGTAAAACCGGGACGGGGGCTGTGACAAATGATCATACCCAAAACCCTACATGATTTGATTTCATCTTGATAAGTTTATGTTATAAAATCTAATATGTTTTTATTAAAGATGTTATGAGTAAATTGATGGTGAATTTGAAAAGAAAATGATTTGTTTACTAAACATGGCTAAGTGCTTAATACAAAGTTTATATGGCCAAATATTCTTAAAATTCATATGTTAACAAAACTATAATTTTTGGCTATATCTTTACAAGATTAAAAAGATTGTTAAAGTATGGTTTTTGATAAAAGCAAAGTTAGATGAATATATATTTTTGAGAAAATATATATTTGGTCATTTAACAACTAATGTGCAATATGTGATACTTGGTGTATTAGTTATATGTATCAATTAGGAACTTGAATATAATGACACAAATAAACACATGACATATTACAACAAAATTATTACAAGGTTACATATAAATACACCTTAAAGGCATAATACGGACGATCCGAATGATCGGACACAAATTATGGTCAAATCGGACGACGGACAAAACCATAAACATATCGCCAATCCGAGAAGTTACTACGACGCTTAGGCGATCATTCGACGCGAATACATATAAATCACCGACAACAATATCCGGATGTTTTGAAACTTATAAAAACTATTATGTTTTTATTAACTAAAACTTGGTGATTTTTATATAAATTACAAGATTTTACTAAATGGGCTTATATTCACAAAATGGACTTATTTTTACTAAATGGGCTTATATATTTACAAATGGGCTTGTTTTATACAAATGGGCTTATTTTAAACAAATGGGCTTATATTATATAAATGGGCTTATCTTCCTAAATGGCTTAACATAAATACATGGGCTAAGCCCAATATCAAAACTTATGGGCTAAGCCCAATACCAAACATATGGGCCAAGGCCCAATAACATTAAGCCCAATACTATTTTGGCCCAATACTCTTAAGGCCCAATACTCTTTTAGGCCCAATACTCTTAAGGCCCAATACTATTTAGGCCCAATACTATTTAGGCCCAATACTATTTAGGCCCAATAACATTTGGGCCAAATAACATAAATTCTTGGGCTAGGCCCAATAACATTAAGACATGGGCTTGGCCCAATGACATGAAAACATGGGCTCGGCCCAATGACATATAATTGGTAAAAATACAATTATACAATTTATTCATATAAGATATAAAATCAAGAGGACAAGATCCGATGATACAACTCACAAGATACAAGATTACATATATATATATATATATTTGGTGAAATATATATATAACAGTTTAACAATTCATACATCTAATACACAGTGCTACGAATAACAAATACAAACAAGTCTTAATACATATTCAAGATAGAAGATTTGTACATGAGCCAATACAATGACCGAAGTGTCTAACAAATCTAGGACCTTTGTAGGTCATGATACAATTCAAGACAACTGCAAGTGAGGTTACAATTACATACAGTTTACGGATGCAATTCTGTGAGTTCATGCCCCCTTTTCATCTTAAATACTTTTCAAGCTTTACAACTATTGGGGAAAATACATGTACAATAGTATGATAAGTCAAGGAATGAAACACCTTAGATCATGTGAGAAATTAGGGCCATAACTAAAGCACCATTAATCCAAGTTTGGACCAAGGAACAAAAGGGTTAGATCTAATGGGTTTTGGCGAGCCCCACTCATGGCCATTCGTTTGCTTAGGAGTGCTTTTGTTGCCCTACGACATGGTGTCGATACAATTAAAATCGTCTAGGGTTGGATTGCTTCCTATTTCGTCACACATATTAATGTCCTTTCAAAACATTAATGATCACAATTTCATTGACGCTTTTCATACTACATTTGATACAAATACATCTCACATTTTACAGATACATCTTATATCCAGTTTGGATACAATTACAATTGAGACAAATACATCTTACATACTGTTTTGATACAGATACATTTTATACAGCTAAACTGCATGAACTCGCTCAACTTTTGTTGATGTTTTCAAACTTACATGTATTTCAGGGAATTAGTGGACCAATGCAAAGATTTTAGTTTAAGGAAAACAAGTATCAAGACTCCATGCCAACTATTGAAGGGTTTGACTGTTATATACCGCCTCTTTGCGGTGATATAGTGGTCAAAGCCTTGACATTTTAAGACCTACATTTTTATGTATGAAACAATGACAACTTATTTTTCATTTGATGGTTTGTAAACAATGTACATAACTTATGTTGCGATCTTTTGAACAATTATGACAATGGCATTGGAGCATGTTTTATTCATTTAGTATGTTTACTTATATCGTTATGCAATGAGAACCGAATAGATCACACATCACGCTTTCGCTACGAGCGGGTGTGACATTCGCCGCCTACTGCTTCAGGACTCAGCTGGTCAAAAAACCGTCCACATCATCAACACCGGTTAGGTTATGATACTTTTGTCCCAGATGTTTGCTACTTGCCAACGTCAAATTTCTATGGTTCTCATCAAAATACTAATCTATACTTTCTAAAAGGAGAATTAGACCTGCAAAAATATTCATCTTTGAACGCAAAGACATTATATAGGCATTACATGGGGCAAGGCTTTAGCTGGGAAACGGTTCGTATTGGATATGTGAAAGTCAAGTCGACAACTTACTTTTGTATAAGAAATTGGCCGAAACAGTTCAACGTAGAGTGGGAGCAATGATGCACTTCTAATATTTAGTCTATATGACGTAACTGTTAAAGGGGTATAACTGTCGTTGGGTGAGTTTTTGTATGCAGGCTGCATTCCAGCAGCTAGCTGGAAAGATATGTAATTTTGGGTGTATTTATGATGAAATCTGTCTTTCAAAAATACTTTATTAGACTTTTTTAAACATTTTGGGTTTTATTTCAATGTTGAATTGCATGCACTAAAATTTGTTTATTAATCAGAGGTTTAGTTTTTGATTTTGGGATAGACAAATTATTTCAACTTTTTCTTGAAGAACAAAATCTAAAATCTGTTTATTAATCAGAGGTTTGGTTTTTGAAAACAAAGGTTAAATGTCTGTTCACTTTTGGTCAATCAGATGTTTGTTTTTCCTTTTGTAATCTCTGTTTTTGAAACAAAGGTTAGGATTTCAAACAGTGGTATAAGAAACAGTGATTTGGCGAAACAGAGATTACCATTTACAAACAGTGGTTGACTTTAGTCAAACAGAGTTTTAGATACTTCAAACAAATGATACACTCTTTTGAAACCTAAAATCTGTTTATTAATCAGAGGTTTGGTTTTTGAAAATAAAGGTTAAATGTCTGTTCACTTTTGGTCAATCAGATGTTTGTTATTCGTTTCATAATCTCTATTTTTGAAACAGAGGTTAGGATTTCAAACAGTGGTATGAGACACATATGTTTGAAACCTCTGTTTGGTTACAAACAGAGTTTTAAGAAACAGTGATTTGGCGAAACAAAGATTACCCTTTACAAATAGTGGTTGACTTTAGTCAAACAGAGTTTAAGATACCTCAAACAAATGATACACTCTTTTGAAACCTAAAATCTGTTTATTAATCAGAGGTTTGGTTTTTGAAAATAAAGGTTAAATGTCTGTTCACTTTTGGTCAATCAGATGTTTATTTTTCGTTTGTAATCTCTGTTTTTTCAACAAAGGTTAGGATTTCAAACAGTGGTATAAGAAACATATGTTTGAAACCTCTGTTTGGTTACAAACAAAGTCTTGAGAAACAATGATTTGGCAAAACAGAGATTCCCCTTTACAAACAATGGTTGACTTTAGTCAAACAGAGTTTTAGATACCTCAAACAAATGATACACTCTTTTGAAACCTAAAATCTGTTTATTAATTAGAGGTTTGGTTTTTGAAAACAAAGGTTAAATGTCAGTTCACTTTTGGTCAATCAGATTTTTGTTTTCCATTTGTAATGTCTGTTTTTGAAACAGAGCTTAGGATTTCAAACAGTGGTATGAGAAACATATGTTTGAAACCTCTGTTTGGTTACAAACAGAGTCTTGAGAAACAGTGATTTGGCGAAACAGATATTACCCTTTACAAACAGTGGTTGACTTTAGTCAAACAGAGTTTTAGATACTTCAAACAAACAGTGGTTGACTTTAATCGCAAGTCGGTTACGAGATTATGGGAAGGTATAAAAGTGCGCTTAAATTATTTAAAAGTTACGTTATTGGTTTAGCATGCTGCAATGCGCACATGGTGTATAAATTATGTGTGCTTGATTGTATTTAGGTTTCGCTTTATTGTTTAAAATGATAAACATGTTTTGTAATTTATTTGTCATTTAAAAGATGTTCCCTTTCTTTGTAATCCATTTTCAATTAAATCTTAAAAAATGTATAGTGATTCGTCGTTTAATAAAATATGGTATGTAAATTTTCTAAAAACCACCCGTGTTTGCACACGGGTCTTACTACTAGTTTAAACAATATACGATTAACTCTTAATCGTACTCAAATTTTTTACGCTGCTGGCGCTTAATAGGGAGACTATCATATCAAAATCCTAATCATAATTGACATTTGGATTGTAATATGATCATGGGTAAGCAACCATAGGGTGTTTTGCAGGGCCGAGTACTATATATATCGAACCTAATGCAGTCTGTGTTGTAAAACAAGGTCTACAAGGCCGAGTACTAGTCGAGTAATCAGTAATATGTAGGTTACCGAGACGATTTTCTTCAATTCCGCCTAATTACTAAGAATCGATCAAATGCGGTCAACCTCCTCTAGAATCGATTTAGAAGGGCAACTCGGGCCGAGTTTGACTTAAAATAAATTAAAAGATAATTCCTATGTCGATCATATTAAATAATGAATATCATTTTTCAAAAAAATCGATATCATTTTTTGAAATATTTACTATTTAAATATACATTTTTCATTTATATTGGTATTCACGTATTTTGTTATAAATATTAGTAAACTTGTAATATTTGAAATATATAAAACTTCCCAAAAATTAATTTCTTTGTAATTTAACATATTCGAGTACTCCTCAAGTACTCCCAACTCTCTAGTTAACCAATTCGTGATAATAAAAAGTAATAAATAATTTAAATAATAAACAAACAAAAAATAATTGTACATAATGGTAAAAAGTTAGTTTATTCAGAGTTTTATTATTTAATAAACTACAGTTTGTTATAGTAAACCGTGGTTTACTTTTATAAATAAATAACCGATATAACAATATAAACTACAATTTACAGGTTCGTAATTTACAGTTGCACCTAAAAACTGTAAATTGCAATTTATCCTATTGTAAACTCCAGTTTATTGTCAAATGATGAAAATTCCTCAAAATACATGGTGTATGAAACTAAATTCTTATATAGTTATTTAAAAAGAAATTTAGTTATGTATTGATTTAAAATATTTGATATTAAAATTTAACAAATTTTTATATACACTAGGAGTTAAGAAATAGGAGAATAGACGAGAAAGTTTTAGGATTCTCCTTTATATTTTAAGGTGGTTAAAGTTCTCATTTGGAATCCAAATCACATAAAACACCATTTTAAATTATAGAGTGAATTACATGTTATGTCCTTTATTTTACTCAATTTCAGGCGGTGTCGTTTGTCTTTAAAATTGGTATATTTTGTACTTAATGTTTCAAAATCATACACGTTATGTCCTTTAGCTCAAACTCAGCTAGAAAGTTATGTTAAAATGGTCATGTGACTTGCACATGAGGGTAATTTTGTCTTTTCATCGTCACAGGGACTATTGTGAAAATATTTAATATCTATGGACTAATGTGTAAAATAACGAAAAACAAATGTATAAATTAATAAAGGCTCAAACTATCTTCACACCAAGTAGGGATGAGCTAGGTACCGACCAGTACCGGAACCGAAAGTACCGGTACCGAAAATCCTCAAAAGTGGGTACCGGTACCGAATATACCCGGTACGGTACGGTTCGGTACCGGTATTTGAGGGTAAAAACCGGTACCGAACCGGTACCGAAAATGTCAAAAGTCGGTACCGAATCAGTACCGAAAAGGTACCCGGTTCGGTAAATTCGGTAACGGTTCGGTACCGATACCGGGTCCATTTTGCTCATCCCTAACACCAAGTGTGTAGATAGCCAACCCAAAAAGCGCGTAGATAGCCAACCCAAAATGCGCGACGTTTTGGTCCGGTCCATTTTGCTCATCCCTAACACCTTGCAGTGTCGAGCTGTGGCCAAAGCGTAGCGTTTTGGTCCGGTCAACCAGACAAAGACTGACGGGTCTGTTGACCGGACCAAAACGCCGAGTTTTGGCCGCGTTTTGGTCCTGTCAACCAGACCGGGTGTCAGTCTTTTGTCTGGTTGACAAGACCAAAACGCGGCCAAAGCTCGGCGTTTTGGTCCGGTCAACAGACCCGTCAGACACCCGTCAGTCTTTGTCTGGTTGACCGGACCAAAATGTCGCGCTTTAGCCATAGCTCGACACTGCAGGGTGTGCATATATGACAAAAAACACCTTTTTAGTGTGTCAATAGGCAAATGGGTGTGCAAATATGTACACCCTTAATAAAACAAATTTGTAGTCTCTCTCTAAATTGAGAACAGACTCTGTTCTTCGGTTCTTCCCTAAAAATGCATAAAATTCCAGCAAATCGCAGCAAATGTGAAGAAACAAACTCAAAAGATTATGAAAAATTTACATCATTTAATCATTACAACAAACATATTCATTCGATATACACACTGAAGCCTTTTTTTTACTAAATGCCCACATTGGTGTTCTAGAACCACCATAGCCTCCTAATTCTGTTTCTCTGGATCTTGATCTCTATCTCTCTCTCTCTCATGGCACAACTTTAATCTATCAATTTCACTTCAAAATCAGATCACTTTTCATCATTAACCACTTTACTCCTAACTTTTTCATTCTGAACACAATTTTTACAATTAACATATTCCATCTGAATCCATCAGTAACACATTAAAACTCAATATTCCACTTCTCTCCCCATAAAACCCTAACCAGACCCCAATCAAATTCCACATAAAAACAATAAACCCTAAAACTATCTAATAACAAGCATTACAATCTAAAAACAACTTTAAACAACTAAGAGAGAGGATGAAGTGGACGACGTCGAGGGTTTAGACAATGCGCCGTCGTCATCGTCGGCGGTGTTAGCGACCAGGATAAGAAGGTCTCGATCTCCGCTGGAAATAATGGTGGTTATGGTGCCGTTGCAACGGTGGTGGTTATGGTGGCGGTGGTGAAAGGAGGTGATGGTGGTGTGGTGGAAGTGCATGGTAGGGTAGAGAGAGAAAATTGGGTTTTTTTTAATATCTGATTTTAAATTATTCTTTAATAAAATAAAATTGGTTATTTATATAATTAGTCTTTGAAAGGTAAAATGACAAAATTATTCTTATGTGCAAGTCACATTACCACATTTAATAGAAATTTTTAACTGAGTTAAGTTTAAAGGATATAACTTGTAAGATTTTGAAACATTAAGTAAAAAACACATCAATTTAAAAGATAAGGGACATTGCTTGAAATTTGATATAAAGATAAAGAACAAAACTTGTAATTCAATCTAAATTATATATGTATATATATATATATGGAGAAGATCATGCGAGAACCACCTCTTATTGCGAGAACCGCGAGAACCAATGTGAACACAACAAAAAATGCCTAAAAATAGCTAAAAATCACACAATTTTTTTTTATATTTTTTATATAAAAATCGCTACTTTTCGAAGCAAAAAAAAAAATTAAAAAATTAATTTTTTTTTAAAAAAAAAATAATAAAATTTTTGGCCACTAAAAGTAGCGATTTGAGCATAAAAAATATTAAAAAAAAATTTACATTTTTTTTTAGATTTTTTAAGGTTTTTTGGGGGTTTAGTTTTTAGCATTTTAGCTTGGGGGGTGGGGGTGGGGGGTTTAGGTTTTTTTTGGGGGGGGGGGGGGGGGTTAGTTTTTTTTATTGGGGGGGGGGGGGGGGGTTAGGTTTTGGGGGGGGGGGGGGGGTTAGGTTTTTTTTAGCTATTTTAGGTTGTGTTCACATTGGTTATCGCGGTTCTCGCAATAAGGGTGGTTCTTGCATACTCCTCCCTATATATATATATATATATATATATGTGACCGCTAAAATAAAAACCACCCCCAGTTGTAAGAACCGAGAGAACCACTTTCTAACCACTAGATCAACAAGATGGATCGATAAGATTAAAAATAGTTAATATTAATATAAAATAGTTTTTGTCTTATTATTTCTTTAATATTTTAATCCAAAAGGGTAGTTAAGTAAAATTACTTTCTTTTGTCTTTTAGTCTTTATTATTTTTTATTACTTTTTTGTTTTATTATATTACTTTTTATTTTTTAAACAAAATTTTTTATTAAAAATCATTTTTAAATTCAGATTTTTTAACAAAAATAATTTATTTTGCGCGCCGGTTTTTACACGCCGTTTTTACGCCCGGCTTTTTTACGCGCTGTTTTTAATGTGTCGTTTTTGCACGCCGTTTTTTACGCTCGGCTTTTTCAAGCGGCGTTTTTTAAAGCGCCGTTTTTACGTCCCGTTTTAACGCGGCGTTTTTTACGTCTCGTTTTTTTTCACGGCGTTTTTTATGCCCCGTATACACGCCCCTTCTTTAGGCGCCATTTTATTACACGGTTTTTTACGTTTTACAATTTACGTAGAAACAGTTTTACGTTTTTACGTTATATAGTTTTACATAAAAGTTTACGTTTTGCATTAAACTTTTTAAACGTTATATAGTGTTACATAAAAGTTTACGTTATATAGTTTTACATAAAAGTTTACTTTTTACGTTTTATGTTTTACGTTAAACTTTTTACGTTTTATGTTTAAGTTTTTACGTTTTACGTAAAACTTTTTACGTTAAAAATTTTACGTTTTACGTTAAACTTTTTACATTTTACGTTAAACTTTTTACGTTTTACGTTTTATGTTAAACTATTTACGTTTTACGTTAATTTTTTTTACGTTTTACGTTAAGGTTTTTACGTTTCACGCATCGTTTTTTAACGCGTAGTTTTTGCACGCATCGTTTTTACGTTTTACGTTTTACATAAAACTTTTTACGTTTTAAGTTAAACTTTTTACGTTTTAAATTAAACTTTTTACGTTTTACGTTTTAGGTTAAACTTTTTACGTTTTACGTTAAACTTTTTACGTTTTACGTTAAACTTTTTACGTTTTACGTTTTACATTAAACTTTTTACGTTTTACGTTTTTACGTTTTGCGTTTTATGTTAAACTATTTACTATTTACGTTTTACGTTTTTACGGAAAACGGACAGAGTTTCCTCTGTTTTTGAAATAAGCCGACAACTCAAGTTGTCGTTATCTTTTCAAAACTCAACAATTTTCAACAATATAAACACAATATATAAAATATCGATCAAAATGCCAAACGTAACAAGCCACTAAAGTATCGGTTCGAGCTCGGTGCACGTTAACTAAATAAAATCTAAACTAACGTAATAATAACTAGCTACCGAATTGCAAGACCTGAACCGAGACCGAGCCGAAGCTTGACCCGAACAACTCTGAATCTGACCCAGTTTGACTGAGCCGCCGACCTGAAGCTTCCGAACCGGGTTTAACCAAACCCGCACCCACTGACCCGAAACTCGCCCCACGGCGGACCCGAACAAAAACTCGAACCATACTTGAGTCTGGCCCAAAACCTGCACCCCTATATATGAATCGCAATTGACCATTCCAGCACAAAACATCTCTGCACCCCTATATATGAATCGTTGTCTTACAGGAAGCACAGACGATAGCTTACCATCTGAATCTGAATGTTGCAAACCCATTCAAAAAAAGGAATTAAGCATGCATTTATGTATACTTTAGTAGAAATTTCAAATCAATTTCAAATCAAGGAATTATGCATGCATTTAGACCGTGGGGTATGGTGGGGCTTGGGTTGGGGGCATGAGTTGACACGTGCAGTTCGAGCCCCCCACCGCCTAGTGACGTGTCTGTGGGGTATGACGGGTCGTGGGTGCACCGCTTGGGTTGGCATGTTATTAAAAAAAATTACAAAAAATTTAAAAAATTCACACAACATTTATAAAAAAAAAACCTAAAATTCAAACCCGCTATGACATGGCGGTGGACAGCGAATAGGAGGCCGCCACATCGGATCTCAAGCCCGCCCCACGCCCGGTTTCAAACCCAAGCCCCAAGGACCACGCCCCAACCCAAGCCCCATACCCCATAATCTTATGTATACTTTAATAGAAATTGCTAACCCGTCATATTGAAGTTGAGCTCGGTTAAAGCAGAGAGTGCACAACCTCCAATGATTGGCAAAAGTGACAAATAAACCCCAATCGGGAACGTTTCACCAAGAAAAAACCTTGAAACAAATACACTAAATGCAGGTTCACCACTTTTGATAATGTGTGTAAATGACACGGAAACTTTTGACATACTTATAGTAGCTGCCACATGTCCAATTGTATGTGCTAAAGCAACCTGCATTTAAAAAAAAAATCCTATTTAGAACAATGTAATGAAGTAATATTTTAAACACCCAATTCGGGTCACGACTGACGGCCACTTTTTTTTTAAATCATAATCAAGTTTAAGTGTTTTAGATGAGGGCCTTGGTGTAATGAAAACCCCCAAAACATACCGGAGGTCTGCCGGAGCTGAATCCTCGGTGAGAGAGATGAGAGAGAGAGCATATCTTACTAGAGAGAGAAACACCCTTCAAAGGCATCCCCGTCGCCGGCATCCCACCGCCGCCGTCATCTTTCTCAGATCCAGGATTGGGCGGTGGTTGGTGGTGAACGGGGTGGTGGTGAACAGTGGTTGGTCGTCCCGGAGGTGTGGTGGTGGTTTTGTGACAGTTGGGTGGTGGTGAACGATGGTTGGTGGTGCCGGAAGTGTGGTTGACGGAGGGGGGGGGGGGGGGGGTTGCAGGTGGTGAACGGTGGTGGGTTACTTCAGATGAAGAAGATGAAGAAGCCTCTACTATTTTGAAGAATTGAAGAAAGAAGAGAGAGAGAGAGAGACAGATATAAAAAGGAGGAGAGAGATGGTGGCATTAAATGGAGAGAGTGATGAGTGATTTGACATTTGGGGTAAAAGACCAAAATGCCCTTTTAGTTGGCATAATCTGATTGGTTGATAGTGGTTCTCGCGGTTCTTACAACTGGAGGTGGTTTCTATTTTAGCGGCTCCATATATATATATATATATATAGGGTAAGGTTCATGCGAGAACCACCCTTATTGCGAGAACCGCGAGAACCAATGTGAACACAACCTAAAATAGCAAAAAAAAACCTAACCCCCACCCCCCCCCCCCCAAAAAACCTAACCCCCCCCAAGCTAAATGCTAAAAACTAAAACCCCCAAAAAACCTAACCCCCCCCTCCCAAAAAAAAAAACCTAAACCCCCCTCCCCCCAAAAACCTAACCCCCCCACCCCCAAGCTAAAATGCTAAAAACTAAACCCCAAAAAACCTAAAAAAAATCCAATTTTTTTAATATTTTTTATGTTAAAATCGCTACTTTTAGTAGCAAAATTTTTTTTTTTTTAAAAAAAACTTTTTGTTTGCTTCGAAAAGTAGCGATTTTTTTATAAAAAATATTAAAAAAAAATTTGTGTGATTTTTAGCTATTTTTAGGCATTTTTGGTTGTGTTCACATTGGTTCTCGCAATAAGAGGTGGTTCCTAACGGATCTTTGTCCTATATATATATATATATATATATATTTGTCATGCTTGTTAAAAATATATATTTTATCATTTGTCCGAATTTATATAATTTCCATTAACTGTAGTGTTTATGTATATTTTTCTTTATATATATATATATATATATATATATAGGGTTAGGATTTAGAGAGAACGGTGAAAAGTGTGAGAACGGTGAGAACGATTTTGGTGGTGAAATGTGGCATTGATGTTAAATTACACTAAGGGGTAATATTGTCAAAAAAAACCCACTCACATGAACTAGGTGTTCAAATAAAACGCCATAAAAACACCCAATTTAGAAAAACGCCAAACACTCAAAAGCTATTTTTTAAGCTATAATTTACAACAGCTAAAAAAAACCATTTTTTTGAACGCCATAAAACACTCAAAGCTATTTTTTGAGCTATAATTTACAACAGCTCAAAAAAACCATTTTTTGAGCCAGCTCCTAGTTAAAACGCCATAACAAAAAAAGTTATATTTTCAGGGTCCAAAGTGTAACTTATAGTGTGAACAAGTGTGAACACAAGTATTTAATTAGTTTCATCATACACGCAGCTTTGATTGGAAACAAAAGAATTCATACTAGTTAAAACGCCAAAACAAAAAAAAACTATATTTTCAGGGTCCAAAGTGTAACTTATAGTGTGAACAAGTGTGAACACAAGTATTTAATTATTATTTAATTAAAACGCCATAACAAAAAACCCATTTTTTTGAGCCATCCGTCTAAATTAATATTTTTTGAACTCAGAAAAATCATAATTTGTATTGTAAAAACACCGTAAAACATGCAGTTCAGAAAAACGCCAAGAAAAACTTAGTTGAAAACGCCATAAAACACTCAGTTCAGAAAAAACGCCATGAAAATATCTAGTTAAAACGCCATAAAAACACATAGTTCAGAAAAACGCCATGAAAATACCTAGTCTAAAACGCCATAAAACACCCAGTTCAGAAAAACGCCATAAAACCCAGTTAATTTTTTTTCAAAAAGTATATCAATAGTATACTCATTGGAAAGATAAAAAACGTTGAGTTTTATGGTGTAATTTTTTTTCGAAAAATAATCACGTATAAAAAAGTTATTGTCGTTTAAATATGATGGGGGAAATGGCATGTGATTAGCATGTGGACCTTTGATTGGATCTTCCTATTTTACCCCTCCTGGTAGTTCCAAGACCCCTATTATTTACAAAAATGCCACCGCATCAATCTCAGCCACAAACCACTAAGATCTTGTGGCTGAGAATCGTTCTCACACTTTGAGGCGTTCTCTCCTGATCATGTTCCTATTAGGGATGGCAAAAATACCCGAGCCCGACGGGTAAACCCGAAACCCGACACAAATGGGACGGGTATACCCGATACCCGACGGGTATTGGGCCGGGTATGAGATTGGTTTTAAAAAATTTCGCGGGTATGGGTCGGGTATGGGATTAGGTGATACCCGACCCGATTACCCGAAACCACATACCCATTTACCCGAACTATATACCCGATCATATACCCGATTTTTTTTAATTTATACTTTTATTTTCCATTAACCCTTGTCTATTAGTATTTTATTTTAGTATGTTCATATTGTGAAAAAATAAATTTTCTTTTAGTATATGGATTTGATAATAGTATTTATATTTTATATGTTGTGAAGCATATGCATGTGAGTGTATAAGTATTATAAAGTTTTTATTAATTTATGATAAAATTTATATGTATGTAATGTATATTTTTAATTTATAATAGTTGTTGTATAAATAAAATAATATAATAATTACAATAGTAAAAAAATGTATTTAGAAATCCCAACGTATATCTTTTAACAAACTAATGGGTAAATCCGATACCCGCGGGTATACCCGATACCCGACAAATACCCGAAGGGTATTGGGTCGGGTATGTGACGCGATTTTATAACCGGGTACGGGTATGGGATTACCAATACCCGACCCGAACCCGACCCATTGCCATCCCTAGTTCCTATATGTATATACATATATATATATATATAATTTTTGCCTATACACTCATGTATGGGTGATTTTGTGTATATTATTTATAAATACTTCTTTGTGTATTTTTAAGTGTGTTTGGTGTTTATACTCCTTGGGAGTATTTTGTGTATTTTAAGTTCCCACTTGTACACTGATATATATTTACACATAATATATACATAGCACATAATTTTGGTGACCACTAAATATATATATTCTACCCTAAAAATTTACATATTTATACTTGTTTTAATTTTTGAAGAAAACTCTATTTCTTAACTTGTATTTTTGTATAAAAATGAGGGGAAAACCATGTCTAACTTTCTTCAACATTTTTGTAGAAAAAGTCTTGCAAAACTTCATATTTATCTAAATGTCAAAATTTTAGGGTAGGCGGTATGGTATCGGTGAGTGGTGTGGGGGAGTGGAATCACCGATCGGTGACCACGCCGTGGTGATGAAGACCATCGTTGAGTGGTGTTTCGCTGAGGGAAATCAGTGTTTAGTCACCGATTTGATTGATGAGAAAGGTGTGCCATTTTCGACCGTTGCATATATTTTTTGACCGTTGCATATTATTTTGACCGTTGACATATTGTCCATTGCATAAATTTTTTTGACCATTGCATATTTTATATAAAACCCAAAATTTTTAATCAATTTAAAACTCACAACTCTTTCAAAACATCTCTCTTTCTACACCCACAAACACCATGGATAAACAAAACAAAGGTGAACCCAAGAAAAAAGGTTCCGCTAGCCGAGGATCGGATTCAAGAAAAAAGGTTTCGCAAACGAGACAAGGTGATTTTAGAGGTCCGAGTGCACCGGTTCAAACCTCCTACGGATATTCACCAACCTCTCAACCTCAATTTTTTTACCCCCAAACTTCACAACCAACATTTTTTAGTACCCAACCTAATTTGCCACCACAAATATTTTCACACCCAAGCTTCATAACCGAGTTCGATCCATTTGCATTTAGGACCCCGCCAATTCAATCACCAAGAGAGAATGTCGAGCGCCCACTTCTTATCTACGATGAAGACCAAGATTTAGAGGTTGTCCCCGAAACACAACATTTGGATGTAGATAGTGGTTAGGACGAAGAAGAATGTGAGGATGAAGACGATGATATTGGTGAAGCAAGTGAGCCGAAACAAAAGGGAGTCAAGGTGGAGCGTCAAAGTTGGACGAAAAAACAAGAAGAGGCCTTAGCCAAGGCATGGGTTCATTGTTCTTTAAACAAGAAACAAGGAAACCAACAAAAAGGGGACATTTTTTGGAAAAAGTTCTCGACCATTACAACGAAACGATCGACGGAAGTACTCGAACAGTTCATCAAGTACGTTCAAAATGGATGCGTATGTTGACTAAGATAAACCACTTCAACGGTCTTTGGCATCAAGCGGTAATATTTTATTTGAACATTTAAAAAATATTTTCCATAACATTGTTTATGTTTAATTTTTTTTACTTTATATTTGTTATCTATGTAGGATCGTATTCGTGGTAGTGGGTGTAGCGACGTCGACGTCATGAATAGGGCTTTAAGTGATTTCAAACCCAAATATCCGAGTGGTTTTCAACATATTGAGGCATGGGAGGTCGTTCGTAAACATGACAAATGGGCACCGGTACCATTGTTGGGTGAAGATAGTGGAAGTTCAGGACAAAAAAGAAAGTCGTCCAATTCGGATAACTACAATACGGGTACACCGGGAACTGAGTTCAATAGCAATATACCAGACATAAACGTAGACCCCTCACCAACAAGACAAAAAAAGAAAGAAAAGAGGCCCGCAACATCAACAAACGATAGCAAAGAGGCCCTCACCGAGAAGCTCGCGCAAACACTCTTATGAAAGAAGAAAAAAAAGCACGGGCGATAGAGTTGACGAATATAAGAAAGAAACGCGAGGAAGACACTATAGCGTTAGTGGCGGAACAACACGAGGCGGTGAAACAACTTTTGTATGATCACGATTTGGAGACATTTACTAAGCCACACGGCCATGCTTAAACCGATATGTTGTCGTTTATTCTGGCGAGGAAACGAGATATCGCAAAAAAATATAATTGGCCATGCAATTTCTAAATATTAAGTTTATTGTGGTTTAATTTTTTGGTTTTAAGTATGTGATGTGTTTTTTTTAATTAAAAGTACTTTTATTTAGTTTAAAATATGTTTTATTTAGAGTAAAATGCACGGATAGTCCCTGTGGTTTTGCAAAGTTTCAGCTATAGTCCCCAAATTTTGGAAATTACACTCATAGTCCCTGTGGTTTGACAGTTTGTTTCGCTGATAGTCCCTGGAGTGGATGTGGGTTAGTTTTCTCAGTTAAGTCCATGTGAAATTACAAAATTACCCTTGCTTTTATTATATTCATCAACATCATCATCATCATCATTCATCAGTTCTACTCTCTCTCTCTCTCTCTCACTAAAAACCACCACCACCGTCACCTCCCCTGCCGCCATCACCACTCCCCACCACCGCCATCCCCTTCCACCACCACACCTCCGCCTCCTAAACCCATACCCGCCTCCACCATCAACCCCCCATCCCCAAATCAACCAGCAAACATCGAGATCGGAACTCCATCCAAATCAGCAAACATCGGAACTCTTCCTGCTTCAAATCGGAACTCTTCCTGTTTCAAATCGGAACTCTTCCTGCTTCAAATCGGATCTAAATCAGCAAACATCGAGATCGGAACTCCATCCACCGATGAAATTCCGGCAACAATGGCAGAATTGCTGCAAATCAGAGCTCCATTCGCCGACAAATCGTTGGCAACAATGGCGGAATTGCTGCTGTTAGCCTCCGTTTTCAACAATCGTACGTCTCCGAACTCCTTTCCTTCACTCTCGAATCGTCGGCAACAATGGCGGAATGGATGTTAAAAACCATTGTTCATTCATTTATCGTTGGTAAACCATTTCTATCTGATTACAAGGAGTTTGTTTCTTTGTAAATTTGATGTAAGTTGCTGCTACTGATGAGGATTTGCAGATTTGTAGTCAATTAGATTCATAGGTTTCTATGTGTATATTTGATGGCAAAGGATTTTTTTTTATTACAAGGACTCTGTTTATATGTGAATTTGAAGTAAATTGCTGCTAGGGCTGGAGATTTACAAATTACAAATATATATCAATGAGATTCATAGGTTTATATATGTTGATTGATAGGGGTGGTTGATTTGGGGATGGGTGGTTGATGGTTGAGGCGGGTATGGGTTTAGGAGGCGGAGGTGTGGTGGTGGAAGGGGATGGCGGTGGTGGGGAGTGGTGATGGCGGCAGGGGAGGTGACGGTGGTGGTGGTTTTTAGTGAGAGAGAGAGAGAGAGAGAGTAGAACTGATGAATGATGATGTTGATGAATATAATAAAAGCAAGGGTAATTTTGTAATTTCACATGGACTTAACTGAGAAAACTAACCCACATCCACTCCAGGGACTATCAGCGAAACAAACTGTCAAACCACAGGGACTATGAGTGTAATTTCCAAAATCTAGGGACTATAGCTGAAACTTTGCAAAACCACAGGGACTATCCGTGCATTTTACTCTTTTATTTATTTATGCATAGTTTATAATTTCTAGAAAATAAAAAATATATACCTCAAACACCCTAGAGTGATTGAATCATACCTAGTGATTGAGTGCAAAATGGGGAGTGGAATGGGGAGTTGACATGACATAATATTATTGGGTAGAGAATCACTCAAACACCCTAGAGTGATTGAACCATACCCCACACCCTTATAAAATTTTTGACATAGTCCCCCTAAAAATGGAGGTTTTCCCATGTCTTAAAACATGTGTTTATTTTCTTTTAATCATCAAAACTCAATCATCAACAATTTTGCAAGTAATAATCACTAAATTCATCCATACTTTTTCATGAAATAAACTTGAAGTTTCACAAAAAATTTTAGTAATTTAGATCTACACTTTAAACATGTAGATCTACTTAAATCAAGGCTTGTTAATTTTTATAAACTTTGTTGAAACTTTAACTTGTAAAATTGTTCATCCACTTGATTAGTAGGTTTAAGAATATGAATACTTCATTTTAAAACAACTTTCAAGTTCACTTTTAAGATCTTCAAGTTTACTATCATGTTTCATCATAGATCTTTTAAGATCCATGCTTACACTTGTTAGATCTAAGCTTCTAACAAGCTTACATATGATGGATCTTAACCAAATCACAAAATCAACAACATCTTCATTACATAGTTCAAACAGCACTAGAAACACTTTATTTTCTTTAGATTATGTTGTTTCTTTAAGTGTTCATCTTTCAAATTTAAGTTTTCTTGATGGTTTTACTTGTACACATGTAACTGTAACAACCGTCTAATTTCTACCCAAATTTTATTGTAAATAAGCGTGGTTTTATAAAAAGGACACTTTACTTCAACACAAGTACAAAATTTGAAGTATTAAAGTGACTACATACTAGTTAACTACTAAACTAGTTTAAACATTCAAAACATGATTAGTAAATTGTTTACATCATAAACATTGTCTAACAAAGTTAAATTAACGTGGAAGCTTCAAAAGTTCGTGTTCGGTTCTTCAAAACATGCTTGATCGCCATCCGGAAAGACCCCATCAACACCTAGAGTCAAAACCACTTAAAATGTTAGTTTTGACATTGAAATAATGCATATAAACGAGTTCTAGTATCAAACCATCGAAAATAAAATAAAAATTTGATTTTGGGCCTGTCGCGTGTCGCGCCAGAACCACCTAATCTCGTCGCGTGTCGCGAGACCTCTCGCGTGTCGCGCCAGGTCCAAAGGATCCTGTCACGTGGCGCGGGGGACTTAGTTTTCCATCAAGTGAAGGTTTTTGACCTGCATTTCCTGCCAGCTTCGAAAATTCCAAATTTCAACTTCATATGTCCGTAACTTTTGATCCGTAGGTCCTTTTTAGGTGATTCTTTTTCCTATATGTCTGTACTTTCATTACCGACGTGCCTATTACATTTATCATACCCAAAAATTTAGATTTCGGACCGAATGACTAAAATCACTATCTTATTCGACCCATCAAATTTATACTATTTTTTTATTCCATTGAGATAGTAACCTTATGGCGCTCTTACCCAACATCCGGGGCTTAATATCAACGACATTTCATTACCATCCATATGGCTTCAATGACTTGTGATTGTCGACGCTAAAAGCTAATTATCAAACTCTAACACTACTATCTACACAATTATTCGACCCGTTTGGCTCAATTATGAAATCCTCCATTTATATTGACTACGAAACGCTTCTTAATCCAATCTTAATCTATTAATTCAAGTAGTGAACATCGTCACCTCAATCAACACAATTCTCTATTCTAAAACACAACTAGACATGATTTGAATATCGAACTTACTTAATGTAGCGAATCGAGTTACATACCTTCAAAGCAAACCCTTTAAACGCACGTCACCACGGGCTTGTCCACTAGACGCTTCGATTTCCTTCTCTATAGAGTTCATCCATAGCATGTTTAGAACTATTTTCTAATTATATATCACATAGTTTGCCGAAACATTACTAATATGCGATTTAATTTGAAATTTCAGTTTTAAGCCTTCTTTGAGGCATTTTTACAAACACTTTAAGGGCAGAATTTTACATGGTTCATTATCAAGTTCATAACTTGTCATATAGCCCAAATTTACATCAATCAAACTATCTTACATAAATGTTAACCTCTATAATTCTGAATTCACTTTACAAATATCAAATTACACTAGAACAACCACCAAAATCCTAGTGTTTATCAAGTTCTACAAAAACCCACTAATCACCTACAATGGTGTTCATGGATTTTACTAGAATTAAGCATGATTTCAACATATACTTGTTTAGGGTTTACTCCTAGACACTACAATGTTCCTATCTCATCCATATAACAATCATGCATCAACAATTTTTGAATTCTATAAATTCATCCAGAAATCAAAGTAGAGATTTCCTTCAAAATTCACATACCTTATGACCCCCTTACAGTGGAGATCACCAATCTAAGCTTTAATTTCATTTTGGAACTGATCCTTGCCTTCAATTTTTAAGGTTTTATGTGACTTACAGTTTTGAAGATGAGCTTAGGTCGCCCCCCTCTCTGCTGATCGACCAGACACACACATTAGTGTGTGTTTGGTGATTAAATTTTGTTTTTAATAATTTTAGTTTCAGCTTTTAACATCTTTGGTCCCTCCATTATCAATAAGTTCTTATTTAGGGTGTTTTAACCCTCTACAAAGTTATTTACAAGACTCACGACTAACTGGGTTATTTATTCCTAGTTAGTTTTTATCATTTATTTTATTCTTTATAATTATAATATAAAGTTTTATATTTTCGGGGTGTTACAAGTCCACCCCCCTTAAAAGGGTTTCGTCCCCGAAACCAGAGTACGTACCGAATAGTGTAGGGTAGAGACGTCGCATCTCCTCTTCGGATTCCCATGTTGTATCTGAACCCCTCCAATGCTCCCACTTGATCTTAATCAGATCAATCTTCTTATTCTGCAGGTCCTTAATCTTCCGATCTAGGATTTCGATTGGCCTTACCGCATAATTAAGGCTATTGTCCACCTCGATATCATCGTAATGGATATAAGCCGTTTCCTCCGCCAAGCACTTTCGGAGTTGTGACACATGAAACGTACCATGGATTCCACTCAATTCATCCGGTAACTCAAGGCGATAAGCTACCTTGCCAACCCGTTCAATGATTTTAAATGGCCCGATAAACCTCGGGCTTAATTTCCCTCTCTTTCTGAATCGGATAACGCTCTTCCATGGGGAAACCTTTAACATAACCATGTCGCCCACCTGAAATTCAATCGGCTTTCGTCTTTTGTCGGCATAAGACTTTTGTCTGTCTTGAGCCGCTTTCAAATGGGCTCGAACCACGTCAATTTTCTCGTTAGTGGCTTGGACAACATCTTTATGGGCCAGTTCACGTGGACCCAACACACCCCAACACACCGGGGTTCTACATTTCCTACCATATAGCATCTCGTACGGAGCCATACCGATGCTTGCATGGTAACTATTATTATACGAAAATTCGGCCAATTGTAGATAAACATCCCAACTTCCCCCAAAGTCGATGATACATGCCCGTAACATATCCTCCAACGTCTGTATTGTTCTTTCACTCTGCCCATCCGTCTGAGGATGGTATGCGGTGCTGATAAAAAGTTTCGTTCCCATCTGTTCTTGGAAATCTCGCCAGAAGTTTGAAGTAAACCGGGTATCTCTGTCCGACACAATGGATACCGGTACTCCGTGACATGCCACAACTTCGTTTGTATATATCTCATACATCTTTTCCGAAGTATATGTCTCGCGTATAGGAATAAAATGAGCACTCTTCGTCAATCTATCCACAACCACCCATATAGCATCGAATCCTCGGCTCGTTCTAGGCAGTTTGGTCAACAGGTCCATGGTGATATGTTCCCATTTCCAAACCGGGATTTCCAATGGTTACTGTTTTCCATATGGTTTCTGGTGTTCCGCCTTGACTTGTAAACAAGTCAAGCACTTCTCCACATACTTTACTACATCCCTCTTCATTCCGGGCCACCAATAGTTTTGCTTCAGATTGTTGTACATCTTGGTTGCACCCGGATGAATAGAATAACGAGATTTATGAGCTTCATCGAGTAGAAGCGTCTTAGCTCCACTGGAATTTGGGACTCATATTCTTCCGAATCGGGTCTTCAACCCGTTGTTACCATCTGCCAAATCCTTCAGCTGACCGACTATCCTTTCCTTTTTCAAGTTTTCCTCTTTCACTGCCTCGGCTTGTGATTCTCGGATACATTCTAGCAAACCCGAGGTTACAACAAGCTGCATTGCCCTGACTCGTATTGGGACATAATCCGATTTTCTGCTCAAGGCATCCGCCACGACATTAGCCCTTCCGGGGTGGTAATGTATTTCGCAGTCATAGTCTTTTACCATTTCTAACCATCGTATTTGTCGCATATTTAACTCCTTCTGATCAAAGAAGTATTTCAAGCTTTTGTGGTCAGTAAATATAGTGCACTTTACTCCGTATAAATAGTGCCTCCATATTTTTAAAGCAAACACCACTGCCGCCAATTCGAGATTCTTTTCATGCCCCTTTAATTGCCTCGAGGCATAAGCTATTACCTTGCCTCGTTGCATTAAAACACATCCGAGCCCTGAAAGTGACGCATCTGAGTAGACTACCAAGTCTTCAACCCCGTCCGGCAACGTTAATACCGGAGCTTGAGTTAACTTCTCTTTTAGCGTTTGGAACGCTCTTTCTTATTCGACACCCCAAATGAATTTCTCCTCTTTCTGAGTTAACTTAGTTAGCGGCGATGCAATCTTGGAGAAATCTTGAATGAATCTCCTGTAATATCCCGCAAGTCCTAAGAAACTTCAAAATTTATGAAGGATTCTTCGGAGGACTCCATTTTGACACGGCCACTATCTTTGACGGATCTACCAATATTCCGTCGGCACTTATGATGTGGCCGAGGAATTGCACCTCTCGTGACCAAAAGTCGCACTTTGAAAAGTTTGCATGCAATCTTTCTCGTCTGAGTGTCTTTAACACCTACTGTAAATGATGCGCATGATCTGCTTCACTTTTCGAGTACACCAGAATGTCGTCGATAAACACGATTACTGACTTATCCAACATCGGCTTGCAAACCCGGTTCATGAGGTCCATGAAAGCCGCGGGTGCATTTGTCAGCCTGAATGACATCACGAGGCACTCGTAATGTCCGTATCGCGTGCGGAAAGCCATCTTCGGCACATCCTCTTCCTTGACCTTTAATTGGTGATATCCCAATCTAAGGTCGATTTTCGAAAACCAATTCGCACCTTGTAATTGGTCGAATAGATCGTCTATTCTCGGAAGCGGGTATCGATTCTTTACCGTGAGTTTGTTTAACTCCCGGTAATCGATACACCTCCGCATGCTTCCGTCCTTCTTTTTCACAAATAGTACCGGCGCGCCTCAAGGAGACACGCTCGGGCTTATAAACCGTTTATCGAGCAAGTCTTGAATTTGCGACATTAGTTCTTGTAATTCTGACGGCGGGAGTCGGTACGAAACTTTAGCTACGGGTTTCACGCCCGGAACCAGTTCGATGCCGAACTCGTTCAGGCGGTATGTCGCAACCCTCGATCCCTGATCCCCGGGAACGGGCGGACGCGAGCTCAGAGCTTCGGTGGTATCAGGTTTTATTTAATCTCGCAGCGGAATTTACATCAGGACCGTAGTTAGGAAATGTTTATCAGAGTAAAACCACCATATTTGATATTAATAATAACATGGGCAAAATCCAAGTTTCTTATTACAATACATTTATAGGGACAATCCCTATTTTATTTAATTTAAAACATCGTTTATTTGGTAACTTTTATAGCCACATTTTTCCCAAGCCTTCAGTGCTCTCCAGTTGGCTTTTTACTAATTGGCTTTCACATTGGGTTACCTGAAACATGTTTTAAAAATATTTGTCAGCGGGAAATACTGGTGAGTGAATCCCAGTTTAATCAAGTTTAATGTCACAGTGAACAGTATTGAGAGCGATCACATTGTTTATGTCTACACAATTACTCCATTTGGTACTATCAATCCTGACTTGTGGGTCATATTACCCATTGGCTAACTCATTGTCCAATGGTAACGTATTGTCATCCCGACTTACTACTCGCAAGTAGTACAAATTTTGTATACAAAACCCCAACATACCGGCAGTAATTGAAGAACTACAAAGACTCAATCACTGCTAAATCACATTATAAAATAATTAAGGTTTTGTAAAATATTACAAAAAGGTTATCAAAAAGAGGATAAACTCACTTTGCTATCTTAGGCTTCTTGTAAGGGTTTCCTGGATATAATCTATAATTTATACAAATGTACATTGGTTAGTATCATAACCCTTTGAAAATATTAATAATACCCTCCCCGAGACGACATTCCAACAACTACGTCGGGCAGAACCACGACAGTTGTTACGGAACCCTAAATCAATCGGGCAGCATAACTATTACAAAACTGGGGTTATAATACTTACAATGGAGCAGAACCTCGCTAATTAGGGGTATAGTACCTGACTATAATGCCTCTAATTCAGAAAGTGAGATTTGAGAAATGAAAAGTGAGCGACGAAAAACGTAGACTGATGGCTTTCTTATATAGTTGCTGATATTGACTCTCAGGCGGCCCGCGTAAGGTAAGGCTAAGCCTTACGCGGCCCGCGTCAACACACGGTCAATATATAGCTTAGCTGATTCGATACGTAGGTCCGCCACGATGATGACACGTGTCATCACCTGATGTCTCCGCGTTTCATGATCTGTCGCGGCCCGCGTCAACTTAGACGAGGTCTTACGCGACCCGCTTAAACTAAAGAAGTCAGCGGAGTCAAAGTCTGGTCTTGATACGGCCCGCGTGAGAGTTTGGGGTGGGTCTACGCGGCCCGCCGCAACTCCATTTTTCTTGTTTTTGATTTATTTTATAACTATAACATAATTTGGGCTCGGTTTTCACATACGGGGTGTAATTAAAGACATAATGAGACTTTCTAATATATACTGGAGTGTCAGAATTATTATAAGGGTGTTGGTTTTACCGAGGGTTGTTACATTCTCCCCACCTTATTTTAGAGCTCTTCCTCGAGATCTACTGAAACAAATAAGGGTATTTTTTTTCCATTTCTGACTCGAGTTCCCATGTATACTCAGGTCCTTTTTTGGAGTCCCACTTTACTTTGACTAGAACTAGTCTCTTGTGTTTGAGATTCTTGACTTTTCTGTCTTCAATCTGTAGAGGTCTTTCTACAAACTTAAGTTGTTCATTTACCTCTATATCCTTAAGAGATACTATCAGTGATTCATCAGCTAAACACTTTTTAAGATTTGATACATGAAACACATCATGTATTCCTGCCATTTCCTCTGGCAGTTGTAGCTGATAGGCTACTGGTCCTATTCTTCTAATAATCTTAAAAGGTCCAACATACCTGGGACTTAGCTTTCCCCGTTTAATGAATCTCACCACTCCTTTCCAAGGAGAGACTTTTAACAATACTTTATCTCCTACTTGAAATTCCAATGGTTTGCGTCGGTTATTAGCATAACTCTTCTGTCGATCACGTGCTGCTTTTAGTCGTTCCTTGACTTGAATAATCTTGTCAGTTGTTTCTTGTACTATCTCAGGTCCAAATAGTTGCTTTTCCCCAATTTCTGCCCAACAGACTGGGGTTCGACACTTTCTTCCATAAAGTGCTTCAAATGGTGCAGCATTGATACTTGTGTGATAACTATTATTATAAGAAATTCTATTAAAGGTAAGTGATCGTCCCAATTACCTCCAAAATCAATTACACAAGCTCTAAGCATATATTCCATTGTCTGAATTGTCCTTTCACTTTGTCCATCCGTTTGTGGATGATAAGCTGTGCTTAATTTTAACTTGGTTCCCATTGCTTTTTGGAAACTTGACCAAAAATGAGATGTAAATCGACTATCCCTATCAGAAACAATTGATAAAGGAATACCATGTAAAGAAACAATTTCATTTACATACAGTTTAGCTAATTGTTCCATACTAATTGTTTCTTTCATTGGTAGAAAATGAGCTGATTGGTTAGCCTATCTACAATCACCCAGATTGTATAATTTCCTTTCCTTGTTTTGGGTAATTTAGTAACAAAATCCATTGTTATCAATTCCCATTTCCAAATTGGCATTTCTAATTGCTGTAACAAACCTGAGAGTTTCTGATGTTCAGCTTTGATTTGTGAGCAAGTTAAACATTTAGAAACATAGGTTGCTATGTCTTTCTTCATTCCTATCCACCAAAAATTTTTCCTTAAATCCTGGTACATTTTATCACTTCATGGGTGCATCGTATACTTAGATTTATGGGCTTCTTCTAATATACGATTACGTAGGTTTCCTAATTTAGGTATCCACATTCTCTTTTCATGGAATCTCCAAATTCCATCTGTTCCTTGTTTCAATTCATTTAGCATACCTTTTAATTTTTCAGTATCACCCTTGATTACTGATTCTTGTGCTTCTCTTATTTGTTCATTTAAATCTACTTGCAGATTTAATTTAAGAGAACGTACCCTTTTTGGCTTTTCATGATACTTTCGGCTTAAAGCATCTGCCACTACATTTGCTTTTCCTTCATGATACTGGATATCACAGTCGTAGTCACTAAGAAATTCCATCCAGCGTCTTTGTCTCATATTCAACTCTTTCTGCCCGAAAACATACCTTAAACTTTTGTGATCAGTAAATATGGTAAACTTACTACCATAAAGGTAATGTCTCCAAATCCTAAGAGCAAAAATTATAGCTCCTAATTCTAAATCATGGGTTGAGTAATTCTCTTCATGATTCTTAAGTTGTCTTGATGCATAAGCTATAACCTTTTGGCGTTGCATCAATACACATCCATAACCTAATCTAGAAGCATCACAATAGACTTCAAAGTCTTCATTTCCTTCTGGTAATGCTAATATGGGTGTATGGGTTAATCTTTGCTTAAGAATTCTAAATGCTTCTTCTTGTTTAAATCCCCATTCAAACTTAACAGATTTACAGGTTAACTTAGTTAAGGGAATGGCTATTCTAGAAAAATCTTTAATAAATCTTCTATAATAACCGGCCAATCCTAAGAAACTTCTAACCTCAGTTGGTGATTCAGGGGTTTTCCATTTGGTAATTGCCTCGATTTTAGTTGGGTCTACATGAATTCCTTCATGATTAACTAGGTGTCCAAGGAATTGTACTTGTTCTAACCAAAATTCGCACTTTGAAAACTTAGCATAAAGCTTTTCCTTTCTTAACAAACTTAAAAGTACGTGCAAATGCTTTGCATGATCCTCTTTACTCTTAGAGTAAATTAGAATATCATCTATGAAAACAATTATGAATTTATCCAAATATGGCTTACATATTCGGTTCATCATGTCCATAAATGCAGCTGGGGCATTGGTTAAACCAAATGGCATGACAGTAAATTCATAATGACCATACCTTGTTCTAAATGCGGTCTTAGGAATGTCCTCTTCCTGTACCTTTAATTGATGATATCCTGACCTTAAATCGATCTTAGAGAAAAATCGAGCTCCTTGTAGCTGATCAAACAAATCATCGATTCTCGGTAATGGGTACCGATTCTTAATCGTGACTTTGTTTAATTCACGGTAGTCAATGCACATACGCATCGATCCGTCCTTCTTTTTAACAAACAGTATCGGTGCTCCCCATGGCGACGAACTTGGTTGTATAAATCCTTTCTCCAACAATTCGTCTAATTGTTTCTTTAATTCTTGCATTTCAGCGGGTGCCAAACGGTAAGGTGCTTTGGCAATCGGTGATGTTCCTGGTAGTAGGTGGATTCTGAATTCAACTTCTCTGTCTGGAAGTTGCCCTGGCAATTCTTCTGGAAAGACATCTGAAAACTGAGATACTACTGGTATATCTGTTAAATCCTTTCCTTTAGTGTTAGTGATTATGGAAATCAAATACACTATAGAACCTTTTCTTATACAACTTGCAGTTTTCATCACAGATATGAATTTTGTGGATCTAGAGGGCTTATCTCCTTTAATTGTGATCGTTTTACCTTTTGGTGAATTTACTTGAATTAACTTTTGATCACATAAAATACTAGCTTTATTAGCTATTAACCAATCCATTCCTAAAACAACATCAAATCCTACTAGATTCATGAGATAAAGATTTGCAATAAATTTCTGATTTAAAAATTCTATGCTTGCTCCCTGCAAGATTTCAGAAATTCTAACAGTTTCTCCATTGGCTGTCTCTACTAAGCATTCATGTGGTAGTTTAGTTAATGACTGATTTAGAAATTTGCAAAACGATATATTAATAAAACTTTGGTTTGCACCAGAGTCAAATAATACTTTAGCAAAAACATCATTAACTAAAAACGTACCAGCTATGACATCTGGAATCATCTTGGCTTCTTCTGCAATCAGAACAAATGCTATAGCATTTTTAGTATTCTTGTTGTCTGTGGCTGGAGCTAATTTCGGACAATTTGGCCTGATATGACATTTTTCTCCACAGTTGTAGCATAATCCATTACTGGTTTTCTTCCTACAATTTTCTTCCTTGTGTCCTGACCTCTTGCAATAATTACAGAGAGTAGAGCATTTTCCCGAATGCTTTTTCTTGCAGACCTTGCAGTATGTTGCAGAGGTAGAACCCATATTCCTACGATTGTAATTTCCAGAACGGAATTCCTGTGTAAGCCTTTGGGTTAAGTTCCTCCTCTGATCTTCTTCTCTAGTACGGACTAACTCATCAGTCAAGGTATTGGCTAGTTCTACAGCTTCTTCTATAGTTTGAGGTCTAGATGCCTTAACTACATGTCTAATCTCTCCAATTAATCCACAGATATAACGGGAGATTAACACCGATTCTGGTGAAGTAAGAGTTGGCACTATTCTAGCATATTCGAAGAATAGCTTTGTGTACCCCTTGCTATCCACACCAGTCATCCTAAGGTTTAGGAATTTGTTTGCTATCTGTTCTTTTTCATTAGGAGGGCAGAATTTCCTTTCTACCTTGTCTTTAAACTCTTCCCATTCGATATTATAGGTTCTATCACTTCCTTTTGTTTGGAGGATAGTGTTCCACCATTCTAGTGCTGCATTCTTAAACAGATTACAAGCAAACAATATCCTATCTTCTTCAGCACACTTACTTATCCTTAAGACTGCCTCAGTCTTTTCTATCCAGCGTAAAGTAGCAATGGCCCCTTCATTGCCCGAGAATTCCATTGGTTTACAAGACCAGAATTCTTTATAAGAACAACCATAAGGCATGGTTCTTCTTCTTTTGGGAATGGGCATTTGAAGTACAGGTCCGTTGTTCACGCTGTTTTCTGGTTCACTTGGTCGCTTACTGCTATGCTTACTTTTATTATTCGCTTCTTGAATAGTTTGAATAATAAATGGCATGGCATCTATGATTCCCTGTGCCACTATATGTTGGATAGCACTATTATCCACTTGGTTTCCATTGTTATTGATGCTTGGATTATCATTAACCACGTTAATGTTACTCTGGTTATCATTATTCAAATTTCCTTGATTTCCTTCGTCGGCCATCTGAATTTTAAACATTTATCCCATATTAATATCACAAATAATAGGTAATATAGTTAATCACATGACACGCAATTTAACCAAACCGTCGATCATTGCGACTATACTCTTTTTCATATACTATGCGTCTATTACACACTAGTACAGAAATAAAGATTACAATACCAACAGAAATAAAATAGTAATATGCATCCGTACACACATATCTTATTTTATTTTATTATATTATTATTACTACCGCTTCCTCCATTCTAACATTCATGGATATGGATTCATCCAAAAATCCATATTGCGCTCATCGTATTTCCATACGAGACGCTCTCCCACCTGACGCATCCTCTCACTGCTCTCTAAAATTTCCTCCCCGAAAGTCCTAAGTTCTTGAACGTTTTCTGCACTCATTGGGGGTGCAGGTTCTCGGACTGGGTTTGGAATCTGGAGTACGGTTTCCTGATATGGGGGTGACAGTTCCTGAAATTGGTAAGGATCCTCTAATATCTCCCTAATATAATCATTTTGGTAATAGGGATCTAAAGGGTCCATACCTGGGTCGTAATTTGGATAGGGTAACGTTGCACAAAGTCCCTATTGTTGTCCCACCAGGGGTCGTAATTTGGATCTAGAGGGTTTGGTACAGGTACCCTTGGGATTTCTTCTGGGTTAAAATCGTGCATCTCTACTTGGTTCTCCGGGTTTTCTATTTCCATGGGTTGTTCGGGGTTTTGTGGTTGTGGGGCTACTAGTTGTTCCAGACTCGGGTCGGCAGCAGTTGTAGCTAAGATATGGAAATTAGCTAGGCTTCTATTTAGCATATCTTGAGTATGGGCATCTGTCTCTCGTTTAATAGCTGCTAAGGCCCTTTGCTGTTGCAATTTTCGCATTCTCTCCCTACGAGCAAAAGCTTCTTTACTGAACCATCCTCGTTTCTTAGTAGGAAATGGTTCTTCCGATTTAGCTCTAAAGGCAAATATCCCATCTTCCTGATCAGCAGAATACCCTGAAAGGGCAGGCTGTGATGATGTACCTTCACTCCTAGGTGAATCAGATAACTGACGATTCACGTCTGATGGTCCTTGATCACTTATACTGAAAACTAACAGATAGTCAAATAACACATAACACATAATTACAGTTATGCACGGATTTCCGTAATTTATTTCCTAACACAAAATATAGGATTTAAGTGTCAGCAGAACACTTCTTTGGCTCAGACCAGTGGCTAGGCTCTGATACCACCTTCTGTCGCAACCCTCGATCCCTGATCCCCGGGAACGGGCGGACGCGAGCTCAGAGCTTCGGTGGTATCAGGTTTTATTTAATCTCGCAGCGGAATTTACATCAGGACCGTAGTTAGGAAATGTTTATCAGAGTAAAACCACCATATTTGATATTAATAATAACATGGGCAAAATCCAAGTTTCTTATTACAATACATTTATAGGGACAATCCCTATTTTATTTAATTTAAAACATCGTTTATTTGGTAACTTTTATAGCCACATTTTTCCCAAGCCTTCAGTGCTCTCCAGCTGGCTTTTTACTAATTGGCTTTCACATTGGGTTACCTGAAACATGTTTTAAAAATATTTGTCAGCGGGAAATACTGGTGAGTGAATCCCAGTTTAATCAAGTTTAATGTCACAGTGAACAGTATTGAGAGCGATCACATTGTTTATGTCTACACAATTACTCCATTTGGTACTATCAATCCTGACTTGTGGGTCATATTACCCATTGGCTAACTCATTGTCCAATGGTAACGTATTGTCATCCCGACTTACTACTCGCAAGTAGTACAAATTTTGTATACAAAACCCCAACATACCGGCAGTAATTGAAGAACTACAAAGACTCAATCACTGCTAAATCACATTATAAAATAATTAAGGTTTTGTAAAATATTACAAAAAGGTTATCAAAAAGAGGATAAACTCACTTTGCTATCTTAGGCTTCTTGTAAGGGTTTCCTGGATATAATCTATAATTTATACAAATGTACATTGGTTAGTATCATAACCCTTTGAAAATATTAATAATACCCTCCCCGAGACGACATTCCAACAACTACGTCGGGCAGAACCACGACAGTTGTTACGGAACCCTAAATCAATCGGGCAGCATAACTATTACAAAACTGGGGTTATAATACTTACAATGGAGCAGAACCTCGCTAATTAGGGGTATAGTACCTGACTATAATGCCTCTAATTCAGAAAGTGAGATTTGAGAAATGAAAAGTGAGCGACGAAAAACGTAGACTGATGGCTTTCTTATATAGTTGCTGATATTGACTCTCAGGCGGCCCGCATAAGGTAAGGCTAAGCCTTACGTGGCCCGCGTCAACACACGGTCAACATATAGCTTAGCTGATTCGATACGTAGGTCCGCTACGATGATGACACGTGTCATCACCTGATGTCTCCGCGTTTCATGATCTGTCGCGGCCCGCGTCAACTTAGACGAGGTCTTACGCGGCCCACTTGAACTAAAGAAGTCAGCGGAGTCAAAGTCTGGTCTTGATACGGCCTGCGTGAGAGTTTGGGGTGGGTCTACGCGGCCCGCCTCAACTCCATTTTTCTTGTTTTTGATTTATTTTATAACTATAACATAATTTGGGCTCGGTTTTCACATACGGGGTGTAATTAAAGACATAATGAGACATTCTAATATATACTGGAGTGTCGGAATTATTATAAGGGTGTTGGTTTTATCGAGGGTTGTTACACGGTATCCCTGGTAGATCTTCCGGAAACACATCTTCGAAGTCACGTACCACCGGTACGTCTCCAATCTTCAGTGATTCTTTCTCGGGCTCATTCGCGTATATCATAAACGCCTTACATCCATGCCTCATGTGCTTGTGAGCTTTCAACATCAAGCATATTATAGGATTGCCTCCTTTTTCACCAAAGATGGTGACGTGTTTTCCGCTCGGAGATGTTAGCTTTATCTCCTTACAGAAACACACAACCTTTGCGTGGTGTCGAGATAGCCAATCCATCCCAACAACTACTTGAAACTCTCCCATCGACATCGGGATTAGATCTATCAAGTACTCCTCATCATCGATACTTAATTTACAGCCTTGACACACATCACTAACTATGAAACTTTTGTTGTCCCCTATTTCAACTTCTAAGGGCACATATAATTTCGTCAATACAAATGAAGGATGTCGAATAAATCCATGTGAAATAAAGGATTTATTCGCACCCGTATCAAATAATACACGTGCAAGAATCGAGTTTATTGCGAATATACCTGAGACCACATCGAGTTCTGTTTTCGCTTCAGCCGCTGTAAGTTGGAAGGACCTGGCCTTCGCCTTTGGAGATTCTTTGGTGTCTTTCTTTCCAACTAAGTCCGGGCATTCGGACTTTTTGTGACCGAGCTGATAGCATTTGTAACAAACTGAGACTTTACCCGAACATAGAGATGCCGTGTGCCCCGTTTTCCCACATATGGGACAAGGTTTGTCCTTGAAGCGGCACTTGCCCTTGTGCCCTTTTCCACAAACTTTACAGCTTGGCGACCCGCCTTTCGCATCCGTCTTTCGCGTTGATTCTGATGTTTTCGCCTTCTTTGCAGGGCTTGAGTTCACATCCTGCGCCCTTTGTTCACCCCTCTCAATCTGTTTCTTCAGCTCGATCACCCGCTCCCGGGAGGTGTTAATGATTTCCGTGAGGGTTTCATACTTTGAGGGAGTCATAAACTCCCGGTATTCAGCACTCAACATGTTGTAATAGTAATATATCTTCTGCTCTTCAGTGGTGACTAACTCGTCGCAGAATCTTATCTTATCCATAAAAATGCCTGTGATTTTATCAATTGTTTCACCCCTCTGTCTTAACTAGATGAACTCCTCCTTAATCTTGTTGATGACTGCCTTGGGACTATGATGTTTAAGGAATGGCACCTTAAACTCGTCCTATGTCATGACCCTTGCCGCTTCGGCTCCTATCTCCTTCTTTTTGTTGTCCCACCAATCCTTGGCCTGACCCCTCAACTGACCCGTTCCATAAGCCACAAAATCGCTTACGTCATAGTGGGTCCTTTCAAACACCCCTTCGACGTCACTTAACCATCTCTGGCATATTATCGGGTCGACCTCCCCATTGTAGATTGGCGGTTTACACGCCATAAACTCCTTATACGAACATCCCTTACGTTCTCCAGATTTCTCTCTCATAAGGTTGACATTATCTTCCAACCTTTTAACTCGTTCTTCGACTAACGATAACACCGTGTTTTTGAATTTTTGTCACACCCCAACCGATGGCGGAATCATCGGGGCGTGACACTGAGCGAAACAGATTGTCCATGAGTATCCATAACAACTATTAATTACCAGATACTTAAAACGTCATGTCCCATACCATAACATATCCAAATAAAACAGTTATTACAAATAATTGTATCAGAAACAAATACTGATCCGACAACTCAGATTTCAAAATAGATAATTTGTTTGTTTGTTTCTAGACTCTTTCCTAGCCTCGATTTCATCACACAGCAAACAAGGCTTCCTAGCATCTTAAGCACCTGCCACATACGATAAAGTAAAAGTCAATACACATAGTGTAAAGGTGAGCATACAAGTTTGATAATAGCATAATAGAGTTCGAAATCGTTTACGCATAACCAGCACATACAACGTATGATGTGAAGCACGTAAGTTATCGACATAATCTTATCAATACCAATGACTGCGGGTTGAATGCGTAAGGCATTTCGTAACACATATTCACCACTGCGAATCATGTGATTAATAGTCCTTAACAACCCCTGAGTGAACAGGTGCTGAGTCCAAACTATAGTACTATCGTTTCTAAGTCAGGTAGACAACAATCTATGTGTAAACATAACAAACAAGCATTCATCGAGTCACATATAACATGCAGTAGCGGTTAGCGTTAAAGTATTGCGTAGTGTGTTTGATGTGATTTAGAATAAGTAACGTATGTAACACCCAAAAGTGCGTAAAGCAAAAAGGGTTCGAGTATACTCACAGATATCATTTAACTTAATAAACACTGCCTTGGATTGAAGGGAGCGCTGAGAGAAAGTAGTCTGAATAGTTAACGATAACACAAATGATAAGCGGCGCGTAAAATGGTGTAGGTGTACCAAGTGTCGGATGGTAATCCGATCGGATGGCAATCCGATCAGATGGCCAGTCGGTCGGGTGGCAATCCGTTCGGATGGTCATCCGATCGGATGGCCATTCGATTGGATTGGCACCTCGTTTAGTGAGGATGTTTTGCGTATGATGGTTTGTACTTTGAAGTTTTCGTTGTAGCATTTTGAAAATAGAGAAGTATCTCTACCCTTCAGATCGGTCGATCGAACGGTCGTTCGATCGGACAGTAATCCGTTTGGCGAGGCTTCTCAATTTGAGAACAAGTTCACAGCAGGACGGTCACTCAATCGGTTGGCTATCCAATCGGGTGGCAATCCGTATGTATTGAACATGTTGAAATTTGTTTAAATATCAAAGTCCCAAACGTCACACAATCGGACGGTCACTCGATCGGATGGCAATCCGATCGGGCGGTAATCCGTTCAACGTTCAGATCCTTGAATAGTTTGAATAAAAGTTTAAGTGTGGAACCAAGTGCAACCCGATCGGATGGCAATCCGATCGAATGGCAATCCGATCGGACGGCAATCCGTCCCGACGATCTGATTGTCTTGACACCTGATTCAGTTTGAAGTTTTGCAGTGTTTGAACGAGACATTTTGATAACTTGTTTAAACAACAAAACCCTATCCCGATCCAAGTGACCTGACCGAACAGGAACCACCTAGTCCGAACGGTTCACGGTTCATGACGGTTGTTCATGTTCAAACCCGAAATCAGTAGTCTCTTAGATAGAATTCAGATCTGGAACTAATACATAACTAAGAATGAGTAGAAGATCAGAACAAGCTCCGATTCTATCGGGTTTTGAGTGCATTGAGTGTAAAAGAGTTGAAAGAAAGTTGGAAATCCTTCTTTCAATCCTTTCTACACTGAATATGTTCAGATCTATGCAAGATCTTTGTTTATTCATGTTGAAATCGTCTAGATCTAAGTTGCTCTTGGTGGATTGAAGCCAAAACATGGAGTTCGTAAGAACTCCATGATGACATCACCCTAGAACACCTCAAATCCATTGATTTCACGGTTAAAAGTTAAGATTCGAAAGATAGAATGATGAAGAAGTGTGTGTCGATCATAAAAGTACAAGATTTAGGTTGGAAACTTACAAGAATCGAGAGAAATCAAGAGAAATGAGGCTGAAGTGTGGCTGGGTCGAGTGGGGAGCTGTCACATCAAGTGATGTGACAAATGGGGGTATTTATAGGGTTTCCCAAAAATGAAAGTGAGGAAAAAGGCTGGTCGATCGGGTGGAAACTCGATCGGGTGGTAGCCCGGCACCTGATCGGATGGCAACCCGATCGGATGGCCAGTCGATCGGTTGGCCACTCGATCCATGAGTCCAGCGCGATGAGTTTTGTCGATTCGATTCGTGTGTAGAGCGTTGCGATTCGAGAGAGCGATGCGATAGTATTACCCATTAGTTACACAAATAACATAACTACTATATCTAACATACAATCACTATAAATAACGTGCGTTTAGCGTCCACGATTCGATTGCGATGCGATTGATTGCGATTAACACCTCAACATAACATAACATGCACAGGTAACACATAAATAACACACACACGTAAAACAATATCCAGAACGCGTAATTCGAGTTGCGATTGCGATGGTGATAAGCGATAAATCGATAAACATGCAATAAATAGCGATTAAACCTCGATTATTAAGAAGTACTCCACATAATACAACTAAAGCGATAACATAAATAGATTATCTACAAGTCAAAGAAGTCAAAACAGGAGTTGAGCAAGGAGTGACAGATCGCAATTAGCAATCTTTTTTTCCTTTGACTTCAATCTTGACTTTGTATTTGACTTTCGAAACACGGGGTGTTACAGCCTCCCCTTCTTACGGGAATTTCGTCCCGAAATTAGGCCAAAGCCGTAACAAACAACTGCGGGTACTTCGCCTTCATGTCGCTTTCGAGTTCCCAAGTGAACTCTGCGCCTCGTTTGCCTTCCCACCGGACCTTCACAATGGGAATGCGCGATCGTCAGAGCTGCTTGGTTTGGCGGTCCATGATCTTGACAGGCTTTTCCACGAAATGTAATGTTTCATTCACTCGAAGATCCTCGAGTGGTACGTGTAAATCATGCTCAGCTAGACACTTTCTGAGGTTCGAAACGTGGAAAGTTAGGTGGACGTTGTTAAGTTCCTCCGGTAGTTCGAGTCTGTAAGCCACTTTTCTGATTCTTTCCAGAATCTTAAAAGGTCCAACATATCGAGGCGCGAGCTTTCCTCTCTTGCCGAATCTGACCACACCCTTCCAAGGTGATACCTTTAGGAGTACATGGTCGCCAACGTCAAATTCAAGGGGCTTGCGTCGTCTATCGACGTAACTTTTCTGATGACTCCGAGCTTTCAGTAAATTGTCTCGAATTTGGAGGATTTTGTCAGTCGTTTCTTGCAATAGCTCAGGACCGGTTAATTGCGAGTGTCCGATCTTGTGCCATACAATAGGCGATCGACATCTTCTTCCATACAATGCCTCAAATGGTGCCATTTGAATGCTGGAATGATAACTGTTATTGTATGAGAATTCGACTAAAGGTAAGTATGCGTCCCAATTACCACCGAAATCTATGACACACGAACGAAGCATGTCTTCAAGGGTACGAATCGTTCTTTCAGTCTGACCGTCGGTTTGGGGATGGAATGCGGTACTTAGATTAAGCGCAGTACCGAGAGCAGATTGAAATGTTTCCCAAAGTCGCGAGGTAAACCGAGCATCGCGGTCAGAAATGATGTCGCGAGGCGTCCCATGTCGACAAATGATCTCTTTGGTGTAGATTCGGGCTAATTTTTCTACCTTGTAGTCTTCCCGTATTGGCAGAAAGTGAGCAGATTTAGTCAAACGGTCAACGACAACCCAGACGCTGTCGTGACCTAAGGGTGTGCACGAAAGTTTCGTTATGAAGTCCATAGCTATACTCTCCCACTTCCACATAGGGATCTCAGGTTGAACGAGTAAGCCAGAGGGTCTTTGGTGCTCAGCCTTGACCTTTGAGCAAGTCAGACACTTCGAAACATAGAGGGCGATATCTCTCTTCATGCCCGGCCACCAGTACTTGTAGCGCAGATCCTGGATATCTTGTCGGCACCGGGATGAATAGAATATCGGGATTTGTGGGCTTCGTCCATCAAAATCTGCCATAAGTTGGTCCGTTTAGGGATCCAAATTCGGTCCAGGTAGTGGAATATCCCATTCGACTTATTCTCTAGCTGGGCTCCATCATTGAGAATCCTTTCCTTCTTCAAAGTGCGTTCGGTAAAACAGGCATGCTGGGCTTCGCGGATGAGGGTTTCGAGATCATACTGTGTGACACCCATGACGAAACCAGGTACACCCTAAACGATCTAAAACTGTAAATCACACTTAACACTTTAATTGCGCGAAAACCCTAAAAACATGTGTGACTTATATGCTTGATTAACTGATATCTGTTATGTATCGGAGGAATCCAAGAATACGTTATGACTGACATGACACTAATAAGGGCCAACAGTGCGAAGTTGGTGTCCGTAGCCTTGAAACACGTGTTAAACGGGAGTGTTCCGTTTAACAGCGCTGTAAACCTTTGACATTGATTATTAGGTTATCGGTAGGATCATTTAAGATTTCGAGTTCCAGGAACAACTTAGTTTTGTGCCCTAGACTGTGACATAAGGTTTGAAGCCAATCAGAGATTGGGCACGCAAAACGAAGCAGCTTCCCGATTAGGGAAACGCTTTCGTTTCAGGCATAACATAAGGCAATCAAACGTGCAAGGAACGATCGATCAAGCTTAAAAACATTTAAACCACTCTAATGCGAGTCTTTTATGATTAAAACGTAACTGGGTTCGGATTTCAAGACGGTTATGCATGATTTTTAAAACTAAGTCTTTTGACACTAATTACGCGCGAAACGGAGTCCGTCACGCAAATCGAGAACGCGCACGGGACCCGCAAACGAACCTAAACACTCAACGGAGGATAAACATCCTCTTTTATTGCGTTTTACGAGGCACAAGGTGGCCCTAGGGGGGCCCACCCAAACCGCCACCACCCCCATGTATATATCTATAGTTTTCATTTTTTTTCTTTTTTTTTCACTCAAAAAAATCCCCAAAATTCTGCTTCCCCTTCACTTTTCTCAGCTGATTTCACCATATACTTCCACAAATTCAAGGTATTAACTCAAATCTTTAAGTGTTTAGGATTGGTTTCTTGATTAAACATGGTTTAGGCCATGAAAACTAATTTTAATCCATGAATTTTGGAGTTTTAAACAAGTTTAGGGGCTGAATATGAACACCATATGAATAACCTGGTGTTATATGGCAGCCATGGTTATAAATCTTTGGGGTTTGATACCTAATCAACACTTATTCGACAAAAATCGCCTAACTATTCGATTAACCGAAAAACAATGAATCAAAGCTTGATTGATCTAAGTTCTAGCAGATTTGGATTGTACTTGATGTGTAGGTACTGAATATAGCCCACACATACTTCTGGACTCACAAAGAACGTTCGGAATCGAAGGAATCGCTAGGTATATGACCCGAAACTTGAATCTAGACTAGGCAGAATATTGTTCGGACTATAACTTGGTTCGTGATACATGGATTGAGCTGAAATTTGGTGTGGAGATTAAGGGTAGTGTCAGAAAGGTCCACCTAAAAGTTTAGAATTTTTTGGTGAATTTTTGACTGTTTTACCAAAAGAATTCTGGAAAAAATACCAAAAGGATTCAATAAATCACCAAATCTTACAGAGCCACTAAGGAACTTATTTGTAATGTTCTGGAAAAATTCTGAGTCCATTGGTTGAGTTTTGATTTGGGTTAAAAATCTGCGTTTTTGTGAGTTTTCGATAGCCGGAAACGCAGCGAAACCAAATCAAAAAAATATTAAAATTTTTGGAGATGTTTCTGGAAACATAAGGGATGTCCAGGAATTTTTTGGGAATTTTTGGATCATTTATGGTAATTAATGTTAATTATGTTGTTAAATATGGTTTTATAAATAATTTATCTAGACAAGGAAAATGCCAAAATAAATTCCCAGAAATTTTTATCCTATTCTACAAATTCTTACTGAGTTATACAAAAATTTTCAGAATTTTATTCGAATTATATATAAAATGGGAATTTTTGGGATTAAAAATTGGGTATTTTTAAATCAATTTCGGCAGTTTACCGTGTAACGAACCTGCCAGAACTGGGAACTGACCCAACCTGACAAATATTATAATTGAAACACGAGGAGTATTCCGGGAGATTCCAGGGCGGATTGGACACTCGGGGTGTGTCCAATACCAGTTCGGGAAATCCCCGACGGTGGAAACGGAAACTCAAAATTGGGCAACCTGGACTCCCCGAACACCCAAACTCCCTTAATGAAAAGTTAATCATTCTTAAATAACAACATGTTGGAACTATTGGTATTCCCATACCATTTTCCAAACATGTTAAACTACTGACATTGGCTGGCACGCGAACCGGTGCCCGGAAGCCAAACTGAAAACTAATACTACCCTGACCTCCATGACCATACCAGTATCGTATAGGCTCAATATGGAGTGAAAACTCCTGACAGAATCCAAGTTATACCTTCTACCGACTTAGATACTGACGTGAGCCCATATTTGCATACGTGATTCTGGAAGTTGACTCAGTTGCTTGTTTACATCCTGTGTGAAACTACGACATACACTGTGAGTTCCCTTCCCCCACTTTTAAACTGTTTTCCTGTTTTCTGGGGTGAAGTGCATGTACAAACTGTGTTACTGTTTTGAAGTAATTTGCGTGTTACAAACTGTGTTAATTGCACCAACTTATGATGATGTGAAATTGCCTAACCCACGAACTACCGCGGCTGATTGTAACACGGACCGACGAACCGGAGGTGTCCGTTGTGACACGGCCCGGCATGCTGAAGGTGTCGATTCTAATACGGGCCGGCGAGCTGAAGGTGTCTGGTGCGCCACGGTCCGGCGCGCTGAAGGTGTTTGTGACCTCGTGAAATTCCATTTGTGATTGTGACACTCGTGTAATTCCATCTATGAACCGTGATATGTGCAATTATACATGTTGATACATTTTGAAACAAAACAACCAAACCAGTGGAACTCACCAGCATAGTTTAGCTGACCTTTTTAAAACTAACATGCATTTCAGGTAAAATGAAACAGGATTGAACATGTGCGTAAGGAAGGATCTAGTAGGCGGGCGTAGCATAATAAAAGCTATAATGGCTTGTATTACCGCTTTTAACATATGGTTTGTAATGTGATAGTTCGAAGACGTTGTAACCGATGCTCCTGTTTTATGTAATGTAATGTTTTTAAATTATGAGGAGTGCCATGTGTCTGCTGCACCCCGCGATTGTCTTCCGCTGCGAGTCGGGGTGTGACAGAAGATGGTATCAGAGCCATCGGTTATAGCGATTTAGGTATCCCTAAGAGAACCTAGACTATAATCCTGAGTTAACTCCTCACCCTAAGAACCTCTAGAGCGGGAGTGGCGTGGCTACTACCGGGGTGGTCTTGTTAGGCAAATAAATTATTGTGGTCCGGAACACAATAATTTATCTGCTGGTACTTAGGCATTCCAGAAACGTTACGGAGAGAGAAGAGAGAACTGAGATGCCATGCTAACTTAACAGTGGTGGAAAACTTTTCAAAACTAAAATTAAAGTTGTGTGCAATACGTGCTTCTGTGTAGCTATGTGGATTGTTTATTTTCGGTTATGTCAGTCGATAGAAGAGGTGTTAGTTGTTGTTTTCCTTTACAGGTACTATGTCGAGTCATTCGAGTCACCAGACGACTTCTCATATGGAGACCGATCCTGAGGAGGATCCACAGATGCCTCTGTTGCCCCAGGGCTACTCGCCGGATGAGTCCGGGTACTGTTGTGCTGTTTATCCCCCTAAACCCCCTACTAGGCGCGTGGGGGAGGCCTCGAGCTTCTACCGTTCACCATCTCACCACCTGACTAGCTCCTCGGAGCATAGTCGTACCCCGGATGTCATTATCCCAGAAGGACCTATTCCTAGGAGTCCTACTCCCGCCACTGGGCATTGGGAGTGAGGGCCGGTAGCCCCTAGGTTACCTACACCCGAGACTCCCCTGACCCTTATACCCCCTCCTCACCTAGTTCTCAGGAGGTACCCCTTGTCCGCTTCCGACAGACGGCTCGTCGGAGGGTACCTGTCCCTGCGCCTGTTTTTACCCCACCTATTTCCCCTGTTCGCTTGATACCCACACCCATAGGGACCCAGCAGCACTTTACTGCTCATTTTCTTACCCCACCTAGGGAGGACCCTTACCTTTATCACACTTACGAGCATGGTGGCCCTTCCCAGCCATTTAGGGAGCCTTCGCCACCTGTTTGGGGTATACCAGTTCCTCCTCAGGAGGTGCCTGCTCCCATCACTGAGAGCAGCCTGATGGGGTTCCTGTTTGAGCAGATTTCATTATTGAGGATGGCACGCGATGAGGACGAGCAACAGCGGAGGTCTATGGGAGATTACTTGACCGTCTTGCAGCAGGCGATCATTGTCTTACAGCAGGGTATGGGATACGTCCATCATAAGCAGAATCATTTTCGATCGTTAGTGTATGGATGTATAGGTTTGGTAGCAGGTTTTGCAGGGTTGACGTGGTGGATGTGGCGTTCCTAGTATGGTTTTCTTTCTAGTATAGATAGAGATGATGTACCTTTTATACATCCTACCAAGCACTGGGCTATGCCTATGTCGAGGTAGGGATGTAGCCGTAGTATTTTCGACTCTCGTAGTTTGTGTCGTGTGGTATGATGCATGTATGTCACTTTAGTGACCAGTTTTGACCGCACATTTAAGCACTGACCCTTTTGGGTTAAGTCTATGTGCAAATTTTGACGATTGTATGACGATGATATTATATATATACATGACGATGCTTTTGACTATATGTGTCATGGATCTATGGGTGTGATGAAATTATGTGACGTGTAATGGAATTGTGTGGTATGTGGTAACTGAAAATGTGATTAGTGATGATTAACTATGTGACATTAATACATACCTATCTATTCTTTATAATAGAATGGCCCCGAAACGTGTACCTCAGATGACAGAGGTAGAAATTACCCAACTGATAGCACAACAACTCCAAGCCGTTATTCCCACTATCGTGGCGCAGGTTAACGCCGGTATCAATGCGAACCCGCAACCGAACCCGCCACCAAGGCCAGGAGATCCGAACGATAATCAAAACAATGTTAGGCCAGTTTGCACATATAAACATTTTATGGAGTGCAAACAAATGGAGTTTAATGGAACTGAAGGACCGAACGGGTTTGTGAAATGGATCGAGAAGTCGGAATCGGTCCTTAACATAAGTAATTGTCCGGGAGACTGTGCGGTAAAGTATACAACTTATACTTTTACCGACCACGCTTTGAACTGGTGGAATGCTATTGTGCAATCTCGCGGGCAGGAAGCGATTAATGCTATGACTTGGGATGATTTAAAGATACTAATGAGAGAAAGGTTCTGCCCAGCTCACGAAATTCAGAAGCTAGAGCATGAATTTTGGAACCTGCAAATGCAAGGCGCGGACCATAAAGGTTACACAAACCGTTTTAATGAACTGGCATGCATACTGCCAGATATGGTTCGACCGGAGTCCAAGAGGATCGAGAGGTATATCTGGGGACTGGCCCCAGAAGTGAGAAGCATCATTAATTCGGTGGAGCACCTGACTATGCACGGGGTGGTAGTCAGGTCAGGCACGGTGACGTACGACATGGTTAGACGTAAGATTCTGACAATGCCGGGAGAGCCGGCAGGAAATAAGCGAAAGGCCCCGGAAAGTAGCCGAGCGGGGGCAGCCACACCGAAGAGGGGGAGAGCCACTAGTCAAAACTATGCCATGACTACACCAACGGGAAACTCTGGGGGCTATAAAGGAACGGCCCCAAAGTGCAACAAGTGCCCTTTCTACCATTCGGGGTCCCTGCCGAACAGTGATATGCTCGAGGTGTCGTAAAACTGGGCATTTTGCCAGAAACTTCAAGATGTCCCTGGAACCACAGTCCAGACCAACTCGTTCTCAACTTTTAAGGCCTCAACCTCTGCAACAGCGACCCCAACATCCGGCGCAACAGATTACCTACTCCCGCGCGTGCTATGGATGTGGCAGCACGGACCACTTCCAAAGAAACTACCCAAAGCTTGCTCAGCAGTCAGCAGGAAAGAATACGCAGGGCCAAGCGTCTACCTCAAATGCAGTTCGAGGTCGTGCCTTTATACTTGGGTCTGGTGACGCACGGTAAGATCCGAATGTGGTGACATGCACCTTTCTCATTTCCGATCAGTATGCTTCAGTATTGTTTGATACGGGCGCAGATAGGAGCTACGTTTCCATTAATTTCTTTCCCCTATTAAATATGCCAGCTATTGAATTAACAAGTCCTTACTCCATAGAACTTGCTAACAGTAAACCTATAATTAGTCACCAAATCATTCGTGATTGTCCTTTAATTCTTATCGACCACCAATTCTTTATTGACCTACTACCGGTAGAGCTCGGAAGTTTCGATATAGTAGTGGGAATGGACTGGTTTTCCAAGTACAAGGCGGAGATTATATGTGAGCAAAAGATTGTTAGGATCCCTTTTCCTAATGATGAAGTTATTATGGTACAGGGAGAGAAGTCTGGTACCATATTAAACCCTATATCCCACCTTAAAGTATTGAAATGTATAAGTCAAGGATGTGATGTGTTCTTAGCAAGTGTAATGACGACCGAACCAGAAGAACAACATATTAAGGATATCCCCATAGTGTGTGATTACCCAGACGTGTTTCCCGATGAATTGCCCGGATTGCCACCCAATCGGCAAGTCGAATTCCGTATCGACTTAATACCGGGAGCAGCTCCAATTGCAAAAGCACCTTACCGTTTAGCACCTTCAGAGATGCAAGAATTATCATCTCAGTTACAAGAACTGCTAGACCGAGGTTTTATCCATCCCAGTTATTCACCTTGGGGAGCACCAGTGTTATTTGTGAAGAAAAAGGACGGAAGCTTTCGGATGTGTATTGACTACCGGGAGCTGAACAAGGTTACAATAAAGAATCGATATCCTCTTCCGCGAATCGATGATTTATTTGATTAGTTGCAAGGAGCCTGTTACTTTTCTAAAATCGATCTTAGATCCGGTTATCATCAAGTGAAAGTTCAAGAGGAATACATCCCTAAAACAGCCTTTCGAACTCGGTACGGTCATTATGAGTTCCTGTTTATGCCCTTTGGGTTAACCAACGCACCCGCGGTATTTATGGACCTCATGAACCGAGTTTGTAAACCATATCTAGATAAATTCGTCATAGTCTTTATTGACGATATTTTGATCTATTCCAAGAGTAAAAAGGAACACGAACACCATTTACGAGCCATACTAGAGATATTGAGGAAAGAGAAGTTGTACGCCAAGCTTTCAAAGTGTGACTTCTGGTTACTTAGGACATGTGGTAGATCAACAAGGGTGTTGACCCTAGTAAGATCGAAGCTATTAAGAATTGGCAAGCGCCTAAGTCTCCGAAAGAGATACACCAATTCTTGGGATTGGCTTAATATTACCGTCTCTTTATTGAAAACTTTTCCTGCATTGCTAAATCCTTAACTGCCTTGACGCATAAAGATCGAAAGTACGAGCTTTTCAGCTGTTAAAACAAAAGTTATGTGAAGCTCCAATCCTGTCGTTACCCGAAGGCAACGATGATTTCGTTGTATATTGTGACGCATCTCGGCAAGGGCTCGGATGTGTCCTAATGCAAAGAAACAAGGTCATTGCTTACGCGTCTAGACAACTAAAAGTACATGAAAAGAATCACACGACACATGATTTAGAGCTGGGCGCAGTGATTTTTGCACTTAAGATCTGGAGGCATTACTTGTACGCCACGAAATGTACAATTTATACAGATCACAAGAGCCTCCAACATATATTCGATCAAAAGGAGCTAAATATGAGACAACGCAGATGGGTGGAGCTATTGAATGATTACGACTGTGAAATAATGTGACAACCGGTGATTTACGGCTTATAATTATGTGCAAAACAGAGCATTATGACATTATATTACCAGTGTGTGTATTTTAAATATATACACATTAAGTAATACCATCCACCCATTTGAGACTTTATATACAATATACGTATAACTAAAGTATGTGAATAAAAACTACTACATATGAAGTGATATAGAGAAAGCAAACAATTCTTTTATTTTTCCTCACTCTCTCTCGTTTATACTATACATACACACAACCAAACTGTATATTTTTGGTTGATTGAAGATCTATAAAAGATCTCTATAAAATCTTATAAAATCTTACAAAATCTCTCCAAAATCTCTACAACATCTCTACAAGATCTTGTAGAGATTCTTGTCTCAAAAATGGAAGCCACAAGATCTTTACAAGATTTCCTCAACATCCTTATAAAAGGGTCCATACCCCTTCTTGATCCTCATTTTCTTGTGCAGACAACACTCTCCTCTCCCTCTCGAAATCTTCTGCACACACACAAGAAGCAGACACTATGTTTGTCTCTCCTTCTCTCGATTTATACTTCAAACACACACATAAAACCTCACTTTCTCTCAAATATGCATAAATAACACCAGCGAAACACCCTCTCGTCTTCTACCCAACAACCTATTATCCCTTCCCTTGTTAATATCCAACCACCAAACAAACAACTCACCTCATCTCTTAAAGGAGCCGACCAACCATGGCGGTGGAGGCGGTTTACGGCGGTGGAGGATCTCAACAGTACGACGGTCAGCAGCCCCCCCTCCAATGAGCTCCTGACGGCATCAATCAGACAGAGAGCAGGAAGAAAGAGAGTGAGAGAGATGAGGCGGAGCGGCACCGCCGCTCACGGCGACGGCAGTGGTGCACGACTACGGTGACAGGTGGCTGGCGGTGGTGTTGTCTCCACCGAGTTCAACCGGTAAACCCCTCAGCATTTTTCTTTCATTTTGTTTTTTTTAGATCTGATGATGGATGATGATTCTGTTGAAGATGATAGTGTAGGTGGCCGACGGCGGGGCTGGCCGTCGGAGCCACGACAGTGAGGATGGTGGAGTTTGGTTCCAGGTCTCGGTTCAGTTTCAAGCAGGTGGTGTGGGTTCGAGTTCAAGTGACTTGGTTCAGGTTTGGTTTAAAATGCTTAATGTCGGTTCGGGTTCGGTTTGACCTAGTCAAATCAGCAGCTTCGTGATGGGTTCGGGTCTCGACTCAGTCCAACTCGGTTCGACTCAGTACATTTCGGCTTGACCCGGTCAACTCGGTCAAGCCTAGTTAACACAGCGAGTTGACTCAGTCAACTCAGCCGGTCAACTCAGTCAAACCATTCTGCAAATTGACACGAGGATTGGTAAAGAATTAGTGACACGATTTATTTAATTACGTTTTATATAGTTTTAACGTCTCACGTGAACGAGCTCGAACCAAATTGAATTAGTGTTTATCTTATACCTTGTCGTTTTTATGAAATTTTATAATGATTGATTATTGATTGAATTTTTTTTAAAATAACGACAATTTGTGTTGTCGGGTGATGTGTTCAAAATGTAACATATAAATTTCATCAATCGAGGCATAAAACTAACCCTTTTTTAGTACTAATGTTGGAAAAAGTGTGCTTTTGCCTTCCTTTTGTATTTTCAGGATTAAATGAGCTCAAATTAACAAAAGAAGCAAAAAGACATCAAAATCTAACATAAATACAAGAAAAGGAACAAGACGTGACATGCCCGACCCCTCGACAGCATCTCCCAAAGCAAAAACAAGAAGAAAGCTGAGCATGGGGCTGTGCCCAGCTCGACACGGGGCGTGCCCAGCTCGACACGGGGCGTGTCCAGCTCAACACGGGGCCGTGCTCAGCGAGCACGGGGCAGTGTCCAGGATGGTCAGCCTTGTCACTAAAGACAAACCTGTAGAAGCTTCTATTGCCCACCACGGGGCCGTGTCCAGTGAACACGGGGGCGTGGCGAAAGTACAGCAGGCGCATTAATTGTAATTGCGAATTACAATTAATGAAGAGAGAGAGTGTCAGACGAGCACGGGGCCGTGCCCAGCGGACACGGGGGCGTGTGGAGCTAATAAAGACAAACTGTATTAATGAAGAAAGAGAAAAGGGTGGACACGGGGCCGTGTCCAGCGGACACGGGGCCGTGTCCAGGCTTCTGTACAGGCTATAAATAGGAGTGCTTGGCTCAAGCTCAAACCATCCCTTGGCACACCACCTTTCTCACACTTCATCCACCACCCACCACCATCACAACACCATCATCCACCACCATCATCCATTGTCCATCGTAGAGTGTGTGAGTCGTCTCTGGATCCAAGATTGATCGTAAGAGTTCTTGACAATCAAGGCCATGTTTGCCTAAGTCTCTTACATCACTTGGTGAAGAAAAAGTGTCTAGTATAATACTTTTTATTTCTAATCTTTTGCACTTTTTATTTGGTTTTGTGTTAATGACTTTAATAACTAGTTACTTATGTTGAAGGTGATATTTCCTTATCGTTTGTCCGTGGTGTCTTGGCATTATTTTACTGTCTATATAAAATAAAGGATTTTCACCATTCATATCTCCACGGTCTATATGGAGATATGTTGGCTACCTGGTCGGGGGTTAAGGGAACGGTTTGGTAAAGGTCTTGCCATTGTTCAGCGTTTAGAGGTCCTGCAATGGACCTGGGTCAAATTTAGTAGGACCTCCTTCAATACTTCACGGTATTGGATGGCGGGGGTCCAAACTCTTTGATCCCCTCATAAGTTAGCTACTATTAATACTATAACCCGGCTATTTAGGACTGTATCCCTGCTGACTCAGACTACTTAGCCGAGGGTAACGTCACCGCCAAAAGCGGGGCCTACCACAATACTGCATTAATAACTTAATTCATTATCTTCCAATAATCCACCCTTTTAGGATTGTATCCCTGCTGACTCAAACTACTGGGGTGAGGGTAACGTCACCTTCAAAAGAGGGGCCTACTACAATAACTAAGATAATCTCTTAATTATGTGCAAAAGTGCGGAAATAATCAAAGGTTATACTAGATACGAGTCGGAACCAAGTGATTCATCTTGTCTATCTGTTTTTTCTTTTATTTTTATTTTCAGCATTTTAGTTAGTTTTTAATTTTCTTAGTTTTAAACAATTTTTCTAAACTTTTATTTTGGTTAGACGTTGAGGATAAACCGGTACTAAAAGCTCTTGTGTCCTTGGACGACCTCGGTATCTTACCAACGCTATACTACACTCAACGATGGGTGCACTTGCCCATATGTGTGTTTAGTGTTAGTGAAATATCGTGTTTTATAAATTTAAAACTTGGCTAAAATAAGTGTTAAAAAGGGCTTAAAATATACACCTAATATATATAACACTTCACGCGCATCAAGTTTTTGGCGCCGTTGCCGGGGACACAAGGATTTTAGGAAAGCTTAAAATCGACGGCCTAATCAGTTTTTCAAAACCTTTTCAAAACGGGCCCACATTTTTCTGCATTTTAGTTTAGTTTTGCATTTACAGTAGCTTGAACACGGGCCGTGCTCACTGAACACGCCCCGTGCTCAACGAAATCAGTAACTTTAATTAAAACGCCCAGATACAGATCCTGAACACGGGGCCGTGCTCACTGAACACGGGGCCGTGTCCAGCCTCTGTTTCCGTTTTTCTTTTTGTTTTCTGATCTCGAGACTCGGTTGTGGTCTGCTGAGTGATTCTTATGGATCAATACTCAGGAGGTTACAACTACACCTATGAGGAGGATGATTATAGGGGTAATTATTGCACTAATTGTCGTAATGCACGATCGGTTCAAAATAATCGCTCATATCAACCATCCAATTCATACACCTACTATGAGGAGCCCAGGTACGAGCCATCAACTTCATACACATCCTATGAAGACCAAAGGTATGAACCTCCTCCCTCATACTCATATTTTGATGAACCAAGGTAAGAGCCTTCATACTCATACTTTGAGGAACCAAGATATGAGCCACCACCTTCGTATACTTACTATGAGGAACCATGGCGTGAACAACCCACCTCATATGAGTATTATGAAGAACAAAATTATGAACCTTATCCATCATATGCTTACAATGAAGGACAATGGTGTGAACCATCTACTTCACATGGGTATTATGAGGAACAAAGGGTCGAACAACCGGATTCAAGCTTAGAAAATCCCGATTCTTTTTCTATAACCGAAGTGACCGACAGGATATTAGAACACATTAGAGTTATCGATCGATGTATAAAAGAAGCTCGCGCAAGGGAAGAGGAGTCCCGCGCAAGAGAAGAATTAAAAAATGAAAAGATAACTGAAAGTGTAAAAATGGAAGAACAAATAAGTGAAAAACAGACACATGAGTTAAACAACGAAAAAGGTGAGTCCGACAATGTTAAAATCCAAGGAGAGTCTAATTTTGAAGAAATTAATCTCTTGTCACCTTCTTTTGAAAATCATTGTTTAGTACCCACTCATGCTAAGTTTTTAAAAGAGTTAAACACTAACACTAAAATTGACGAAACGGTAAGTGTTAAGTTAACTAATGATCAAACTTCGCTAATAAAAAAACACCCATTTGAAATTAACATTACACCGGTTCCATGTTTCTTTCAAAATTCATTTATTAGTAACGTTACAATCGATAAAGATCTTTGTGTTAACATAATGCCTAATTACATTTTCGAAAAATTAAGTATTAGTGATTTTTCTCCACTTCAAATACCCATTTTTCTATCCAATCGGCAAGTAATAAAATCAATCGGTATAGTTGAAGATGTCTTGGTTCAAACAAATCAAATGGTAATCCCGACCGACTTTGTCATCCTCGATGACGCTCCTCTAGTGTTGGGGCGACCATTTGTAAAAACTCACGAATCTTTGAAAAACCGGAAGTTCAACAATCTACCTCTTCAGTTAGGGGCATTTAAAAAGAGTGTCGATCTTGAGCGATCAATGAAATATCCATTCGGCAATGACGACCCCCTAATTGAAGATGAGCCAGAACCACCTGATAAGGTGGGTCTAGCCAAGGACCCTTATAAACGTGGCGCACCACGGAGGCATTCCGCGGAACTATCCGTAGTTTTAGTTTAGATTAACCTTTATGTTTTCTAGTTTAGTTTTTAATTTTCAGGAATAAATCACACTCGGGATGGTGAAGGATGATAAGGGAAGCTTGAACCAACACCCTATGCACAAAAACAGAGCCTCCCGACAATTTTTCTTCATTACAGCAAGTTCAGCACGGGGCCGTGCTCACCCCAACACGCCCCGTGCTCAAGGTTCTGCAGAAAATGACCAGTTCAGGTACCTGGACACGGGGCCGTGCTCACTGGACACGCCCCCGTGCCCAGCCTTCTGTTTACTTTTGGTACTGGCAGTCTGGACACTGGGCCGTGCTCAGCCAACACCACCCCGTGTTCAGCTACCCAGTACCATAAAATCTTGTTTTTAACCCATTTTTACACATTTAATCAGCCTAAAAACTTATTTTTGGGACACATTGAGGACAATGTGTAATTTAAGTGTGGGGGGGGGATGCTAAAACCTTGAATCTTGCAAGTCCTAAATACAAGCCTTACACAAAACTCTATTGGAACCGCTAATCACCCCAAATTTTTTCAAAAATTTTCATTTTTTACTTGTCTAGGTTTAACTCGGGAAATTCAAGTTCTTAAAAAGGTTATATTTTTACAAATTTACAACCGATAGCGTCGTGATAAAAAGAACCAACATAAGAAAATTATGAAAAGGCATGACAAGCTTAGTTAAAATTTAATTATATATACTTGATCACATAAAAACCCATTCCCACAAAAGTGAGTTTTGAGCCTTTATTGAGCATACAATTACATATCATTAGACTAAATGCTCATTTTTCGTTTCTTGTGTGAATAGCCGCTTGGTTCTTACGACTCTAGAACTTGCCATGATGATACATTCCCGGTCCTTACCAACTTAAACCCGAGTAAGTAAATGATGGAGGCATTAGGACTAACCCTTTTTATTTCTACACCATTTTTTTTCTTTTTTCTCACCACCTACCCAAAATCCCCCTAGTTAACCCCTTTGAGCCTAAACCTTTTTCATTTCTTAACCCAAACCAAACACCTTTTCACCCACCTAAACCCTTTTTATTTTTCACCCTTTGTTTTAGTAACAAGCTCGGTTTTTCGTATGACTTTCCTTAAAAAAAAAAAAAAAACGTGTGTTGATGATGAAGCAAAAGAAAATAAACAAACAAGTTCCTCAAAAATAACTTTGTTTGAATACTGGCTTCATCAAGATAAAAAAAAATTGCAAAAATAAAAAGTCTTTCGAAAACCGACGCTTGTTACGCTTTTTCGCCCTTTCTACTAACCACTAACCACTAACCCAACCACCTACCTTTAACCCAAGCCTAACCCTTCACCCAAAAAGTCCTCTTGATGTTTACAAAGGTATATAGTTAAAAAGGAGGAGGATTGATTGCTTGGCAAGCCTATGGTAGGAGTAAGTTCCATGCCGCTCTCGAGTGATTCACTAAAATACATCTTCGGCCGAGTGTTGAGTGATCCCCGTGAGGTATGTGAACTCGTATATAAATAGAATTTTAAAGAGGCATGTTATGCCCTAATAAGTAATTTATCTTATGAAAAGTTTTAAATAAATCATGACGAATAGGATTGTAAATAAATAAAAATAAAACTAAATAAAGAATCTTGGAAATCCCGACACTCTATGACAAGCCCAAAACCTTCTTTTCTACCAATTCCATTTGGGAGTGTAAATAGCCACATATTAAAGAGTTTTGCTTGAGGACAAGCAAAGATTCAAGTGTGGGGGTATTTGATGTGTTCAAAATGTAACATATAAATTTCATCAATCGAGGCATAAAACTAACCCTTTTTTAGTACTAATGTTGGAAAAAGTGTGCTTTTGCCTTCCTTTTGTATTTTCAGGATCAAATGAGCTCAAATTAACAAAAGAAGCAAAAAGACATCAAAATCTAACATAAATACAAGAAAAGGAACAAGACGTGACATGCCCGACCCCTCGACAGCATCTCCCAAAACAAAAACAAGAAGAAAGCTGAGCATGGGGCTGTGCCCAGCTGAGCATGGGGCTGTGCCCAGCTCGACACGGGGCGTGTCCAGCTCAACACGGGGCCGTGCTCAGCGAGCACGGGGCAGTGTCCAGGATGGTCAGCCCTGTCACTAAAGACAAACCTGTAGAAGCTTCTATTGCCCACCACGGGGCCGTGTCCAGTGAACACGGGGGCGTGGCGAAAGTACAGCAGGCGCATTAATTGTAATTGCGAATTACAATTAATGAAGAGAGAGAGTGTCAGACGAGCACGGGGCCGTGCCCAGCGGACACGGGGGCGTGTGGAGCTAATAAAGACAAACTGTATTAATGAAGAAAGAGAAAAGGGTGGACACGGGGCCGTGTCCAGCGGACACGGGGCCGTGTCCAGGCTTCTGTACAGGCTATAAATAGGAGTGCTTGGCTCAAGCTCAAACCATCCCTTGGCACACCACCTCTCTCACACTTCATCCACCACCCACCACCATCACAACACCATCATCCACCACCATCATCCATTGTCCATCGTAGAGTGTGTGAGTCGTCTCGGGATCCAAGATTGATCGTAAGAGTTCTTGACAATCAAGGCCATGTTTGCCTAAGTCTCTTACATCACTTGGTGAAGAAAAAGTGTCTAGTATAATACTTTTTATTTCTAATCTTTTGCACTTTTTATTTGGTTTTGTATTAATGACTTTAATAACTAGTTACTTATGTTGAAGGTGATCTTTCCTTATCGTTTGTCCGTGGTGTCTTGGCATTATTTTACTGTCTATATAAAATAAAGGATTTTCACCATTCATATCTCCACGGTCTATATGGAGATATGTTGGCTACCTGGTCGGGGGTTAAGGGAACGGTTTGGTAAAGGTCTTGCCATTGTTCAGCGTTTAGAGGTCCTGCAATGGACCTGGGTCAAATTTAGTAGGACCTCCTTCAATACTTCACGGTATTGGATGGCGGGGGTCCAAACTCTTTGATCCCCTCATAAGTTAGCTACTATTAATACTATAACCCGACTATTTAGGACTGTATCCCTGCTGACTCAGACTACTTAGCCGAGGGTAACGTCACCGCCAAAAGCGGGGCCTACCACAATACTGCATTAATAACTTAATTCATTATCTTCCAATAATCCACCCTTTTAGGATTGTATCCCTGCTGACTCAAACTACTGGGGTGAGGGTAACGTCACCTTCAAAAGAGGGGCCTACTACAATAACTAAGATAATCTCTTAATTATGTGCAAAAGTGCGGAAATAATCAAAGGTTATACTGGATACGAGTCGGAACCAAGTGATTCATCTTGTCTATCTGTTTTTTCTTTTATTTTATTTTCAGCATTTTAGTTAGTTTTTAATTTTCTTAGTTTTAAACAATTTTTCTAAATTTTTATTTTGGTTAGACGTTGAGGATAAACCGGTACTAAAAGCTCTTGTGTCCTTGGACGACCTCGGTATCTTACCAACGCTATACTACACTCAACGATGGGTGCACTTGCCCATATGTGTGTTTAGTGTTAGTGAAATATCGTGTTTTATAAATTTAAAACTTGGCTAAAATAAGTGTTAAAAAGGGCTTAAAATATACACCTAATATATATAACACTTCACACGCATCATCGGGGGCGTCCAAAAACAGAAGGAACTCTGCCCGTTTTTCAAGAAAATCCGTAAAAACAAAACATGTTTTATTGAAAAGCGACAACTTTCAATACCAAGCGACTTTTATAAAAACCAATATAAATGTGTATATTACTTCAACGGCACTTTATAACTTACAAAAACGACGAAGACGCAAACTATTTTACAAAATAAATATAATTATTATATTTATCTCAAACGTTAAACTCGAATCCTTTTTATAAATAAAATCGTTACATATTTATTTCCGACACAAACAAATCGATTCTCTTTTAAAAATAAATATAGTTATATATTTATTTTCAAACACGACAAGTCGATGATTCTTTTATAAAGTGAATATAACTTTTACATTTATTTCAAACGCCTAAACGGCACGTATAATACGAGTTCGTTGTATATTATTCGTTACATACACGTACGATTCCTCGGGACGTCTAACGCGATTATAACAACATATTTATATATATTTTTATAAATTTTAACATCTTTCGAGAGCTAAGTATTCCAAGACTTACTAATCTTATCGACAATAAATGAAACTTAACGAATATAACTTAGTCATTTTCGTTAAGTTAACAACTTACCGTCCAATCGTTCGGTCAACGATTCGGTAGAGCTCGGTAACACGTAGTTTAGTTACCGCTTTTGGTTAGAAACTTATAAGATTTTCCGTGTCAGAAATATTGTAGAATGAACGCTAGCAAGTTACGTCTTAGAAACGACATCACAGAGTCGTATTTAGCTAGCTTTGCACATGGAAATCCAGGTGAGTTCATAACCCCACCTTTTACGGTTTTACATTTTTCTAAATGTTTTCGGGGTGGAAAGACATGCACTTTTTGCAAAGCATACAAGGTTTTCAATAAACAAGAATTACATAATTCAAAACCATTTTACAAGCAAGTTTTAACTGACACAAATGGTTTACGAAAAGCTTATGTTTTATACCGGTTTTTCAAACAAGCACATTTTTCGAAATGTGCTTACCCACGAATTATAGTTTTCTAAACTACGGGAAAATACAAGTACAAAGAGGTACATTAAACTAAGGAATGACACAAAAGATCATGTCACGAATAGGGTAACATAAGCACCATTAATCAGTTACATACCAAGACCGCGGAACAAAAGGTTAGATCTAATGGGTTTCAGGAAGCCACACTCTTGGTCACTCTAGTACCAAGCAGTGCTTTTGTGTCTCTAGTCGTGAATCGACAGTCGTGGATTCGACAGCTAAAAATGCCTATGGTTTGGATGCTTCCTATGTCGTGTCATATGTTAATGGCCTTGCAAACCATTAACAATCTCGTATTCCTTACATATACAGAACTCAGTTTCAATACGTCTTTACAAATTACATACCATGTTTTATATAAATTCAAAGCATAGGATTATGCATGCATGTTGTCAATGTCAGGGTGGACATTGATGGTTATACAAGTTTTACAAACACAAGAGTTTACAAAAGCAAGGTTTTTGCGAATATAATACGTTACAAATACAGAGTTTCCATACAACATGACAAGAAAATGATTTTAAATTCGTTTTCTCAATAATACTTCAAAAACCGGTTATTCAAAAAGATTTATTTTAAATCTTTTCCAAAACAAACTATGAACTCGCTCAACTTTATGTTGACTTTTTCGCATGTTTCTTTCTCAGGATTACTTTTCAGAAACTATGGCACGGTTGGAATAGGAGAACCATGTGGAGTCGAGTACTTAGTGGCATTCATTTTCTAAAAGACTTAGTTTATTTGCTTCCGCTGTGCAATGAAGATACTAGTCCAGTCATGCCAATACTCTGATATTTCGGGGTGTGACAGATTGGTATCAGAGCTATAGGTTACAGCGAAATAGGTTTTCTGTAGAGATACCTAGGCTCTAACCTCACATTTCTCTGGGACTTAGACTATTAAGACTTTGAATACGTACAGAACGCCTAAGACTCGAATATGGTCTCCAACCGTTGCCGAAAAACCAAACAGTCAAAATTATGTTTCCAAATATACGTTATTGTGGTGTTTTACACACGGTACATAAAACAATTACATACAGTACACAAAACTCTGAGAGTTTAGGAAACATGCATTTAAAGACCTTCGGAAACTTATTTTGAAGTTCATTAAAGGTCATCACGTAGGAACCGCGAATATTAACTCGGGCACACACTATTATCCATATTGTCTATGATATTTTAACTTCCCGAGCAGGCAGCCTACGCATAACGAAACACTACTGCACAGGTATACGTGAAACTTAAGCTATACATCAACGAAGGTTGAAGTACGTCACATACGACTTTCGAGGTGAAGTCACTGAGAAGACACTATGGAGCATTTTAGTGATGATGCTAATCCTGTCAACACGAAAACTATTGATCAGGAAGCGGCGGTTTGGCACGCGGTTCTACAACGACACGAGTCACGCTAAGGAGAATACACATGTCTCCGCATTCCCCCTATCTAATTAATGATGAGTGCGCTATGTTCGACATTCTATGGTAATGTCACCTAACAACCGGACATCACATGCAACCCCAGGTAAAGTCCTCAAATTTCTTTCCCGACTTTTGCATCTAGTGAGTAGATTTCACATCTCTACTCCTCTTAATGGTCATTGTATCACGATCGTTTCTATCATTTTAGCCAATACTCATTTGCTTCGTTTCTTGAAAATTCATATGTTACGCATGCATCGTTTGTTACGCATGTGGTTTCGTTTCGAATAAGCGTTTCATCAAAGTTCAAATATTATTTCGCTAAATCTAATTATTGATTTGTGATTCGAATGACCCGCATTATTGAAATTGTTGGCTTCTTTGTTATCAAGTCAACACATTTTCTTGAAATTTCTTTTTCTTTTCAAGTTACATACATGGTTTTTCGTTGTGACCATGCCGAAAGTTTTCTTGTCGATACATGTACTTATTGTCGGCTTTTGCGCCAAAACCAAGTTCAATTGTTTGAGCTTGTTCATTTCACATATTCAATTCAAGACACCATATGATGTATTGAAAACATCATATTCAAATTTGTTTCAACAGGCGTTTCATTTATTCCTAGTCGTAGCAGACTTGTTTGGTCTACGACTCCATTAAATTGTTTGTTGATTTCGACACCTTGTGGTGGTATTTTCACTTATTTGAAGCTTGCGCTAAACTCGTTTACATATCTCATGCACGGATTTAATTATCTATTTATTGATTTGCCTTAAATCCTCTTTGATTTATCATATCATAGCAGTCTTAACACAACCGTGTGTTAAGGCAATGGTACACAAATTCATATTATATTCCAGTGTACCTCCCAACGGTTCTTTCATTATCGATCGAATGCTTTGCGATATTTATTGCCTTTTCATTGTCGATCGAAAACAGTGTTTCTTTGATGTTCCATTTTCAATTGAAAATCCTATGATGTCGTTTGAGTCAAAATTTCAGATTTACTTCATTACGCGTTCATTTCATGCAAAACACAGGTGATACTTGTTCGATCACCGCTATATTTCACCTTGTGGCGTCGGTAGAACTTGCAGCTTGGGCTGATCATGATCGAGCGTTTTATGCAAAACTATTTCGTTTGGGCTTGTTGATTCTAAGCTTCTCCTAGTGAATGTTATTGTTTCTAACATTCATTTGCATATTGTAAACGTCCACTTGGAATTCTATTGGTTGAAATTCCTCTTTTATTGGACCCCTGTTAACTTGGTCAGTATGTCTCGTTTCCTTTGACATTATTCGTATTTACTTACGCATAACGAAACTCTAAGGAGTTAACGTAGTCTAAATTTCGAGGACGAAATTTCATTAATAGGGGGAGAATGTGACAACCGGTGATTTACGGCTTATAATTACGTGCAAAACAGAGCATTATGACATTATATTACCAGTGTGTGTATTTTAAATATATACACATTAAGTAATACCATCCACCCATTTGAGACTTTGCATACAATATACGTATAACTAAAGTATGTGAATAAAAACTACTACATATGAAGTGATATAGAGAAAGCAAACAATTCTTTTATTTTTCCTCACTCTCTCTCGTTTATACTATACATACACACAACCAAACAGTATATTTTTGGTTGCTTGAAGATCTATTGTAACACCCTAGTTACTATTTAACGGTTTTACATGTAATTACCAACAATTAGATGTATAGTTAAGACTACACATACTATAAAAATACGGGTTTATTAAAACTTTTACAAATCATAAGTTATTCAACATAACGTGATGGGATTTGTCGTTTAAGTTTACGACGAGGCAATGTGCGGAAACATGAATCTTTATGGTGTTCGGTTCTTCGTTGAGCTTGATCGTCTTCCGGCATCCAAAATGTACCTACATTTCATAAACATGAAATGCTTTAGTCACACGGGGTTTAAAACGTGTCTAAACGAGTCCGGGAAATGAAACTGATTAAAATACATTAAATTGCAGCCGTAATTTACGGTAGCCCATGAATGTTGATTCTCCCACCGTAAAGCAGGGGGTTTGTGGTGTAAAGACTTTTAGGCTACCGTAAGTTACGGTAGCTACCGTAACTTACGGTGGCCTCTGCAGGTCTTTCCAAGTTTGCCGTTCTCTAAACGAAAACCTTCATAACTTTTAATCCGCTTGTCCGTTTGACCTACCGTTTCTTCCTACGTGATTGTAATTTGATCCTCCATCATATGGAGTTAAAATCCAACATCCGGATTAACAAAGTTTAAGACTTTCAAGTTTTCTGCTTATTACCCTTTTTACCAAATTTTGACCCGTTAAGGGCATTTAAGCACTTTTACGCAATATTTCACACTCATTTATTTCTAGCATCTTATTTCCACATTATTTATCAAATGATCTTCCATCACAACTTTATTTGTGATGGGTTTAATGTGGCGATCTATATAATCCGAGTTTTACCCCTCGGATTATCATTTTACGGCAAAGACTCGTATAGAGTCTTTTGACCAAGGATTTACATCTTTCGCTTTTATACTTATTCAAAGTATTGACTTGATTGTAAAACTCGTTTTCAAGCGACTTCTAAGGGTTGTTTTCTTAATTTTGCTTACAAGGGCGTTTTGGTCATTTTTAACCCTTCTTTTACGACGAAGGGCTTGCTTAAGCCATGCACGCCCAAAATCTCATTTTTAACCAAATCTTGTTTTCAAAACACTCTGTCTATAATTTAAATCCTTCGGTTTACCTTTTAAGGTAACCAAATGTCCTTTTTACTTTGCCTAACTCTCATAGAACTTCAAGTTCTAAATGATGAGTTGATCTATAATACATACCTGGCTCGGATCAACTTATTACCCGGTTTTAATACCTTGCTTTATAATCGCTAATTATGAACGATGCGAGTATCCATTGGATATCTATTCCTGTAAGCATATAGCTTGACAAAAGAATCATTAGTCGATATTATCAAAAGGTGATGTCTACACCTTTTGACCCATTTGGCCGAATTGACCGTTTATCTATGCGAGATGATATTTATTATCATCTCATCTACATGACTCGTTCCATTTAACACCGTACGGTCATTTTACTTATAAACCGTTTATTACCACTTTCGACTCTTTATGTCTTACGCGGAAAAGCGTCTTTTTGAAACTAACGGTTATTGTCAATGTGTGACTAAATTACTGTTTTGCCCTTATTATTTGTTTTGGCTTACCATAAAAGGTAACCATTAAAAGTTCATTTTTCCTTTCGTCATAATATGACCGAATTATTGATTTACTTCTTTTTAAAACATTATTATGGTTTCTTTCATCTTTGATTATCTTGTTCCGTACAACTACACGACGGAACATTATATTTCAATTGTTTAGTTATCTTATTCGTAATTTATATGATAAGAGAATATTCCACAATTTAAGACTAGTGTAAGCTATACTTACCTTGCATCCGAATTATGCTTTTCCTCCATTCTTGATTTGTTTGACCCGCTTCCTTTCCCAAGCCTCCACCTAGCTCATTAGGCGTCAAACTATTTTCAATCATTTACAAGGCGGTTAAGTTAGTCATAAAAATCACGACTATTCCACCTCACTTATTTTCTATGCCGAAGCTACTATTCGACTTCATCATTGGTTAGTTTAACTTTCCAAAAGTTAACTACCTTTGATCACATGATGTGCATAATTAAGTTCAATCACTCATTTAGGCATTTTAACAAACACCTAGTGGGCATAAATTTTATACTATTAACAATCAAGTTCATGACTAACTATTTAGCCAAGATTAAAGGTCATTTTCAAGTTTGTTACATCTAGCATGCATAACAACACCTAGATTCATTTCATAAGGATTAATAACACTCGTTGCATGATCAAGATTCCAATGTTTTTCATCATCCTACAAAACCCACTTAACACCTAAATGGGTGATTCTCAATTTCACATGCATGAACATTAATGCATCAATTTATTGATTAGGGTTCATTCCTAACCCTGAATTTATCATAATTTCATTTAAACATCAATCAATCTAGTTCAGATTTCGATTTCACAAGTTTATCAAGAATTTGAGATGAAACCAAATTGTGAATTTTGACATACCTTGTGATCCCTTCATTAAGGTGATCACTAATTTGTTCTTGAATTTCGATTTGGGTTTGATTTGCCCTTCCAATTTCTTGATTTTGTGCTTGTTAGGGTTTTTGAGCTCAAGAGTTCTTGGCTCCTGTGGATATCTCGACCAGAACACACACTTTAAGTGTGTGTTTTGGTGTTTAACTTTTGTTTTAATAAAACAAGTTTCCCACTTGGCAATATTAGTCCCTCATGTTTTATTTTGATCAAATGAAGCTATAACTTACCATTAGTCACTTAATCACATGCTACTAACTAGGTTAATTATTCCTAGTTACTTTAACGGGTTCGGGAAGTTATAACCCGTTATGTTTTATGTCCCGTTAATTTGGGCTTTTTATATAATTTGTTTTCTCAAAGTATTTATTTTCCTTTTTAATTAATATTAGGTTTATTTATTTAAGTCCTAATATTTACCGGGTTAAATTTTACCACTAACGGTATTTTACCAGTTCATCACTATTAATGAGGTTTGATTACTAAACCCGTTTTCGGGGTGTTACAATTCTACCCCCTTAAAGAGGTTTCGTCCCCGAAACCTTATTTATGTTGTTTATTAATTTAAACGAATTTTAGTTTCGTTTTCAAGGCATTCATTCATTCCTTTTGATTAAACGTTTTCCTTTAAATTGATGCGTACGTCTTTCACGTGTAAGGCCTCGTGGGCCGTTACTTTCAGCTTATAACCCCTTTATCTTTATTAACTGAGTTGTCACTTGACCACTTAGTCTCGCTTGTCTTTTAACAGGTTTATCCCGCACTTGTGTTATATTAACAAGCGCTTGTATTTGTCATGACGCTTTCTTAACTTTGAATAGTTTTACCGGCTAGACTAATTAGTCGCCGTCACTTCATACCCCGTAACCCACGTTACAACGTCATCATTTTTTTTATATATTTCTTTTCTTGTCCGTGAGCGTGTCACGTCACGTTTAAGCTTAATTCAACTTTTCTTTATCATACTTCTTCTTTTCGAATGTATCGTCTCGCACCTATCGATGTTAAGACCCATACTCTTTGATATTTGTTATTTCCGAATTCATCTTATAGTATTCATATTTGTTAAAACGTTATTTCTTACTAAAAACTGAATTTTAGTTTAACGTTTTTCTCTTTAACTATGCCAATTACTCATATCAAGGAAATTGACAACCCATAATTTATTCTTTCCCGTTCTTGTTTTACGCGGGAAATCGTAACAAGTTCCCTCACCTTACACTATTGACCCGTAGGTTCCTTCACTTAACTTCGCAGGCTATTTCCTTAAGCTTTCACCTCTTTAGGGCGAGGCCCTTACGATCCATTTGCTTCAATTCATGATTCGTGGGTCATTTTGGCCCCGTAGACCTTTACACTAATTAATATCCCGTAGGTTATGATGATCCCATAGATCATCTTTCATTCGAGTATTATTCAAATGTGTATACGTTTATATACGCATATGGCGTTAAGGCACCCCTTTTTTATGTTTAGAATTATTCACTTTTACTTTTTGGGTTTCGTTTGACCTTGACCGTAGTCTAAGGCTACATTGTTTTCTTTCGAATTATCCTTCCGACTTTGTGACTTCTAACGTGAATTACACGTCGGTTTGCCCTACACTCACCGTTACCCGGTTCTTACCTATACTTCTTTACGTCCCATTACCCGGGTTCTTTTATTTTAATATTTTTAACGCCTATAACTCCTTTACATAGGTTTATTAATGTTACGCACTTTTATTTATTCGGATCGCGCTTACTTACTTTAGCAAGTGTCATCCTTTATTAAATTCGTCTGACTTGTTCGTGTGAAAATTCATCACTTATGAATGTCAAACTTCAATCTTTGTTCGACCCGTTCAACTTTAAAATAGTTGAACATGATTTATCAAAACTTCTATTTACTTCATCTTGTCTTTTAGTCATGACTCAAAATCCAAGTCTTTTAACTTTCCATCCGAGTTCCCGTTTCTCGGTCTACGCATGTGTTTAAATCCTTACCCATAAACAGGGTGTTTTACCGAAGTCGTTATTATTGCAACCCTTACGGTATGCATTATGACTTCGTTTCGCTTTTATATTCCTACTTTGTTCTCAAGTTTGGCGTTTTACAAAATCGGCCCGTTAAGAGTCATATTTGCATTCTCCGGGTTCGAGTGTAAGCACACCCCTCCCAATGCATACCTTAATCGTTTTTACATTAATCTTTGTCCCTTCACTTGGGCTCATCATCCTAATGTAATACGCTTCCGTCACCCGTTTGTGCGTTTACTTTTATTATCAAACATTTTGTTTATTTGATTTCTTTGGGTACCATTTTAGTTAGTCCCATTCACCCCGCCCTTACTACATCGGACGTAAATGTGTCCATCATAAAAAGTTCATGGTACCACATGCTCACCACTTACTTGGCCAGAGTAAGCGATCAATACCTGGTATCCATGACCTTTTTATAATTTTCACATTACACCCCATGTAAGTAATGCCCCTATTTGTTTCTCTTGGAAACAATATCCCGGATAGGTTTTCTATTCGGGGTTTTCCAAGTTTTTAATCTACATATGCAACTTTAAATCTCTACGTATTTGTTGCATATTACTATTCACGTAATCATTTAAAATGCGCACCTGGTAAATGCTTGCCCTAACGGGCTTTCCTTGCCATTACTTATTTGCGATTGTTACGCGATTTAGGTCTTTGATGAGTACGCTCTTCTTATCATACCTCGGACCGTTCCATTATCATATCCACAATTCATTCATCTCTCGTCATCTTCAGACGCGAGTGTCCTTAAATTAAAACATTAACAAAAGTTAGTAATGTCAACTTCAATAATTGCCCGTATTATAATACAAGGCTTTTTCTACTATACGCGTCAACGCGCGAAATTTCGTCAACTACTTCAATCGTTTAATTGGGGTAACGTGTATTACACGATAACCCTATGTGTTGTTTACAACACCTTAACACGCTAACCATTAATATACATGTACTTACCGGATTTGCGATCAAGCCTTGAACCGAACACTAATCTTTATCAAGAGCATAAGGTTTAAGTCCAAGCATGGTTTTCCCCACCATACTTGAATCTCTTAAACCAGGGCTCTGATACCAACTTGTAACACCCTAGTTACTATTTAACGGTTTTACATGTAATTACCAACAATTAGATGTATAGTTAAGACTACACATACTATAAAAATACAGGTTTATTAAAACTTTTATAAATCATAAGTTATTCAACATAACGTGATCAGATTCGTCGTTTAAGTTTACGACGAGGCAATGTGCGGAAGCATGAATCTTTATGGTGTTCGGTTCTTCGTTGAGCTTGATCGTCTTCCGGCATCCAAAATGTACCTACATTTCATAAACATGAAATGCTTTAGTCACACGGGGTTTAAAACGTGTCTAAACGAGTCCGGGAAACGAAACTGATTAAAATACATTAAATTGCAGGGTCTACCGTAAATTACGGTGGCTACCGTTATTTACGGTAGCCCCTGAATGTTGATTCTCCCACCGTAAAGCAGGGGGTTTGTGGCGTAAAGACTTTTAGGCTACCATAAGTTACGGTAGCTACCGTAACTTACGGTGGCCTCTGCAGGTCTTTCCAAGTTTGCCGTTCTCTAAATGAAAACCTTCATAACTTTTAATCCGCTTGTCCGGTTGACCTACCGTTTCTTCCTACGTGATTGTAATTTGATCCTCCATCATATGGAGTTAAAATCCAACATCCGGATTAACAAAGTTTAAGACTTTCAACTTTTCGGCTTATTACCCTTTTTACCAAATTTTGACCCGTTAAGGGCATTTAAGCACTTTTACGCAATATTTCACACTCATTTATTTCTAGCATCTTATTTCCACATTATTTATCAAATGATCTTCCATCAAAACTATATTTGTGATTGGTTTAATGTGGCGATCTATATAATCCGAGTTTTACCCCTCGGATTATCATTTTACGGCAAAGACTCGTATAGAGTCTTTTGACCAAGGATTTACATCTTTCGCTTTTATACTTATTCAAAGTATTGACTTGATGTAAAACTCGTTTTCAAGCGACTTCTAAGGGTTGTTTGCTTAATTTTGCTTACAAGGGCGTTTTGGTCATTTTTAACCCTTCGTTTACGACGAAGGGCTTGCTTAAGCCATGCACGCCCAAAATCTCATTTTTAACCAAATCTTGTTTTCAAAACACTCTGTCTATAATTTAAATCCTTCGGCTTACCTTTTAAGGTAACCGAATGTCCTTTTTACTTTGCCTAACTCTCATAGAACTTCAAGTTCTAAATGATGAGTTGATCTATAATACATACCTGGCTCGGATCAACTTATTACCCGGTTTTAATACCTTGCTTTATAATCGCTAATTAAGAACGATGCGAGTATCCATTGGATATCTATTCCTGTAACCATATAACTCGACAAAAGAATCATTAGTCGATATTATCAAAAGGTGATGTCTACACCTTTTGACCCGTTTGGCCGAATTGACCGTTTATCTATGCGAGATGATATTTATTATCATCTCATCTACATGACTCGTTCCGTTTAACACCGTACGATCATTTTACTTTTAAACCGTTTATTACCACTTTCGACTCTTTATGTCTTACGCGGAAAAGCGTCTTTTTGAAACTAACGGTTATTGTCAATGTGTGACTAAATTAATGTTTTGCCCTTATTATTTGTTTTGGCTTACCATAAAAGGTAACCATTAAAAGTTCATTTTTCCTTTCGTCATAATATGACCGAATTATCGATTTACTTCTTTTTAAACCATTATTATGGTTTCTTTCATCTTTGATTATCTTGTTCCGTACGACTACACGACGGAACATCATATTTCAATTGTTTAGTTATCTCATTCGTAATTTATATGATAAGAGAATATTCCACAATTTAAGACTAGTGTAAGCTATACTTACCTTGCATCCGAATTATGCTTTTCCTCCATTCTTGATTTATTTGACCTGCTTCCTTTCCCAAGCCTCCGCCTAGCTCGTTAGGCGTCAAACTATTTTCAATCATTTACAAGACGGTTAAATTAGTCATAAAAATCACGACTATTCCACCTCACTTATTTTCTATGCCGAAGCTACTATTCGACTTCATCATTGGTTAGTTTAACTTTCCAAAAGTTAACTACCTTTGATCACATGATATGCATAATTAAGTTCAATCACTCATTTAGGCATTTTAACAAACACCTAGTGGGCATAAATTTTATGCTATTAACAATCAAGTTCATGACTAACTATTTAGCCAAGATTAAAGGTCATTTTCAAGTTTGTTACATCTAGCATGTATAACAACACCTAGATTCATTTCATAAGGATTAATAACACTCGTTGCATGATCAAGATTCCAATGTTTTTCATCATCCTACAAAACCCACTTAACACCTAAATGGGTGATTCTCAATTTCACATGCATGAACATCAATGCATCAATTTATTGATTAGGGTTCATTCCTAACCCTGAATTTATCATAATTTCATTCAAACATCAATCAATCTAGTTCAGATTTCGATTTCACAAGTTTATCAAGAATTTGAGATGAAACCAAATTGTGAATTTTGACATACCTTGTGATCCCTTCATTAAGGTGATCACTAATTTGTTCTTGAATTTCGATTTGGGTTTGATTTGCCCTTCCAATTTCTTGATTTTGTGCTTGTTAGGGTTTTTGAGCTCAAGAGTTCTTGGCTCCTGTGGATATCTCGACCAGAACACACACTTTAAGTGTGTGTTTTGGTGTTTAACTTTTGTTTTAATAAAACAAGTTTCCCACTTGGCAATATTAGTCCCTCATGTTTTATTTTGATCAAATGAAGCTATAACTTACCATTAGTCACTTAATCACATGCTACTAACTAGGTTAATTATTCCTAGTTACTTTAACGGGTTTGGGAAAGTATAACCCGTTATGTTTTATGTCCCGTTAATTTGGGCTTTTTATATAATTGGTTTTCTCAAAGTATTTATTTTCCTTTTTAATTAATATTAGGTTTATTTATTTAAGTCCTAATATTTACCGGGTTAAATTTTATCACTAACGCTATTTTGCCCGTTCATCACTATTAATGAGGTTTGATTACTAAACCCGTTTTCAGGGTGTTACATCTATAAAAGATCTCTATAAAATCTTATAAAATCTTACAAAATCTCTCCAAAATCTCTACAAAATCTCTACAAGATCTTGTAGAGATTCTTGTCTAAAAAATGGAAGCCACAAGATCTTTACAAGATTTCCTCAAGATCCTTATAAAAGGGTCCATACCCCCTATTGATCCTCATTTTCTTGTGCAGACAACACTCTCCTCTCCCTCTCGAAATCTTCTGCACACACACAAGAAGCAGATACTATGTTTGTCTCTCCCTCTCTCAATTTATACTTCAAACACACACATAAAACCTCACTTTCTCTCAAATATGCATAAATAACACTAGCCAAACACCCTCTCGTCTTCTACCCAACAACCTATTATCCCTTCCCTTGTTAACATCCAACCACCAAACAAACAACTCACCTCATCTCTCAAAGGAGCCGACCAACCACGGCGGTGGAGGCGGTTTACGGCGGTGGAGGATCTCAACAGTACGACGGTCAGCAGCCCCCCCATCCAATGAGCTCCCGACGACATCAATCAGACAGAGAGCAGGAAGAAAGAGAGTGAGAGAGATGAGGCGGAGCGGCGCCGCCGCTCACGACGGCAGCAGTGGTGCACGGCGACGGTGACAGGTGGCTGGCGGTGGTGTTGTCTCTAGCGAGTTCAACCGGTAAACCCCTCAGCATTTTTCTTTCATTTTGTTTTTTTTAGATCTGATGATGGATGATGATTTTCTTGAAGATGATAATGTAGGTGGCCGACGGCGGGGCTGGCCGTCGGAGCCCCGACAGTGAGGATGGTGGAGTTTGGTTCCAGGTCTCGGTTTAGTTACAAGCAGGTGGTGTGGGTTCGAGTTCAAGTGACTTGGTTCAGGTTTGGTTTAAAATGCTTCATCTCGGTTCAGGTTCAGTTTGACCTAGTCAAATCAGCAGCTTCGTGATGGGTTCGGGTCTCGACTCAGTCCAACTCGGTTCGAATCAGTACATTTCGGCTTGACCCGGTCAACTCGGTCAAGCCTAGTCAACACAGCGAGTTGACTCAGTCAACTCAGCCGGTCAACTCAGTCAAACCTTTCTGCAAATAGACACCAGGATTGGTAAAGAATTAGTGACGCGATTTATTTAATTACGTTTTATATAGTTTTAACGTCTCACGTGAACGAGCTCGAACCAAATTGAATTAGTGTTTATCTTATACCTTGTCGTTTTTATGAAATTTTATATAATGATTGATTATTGATTGAATTTTTTTGAAAAATAACGACAACTTGTGTTGTCGGGGGCGTCCAAAAACAGAAGGAACTCTGCCCGTTTTTCGAGAAAATCCGTAAAAACAAAACAAGTTTTATTGAAAAGAGACAACTATCAATACCAAGCGACTTTTATAAAAACCAATATAAATGTGTATATTACTTCAACGGCACTTTATAACTTACAAAAACGACGAAGACGCAAACTATTTTACAAAATAAATATAAATATTATATTTATCTCAAACTTTAAACTCGAATCCTTTTTATAAATAAATATGGTTACATATTTATTTCCGACACAAACAAATCGATTCTCTTATAAAAATAAATATAGTTATATATTTATTTTCAAACACGACAAGTCGACGATTCTTTTATAAAGTGAATATAACTTTTACATTTATTTCAAACGCCTAAACGATATGTATAATACGAGTTCGTTGTATATTATTCGTTACATACACGTACGATTCCTCGGGACGTCTAACGCGATTATAACAACATATTTATATATATATATATATATATATATATATTTTATAAATTTTAACATCTTTCGAGAACTAAGTATTCCAAGACTTAGTAATCTTATCGACAATAAATGAAACTTAACGAATATAACTTAGTCATTTTCGTTAAGTTAACAACTTACCGTCCAATCGTTCGGTCAACGATTCGGTAGAGCTCGGTAACACGTAGTTTAGTTACCTCTTTTGGTTAGAAACTTATAAGATATTCTGTGTTAGAAATATTGTAGAATGAACGCTAGCAAGTTACGTCTTGGAAACGACATCACAGAGTCGTATTTAGCTAGCTTTGCACATGGAAATCCAGGTGAGTTCATAACCCCACCTTTTACAGTTTTACAGTTTCTAAATGTTTTCGGGGTGGAAAGACATGCACTTTTTACAAAGCATACAAGGTTTTCAATAAACAAGAATTACATAATTCTAAGGCATTTTACATGCAAGTTTTAACTGACACAAATGGTTTACGAAAAGCTTATGTTTTATACCGGTTTTTCAAACAAGCACATTTTTCGAAATGTGCTTATGCACGAATTCTAGTTTTCAAAACTACAGGAAAATACAAGTACAAAGAGGTACATTAAACTAAGGAATGACACAAAAGATAATGTCACGAATAGGGTAACATAAGCACCATTAATCAGTTACATACCAAGACCGCGGAACAAAAGGTTAGATCTAATGGGTTTCAGGCAGCTATACTCTTGGTCACTCTAGTACCAAGCAGTGCTTTTGTGTCTCTAGTCGTGAATCGACAGTCGTGGATTCGACAGCTAAAAATGCCTATGGTTTGGATGCTTCCTATGTCGTGTCATATGTTAATGGCCTTGCAAACCATTAACAATCTCGTATTGCTTACATATACAGAACTCAGTTTCAATACGTCTTTACAAATTACATACCATGTTTTACATAAATTCAAAGCATAGGATTATGCATGCATGTTGTCAATGTCGGGGTGGACATTGGTTATACAAGTTTTACAAACACAAGAGTTTACAAAAGCAAGGTTTTTGCGAATATAATGCGTTACAAATACAGAGTTTCCATATAACATGACAAGAAAATGATTTTAAATTCGTTTTCTCAATAATACTTCAAAAACCGGTTATTCAAAAATATTTATTTTAAATCTTTTCCAAAACAAACTATGAACTTGCTCAACTTTATGTTGACTTTTTCGCATGTTTCTTTCTCGGGATTACTTTTTAGAAACTATGGCACAGTTGGAATAGGAGAACCATGTGGAGTCGAGTACTTAGTGGCGTTCATTTTCTAAAAGACTTTGTTTATTTGCTTCCGCTGTGCAATGAAGATACCAGTCCAGTCACGCCAATCCTTTGATATTTCGGGGTGTGACAAATAAAATACCATCCAGGTAAGGCTAACGTAGTAGCCGATGCCTTAAGTAGAAAAGACCGAGTAAAGCCACTCAGAGTGCGAGCTCTTGGGATGATTGTTCAAACCAGTCTTAAAGAGTAGATTCGTAATGCTCAAATGAAAGCTTTGGAGGAAGGCCAACTAAATAGCGAAAACTTACACGGAAATGAAGGGAATTTTGTGAGGAAACCGGATGAAGTGTTGTATTTCAAAAATAGGGTATGGATTCCTACTCTCCATGACCTACGTCAACTGGTTATGGATGAGGCTCATAAATCTAAGTACTCTATTCACCCCGGTACAGACAAGATGTACCACGACCTTAAGGAATTTTATTGGTGGCCATGTATGAAAAAGGACGTAGCAGAGTACGTGAGCAAATGCTTGACTTGTGCCCGTGTTAAGGCAGAATACCAGAAACCCTCGGGAATGTTACAGCAACCCGAAATACCTCAATGGAAATGGGAGCAAATCACGATGGATTTCGTGACCCACCTTACAAAAACACCCCGAGGTCATGATGCGATTTGGGTAGTAGTAGATAGACTAACCAAATCGGCGCACTTTATTCCGATTCGTACTACCCACAACAATGAGAAATTGGCCGAGATCTACACAAATGAAATTGTGGCTAGACACGGGGTACCAGTTGCAATCATTTCAGATCGTGATAGTCATTTCACTTCACACTATTGGAAACAATTACAAGAAGCTTTGGGGTCTAGAATAGACCTGAGTACGGCTTACCATCCCCAGACCGACGGCCAATCAGAACGAACTATCCAGACATTAGAGGATCTGCTTCGTGCTTGCACCCTAGACTTTGGAGGAAGTTGGAATAAGCACCTTCCCCTTATCGAATTCTCTTACAATAACAGCTATCATAGTAGCATACAAGCTGCACCGTACAAAGCACTATATGGCCGGAAGTGCAGATCGCCACTTTGTTGGGCTGAAGTGGGTGATACTCAACTCACGGGGTCTGAACTAATTCAAGAGACGACAGACAAAGTGCATAAGATCCAAAGTAGACTGAAAGCAGCTCGAGATCGGCAGAAAAGTTACGCCGATGTTTGCAGGAAACCGTTGTCGTTTGAAGTAGGTGACAAAGTATTGTTAAAAGTGTCACCGTGGAAAGGAGTGATCAGGTTTGGCAAGACAGGAAAGTTGGCTCCGAGATACATTGGGCCATATGAAATTATTGCTAAGGTTGGATCTGTAGCGTACCGACTGAAGTTACCAGATGAACTGAGCACAATTCACGATGTCTTCCATGTATCTAACTTAAAGAAATGTCTCACGGATGAAGCAGCTATTATGTCGTTAGAAGATGTGCACATTGATGACAAACTACACTTTGTGGAGGAACCGGTAGAAATAGTAGACGGGAAGACCAAACAACTACGTTATAACAAAATCTCGCTAGTGAAAGTCCGGTGGAACTCGAAGCAAGGACCTGAGTATACCTAGGAACGGAAGGATGAGTTCCGTAGAAAATACCCACATCTCTTCTCTAACTAGACGAATTGAATTTCGGGGATGAAATTTCTAAACCAGGGGAGACTGTGACACCCATGACGAAACCAGGTACACCCTAAACGATCTAAAACTGTAAAGCACACTTAACACTTTAATTGCGCGAAAACCCTAAAAACATGTGTGACTTATATGGTTGATTAACTGATATCTGTTATGTCTCGGAGGAATCCGAGAACACGTTATGACTGACATGACACTAATAAGGGCTAACAGTGCGAAGTTGGTGTCCGTAGCCTTGAAACACGTGTTAAACGGGAGTGTTCCGTTTAACAGCGCTGTAAACCTTTGACATTGATTATTAGGTTATCGGTAGGATCATTTAAGATTTCGAGTTCCAGGAACAACTTAGTTTTGTGCCCTAAACTGTGACATAAGGTTTGAAGAAAATCAGAGATTGGGCTCGCAAAACGAAGCAGCTTCCCGGTTAGGGAAACGTTTTCGTTTCAGGCATAACATAAGGCAATCAAACGTGCAAGGAATGATCGATCAAGCTTAAAAACATCTAAACCACTCTAATGCGAATCTTTTATGATTAAAACGTAACTGGGTTCGGATTTCAAGACGGTTATGCATGATTTTTAAAACCTTGACACTAATTACGCGTGAAACGGAGTCCGTCACGCAAATCGAGAACGCACGCGGGACCCGCAAACGAACCTAAACACTCAACAGAGGATAAACATCATCTTTTATCACGTTTTACGAGGCACAAGGTGGCCCTAGGGGGCCCACCCAAACCGCCACCACCCCCCATGTATATATCTATAGTATTCATTTTTTTCTTTTATTTTCACTCAAAAAAATCCCCAAAATTCTGCTTCCCCTTCACTTTTCTCAGCTGATTTCACCATATACTTCCACAAATTCAAGGTATTAACTCAAATCTTTAAGTGTTTAGGCTTGGTTTCTTGATTAAACATGGTTTAGGCCATGAAAACTAATTTTAATCCATGAATTTTGGAGTTTTCAACAAGTTTAGGGGCTGAATATGAACACCATATGAATACCCTGGTGTTATATGGCAGCCATGGTTATAAATCTTTGGGGTTTGATACCTAATCAACACTTTTCGACAAAAATCGCCTAACTATTCGATTAACCGAAAAACAATGAATCAAAGCTTGATTGATCTAAGTTCTAGCATATTTGGATTGTACTTGATGTGTAGGTACTGAATATAGCCCACAAATACTTCTGGACTCACAAGGAACATTCGGAATCGAAGGAATCGCTAGGTATATGACCCGAAACTTGAATCTAGACTAGGCAGAATATTGTTTGGACTATAACTTGGTCCGTGATACTTGGATTGTTGGAAATTTTTACTATTTTTGGTGATGAAGGGTAGTGTCAGGAAGATCCACGTAAAATTTTAGAATTGTTGGAAATTTTTACGATTTTTGGTGATGAAGGGTAGTGTCAGGAAGATCAACGAAAAATTTTAGAATTGTTGGAAATTTTTACGATTTTTGGTGAATTTTTTACTGTTTTACAAAAAGAATTCTGGAAAAAATACCAAACGGATTCAATAAATCACCAAATCTTACAGAGACACTAACGAACATATGAATAATGTTATGGGGAAATTTGGAGTCCATTGGTTGAGTTTTGATTTGGGTTAAAAATCCGTGTTTTTGCGAGTTTTCGATAGTCGGAAACGCACCGAAACCAAATCAGGAATATTTTAAAATTTTTGGAGATGTTTCTGGTAACATAAGGGATTTCCAGGAATTTTTTGGGAATTTTTGGATCAATGATGGTAATTAATGTTAATTATGTTGTTAAATATGGTTTTCTAAATAATTTATTTAGACAAGGAAAATGCCAAAATAAATTCCCAGAAACTTTTCCCATATTCTACAGATTTTTACTGAGTTATAATTTTTTTTTTGAGAATTTTATTCCAATTATAGATAAAATGGAAATTTTTGGGATTAAAAAATGGGTATTTTTAAATCAATTTCGGCAGTTTACCGTGTAACGAACCTGCCGGAACTGGGAACTGACCCAACCCGACAAATACTATAATTGAAGCATGGGGAGTATTCCGGGAGATTCCAGGGCGGATTGGACACTCGGGGTGTGTCCAATACCAGTTCGGGAAATCCCCGAAGGTGGAAACGGAAACTCAAAATTGGGCAACCTGGACTCCCCGAACACCCAAACCCCCTTAATGAAAAGTTAATCATTCTTAAATAACAACATGTTGGCACTATTGGTATTCCCGTACCATTGTCCGAACATGTTAAACTACTGACATTGGCTGGCACGCGAACCGGTGCCTGGAAGCCAAACTGAAAACTAATACTACCCTGACCTCCATCACCATACCAGTATCGTATAGGCTCAATATGGAGTGAAAACTCCTGACAGAATCCAAGTTATACCTTCTACCGACTTAGATACTGACGTGAGCCCATATTTGCATACGTGATTCTGGAAGTTGACTCAGTTGCTTGTTTACATCCTGTGTGAAACTACGACATACACTGTGAGTTCCCTTCCCCCACTTTTAAACTGTTTTTCCTGTTTTCTGGGGTGAAGTGCATGTACAAACTGTGTTACTGTTTTGAAGTAATTTGCATGTTACAAACTGTGTTAATTGCACCAACTTATGATGATGTGAAATTGCCTAACCTACGAACTACCGCAGCTGATTGTAACACGGACCGACGAACTGGAGGTGTCCGTTGTGACACGGCCCGGCATGCTGAAGGTGTCGATTCTAATACGGGCCGGCGAGCTGAAGGTGTCTGGTGCGACACAGTCCGACGCGCTGAAGGTGTTTGTGACCTCGTGAAATTCCATTTGTGATTGTGACACTCGTGTAATTCCATCTATGAACCATGATATGTGCAATTAAACATGTTGATATATTTTGAAACAAAACAACCAAACCAGTGGAACTCACCAGCAGCGTTTAGCTGACCTTTTTAAAACTAACATGCATTTCAGGTAAAATGATACAGCAGTGAACATGTGCGTATGGAAGGATCTAGTAGGCGGGCGTAGCATAATAAAAGCTATAATCGCTTGTATTACCGCTTTTAACATATGGTTTGTAATGTGATAGTTCGAAGACGTTGTAACCGATGCTCCTGTTTTATGTAATGTAATGTTTTTAAATTATGAGGAGTGCCATGTGTCTGCTGCACCCCGCGATTGTCTTCCGCTGCGAGTCGGGGTGTGACATACTGGGCTTGAATATTACGGGCGCTGTGCAAATAACTCCGTCTGCTGAGAGCGTCGGAAACGTCATTTGCTTTGCCAGGATGATAACGAATCTCACAGTCATAATCGTTGAGAAGTTCTACCCACCGGCGTTGTCGCATATTTAGCTCTCTCTGGTCAAAGATATGTTGTAGGCTCCTATGATCGGTGAAGATCCTACACTTGGTACCATAAAGGTAGTGTCGCCAGATCTTTAACGCAAAAACAACTGCGCCTAGCTCGAGGTCGTGGGTTGTATAGTTCTTCTCATGGATCTTGAGCTGACGAGATTTGTAAGCAATAACTTGTCTCGTTGCATGAGGACACAACCAAGGCAAAGGTTGGAGGCATCACAATAGACGATAAAGTCATCGTTTTCGTCTGGTAAAGTGAGAACAGGAGCATTGCAAAGCATGTACTTGAGGGTTCGAAAGGCAGTCTCTTGTCCAGTTCCCCAAACAAAAGGCTTGTCTTTGTGTGTGAGAGAGGTGAGCGGCACAACAATTTTTGAGAATCCTTCGATAAATCGGTGATAATAGCCCGCTAATCCGAGAGAAGAATGGACTTCAGACGGGTTCTTAGGTGTAACCCAACTCTTGACAGCTTCGATCTTCGCGGGGTAGACGTGAATACCTTGACTATTGACAATGTGACCGAGGAATTGAACCTCCTCTAGCCAGAATTCACACTTGGAGAACTTGGCATAGAGTCGATTCCCCCGGAGTAGCTCGAGAACCAAACGTAGATGTTGCGCGTGTTCGGTTTTCGACTTGGAATAGATCAGGATATCATCGATGAACACGATGACGAAGCGGTCGAGAAAAGGTTTACACACGCGATTCATCAGATCCATAAAAACCGCGGGTGCGTTGGTTAAACCAAAAGGCATAACAACGAACTCATAGTGGTCGTATCGAGTGCGAAAAGCGGTTTTGGGTATATCCTCCTCTTGAATGCATAACTGGTGGTAGCCTGAGCGTAGATCGATCTTGGAGAAACACGTAGTGCTTTGTAACTGGTCAAACAAATCATCGATGCGAGGTAGAGGATAACGATTCTTGATCGTCAGCTTATTCAATTCCCGATAGTCGATGCACATCCGGAACGACCCATCCTTCTTTTTGACGAAAAGGACTAGTGCGCCCTAAGGAGTGGTGCTAGGGCGAATGAAGCCTTTGTCAAGCAATTCCTGGAGCTGATTCGAGAGTTCGCACATTTCAGACGGAGCGAGTCGATAAGGAGCTCTAGCAACGGGATTTGCTCCAGGAATGAGGTCGATGCGAAAGTCGATATCACGACTCGGAGGTAATCTTGGAAGATCTTTAGGAAAAACGTTGGGAAATTCACGAACAACAAGAACGTCTTTCACTTATGTCTTCCCTTTCTTTTCCTTCTCCGCTACTACAATGTTAGCCAAGAAAGCTCTGTATTCCTTGCGGAGATACATGACATGAGCTTGAGGTCTTTCGAGAGAGTTTCACCGTACACACAAAGTTGATCACCATTAGCGAGCGAGAATCGAATCATCTTATCGAAGCACACAACTTCAGCATGGTTTTCGCGAAGAAAGTCCATGCCTACTATGACATCAAAACTACCGAGCTGCATCGGAATAAGGTCTATAGAGAAGATGTGATTGTTGAGTTCGAGAGTACAATCACGAAGAACAGAATTGACATCGACGGTTCTTCCGGTGGCAACTTCAACATCGAACGTCGAGGGGAGATGGGCGCGCTTACGATTAAGGAGCTTTTCGATCTCAAACGATACAAAACAGTTATCGGCTCCAGTATCAAACAAACACGAAGCATAAATACCATTCACAAGGAACGTACCATTGACCACGTTGTTGTCAGCTTGAGCCTGGCGCACATTAATGTTGAAAGTTCGAGCGTGAGCTGCTTGTTGCTGTTGTTACTGAGGCTGCTGCTGCTGATGCTGGGGCTGGTGCTGTTGCGGCTCTTGCTTCAAAACTCGATTGGGGCACATGTTTGCGAAGTGGTTGGGATCACCACATGCAAAGCAGACTCTAGCATTGACCGCGGGTGCCGGAGCCGCTTGTTGGCCTTGAGGAGCAGGAAGTAGAGCTTGATGAGCAGTAGCTGTAGCTTGTCGAGGACCTGTACGGCAGTTGGCGGTGAAATGGTCGTACATGTTGCAATGTACACAAAATCTGCAGGCGATTCCCACTGGGTGGTGATAGATGCAAGTCGGGCAGGCAGGGTGAGGACCAGTATAAGCACGCTTTGCCGGCGGTGCTTGGGTTACCGGTGTCACGACCTGGCGGTGTTGAGTCTGCTGCGGAGCTGGTACAGCTTGGAGCGGGGCAGCCGTGGTGACAGCACAGTTTTTGTTGCTGGAGTTGCTGTTGTTCTTCCTCTTGCGACGAGAGGCCTTTGAAGACTGAGGAGCGACGGTGGTTTCAGTAGTTGGTGCGGTGGTAGCTTGATGTAGATTCTTGGTGGCTTTATCCCAGTAGCCAGACTTGACTTGCTTGTCGTTTATTTCAGCGGCAAGCAGGTAAGTTTCCTCGATTGTTGCTGGTTTTGAAGCTTGCACAAAATCTGCGACACAATCCGGCAGAGCTCGTATATACTTCTTGATCATCACATCAGGAGTCTTAACTTGATTAGGACAGATTATGCTAAGCTGCTTGAAGCGAGCAGTTAAAGCAGCATTATCACCATCCTTTTACTTGATATGCCCGAATTCGTCCTCCAACTTTTGGCGCTCGTGGGGAGGGTAGAACTCTTCCAACATGACGTCCTTCAACTCATCCCACGTCAAACCATAAGCTGCATCGTTTCGCGTTTGTTTCTCTCGGCCGTCCGCCAATCTAGTGCTCGGGATTGGAAGACGCCGGTAGTGTTTAGAGTGTGGAGATCGTCAGGACAGCCACTCTGGCGCAGGGTGACCTCGATCGAATCAAACCATTGGAATAAGGCCACAGGACCATCTTCGCCAGTAAATTCTTTCGGTCCGCAAGCTTTGAACTGTTTAAAGCTAAAAGCAGCTTTAGGGGTTTCAGTCCTGGACTCTTCAGAAGATTTGCTCACATTCTCGTATAGTTCACTTACGATCTGAGGGATAACCTTCACCATTTGTTTAGCGATGAGAGCAGCAAGGCGTTTGTCTTTCTGGTTTCGGCGAGCAGCGCGCGAGTGACAGGATCCAGATGACGACATTGTCTGCAACAGACATCGTCATAGGACTCAAACACAATATAATCGAATCTCACCTCACACACCTAATACTACTAAAGCTAGGGAACACAATCATGTAATACCTAAACACTTAGGCACATAATCACACATTCACATAAGCACATATTCACGTAGGGCACAGAAACACGTAGGCACGTAAGGCACAGAAGCACATAAGGCAGTCAGAATACAGAGACCTTGCTATATATTGCACGTATTCCCTATCCTTCACAGCGCGTTAGCAATTAAATGTAGCGATTGCGAGTATCGAGCAGCAATGGCGAATAATGACCAGCGATTTATTTGTGTGGTGCGAATTGTGTGGTGTGTTGTGTGATAAGCGGAGCAATAAGCGTTAGATCAAAACCAGTGATACCTAAAAACGTTAACAAATATGCATAAGACCACATAAAACACATTAGGTCCTTATAAAATTGATAAATCACAGAGTTAGCTGCGGCAATTTCCAAAATCGAACACATAAAATTCGAGGATAGATTGTCTTGGGTTTGTCGAACACGTCTATGCATACCCAAAATGACTTGACTACCCAAAGTGATTCGACTATTCACAAGAACTTTTGGTACACACTTTAACTTTCGGGACTGTGCTCTCGCCTCGAAATTTGGGCAATTGGCATGCATTCCTCCAGTTACATAGTGATTTCAAGTTGTTGGAGTCCGTCGAGACTTTGGTGAGAGTGTTGAAAAATCAAAATAAAATCGGAACGAGTCATCAAGGTTCGGGTTTCACCCCTAACTTAGCGACTTTATTCCTGTTTTGATGTAAATAGAGGGAAAATGTGCGTTAAAGTACGGTTTTCACTCTTGATTTAACGCAGATCTTCATGTTTATAGGCATAAATGCGGGTTGAACAAGTGATTTGGTCGAGAGTTTGCGGTTGTCACACCTAATCTTGACCAAATCATTCGTTCATTTTCGAAAATTAGAGTGTAGTGTAGTGTAGTGTAGTGTAGGCGAGAATAACGAGATATAGCAGGTAAGCTTGTACAAAAACCCCTACAGGGTATGCACAAGTCGGTCTGTTGGTACTTAACTATAGACTAGGTCGTTCCTAAACATCGACCCGGACTACGTCGAGTCTTGCCTAATTCCCTATAGTTATGGCTCTGATACCAATCTGTCACACCCCAACCGATGGCGGAATCATCGGGGCGCGACACTGAGCGAAACAGATTGTCCATGAGTATCCATAACAACTATTAATTACCAGATATTTAAAACGTCATGTCCCATACCATAACATATCCAAATAAAATAGTTATTACAAATAATTGTCTCACAAACAAATACAGATCCGACAACTCAGAATTCAAAATAGATAATTTGTTTGTTTGTTTCTAGACTCTTTCTTAGCCTCGATTTCATCACACAGCAAACAAGGCTTCCTAGCATCTTAAGCACCTGTCACATACGATAAAGTAAAAGTCAATACACATAGTGTAAAGGTGAGCATACAAGTTTGATAATAGCATAATAGAGTTCGAAATCGTTTACACATAACCAGCATGTACAACGTGTGATGTGAAGCACGTAAGTTATCGACATGATCCTATCAATACAATGACTGCGGGTTGACTGCGTAAGGCAGTTCGTAACACATATTCACCACTGCGAATCATGTGATTAATAGTCCTTAACAACCCCTGAGTGAACAGGTGCTGAGTCCAAACTATAGTACTATCGTTGCTAAGGCAGGTAGACAACAATCTATGTGTAAACATAACAAACAAGCATTCATCGAGTCACGTATAACATGATGAAGGGGTAATGTAACACCTCGAAAATTCACGTCCTATAAAGTGTTGACACGTGTCATATGTTTGAACGTGTAAAAGAATGTTCTAGAAGGACTAAAGTTGACAATCATGGAAAGTGTGTGAATATACGTATTCTAAATGTCAACAGTGAATAAATATATTATATATTAACCCTACATGATGCTCATACCTTCAAACGAATAAATCATGGATCATACGAAGCTAAAAGTGAGAGATTTCAAACTACAGGGGTTAAATGTGTCAACATGTTTAAGTTATACCTCTGAGTGACCTTTTGACAAACCTGAAGCTTTGTAACGGTTAATTATGCTCACTAGAATGCACGATATAAATTTCGTAAAGTTTCGTTATCGTATGGGAAAGTTATGATCAAATTCGTGTGCGAAGGGTTAAAGCGTAAACGTTGAAAGTTAGGACTTTTCGGGTAACAATTAAGTTAACCGGGGACTTAACAAAGTGGGTATATGTTTTAAAACCCTTATAAACCTAATTGGAGGGCTCAAAATGCAAGAAGGGAAGTCTAAGCAAAGTTTGAAGGGGCAAGGATCAAAACATAAAAATCTAAAGTTGGATTTGAGTCAGACAAGGTGTCGCGCGACGCGAGGCCCAGGGGGGTCCGTCGCGTCACGCCTAGGCCCATCTGATGCGAATTTCTTGCTTCTTTGTCTGCCATGGCCCTTGTGTTTGACTTTTAACCGATTTGCCTCATCTTGGACGACCCCTAGGCACCCCCTAAGCACTAGGAACACTTGTTAATCAGTTGTGGAGAGTTGTAGACCCAAGTGTCAACAATCTATGGTGAAGAATTCACTATAAAAGGGACATGAACTTGCAAACATTCTTCACACCTCCCTTCAAGTTTTCTGATCATTCCTGGAGCTCAAGTCTGCTTCCAAGTGATCACTAATCAAGCTTAGGACTTCAGTAAGTTGCTAATCCTTTCTTTAATTGAGTTTAGCTTAGTAATTTAGCTAAAAGTCAAACCGTCGTAGTTACGGTTTGACTTCGAGATTAATTAATAATGGCTCAGTCAAATCTCGAATTAAAAGTAATTATAAGTTGGTAATTATGTGGGTAATAAACCCTCAAAAGGGTTCCCCCTGATTCCCACTCTAACTAGGTCAAATGTCGGGTCAAACTTGTAATTAAAAAGTCAACAGAATGTGTAAATTACAATTTATGCATAATTAGCAATGTAGAACACATACAACCTGTTTGATCATTAATATAACTTGGTAATTAGTGTAAGGACATGTCTAAACATGTTCAACCCGACAATTTCCTGTTTAGACCCGGTTCGGAACCGAAAGTCGCATAGTTTGACTTATACTTTGACTTTCAGTTCTGACCCGTTATGGTATGTTTTAGAAATGCCTTAGAGCTTTATTTGGACCAGGTTACATGCTAGTATAACCCTCTGTGATTATACACCTCGGATCATTAGTTATCCAATTAATATGCATGATTCCGTTAATTGCTCATATGTTGACCATTATGCCCTTTTCACCTTAAAACGTGATTTTTGGAAATGTAAAAGAGTAGAAACCTTAATTACTGATATATAAACTTGCATACAAAATTTGACATCAGTTTGAGGTGTAGGTTAAGAGTTATGCTCGTTAGCGTAAAATTAAAGCTTTATGTTAATTAAACGGCGTAATTAGCATATAGCCTAATTACACCTACTTTTTGATATCAAACTTATTACCCACTGATGTAATATATTATTTTGGGATTTTTGAAGATTTTTAATTAATTTTAGGCTGAGCATAACTTATAGTCGTAGGCTTAATCCGGTAATTGTCGGTTTTGCCCTTACGGGCTATAAAATGAGTTTTACATATCTAAACAACTCCAAACCTTTTGCTACTGATCACATATGATAAGTAAATTATTTTAAGCCTTCTGGAAATATAAAAATATCAGATTTATGTATCAAACCCGGAAATGGCCTATAATCGCCTTTTTGAGCGTTTTTAACGCATAGTATATACTAAAACTTTTTTAAACATACACGGGTTGATACCTACTGATATTTGAGGCAAATTATAATATTTTAACAGTAAGCAAAGGTTGATAAACTCAGACTTCAGTTTTGAGCTTTTCGGCTTATGTGAAATTACCAAAATATCCCTACGGGGCATAGTTTGGTTATAATTGATAAATTTCACTTATATACTTTAACCTACTGATATAACTTAGCAAATTGAGTATATTTGCTGATTACATCAGGCCTGTAACTCAGGTTAACACTTAAACTCTTTTACAACCTTTAAAATGACCAAACTACCCCTACGGGGCATAGTTTGTGTTTAAATTCATTTCGGGCATAATAAATGATATCTTATTGAGGTCACAACATATATGGAGCATATTAACTTAGGAAACCTGTAAAGGGCTCTCATTATTACCCGTTACGCTTATTACGCGTTCGGTTCGGTTTATGTAACTAGTTTACATAAATTAGCCTAAACGGGTCAAACCTTATCAGTTTTATCTCAAAATCCAGAATGTGTATGAAATACCCATATTAAACAAGTCTCTGAACTTGTCGGGTCTAAATCACGCTCTATCCGGTCTTCTCTTAATCGTGCGTACGAACCGTGTCTTTGAAACTAACCGGTCTAAGCTTCAGCTTAACTAAAGACCCGTTAGAATTCTAATAGGTTATTATAAACCTTCGTTCCAGATTAGGAATACCAGTAAAAGCTACTTGCGTTTGCTTATTGTAATTTATACATTGCTCAGGTAAATACTTTTAACTTATTTTCCCTATACGGGCTTGGGTTACGGTATATAGCATACCGCTTGATCGGGCATCAAATCTTCCATCGTTGGGTGGTTAATTGAATAATTTGATCGGCTCGTTTAAACAGTCTTGTTACTTAAAGCCTTTGGGGGTTAATGACAATGTCCCGGATATCCTTGGCATCATTTTACGAAATGGCCACGACTTAAGCGCGGGGTGTAGGCGTACACCCGTCAGTGCACAAAAGAATATTGTGGTGTGTCTGTTGATCTTTAACCCGGACTTGATCCGGGCTACTGAATGCACAGGGAACATGTAATTCGTTCACAAGATTATATATATTTAAATAATTCTCCCAAGTTAAATAAAAATGTTTATGCCACGTGCATCCAAACCAATTTTCAATCATTTTCCAAAATGAGTCAGTTGATTGTATTTACCAGTGTAAACTGACCTATTTTCCCAAAAAGATTAAATGCATGTACTAAGCGTAATTGGCTGGGATTTCTCCTTAGCATCATTAGAAGTCTCGCAAGCTTAAGATGCCTGAAGTCTGTTGAACTATTGTTTCATTTTGTTTCCGATGCATCTGTGGATAAACTTCCGAATATTGTGACATTTGATATTACAATATTAAATTCGGTTGTATTATATCTTTTAAATTGCTTCCACTGTGCATATTAAATATTGTGTTGTTTGACTATTATGTTGCCAACCACGTCACGATACTCCCCCACCGGGCCCACCGGTGACACGTGGAAATCAGGGTGTGACAGGTTGGTATCAGAGCCAACATTGAGTGAATTAAACACTAGCCTTTTGTGTTTAATCTCAATAACACAATTGCACATATCTAAACTTTCGAGTCTAGACATATAACATAGGACAAATTCTACCTTGTTTGGTTTTTGTTTTGTCCTTTATTTTATATATTTTTGTTGTTATCTCATGTTATATTGACAGGATTGAAAATGCCGCCAAGATTCTTCAGGGGAAGTGGAAGAGGCAAGGGGCCAATCACCGCCCCCAATGATAATGAAGCTGGACCTTCGAATGTGCGAGCTCCATCTACCACGGAGAGTGACGATCCCCGGCAGAACTGGAGAAACCTCTTTGAGCCGGCTAGACGGTCGGTTTCTCACAGCTCAACACCTCCTAACCCTTATGGGCCACAGCCGGAGTACGAGCCCAACAACCCTCAACCCTCCTACATACCGTTACAGCGATCCTTATCGCACAACTCATTTGGTGACCCTACACCAGTTTTTAGGGGTCGGTTTAACCCGGCGAATTATATACAAGAACCAGTGGGTTTCAACCCATTGGGACCGGAGGACCATTTTTTCGGAGATCACGCAGATGATATGGACGAGGATACGGACCCCGTCGAGCCTGCCAGTGGTACACCAAACCACCCGATAGAGATCTCTGACGGATCCTCTTTCCACGGATCACCTTATGTTGGTCCAGATAGCTTCCAAGCTATGTTTACCAGGCACGAATGGTACTATACCCCTCCTCGCCATTCACCGCCTCAGCAGCAACAGCAGCAACAGGATCCCTCTGTGGATTCACGATTTGTGGCAGTTACGCCACCGCCTCCACCACCGCCAGTTCAACCGGCAGCTCCGCAACCGCCAAGGCGTAGGAGATCTGGACCGCGTATGTCTACACGGGGAGGAGACTTCCATTTCAGCTCTCCTCGGCAATCAAGTGGCAGCCACTACCCGCCACATCAAGAAGATCCACAAATGGGTGGACCTTCACACCCAGTTGCACCGCAACCACCACCTATGGGTTTAGATAACTCAATTCCGGCATACACGGGTTCCATGGCGTATAACCCGTTTGAACAACCAGTGCACACCAACTACAACTACGCCGAAGTCGATCCATACATGGTAGCGGCTAACTACAACACCCAAGGACCCTATGGAGATCCATGGGGAGTAGGGTACCCAACTCATGGGTACCAGATACCTGCAAGACCTATTATCAGGCAACAATCGCAACCACCAAGGTTCTCTCCACCAGAGCGTGAAGAAATTCTGCAAAGATTGGACCATGTAGAGCGAGAGTTTCATAGGGAACGAAGGGAGCGACAAACTTTCTTCCAAGGATTAACGAGCCTGATTAAAGGGAAGAGCAAGAAGGACCGCTGAATCCTTCCATTTGTTGTTGAGCCCCTGCGTGGGCCAGTCTTACTGTATAAACCCCTGCGTGGGTATGCTTGGTTGTTTTGACCCCTGCGTGGGTCTATCTTTCTGTAAACCCCTGCGAGGGTATGTTATTTGTGTAAGTCCCTGCGTGGACTATTATGTTATTAAGCCCCTGCGTGGGTATGTGTGTTATTAAGCCCCTGCGTGGGTAAGTACTTGTTTAAACCCCTGCGTGGGTAAGTTTGTTATTTGAAAAGACCCGTTTAGGGCAGCTTGTAATATTTTAATAAAGTAATGGAATGTTTGTTTTATAAATTTCATGTTTGCCATTACGTGCATAGATATATAATATATGATATAAATAAATCAAAACTCATTCTTTTTTTTTAATAAATATCTGCCTATGTAAATTTTTAAATAAGAATCTTAAAGAGTGAAACCTAGCCTTCGGGTCATTATAAGGCCGGGCCAAGATGGTAAGACCTGTTAAAAAGATTCAAATCCCTGCTAACATCTGAAAATATGTTAACACTCCTGGCAGACGTGATTCATTAAAAATCACACACGTCATTATTATTAAAGGATTCTTCAAAAGAGTCCTAACCCAATTATATGATCTCTGAATCATGGGTTTAGGTCATCAATTAAGATGATCATATTTTTACCATACGTGGTAATATAGTGCCTTTGGGCCCTGCTCATTTCCATATGAGCCAAAAGACAGTGGTAGCGATGACTCCCTGTCAGATAAGGTAATGAACTAGGTTCAAACCTTCATGCTTTGATTCTCTGAAATCATAGATTATAATTTATAAATGTCCTTGTGACTAGGCCTATTGTGCCAGTATACCTTAAAAGCCTTGATTCTCTGAAATCATGGCTTATATTTTAAAATGTCCATGTGACTAGGCCTTTTGTGCCACAAATAAAACTGTTATTGTTTTATAATTAGGATAAATTATTATAGAAATCCTAAATAAATATGATTAATAAATTAACCAAATATGGTCTCTGTTTACCATGGTTAATGAATTACCATAAGGGGCAATTCCATAATAAACTCCCAAATAAACTATTGTCCTTGTTTTCTGTAACAGTTCAATTAAAATGGCTAACTCAGACGAGATAAATAGTCATCCAGTGGAGAACATTGATAACGCCCGGATTAATTTAACGGGTGCTGAATTAAAAGCGTTGGTCGACGACACAGTTACAAAGGCATTGGAAAGGCAGTACGAAGAGTATAGTGGGACTCGTAGTAGGACCCTATCTACGCAGCCTTCAAAGCCACCGTCCAAGAAGGATGAACCGAAGAAAGATGATGACCGACACTCCTCAAACCACCACAGTGCTCCATCTCAAAACATTGTATTGAACCAAGGACCTCGTGAGAAGGGATGCTCTTATAAGTATTTTGTTTCCTGCAAACCCCGGGATTTCACTGGGGAGAAAGGAGCCATTGACTGTATGACGTGGCTGGATGAGATGGATACGGTTGTGGATATCAGTGGATGCGCTGAGAGAGATGTGGTCAAGTTTGTGTCGCAGTCTTTTAAGGGTGAAGCTTTAGCATGGTGGAGATCTCTGATTCAAGCCACCGGGAAAATTCCATTGTACAATATGTCATGGGATCAATTTGTTGCCCTTATCAGGGAAAATTACTGCCCTCAGCATGAGGTGGAGAAGATAGAGTCTGATTTTCTATCATTGGTGATGACAAACCTTGACTGTCAAGCTTACCTAACGAGCTTCAACACCATGTCCCGGTTGGTTCCTTATCTGGTAACCCCGGAACCAAAAAGAATAGCTCGTTTTATCGGTGGTTTAGCCCCGAAAATCAAGGCAATCGTAAAGGCTTCTCGGCCAGCTACTTTTAGATCTGTAGCTGACATATCCTTGTCCCTCACCTTTGATGCGGTCCGGCAGAGATCGCTGAGGAATAAGGAGGCTGAGAAGAGAAAACGTGAAGATGATGGTTCACGAAGATCGAACAAGAAGCACCGTAGGAACGGTGACAACAAGAAAGGATCGGAGTCAAGGAAAGATGGGCATCATTCTGGTGAGAAGCCCAAATGCAAGATTTGCAAGAAACAGCACTATGGAAAGTGCAGACTCGAGTCGAACTCTCAGACTCAGTCAAAAACCTATGCTTGTGGTATATGCAAGTCCACGGATCACAAGACCTTGGATTGCAAGAAGATGAAAGACGCAACGTGCTACCGTTGCAATGATCTCGAGTCGTGACTGCTGTGGTCTCGAGTTGTCATGAGTTGGTTTCGAGTTGAGACTGGTGTTCTCGACTTGCACACTTGATGACCGAGACCTTCTAGAACTATCCGATTGTACTATCCAATAGAATTTCATATGCATGATCTAGTGTACTATCCAATAGAAATTCCCTAAACATGTTTCTTTGTCTAAATGCAAATCAAAATAGATCAAACAAAGCATATTTCAAATGTTTTCATGACATTCATGTTGTTCTTTGTTAGGGTTTTCATCATAAACATGATTATTCAAACCATCTTACCCTAGCATATACTCAAATCAGCATCATCGATTCCTGAATCTAACATACATCCCTCGGATTACAAACACATACATACACACTCTTATGGTCCTATCAACCTTGCATGTTATCTAACAATCTCTTATCAAAGTATAAGCATACATCCTCATTTTACAATACATATCATGCTACTTGGTCAACAAGGATCATGTAAACATTTATTCTAAACATTAAACACCCTACACTAACAATCATTCATCATTCAATATCTTAGCACTTTATTATCATGCAAGAGTTCACATATTTCATCCATCATTTCAATCGTTCCAAGCAAATAGCACTATTGTACATATAAACACATAGTGAACATCTAAAGTACTAACCGGTTGTGGAAAGGCACCGAGTTAAGGAAGAAAGTGAGAAAATGAAGTGTCCGAGTAATGATGATGAGCTTGACCGATCCTCCTTGTTGTTGCCGATTTAATCCGAGAGGGAGAGAGGAGGAGGTGAGCTTGATTTGTTAGGGTTTTCTAGAGAGAGAGGGAGTGAGGATGAGGTGAGAGAGTGGAAAGGAGAGTGTGTGAGGGTTCTTGGCTTATATTTAGAGGGTGGTGCACCTTGAGTGGGTTTCCGAGTAGGCTAAGGGAGGTGCGGCCCAAGCGGCCCAACTGTTCACTTATTTACTCGAGACCGGGTGGTCTCGAGTTGTGGTTCCGGTTCACAAGTATCTTTATATACACATATACATTACATACACGTTATCGACATATAGCACAAGAAGAATCACAACTTTCATTTAATAACATATATATATACGCACAAAGTAATTACAAGGTGTTTGCTCGGAAAAACCTAGAGTGTCACATTATCCCCAAGTTTTAAGAACTTTCGTCCCGAAAGTTAAGGCAGCCACTGACAAGCTAGTGTAAATGAGAACGTTTCAACGGGGTGTCACATCATCCCCCCGTTAGTTTGGAATTTCGTCCCGAAATTCGGTTGTAGCTTCAGTGCTGGGAGTTTCATTTGGGAACAACTGGGGATACTTGCGCTTCATCTGGTCTTCCCGCTCCCAGGTAAACTCTGGGCCACGGCGCGAGTTCCAACGAACTCGTACGAGAGGTATCTGGCTACGTTTGAGGGTTTTGATTTCACGATCCGTGATCTCAATCGGTTCCTCAGTAAAGTGTAGCTGTTCGTCAATAGTGAGTTCCTTGAGAGGGATGATGAGTGTTTCATCTGACAGACACTTCTTCAGATTAGACACGTGGAAGACGTTGTGCACAGCACTTAGTTCCTCAGGCAGATTCAATCTGTAAGCGACCTTACCGATCTTTTCGGTAATTTCAAAAGGTCTGACATATCTCGGATTAAGCTTGCCCCGTTTTCCAAAACGAACCACACCCTTCCAGGGTGAGACTTTAAGTAGAGCCTGGTCACCAACCTGGAACTCTAGCGGTTTCCTATCCTTATCAGCGTAGCTCTTCTGACGGTCACGAGTTGCCGCCATGCGTTGCCTAATCTGGGCGATCTTTTCTGTAGTGTCTACTACATATTCCGGGCCTGTGATCTGGCTGTCACCAACCTCCGCCCAGCAGAGAGGCGATCGGCATTTACGACCATACAATGCCTCAAAGGGTGCTGCCTGAATGCTGGTGTGGTAGCTGTTATTGTAGGAGAACTCCACTAACGGTAGGTGCTTCTCCCAATTCTTGCCAAAATCGATCACACATGCCCTAAGCATGTCTTCGAGGGTTTGGATGGTGCGTTCAGATTGCTCATCCGTTTGCGGATGGTAAGCGGTGCTCATGTCTAAACGTGAGCCAAAAGATTTGTGCATAGCTTGCCACAACTCAGAAGTAAAACGCGCGTCTCGATCGGAAATAATAGAGGTCGGCACCCCGTGTTTCGAAACCACTTCCTTTAAGTATACCTCTGCTAGGGTAGAGAACTTGTCTGTTTCTTTAATGGCCAAAAAGTGGGCAGATTTAGTTAATCGATCCACTATCACCCGAATGGTGTCATTCCCGCGTTGAGACCTAGGCAGGCCAGTAACAAAGTCCATGGAAATTTGCTCCCATTTCCATTGCGGGATTTCTGGCTGTTGGAGTAGGCCTGATGGTTTCTGATACTCAGCCTTGACTCTTGCACAAGTCAAACATTTTATGACATAGGTTGCTATGTGGGCCTTCATGCCGGGCTACCAGTATGTAGTCTTTAAGTCATGGTACATCTTATCCGAACCAGGATGGACTGAGTAACGGGACTTATGGGCTTCATCCATTACAAGCTCGCGCAAATTCCCATAAAGTGGAACCCATATACGCCCGTTTACGTAGTAAGCACCATCTTCTTTTTGTTCTAGCCGTTTTCTGGATCCTCGCAGGGACTCAGCCCTGACGTTCTCGGCTTTCAATGCTTCGACCTGAGCGTTTCGGATTTGCTTAGGGAGGTTCGAGTGGATAGTGAGCTGTAAGGCACGAACACGCTTGGGTTTGGTCTCCTTTCTGCTGAGGGCATCGGCTACCACATTAGCCTTGCCTGGATGATATTTAATTGCACACTCGTAGTCATTTAGGAGTTCGACCCATCGGCGCTGCCGCATATTCAACTCCTTTTGTTCCATTATGTGTTGGAGACTTTTGTGATCAGTGTAAATCGTACACTTAGTACCGTATAAATAATGTCTCCAAATCTTGAGCGCGAAAACCACAGCTCCGGATTCTAAGTCGTGTGTCGTGTAGTTCCGTTCGTGGATCTTGAGTTGTCGCGAAGCGTAAGCAATAACCTTCTCGCGTTGCATTAGCACGCAGCCAAGCCCTTGAATAGAAGCGTCGCAGTAAACAACGAAGTCGTCGGTACCTTCAGGTAAGGAGAGAATAGGAGCACTACAGAGGTTCTTCTTTAGTTCCTGGAAGGCAGATTCCTGAGCATCACTCCATTTGTAAGCAACACCCTTCTGAGTGAGGGTCGTAAGTGGTTGAGCGATCTTAGAAAATCCCTTGATAAATCTTCGATAGTACCCTGCCAATCCCAAGAATTGGCGAACCTCGGTCGGAGTCTTAGGTATAGGCCAATTCTTAATGGATTCGACCTTAGCGGGGTCGACGTGAATCCCATTCTGATTGACTATGTGCCCAAGGAAATGGACTTCCCTAAGCCAGAAATCACATTTTGAGAACTTGGCGTATAGTTGCTCATTACGAAGGAGTTCGAGAATAAGACGCAGGTGTTGTTCATGCTCCTCTTGACTCTTCGAGTAGATAAGGATGTCGTCAATAAACACGATCACGAATTTGTCGAGGTAGGGTTTGCACACCCGGTTCATGAGATCCATGAAGATCGCAGGTGCGTTGGTCATTCCGAAAGGCATAACAAGGAATTCGTAGCGGGTTCTGAAAGCAGTCTTAGAGATGTCCTCATCGCGGACTCTCAGCTGGTGATAGCCCGATCGTAGATCGATCTTGGAATAGTAGCTCGACCCTTGCAGCTGGTCGAACAGATCGTCGATACGGGGAAGTGGGTAACGGTTCTTGATAGTAACCTTGTTCAGTTCGCGGTAATCAATGCACATTCGGAATGTGCCATCCTTCTTTTTGACAAAGAGCACTGGGGCTCCCCAGGGTGATGAGCTAGGACGGATAAAACCTTTGTCCAAGAGCTCTTGTAGTTGAATAGAAAGTTCCTTGAGTTCCGCGGGAGCTAGTCGATAAGGTGCACGAGCTATAGGTGCTGCTCCGGGAGCTAGTTTGATTTGAAATTCGACTTGACGGTGAGGAGGGAGTCCAGGTAGTTCCTCCGGGAATACCTCAGGATAGTCGCGTACAACTGGAAAATCTTCAATCCTGTTTTCCTTTTTCTGTGTGTCGGTAACGAGTGCTAAGATAGCGGTGTGCCCCTTTCGTAGACACTTCTGGGCCTTTAAGAATGAAATGACGCCTGTGACTTCTCCGCTCTTGTCGCCTTGAACTATAAAAGGTTTGCCAGGGGGACGGGGAATACGAATAGCTTTCTCTTGGCAGAGGATTTCAGCTCGATGTTTGGATAACCAATCCATACCAATGATGACGTCGAAGCTTCCAAGAATGATGGGGGAGAGATCGATACGGAAGGTCTGACCACACAATTCTAGTTTGCAGTTACGTATTACGTGTGAGGCCTCGAGGTTTCTACCATTAGCTAACTCGACGATGTGCTTAGAACTTAATGGCGTAAGAGTGGACTTAAGTTTCTTGCTAATACGTAGGGATACATAACTAGCATCTGCTCCGGAATCAAATAGTATGGAAACATAACGATCATTAAGGAGGAACTTACCCGCTACAACGTTGGGGTCATTCCTTGCTTCTCCAGCTCCAATCACAAAAGCCCTTCCTCTTGCACCATTCCCAGCATTGTTGTTATTGTTCCCAGCACCCTGATTGTTGTTGTTTTGATTCAGTTCAGGGCAATCCTTTCGCATGTGCCCCGTTGCTCCACACTTGAAGCATCCACGGTTGTTTCCTTGTTGTTGTTATGGTTGTTGTTAATTCTGCCTAGCTGGAAGCGGGCTCTTGCAGTCTTTGGCTTCATGCCCCATCTTGTTGCATCGCTGACACTGACTTTTGCCACATGGCCCACTGTGGTGTCGGTTACATTTGTTACACTTGGGGTGGTTTCCTCGATAGCCACCCTGTTGCTGAGGGCCCTTGCTGCTTTCAGTCTTCCTTTGTTGAACTGGGGCCTGAGTGGGGTTAGCATCCTTTCCCTGACTTCCATCCCACTTTCGTTTGTTATCGCTAGAAGTTCCAGCAGTAGCACTGATCCTCTTGGGCAACTTGCCCTCCTCCACAGCCTGATTGGTGAGTTTGTGAGCAAGACGAACCACGGGCTGTATGGTATTGAGGTTGGCTGAGGTCACATGGCTCTGGATTTCTGGGACCAAGCCTTTGATGTACAATTCGATCCTTCGATACATAGGTCGGGACATGTTTGGGCAAAGTGCAGCATAGTCATTGGACTGCTTGGTGTAGGTCTCAATCTCTGACCCAACCATCTTGAGCTCATAGTACTCGTTCTCGAGTTTGTGGATGTCATCCCTGTGACAGTATTCCTCTTTGATCATGTCCTTGAAATCTTCCCACGCAGTAGCATTAGCAGTTTCCAGACCAAGCATCTGAATCTGTGCTTTCCACCATGAAAGCGAGTTTCCTTCAAGCGTACCAGTCGCGAACTTTACCCAGTTAGCAGGGGGACACTCACAGACAGCAAAGACAGCTTCGGCCTTTTCAATCCAGTGCAGAAGGCCTATGGCACCCTCAGTGCCGTTGAAAGGGAGAGGCTTGCCATCCGTGAAGGTTTTGAAAGTACAAACACGTGGCTGTGCAGGCGCAGGCTGACCTGTTGTGAGAAGTGGAGCGAATAGGTTTAGAGGTGAAAAGACGATGTGGGGGTAGGATCTAAACATCCTAAAGTAACGAGTTTACCTCCAGGGTGAGCTGCGAAAGCTGCAGCCACCGTGTTGAGCAAGTTGTTGAACTGAGCCTGAGTCATGTTAACGTATCCTCTTCCGCGTCCACTCATTGTCTTCATAACCAGAACACACAGTATGAGTGTGATGTCGTAATGTAGCGAGAATGAGATAGAAGAGAGATGCGTATCTATCTAATTAGGCACACTAGTATGTACAGTAGGGCAGTCAACATAAGATAAACAAGCAAGTAAACACAAGTCCGAGCTATGAGGTCTAATACGCTGAGTCTTGCCCTTGGAGTGTAGTGTCGTCACGAGTCACAGGTTATAGTCTGGTTTTTCTCAAAAAGACTTTCTTTTTAAAACCAAGTTCACTATAACCAATGGCTCTGATACCAATCTGTCACACCCCCAAAATCCACATGCGGAGTACTACCGCTTGGAGGCGTGACTGACCAGGATCCAGCCACCAATTATACTGAGCATTGATTAATAGTAAAGGTATTCACCAACCACAATAGTTAGTAAACACCATAATTTAAAGTTCTAAAAGTTTAAGTTCAAATACAGTTTAAACAAACAGCGGAAGCATAAACCAAACATTCTCAAAACAAGGTTCATAGTTCAGATTATTTAAAACCCACACACGGGCTAAACGACCACTACACATCCCCAAGCTGCAAGCTCCTGAGTCACTGGGTACCTGCAAAGCATGCAGTAGGGTATCAACAAAGATGTTGGCGAGTCCACGAGTTGTCCAGTTTTAGTTACGAAAAACATGTTTCACCAGTTAATTTATCCGTTTATACATGCGATGGGGAGCTACCCCATAAGTAAGCGACTAAACTATATTTACAATACCGAATACTATTCATCCGTACGTTTCCGTAGAGTGCCCCGTTTGTCAATGTTCTATCATCATTGACGGTTGCCAGAGTACATTAGTTCACGCCCGATCCCATACGCGGGCACGGTGTGAGGTTGGTGAGACCTTAATAGCGCTATCAACTAATAACCCGTTCGCCTGACCCCGGCGACTAATCGGTATTAAGAAGTGAGGACTTGAGTGATAGAGTTTTGTTTAGTGTTGCTTGTTGCATCCAGTATAAACAGTAATTAACTAAAAGTCCCATTTAAGGGGAGAGAAGTAGGTTTGTATCCCTTACAAGGGGATAGCGTTGTTTAAGTTTCCGTTTCCCAACCACCGGGAACGCATGCTTTATTAGTTGTGAACTCACCTTGGGTTGCTCGGCAGTTTAGTTTACTTGGTTAAGTATGCTGGTCACCACGTCCTAAATGGTCACCAGTATAGGTCAGGCTCGGACACAAGTAATCACGTATATGGTACACGTAGTTAACACATAGCATACAAAACATATGAGTGTATTGGGCCTATCCGATCATACTAACAGTTAACATCATCACAGAATCCAGTTTGACGGTATGCACAGTCCACACGTTTTCGGCCCAATATCGGAGACAAGCAGCCCACTCGAGACAAGGTGGTCTCGAGTCGAGACCGAGAGGTCTCGAGTCGCAACCGAATGGTCTCGGTTTGTAGTGGGGTGGTTTCGAGTCACACCAGCTTGAGTCGCAACCTCAATTGTCCCGGATTTAGTCTCGAGTCGAGATCATGGGTTCTCGAGTCGAGACCTAGGTGGTCTCGAGTCCTTGGAGTCTGCTTTGAGTTCTTGGACATGATCTCGAGTCGTGACTGCTGTGGTCTCGAGTTGTCATGAGTTGGTTTCGAGTTGAGACTGGTGTTCTCGACTTGCACACTTGATGACCGAGACCTTCTAGAACTATCCGATTGTACTATCCAATAGAATTTCATATGCATGATCTAGTGTACTATCCAATAGAAATTCCCTAAACATGTTTCTTTGTCTAAATGCAAATCAAAATAGATCAAACAAAGCATATTTCAAATGTTTTCATGACATTCATGTTGTTCTTTGTTAGGGTTTTCATCATAAACATGATTATTCAAACCATCTTACCCTAGCATATACTCAAATCAGCATCATCGATTCCTGAATCTAACATACATCCCTCGGATTACAAACACATACATACACACTCTTATGGTCCTATCAACCTTGCATGTTATCTAACAATCTCTTATCAAAGTATAAGCATACATCCTCATTTTACAATACATATCATGCTACTTGGTCAACAAGGATCATGTAAACATTTATTCTAAACATTAAACACCCTACACTAACAATCATTCATCATTCAATATCTTAGCACTTTATTATCATGCAAGAGTTCACATATTTCATCCATCATTTCAATCGTTCCAAGCAAATAGCACTATTGTACATATAAACACATAGTGAACATCTAAAGTACTAACCGGTTGTGGAAAGGCACCGAGTTAAGGAAGAAAGTGAGAAAATGAAGTGTCCGAGTAATGATGATGAGCTTGACCGATCCTCCTTGTTGTTGCCGATTTAATCCGAGAGGGAGAGAGGAGGAGGTGAGCTTGATTTGTTAGGGTTTTCTAGAGAGAGAGGGAGTGAGGATGAGGTGAGAGAGTGGAAAGGAGAGTGTGTGAGGGTTCTTGGCTTATATTTAGAGGGTGGTGCACCTTGAGTGGGTTTCCGAGTAGGCTAAGGGAGGTGCGGCCCAAGCGGCCCAACTGTTCACTTATTTACTCGAGACCGGGTGGTCTCGAGTCGTGGTTCCGGTTCACAAGTATCTTTATATACACATATACATTACATACACGTTATCGACATATAGCACAAGAAGAATCACAACTTTCATTTAATAACATATATATATACGCACAAAGTAATTACAAGGTGTTTGCTCGGAAAAACCTAGAGTGTCACATTACGAGTTCCTAGTGATGCCTTTTGGGCTCACAAATGCACCTGCCGCATTCATGGATCTCATGAATCGCGTTTGCAAGCCGTACTTAGATAAATTCGTCATCGTTTTCATCGACGACATTCTTATCTACTCAAAGAATCAAGCTGACCACGAGAAACACCTTCGATGTATTCTCAAGCTTCTACATCATGAGAAACTCTACGCCAAATTTTCCAAGTGTGAATTTTGGCTTCGTGAAGTCCAATTCCTTGGACATGTGGTGAGTGAGCATGGTATCCAAGTGGATCCCGCCAAGGTTGAAGCAGTTATGAACTGGCAAGAACCAAAGACGCCTACAGAGATTCGTAGCTTCCTGGGATTGGCAGGATATTACCGGCGTTTCATTGAAAATTTTTCAAGGATTGCTGCACCCCTAACTTCCTTGACCAAGAAGAAAGTAAAGTTCGTTTGGGGCCCTAAGCAGCAAGAATCCTTTGATATTTTGAAACAAAAGTTGAGCAACGCCCCAGTACTGACATTGCCAGATGGAATAGAAGATTTTGTGGTTTACTGCGATGCATCGCACACTGGCATGGGGTGTGTGCTTATGCAAAAAGGCAAGGTTATTGCCTATGCATCATGACAGTTAAAGGTGCATGAAAAGAATTACACCACCCACGACTTGGAGTTGGGTGCCGTTGTATTCGCACTAAAACTGTGGAGGCATTATCTTTATGGAATCAAGTGTGTGATCTATTCTGATCACAAGAGCCTCCAGCATCTGTTTAATCAGAAGGAATTAAACATGAGGCAACGCCGTTGGATGGAAACTTTAAATGATTATGATTGTGAAATAAGATACCATCCCGGCAAAGCGAATGTAGTCGCCGATGCCTTGAGTCGAAAGGAGAGGGCGAAACCCATCCGAATCAATGCCAAGCGCATAGAGATAAAGAACAGTTTGATTGAAAGGTTGTTAGCTACACAGAAGGAAGCTATGTTGGAAGCTAACTATCCTAACGAAAAGCTTGGAGTAACTGAGGAGTAGTTAACTCTTAGCAAGGACGGAATTTTACGATTAAATGGACGAATATGGGTTCCAATTTATGGAGGACTTCGAGATGTCATCCTCCAGGAAGCCCATAGTTCCAAATACTCCGTTCATCCTGGAGCTGATAAGATGTACCAGGATCTAAAGGCAAATTATTGGTGGATAGGCTTGAAAAAGTCTGTAGCTGCCTATGTAGCTAAGTGCTTGACTTGTGCGCAAGTCAAAGCAGAACATCAAAAGCCGCCAGGCTTGCTACAACAACATGAACTTCCTACGTGGAAGTGGGAAATGGTAACTATGGATTTTATTACCAAGTTACCCAAGACAAGGAAAGGAAATGATACAATATGGGTTATAGTTGATAGACTGACTAAGTCAGCACATTTCTTACCCATCAAGGAGACTTATAGCTCCGACATGTTAGCCCAGCTATACGTTGATAAGATTGTAGCCTTACATGGCATACCTGTGTCTATTATCTCTGACAGAGATACTAGATACACGTCACACTTTTGGAAGAGTTTCCAACAATCTTTGGGCACACGTTTGAATTTTAGTACGGCTTATCATCCTCAGACTGACGGTCAGAGTGAGCGTACTATTCAAACGTTGGAAGACATGCTACGTGCATGTGCGATCGATTTGGGTGGTAGTTGGGATAAGAACCTACCATTAATCGAATTCTCCTACAACAATAGCTACCATACCAGCATAAAGGCTGCGCCCTTTGAGGCATTATACGGTAGAAAGTGTAGAACGCCTGTTTGTTGGGCGGAAGTTGGAGATGTCCAATTATCAGGACCAGGGATAGTCTTTGAAACGATGGACAAGATTGTCCAGATTCGTGACCGTCTCAAAGCTGCCCGAGATAGGCAGAAGAGTTACGCAGATCCAAAGCGTAAAGCTTTTCACTTCGAAGTAGGTGATAAAGTGTTGCTCAAAGTATCACCCTGGAAAGGAGTGATGCGATTTGGTAAGAAGGGCAAGCTAAGCCCGAGATATATAGGACCTTTTGAGGTTATCGAACGTGTCGGGTCAGTTGCCTATAAGTTAAACTTACCTGAAGAGCTCAGTGGAATTCACAATGTGTTCCACATCTGCAATCTGAAAAAGTGTTTCGCTGACGAATCACTGGTGATACCGCATACAGATGTGCATATAGATGAGAGCTTAAAATTTGTGGAAAAACCTTTGTCGATTGAAGATCGGCAGGTAAAGAAGCTTCGAAGGAAGCATGTACCTATTGTAAAGGTCAAATGGGATGCCCGTAGAGGTCCCGAATTCACGTGGGAGGTTGAATCAACGATGAAAGAAAAGTACCCTTATTTATTTCAGTAAATCTCGGGTCGAGATTTATTTTAAGGGGGTGAGGATGTAACACCTCGAAAATTCACGTCCTATAAAGTGTTGACACGTGTCATATGTTTGAACGTGTAAAAGAATGTTCTAGAAGGACTAAAGTTGACAATCATGGAAAGTATGTGAATATACGTATTCTAAATGTCAACAGTGAATAAATATATTATATATTAACCCTACATGATGCTCATACCTTCAAACGAATAAATCATGGATCATACGAAGCTAAAAGTGAGAGATTTCAAACTACAAGGGTTAAATGTGTCAACATGTTTAAGTTATACCTCTGAGTGACCTTTTGACAAACCCGAAGCTTTGTAACGGTTAATTATGCTCACTAGAATGCACGATATAAATTTCGTAAAGTTTCGTTATCGTATGAGAAAGTTATGATCAAATTCGTGTGCGAAGGGTTAAAGCGTAAACGTTGAAAGTTAGGACTTTTCAGGTAACAATTAAGTTAACTGGGACTTAACAAAGTGGGTATATGTTTTAAAACCCTTATAAACCTAATTGGAGGGCTCAAAATGCAAGAAGGGAAGTCTAAGAAAAGTTTGAAGGGGCAAGGATCAAAACATAAAAATCGAAAGTTGGATTTGAGTCAGACAAGGTGTCGCGCGACGCGAGGCCCAGGGGGGGGGGGGGTCCGTCGCGTCACGCCTAGGCCCATCTGATGCGAATTTCTTGCTTCTTTGTCTGCCATGGCCCTTGTGTTCGACTTTTAACCGATTTGCCTCATCTTGGACGACCCCTAGGCACCCCCTAAGCACTAGGAACACTTGTTAATCAGTTGTGGAGAGTTGTAGACCCAAGTGTCAACAATCTATGGTGAAGAATTCACTATAAAAGGGACATGAACTTGCAAACATTCTTCACACCTCCCTTCAAGCTTTCTGATCATTCCTGTAGCTCAAGTCTGCTTCCAAGTGATCACTAATCAAGCTTAGGACTTCAGTAAGTTGCTAATCCTTTCTTTAATTGAATTTAGCTTAGTAATTTAGCTAAAAGTCAAACCATCGTAATTACGGTTTGAGTTCGAGATTAATTAATAATGGCTCAATCAAATCTCGAATTAAAAGTAGTTATAAGTTGGTAATTATGTGGGTAATAAACCCTCAAAAGGGTTCCCCCTGATTCCCACTCTAACTAGGTCAAATGTCGGGTCAAACTTGTAATTAAAAAGTCAACAGAATGTGTAAATTACAATTTATGCATAATTAGCAATGTAGAACACATACAACCTGTTTGATCATTAATATAACTTGGTAATTAGTGTAAGGACATGTCTAAACATGTTCAACCCGACAATTTCCTGTTTAGACCCGGTTCGGAACCGAAAGTCGCATAGTTTGACTTATACTTTGACTTTCAGTTCTGACCCGTTATGGTATGTTTTAGAAATTCCTTAGAGCTTTATTTGGACCAGGTTACATGCTAGTATAACCCTCTGTGATTATACACCTCGGATCATTAGTTATCCAATTAATATGCATGATTCCGTTAATTGCTCATATGTTGACCATTATGCCCTTTTCACCTTAAAACGTGATTTTTGGAAATGTAAAAGAGTAGAAACCTTAATTACTGATATATAAACTTGCATACAAAATTTGACATCAGTTTGAGGTGTAGGTTAAGAGTTATGCTCGTTAGCGTAAAATTAAAGCTTTATGTTAATTAAACGGCGTAATTAGCATATAGCCTAATTACACCTACTTTTTGATATCAAACTTATTACCCACTGATGTAATATATTATTTTGGGATTTTTGAATATTTTTAATTAATTTTAGGCTGAGCATAACTTATAGTCGTAGGCTTAATCCGGTAATTGTCGGTTTTGCGCTTACGGGCTATAAAATGAGTTTTACATATCTAAACGACTCCAAACCTTTTGCTACTGATCACATATGATAAGTAAATTATTTTAAGCCTTCTGGAAATATAAAAATATCAGATTTATGTATCAAACCCGGAAATGGCCTATAATCGCCTTTTTGAGCGTTTTTAACGCATAGTATATACTAAAACTATTTTAAACATACACGGGTTGATACCTACTGATATTTGAGGAAAATTATAATATTTTAACAGTAAGCAAAGGTTGATAAACTCAGACTTCAGTTTTGAGCTTTTCGGCTTATGTGAAATTACCAAAATATCCCTACGGGGCATAGTTTGGTTATAATTGATAAATTTCACTTATATACTTTAACCTAGTGATATAACTTAGAAAATTGAGTATATTTGCTGATTACATCAGGCCTGTAACTCAGGTTAACACTTAAACTCTTTTACAACCTTTAAAATGACCAAACTACCCCTACGGGGCATAGTTTGTGTTTAAATTCATTTCGGGCATAATAAATGATATCTTACTGAGGTCACAACATATATAGAGCATATTAACTTAGGAAACCTGTAAAGGGCTCTCATTATTACCCGTTACGCTTATTACGCGTTCGGTTCGGTTTATGTAACTAGTTTACATAAATTAGCCTAAACGGGTCAAACCTTATCGGTTTTATCTCAAAATCCAGAATGTGTATGAAATACTCATATTAAATAAGTCTCTGAACTTGTCGGGTCTAAATCACGCTCTATCCGGTCTTCGCTTAATCGTGCGTACGAACCGTGTCTTTGAAACTAACCGGTCTAAGCTTCAGCTTAACTAAAGACCCGTTAGAATTCTAATAGGTTATTATAAACCTTCGTTCCAGATTAGGAATACCAGTAAAAGCTACTTGCGTTTGCTTATTGTGATTTATACATTGCTCAGGTAAATACTTTTAACTTATTTTCCCTATACGGGCTTGGGTTACGGTATATAGCATACCGCTTGATCGGGCATCAAATCTTCCATCGTTGGGTGGTTAATTGAATAATTTGATTGGCTCATTTAAACAGTCTTGTTACTTAAAGCCTTTGGGGGGTTAATGACCATGTCCCGGATATCCTTGGCATCATTTTACAAAATGGCCACGACTTAAGCGCTGGGAGTAGGCGTACACCAGTCAGTGCACAAAAGAATATTGTGGTGTGTCTATTGATCTTTAACCCGGACTTGATCCGGGCTACTGAACGCACAAGGAACATGTAATTCGTTCACAAGATTATATATATTTAAATAATTCTCCCAAGTTAAATAAAAATGTTTATGCCACGTGCATCCAAACCAATTTTCAATCATTTTCCAAAATGAGTCAGTTGATTGTATTTACCAGTGTAAACTGACGTATTTTCCCAAAAAGATTAAATGCAGGTACTAAGCGTAATTGGCTGGGATTTCTCCTTAGCATCATTAGAAGTCTCGCAAGCTTAAGATGCCTGAAGTCTGTTGAACTATTGTTTCATTTTGTTTCCGATCCATCTGTGGATAAACTTCCGAAAATTGTGACATTTGATATTACAATATTAAATTCGGTTGTAATATATCTTTTAAATTGCTTCCGCTGTGCATATTAAATATTGTGTTGTTTGACTATTATGTTGCCAACCACGTCACGATACTCCCCCACCGGGCCCACCGGTGACACGTGGAAATCTGGGTGTGACAGGTAAGGTCCCAAAAACCTCATGTAAAGTACTTGGGACCATACCATAACCTCATCTCTTAACTTTCTTTTGACCTTGTGCGGCCGCGCAACTGGTCCTACAGAGAGAGCTTAGGAGAAAGACAGCAAGTAACACCCGCGCGCCCAAAGGAAGTTAATAAATCCTTGCGCTTTTCTCCATAGCAAAACAAAGGATAAGAATCCTAGTTTAAATACTTCCGCCCAAATAGTACCCAGACTTGGATATTATTTACTCAACTGGTGCCACACGATTAGGAGCCACACCGGATTATGGCAGTAATCTTCTAGAAGACTAAATCGTGCACCATCAGACGGTTATAACCGTCTGGGACACGTGTCATCATCTCAGACCTTCCTGAAACCACGATGATGGCATGGAATTGGAGGAAAACCTCCACTTGCCCACTTTCCACGTCGCAATTCCCCAGCCGTGGATCTGAATAGCGATCCGTGTGCATTCACGTCAGATCAAGAAGATTAACGGAAGAAAAGGTAACCGCTTACGGGGTTAGCATCTTCCGTTAACATTTCATCAACGAGTTTTCCCGCCCAAACTCCCGGTTATAAATAAGAGAATAATCCAGGTATGAACTTCAAGTTACACACACTTCGTCAATACTTTTTCTTCTTCATAAACACATACTTATTCTCACGCCGGAGTCGGGTCACGGAGAAAACCTCCATTTTCCCCGTGACGAGGCTAACGGTGTTCTGTTTTGCAGTGTTCACTGGAGAAGAAGAATTGTCCCATCAAATCAAACGTGAGAGAACTACCCCCTTTTTATGCAGAACCTAACCCCTGGATAAACCGATTCCGGTCCTTTTATTCGGTGTTTCTTCATTGGCGCCCACCGTCTTCTCTGTTTTATCAGTTTTATCTCGTTTCGATTTGTTTCCCCTCATTCTCTGTTTTCACATGGCAGAGAATTCATCACTCCATCCATCAGGTCCTCGATCTGAATTCAAGGGTTCTACAACCCAAGAAAACCAGATCGACGGAATCATGGGAATCAACAAAAACAACGGTCATTCTGTAGAAAAGGACTCTTCAGAACAACTCCTAGAAAGAGCTCCAGAATACTGGTTCGACAGATTCCAGGTTTCCATAAACCAAATTTTCACACAAATTAACAGATCTGAGCCGCTAAACATCAGATCTGGTACTATGAAAGAAAGCAAGGGTAAAAGTGACACTGTAGTATTGGACCCACAGACACCTGGTCAGTGGGACATCCAATCTAACAGTTATACTGAGATAATCCGAAAATCAAAAGGTACCAACGGTCAGATAGCCGAACCAAAACAAGTACACATGGTACAAGGAGGTCCTTCAAAAAGGCTAAATAAACGAAACTACAATCAGCATTGGAGGGAACAACAAGTTGTGTTTCCTGTTGTCCCCGGAGGCCCTTAGGAAGAACGACCAGTAATTATTACTGGCGTCTTCGGCCACTACAGAACGGACTATATGTTTATAGATCCAGGAAGCTCGATGGATATCATATACGAGCAGTGCTTCAAACAACTTGATCCAGTAGACAAAGCACGTCTAGAGCCGGTTGATTTCCCTCTCACCGGATTTTGCAATGAAGCTGTATTTCCATTAGGGCAAATTGCATTCCCTGTGACTCTAACTGATGGCGAGCATTCGCTCACAGTCACAGTAAATTTCATGGTCATGCCAGCAACATCACGCCACGATGTCTTGCTCGGAAGAAGGTCACAAATAGAATTCAACATGATCACTTCTATTCCACATGCTGCATGCGGGTTTCCAACAGAAACTGGAGTCACAATTTTGTACTCAAGCAAGGAGATCATGTACGTTGACGATGAGCCACCAGCAAAAGTGGCAAAGCCCTCAGCATCAAATGAGCCGGAGAAATGGGTCCTGAACGAAGAATATCCAGAACAGACCATCTTGCTAGGACACGCCATTTCGCCAACAGTACGAATACAATTGAAGGAATTACTGTCCAACAATAAGGACATATTTTCCTGGTGTCCAGCAGACATGACCGGGGTTCCGCGAGATATAGCGCAACATTGTCTGAACATCCGGCCATCTGCACAACCTGTCGCGCAGGGAAGACGCAGCCTCAGCGCCGAAAAAGAAGAAGCCATGAATGAACAAGTAACAGAGTTACTTAACGCCAGAATCTTGCGCGAAGTCCAGTACCACACCTGGGTCGCCAACCCAGTGATGGTTCAAAAACACAGTGGTGGAGGGCGAATGTGTGTAGACTTCAAAGACTTAAATAAAGCCTGCCCGAAAGATTGCTATGCGCTTCCTGAGATAGACAAAAAAGTTGACTCTCTGGAATCGTTTCGCTGGAAGTGCTTCCTTGACTGTTATAAGGGCTACCACCAGGTCCAAATGAAAGAGGAGGATGAGGACAAGACTGCCTTCCGCACGGACAAGGGCATTTTCTGCTACACAAAAATGCCCTTTGGCCTCCGCAATGCAGGAGCTACTTACCAGCGCTTAATGGATACAGTCTTCGGGGAAGGCATTGGTAAAACAGTCCAAGTATACATGGATGACCTTGTCATCATGAGCCATAAGGAGGAAACAATGCTTGAAAATATCCAGCGCACGTTCGATTCTTTGCGCAGCGTAAACTTAAAGCTCAACCCAAAGAAGTGCTCATTCGGGATGGAAGAAGGAAAATTTCTAGGTTTCATAGTGACAAGAGATGGTTTTAAAGTAAACCCAGAGAAAGCACAAGCTATCCAGATGATGCCATCACCTGCAACAATAAAAGAGATGCAAAGACTCGCAGGGCGATTAGCAGCCTTGAACAGATTTTTGGCAAATCATGCTGCAAAATCTTACCCGTTCATTAGCACATTGCGTAACTGCACCAAGAAAACTCACTTCCAGTGGACACCAGAAGCGGAAGTAGCCTTCAAGAAAATGAAAGAATGTTTGATTCAATTGCCAACGCTAACAGCTCCGCGAGAAAAAGAGCCACTCATCTTGTATTTATCGGCTGCGGAAGTAGCGGTCGGTGCAGTGTTAATGGTGGAACGAGAAAACACTCAGACTCCAATTTACTATATAAGCAAAATGCTCACTGGCCCAGAGACACGTTACTCAATGATAGAGAAACTGGTGCTCGCTCTGGTACATGCATCATGGCGCTTACGCCGATATTTCTCCGGTCATGTCATCACAGTTCTCACTAATTACCACTTAGGGCAAATTCTATCCAAACCCGATGTGGCGGGAAGATTAGCTAAATGGGCTATTGAGCTTGGAGGATACAATATCCTATACAGACCGCGACCAGCAATTAAAGGTCAAGTTTTAGTAGATTTCACTACAGAAGTCCCCATAGACAAAGTCCAAGAATGTGAAGCAATCCAAAACCTTGTTCCCGTTTTCGACGATAGGGTCTGGACTCTGCACACAGATGGAGCTTCTAACGACGATGGAGCAGGGGTGGGACTCTGATTGGTCAGCCCAGATGATCACGAACTTACACATGCAATACGCCTGGACTTCCGAAGCACGAACAACGAAGCAGAATACGAAGCCTTTCTAGCAGGCCTTCGTTTGGCACTAAAGATGGGAGCAAGAAACCTCGAAGCTAACGTTGATTCAAAATTGGTGGCCGAGCAAGTCAATGGGCATTACGATGCAAAGGGTGAAGCTATGGCGTTATATCTAGAACAAGCGCGGATGTTAATCAGCCAATTCCAAACGTTCAAAGTCAATCACATAAACAGAAGCGAGAACAAGCACGCGGATGCACTGAGCAAATTGGCTGCCACCAGCTTCAGACACCTAGCAAAAGAGGTGCGCATCGAGGTATTGTCCAATCCTTCTGTTCCTCTCAAACAAGTAAACGTCATAGAGATTGACAACCCATCCTGGATGTCCCCGATTATCTTGTACCTATAACATGGAAAACTTCCGGATGGAAAGGCAGAAGCTAGAAAAATCCAGAACAAGGCAATAAATTATGAGATGGCAGATGGGATCCTGTACCGAAAGTCATTCATGGGACCGCTCTTGCGCTGTGTCGACATAACAGACGCACAGTACTTAGTCAGGGAAATCCATGAAGGCTTATGTGGGATACATGCCGGGCCGCACATGGTAGTGGCAAAAATAATGAGCGCAGGATACTATTGGCCTGAAATGCACGTAGACGCGGTAGAGTTATTGCGGAAATGCGCAGCTTGCCAACGCCACGCACCAAAAACCCTCCGCCCAAAAAATCCGCTCGTTCCAGTCACGTCCGCCTGGCCTTTCCAGCAATGGGGCATTGATCTTGTTGGCCCATTCCCTGATGCGCCAGGCGTTGTAAAATTCATTATCGTAGCAGTCGACTATTTCACAAAATGGGTCGAAGCCAAGGCATTAGCTTCAACCACAGCAATGGTAATCCGCAAATTTATATGGGAACATATTATTTGCAGATTTGGATTACCATTGCGCATCATTTCCGACAACGGCACCAACTTTGCCTCGGAAGATCTTCAGAAATGGTTCAAAGAAATGAAGATCGAGCACAATTTTGCCTCTGTGGCGCACCCACAAGCAAACGGCCAAGTTGAGAGTGTCAACAAACAGATTGTTGATGGCATAAAAGCGCGACTCGGGACAGCGCGCAGAGGATGGGTTGATGAACTCCCCAGCATCTTATGGGCCCATCGTACCATGCCAAAGACTAGCACGGGGGAAACCCCATTCAGTCTTGTCTATGGATCAGAGGCGGTAATCCCAGCCGAAATTGGCCTTCCATGGAAAAGCAAAACAACGAGCAAGAACGAAGAATGGATTTAGACCTTCTTGAGGAAAGGCGGGAGAACGCCGCCATCGTAGAGGCAAGGTACAAATCCAAACTTGAAAAATACTACAACGCGTGCGTACGCGTATGTACGTTCGTTCCGGGAGACTTTGTCTTGCGCGACAATGAAGCTTCTAATGCCGAAAAACCAGGCAAACTAGTGCCAAAATGGGAAGGACCGTACATTATCAATGAGGTCCTAGGCAAAGGGGCATACACCCTAAAAAGAATCGACGGAACACCCGTCCCCCGCACCTGGAACACGCAGCAGTTGCGCAGGTGTTATATATAGCCAAGCTATTCAGCCAGAACAGATCTATACAGGCAATGTATTTTTCTATTTCACTTTGTATTATTGGCCCTGCGCCCTATTAATGCAAAAGTTAACCTTACACATGTTATTGTTTGTTACAAATTGCATATAATTCCTTTGGTTTATGCGAAAAAAATATGGTAAACATTGTACACCTCATGAACAGTCTAAACAAGCACAACCCTCACGCACATTTTAGACATACGTTCACACATGAGCACAATACCATTCTCATTCACTACACCTACTCAAAGCAATTAAACATATGAAACATATTGTAATCCAAACATAAAAAGGTAAAACACCAAGGTATACATGCACGACAGTGCATTAAAAATATATATCATTAGTGCAACAAAAGCACTTCGAAAAACCATTTACAAAGAACACAACAGTGTTCTTCCAAAATACCAGTAGCAAAACAAACATCAAAAGGGGTATACACCGTCCCCCTAAAAACTTAAACCTAGTGACGAGGATCGACAGCAAGCTCACCATCAACAGCTGATACCTGACCAGAATGACGACTTTTCTGGCGATAGTACACCAGCTGACATCCACCCTTCCGAATCATCGGAAAACATGCCATCAAGTCATCAGCAGACAGTACATCAACCTTTTCATCAACATCTTCTGACCGGTGAGCTTTAGAACCAAAACCCACAACCGTGGGAGGAATGGAATTGACCGACTCTTTGATTCCAGTAGCCACTAGTGGCGGTGAATCAGCAAGGAGCAAGAGACCCTCGGCGGCCTCGTAAATCCTTAAAATATCCAACAATCGTCGGGTACGAGAGGAATGCCTAACCTTCATGTTCCCAAATCAAGCAAAAAGTTCAAAACCCTCAAACGTATATATAGAAACATTGACTCCGGGAAAGGGAAAAGGTTGGCAATCATGATTAACTATCAAATCGTCTCTTCTAAACAGCGCCACAGGATAAATTTTCATATCTCAATAAATGAAGCCTGACAAGCATCGATACATATCCCAAGGCAAAAAGGACGGAAAGTGTCGTGTATATATATTTTTTATTTACAAGTGATGTAATAAAACGTCAGATCGTGATTAAAGAGGGTCAGACCAACAGAAGAAAATTTACGAACTCCCCCAGAAAAATCTTACTGAGCAAAAAATCCCCTCTCTACAAAGATTCTTCAGCGTCACGACGAGAACTCTACAGTAAAGCATCTCCCTTACAACTCCAGTGCTCCACTTATTTGCATAAGAGCAACACTAGACTGGGGGACTTGAAGGGGTAAGGTCCCAAAAACCTCATGTCAAGTACTTGGGACCATACCACAACCTCATCTCTTAACTTTCTTTTGACCTTGCGCGGCCGCGTAACTGGTCCTACAGAGAGGGCTTAGGAGAAAGACAGCAAGTAACACCCGCGCGCCCAAAGGAAGTTAATAAATCCTTGCGCTTTTCTCCATAGCAAAACAAAGGATAAGAATCCTAGTTTAAATACTTCTGCCCAAATAGTACCAAAACTTGGATATTATTTACTCAACTGGTGCCACACGATAAGGAGCCACACCGGATTATGGCAGTAATCTTCTAGAAGACTAAATCGTGCACCACCAGACGGTTATAACCGTCTGGGACACGTGTCATCATCTCAGACCTTCCTGAAACCACGATGATGGCATGGAATTGGAGGAAAACCTCCACTTGCCCACTTTCCATGTGGCAATTCCCTAGTCGTGGATCTGAATAGCGATCCGTGTGCATTCACGTCAGATCAAGAAGATTAACGGAAGAAAAGGTAACCGCTTACGGGGTTAGCATCTTCCGTTAACATTTCATCAACGAGTTTTCCCGCCCAAACTCCCGGTTATAAATAAGAGAATAATCCAGGTATGAACTTCAAGTTACACACACTTCGTCAATACTTCTTCTTCTTCATAAACACATACTTATTCTCACGCCAGAGTCGGGTCATGGAGAAAACCTCCATTTTCCCCGTGACGAGGCTAACGGTGTTCTGTTTTGCAGTGTTCACCGAAGAAGAAGAATTGTCCCATCAAATCAAATGAGAGAGAACTACCCCCTTTTTATGCAGAACTTAACCCCTGGATAAACCGATTCCGATCCTTTTATTCGGTGTTTCTTCACATGCAGTAGCGGTTAGCGTTAAAGTATTGCGTAGTGTGTTTGATGTGATTTAGAATAAGTAACGTATGTAACACCCAAAAGTGCGTAAAGCAAAAAGGGTTCGAGTATACTCACAGATAGCGTTTAACTTAATAAACACTGCCTTGGATTGAAGGGAGCGCTGAGAGAAAGTATCCTGAACAGTTAACGATAGCACAAATGATAAGCGGCGCGTAAAACGGTGTAGGTGTACCAAGTGTCGGATGGTAATCCGATCGGATGGCAATCTGATCGGATGGCCAGTCGGTCGGGTGGAAATCCGTTCGGATGGTCATCCGATCGGATGGCCATTCGATTGGATTGGCACCTCGTTTGGTGAGGATGTGTTTGCATATGATGGTTTGTACTTTGAAGTTTTTGTTGTAGCATTTTGAAAATAAAGAAGTATCTCTACCCTTCAGGTCGGTCGATCGAACGGGCGTTCGATCGGACAGCAATCCGATTGGCGAGGCTTCTTAGTTTGAGAACAAGTTCACAGCAGGACGGTCACTCGATCGGATGGCTATCCGATCGGGTGGCAATTTGTATGTATTGAACATGTTGAAATTTGTTTAAATATCAAAGTCCCAAATGTCACACAATCGGATGGTCACTCGATCGGATGGCAATCCGATCGTGCGGTAATCCGTTCAATGTTCAGATCCTTGAATAGTTTGAATAAAAGTTTAAATGTGGAACCAAGTGCAACCCGATCGGATGGCCGGTCGATCGGATGGATCGTAGGTGGCTTCTACGCTCCTCTTGAACCTCTCGTTGATCAGATTCACTAAACCCTTAAGAAATCCCCGGTGGCTTCTACGCTCCTCTTGAACCTCTCGTTCCACCTGGCTCAACCTCTGAAGAATCTCCTGCTGTTGCGGCGGCTGGATCATAGGTGGCTGCGGCGGCTGCTACTGCGGAGGCTGAGGAGGTGGCGGGTATTGATACCTGTATGCTTGGTACCCTGATTGGTACGAAGCGGGAAAAAGGTCCTTCGGGATGAAGAGCATTGTAGTTTGCTGCCATAAGATACGGGTCAACATCAGGGGCATTGTAGTAGTTGTACCCTGGGTAGGCTGGCTGCTCAAAAGGGTTATACGCCGCTGCAACGGCGTAGGAAGGAATTGGGTTATCATAACCCACTGGTGGTGGTGCGACCGGAGCTAAGTCGACTTCTGATACAGGGTTTGCAGGCCCACCCATCTGCAGGTCTTCATATAGTGGCGGGTTGTGGCTGCCACTGGAATATTGGGGGGTGCTGAAGTGGAAACCCCCTCGCACAGACATCCGTGCACCTGATCTCCTTCGCCTCGGTAGTTCTGGAGGTGGCTGCTGCTCTGGCGGTGGTGGTGGCGGTGGCGTAACCGCCTGGAAACGTGAATCCTCAGAGGGATCTTGCTGCTGCTGAGGTGGGTTGAAAGGGGGAGTAAACTCCCAGTTGTATGTGGCAAACCTTGCTTCATAGCTGTCAGGAGCCCGATAAGGTGATCCATGAAAAGATGACCCATCTAAAATCTCTATGGGATGTGTAGGCGTCCTAGTTGGTGGCTCGGCAGGATCCGGATCTTCGTCCATATCCACCTCTTGATCACCGAAAAAATGATCTTCTGGTCCCAATGGGTTATAACCCATTGGTTCTTCACTCACGTTTGCCGGATTAAACCGGCTCTGAAAGTAGGGGGTTGGGTCTTGGAAGGCCCGGTGCGATCCCGATCGTTGCAACGGGAGGTAGGAGTGGTGAGAGTTATTGGGCTCATTTTCTGATTGTGGCCCAAAGGAGTGGAGGTACGAAGGTGAAGAGCTAAGCGAGACAGATCGCCTCGTGGGTGGTTCCAAATACGTCCTCCAGTATTCTTGAGGACTAGTGCTCATAGTTGCTGACGGAGTTCGCCGGTGTGAAGGCCCGGCCTCATGATCGTTAGGAGCAGTGAATGGCGCCTTGCCTCGTCCTCCTCTTCTGAATCGTGGTGGCATTTTTGTTGATCCTGTCAATACAATCAAAAGAAACAAACAAAAGAAAGTAATAAGATTAGGATTAGTCCTATGTTGTTAACCTAGACTCGGAGGTCAAGGCATGTGCAAACTGTGTCATTGAGATTAAACACAAAAGGCTAGTGTTTAATTCACTCAATGTTGGCTCTGATACCAACCTGTCACACCCCGATATTTCCACGTATTACCGGTGGGCCCGGTGGGGAGTATCGTGACGTAGTTGATATCATCATAGTCAGATAATCACAGTTCAATTCACAGCGGAAGTCTACAGTAAAATATTACAAACCGATTCGAAAGTAACATTAAATATTACAACGGGTTGTAAAAGTATCCACATGCGGATCTAAAATAAAAGAAATATTGTTCAACAGATTTTTAAGTATCTAAAGCTTACAAGACTCTTTACTCGATACTAGGAGTAGCCAGCCCATTTCTCTTAGTACCTGCACTTAACCTTTTGGAAAATACGTCAGTTTACACTGTTAATACAATTAACCGACTCATTTTGAAAATGTTTAAGAAAATTGATTTAAATGCACAAGGCACAAATAATCATTTATAACTTGGGATAATTATTTAAAATAATCTTGTAAAAGAATTATATGTTTGTTATACGTTCAGTAACCTGGGATAAAAATACCAGGTTAAATATTAATAGACACACCACATAATATATCCCATGGCGAGTTAATCTCGAACAAGCGGGTATATCTTTTTACATACGCACCGGCAGGTGTATGCCTACACCCCGTACTTAATTCGTGGCCATTTCAATAAATGAGCCGAGGATATCCAGGACATGGTCATTAACCCCCCCAAAGACTTAAAACAAACAAAACAGATTAAACGGGTTATCTCAATGATTTAATCTTCATATGATTAAAGATTCAATACCCGACCAAGCGGTATTATACCCAAGCCCGTATATAAGGGAAAATAAGTTAAAAATATTTACCTGTGCAAAAATATAAATTTATTCCCAGCCGTAAATAAATCAAGCAAGTACAGATAGCTTTTACCGGGCTCCTAATCTGGAACGAAGGTTTTTAATAACCTATTAGAATCCTAACGGGTCTTAATTAAGTCTTAACTTAGACCGGTTAGTTTTAATGAAAGATATACGGTTCGAAACGCAAGATTAAGCGAAGACCGGATTAGAATGTGATTTAGACCAGACAAGTATGAAGACTTGTATAATATGGGTAAACTAAACACATTCTGGATTTTGAGGTAAAAATGATAAGGTTTGACCCGTTTCGGTCAATTTATGCAAACTAGACACATAAACCGCACCGAACGCGAAAAAATGCATAACGGGTAACCATATGAGTCATGAGTAGGTTCCCTAAGTTAATATGCTTAAAATGTGTTATGATATCAGTAGGATACCTTCCATTATGCCCAAAACGAATTTAAAATCAATTTAAGCCGCGTAGGGGTATTTTGGTCATTTTAAAAATTATAAAAGAGGTTAAATGACAATCTGAGGTTCTGTTCTAAAATGATCAGTAAAAATATTTATTTTAGTAGGTTATATCAGTAAGATATTAAACATATGTGAAATTTATCATCTATGGCCAAACTATGCACTGTAGGGGCATTTTGGTCATTTCACATAAGCTTTAAGGGTCAAATTTGGAAATCTGATTTCAAAACTTTTACTTACTGTTAAAGTATAAAAATTTACTTATAATATCAGTAGGTAATGAGTTTTAGGTGTCAAATATAATTTTAACCCAAACTATGCGTTTAAAAAGCGCAAAAGTCGGTATTTGGCGATTTTCTGGTTATTTAAAGAAATCTGAGTTTTTGATCAGTTTATAAAGCTCAAAATATTTTATTTAACATATGAAATCAGTAGCAAAAGGTTTGGCATCAAAATGTTATGTAAAACTCATTTTACCCAAGAAAAGGGCAATTTCGTCAATACCGAATTTTCTTTAAAACTCTATAATATAATCAGTTTAAAATTCAATAAAAATTTCCAAAAATCCCTAAATATTATATTACATCAGTAGGTAAAAGGTTTGATGTCAAAATTTGAGTTTAAATAGGGTTTATATCAAATATGCCGTTTAATTAATAAAAAAGGCCATTTGCGATATTGAGCATAACTCTCATTTTAGACCATAAACTGGTGTCAAACTTTTAGGACATACTTAATTATCAGTAATAAAGGATTTTGTCCTCTCACATTTTCAAAAATCTTTCTTTAATATCAAAAGGACATTATGGTCAACATTTAAGCAATTATTGGAAACATGTAAATGAATCGGATTAATAAGGAACCATGTAGTATAACCTCGGAGGGTTTTACTAACATATAATATGGTCCTAAAGGAACCTTAAGGCATATCTAAAACAATCTAAATCGGGTCAGAACTGAAAGTCAAAGCAAAAGTCTACTTTTGCGACTTTCGGTTGCGAACCGAGCCTAAACTCAGAATTGTCGGGTTGAACATGCTTAGACATGTTCTTATGTCATTTACCAAGTTATTTTAATGTTAAAACATGTTCCATAACCTCTGCATTGCAAGTTATGAATTTATTTGCAAAAATAGCTTTTGTTGACTTTTTAATATTAAGTTTGACCCGACAATTGACCAAGTTAGAGTGATAATCAGTGGGTGCTCTTTTAAGGATTTATTACCCACGTAATTACCAACTCATAGCCACTTTTAATTCGAATAATGGCTGGACCATTAGTGATTAATCACTAAGTCAAAGCTTAATTACGATAGCTTTGACTTTTGGTCATTAAGCTAATGAAAACTTAACTAAAGAAGCTAAGAATACTTACAATAGTCCTTAGCACGAAGATTATCACTAAGAGTGCTTCCTTCAAATTCAGGTTGCTCCAGAGAAGTGAGTTTGAGTGTGAAATTGAATTGAGCAAGTGAGGAACTTCAACTAAAGCCTCTATTTATAGTGCATTGGGGATTCTAGGATCAATGCAGATGTCCCTCAGGTGAAATCTGATGCATAGGTGTCTAGAGGTATTTCAAAACCGTTAACAAGCAGCTGGTTTCGAGAAAAGGGGTGTAGAAGGAGACAACCCGCAACTGTCCATTTTCACTACCCAGTTACAGTCCTTACGGACCGTAAGCCTAGCGGTTACGGTCCGTAACCGCTTTTCAAATTTTATCGCCCAGTTAAGCCACCTTACGGTCCGTAAGGTGGTCTCATTGCGGTCCGTAAGCATCTGATCAGAAGACAAAACTTTGATAATTTTAACATTTGACCATGCAACCTTTCATAACTCGAATCTATGGTCATTTGCAGCAGAATGGGGCCACATGATCAGATCTGAATTGTTAAGAATGCATTGCCATGCATTAGTGTTTCCTTGGAGTCTTGTGAAAAGGCCATGTAATGTAGAATTGTCGTGTATAGTCACATGATCATTTTTCTTGACATTCAAATCATTTCTCAAAAGATTTAACCGGATGTTTTTAAATGTCTTTATCAGATATTCATGAGACCTTATTAATGTTTTATCAAGAGTTGGAAACGTTAAAAGGCTACTCAGAGGTAATAATTAACATGTTGACACTTTTAACCCTACCATACATCTTTTAACATAATCCGGGTTTATAACACATTTAAAATTCATGATACGTGTCTTTATTACATTGGCCGTGATTTTACGAGGTGTTACATCCTCACCCCCTTAAAAGAAATCTCGACCTCGAGATTTACTGAAATAAATGAGGGTACTTCTGTTTCATGGTGGAATCAACCTCCCACATATATTCGGGACCTCTACAGGCATCCCATTTAACCTTCACAATCAGTATGTGCTTCCTTCGAAGCTTCTTAACCTGCCGATCCTCGATTGACAAAGGTTTTTCAACAAACTTTAAGCTCTCATCTATCTGCACGTCCTTGTGCGACATTGCTAGCGATTCATCAGCTAGGCACTTCTTTAAGTTGCAAATGTGGAACACATTGTGTATTCCACTGAACTCTTCTGGCAGATTTAGCTTGTAAGCTACCGTCCCGACACATTCGATAATTGTTAGGCCCTAAAGTGTGAGACTGATGCATCAAATTAACATAACGGGCTATGGTTACGAATTGGGCCTTACCGGGTTAGTTTATATTAGGTTGTGGACCTTTATAGGTCACTTGGGCCAAGCTTTAGGCCATGTGGGCCAAGCAGGCCCAAGGGGAGCCCATGTAGGGAATTGGGCTTGTCTATGTATATAAACAAGTTTCTAACTTGTTTTTAGGTTTGAACCTCATTGTTACAAAAGTTCTAAGGAAGCTAGAGAGAAGCGATTGTGGTGTAGGAACTTGTACCAGACGGTTTTGCTAGTTGATACTTGATAGTAATAGAATCGTGTGCAAGTTTGAAAGTGATTCGGTATTGTGTTCTTCGTTTTTTAATTGTTTTTCGGTTTATCTTGAATCTCACCAAGTTTGGATTCCGCACAAACTTGGTAATTGTTTGATATCATTGAAAGATCCGGTTTTTCGGGACTTACAAGTGTTATCAGAGCCAGTAGAACCTATTTCTAGTCTCAGTTTGATATCAAAGATTCAAGATTTTGATATTTTTGTTAAAAAATCGTCAAGGTCATTCATCGTGTTCTTCGCGGTCTTCCTAATATTCATCGGTTTTTATTGAAAATTCATTATCTTTTGCTACTGGATCTATTCGAAATTGTGTTAAAAGGGATTAGTTTCTATCTTTAAAAGGATTCCTAAATTCTTTATTTTAGAAAATCCTAAGTTTTTCCGAAAGTTTACGAGTTTATTTTGGAAATTAGTTATTTTTTTTTCAAATCTTATCAAAAAGGATTTGTTCTGTTTCAATTTTTTGAAATCTTATTTAAAAAAAATATTGTTTCCTAAACTTCTTGCAAGAATAGTGTTGACAAGTCATCAAGTTTCAATTTCAATCACTTCCACGGTTTCGACTCAGAGCTTTTGTTTTAATTGATTTCGAGTCCATCTTTTAAACAGAGGTCTCGGTTTCGACTTCAACACAGTCTCGACTCATCGTGTTCTTTGATCTCGAGTTATCAACATTCCACAGGAGGTCTCGACTCATCTTTCTTTAGGAGGTCTCGAGTCATCAACATTTGACTCGCAACCACGGTTCCGAGTCGCAACCTCCACAGTTCCGAGTCGCAATCACGGTTTCGACTTCACATCTTTCAAACGGTCTCGGCTCATCACTGTCTCGACTCACAACAGCTTTCCGGAAACAAGCAGGTCTCCCCTGGTCTCGAGTCATCAACATCTGAGTTATCTCTTCGAGTCATCACCATTTCAACTTTAAGCTTTCTGTTGATTCCGAGTCGCAACCTCTATCTTCACCCATATAAACCTGCAACAACAACGTCTCAATCTTCTTCTCCGATAACCAGTCGCCAGAACCCTGCAACTTCATCGTGCTACACAACCCACACCACTCCATCGTCCACTACTCCACCACGTCATTATTTTCACCATCATAGTTGACCACCACCTCCGTTCACCATCGCCGAACACCACCTGCAACTCCGGTCATCTTCTCCGACTCCGACCTTCTCTATCTTTCTCCAACCACCGTCAACCACCATGATCATCGTGCTTCACCCACCAATTTCTATTGCTTCGTTTCTTCATTCACATTCTAACGATTGTTACTTGTTATCGTTAGTGCCTAAGAAAAGGAATACAGGGTTTGAACGTGTTTTTTTTTTTTTTGAAATTAGGGTTTAGGTGGGTTTTGATCAAGGAAGAAGACAACTGTTGCTCGTTTAAGTTATTTATTATAATAATAATTATATTAATCATAAGTTAATCATTAGTTCATTATTACCTAATCATTGATTTTTAATAATAATAATAATAATTAGTTTTCTTATATATTAATTAAAAATATAAATAAAAAAGGGGGTTTGTTTGCTTGTGATAACAGTTTTGACAGGTTTTGTGGTGCGATTCAGAAAGCAGGTTCATTCGATTGAAAGGGTTTGAGTTAGCGAGTACACGGGTTCTCGTTTTGGTGTGTGTTTTGAGAAGAAGAACAAAAGTATCAATCACCCACTGACATTATGGCATTCATATTTCTCAAACCCGTGGCTCGAGAAATGATTGTTGAAGATATGATTTCTGTCTTTTGCACTCCTGAGTGTCGAGAAAGGGTTGAGGCATACTGAATACACAACGCTGAGCTTATACAAGATTACCAGGATATAAAAAATAAAAATTTTACTTTATCAAAAAATGAAAAAAACTTTATAAAGAGAAAATTGAAGCTCAGCGAAAAGACATCATCAAACTTAAGGATGATGTAAGTGTGAAAACAGCCCATTTCTTAGAAGCTCAAGAGAAGGTATGCATTTTAATCAAAGAACTGGAAGATATCAGAGAAAGATATCAAATCAACGAACTTAACATTAAAAAATATGAGTCTTCCAGCAAACTGGTCAAAAATTTGTGTGATCAACAACTTGCATACAAGAAAAAGAAAGGGTGTGGTTTGGGTTTCAATCAAGTTCCTCCTCCATATAATGACAACTACACATATTTACCCATGACTGAGGAGGAATTGATGAATGAGGACAAGATGGCTTACGGTCCTAAAACTGATAAGTCATCAATCAACAGCAGACCTGTTGATAAACGAGCGACTCCTTCGGTAAATTTTGTTTCAAATGGTACTTTTGATCCTAATGCTTCGTCTTCTCCTGCAGATGAAGTTAAAGTTGAAAATGCAGTTGGGGATGAACAAGCATCAGAGTCAAATTCTTTTGAAAATTTAATAAACGAACCTAATCCAGACTCTATAGCGACATTTGATATTTTTAAATCAGTTTTTCGCTCTGTGATTGATTTCAGGCCTGATGGTTTGGGCGAAAACATTGATGCTTGTGTAACAGAAAATAAATCGGTAAATGAAACAAATGAGCCAGCTGAACCATCTGATTCCAAATGTAAATCATCTGAAGCAGCTGCTTCTGAGAAATTAGAATCAGTTGATTCAAGTGATTGCAGCTCAAAGGTGTCGTGTGCAGAACCGTCTTGTGCTGATAATTCGTCTAATGATTCAGCTGAAGTTTCTATAGAAGTTTCCGGTGTTTCATCTGATAAACCGGAATTCTCCGATTCTGTAAAAGCTGGCGACATAAAGGAAGAAGTGAAGTCTAATGTGAACAAGGCTCCAAGTATGCAAGATGAACAATCTGAACCTTCTGTTAGTGATGAAAAGGTTCAGATCAAGCAACAAGAGCCGAAGCGAGTAGGTAAAGGATGCGGAAAGAAGAAGCCTAAACATCAAAGACAAGCAGGCTCTCCACAGTCCTCAACGGGCAGCCATAGTCCTCAAAAGGCCCGTGATATGAAAAATGCCTTTGTTAAGCCAGTGAGTAATGGCAGATGTGAGAAATATGCATTTGACTGTGCTAACAAAGCTTTCGGAAAGACTAGTGAGATTTATGAACAAGACTTGCAGTCTAAACAAAATAAGAAGAATCAGAAGAAATCTCCACCACAGAAGGCCCCTGTAAACGACAAGTACAAACATCCCAATTCATCCTCGTTTGCAAGAAATGTGCAAGGAAACCAAGCACAGAAGGGACCAGTTCATCCTTCAGGGCCAACAAGAGCAAATTCAGCTTATCAAAATGCTTTCTACGTGAAGAGACAAACATGCTTCAATTGCGGCATTGCTGGTCACATTGCTCGAAACTGCACACACCGTCCCTTTGTACCCTATTATATGCAAAATCAGAGGGTTACACCAAAGGATAACTACCATTCCAAGCCAATGAAGGTATCATCACCTAAGGCAATGAAGAATGTGAATCCCAAGGTTAAACCTTCTGATGGGGATTGGAATGCTGCTAAAGCAAAAAGAAAACAAGCTTTGAAACCTACACAAGTTTCAAAAAATAACAAGGTTGATAAGCCAACTGTTTTGCCAAAGGCATCTAAGAAACTAGAAAAGCCTAAACAAATTTGGAGAGCAAAACAAAATGCAGCTAGATCTCAAATTCTAGAAACTAAAGGGGACTTATGTTTAAAGGAAGTGTCTTATTTTGATGCTTCAGGAAATCCCAGGACCACGATGGCCTGGGTACCCATGTCTTACTAATCTCCTTATTTTTCAGGAACAACCAAGGAGGAGCTGTTAACAATCTTTGGAATGTTGATAGCGGTTGTTCCAGAGATAAAAACAGGTAACATTTCACTGTTGCAAAAAGTTCAAATATTTTTTACAGATGATATGTTTCCTTTGGAGGAGATTAGAGAAGTAAGATAAGATCAGCAAAAGGTATAGTTTAAATTCAGTACTTTGATTTGAATATTGATTAGTCTTCAATCTGATGACAGAACGGTTAAGCAAAAAAAAATATTTTTTTCTCTTTCTTAGTTCATTATTTTGTATATAAAATGTCCTTTCTCTAGTAAATGGTAAATTTGCGCAAAAATACAAGATTTATGCACAAATTTAGGGGGGAGGGACATATAGATAGATATAGAGTTTAGGGGGAGAAAACTCAGAAAAAGAAAAATACAAAAAGGGTTTGCTGTATATATATGTATTGCTTTAGGGGGAGAAAATGAGAAAAATACAAAAACATTAGAAAAATGAAAAAGCCAAAAAGAGAAATTGCATGATATGGGAAGTGAAATAAATGTTTGTGTTAAAGGGTTTGACTAACACATGTAAGGTGCCATAGCTGAAAAGACTAGGATCTACTGGGATATGTCGATAGGCTTGACGCTCAAAATGATAAAAGATACTAAGTAATATAAACATAACGAACTATGTACCATGTGGGTAACATACCAACGGCGTATAATAAAATGGTCTTAAATCTTGCGTTGATAGATAGCCAACGTCTGAGGTTTCGGGTCTTTATATTGTTGAATCATCTGGGGATATCTTGGCTGTCCTTCTGTTGCATCTAGATTATATGCAGACCTAGACACAGTCAGGATATCTTAAAAGATCCCAAGAGGAAAAAAACCCTAAGGAATCAAATCTCAAAATTAGAAAATTCCAAATGCTCAAAGAGCCAAATTCGTACCAAAAAGGTATTTGCCTCGCCCTCGTTGGACATAATCATTGGTCGCTCTGCTGTACGAAAGTACTGACCTGTCACCAATGGTCTAACGTTGTAAATCAAAAAAGGATGACATCAGTATACTCACCTATTACGATGAATCGTTGTGCTTACCTTGATCACGGGGGTATGCCTTGGAATGGGACACACGGGTATAATAGTATAATATTACCTTAAGCATATCACGAAGTTGAAAAATTGAAAGTTGAGCGTTAAAGTTTAAGTGGACAAACATATTGGCAATCGCATAGACCAGTTTTATTAGGCTCGTACTGAAAAGTGTTCCTTAGTCTGCCTGAGAACGAATTTTGATCCCATTGCAATTGTAATTGTATATTATATTATGGTAGTTGTTTATATTTTGAGTTTTTATTTGTTTCTAGTTCTTAATATTAAAAAAAATAGAAAAATTCAAAAATACAAAAATAGTGTCTTGCTTTTCTATAAATCCAAAAATAGAGTGTTTATTTGTTTTCTTAAAAATTAAAAATATAACCGTTCTTGAAGATTTAACTGATCATCAAAAGTTGAAAGAATTTAAATTGTGAAATTTGAGTACAAGTACTTGGATGTACCTGGTGTTCATATGGTACTCTCCCTGTTGCTTAAGAAATGTTTGCTTATGAGTTTGTGAGCATGTGCAACAAGATGTACCTGAGTCAGAAGAACCGGATACAAAACGTCGTCTGACAGTGAAAATACATTTGAAGAAGTACAATGAACCTTCTTGAAAGACAAAGATTGAAGAAGAAAGGAACTGCTGAGAATCCTCATCTCACATTCTTTTTGACAAAGATATTTCAAGCAAAGCTGATCAAGATCCTGATATGAAGCTAACCACAAGAGCTTAAAGAAAGAGACCCAGTGCTGAGAGTTCAGAAGTCAAGAACTTCCACAACATCTACAGCATAGCGACAACCATAGACTACGTTGAAGACGTTGCTGAATTCATGCTATGAAGACAATTTGATGGCATCAGTCTAGGGGGAGATTGTTAGGCCCTAAAGTGTGAGACTGACACATCAAATTAACATAACGGGCTATGGTTACGAACTGGGCCTTACCGGGTTAGTTTATATTAGGTTGTGGACCTTTATAGGTCACTTGGGCCAAGCTTTAGGCCATGTGGGCCAAGCAGGCCCAAGGGGAGCCCATGTAGGGAATTGGGCTTGTCTATGTATATAAACAAGTTTCTAACTTGTTTTTAGGTTTGAACCTCATTGTTACAAAAGTTCTAAAGAAGCTAGAGAGAGGCAATTGTGGTGTAGGAACTTGTACCAGACGGTTTTGCTAGTTGATAGTAATAGAATCGTGTGCAAGTTTGAAAGTGATTCGGTATTGTGTTCTTCATTTTTCAATTGTTTTTCGGTTTATCTTGAATCTCACCAAGTTTGGATTCCGCACAAACTTGGTGATTGTTTGATATCATTGAAAGATCCGGTTTATCGGGACTTATAATAATCTCGAATGGTCCTATGTATCTTGGGCTTAGCTTGCCTTTCTTTCCAAATCGCATCACCCCTTTCCGGGGCGATACCTTAAGTAACACCTTGTCACCTACCTCAAATTTCAGAGGTTTACGCCTTTTATCTGTGTAGCTTTTCTGCCTATCCCTGGCAGCTTTGAGACGATCTCGTATCTGCACAATCTTATCTGTCGTCTATAGGACTATATCAGGTCCTGGTATTTGGACCTCGCAAACTTCCGCCCAACAAACTGGCGTCCTACACTTTCTTCCGTACAAAGCTTCAAAAGGTGCTGTTTGAATACTCGAATGATAGCTATTATTGTACGAAAATTCAATCAATGGAAGATGATCATCCCAACTTCCTCCTAAATCAATAACACAAGCTCGTAGCATATCCTCAAGTGTTTGAATCGTACGCTCGCTTTGACTATCTGTTTGAGGATGATATGCAGTGCTGAAGTTTAATCGAGTGCCTAATGATTGCTGAAAGCTTTTCCAAAAATGAGATGTGTATCTTGTATCCCTATCACAAATAATAGACACTGGCACTCCGTGAAGAGATACAATCTCATCCACGTACAGTTGAGCTAACTTGTCAGAGCTGTGGGTTTCTTTAATTGGTAAGAAGTGGGCTGACTTGGTCAGTCTATCTACTATACCCCAAATAGTATCATTTCCTCGCTTTGTCTTTGGTAACTTTGTGATAAAATCCATGGTTACCATTTCCCATTTCCAGGTGGGAAGTTCAGGTTGTTGTAGCAAACCCGACGGCTTTTGATGCTCTACTTTAACTTATGCGCATGTAAGACATTTAGCCACATAAGTGGCTATAGACTTCTTCAAGCCTATCCACCAGTAATTTGCCTTTAAATCCTGGTACATCTTATCACTGCCAGGATGAACAGAGTATTTGGAGCTATGAGCTTCTTGACGAATCACATCTCGAAGTCCTCCATAAATTGGAACCCATATTCGTCCATTCAATCTTAGGATTCCATCCTTGCCATACGATAACTGTTCAGCAGTTACACCCAGCTTTTCATTTGGATAGTTAGTCTCAAATACAGCTTCCTTCTGAGTGGCTAACAACCTTTCGTTCAAGTTGTTCTTCAATTCAATGCTTTTGGCGTTGATTCTAATGGGCTTAACCCTTTCCTTTCTACTCAAAGCATCAACGACTACATTCGCTTTGCCTGGATGATATCGAATTTCACAATCATAGTCATTCAGCGTTTCCATCCATCGACGCTGTCTCATGTTAAGATCCTTTTGGTTAAACAGATGCTGAAGGCTCTTATGATCAGAATAGATCACGCACTTGGTTCCATATAAATAATGCCTCCAAAGCTTCAGTGCAAATACCACGGCACCCAACTCCAAATCGTGGGTGGTGTAATTCTTTTTGTGCACTTTTAATTGTCACGAGGCATAGGCAATGACCTTGCCTCTTTGCATGAGTACACAACCCATTCCAGTATGTGATGCGTCGCAGTATACCACAAAATCTTCAATTCCTTCAGGCAATGTCAAAAAGAGCATTGCTCAACTTTTGCTTAAGAATCTCAAAGGATTCTTGTTGCTTAGGACCCCAATCAAAATTTATATTCTTTCGAGTCAAAGAAGTCAGGGGTGCAACAATCCTTGAGAAATTTTCAATAAAACGCCTATAGTATCCTGCCAGACCCAAGAAGCTGCGAATCTCTGTGGGCGTCTTCGGTTCTTGCCAATTCATGATGGCTTCAATCTTAGCGGGATCCACCTGGATACCATGCTCGCTAACCATATGTCCAAGAAATTGGACTTCATGAAGCCAAAACTCACATTTTGAAAACTTGGCATAGAGCTTCTCTTGCTAAAGAAGTTTAAGGATACATCGAAGGTGCTTTTCATGATCAGCCTGATTCTTTGAGTAAATGAGTATGTCATCAATAAAAACAATGACAAACTTGTCCAAATAGGGTTTACAAACGCGGTTCATGAGGTCCATGAATGCTGCTGGTGAATTAGTGACCCCGAAAGGCATCACCAAGAACTCGTAATAACCATAACGGGTTCTAAATGCAGTCTTATGCACATCTTCATCTCTAACCTTCAGATGATGGTAACCTGACCTTAAATCAATCTTGGAGAAGTAACTTGCTCCTTGAAGCTGATCGAACAGATCGTCGATCCTGGGCAATGGATATCTGTTCTTGATTGTAACCTTGTTTAGCTCGCGATAATCGATGCATAGACGCATCAATCCATCCTTTTTCTTCACAAACAGAATCGACGCTCCCCAAGGAGATGAGCTAGGTCTAATAAATCCTTTTGCCAACAAATCATCCAGCTGAGTTCTTAACTCTTTCATCTCAGTTGGTGCCAACCGGTAAGGTGCTCTTGCAACTGGTGCAGCTCCAGGAATACTGTCAATTTTGAACTCTACTTGCCTATCTGGGGGTAAACTAGGTAGTTCTTCAGGGAATACATCTGGATATTCAGAAATGATAGGGATGTCTTCGATCTTGGGCTTTGGTTCATCAATAGTCACTTGTGCCATGTAAATGACACAACCCTTCTTCAAACACCTTGACGCCTTAAGCATAGACACTTGCTTAGGCAACCCGTACTGGGTGTCTCCTTGAATTGTTAACGGCTCACCATAAGGAGTTTTAATAACCACTTGCTTCTTATCACAAACGATATGAGCTTGGTTATGGGATAACCAATCCATGCCTATTACTATGTCGAATCCAGCTAGTTTCAAAGAAAGCAAAGACAACGGAAAAGAATGGTTCCTAATGGATATAAAACATCCATCTAACACGGTTGAAGCAGTTTCTATGGTACCATCGGCCAATTCTACTTCATACTTTATGCTTAGGGTTTTAACAGGAAGATTTAATAACTTACAAAATTTATTGTCTACAAATGACTTATCTGCACCTTAATCAAACAATACCCTTGCATAAACATCATTGATAAGAAAGGTACCTGTTATCACGTTGTCGTTTTGAATGTCCTCCTGAGCATTCATCTGAAAGACCCGAGCATTGGTCTTTTTACCTTCTTCAGGTTTCTTTGCATACTTTGGGCAGTTGGACTTGATGTGTCCCTTATCGTTACAGTTGTAACAAGTAGCATCCTTTATTTTCTTGCAATCCAACTTTTTATGTTCATTTGATTTGCAGATCCCACAAGCTCTGGGCTGCGATTGGGATTTTGATTCGAACCTACATTTCCCTATATGACGCTTCTTGCAGGTTTTACACTTGGGTTTTTCACCCGTCTGCTGGCTATCCTTCTTGAACCCTGAACTCTTCTTGTAATCAGAGTTCCCCTTATGTTTCTTATCAGAACGGCGTGAGCTCTCATCCTCACGTTTCCTTTTTCCCTCATCAGAGTTCCTAAGCGATCTCTGCCTGACCGCATCAAGAGTAAGGGATAACGACAAATCAGCCACTGACCTAAAGGTAGTAGGTCTTGATGCCTTCACACTTGCCTTAATCTCCGGAGCCAAACCTCCAATGAATTGAGCTATACGTTTTGGTTTCGGTGTGACCAATTATGGTACCAATCGTGAGATAGTGTTGAAGCTCGTGAGATATGCCTGACAGTCTAAGTTCTTCATGACCAAGGTCAAGAAGTCAGTCTCAATCTTCTCAACTTCATGTTGAGGACATAAATTTTCTTTGATTAGAGCAACAAACTACTCCCAAGTCAGGTTGTATAACGGAATCTTCCCCGTAGCTTGGATCAGTGACCTCCACCAAGCTAGAGCTTCTCCTTTAAACGATTGTGACACAAACTTCACAATGTCTTGTTCAGCACAACCACTAATATCAACCACTGTGTCCATCTCATCTAGCCACGTCATGCAATCAATGGCTCATTTCACCCCTGTGAAGTCTCTGGGCTTGCAGGAGACGAAATACTTATATGAACAGGTTCTAACTAAAAAGGAAAGGAATTTGGAAAAAAAAATCCAATATAAGGGTGACTTATGTGATTTTATTGAATCACATTTGCCAGGAGTGTTCACATGTTTTTCAGATGTTAACCAGGATTTGAATCTTAAAAAGGAACTAACATCATGGTCCTGTCTTAAAATGACACATGGACTAGGTTTTGCCTTTAAGATTTTCATTTAATATTTATTGGCAGATTTAATAAAAGGAATGATATTTTGATTCATTTCATATATTATTTATATATATATAATGACAAAATGAAACTTAAATTTAAAACATTCCATAAATAAATGAAAGAAGTATATATTTGCCCTAAACGGGACTTTTTAAATAAATAACTTGCCCATACAAGGGCTAAACAAGAAAGACAGATCCACGCAAGGACCAAAGATAGAAAGACAAGTCCACGCAGGGACTAAGTACATAAATAAATGTCCACACAGGGACTTAATTGAAATAAATAAATTACAATACAAGTAAATAAGGAATCTTCAAAAATCCCTCTTCTTCTTCCCCTTGATCAGATTCGCCAAACCCTTAAGAAATCCCCGGTGGCTTCTACGCTCCTCTTGAACCTCTCATTCCACCTAGCTCAACCTCTGAAGAATCTCCTGCTGTTGCGACTGCTGGATCATAGGTGGCTGCGGCGGCTGCTGCTGCGGAGGCTGAGGAGGTGGCGGGTATTGATACCCGTATGCTTGGTACCCTGATTGGTACGAAGCGGCGAAAGGTCCTTCGGGATGAAGAGCATTGTAGTTTGCTGCCACAAGATACGGGTCAACATCAGGGACATTGTAGTAGTTGTACCCCGGGTAGGCTGGCTGCTTAAAAGGGTTATACGTCGCTGCACCAGCGTAGGAAGGAATTGGGTTATCATAACCCACTGGTGGTGGTGCGACCGGAGCTGAGTCGACTTCTGATATAGGGTTTGCAAGCCCACCCATCTGCGGGTCTTCATATAGTGGCGGGTAGTGGCTGCCACTAGAGTGTTGGGGGGTGCGGAAGTGGAAACCTGTAGGATCGGTGAATCGATCAAATGAGTCGATCAGAAGAGTTCTAGACAAATCAGAGGCAGAATTCAGTGATTTGATCTTCATTGCAGCTTGATATGCACTTAGAAGTAGATTAAATGTTGTTTGTATTGATTTCATAACATTACAAGAGCTGGCGACACTTCGGCAGAGCTTCGCTACCAGAATCAGAAGTTACAAATGAAGATCCAAGACTCACTATATATAGGGATACCAGGTCGCACGAACCAGTCATGTCCAGGTCGCACGAGCTGGTCAGTTCGCACGAATTGGCCAGGTAGCATGAACCTGCTGGTTCAGCCCTGTTTCCCGTTTCTCTCATACTACGTGTCTTGGTCTATCTATTCTATTACATGACTCGATTCAAGACGAAGTTAACAGACATATGCACTAACAAACTCCCCCTTGGATGTTGACGAGTCTTCAGTGTATTGAGTCTTCAGTCTTGATCGGTCTTCTCGCTCTTTCCAAAGTATCTTTCTCTGTAAGCATCCTTCAATCTCTCTCTTACTCTTCCAGAATCTCAATCTGACTCTTCAAATTCTCTTGATCAGATCTCTTGATTCCTTAAGCTCTTCAGCATCAACATCAGGAACATCTCCTGGCTCTCCATAGCAACAGGATCAAGAACCTGGTAACCTACACAATTCTCTACCCAAAAGTAAATTTCACAATTGTTAAAATTTAACAAATTTAGAAACCACTTGTAGATATTATTCCACATCAACAATAGTTATATCAAGTTCAAATTAATGATCTTGATTAACTAACAGTAAAATCATCCTCAAAACATCACTTGTAAGATTATCTGTAAAACATTTCTTAAATTATCTCAAACTTTAACTTCCTTTTTCATTTCAAACACACTCTCCCAACCCACTGTTGTTCATCATGTTTAGCGCTTTTCAACATCAGTTGTCGAAAATAAGATGAAATAAAATCTTTTTGATTTTTCAAAATTTTATGCTAAAACACATTCTCTTTGGTTTTTTTTAAAGATTTTCAGCGTGTTAAAATGCAATAAAGAAATATTTACAGACAATATTTTTGTGAGTTTGTGTAAGAGGATCATATCAGTTTTTGACAAATCACTAGTACCGTTGAGCTTTAAACACTTTAAGTTCTAAACGATTCACTTAGATTGTCAGTATACTGATCCACTTAAATTTTCACACAAAGTTCAATTGTTTCGAGATACAGATTAGTGTTTTAAGGACTTAAACTTATCTGCGTGTCCCACCTCAGAATATACTCCCGTATCCAGACTCCTATATTTAGTCTTACAGGTGAATGTACACCAATGATATCTGTAAATGGGTGATGCGAGGCCATGAGAGCTCAGGCTAGAACTTCCGTTCAATCAGAGAGATGATGACTCGACTTTAGGTGTGTTCCCTTTAGAGACTCTTTTCTTCAACTGCAATTGATTCGTATCTTTCGATATTTTATCATTTTTTTATGCAGAGGGTGGGCTTTATGATTAAAGCAGTGCAAAGTATTATACGAGGACTAGGCTATTGCTCCCGCAAAATCAGAAGTCCCGGTATAATACCCCAGATATCATCACGCACAAAGACCTAGTATGTCAGAAATAGAAAGCCCTTCAAACAAGATTTCAGGGGTTACCTATATATCCGAGAGATGTTCCCCACGAGATAAGTAAGTATATGATATTTAGGTTTATATCTCGAAAACAATCTACTAAGCGTGTAAAAACCTACTGGCATATCATCAGTGAGACCGTTTATCACATTTTAACTTTCCACTTCTTTAGTGTACTGTGATTGTCTACTGATGTACTATCATTTCCTCTTTTTCACAACAAAACTCATTTTTTATTTTTTCGATGTTTTGTATTTTAGATTTTATCATGTTTTTGAATTTTTCAAATTTTCAAAATTTCTAAAATTTTTTATTCCCCCTAAAATCAAAAATATGTTTCAATTTTTGATTTTCCAGGAAAATTTGAAAATGTAAAAGCAATAAACTGTACAAATAAAATGACAAACTGATGTGAATTGTTTCAATTCTCCATTCACTTGGCTTAAACAATCAGAACTCCCCCTGACAACAAACTATTTTCCCATTATGATTTCAAAACACTTAAGTTTGTTTTAATCAAAATGGTTTTTCTGGAAAATTAGATTTGTTGATTTCACACATCATGGGGTTTAATTCATCATTTTGTTCTTTCAATCACTTGTAGATTTTTCTCACAAAAACATTTTTCAAGAATGATGCCTATTCATGCTCCACGATTACCAACTTGGGAGCTCCGACAAGTCAGGATTTTACTTTTTAAAGAATCTCACCCATGCCTGATCAATCATGGGTGAACCATCCTCATTTGGTTTAACAACTTTCGATTCATAAAATTCTTTCACTCCCTTCACCTTCCCATCAGCCATCTTACCAAACATATGTAGCACTTTACCATTAAATGTTTTTTCAGCATCAAATTCTTTCTTATCAGAGAAGAATTGATCTGAAATCTCAATCTTACCAATTTTTTATTTCAAGTTTCCGTTTGACAATGGTGGAAAATTTTCATCATTCATTTTCGGAACAAAATTCTCATCATTTAGCACAACAGATGGCTCTTCTGACTTTGACGAGTCAGATTCATTGCCAGAACTAACTTCTGATTTCTTAACCACCCATTTATGTTTGTTAAGATTTGCTCTTCTTTTGTAAAAATGTTTCGAACTTTCACCAACTTCAAAAGTCGAATTTTTGAACTCCTTAAATTTCTCTATTGATTGTTCATTTTTATCAACACATTTTTCTTTCAATTTAGAGTTAGAAGAAACTCCCTGTTTTGTGTTGGTGGACTTTGGGCAATTCCAAGCAATATGTCCAACCTCTTGACATTTGAAATAGGTTCTTCTTTAAACTCTCGGTTCAGATTCCTTCAACATATTCTTTTGCTTTTCGGTGAGAAACTCCTTGTTTGACTGTTTCCAGAAAGGTTTCTCCTTCTCTTCTTCTGAACTTGCTCCTGAAACAAATTTAGTTTTTGGTTTATAAATTTTCTCATTTTTATGATTTTCTGGTGGAATAAAACCTAATCCTTTCTTTTTGAAATTACTGTTATGGTTTGGTTTCTTTCGATAACCAGAACCAGAACTGTAACCCTTTTTCTTGTTCAATCTTTGTTGAACTCTTGAACTGTATTTTTTAGGTTTTTCAGTAAGATTTACATCTTTTATTTCAGAAATATTAATTTCTGTTAATTTGAAAACCTTGTTAATCATTTCAGTTTTAACACTTCTTATTGGAAATTCTTCATCAGAATATAATTTGTCAGAATCATTCAAAGTATATGCTACTTTGAATGTTTCGTCATTCAAATTATTATGTGATATCAGAAAATCTTTATTGTAAACCCTTTTGACCGGTGAACTCGAACTTCTGTCTGATGAACTCGAATTTTCAGATTTAGACTCTGACTTTGACTCTTCATCTTTATCCAACACCTGATCAACCACTTTCTTAATTAACTCGGACTCATGATCAGTGTCAGACGCTGTGAAGGTGACATCAATATCATCTGGTAATCCATCGATAGACTCGGATTTCAGATTTAGATTGAGTGCTTCAGCCACCTTTTCAAAGTGTCGGGGGGTATAGCCATCCCACATTGGATTTGGTACTCTGTTATAATTCAAACCAGTTTTCTTACTAGAATTTTCTTCATCATCTGCAAACTTATGAGCTGCCACGGTAGGATAAATGCAATCAATAACATAATCTGAACATTGATAACTTCGAAGTAAAGTATTCACTCTTTCGGTTTCGATCGTCATCGCTGCCAATTCTTGTTTCAGCTCAACAATAATCTCGATATATTTGTTGATTGCAGTTTGCTTTTGAAGAACTGTTGCTTTCAGAAGATTCTTCATCTGAATATCCTCATCACAAGCTCCTTTGTACAAGTTCACTTTGTTACTTAGAAGATCATATGATTCTTTTATGCTTTTCACATTGTGTAGCAAATTTTTATTGAGCTTCTCCAATTCAGCATATTTTGTATCTTTTTCAGCACAATCTTTGCAAGATTCTAAACACTTAGCACAAGGTTTTTCAACCTCTACAATCTTTTCAACTTCAACAACTAAAATTACCCTAAATCTAGACTCTCTAAGTTTTAAATTTATAAAACTAAGACTCACTAAACCCTAAACCACACAACCGGCAAGTGTACCGATCGATGAATTATAGCCTAAGGAAGTCCGAGTATCGAACTCAAGAGACTCTACTGATTACGTTAATGACTCTATCTAGACTTAGACTGACACGACTTAACTAAATGTTTATTAATTGGGGGGGTTTTCTAAAAAATCCTAAGAATGCAAAAAACGAATACTAACTAGACTAGACGAACTAGACACGAACTCACACGAAGACTGAACTCAAGGATGATGAAGGAACTACCTAGACAGGAATCCTGATTGCTTTTAGTTATGATTATAATTGGAAGTTGTCTGCTATGGAACCGGGATCTTGAAATTCTCACCTATCGGGAAATCTAAGGACCCCTCTCAAGAGCACGCTAAGATCCCCTAAAGGTTGTTAAATTACCGGTTATTAGACTCCCTTACAAGACATCTAATGGGGTTTATAAAAGTATCCTACAAGGCTCACTCCCTTACGAGACCTAAACCTAGGATAGGTTTGTTTTCTCAGCTAGACTTGCTAGACAGCAGCCAATAGGTTAACTTCCTAAGAAGGACCCACCTTGCGGTTTAATCACTTAGACCTAGCAATAATCTCGCACCTTACAGCTATTGATGATTAGTAGAACACTTGATTTTATAAAATTACCAACTATTACTTCTAAGGTTTATCGGCCGATTTAACCCTAAAGATTCAAGATTTATTACGTGATATAGACAGTCACCAAAATCTAAAACCTAGCACGACTCTATTATGTGATAAAGACCGTCACCAAGATTCATGCGAAGCAATAATCAACAATTAAATACCATCAAGCACGCAAACACATCTAACCGATAGAACAAACCGTTTACAATTTATAAACTAGCCATAGCTTCCAAAATCCAATAATAATCAAAACACATACGCAATCATTCATCCATGTCTAGGTAGTAAAGGAAATCTAGCCAATAATCATGTCTAAAAACATAGCAATCAATGTATAAACTGAATTCATCATTAAACAATCAAAAACAAACGAGAAACGAATGAACAAGATGATAAAACCCGTAATCTTCGATCCCGTGTGCTCCCGAATGTTTCTTGACGATTCCTAGCAATCCCTAGCCCTCAAACAGCCCCTAAGATCGTCCAAAAGCTCTGAATTTCGTCCAAAGTTCGTGATTGTGTTGTTGTTCTCGGCTGTGATGATAATGATGATTTTATATCTCCAAAAACCCTAATCCCGTAACTGGTCTAACTGATTTCGCGAATTAAACACCCTCGCGGCCCGCCTCAATGTTTAGGGTAAGTATACGCGGGCCGCGCGCCACTTATACTCCGGAAACATATTTTAACCTCATGCGGCCCGCTTGAGAATGTCTTGTAAGCTGAGGCGGCCCGCCTGGGCACTCCAGAACTACATTTCTGCTTCGTTTCATTCCCGAACTCCTCGGTTTCCATGTCAGCCTTTTGCCCTTTCAATATTTAACTCGTATCTGCTCCTTTTGCTGTGAAAACCTGGAAAATACAAAAACATCAAAAGTATATACATTCTACCTAAAACCGACACTAAAAACGAATAACCAACTACTAAAAACTGACGCGAATACCAATGTATTTTACAATACATCAAATATCCCCACACTTAACCTTTTTTCGTCCTCGAAAAAGAATTATGCATAACGGAATCATAGTCGGAATAATCACTCGGGCCAAAAATTATGTTAATTTATTAAAACCAAAACTTGTGTTAGCCGCGATTGCAAGTATATCGATCCACTTAAACCCAACCCGGTTCCAAGCCCTTATCATGCAATTTAGTTCAATTATGGTCAATCCACCTAGGGTCTCACACTAAGAATTGCAAGTCCACCTAATCCCCCCTCAAGCTTATAGGACAAAAGGAACAACCACTGGGTTATTTCCTAACCGTTTTATACCAAGATCAAGAGAGTTTAAAATCAAATCTATTTTTTTTTTCATTTTCATTTTTTTTTTTTTGCTTTGCTTTTTGCTTTTTTTTTTCTCTCGTGAGTCTAGACGATGCTTTCCCTAAACAAGAGGTATTCTGGCTGTAGAGTCGCGATCCCCAACCACAAATTACTTAGGTTTTGGTACTTTTAATCGGCAATTCGATTTCACACATCCCAGAGGCATTCCGGCTGTAGAGTCGCTATCCCCAACTCGGATTACATAGGCCTGTGCTACTTTCATTTAGTTTCTAGCTCACTTTTTATTCTATTTTTTTTTCTTTTTCAGCGAGATAATGACCAAAAACTCTAACGATCTTAGCTTATAACGGTGCCCCTTATACTATTTTTGGCGGTTTCAATTTCCCCACTTTCCCTAGATGAGAACCCACTAGTAGACCGACAATTAGGTATATTTTAAATCAAAGGAACCTAGAACCGAACCGAGCCTACCCGCATATCCCAAACTAGACACAAGCACGATTATATTATCTCATATTATCATTATTTGAACCCGAACAAAAACCCAACTTTTCTATCATTTTCCGTTTTTATTTTGCAAACTTCTTATCTCAAAAGACATTTTCTAATTTTTTAATTTTTTTTTTTAAATTTTCGACTTTTCATGACTCGACTAACTAAACTAACGACACTAAACGATAGTTTCCCATCCCCACACTTAAACTCTACATTGCCCTCAATGTAGGATAGAAACCGACTCAAAAGACTAAAAATAAAGAAGAAATAAAAGACTAAGGGCAAATTGGAAAGGACTTAGCTGGTAATATGACGCATAGGCTCCAAAACTCTCGTCCAATCCAGCTCGATCGTATAGCATTTCGTTCGCGATCGGCTTTACACTGACTAGTATGGTTGATAGATGCCTGAAATCTGATCAACAGCTCCAAATTCACCCGAATGGAGATTGAGTACGGGTGGTACATATTCGAACCTGCATCAACAAAAACAAGCAAAATACCAAAGCAATACCGACTCGACCCAAATGACTAAAAACTACTAATTTAAACACATGGTACAAAATAAAAGACTCAAAGTACACCACCGAATTACCATCTTACCCCCTCCCAGCACTTTGCTCGCCCTCGAACAACCCAAGTGCCAAACCTGACCAAAGTGTGGATGCAACGGATAACGGGTTGAAAGTTTAGTGAAAAATCATATTTTAACTCCTTAAAAATATACAACCCGTTTCCCCACACTTAAGATGGAAATAAACCCGATAACAAACGACTCAAATACAACAACAACAAACGCAGGAAAACATACCTGAACATCGACCCGAACCAACCGAATGATGATGGTGATAAATGGATGAAGGTCGAATATGGATGATGGATCAAAATGGATGAACCCATAGGGCCTGAACAGTCCGTTGTCTACAGTAGTGGGCTCGCGGCCCGCATCAGGTGTGGGTTAAGTCTAGGCGAGCCGCTTGAACTTAAACAACCGGGAATGCTTTTATACCCCGCGCGGCCCGCATAAGTTTCAGGTCAAGTGGAGGCGGGCCGCCTGAACAGCAGATAACAGCAACATATCGTGCAGCAACAGCAGAATGTGCAGAATGCATTTTTATGTAATTCCTTAATTACCCCTGCGTGCATTTTTGTCGTTTTTAACTTTCAATAGACCTGGTAAGCTAGTCGAACGTCGATCTCAGCCACGTAAAGGTGATGCAACCTGCAAAATACTTGACAAGACACGAAACGGACACAAATACGACACTACGACAAATGACGCAAAAAGCACACAAACGACGCAAATAACCCAACTAACGACACGACACGCGTTACAACACAAAATACAAACTCTACAAGTATGTCACAACTGTTCACGAAATTACGGAGGATCGTATATGCGGAGCTCACCTCCACACCAACTCGTACGGGCCTTAGCACTACAATTCATAACATCTCTCGCATCTTTCCTAACTTTCTCATACTCTCTCCACTCATCATCAAACATATCATCTCTAAACTTATCCCCATACTGAGCCTTGCTCAGTTTCTCTATCTTAGCTTCTAAACTCGTCACTCTCTCCTCTAACTCTTCGACTCTTCCATCCGGCGGATCCCCACACTTGGGTTTTAACATCTCCTCTAAAGTCGGCTCACTCAACATCTCTTTCTCGTCTCTCTCACCCTTCTCACTCTCCTCTACCGATGCAATCGCCTCAACTCTCGCACTCGCCCCTCTCGCATTATTCACCTCAAACACTACCGACTCGTCACCCGCTCTAAGTGTAATTGTGCCTAAGAAGACATCTATCAACGCTTTAGCCGTGTTCAAGAACGGGCGCCCTAAAATCAGCGGAACTCTTTCATCGGCCTCCATATCTAACACTACAAAATCAGCCAGAAAAACAAACCTATCAACTTTTACCAACAAATTCTCTACTATCCCCCTAGGATACTTAACCGACTTATCTGCTAACGAGAGGGTCATACGAGTCGATTTCAAATCACCAAGGCCTAGTTTTTCGTAAAATGAATATGGCATCAAATTAATACTAGCACCAAGGTCCGCCAACGCATGGTTTTTAACATCACCACCAAACAAACAAGGAATCGTGAAAATGCCTGGATCGGTAAGTTTCTCAGGAAGTTTATTTAAGATCACAGCAAAAACCTCTCCACTCAACGGATTACTAGAACTCTCACCTACCTTATCCTTACGCTTGAGAAAATCCTTAAGGAACTTAGCGTACTTAGGCATGGATCTCAAGGCCTCTATGAACGGAAGATTCACCTTCAGCTGGGTGAACATCTCAAGAAACTTCTCGTATTCCCTAGCATATATCTGCTGCCTAGCACGAGCGGGAAACGGAAGACGAGAAATATCAATCACTCGCGGTGGTGGCCGAACCTTCTTCGGCTGCTTCTCCTCTTTCTTCTCTACTGGCAACTCCTCGGCATGTGCGGTACTTGCTGGGTCTAGCCTAATGTGCACCTTGCCTGGAGCCTCCATCTCAATCACCTCATCTACCTCATCATCACTCCCTATCTCAACATTCTCTCTCACGAACTCTCCTAGACTCAACCCACTACGAGTAGTAATTGCTTTAATAGAATGGTGGACTGGGTGAGTAGTACCTGAATACTGACCAGAAGGGGACTCTTTCAACTGCCTAGTTATATCCCCTACTGTTCTCTGAAGATCTAGAAGAGTGGACTCTTGATTTTTAAGCTGAAGTTCATGATTTTTGTTGATCTGCTCTTGAGTCCTAGTGAAATCATTGAGGGATTTCTGCGTCGCCTGATTTTGTGTCATCATCTGAGCTAACATCTCCTCTATCCTACTCATACTACCCTCTGGAGCCTTACCACTACCCTGACTCTCCTGATTCAACCCTCCACTCGCAAACTTACCTCCTGACCCACTATACTGACCACTCTGACCCGAACCACTACTCGTGTAAAGACCCGGCCCCCTATTTTGATACTGACCAGATGGAAAACCAGGGGGATTGCCAGAAGGGCGAAAACTACTACCATTACCCTGCCAGTTGGAGTTATAATTATTATTATTACCAAATAGACCCCTAGACTGACCGGCTATGTACTCTACCTGCTCTAACGTAAGTGTGGGACAATCGAGTGTATCGTGACCTCCCCTACAAACCTCACACCTATCAACTTTCTTCTTGATCTCATCCAACTCTCTCCTCATCTCTTGCCTCAAATCCTGCTTTACACTCTCGACTATAGCAGCTACCGATGTACCCAAGCTAACTTGGTTTACCCCTCGACCGGCCGAGGTGGTAGTAACAGGAATGGAAGTCCTGCCAGTAGTGCTGTAATCCATATCAGAATGTGCAAAGCTCTCAAACAAATCATTGCACTCCGTCACTGTCTTCTTTCCCATAAGCTGACCTCCTGCTGAAGTATCGAAACGAGCTCTAATCTCAGGAGTAAGACCATTGTAAAACTTCTCAACTAACGCCCAATCCGACAAACCATGCTGCGAACAACGAGAGATAAGCGTCTGAAAACGCTCCCAAGCTAAGTGATACGGCTCATCAGGCTCCATACGGAAGGAGTGTATCTGATCACGAAGGCGAGACGCCTTGGCTGGCGGGAAGTATTTTGCTATGAAAGCATCGCGAAGACCATCCCAAGTAGTGAAAGTGCCTGCGGGCTGAGAATCAAACCAGACGGCTGCGCGTCCAGCGAGTGAAAACGGGAATACCTGAAGATATCTAGCATCTAGATTGACACCCTCAATGGAGTAGGTGCCACAAAGACGAGTGATGCGATTTATGTGGGTAGGTGCATCCTCGTCATCACGACCATGGAACTGGCAAGAATTTATGATGGCGGTCATGATGTAGGAAGGAATCTGCCAGGACCTATCATTCGCAATATTCGGAAGGGTGATGGGTGAAGTCGCACCGGTGAAACCGGTGGTAGCCTGCTGGTAGACTGTGCGGTTCGCCATGACGGGTGGAGGACTAGGCGAACGAGAACGGGAGGGTGGTGGGGAGACGTGTGGTGAAACGTGTGGTGATGGCTTTGGTGTAAAATCAAAGGCGGGGGTGGACTGTGGAATCGAAGAAGACGAAACAGACGACTCTACTGGAAACAGAAGTGGTGGCGGTCCCTGCGAGCGCGTATGGGGCATCCACCAACTACGAACAACGAAAAGACTCTAACTACGACTCGCTAACCTAGAAAAGACACTAAAGCAAATATTTTTGGATTTTTTATGATTTTTAGACTCCTACGACGCAACGAACACAAATAGCACGTAATATGTCAAACAAGTCGAAACAAAGTAGTCAACGCAATCGCTAAGAGTCCCCGGCAACGGCGCCAAAAACTTGATGTGCTCGAAACGGGTCAACTAAAACAACTAAAATTACCCTAAATCTAGACTCTCTAAGTTTTAAATTTATAAAACTAAGACTCACTAAACCCTAAACCACACAACCGACAAGTGTACCAATCGATGAAGTATAGCCTAAGGAAGTCCGAGTATCGAACCCAAGAGACTCTACTGATTACGTTAATGACTCTATCAAGACTTAGACTGACACGACTTAACTAAATGTTTATTAATTGGGGGGGGGGGGTTTCTAAAAAATCCTAAGAATGCAAAAAACGAATACTAACTAGACTAGACGAACTAGACACGAACTCACACGAAGACTGAACTCAAGGATGATGAAGGAACTACCTAGACAGGAATCCTGATTGCTTTTAGTTATGATTATAATTGGAAGTTGTCTGCTATGGAACCGGGATCTTGAAATTCTCACCTATCGGGAAATCTAAGGACCCCTCTCAAGAGCACGCTAAGATCCCCTAAAGGTTGTTAAATTACCGGTTATTAGACTCCCTTACAAGACATCTAATGGGGTTTATAAAAGTATCCTACAAGGCTCACTCCCTTACGAGACCTAAACCTAGGATAGGTTTGTTTTCTCAGCTAGACTTGCTAGACAGCAGCCAATAGGTTAACTTCCTAAGAAGGACCCACCTTGCGGTTTAATCACTTAGACCTAGCAATAATCTCGCACCTTACAGCTATTGATGATTAGTAGAACACTTGATTTTATAAAATTACCAACTATTACTTCTAAGGTTTATCGGCCGATTTAACCCTAAAGATTCAAGATTTATTACGTGATATAGACAGTCACCAAAATCTAAAACCTAGCACGACTCTATTATGTGATAAAGACCGTCACCAAGATTCATGCGAAGCAATAATCAACAATTAAATACCATCAAGCACGCAAACACATCTAACCGATAGAACAAACCGTTTACAATTTATAAACTAGCCATAGCTTCCAAAATCCAATAATAATCAAAACACATACGCAGTCATTCATCCATGTCTAGGTAGTAAAGGAAATCTAGCCAATAATCATGTCTAAAAACATAGCAATCAATGTATAAACTGAATTCATCATTAAACAATCAAAAACAAACGAGAAACGAATGAACAAGATGATAAAACCCGTAATCTTCGATCCCGTGTGCTCCCGAATGTTTCTTGACGATTCCTAGCAATCCCTAGCCCTCAAACAGCCCCTAAGATCGTCCAAAAGCTCTGAATTTCGTCCAAAGTTCGTGATTGTGTTGTTGTTCTCGGCTGTGATGATAATGATGATTTTATATCTCCAAAAACCCTAATCCCGGAACTGGTCTAACTGATTTCGCGAATTAAACACCCTCGCGGCCCGCCTCAATGTTTAGGGTAAGTATACGCGGGCCGCGCGCCACTTATACTCCGGAAACATATTTTAACCTCATGCGGCCCGCTTGAGAATGTCTTGTAAGCTGAGGCGGCCCGCCTGGGCACTCCAGAACTGCATTTCTGCTTCGTTTCATTCCCGAACTCCTCGGTTTCCGTGTCAGCCTTTTGCCCTTTCAATATTTAACTCGTATCTGCTCCTTTTGCTGTGAAAACCTGGAAAATACAAAAACATCAAAAGTATATACATTCTACCTAAAACCGACACTAAAAACGAATAACCAACTACTAAAAACTGACGCGAATACCAATGTATTTTACAATACATCAAGGGTTAATTGCGAAACCGTGAGAGCTCAGGTCAGAACTTCCATTCAGCAGAGAGATGACGGCTCGACTTTAGGTGAGTTCCCTTTAGAGAATCTTTTTTACAACAGCACATGATTAGCATTTTTCAATGATTCATCATTTTTTATGCTGAGGGCAGCGCTACATTTCAAGCAAGCAGAAAGTATTATACGGGGACTAGGCCATTGCTTCCGCAAAATCAGAAGTCCCGAGATAATACCCCAGATATCACTAAGCATAAAGACCTAGTATCTCAGAAAGAGGGACCTTTCAAACAATATTTCGGGGGTTACCCATATATCCGAGAGATGTTCCCCACGAATTAAGTAAGTTTGAAATTTAGGTTTATATCTCGTCACAATCTACTAAATGTGCAAAAACCTACTGGCACATCATCAGTGAGACCGTTTATCACATTTTATCGTTCCAATTCTTTAGCATGCTGTGATTGTCCACTGATGTACTATCATTTCCTCTTTTTCACAACAAAACTCATTTTTGATTTTATCATGTTTTTAGATTTTTCAAAATTTTCAAATGTTTTTGGATTTTCTGAAATATCTTACTCCCCCTAAAATTCAAAAGCATTTAAAAGAAATTTTAAAACAAACTGTACAAGTAAAGTGACAACTGATATCGAATCACTTCAAATCGCCATCCACTTGCCATCCACTTGTTTGTTTTAATCAACATGGTTTTTCCAGAAAATAAGTTTTGTTGATATCATAAAACCACTTGTAAGTTAGGGATTCAATCCATCATCTTCTTTTTCAAAATACCACTTGTAGGAAAGATAAATCAAGTACAACTTAATGTCCCTGGTTAATCTTGATGATAAAACCTCTCTTTCAACCACTTGTAGATTTGCTTACCAACAATTACTTCTTGTAGGTTGAAATCTCAAAATACCGATTCATGCTCCACACTTACCAACCTGGGAGTTCCGGGAAGTCACCCTTAAACATATTCAAAAACAATTCAAGAAAGATGCTGATTCATGCTCCGCGATTACCAACTTGGGAGCTCCAGGAAGTTAGGTTTTTTTCAGTTAGAGATTTTCTCCCAAGCCTGACGTTCCTTGGGAGATTCCGAGTTACCAACACTCGGTTGCTTACCTTCCATCTTCTTCTCATAGAATTCTTTAACCCCCTTAACCTTCCCATCAATCATTTTTCCAAAAATATTTTGCACTGTGGGGTTAAAAGCCTTTTCAACATCAAATTCTTTCTTTTCAGAAAAAAATTGATTTGATATTTCAACTTTTCCAACTTTTGTTTTAAAATTTTCAGCCCTCAAAGGTGGAAAATTTTCATCATCCATTGGAGGAACTGATTTCTCATCACTTACCTCAACTTTTGGCTCCTCTGATTTTGTGGAATCAGATTCATCACCAGAAACATCACTTGATTTCTTAACAACCCATTTTTTATTGTTAAGATTTTCTTTTCTTTTGTACACAACTTTCGAACATTCACCAACTTCAAAAATTGAGTTTTCAAAAAATTTAAATCTATTCGTTGGTGGTTCTGTTTTTTCAACAATCTTTTCTTTCATTTTACCAGAGACTCCCTGTTTTGTTTGAATTGCCTTTGGACAATTCCTGGCAATGTGATCAACTGTTTTACATTGAAAACAGGTTCTCGTCTCTGTCTTCTTCTGAGCAATGTTTTTCTTCAATTCTTCTTGCTTCTTGGCAAGGAATTCTTTGTTAGATTGCTTTCTGAACACTTGCTCTTTTTCCTCTTCAGATGATTTTCCTGTAACAAACACAGTTTTTGATTTATAAGTTTTTCCATTTTTATAATTTTTCGGTGGAATAAAACCGAGAACTTTTATTTTGAAATTACCGTTATGGTTTGGTTTCTTTTGAAAACTTGAACCAGAACTGTAACCTTTTTTCTTGTTTAAACGTTGTTGAATTCTTGAGGTGTAAGGATTAGATTTTTTAGAAAGATTTTCATCTTTTATTTCAGAAATATTAATTTCTGTTAGTTTGAAAACCTTTTTGATCATTTCTGGTTTAACACCTCTTATTGGAAAAATCTCATCAGAATATAATTTGTCAGAATCTTTCAAAGTATATGCCACTTTGATCGGTTTGTCATTCAAATTAGATTTTGATAACAAAAATTCTTTGTCATAAACTCGTTTGTCCTTTTTGACTGTTGACTTTGACGTGTTGGACTCAGACTTTGACTCTGATTTGAACTCTTCTATTTCATCCTTATCTAACACCTGATCGACCACTTTCTTTATTAACTCGGACTCGTGATCAGTATCAGACGATGTGAACGTGACATCAATATTTTCTGGCAAATTATCTGAAGACTCAGACTCCCACTGTAAATTTGTTGCCTTTTTGACTCTTTCTGAATTTGGATTTCGAGGAGAATATCCATTTTCGACCGGGGGTGGACATTTGTTATAGACAACACTTGGTTTCTTACTAGAAATCTTCACTTCATCATCTTCTTTTGTTTCAGACTTCTTTTCTTCGGAAGTCTTTTCTTCTTCAAATGTCTTCAATCCTTCCACTATCGGGTAAATCCTATCAACCACAAAAGTAGAACATGAGTAACTTTTTAACAATCTATTTACTCTCTCAGTTTCAATTCTCTGTGTTTCTAGCTTCAATTCAAGTTCAGCACACTTCTCAGTAAAATAATTGACATCGTTAAGCTGTCTCATATATGCTCCTTTAAGTGTATTCATTGCTATGGCTTGTTCACTGCTTGTCTCGTTATATTGATTCATGGCTTTGTTCAAGACATCATATGATTCTTTCAGCCTTTTTATGTTGTGTAACAATTCGTTGTTCTGCTTTATCAGAGAATCACAATTCATACACTTCTCAGAAACTTTGACTGCATCATCATCTGTTTTAATTTCAAATGCTGGAATTTCTTTGACTACTCTCACTTGAATTTCTTCTTCAACTTCCTTCTTTTTCTCAGCTTCACCACTTAAACGTTTTCTGATTTTTTCTGCCCAATATTCATCAGTATAATCATTAATAACCTGAGCAACAAAACCTTTAGTTTTTAAGATCTCTTTGTCTGGACAATAATTATCCCAGCTAAAGTTTTCCCAGCTAAATCCTTCTGGTAATTTTTCATCATCTTGATTTATCAGACATGCTTTGTTATCAGCTGGAATATATTTATCCCAACTGAAATCTTTTGATGAACTTCCATCATTTTGATTGACCAGACATGCTTTCTTTGAATCTTCAATCACCTTCCTAGCATGTGCAGTTTGTGGCTGTTCTTGTTGATACTGTTGTTGAGCAACTTGATGATAAATCGCCTTTCGATAGTAGTCATTATTTCCGAAAGGATTTTTAGCTCCGTTTGCTTCGCGATTTGTGCACTCTCTTTTGAAATGCCCCTTTTCCCTGCAACGAAAACACGTGACTTTAGATTTATCAAAACCTAAAGTAGAAACATTTGCATCGCGAAAATCATCTCTGCCTGTGATTTGTTTAAATTTTTCAGCTCTTCTCAACACACTCGCCAAGCACCACTTTATATCCATCAACTCCATCTCCTCAGCATCAACTTGATCGTAATCCTCTTTTGTAAGCATTAGATTTCCAATCCTTCCTGCAACTAAACTACCATAAGATTCAAGCACAGTTACTAACAAAGACATATGACTTTTTGCAACTTCCTCTGAGTAGTTCTGATCATTCTCAAGATTTAAAGCAATGTTGCATTGAAGAACTTTGCCACTCTTTGTTGTAGAAAAAATGTGGATCAAATGTTGGAAATGAAGTAAATCCTGTTTTGCTGCTTGAACCCTGAGATGAACTTTCAGAATAACTTTTCACATTGAAAGTCGTTTCAATCTTTGGTGAAATATTGGTTTTCTCACTAACACCACCTTTGTAATACAATCCAATGTCTTGTTCTCCATCATAGTTCTTCATTGTAGCAATTTTCCTTTGTTCCATCTCTTAAGCTTCAAGATGTTTAATAAACTCGCTTAGCGTGATATTGTTAAAATCTTTTTTATTCTTCAACATCATCAGATACGTCCCCCAAACATCATGTGGCAACGCATCATCCAACTTCTCAATCAACTCATCTTTATCTTTGTTGATGCCCAATATTTTCATATTTTTCAATAAATTGCAGTATCTCTCAATGATCTGCTTGGTGCTTTCATTTCTTAAACCTCAGACAAAATCAAATTCCTTCTTCATAAGTGACTTTTTGTTCTTTAGCATATCATCACTTCCAAGAAACTTAGCTTCTAACTCTGTCCAAATCGAATATGCACTTCCATTATGTTGAAGTAAAATCAAGATGTCTTCTTTGATCGCTTGCTGCAACAAACTAACCATCAACTTCTCATCTTTTTACTTCTTTTTCTCCACATCACTCAACTATCTAATTGGTGTTTTCACATTATTGTTTCCGTCTGGTTTAGTATATTGAACTTCAGTATGTTCCTATGCATCTAAGTGATAAGCTTCCACCCAATTACCAAAACGTTCAGACCATCCACTAAAATCATCAATATCCAAAAGCTTAGGTGGTTTTTGTGTTGTTCCCGTTTCATTTTCAAGCATCGTATTCTGAGTAATAGTCATCGGACTAGCAAAAGCATTGTAAAACTCATTATCCATGATTACTTTTCAAAAGTTCACAAACTGTCAGTTTCAAACGAAATACACTTCTCAAACGGAATCAACCTTTCACACAGAATCAAGTTTCACACGGAATCAATCCTCTTTCAAGCGGAATTAGCTTTACAAGCGAAATCAGTATGTCTTACACGCGGAATTAACTTTCATACGAAATAACCCTTTGGAGCGGAATCACCTTCAAACGGAATAGCTAATTTCATGTGAAATCAACTGCTATTTCAAACGAAATCACCTTTGAAGCGGAATTACCATCTAATTTCGTGTGAAATAATGCAATGTTCAAACGAAATTATATCAATCTTTCAAACAGAATTACACTTTCGAACAGTTTTTTCAAAAATTAATCATGTTATACTTCGAATTAGAGTCTGATTCTTTCTAGGGTTTGTTAAAACACTGTTACGCATAACATATATGAAAATCAAGCCATTTTAACCGTGAAATTTTGTTTAATTGTGAAAAGAAGGTGTAGAAAACAGATTTTGCAGCTGAAATGGTAAGAACTCTTCCTCCTGAGCTCTGATACCACTTGTAGGATCGTTTTGTGACCCAAATGAGTCGTTCAGAAGAGATCTTCACCAATACAAGAGGCGGAAACACGTGTATCAATGTTATTTCAGCTGTAATGCACTAGAAATCACTTTAAACTGTCTTTTGATTGATATTAGATCGATTATAATGCAGTAGACACTTCGGCAGAGCTTCGCTACCGGAATCAGAATCGTTACAAATGTCAAGACACATCAGGTATTTATAGGCTGGGTAATTTCGTTTGAACATTCTCAAACGGAATCTAATTCCGCATGGAATTAGTTCAAACGGAATTAGCATGTTAATTTCGTTTGAAATGACCATGTGTCATTTCAAGCGAAATTACCCATAAACACACATTTCCTCGATTTTCATGCCCTGATCTTTCTAAATACAAACAAGAATCGATACAAGACGAAGTCGACAGACGAATGCACCAACACCTTCTCTGTCGGTTTTTCTTCAACTTTTGCCTTTTCAGCTTCCATCTGGACTTCAATTTTCTCTTCGACAACCCTTTTTGCTTCCATTTCTCTCTTCAATTTAGAAGCCTTTTTCTCTTTCAATATCTCGATTTTATCTGCAAAAAACAAATTAAAACTATAAGGATCCAATTGTTTTCTAGCTTTATTAATATGCTCTTCCTCATCATCAGTATCTGCATCACTTCCTGAAGATTTAAAAATCGGTTGTCTTCTAGGACTGTTCTTAGATTTGATTGATTTTTCTTCAGAGGTTGAGTCTTCAAAGATTCGAGCTACAAATGCTTTAGAAACTGAAGGTCTAGAAGGATCATAGTCATCCCAATTGAACTCTTTCGGAATCCTTTCATCTTCTTGATCTACCAAACCAAAACAAGCTCTTCCCTTTGATTCTTCAATAGTACATGAGTGTGAAGATTGTTGTTGATATGGTTGTTGAGCAACCTGATGATAAATTGCTTTTCTATGATAATCGTTGTTTCTGAAAGGATCTTGTCTTCCGGTTGTTTCTCTGTTTGTACACTCTCGTTTAAAATGTCCTTTTTCTCGGCAACGAAAACAAGTAACCTTCAATTTGTCAAAACCTAGCTGAGATGTTGCAGCTTCACGAAGATCGTCTCTTCCAGTGATCTGTTTGAAGTTTTCTGCTCTTCTCAAAACGCTAGCTAAACACCACTTGATGTCCATCAACTCAAGTTCCTCAGAATTAATCTGGTTATAATCCTCTTTAGTAAGCATCGGATTTCCGATTCGTCCAGCAACTAAGCTTTCATACGACTCTAACACAGTAACAAGTGATGCCATGTGTTGCTTCGCAATATCTGGAGAGAAATTTTGACCATTTTGGATATTTAATGTAACATTGCATTGCAAAACTTGACCATTAAAGTTTGTTGAACTTTATTGTTGAGCACTTGGTGTTGAGAAATTTGGTTCAAAACTTGAATAAGGCGAAGAATATCCACTACTCTTATTTGTATTATTTGCATTTGTTCCGGAAGTACCATCAGCACTGAACGCAGTCTGAATATTTGGACTCGGAGTGGTCTCAACTTTGCTTCCTCTATAGTATAGACTAACATCTTGTTGAGCACCCGGACTTCTCATCGTAGCAGTTTTTCGAATTGATAGCTCATGTTCTTCCAATTTCTGGATTAACATACTCAAATTCATATCTTCAAATTGTCTGTTATGCTTTAAAATCGACAGATATGTTCCCCATTCATTCTGTGGTAACGCATCGGCTAGCTTATCAACCCATTCATCATTTTCTTTCTTGATGTCCAATCTTTTCATTTCCATGACAAGATGACAATATCTCTCAATAATCGTTCTTGTTGTTTCACCTTCAAGAGCTGTAAACATATCAAAAGATTTTTTTAGTAATGCTCGTTTATTTTTTATCATATCAGCACTACCCTTAAACTTTTTAATCAACGCTTTCCAAATTGATCTAGCGGTTCCCTCATGTTGAAGCAAAACAAAAATATCTTCTTTTACCGCTTGTTGGAGAATGCTAATCATCATTTTTTCGCTTGTGTATTTTAATTTTTCATCCGGTAAAAATTGACTTAATTGTTTTTCATTTCCAAGTTCATCTTTCGGTAAGGTATAATCTTTCTCTAAAGAAACCCATGCATCAAACTTGTTTGCTTGCACCCAGTTTTCAAAACGATCTTGCCATCCTTTAAAGTCCTCATGTACAAAAGCTTTGGAGGCTTTTGGAAAGTTCCTGTTTCATTCTTGATACCGATAGTTTCGGCAACTATAACTGGAGCGACTGGAGCAGTAGCAAACGCATTATAAAACTCGTTATCCATGCTTTGGTATGAAAAGTTTTCAAGTTCAGAAATCTCAAACAATCTGGAAAGTCACGTGAGCTAGAAATTCTCAAACTGTACGAACTAGATACTTTCAAATGGACTGGTAAACTTCAAACGACCTGATCAAACTTCAAACGGTCTGAAACAACAAAACCCAAACGATCTGGACCACTTCCAAACGATCTGGACCACTTCTAAACGATCTGGAAGTCAATCCGTGTGACTTGGTTCAAACCGTGCGACCTGGTTCAAACGATCTGAAAGTTCAATTCGTACGATCTGTATTCAAACCGTATAACCTGGGGATTCTTAAGCGATCTGACCACCTTTTCAAGCACCCCGTGCGACCTGGGACCCAATGTCAAACGATAAGGTCAACTTTTCAAACATACAGGATCAGATCGTGCGACCTGGATGATTTTCATGCGATCTGATGATTTTTGTCAATTTTTACCAAGTTTTAGGTTGAATTAGGTTCTGGTTTGTTCAAGGATTGATTAAAACAGTGTTTTACATGTTAAATGTGAAACCGACGAATCAAAAAAGCTATAATAAGGCAATCCATGGGCATGGAACCCCGAAATAATCAGGTCATTTTAGCCGTGAAAACGTTCTGATTTTGAAGAAAATGTGTAGAAGAATGAGTAGAAATGAGAAGAAATCAGTTTTTATCAATGAAAACAAGCTGAAATGGTAAGAACTCTTCCTCCTGAGCTCTGATACCACTTGTAGGATCGGTGAATCGATCAAATGAGTCGATCAGAAGAGTTCAAGACCAAATCAGAGGCGGAATTCAGTGATTTGATCTTCATTGCAGCTTGATATGCACTTAGAAGTAGATTAAATGTCTTATGTATTGATTTCACAACGTTACAAGAGATGGCGACACTTCGGCAGAGCTTCGCTACCGGAATCAGAAGTCACAAATGAAATCCCAAGACCACCTATATATAGGAAACCCAGGTCGCACGAACCAGTCATGTCCAAGTCGCACGAACTGGTCAGTTCGCACAAACTGGCCAGGTCGCATGAACCTGCTGGTTCAGCCCTGTTTCCCGTTTCTCTCGTACTACGTGTCTTGGTCTATCTATTCTATTACATGACTCGATTCAAGACGAAGTTAACAGACATATGCACTAACAAACCCCCCTCACACGGACATCCGTGCACCTGATGGCGGTGGCGTAACCGCCTGGAAACGTGAATCCTCAGAGGGATCCTGCTGCTGCTGAGGTGGGTTGAAAGGGGGAGTAAACTCCCAGTTGGATGTGGCAAACCTTGCTTCATAGCTGTCTGGACCCCGATAAGGTGATCCATGAAAAGATGACCCATCTGAAATCTCTATGGGATGTGTGGGCGTCCCAGTTGGTGGCTCGGCAGGATCCGGATCTTCGTCCATATCCATCTCTTGATCACCAGAAAAATGATCTTCTGGTCCCAATGGGTTATAACCCATTGGTTCTTCACTCACGTTTGCTGGACCACTTGTAAGATCGGTGAATCGATCAAATGAGTCGATCAGAAGAGTTCAAGACCAAATCAGAGGCGGAATTCAGTGATTTGATCTTCATTGCAGCTTGATATGCACTTAGAAGTAGATTAAATGTCTTATGTATTGATTTCACAACGTTACAAGAGATGGCGACACTTCGGCAGAGCTTCGCTACCGGAATCAGAAGTTACAAATGAAATCCCAAGACCACCTATATATAGGAAACCCAGGTCGCACGAACCAGTCATGTCCAAGTCGCACGAACTGGTCAGTTCGCACAAACTGGCCAGGTCGCATGAACCTGCTGGTTCAGCCCTGTTTCCCATTTCTCTCGTAATACGTGTCTTGGTCTATCTATTCTATTACATGACTCGATTCAAGACGAAGTTAACAGACATATGCACTAACAAACCCCTCTCGCACGGACATCCGTGCACCTGATGGCGGTGGCGTAACCGCCTGGAAACGTGAATCCTCAAGGGATCCTGCTGCTGCTGAGGTGGGTTGAAAGGGGGTGTAAACTCCCAGTTGTATGTGGCAAACCTTGCTTCATAGCTGTCTGGACCCTGATAAGGTGATCCATGAAAAGATGACCCATCTGAAATCTCTATGGGATGTGTGGGCGTCCCAGTTGGTGGCTCGGCAGGATCCGGATCTTCGTCCATATCCATCTCTTGATCACCAGAAAAATGATCTTCTGGTCCCAATGGGTTATAACCCATTGGTTCTTCACTTACGTTTGCCTGATTAAACCGGCTCTGAAAGTAGGGGGTTGGGTCTTGGAAGGCCTGGTGCGATCCCGATCGTTGCAACGGGAGGTAGGAGTGGTGAGAGTTACTGGGCTCATTTTTGTGGCCCAAAGGAGTGGAGGTACGAAGGCGAAGAGCTAAGCGAGACAGATCGCCTCGCGGGTTCCAAATACGTCCTCCAGTCTTCTTGAGGACTAGTGCTCATAGTTGCTGACGGAGTTCGCCGGTGTGAAGGCCCGGCCTCATGATCGTTAGGAGCAATGAATGGCGCCTTGCCTCGTCCTCCTCTTCTGAATCGTGGCGGCATTTTTGTTGATCCTGTCAATACAATCAAAAGAAACAAACAAAAGAAACCAATAAGATTAGGATTAGTCCTATGTTGTTAACCTAGACTCGGAGGTCAAGGAATGTGCAAACTGTGTCATTGAGATTAAACACAAAAGGCTAGTGTTTAATTCACTCAATGTTGGCTCTGATACCAACCTGTCACACCCCGATATTTCCACGTATTACCGGTGGGCCCGGTGGGGAGTATCGTAACGTAGTTGATATCATCATAGTCAAATAATCACAGTTCAATGCACAGCGGAAGTCTAAAGTAAAATTATTACAAACCGATTCGAAAGTAACATTAAATATTACAACGGGTTGTAAAAGGATCCACAGGCGGATCTAAAATAAAAGAAATAATGTTCAACAGATTTTTAAGTATCTAAAGCTTGCAAGACTCTTTATTCGATACTAGGAGTAGCCAGCCCATTTCGCTTAGTACCTGCACTTAACCTTTTTGAAAAATACGTAAGTTTACACTGGTAAATACAATTAACCGACTCATTTTGAAAATGTTTAAGAAAATTGATTTAAATGCACAAGGCACAAATCTTTTATAACTTGGGATAATTAAAATAATCTTGTAAAAGAATTATATGTTTGTTATACGTTCAGTAGCCCGGGATAAAAATAGTTAAAGATTAATAGTCACACCACATAATATATCCCATGGCGAGTTATTCTCGAACAAGCGGGTATATCTTTTTACATACGCACCGGCAGGTGTATGCCTACACCCCGTGCTTAAGTCGTGGCCATTTCAATGAATGAGCCGAGGATATCCAACACATGGTCATTAACCCCCCCCCCCAAAGGCTTAAAACAAACAAAACAGATTAAACGGGTTATCTCAATGATTTAATCTTCATATGATTAAAGATTCAATACCCGACCAAGCGGTATTATACCCAAGCCCGTATATAAGGGAAAATAAGTTAAAAGTATTTACCTGAGCAAAAATATAAATTTATTCCCAGTCGTAAATCAATCAAGCAAGTACAAATATCTTTTACCGGGCTCCTAATCTAGAACGAAGGTTTTTAATAACCTATTAGAATCCTAACGGGTCTTATTTAAGTCTTAACTTAGACCGGTTAGTTTTAATGAAATGTATACGGTTCGAAACGCAAGATCAAGTGAAGACCGGATTAGAATGTGGTTTAGATATGAAGACTTGTATAATATGGGTAAACTAAACACATTCTGGATTTTGAGGTAAAAATGATAAGGTTTGACCCGTTTCGGTCAATTTATGCAAACTAGTCACATAAACCGCACCGAACGCGAAAAAAATGCATAACGGGTAACCAAATGAGTCATGAACAGGTTCCCTAAGTTAATATGCTTAAAATGTGTTATGATATCAGTAGGATACCTTCCATTATGCCCAAAACAAAATTAAAATCAATTTAAGCCCCGTAGGGGTATTTTGGTCATTTTAAAGATTATAAAAGAGGTTAAATGACAATCTGAGGTTCTGGTCTAAAATGATCAGTAAAAATATTTATTTTAGTAGGTTGTATCAGTAAGATATTAAACATATGTGAAATTTATCATCTATGGCCAAACTATGCACCGTAGGCAGTGGCGGACCCAGGAATTATTTGCTGGGGGTGCGGATGAGTGGCTCAAGCATATTTTCAAGGGGTACGGTCGGGGTTTTTGCCTAAAATATACACTAAATTTTTTTTTTCAAGGGGTGCACCCGCCCACCTTGGGCATAACCTAGGTCCGCCCCTAACCGTAGGGGCATTTTGGTCATTTCACATAAGCTTTAAGGGTCAAATTTAAAAATCTGATTTCAAAACTTTTACTTACTGTTAAAGTATAAAAATTTACTTATAATAGCAGTAGGTAATGAGTTTTAGGTGTCAAATATAATTTTAACCCAAACTATGCGTTTAAAAAGCGCAAAAGTCGCTATTTGGCGATTTTCGGGTTATTTAAAGAAATCTAAGTTTTTGATCAGTTCATAAAGCTCAAAATATTTTATTTAACATATGAAATCAGTAGCAAAAGGTTTGGCATCAAAATGTTATGTAAAACTCATTTTACCCAAGAAAAGGGCAATTTCATCAATACCGAATTTTCTTTAAAACTCTATAATATAATCAGTTTAAAATTCAATAAAAATTTCCAAAAATCCCTAAATATTATATTACATCAGTAGGTAAAAGGTTTAATGTCAAAATTTGAGTTTAAATAGGGTTTATATCAAATATGCCGTTTAATTAATAAAAAGGCCTTCATTTACGATATTGAGCATAACTCTCATTTTAGACCATAAACTGATGTCAAACTTTTATGACATACTTAATTATCAGTAATAAAGGTTTTTGTCCTCTCACATTTTCAAAAATCTTGCTTTAATATCAAAAGGGCATTACGGTCAACTTTTAAGCAATTAACGGAAACATGCAAATGAATCGGATTAATAAGGAATCATGTAGTATAACCTCGGAGGGTTTTACTAACATATAATATGGTCCAAAAGGAACCTTAAGGCATATCTAAAACAAGCTAAATTTGGTCAGAACTGAAAGTCAAAGCAAAAGTCTACTTTTGCGACTTTCGGTTGCAAACCGAGCCTAAACTCAGAATTGTCGGGTTGAACATGCTTAGACATGTTTTTATATCATTTACCAAGTTATTTTAATGTTAAAACATGTTCCATAACCTCTGCATTGCAAGTTATGAATTTATTTGCAAAAATAGCTTTTGTTGACTTTTTAATATTAAGTTTGACCCGACAATTGACCAAGTTATAGTGATAATCAGTGGGTGCCCTTTTAAGGATTTATTACCCACATAATTACCAACTCATAGCCACTTTTAATTCGAATAATGGTTGGACCATTAGTGATTAATCACTAAGTCAAAGCTTAATTACGATAGCTTTGACTTTTGGTCATTAAGCTAATGAAAACTTAACTAAAGAAGCTAAGAATACTTACAATAGTCCTTAGCACGAAGATTATCACTAAGAGAGCTTCCTTCAAAGTCAGGTTGCTCCAGAGAAGTGAGTTTGAGTGTGAAATTGAATTGAGCAAGTGAGGAACTTCAACTAAAGCCTCTATTTATAGTGCATTGGGGATTCTAGGATCAATGCAGGTGTCCCTCAGGTGAAATCTGATGCATACAGGTGTCTAGAGGTATTTCAAAATCGTTAACAAGCAGCTGGTTTCGAGAAAAGGGGTGTAGAAGGAGACAACCCGCAACTGTCCATTTTCACTGTGTAGGATCGTTTGCACGACCAAACGAGTCGTTCAGAAGAGATCTCGTCCAATACGAGAGGCGGAATCAGACGTATCGGAGTTATTTCAGCTGTATACACACTATAATCACTTAAGCTATCTCTTGTATTGATTTGATGACGTTTTACAACCTGGAGATACTTCGGCAGAGCTTCGCTACCGGAATCCAAATCGTTACAAATGAAATGAACAAGACCACTATTTATAGGCAGTCCCAGTTCGCATGGAATGGCTTCACATGATCTGGCAGTTCGAATGAACTGGCCTTGCCAATTCGTGCGAACTGGACACATCCTACATAATTTTCGTTTTTCTCGATCTACGTGTCCTGATCTATCATTATAGTTACAAGACTCGATACAAGACGAAGTCAACAGACATATGCACCAACAGACTCCCCCTTGGATGTTGACGAAGTCTTCGGTCTTCAGTACATCTTCTGTCTTGATCAGTCTTCTTGCTCTCTTCAAAGTATCTGACAATGTAAGCATCCTCAATCTCTCTATTTCTCTTTCTCTTTCTCTCTCTATCTCCTCCAGAATCGCAACCTGGCTCTATACACCTCTTGATCAGGTCTCTTGATTCCTTAAGATTTTTACAGGTTCAGAAACGAATCCTGGCTCTCCGAAGCAACAGGATCTGGAACCTAGCTTTAACATCTTCAGACTCCCCCTTTCGATAAGCTGGGATCGCAGTCTGGAATTCACAATCTACAGGCTTTGGTTCGGAAACCTGCCTCAAACTCTGCTCATCACGTTTTACAGCTTTCACAGGTTCAGGACCGTTGCCTGGCTAACCTGCACATCCTCTACCTCAAAATAAATTTCACAAATTTAAAAATTTGACAAATTTTGAAACCACTTGCAGATATCGTTCAAATTTGATTTCACATTTATGATCTCTGCTGACCACTTGTAAGAGTATCATTTTTCTTATTTCTAAACAAACTCTCCCAACCCTATTGTCCATCATGTTTAGCACTTGGAATTTTGAACATTAGCTTTTCAACATCAGTTGTCGAAAATAAGATGAAATCAAATCTTTTTGATTTTTTTCAGAATTTTATGCTAAAACACTCCAAAAATCTTTTTGGATTTTTCTTTTTAATGAAAAGCAATAAAGAAATATTTACAGACAATATTTTTGTGAGTTTGTGTAAGAGGATCATATCAGTTTTGAGACCAATCACTAGCACCGTTAAGCTTTAAACATTTTAAGTTCTAAACGATTCACTTAGATTGTCAGTATACTGATCCACTTAAATTTTCACACAAAGTTCAACTGTTTCGAGATACGAGATTAGTGTTTTAAAGAACTTAAACTTATTCGCGTGTCCCATCTCAGAATATACTCTCGTATCCAGACTCCTATATTCAGTCTTACAGGTGAATGTACACTAATGATATCTGTAAGGGGTTAAATGCGAGACCATGAGAGCTCAGGCTATTGCTTCCGCAAAATCAAAGAGATGATGGTTCGACTTTAGGTGTGTTCCCTTTAGAGAATCTTTTCTTCAACAGCACATGATTAGCATTTTTCAATGTTTCATCATTTTTTATGCTGAGGGTGGGCTTTAATAATAAAGTAGTGCAAAGTATTATACGAGGACTAGGCTATTGCTCCCGCAAAATCAGAAGTCCTAGTATAATACCCCAGATATCACCACGCACAAAGACCTAGTATGTCAGAAATAGAAAGCCCTTCAAACAAGATTTCGGGGGTTACCCATATATCCGAGAGATGTTCCCCACGAAATAAGTAAGTTTGATATTTAGGTTTATATCTCGAAAACAATCTACTAAGCGTGCGAAAACCTACTGGCATATCATCAGTGAGACCGTTTATCACATTTTAACTTTCCAATTCTTTAGCGTACTGTGATTGTCTACTGATGTACTATCATTTCCTCTATTTCACAACAAAACTCATTTTGAATTTTATCATGTTTTTGGCTTTTTCAAATTTTCTAATGATTTTGGATTTTCAAAATTTTCTTACTCCCCCCTAAAATTCAAAATCATTTAAAGAAAAATTTGACAAACCGATGTTCCAAGCAATTCACATCAATTCTCCATTCCTTTGGCGTAAACAATCAGAACTCACCCTGTCAACAAACTATTTTCCCATTATGATTTCAAAACACTTAAGTTTGTTTTAATCAAAATGATTTTTCCGGAAAATTAGTTTTATTGATACCACATATAGAATCGGGGATTCATTCATCACTTTGTTCTCTTTCAACCACTTGAATGAAAGTTAAATCAAGTTCAACTTAATGACCTTGATTACCAACTTGTAGGTACTCATCAACAATACCACTTGTAAATTGAAATATGACAATTTTCAAATACTCAAGAAAGATGCCGATTCATGCTCCACGATTACCAACTTGGGAGCTCCGGCAAGCCCGGATTTTAGTCGTGATAGGTTCTATCCCATGACGATACGAACATGGGTGAACCATCTTCATCTGGTTTATTCTTTTTCGATTCATAAAATTCCTTTACCCCTTTGACCTTCCCGTCAATCATTTTTCCAAAGATATGCATCACTTTAGGGTTAAAGGTTTTTTTCAACATCAAATTCTTTCTTCTCAGGAAAGAATTGATTTGAAATCTCAACTTTGCCAACTTTTTGTTTATGATTTTCAGTTCGAAATGGTGGAAAGTTTGCGTCATCCATTGGCGGAACTGAAATTTCTGCTTTTTGCTCAACTTGTGACTCTTCTGATTTTAACGAATCAGATTCATCGCCAGAACATGACTCCTCTGACTTTGACGAGTTAGATTCATTGTCAGAACTCACATCAGGTTTCTTAACAACCCACTTTTGATTGTTAAGATTCACCTTTCTTTTGTAAAAACTTTTTGAACACTCACCAACCTCAAATGTTGAATTTTCAAAAACTTTAAATTTTTCGGTTGTTAGTTTGGTTTTTTCAACAACTTTTTCTTTGAGTTTAAGAGACACTCCCTGTTGTGTGTTGGTTGCCTTTGAACAATTTCGGGCAATGTGACCAACTACTTTGCAGTTATAACAGGTTCTTGTCTCTTCCTTCTGTTGAGCAACACCTTTCTTCATTTCCTCTTGCTTCTTTGCAAGGAATTCTTTGTTTGTCTGCTTTCTGAACAAATGTTCTTTTTCCTCTTCAGAAGATGTTCCTGAAACAAAAACAGCTTTTGGTTTATAAGTTTTTTTCATTTTTATGATTTTCTGGTGGAATAAAACCCAATCCCTTCTTTTTGAAATTACCGTTATGGTTTGGTTTCTTTCGATAACCTGAACCAGAACTGTAACCCTTTTTCTTGTTTAACCTTTGTTGAACTCTTGAGGTGTAAGGTTTAGGTTTTTCAGCAAGATTTACACCTTTTATTTCAGAAATATTAATTTCTGTTAGTTTGAAAACCTTGTTAATCATTTCAGTTTTAACACCTCTTATTGGAAATTTTTCATCAGAAAATAATTTGTCAGAATTATTCAAAGTATATGCAACTTTGAATGTTTTGTCATTCAAATTATTTTTTGATAACAGAAAATCTTTATTGTAAACCCGTTTGCCCTTTTTGACTGTTGAACTTGAAGTGTCGGACTCAGACTTTGACTCTGACTTTGACTCCTCCGATTCATCTTTATCCAACACCTGATCAACCACTTTCTTTATTAACTCAGACTCATGATCACACGAACACCTTCATGATCACTGTCATCTTTTGCATCTCGTAATTTTTCATTTTCTTTCATTCTGTTTGCATAATACGAAGTATCATCATCACTATCATCTTGTTTTGTAACTTTCTTCTTTGTCACTTGAACATTTTTATCATTTTCATCTCTCTCGGCTAGATATCTTAAGTGCTCTTTCATTCTGCTTTCATAATAATCATCAACACTATCTTCAACGACTTGAGCAACAAAAGCTTTATGATCTGAAGTTCTGTTAGGATCATAATCATCCCAACTTAAGCCTTTTGGAAGCCTTTCATCATCTTGATTTATCAGACATGCTTTACTATCAGCTGAAATATATTTGTCCCATCTAAATCCTTTTGTCGATCTTTCATCATCTTGATTAACCGGATAAGCTTTCTTTGATTCTTCAATCTCCTTCCTAGCATGTGAAGTTTGTGGCGATTGTTGTTGATATGGCTGTTGAGCAACTTGATGATAAATCACTTTCCGATAATAATCATTTTTTCCGAAAGGATTTTAGGCTCCACTTGCTTCGCGATTTGTGCATTCTCGCTTGAAGTGCCCTTTTTCCCTGCAACGAAAACAAGTAACTTTAGATTTATCAAATCCTAAAGTAGAAACATTAGCATCACGGAAATCATCTCTTCCCGTAATCTGCTTAAACTTCTCAGCTCTCCTCAACACACTAGCCAAACACCACTTAATATCCATTAATTCCATCTCCTCAGCATCGATCTGATTGTAATCCTCTTTTGTCAACATTGGATTTCCGATTCTTCCAGCAACTAAACTCTCATAAGACTCTAACACGGTCACCAACAAAGACATATGACCTTTTGCAACCTCTTCCGATAAATTCTGACCATTCTCAAGATGTAACGCAATGTTGCATTGTAGTACTTTGCCATTCTTGGTTGCTGAAAATTTTGGATCGAATGATGGATATGAAGAGAATCCCGTTTTGTTGATTGATCCTTGAGATGATTCTCCAAAAGAACTTTTTGCATTGAAAGCAGTTTCAATCTTTGGTGCAATGTTGGTCTTATCACTAGTACCTCCTTTGTAATACAGACCAATGTCTTGTTCAACATTAAAGTCTTTCATTCTCGCCATCTTTCATTGTTCCATCTCTTGAGCTTCAAGTTGTTCAATAAACGTGCTCAGCGTTAGATTGTCAAATTCAGGTTTATTTTTCAACTTCATAAGATACGTGCCCCAAACATCTTGTGGCAACGCATCGGCCAATTTTTCAATCCATTCTTCATTATCTTTATTGATGTTCAATCTCTTCATGTTCATCACCAAATTGCAATATCTTTCTATAATCTGCTTGGTGTTTTCAGTTTTTAATCCACGAAATAGATCAAATTCTTTCTTCAAAAGTGACATTTTGTTCTTGATCATCTCTTTACTTCCAACAAACTTCGATCTTAGTTCTTTCCATATTGAAAATGCACTTCCGTTGTGTTGTAATAAAATCAAAATTTCTTCCTTAATAGCTTGCTGCAATAGACTAGCCATCATCTTTTCACTATTGTATTTCTTTTTCTCATCAGCACTTAGATCTTTAATAGCAACCTTCTCTCAGGCGTTAGTAACCGGTCTAATATATCGATACTCAATACATTCCCATGCATCTAAGTAATTTGCTTGAACCCAATTTTCAAAACGTTCCTCCCATCCACTATACTCCTCAATACTCATGAGCTTAGGCGGTTTTTGCATGGTGCCTGTTTCATTTTCTAACATCGTGTTCTGAGTTACAGTGATCGGAGTTGCAAAGGTGTTGTAGAACTCGTTCTCCATGTTTCGGTTTCAAAACTTTCACAAACTAAACACTTTCAAACGAAATGAGAATCTCAAACGAACTGATGTACTGATTCAAACGAAATGATGTCTAATAAACCAATCTGTACGAACTGGTTTGGTGCGAATTGACTTGATGCGAACTGAGGTATTGTTTCAAGCGAATTGGATTTTTTTTCAAACGAATTGGACCAATGCTTCAATTCGTGTTAATTGGTATTTGAACCTCAAACGAAATGGACCTAATCTCCCACCTTTTGTGAACTGATAATCCTTTCAAATGAATTGGGACCCTTTTCAAGCGAACTGAATGATCTGATGCGAACTAGTAACCTAGTCAAGCGACCTGGGACTCAATTCATACGATTTTGTCCTATTTGGTGCGAACTGGAGTCAAATTGTACCAATCCGTGCGAATTGGAACCCTATTTCACACGACCTGTGACTCAAACTGTACGAATTAATGCTGATGTCATACAATCGGCCATGTTTTTTGACAAATTGATCAGGTTTTAGTTGAATTTTAGGTCTGATTCTTTCAAGGATTGTTTAAAACAGTGTTTCGCATGTTATATGTGAAAATCAAGCCATTTTATTCGTAAAAACTCTGTTAATTTGAAAAATGTGAAGAAGAATGAGTAGAAGTGAGAATTTTAGATAAAAACAGGCTGAAATGGTAAGAACTCTTCCTCCTGAGCTCTGATACCACTTGTAGGATCGTTTGCACGACCAAACGAGTTGTTCAGAAGAGATCTCGTCCAATACAAGAGGCGGAATCAGACGTATCGGAGTAATTTCAGCTGTATACACACTAGAATCACTTAAACTATCTCTTGTATTGATTTGATGATGTTTTACAACCTGGAGATACTTCGGCAGAGCTTCGCTACCGAAATCCAAATCGTTACAAATGAAATGAACAAGACCACTATTTATAGGCAGTCCCAGTTCGCATGGAATGGCTTCACATGATCTGGCAGTTCGTGCGAACTGGACACATCCTACATAATTTTCATTTTTCTCGATCTACGTGTCCTGATCTATCATTATAGTTACAAGACTCGATACAAGACGAAGTCAACAGACATATGCACCAACACACTGCCCAGTTACAGTCCTTACGGACCGTAAGCCTAGCGGTTACGGTCCGTATCGCCCAGTTAAGCCACCTTACGGTCCGTAAGGTGGTCTCTTTGCGGTCCGTAAGCATCTGATCAGAAGACAAAACTTTGAGAATTTTAACATTTGACCATGCAACCTTTCATAACTCGAATCTATGGTCATTTTCAGCATAAGGGGGCCACATGATCAGATCTGAATTGTTAAGAATGCATTGCCATGCATTAGTGTTTCCTTGGAGTCTTGTGAAAAGGCCATGTAATGTAGAATTGTCGTGTATAGTCACATGATCATTTTTCTTGACATTTAAATCATTTCTCAAAAGATTTAACCGGATGTTTTTAAATGTCTTTATCAGATATTCATGAGACCTTATTAATGTTTTATCAAGAGTTGGAAACGTTAAAAGGCCACTCAGAGGTAATAATTAACATGTTGACACTTTTAACCCTACCATACATCTTTTAACATAATCCGGGTTTATAACACGTTTAAAATTCATGATACGTGTCTTTATTACATTGGTCGTGATTTTACGAGGTGTTACAATAACATAACATGCACAGGTAACACATAAATAACACACACACGTAAAACAATATCTAGAACGCGTAATTCGAGTTGTGATTGCGATGGTGATAAGTGATAAATCGATAAACATGCAATAAATAGCGATTAAACCTCGATTATTAACAAGTACTCCACATAATACAACTAAAGCGATAGCATAAATAGATTATCTACAAGTCAAAGAAGTCAAAACAGGAGTTGAGCAAGGAGTGACAGATCGTAATTAGCAATCTTTTCTTCCTTTGACTTCAATCTTAACTTTGACTTTGACTTTCGAAACACGGGGTGTTACAATTTTGTCTATGAAACCGGATAGACTACCCTTAATTGCCTTTCCCACTTCTTCGGAAATTATTTCTTTCATTTGTTCGGTGCTTGTCTTCCGTCATCTCGAAACTAAAATGTTTACTTCAATTATTAAACATTTCATTTATAACATAGCTTTATTTACTTCGGTTTAGCCAAGTTCATAACTTGCTTTGACCGTTCTCATTTAGTGCACTTTCCGGGTTTGAGTGTGTTAACACGCTCTTCCCATGCACATTAATTCACATATCTTTTCTTACCTAAGATAAGATCTACTAAAATAATTAATTAATTCTTACCGGACGATCGATCAAGCTTGAACCGAACACTTTGTTGACAACCTTGAGCTCTGATTACCAACTTGTAACAACCGTCTAATTTCTACCCAAATTTTATTGTAAATAAGCGTGGTTTTATAAAAAGGACACTTTACTTCAACACAAGTACAAAATTTGAAGTATTAAAGTGACTACATACTAGTTAACTACTAAACTAGTTTAAACATTCAAAACACGATTAGTAAATTGTTTACATCATAAACATTGTCTAACAAAGTTAAATTAACGCGGAAGCTTCAAAAGTTCGTGTTCGGTTCTTCAAAACATGCTTGATTGCCATCCGGAAAGACCCCATCAACACCTAGAGTCAAAACCACTAAAAATGTTAGTTTTGACATTGAAATAATGCATATAAACGAGTTCTAGTATCAAACCATCGAAAATAAAATAAAATTTTGATTATGGGCCTGTCGCGTGTCGCGCCAGAACCACCTAATCTCGTCGCGTGTCGCGAGACCTCTCGCGTGTCGCGCCAGGTCCAAAGGATCCTGTCGCGTGAGCAGGTGCAGGTTTTTGACCTGCATTTCCTGCCAGCTCCGAAAATTCCAAATTTCAACTTCATATGTCCGTAACTTTTGATCCGTGGGTCCTTTTTAGGTGATTCTTTTTCCTATATGTCTGTACTTTCATTACCGACGTGCCTATTACATTTATCATAGCCAAAAATTTAGATTTCGGACCGAATGACTAAAATCACTATGTGATTATTCGAGCCATTAAGTTTATACCAATTTTTTTATACCATTGAGATAGTAACCTTATGGCGTTCTTATCCAACATCCGGGGCTTAATATCACCGGCATTTCATTACATCCATATGGCTTCATGCTCTTGTGATTGTCGACGCCAAAAGCTAACTATCAAACTCTAACACTACTATCTACACAATTATTCGACCCATTAGGCTCAATTATGAAATCCTCCATTTATATTGACTACCAAACACTTCTTAATCTAATCTTAATCTATTAATTCAAGTAGTGAACATCGTCACCTCATTCAACACAATTCTCTATTCTAAACACAACTAGACACGATTGGAATATCGAACTTACTTAATGTAGCGAATCGAGTTACATACCTTCAAAGCAAACCCTTCAAATGCACGTCACCACCGGCTTGTTGCAACACCAATTAAAAACGTGTCCAATTATGTAAAGACACGTGCCCTAAACTCTATATATGGGAAAGATTGAGTTTGAAGTACTAAAGTTGCCAAACGATGAAAATATGAAACCACAGGGACTAAAAGTGTCAACATGCTAATTTATGCCTCTGAGTGACCTTTTACTAAATCCGAGACCTTATAGTGTTGAAACACGCTCTCGGAAATAATTGAGAATGATTACGAAAGTTGAAGGATCAAAGGTGTCGAGTTTGAAAGATTTCATAATTCTGATCAACCTCTTACGGGCCGCAAGGGCCAAGGCTTACGGTCCGTAAGGAGGGTACCTGGGCGATACAAATTTAAATCGGTTACGGACCGTAAGAGGTCTGGCTTACGGTCCGTAAGGCCTATATCTGGGCAAAACAATATGGACAGCTGCAGGTTTTCATCTTTAACCGACTCTATAATATGCAAATCAATACAATGAGCATGTTGCTGGTTTTATTATACCACTAGGACACCTGGGGTGATCCTAAACATCCTCATAACACCTGTATTGATCTTGGATCATGCCATTCAAGTATAAATAGGCACTTATGTTGCCTAGTCCATTGCTCACTTCACTCAAAGCATTCTCTACTCTCTCATCTGGTGGCTCCTGATTTAGAAGAGGATCAAGAAGTGTAGAAAAGATAGCTAGGACCTATGTAAGTGCCTTAGTCCCTGCTTAGTTCATTTTATTAGCTTAAAAACCGAAAAGTCAAAGATATCGTAAATAGACTTTGACTTTCGGTTTAATCATAAATGGTCCAGCCACTGACCGAAACGAAAGTGGTTATGGAACCATATTAAGGTAGGTGATTAACCCTTAAAATGGCACCTCCTAACTATTTCGTTTGACTAGTTAATTGTCGGGTCAAACTAGTTTGACAAAAAGTCAAACTGGACAGAAAGTTTAAAAATGATTTAAATTAATAAAACAGAGGTTCTAAATTATATTTTAACATTTTAATGACTTGGTAATTAATATTAGAACATGTTTAATCAGGCCTAACCCAACAATTATCAGTCTAATGTCAGTTTATAACCGAAAGTCGCAAAAGCTTGACTTTGCTTTGATTTTCAGTTCTGACCCATTTAAGCTTAATTCTCCCATGTTTTAAGCTTCCATTAGGACCATATTACTTAGTAATATAACCCTCTGGAGTTATATTGCTTGGTCCTTAGTAGTTTGAATTATATGCACTTGTGTGTTAATATGCTTATAAATGCCGTAAATGCCCTTTTGACATATAAATGAGATTTTTAGAAATGTGAGAGGACAAAAACCCTTGCTACTGATATTTAAACTTTCCCCAAAAATTTGACATCAGTTCTTGGTCCCAAATAGAAGTTATGCTCGATATCGTAATTAGAAGCTTTTTATTAATTAATTTGCGATATCTTGCATAATACATGTTTAAACTTGGATTTTGAACCAAAACTCATTACCTACTGTTAAGATATTATTTTTAAGGAATTTAAGATTTTTGGTCAGATTATAATCTGTTTAACACATAGAGTTCTTGTGTAATTCGGTTAATGACGATAATACCCTTTTTAGGCATAAAATGAGATTAACAAATTATTTGAATGCCAAACCTTTTCCTACTGATTTCATACATTAAATAAATTATTTTAAGCACTTAAAACTGATCAAAATCTCATATTTACATAAACATCTTGATTATCGTCAATTAGCGAGTTTTACACTAATTAGGTGCATAGTATGGTTTAAAACCATATTTAACACCTAAGACTTGTTACCTACTGAATTTTTAAACAAATTTAAATATTATTATAGTAGGTATAAGTTATGAACTCAGATTACCAAAAAAATGTCTTTAAAAGCCTATGTGAAATGACCAAAATGCCCTTTCGGGGCATAGTTTGGCCTTAAATGGTAAATCTCACATATATGTAATATCCTACTGATGTAATGAGATAAATTAAATATTTTTACTTATTTAAAAAGACCAGAACTTCAGTTTGTTATAAAGTCTCTTTTATAATTACTAAAATGACCAAAATGCCCTTACGGGACTTAAATTGATTTTAAATACTTTTTGGGCATATATGTTAATATCCTACTGATGTATTAACATATTTTAAGCATAATAACAAATAAGACCTGTATGTAATTCATTTGGTTACCCGTTACGCAATTATGCGTTCGGATCGGTTTATGTGACTAGTTTGCGTAAAATAGCCGAAACAGGTTTAACCTTATCATTAAATCCTCAATTTCCAGAATGTGTTTAGTTTACCCATATTATAAAAGTATCCAAGCTTGTTGGGTCTAAACCACATTTGTCACACCCCCAAAATCCACATGCGGAATACCACCGCTTGGAGGCGTGACTGACCAGGATCCAGCCACCAATTATACTGAGTATCGGTTAAGAGTAAGAATGTTCATCAACCAAAATGGTTAGTAAACGTTAAGGTGTAATAGTTTAAGTTCAAATGACATTTTAAGTAAGTAGCGGAAGCACAAGCCAAATAGTTTCGAAACAAAGTTCATAGTTCAAGATTATTTAGAACCCAACACATGGGTTTAGACGACCACTACACTTCCCAAGCTGCAAGCTCCTAAATCACTGGGTACCTGCAAAGCATGCAGTAGGGTATCAACAAAAATTGTTGGCGAGTCCACGTGTTGTCCAGTTTTTAATTATCAAAAAAAACTTGTTTCACCAGTTAATTAATCCGTTTATACATGCGATGGGGAGCTACCCCATAAGTAAGCGACTAAACTGTTTTTACAATACCGAATACTATTCATCCGTATGTTTCCGTAGAGTGCCCCGTTTGTCAATGTTCTATCATCATTGACGGTTGCCAGAGTACATTAGTTCACGCCCGATCCCATACGCGGGCACGGTGTGAGGTTGGTGAGACCTAAATAGCGCTATCAACTAATAACCCGTTCGCCTGACCCCGGCGACTAATCGGTATTAAGAGTGAGGACTTGAGTGATAGAGTTTTGTTTAGTGTTGCTTGTTGCATCTAGTATAAACAGTAATTAACCAAAGGTCCCATTTAAGGGGAGAGAAGTAGGTTTGTATCCCTTACGAGGGGATAGCGTTGATTTAAGTTTCCGTTTCCCAACCACCGGGAATGCATGCTTAATTAGTTGTGAACTCACCTTGGGTTGCTCGGTAGATTATTTACTTGGTCAATCACGTTGGTCACCACGTCCTAGCATAGTTACCAATATAGGTCAAGTTGGGGTACAAGTATTCACGTATAATCTACACATAGCTAACACATAGCATACATAACACATGATCATCCAGCAAGTTATCGGCCTATTCTAAAACGTAGCAGTTAAACAGTAACGTCTACACCTTTCATACGAGTCATAAGTGTTAATGGGCCTTATCCGATCATGCTAACAGTTAACAGAATCACGGAACTCTCAATGTAACGGTATGCATAGTCCACACATGTTTGGCCCAATAACGGAGACAAGCAGCCCATTCGAGGTACGGTGGTCTCGACCCGAGAACGTGCGGTCTCGAGTCGCAACCACGAGATTTCGAGTAATGCCGGTACGAGTCGCAATCTTGGAGGTTTCGAGTCCAATCTCGAGTCGCAACCGGGCGGTCTCGAGTTGTCATGGTTTTGTCTTGAGTCGCAACCGGGCGGTCTCGAGTTGTCATGGTTTTGTCTTGAGTCGCAACCGGGCGGTCTCGAGTCGTCATGGTTTAGTTCCGAGTCGCAACCACTTAGTCTCGAGTCGCAACCGGACGGTCTCGAGTTGTCATGGTTTAGTCTCGAGTCGCAACCGGGCGGTCTCGAGTCGTAACCTCGGATACGTGCACAAGAATCCTTCTAGAACCTCTGATGTACTAACCAATGAGATTGCAATTTCATGATAACATGTACTATCCAACCAGAATGTTTAAACATGTTTTATTGTCTAAATGCAATTCAAAATAGATCAAACAAAGCATATTTCAAATGTTTTCATGACATTCATGTTGTTCTTAGGGTTTTCTTTATAACATGATTATTCAAACAATCCTATCCTAACATATACTCAAATCAGCATCATCGATTTCCTGAATCTAATATACATATCAAACACATCATTTTTCATATATTCATAACAACATTCAAGCATATTCAACACATACTCATCATATGTTCATCCTACATAACCTTGTAAGTTATCTAACAATTTCCCATTAAAACATGAACATATTTATCATTTATCACATATTTCATCCATCATTTATCATCCAATTATCTTATCACTTTGTATTCATAAATCATCATTTTTGGCCAAACAACTAAAAGGAAACTAACCGGCTAGATGAAAGAGTATGAGGGATTGATGGACTAAGTTCCGAGTGGTGATCTCAAGCTAATCCGAGATGATCCGAGAGCCCCTTTTGTTGTCGCCGGTTTGATCCGAGAGAGGGAGAGGAGAGGAGGTGAGCTTGATTGTTAGGGTTTTTGTTGAGAGGGTGAGGGAGAGTGTGTGGGAGTGAGTGAATGAGGAAATGTTGCAAATGGTGAAAAGTGGCAAAGTTGACCCCTCTTGTGGGTTTTATATCCGGACCGGCTTGGTGCACCCTAGTGGGTTTCCGAGCGGCATGGCCCAACCGGCCCAATCGCTTCACTGTTTACTCGAGACCAAGCGGTCTCGAGTCGGGCTCGTGGGCTCGATTCACTTATATATATATATAACTACGTATATAATATTTACACATTATCGACACATAGCACCTCAAGATAAATCACGACTTTCATTTAATATTATGTACACGCAAGTTAATATACACAGATTGCTCGGGAAAACCCGAAGTGTCACAACATTCTATTCCGGTCTCCGCTTAATCTAGCGTTTAAAACCGTAAAGTTTCTTCCTAGCTAGCTGGTCTAAGTCCTTGACTTAATTAAAGACCCGTTAGCATCCTAATAGGTTATTAAACCTTCTATACAGATTAGTAGCATCCAGTAGAAGGTATCATCATAAAGCTTTAGGATTTTATGGCTGAGTTACTTTTCACATTTAGCTCAAGTAAATACTTTTAACTAATTTTCCCTAATACGGGCTTGGGATATGGTATTATAATAATACCACTTGGTCGGGTATGAAATCATTTAATTGGATTGTGATTAATAAATTTACATAACCCGTTTTAATCTGTCTTGTTTGATAACATAAACATTGGGGGTTAATTCGACCGTGTCCTGGATATCCTTGGCTCATTTCATTTGAAAATGGCCACGACCTATGCACGGGGTGTAGGCATACACCTGACAGATGCAAATGCTAAAATATAAACCCACATGTTGGGGATAACTCCTTTGTGGGTTCTATAAGTGGTGAGTCGGTTAATCATGACCAGCTTCCAACCGGCCCCAATTGTAGGACAAACATGTAAATCTGTATACAAGATTATATTTAAATAATTGTCCCAAGTTATAAAATATTTTATGCCTTGTGCATCCAAACCAATTTTATAAATACTTTTCAAATGAGTCAGTTAATTGTATTTACCAGTGTAAACTGACGTATCTTCTAAAGGCTGATTGACATGTACCTCTCGTAAATAGACTGGAGCTATTAGGTGTCGTATAAGAGGATCTTGCAAATCCCTAAGATACCTGAAGTCTGTTATTTTGTTTTCCTTGTATTTATCTATGATCCGCCTGCGGATCTTATTACAATCCAGTCTGTATATTCTTTCATTCGAACACTCAGACATTATGGTTTGTAATAGTTTATTCACCAAGCCTTCCGCTGTGCTATTATATTGTGTATATTGACTATGATGATATCAACTACGTCACGATACTCCCCGTCGGGCCCACCGGTAATATGTTGAAATATAGGGGTGTGACAGGTTGGTATCAGAGACAACATTGAGTGAATTAAACACTACCCTTTTGTGTTTAATCTCAATGACACAATAAGCACATTCCTTAGACTTCCGAGTCTAGGCTAATGACCTAGGATTTATTCTTAACTTTCCTTTTTATTGTTTATATTATATTTACTTGTTTTGACAGGTTAACTAATTGGAAAATACCACCACGTGTAAGAGGCAAAGGAAAGGGACCAATGAGAGGAGGGCTATCAGGCCATGTGGGACCTTCCCATCGACGTATCCCATCAGCGACTTTTTCTAGTTCCGACTCTCGGGACCATTGGAGTCATAACTTCGAGCCGGCGAGGCATTCTGTTTCGCTAGGATCCTCACCATCCGACCCTCCATACTTTGGGCTACCCATTCCTGACGAGCCCCAACATTCCCATCACTCTCAAGAATCACACCATTCGAACCAATCTCACCACTCTTTACACTCCCATTCTTTCCATCACTCCGATTCTATTTATTCCCCAGCTCAGTTCAACCCCAATGACTATGTCAACAATCTTTTTAGTTTCAATCCCTTAGGACCTGAAGATCACTTCTCCCAAGAGATGGAAATGGACGACGACCCCGATCCAGAGCTGCAAACCAGAACACCGGGTCACCCAATCAGCATCTCTAGCGGTTCTCCATACCAAGGATCGCCGTACCAAGGGCCTGATTCATTTGCCGAAAGGTGGGCCAAGTATGAGTGGGAATTCACTCCTTCATATCATAACTCTCATGCTCAACCTCCTTTGAATGAACCGTATCTTCAAGCGGTTACCCCACCACCTCTACCAGTTGAGGAACCACCTCAACCACCTCCCGAGCCGCCTAGGCAAAGGAGGAATGCACGAATGTCGGTGCGTGGGGGACCACGGTTCAGTTCCCCTCAAGGTTCAAGCTCATACCCTCCTCTTCCCGAGGACCCCCAAATGGGTGGACCCTCGCATGCGGTGTCGGAAGATAACCCTCCGTCGATTTCTTATGCACCACCGCCACCGCCAGTGGGTTTTGACAACCCAATCCCTACATACCCAGGTTCATCTGGGTATAACCCATCTGGATATCCAACAGATTATGGAAACCATGATCCATATCTTACTGCGGCACAGTATAATGCACTTTATCCTTCTTCTTACCCACCAGTTTACCCAACTGGATATCTGGTGCATGGGTATCAATACCCACCATATCAACAACCTCCTCCTCCTCAACAGGAGCAAACCCAAGAAATACTGCAGAGGTTAGACAGGGTTGAGAGTGAAGCAGATGAAACCAAAAAGAAGCATAACGGTTTTCTCAAGGGCCTTGCGAATCTCATCAAAGGCAAAAAGAAATAGGAAGTTGTTTAGTTTATCTTGTATTGTCTTTTAATCCAGTCCCTGCGAGGACATTTTTATTTTCAGTACCAAGTCCGTGCGTGGACTTATTTCCTATTTTCTGTAGCCCCTGCGTGGGCAGTGTGTTGTTTCAAGTCCCGTTTAGGGCATCCTTGTACTAGTTTTATGGTTTAATGAAGTTTCTTTTAGATTTTAAATATGTATTTTATTACATCATCATACTATAATTAATTCAATTTTAATTTGATCTGCCAAAGAAATTCTTAAGGGTATAACCAAGCCAAAATATTAATGGCTGTAATGGTACAACCTTTTTAAGCAAATAACTCCCTGTTAACATCTGAGAACATGTTAACATTCCTGATTGTGCGGTACGAAAAACCACACAAGTTTCCAAATGTACTTGGACTTTCCCAAATCACTTCCATAGCCTATATGATCAATATGAATCATGGCTAATAAATATCAATATAATGTAAACACCTAAAACATCCAATTGCGATGTATGCTTATAAGCAGAAGTGTAATAACGACAATGATAGTTTAATTTTATAAACTTCTTGTCAAGAAGGTGATGAACCTTCTTCTACTTTAAAGGATCACTGATCCAAGAGATCATTGGTTATATTCTAATCGTCCTTGTGATATGGCCTTTTGCGCTATCTAAATGTCCTTCGAGACGAGCCTTGTGCTAAATGAAAATGTCTTTTATAACTTTGACAGATGTGATTTATATTCCCCTGTCTAATAAATATAAAGAATTATATTCCATTGATCATTATTTATTACTTAAAATGGTCTATACGGTTTAATGGTACCATGACCATATAATCATCAAGGTGATAATTTATTACATAATTTAAATATAACATTATTGTTCAATTTTAGTACCCAAATCATGGCTGGATCTGATGAAGCAAACAGTCATCCACGGGAAGAGAACAATAATGAAGCCAGAATAAATCTTACAAACGCTGAACTACAAGCTATGATTGACACCGCGGTCGCTCAAGCGGTGGATAAGATATTCAAGGAACTGAGTAATGTTCGGTCCAAAACTCACACGAAACCCTTGTCACAGTCGCATGCATCAAAAAGGGATGAGTCTCAGCATTCATCCAACCAGAGATCTGAATCTCAGAAAGTGGTGTTAAATCAAACTCCTAAGTACAAAAAGAGTTGTACCTATAAGTACTTCATCTCCTGTAAGCCGAGGGATTTTACAGGAGAAAAGGGAGCAATCGACAGCATGAAATGGTTAGACGAAATGGAGACTGTGATTAACATCAGTGGATGTGCTAAGGAAGACATAGTTATGTTTGTGTCCCAATCTTTCAAGGGCGATGCCCTCACTTGGTGGAAAGCATTGGTACAGTCCACTGGAAAGGTTCATCTGTATAACCTTTCGTGGAGCAAGTTTGTTGATCTTGTGAAAGACACGTATTGTCCTCAGCATGAAGTTGAGAGGATTGAAACTGACTTCCTTACCTTGGTGATGAAGGATCTGGATTGTAGGTCCTATGTGACCAGCTTTAACTCGATGTCAAGGCTTGTACCATATTTGGTCACCCCTGAACCCAAACGCATTGCGCGTTTCATCGGTGGTTTGGCCCCTGAAGTGAAAGGGAATGTTAAGGCTTCTAAGCCAGCCACTTATAGATCTGCTGTGGATCTATCTTTGTCCCTCACTCTTGATGTTGTGAGGAGTAGGGCAAAGAAATCTACCAATGATGGGAATAGGAAGAGGAAGAGGGAGGAAGACAAGTCTCCTCAGTCAAACAAGAAAAGCAAAGGGAACTTTGGTTCTAAGAAAGGGCAGTCCAGTGACAAACCCAGGTGCAAAACCTGTAACAAAAGGCACTTCGGAAAGTGCAACCAAGACCCACAAGCCAAACCATGTGGGATTTGCAAAAAGAAAGGGCACAAGTCTGTAGAGTGCCAGAACATCAAGGACGCAACCTGTTATAGTTGCAATGAAAAGGGGCACATCAAGACAAACTTCCCCAAGAATGCTAAGAAGCCTGAGGAGGCGAAGAAAACGAATGTGAGAGTTTTTCAGATGAACGCGAGGGAAGCGGTGAACAACGAGAACATCATAACAGGTACCTTCCTCATTAATAATAATTATGATAGAGTCTTATTTAATTCAGGTGCTGATAAGTCTTTTGTAGACCATAAGTTTTGTAAGATACTGAATCTGCTTATTAAGACTCTAGACATAAAATATGAGGTAGAGCTTGCTGATGGTACCTTAGAAACAACTTCAACTCTTCTTGATGGATGTTTCATATCCATTAAGAATCATTCTATCCCGCTATCCCTCTTGCCAATGAAATTGGATGGGTTTGATATAGTTTTGGGCATGGATTGGTTATCGCATAACCAATCCCAAATTGTCTGTGATAAAAAGCTAGTTATTATCAAAACCCCTTCTGGTGAATCCGTCACTATCCATGGAGATACACATTATGGGTTGCCCAACAATGTGTCTATCCTAAAAGTATCAAGGTGTTTGAAGAACGGATGTGTCATTTATATGGCACAAGTGACTGTAAATGACCTAAAACCCAAGATTGAAGACATCCCAATTATCTCTGAGTACCCTGATGTCTTTCCTGATGAATTACCTGGATTACCTCCTGAGAGGCAAGTTGAATTCAGGATAGATATTCTCCCAGGATCTGCACCAATTGCACGATCCCCTTATCGTCTAGCGCCTACTGAAATGAAAGAGCTCAGGACTCAATTAGACGACTTACTGGAAAAGGGTTTCGTACAACCCAGCTCTTCGCCTTGGAGAGCTCCAATTCTGTTTGTGAAAAAAGAAGGATGGATCAATGCGCTTATACATTGATTACCGTGAACTAAACAAGGTAACGATCAAAAATCGTTATCCCTTACCCAGAATCGATGACTTATTTGATCAGCTCCAAGGGGCGAGCTTCTTCTCAAAGATTGATTTGAGATCCGGATATCATCAACTTAAGGTCCGAACTGAAGATGTGCCTAAGACGGCGTTCAGGACGAGGTATGGACATTACGAGTTTTTAGTGATGCCTTTCGGGCTCACTAATGCGCCAGCAGCATTCATGGACCTCATGAATAGAGTCTGCAAACCTTACTTAGATAAGCTTGTCATTGTCTTCATAGATGACATACTTATCTATTCTCGTAGCCAAGTTGATCACGAGAATCACCTTCGCTGTATCTTAGGATTGCTTCGGCAGGAGAAGCTATATGCTAAATTCTCCAAATGCGGTTTCTGGCTCCGTGAAGTCCAATTTCTTGGACACGTTGTTAGTGAGCGTGGTATCCAAGTCGATCCCGCCAAAATAGAAGCCATCATGAACTGGGAAGCACCGAAGACGCCAACAGAGATTCACAGTTTTCTGGGTCTAGCTAGATATTATAGAAGATTCATTGAGAACTTCTCAAGAATAGCTGCACCATTGACTTCTTTGACCCGTAAGAATGTAAAATTTGATTGGGGTCCAAAACAACAAGAATCCTTTGAGATTCTCAAACAGAAATTGAGCAATGCTCCGGTGTTGACATTGCCCGAAGGAATTGAAGAGTTTGTCGTTTATTCTGATGCCTCACACACCGGTATGGGTTGTGTACTTATGCAAAAAGGCAAGGTGATTGCCTATGCATCACGACAACTAAAGGTGCATGAAAGAATTACACCACCCACGACTTAGAGTTGGGTGCCGTTGTATTCGCACTAAAGTTATGGAGACACTATTTGTATGGAATAAAATGTGTGATCTATTCGGATCACAAAAGTCTTCAACACCTATTTAATCAAAAAGAGCTCAATATGAGACAGCGTCGCTGGATGGAGACTTTAAATGATTACGATTGTGAAATTCGCTACCATCCCGGCAAGGCGAATGTAGTCGCCGATGCTCTAAGCCAAAAGGAGAGAATCAAACCTATCAGGATTAATGCTAAGAGCATTGAAGTGAAGAATAACCTGAATAAAAGGCTATTAGCTGCACAGATGTAACACCCTAGATTTTTACCATTAAATTTATACAAAATATAGTTTAAGTACACGGCTTTCTATTAACAAAGATCATAAGTAGCTAAGACCTTAGTCAACTAATGACTAAGTTAAAACGTTTCAAAAATTGTTCAACATGTGTTTACAACCCATACACAAAAACTACATAGATCTAAAACATTGCGGAAGCTTCAAAAGTTGTGTTCGGTTCTTCGAAAGTTACTTGATCGCCATCCGAAATATCCTTCTAGACACCTATTGTCAAAACCAATTAACATTAGTTTTAACTTTAATGCATACGATTTAAACATATGATCTAACATCTAAGAAAATGGCAATTAATAATTTAAAATTTCTTGGTTTCCACCGTAAATTACGGTATTACCGTAATTTACGGTGATGTCTGGAATTTCTTGATCACCGTAAATCAGTAGTGATACACCGTAAATCCCATGACCCCTACCGTAAATTACGGTAATACCGTAATTTACGGTATTTGCTGGAAATCCATGATTTTGTTTGGCTAATTCATTGTACTCAACCCACCTGCGGATTTCACTTCTCGAATAATCTATACATCGAATTCTCATATATCTAACTTGCTATATATGCATTAACCTATATCAAAGAATCAATTCAATATAGTCCGGATCCTTAACCATGCCTTGCTTGATTATTCAACCCGTTTGGCTCGTCTACGGAAATTCTTTTCTTTTAACGACTACCAACGAGTTCTAAACAATCTTTGACCAAATATTCAATATAGCGACATCATCGCTTTAATTCATAACAACTCATATTTTAAAATTTCAACTATACAAATTACAAGGATCTAAATTTACTTAATGTAACGGGTCAAGTTACATACCTTCAAAGTTTGCCCTTTAAACGTGGTTCGCCACCCGTTTGTCCGCTTGATGTTCCTGCATCCGTTCCTATAGAGTCCATTTATGATGCGTTTTAGAACTCTCTTTAAATCATAATTCGCATAATACACCAAAACATTATGATTATGCGTTTATGCTCCGAATTTCAGTTTTAAAGCCTTCATAGAGGCATTTCAACAAACACTTCATAGGCAGATTTTTACATGATTAAACATCACATCTTTAGTTTATTCATTTAACTCTATTTTCATACAAATCAACCAATTTACATGAATGTTAGCTTCTATTTGCTGAAATCACTTCCAGATTGCTAATTTACACGAAATCAACAATCTATTTCCTAGTGTTTATTCAAGTACACATAATTTACAAATCACCTACAATGGTGTTCTTAGGTTTCACAAAATTTTCTTATGATTTCAACTTATTTTGATCTAGGGTTTGTCCCTAAACACTATAGTTGTTCCATGATCAATATAACACATACATGCAAGCTCAATTTCAGATTTTTCCCAATTCATGAGAATTTCTAGTTGCGAGAAATCCTTAAATTTTACATACCTTGTAATCCTCTTGTGATGAGGATCACGATTCTATGCTCGGATTTTCGTTTGGACCAGATTTGCTCCTTCAATTGTGGATTTTAGTAGAATTCTAGGGTTGATTCATGGTGGTGTCGCCCCTAATGTCTCTGGTCGACCAGGGAATTGAAGTGGGGGTTAAGTTTGGGTTTTGTTTGTTTATTAGATTTAATGTTTCAGTTTTAACAACTTTAACCCCTTCACTCTGATCATTATTGATTTTAGTGAGCTTTAACTCTACTTTATGGTTATTTCTAGACTTTTAACTAATTAGGCTAAATTTCCTAGTTAGTAAATTCTCGTTTATTTAAACCTTACTAATTTCCAGTTTAAGGTTTTACATTTTTCGGGGTGTTACAAGTCCACCCCCCTTAAAAAGGGTTTCGTCCTCAAAACCGCAATACGTACCAAATAAATTAGGGTGAAGACGTCGCATCTCCTCTTCGAACTCCCATGTAGTGTCCGAACCCTTCCTATGCTCCCATTTGACTTTGACTTGATCGATTTGTTTATTTCGTAAACGTTTGACCTTTTTGTCTAAAATTTCAACCGGTCTCACCACATAATTTAGACTATTATCCACTTCGATATCATCGTAATGGATATAGGTCGTTTCGTCAGCTAGGCACTTTCTTAATTGAGATACGTGAAACGTGCCATGGATCCCACTTAGCTCCTTTGGTAATTCAAGACAGTAAGCTACCTTGCCAACTCTTCCGATAATTTTAAATGGCCCGATAAACCTTGGGCTTAACTTCCCCTTCTTTCTAAATCTAATAACACCTTTCCATGGGGACACTTTTAGCATGACCATGTCACCGACTTGAAACTCAATTGGCCTTTTCCTTTTATCAACATACGCCTTTTGCCTGTCTTGAGCCGCTTTCAAGTGTGCCCGAACTTTATCGATCTTTTCATTCGTGGCTCGTACTATGTCTTGGTGGGCGAGTTCACGTGGACCCACTTCACCCCAACAAACCGGGGTTCGACACTTCCTACCGTAAAGCAGTTCGTATGGTGCCATTTTAATACTAGATTGGTAACTGTTGTTATACGAAAACTCGACTAACGGTAGGTGAACATCCCAACTGCCTCCAAAGTCGATTATACACGCCCGTAGCATGTCTCCCAATATTTGTATCGTTCTTTCACTTTGTCCATCAGTTTGAGGATGGTACGCAGTGCTAATGAACAATTTGGTCCCCATTTGTTCTTGGAAATCACGCCAGAAATTCGAAGTAAACCGGGTATCCCTATCAGACACGATGGACACCGGCACTCCATGACGTGCTATGATTTCATTGGTATAGACTTCTGACATCTTTTCTGACGTATAAGTCTCACGAATCGGAATGAAGTGAGCACTTTTCGTCAATCTATCCACCACTACCCATATTGCATCAAAACCACGATTCGTCTTAGGCAACTTGGTTAACAGGTCCATTGTAATATGTTCCCATTTCCAAACCGGAATTTCTAACGGTTGGAGTTTGCCATAGGGTTTCTGATGCTCCGCCTTGACTTGTAAACATGTCAAGCATTTTTCCACATACTTCGCCACATCCCTCTTCATTCCGGGCCACCAATAATTTTGTTTCAAATCATTGTACATCTTGGTCGCACCCGGATGAATTGAATAACGGGATTTATGAGCTTCATCAAGTAGAAGCGCCTTTACTCCACAGGTATGTGGGACCCATATCCTTCCGGATCGAGTCTTTAACCCGTGATTCCCATTCGACAAGTCTTTCAACTGACCAATTATTCTTTCCTTCTTCCAATTTTCTTCTTTTACTGCTTCTAATTGCGCCTCTCGAATACGTTCAAGTATACCCGAGGTTACCACGAGTTGCATCGACCTCACTCGTATTGGGACATAGTCCGCTTTTCTGCTTAGAGCATCCGCTACCACGTTTGCCTTTCCGGGGTGATAGTGTATCTCACAATCATAGTCCTTCACCGTTTCCAGCCATCGCCTTTGTCGCATATTTAACTCCTTCTGATCGAAGAAGTATTTCAGACTCTTGTGGTCGGTGAATATGGTGCATTTTACCCCGTACAAGTAATGCCTCCATATTTTTAATGCAAATACCACCGCTGCCAACTCGAGATCGTGCGTGGGGTATTTCTTCTCGTGTATCTTCAATTGTCTCGAGGCATAGGCTATTACCTTGCCCCGTTGCATCAACACGCAACCGAGCCCCGATAATGAAGCATCCGAATAAACCACCATGTCTTCGACTCCGTCCGGCAATGTCAGTACCGGAGCTTGAGTTAGCCTTTCTTTTAGCGTCCGAAACGCTTTTTCTTGATCGACTCCCCAAATAAACTTTGCTTTCTTTTGGGTTAACTTTGTTAGCGGCGATGCAATCTTGGAGAAATCTTGAATGAATCTCCTATAATATCCAGCAAGCCCCAGAAAGCTTCTAATTTCCGAAGGGTTCTTCGGGGGATTCCATTTTGACACTGCTTCTATCTTTGACGGATCCACCAATACTCCGTCGGCATTTATGACATGACCTAAAAATTGAACCTCTCGTAACCAAAAGGCACATTTAGAGAATTTCGCATATAACTTCTCTCGCCTAAGTGTCTCTAACACTTCTTGTAAATGGTGTGCGTGTTCAGCTTCATTTTTCGAATACACCAAAATATCATCGATAAACACGATGACCGACTTATCCAACATTGGCTTGCAAACCCGGTTCATGAGGTCCATGAAAGCCGCGGGCGCATTTGTCAGCCCAAACGACATCACGAGAAATTCGTAATGTCCGTATCTTGTGCGAAAAGTCGTCTTCGGCACATCTTCTTCTTTGACCTTTAGTTGGTGATACCCCGACCTAAGGTCAATTTTTGAAAACCAACTCGCGCCTTGTAGTTGGTCAAATAAGTCATCTATCCTCGGGAGCGGGTATCGGTTCTTTACCGTGAGTTTGTTTAACTCCCGATAATCGATACACATGCGCATGCTCCCGTCCTTCTTTCTCACAAACAACACCGGTGCGCCCCAAGGAGACACACTCGGCCTTATAAATCCCTTATCAAGCAAATCTTGAATTTGGGACATTAGCTCTTGTAATTCCGACGGTGCAAGTCGGTACGGGGCTTTCGCCACAGGTTTCGCGCCCAGAATCAATTCGATCCCGAACTCTACTTCCCGTTCAGGCGGTATCCCCGGTAAATCTTCCGGAAAAACATCTTCATAATCTCGTACTACCGGTACATCTCCAATCTTCCGTGATTCTTTCTCGGTCTCATTTGCATAAATTATGAATGCCTTGCATCCTCGCTTCATGAGTTTGTGAGCTTTCAACATCGAACATACTATGGGGTTGCCTCGTTTTTCGCCATAAATGGTGACGTGTTTTCCGCTCGGAGATGTTAGTTTTATCTCTTTGCGAAAACACACGACCTTTGCATGGTATTGAGATAGCCAATCCATCCCCACTACTACTTGGAATTCTCCCATCGACATCGGGATTAGATTTATCAAATATTCTTCATCATCGATGCTCAGTTTACAATTTTCACATACATCACAAACAATAAAGCTTTTGTTATTACCTATTTCTACTTCTAAAGGCACAGGTAATTTTGTTAGAATAAATGAAGGATGTCGAATAAACCCATATGAAACAAAGGATTTATTCGCACCCGTATCAAATAACACGTGTGCGGGAATTGAATTTACAGCAAATATACCTGAGACCACGTCAGGTTCAATCTTCGCTTCTGCAGCAGTTAGTTGGAAAGATCTTGCCTTTGCTTTCGGGGCTTCACCTTTCGGTTCTTGCCCATCCTTCTTTCCAACTAGTTCCGGGCATTCCGACTTCTTGTGACCCGTTCGATAACAGTTATAACAAACCGTCACTTTCTCCGGGCATGACATAGCCATATGTCCCGTTTTCTTGCATATAGGACAAGGCTTATCCTTGTAACGGCATTCACCCTTATGATTTTTCCCACAAATTTTGCAACCTGGTGCACTACCTTTAGCATCTGATCTCTTTGCTGTTTCATTCGTTCTTGCTTTCTTGGTAGGGCTTGGATTCACATCTAGTGCCCTTCGTTCACCCCGTTCTATACTCTTTTTCAATTCGATCTCCCTTTCCCGAGCAGCATTGACAATCTCGGTAAGGGTCTCGTACTTGGAAGGGGTTATGAACTCTCTATATTCCGCGCTTAGCATGTTATGATAATAATAGACCTTTTGCTCTTCATTCGTTATCAATTCATCACAGAACTTCATCTTGTCCATAAACATCCCCGTGATCTTGTCTATGGATTCACCTTTGTGTCTGAGTTGCATGAACTCTTCCTTGATTTTATTTACGACCGCCTTGGGACTATGGTGTTTAAGAAACGGCGTCTTAAACTCCTCCCAAGTCATGGCCTTAACCGCTTCACTTCCAATCTCCTTCTTTTTGTTATCCCACCAATCTTTCACTTGACTCCTTAGTTGACCCGTACCATAAGCTACGTAGTCTTCTTCGTCACAATGGGTTCTCTCGAATACCCCTTCGATGTCACTTAGCCATCGTTGGCACACTATCGGGTCAACCTCCCCATTATATGTTGGTGGTTTACAAGCCATGAATTCCTTGTATGAACAAGGCTTTCGTCCTCCTCGCTTTTCCTTTGCTACATTTGAATCTTCTTCTAGTTTCTTGATTCTATCTTCTACTATTGATAAAACCGTGTTTTAGATTTTATCAATAAAGCCCGACAAACTGTTTTCGATCGCCTTTCCAACCTCTTCGGCAATCACTTCCCTCACTTGTTCGGTGACTCTTGGCACCGCATTATCATTGCCTCCATCAGCCATCTCGATTTCTGAAATGTTTATATAGATTGTTAAACATTCCATTTATAACACATGCTTTACTTGTTTTGATTTAATCAAGTTCGTAACTTGATTTAATCATTCTTATTTTAATTCAATCAAGTTCATAACTTGATTTAATAATTCTTGTTTCTATTCAATCAAGTCCGTAACTTGATTTGATTATTCTTGTTTCTATTCAATCAAGTCCGTAACTCGATTTGATCATTCTTGTTTCTATTCAATCAAGTCCGTAACTTGATTTGATCATTCTTGTTTCTATTCAATCAAGTCCGTAACTTGATTTGATCATTCCTGTTTCATGCATTTCTTGTTTTTGAGTGAGCTTACACACTCTTTTCATGCATATTGTTCATTTCTCATTCTATACATAATACATAATTTATTAACAAAACAAGTTAATTCTTACCGGACGATCGATCAAGCTTGAACCGAACACTTATTGACAACCATGAGCTCTGATACCAACTTGTAACACCCTAGATTTTTACCATTAAATTTATACAAAATATAGTTTAAGTACACGGCTTTCTATTAACAAAGATCATAAGTAGCTAAGACCTTAGTCAACTAATGACTAAGTTAAAATGTTTCAAAAATTGTTCAACATGTGTTTACAACCCATACACAAAAACTACATAGATCTAAAACATTGCGGAAGCTTCAAAAGTTGTGTTCGGTTCTTCGAAAGTTACTTGATCGCCATCCGAAATATCCTTCTAGACACCTATTGTCAAAACCAATTAACATTAGTTTTAACTTTAATGCATACGATTTAAACATATGATCTAACATCTAAGAAAATGGCAATTAATAATTTAAAATTTCTTGGTTTCCACCGTAAATTACGGTATTACCGTAATTTACGGTGATGTCTGGAATTTCTTGATCACCGTAAATCAGTAGTGATACACCGTAAATCCCATGACCCCTACCGTAAATTACGGTAATACCGTAATTTACGGTATTTGCTGGAAATCCATGATTTTGTTTGGCTAATTCATTGTACTCAACCCACCTGCGGATTTCACTTCTCGAATAATCTATACATCGAATTCTCATATATCTAACTTGCTATATATGCATTAACCTATATCAAAGAATCAATTCAATATAGTCCGGATCCTTAACCATGCCTTGCTTGATTATTCAACCCGTTTGGCTCGTCTACGGAAATTCTTTTCTTTTAACGACTACCAACGAGTTCTAAACAATCTTTGACCAAATCTTCAATATAGCGACATCATCGCTTTAATTCATAACAACTCATATTTTAAAATTTCAACTATACAAATTACAAGGATCTAAATTTACTTAATGTAACGGGTCAAGTTACATACCTTCAAAGTTTGCCCTTTAAACGTGGTTCGCCACCCGTTTGTCCGCTTGATGTTCCTGCGTCCGTTCCTATAGAGTCCATTTATGATGCGTTTTAGAACTCTCTTTAAATCATAATTCGCATAATACACCAAAACATTATGATTATGCGTTTATGCTCCGAATTTCAGTTTTAAAGCCTTCATAGAGGCATTTCAACAAACACTTCATAGGCAGATTTTTACATGATTAAACATCACATCTTTAGTTTATTCATTTAACTCTATTTTCATACAAATCAACCAATTTACATGAATGTTAGCTTCTATTTGCTGAAATCACTTCCAGATTGCTAATTTACACGAAATCAACAATCTATTTCCTAGTGTTTATTCAAGTACACATAATTTACAAATCACCTACAATGGTGTTCTTAGGTTTCACAAAATTTTCTTATGATTTCAACTTATTTTGATCTAGGGTTTGTCCCTAAACACTATAGTTGTTCCATGATCAATATAACACATACATGCAAGCTCAATTTCAGATTTTTCCCAATTCATGAGAATTTCTAGTTGCGAGAAATCCTTAAATTTTACATACCTTGTAATCCTCTTGTGATGAGGATCACGATTCTATGCTCGGATTTTCGTTTGGACCAGATTTGCTCCTTCAATTGTGGATTTTAGTAGAATTCTAGGGTTGATTCATGGTGGTGTCGCCCCTAATGTCTCTGGTCGACCAGGGAATTGAAGTGGGGGTTAAGTTTGGATTTTGTTTGTTTATTAGATTTAATGTTTCAGTTTTAACAACTTTAACCCCTTCACTCTGATCATTATTGATTTTAGTGAGCTTTAACTCTACTTTATGGTTATTTCTAGACTTTTAACTAATTAGGCTAAATTTCCTAGTTAGTAAATTCTCGTTTATTTAAACCTTACTAATTTCCAGTTTAAGGTTTTACATTTTTCGGGGTGTTACAACAGAAAGATGTTGTTTTGGAAGCTAACCTTCCAGATGAAAAGTTAGGTGTAACTGCTGAACAGTTAACACCTGGCAAGGATGGAATTCTCAGACTAAATGGAAGAATCTGGGTTCCCATTCATGGAGGACTTCGAGATGTAATCCTCCAGTAAGCTCACAATTCCAAATATTCAGTTCACCCTGGAGGTGACAAGATGTATCAGGATTTGAAAGCTAATTATTGGTGGATAGGATTGAAGAAATCTATTGCCACCCATGTAGCTAAGTGCTTGACCTGTGCTCAGATTAAAGCAGAGCATCAAAAGCCATCGGGTCTGCTTCAATAGCCAGAACTTCCCACATGGAAGTGGGAGATGGTAACTATGGACTTTATAACCAAGTTACCTAAAACAAGCCATGGAAATGATACTATATGGGTCATAGTTGATCGATTGACTAAGTCAACACATTTCTTACCCATCAAGGAGACTTATAGCTCTGACAAGATAGCTCAGTTATATGTAGATAAAATTGTATCCCTCCACGGAGTGCCAGTGGCTATTATTTATGACAGAGATACTAGATACACCTCTCACTTTTGGAAAAGTTTTCAACAGTCTTTGGGCACTCGTTTGAATTTTAGTACTGCTTACCTTCCTCAAACCGATGGACAAAGTGAGCGTACAATTCAAACTTTGGAAGACATGCTTCGAGCATGTGTTATTGATTTGGGAGGTAGCTATGATGAACACCTACCTTTGATCGAGTTCTCCTATAACAATAGTTACCATTCTAGCATTCAGGCTGCGCCTTTTGAGGCATTATATGGAAGAAAGTGCAGAACGCCTGTTTGTTGGGCAGAAGTAGGAGAAGCCCAGTTATCAGGACCTGATATAGTCCTTGAAACGACAGACAAGATTGTCCAGATTCGCAATCGCCTGAAAGCTGCCAGGGATAGGCAGAAGAGTTATGCTGACAAGAGGCGAAAACCTCTAAAGTTCGAGGTTGGCGATAAAGTCTTACTGAAAGTATCACCCTGGAAAGGTGTGATGCGTTTTGCTAAGAAGGGAAAGTTAAGCCCTAGGTATATTGGACCATTCGAGATTATCGAATGTATAGGCAGTGTAGCTTATAAGCTAAACTTGCCTGAGGAGCTGAGTGGAATTCATAATGTGTTCCACATCTGTAATCTCAAGAAATGTCTAGCCGGTGAATCGCTAGCTATGTCTCATAAAGACGTACAGATTGATGAAAGCCTAAGATTTGTTGAAAGACCTATATCGATCGAGGATCATCAGGTTAAAAAGCTCCGAAGGAAGCATGTGCCCATAGTAAAGGTCAAATGGGAAGCCCGTAGAGGTCCCGAATATACGTGGGAAGTTGAGTCCACTATGCAACAGAAGTACCCTCACTTATTCCAGTAAATCTCGGGGTCGAGATTTCTTTTAAGGGGATGAGGATGTAACACCACGTAAAAACGTGTCCAATTATGTAAAGACACGTGCCCTAAACTCTATATATGGGAAAGATTGAGTTTGAAGTACTAAAGTTGCCAAGCGGTGAAAATATGAAACCACAGGGACTAAAAGTGTCAACATGCTAATTTATGCCTCTGAGTGACCTTTTACTAAATCCGAGACCTTATAGTGTTGAAACACGCTCTCGGAAATAATTGAGAATGATTACGAAAGTTGAAGGATCAAAGGTGTCGAGTTTGAAAGATTTCATAATTCTGATCAACCTCTTACGGATCGCAAGGGCCAAGGCTTACGGTCCGTAAGGAGGGTACCTGGGCGATACAAATTTAAATCGGTTATGGACTGTAAGAGGTCTGGCTTACGGTCCGTAAAGCCTGTATCTGGGCAGAAAAATATGGACAGCTGCAGGTTTTCATCTTTAACCGATTCTATAACCTGCAAATCAATACTATGAGCATGTTGCTGGTTTTATTATACCACTAGGACACCTGGGGTGATCCTAAACATCCTCATAACACCTGTATTGATCTTGGATCATGCCATTCAAGTATAAATAGGCACTTATGTTGCCTAGTCCATTGCTCACTTCACTCAAAACATTCTCTACTCTCTCATCTGGTGGTTCCTGATTTAGAAGAGGATCAAGAAGTGTAGAAAAGATAGCTAGGACCTTATGTAAGTGCCTTAGTCCCTGCTTAGTTCATTTTATTAGCTTAAAAATCGAAAAGTCAAAGATATCGTAAATAGACTTTGACTTTCGGTTTAATCATAAATGGTCCAGCCACTGACCGAAACGAAAGTGGTTATGGAACCATATTTAGATAGGTGATTAACCCTTAAAAGGGCACCTCCTAATTATTTCGTTTGACTAGTTAATTTTCGGGTCAAACTAGTTTGACAAAAAGTCAAACTGGACAGAAAGTTTAAAAATGATTTAAATTAATAAAACAGAGGTTCTAAATTATATTTTAACATTTTAATGACTTGGTAATTGATATTAGAACATGTTTAATCAGGCCTAACCCGACAATTATCAGTCTAAGGTCAGTTTATAAGCGAAAGTCGCAAAAGCTTGACTTTGCTTTGACTTTCAGTTCTGACCCGTTTAAGCTTAATTCTCCCATGTTTTAAGCTTCCATTAGGACCATATTACTTAGTAATAGAACCCTCTGGAGTTATATTGCTTGGTCCTTAGTAGTTTGAATTATATGCACTTGTTTTTTAATATGCTTATAAATGCCGTAAATGCCCTTTTGACATATAAATGAGATTTTTAGAAATGTGAGAGGACAAAAACCCTTGCTACTGATATTTAAACTTGCCCCAAAAATTTGACATCAGTTCTTGGTCCCAAATAGAAGTTATGCTCGATATCGTAATTAGAAGCTTTTAATTAATTAATTTGCGATATCTTGCATAATACATGTTTAAACTTGGATTTTGAACCAAAACTCATTACCTACTGTTAAGATATTATTTTTAAGGAATTTTAAGATTTTTGGTAAGATTATAATCTGTTTAAAACATAGAGTTCTTGTGTAATTCGGTTAATGACGATAGTACCCTTTTTAGGCATAAAATGAGATTAACAAATGATTTGAATGCCAAACATTTTCCTACTAATTCCATACATTAAATAAATTATTTTAAGCATTTAAAACTGATCAAAATCTCAGATTTACATAAACATCTTGATTATCGTCAATTAGCGAGTTTTATACTAATTAGGTGCATAGTATGGTTTAAAACCATATTTAACTCCAAAGACTTGTTACCTACTGAATTTTTAAACAAATTTAAATATTATTATAGTAGGTATAAGTTATGAACTCAGATTACCAAAAAAATGTCCTTAAAAGCCTATGTGAAATGACCAAAATGCCCTTTCGGGGCATAGTTTGGCTTTAAATGGTAAACCTCACATATATGTAATATCTTACTGATGTAATGAGATAAATTAAATATTTTTACTGATTTAAAAAGACCAGAACTTCAGTTTGTTATAAATTCTCTTTTATAATTACCAAAATGACCAAAATGCCCTTACGGGACTTAAATTGGTTTTAAATACTTTTTGGGCATATATGTTAATATCCTACTGATGTATTAACATATTTTAAGCATAATAGCAAATAAGACCTGTATGTAATTCATTTGGTTACCCGTTACGCAATTATGCGTTCGGATCGGTTTATGTGACTAGTTTGCGTAAAATAGCCGAAACAGGTTTAACCTTATAATTAAATCCTCAATTTCCAGAATGTGTTTAATTTACCCATATTATACAAGTATCCAAGCTTGTCGGGTCTAAACCACATTCTATTCCGGTCTCCGCTTAATCTAGCGTTTAAAACCGTAAAGTTTCTTCCTAGCTAGCCGGTCTAAGTCCTTGACTTAATTAAAGTCCCGTTAGCATCCTAATAGGTTATTAAACCTTCTATATAGATCAGTAGCATCCAGTAGAAGGTATCATCATAAAGCTTTAGGATTTTACGGCTGAGTTAATTTTCACATTTAGCTCAGGTAAATACTTTTAACTTATTTTCCCTTATACGGGCTTGAGATATGGTATTATAATAATACCACTTGGTCGGGTATGAAATCATTTAATCGGATTGTGATTAATAAATTTACATAACCCGTTTTAATCTGTCTTGTTTGATAACATAAACATTGGGGGTTAATTCGACCGTGTCCTGGATATCATCGGCTCATTTCATTTGAAAATGGAAACGACCTATGCACGGGGTGTAGGCATACACCTGACAGATGCAAATGCTAAAATATAAACCCACATGTTGGGGATAACGCCTTTGTGGGTTCTATAAGTGGTGAGTCGGTTAATCATGACCGGCTTCCAACCGGCCCCAATTGCAAGACAAACATGTAAATCTGTATACAAGATTATATTTAAATAATTGTCCCAAGTTATAAAATATTTTATGCCTTGTGCATCCAAACCAATTTTATAAATACTTTTCAAATGAGTCAGTTAATTGTATTTACCAGTGTAAACTGACGTATCTTCTAAAGGCTGATTGACAGGTACCTCTCGTAAATAGACTGGAGCTATCAGGTGTCGTATAAGAGGATCTTGCAAATCCCTAAGATACCTGAAGTCTGTTATTTTGGTTTCCTTGTATTTACCTATGATCCGCCTGTGGATCTTATTAAAATCCAGTCTATATATTCTTTCATTCGAACACTCAGACATTATGCTTTGTAATAGTTTATTCACCAAGCCTTCCGCTATGCTATTGTATTGTGTATATTGACTATGATGATATCAACTACGTCACGGTACTCCCCGCCGGGCCCACCGGTAATATGTGGAAATATCAGGGTGTGACACTTGTCCACTAGACGCTCCGGTTTCCTTCCCTATAGAGTTCATCCATAGCATGTTTAGAACTCTTTTCTAATCATATATCACTTAGTTTGCCGAAACATTACAAATATGCGATTTAATTTGAAATTTCAGTTTTAAGCCTTCTTTGAGGCATTTTTACAAACACTTTAAGGGCAGAATTTTACATGGTTCATTATCAAGTTCATAACTTGTCATATAGCCCAAATTTACATCAATCAAACTATCTTACATAAATGTTAACCTCTATAATTCTGAATTCACTTTACAAATCAAATTACACTAGAACAACCACCAAAATCCTAGTGTTTATCAAGTTCTACAAAAACCCACTAATCACCTACAATGGTGTTCATGGATTTTACTAGAATTAAGCATGATTTCAACATATACTTGTCTAGGGTTTACTCCTAGACACTACAATGTTCCTATCTCATCCATATAACAATCATGCATCAACAATTTTTGAATTCTATAAATTCATCCAGAAATCAAAATAGAGATTTCCTTCAAAATTCACATACCTTATGACCCCCTTGCAGTGGAGATCACCAATCTAAGCTTTAATTTCGTTTTGGAACTGATCTTTGCCTTCAATTTTTGAGTTTTATGTGACTTAGGGTTTTGAAGATGAGCTTAGGTCGCCCCCCTCTCTGCTGATCGACCAGACACACACATTAGTGTGTGTTTGGTGATTAAATTTTGTTTTTAATAATTTTAGTTTCAGCTTTTAACATCTTTGGTCCCTCCATTATCAATAAGTTCTTATTTAGGGTGTTTTAACCCTCTACAAAGTTATTTACAAGACTCTCGACTAACTGGGTTATTTATTCCTAGTTAGTTTTTATCATTTATTTTATTCTTTATAATTCTAATATAAAGTTTTATATTTTCGGGGTCTTACAGTAACATACTACTAACAAGAAGCAAAATGAAGATTAGAGAGCTTATTACTAGCTCTTGTGGCTAGGGAAGTGGCAAGAGAACAAATAAGATGAAGATGATTGAGAAGAAGGTGGTTAAAAGCTTCACAAGAAGGTCCTTCCACTTCCAATGCTTGAACCCTTCTTAGATGGTCTTGAATCACACTTGTGTATGCTTGAAATTACTTGAAAGATGAAAGAAAATGGTGGTGAAGTAGGGGTGTTCTTGGCCGAGAGTTGAAGGGGGATGAAGAGAGAAAATGGGGTGTTTGAAAGGTGATGAAAAGTGAGGATGATGATAATAAGGTTATGGGACTGAAGGTTATATTTATAATCCTCCATTCATCTAATATCCGAGAGTTAAAAAAATGAGAATCTTTGACCATTTTAAAACAAGTCAACATGGGGAAATGTGGGTCCCCTTTGGGGATGGCAATATGGAGGGGGGTAAATTGTCAAAAGTTGGAAGATGAGGGGTTTAAGATGTAAGTTAGGGGTTTAATGTAAGGTTATATGTGTTTTAGTGTTTTTAAGTGTTATAAGGTGTTATATGACCATAACTAGTTTTAAAAGATTAAAATAATGCTTCTAGTTCATTTTTGGTGTTTTGTTAGTGTCCGGATAATTGTTTGGTTGTCGGTTCGTTAAGGTGTTATCTTGTGAAATTTATTTAGTATGATGTACCTTTCGTGTTAAGATTTCAATCCCGACACTTCTAGAGTTGTTCAAGATGTTTAACATTAATTATGAATGTTATTTTAGCCATTAAATGCCGAATTTTGGCTGAAAATGCTAAATTTATTATTTATAGTTCGTTTCGAACAGTTTTTAGTGCTTATTTGATTTCCGGAAAGTGTTAAGATAAACCCTTGTTCTCCTACTTGGGATTTAATATATTTTTGATATCGGACCTACATCTAAATCCTAAATCTATCGTTCAACTGAATATTGAGGCTGTGCTGACAAAGCTTGTCTAACCAGTGAGTTTACTAATTGTTTTCGACGCAACGCTTAAATTGTTTCACAATGCGATAAATGAAATATTTAACATGCATAATTTAAATGTATGAGTTTACTAATTGTTTTCGACGCAACGCTTAAATTGTTTGGATCCTGAGATTGAATGTTAGAATTCAGTGCATTTTGGTGGGTTTTGAGGTTGGGTTGCAGGTAGTAGTAATAATAATAATAATACTTAGTCTCTAAGGGTCATTTTAGACATTTCCCTAGTCAACGAGCACTCAACAAACGGAAAGTTCATCCAAGGATGCAAAATATGCAAACACAAAGACTGAGAAGACAAGAAAAAGTTAGCGGCTCAATGTGTATATCATTGTAAACCACAGGGACGCAAATTGTAATTTACTCTTAGCTTTTCTAAGACCCGTTACTAAGGGTGATTGTACTAATCTCCTTGCAACCCAATGATATGTTTCCTACATTCTTTTACATTCAAGCCTACAACAACTCGAAAATCACAATTACGAAGATTAAATTGTTTTTATTTTTTTAAGACAACACCAGTTGTGAAAACACTTTCACAAAGTGTATTACTTCGGAAAAATTTCTCTGTTAAATCAGGATTTTTCTCTTATAAAAAAGTCGATCTATTGATTCCAGAAATGGACTGGTCGAATTCTTTAGCTTTAATTAAGAAAAAAAGAGATATTTCAACTCTCCAATAGTCTAACTTAATGTTGTTTATAAAATTTCAGTACGTTTAAATGTCGACAAAATGGTCCCATCGTACAAGTTATGTCAAGAATTCAAGACCACAAGCTTTACCTACCATATGATAGGAATATAAAATAATTAAAGCCAACAAACTTATATCACATGGGCTTACATATCTCAACATATTTTCCAACTATTATATATTTGTACCACCTTTTTTATTAAAGCTATTTAAGCTTTAAATTCTTAACTAGCAATAACACTCACGCGCCGTAAACATCGAATGGATTAGTACAAACGTTATTTGATACATTAATCATAGAAAACGTGCGTTTCGATGTATCCGATCGAACTTAAAGTAACTTGTATAAACATTGCGATTGGATCAAAACATAAAGTAAATCAAATTTGTACTATACGATCATAACGTATTATATGTGACCCGACTTATACATAGAAACGTAACGGTTATACGGAAACGCTGACACATATAATCAAAAGATTAATTAGAGCTTTTGAAAAAAGGGGAAACCACAACTTGACTCCACTTGATTCGAAACAAATTTACGAAACATTCATAAAATATGCATGAAAACATATTACATTTGACCTTATTCATTTCCCAATAAAGCTTACATCAAAACATACACCAACTCGAATTTATACCGAAACACACATAAAAATATGCACCTAAAAAATGTTTTTTAAACTAAAACGTATTATATTTGACCCGACTCTTCCAAAAAAAAGTTTACGTCAAAATGTAGAGCAAATCGAATTCATACCGACACATACATTAAAATATGCACGTAAAAAAAATAGTTTTTTAAGTAAAGGAGTTATAGGGGTAAACCTGAAACAAATTATTAGTAAAAAAACTTAAAGAGATTAAATACGTTCGTAAAATCATGCAAGTAGCACCACTGTCTGCGACCACTAACAATAGAAGAGTTCATAAAAATACAATAAATAAAAAAGAAAAAATAACACCGAACGAAAAAGCAGACGTAAAATTGTTGAACCACGCATACCCGTTGCAGCGTGTTAATGCAAAGAAATTATAACGAAACGTAAAACGTAGAAAATAATATCTAAGTCGATCTAGGACCAGCGCCTTGCGATGAACTTGTCAAACGGAGAAAAATAACGTTGTGACGGGTTTGTCAAACGGGAAAAATAGACAAAAAAACGTTGAACCCCACACGCACCTTGCAGCTTTTTGACTCGCAAAATTTAGAACGAAACGTAAAACGAAAAACTTGAAAAAATGAAAAGTATTAGAGACCAAAGTTGAAAATAAAAAAGCGTTGAAATTAAATTTCAAAAGATAGAAAAACCTTGGATTACAAGTAAAAAAAACTTAAAGAGGTTAAATGTAAAATATAAAAATATTTGTGTTGAAAGTGAAAAAATCAATTATTTTTTTGAAAGACTCCTTATGCATAAGGTATAACAACGTAAAGCAACAAAGTGTTGCTAATTTATACTACAGTAATTTTTTTTTTTTATAAAGATCATAACATTCCACACGAGAAAAAGGCAATTACAAAGAAATGGCAGGTAGTCGGGCAACAAGTTGCGCCGCCACCCCCTTTTGAATAGAAAAACCAATTCTACAGTAATGTAATGTATGAGTAAACTAGACTTTTTACATAAATTTAACTTTTATTAATTCATTTAATTGTAACGACGTAACCTATTAAACAAGAAAATAATTAGTGTTGTTATTAAAGATATAATTAGTGTTGTTATTAAAGTATACATTAGTGTTTTACTAAAGCACCATAGCTTTAAAAGATTGGAAGTACTATAAATATACATAGATACATAAAAAGTGAACTCATGCTATAATCAACAATGGAACCTCACATTGCCATTCTACCGAGTCCAGGAATGGGTCATCTCATTCCACTCACCGAGTTAGCTCACCGGCTTCTCCTCCACCGCCGTCTCTTCATCACCTTCATCATCCCCACCGCCGCGGGTTCACCCATAAAACCGCAAAACGACATCCTCAACGCCATGCCGGAAAACATTTCTTCCATTTTCCTCCCTCCTGTAGACCTAAACGACGTTCCAGAAGAAGCCGGGTTAGCAGCTCGTATATCACTCACGTTAACTCGTTCATTACCTGCTCTACGTCAAACCCTAACCAAGTTAACTAGTAAGTCCATTAGAAATAGACCCTCAACTTTGATTGTTGACTTTTTTGGCCCTCCAAGTTTTGAAGTTGCCGAAGAATTTAATATTCCAGTCTACATGTTCTGTACGGTTTCTGCTATGACATTGGTTAGTGTTTTTCTAACACCGGCTTTAGACGAGATGTATGCTTGTGAGTATAAGGATGTGCCTGAACCTGTGAGATTACCCGGATGTGTTCCGTTTCATGGAGCGGATATGGCTGAACCGCTTCAAGATAAGAAGAACCCGACATATATACGGATGGTTGAGGCAGCCAAAAAGTTTAGCATGCCAAAGGGTATATTAGTTAATAGCTTTCTAGAGTTGGAACCGGGTCCGTTTAAGGCCATGGAAGAAGGTGACTGGTGTAAACCGAAAGTTTATCCAGTTGGACCGTTGATACGGTCTGGTTCAGAGAACCAGACCGGTGAAGGGTTTGAATGTTTGAAGTGGTTGGATAAGCATCCGGTTGGGTCGGTTTTGTTTGTGTCATTTGGAAGTGGTGGTACACTGTCTCAGCAGCAACTAAATGAACTTGCCTTTGGGTTAGAAAAAAGTGGTCAAAGATTTATTTGGGTTGTGAAAAGTCCACATGGGAAGTCAGATGCAAGTTATTTTAATGCATAAAGTCATCTTGACCCATTTGAGTTTTTACCAGAAGGGTTTTTGGGGCGGGTAGAAGACCGGGGTCTAGTTGTGTCGTCTTGGGCCCCACAGGTTGAGATCCTTAGTCATGGTTCGACAGGTGGGTTTTTGACACATTGTGGGTGGAACTCGATATTAGAGTGTGTGGTTTGTGGAGTGCCTATGATTGCCTGGCCGCTTTTTGCGGAGCAGAAAATGAACGCGGTTTTAGTGACTGATGGTTTGGGTGTCGCTCGTAGGGTGAAAGTGGACGAAAATGGAGTGGTAGGAAGAGATGAGGTCGAGATCTGCGTTAGAAGTTTGATTGAAGGAGAAGATGGGCGTAAGATGAGGCTGAAAGTGAGTGAGCTAAAAGGACTTGCTGCAAACGCATTGAGCCGAGATGGTTCGTCGACTAGGTCGCTTTTTGATGCGACTCAAATGTGGTGTAACTAATATTATTGGTGTTTGATATGCATTTATTTCATTTAAAATAACTAGTAGTAAGTACTTGATACGGGTCGGGTATCCAGACTAGTAACCCAAATCGCTCCACGAATTAGATGGATAACCGGCGAGTTGAAGACCCGTTCAATTAGGAAACATAATTAGTTTATTTTATTCCAAGTATTGCATGCATGTTATTAGGAGTGTATTTATGCACGTTTCCATATTCTGCCCCATTATCTTTTAGTTGCATTTATTTAGGATCCATTATCAAGTTTCTTTCATATATATGTAAATGTTTCTTCGGTAGAATAGATAGAGAAAATTGTTGAATGAAATTTTAGTTTAATGTGTCTCTTCTTCTCTTATGTTCTTGGGAGTTTGTAGGTTTTCTCCGTAAACCTATCAATTGGTGCTTTCATTGAGACTTAGCCGTGTTAAATTGGCCTTTGTGATTAGTTTAAGATGTTGGTTTTGTCACTGTCATCTTTTAATTTAGCTCACAACTCTAAATGATTTTCATTTCTTGTCATTTAAATTCTTGATATTAACAACTTAGGGAAAAAAACATAGGAACGAAAACGAAGAATTATATATTACTATTGCTATTACTAATTACTAATTACTCTATATAACATTTAGAGTATGGTGTTAGGAACAATATAATAAATGGACAAAAATAGAATGTTTATTACGGTTCTGCCATCTCCTTAAGAGAGAGATAAAGAATACGGTAAAGAAAGGGGGTTAGAGCATTCACATTCTATCCATCAAAATATGTGAGGGGGAGTTTTTATATTATAAAGGGTATAAAAAGTGGTTGTGAAATGTTTATTACGGTTCTGCCATCTCCTTAAGAGAGAGATAAAGAATACGGTAAAGAAAGGGGGTTAGAGCATTCACATTCTATCCATCAAAATATGTGAGGGGGAGTTTTTATATTATAAAGGGTATAAAAAGTGGTTGTGAGTGGAGAAGAGAGAAAATGTTACTGTTCATCTGTATATTTGGGGGGACACTGTTCACCCAGTATAATTTTTTTAATATATATTGAAAGTGGTTGTGAGTGAAGGAGAGAGAAAAATGAGATGATAATATTATTTAATTGAAAAGGAGAGAGAAAAAGTATTTGTTTTTAGTGGAAATATATTGATATAGGAGTTGTTTTTTAGTGGAATGTATGTATAATTTGATGGTTTGGATGTGAATGCTCTTAGAGACTGAGAATTAGGGGCCGCTACCAATTCTTTCGGCAGAGACATGGCGGCGCATAAGCAGTGACATCACAAGCTGGCGCGCAGGCAGTGACATCAGAAGCCGGTGCATACACTACCACAACTCGCTGACCGGAGGACGAGGTTTCATCAGTGATGTCGGTTCCGCGGTGCAAGCGACGATGGTTCTATTCCCATGGTCCAGGTGGTGTACGAGGGCGACCAGCGGCAGCGATGAAAACTGGAACTAGGGTTTAGGCCGGTATCCCACAGCTTATCTACAAGACGATGTTCCGACGACATGCAATGGCCACGCAGTTAGGGTTTCACCGCAAACACAGCGACGACGGCGATTGTGGTTGATCTCCAGCAACATTGGAAGTCGATCCTGCCAAACCAGGTACGTATTCTAACGGACGAAGTTAGTGGTTAGACACTTAGACTTGACATCCGTTGCTCTATTTCTTTGGATGAGTGTAGCTTATTGGGTCGATCTGATGTATGACAGTGTTTGATGTGGTGTCTCCGGTGACGCTCAGGTGGTGACTATATCATTTTGATTTGGATGTATAATTGAGAAGTAAACTGTTTTATTAGAGTTTTTTATGTGTGCCGATGATTAGTTTGGTTTGATCACTATTTATTTAATAAAAGATGGACATGAGACGATTTGAAGTATACATTGTTGGATTGAACTTTTAACTTTTTATCTTCTCATTGAGATGTTTGTATTAAAGTAAAAGTAAAATCAAGAATTCAGAGTTCTTGATTGTGAAAGAGAACATAAAGATATTAGCATGAAAACACAAGAATTAACAAATGATCAAATGGGCCAATTTGGATATAAAAAATGGCAGCGTGTAATTTTTTTAATGCAGGGTTTCACATCACTGTTAGGTCTGCCAAGATAGTTGGCTCGGAGTGGTCAGTGGCCTCACGGATAGAAGGTTAGTTATTTAAGTTGCTTCTGATATTAATACACTTGACTTTTTATGCAGATTGTGTTTAATTGTAGAAGTGTTCATGTATGATAGGGGAGTTCATAAAATTTTATTTTAGCCTCTAATTATAATTTACTACTACTGATAGTACCCATTAAGTTAGATTACACAAATATTATTATTATTCCATATATAACTTAGTAAGTTTTTTGTGCATAAGAACTTGTAACTTGTGCTTTGGGCATTTCTTAAAAAAAATACTTGATTTTTTACTTTTAATCCAAAGGATTTTACATTTTGCAATTTTAACCCTATATAATTTGTTTTTTTAACTTTAACCCAAAACTTTTCATTATTTTCAATTTAACTTCACAACTTTTATCACTTATAGTTTTCATCTTTCGCAAATTTTTGTTTTACATATAGTTCTAAATTTTTCGAGTTAATACGACGCAACGTACGAGTGTGCTTCAACTTTTTTATGTTTTGTTTCGAAATTTGCAAGTTAACACGGCGCAACGTGCATGTGTGGTTCAACGTTTTTACCTCTATTTTTTCATGTTTGACAGATTCGTCGCAACACGCAGATCCTAGGTCGAGTCAGTGTTGGTGGTCGATGATTGTTGTGTGACATTAGTACTATTTGACACCGTTTTACGCCCCGCCGCAACGCGGGGTGTGCTTTGGGGGGTTTTCAAAGAAAAAATGGTTATGCATATGGTTGTCGTAGCCTTGGCTTTGGGGGTTTTCCAAAAAAATAGATTTTTTTTACTTTTCACCCAAAAGTATTTCATAAATTACTTTTAACCCAAAACTATTTGTTTTTTTTTACTTTTAACCTAGAACTTTTTATCTTTTGCAATATATCCTCACAACTTTTTTTACTTTCAACTTTAGTCCTTTATAGTTTTCATTTTCCGTAAATTTTTCGCTTTATGCTTGGTTCTAAATTTTGTGACTTAACACATCGCAACGTGCGTCTTTGGTTTAACGTTTTTACGTTTCATTCTAAATTTTGCGAGTTAACACGACGCAACGTGCGTGTGTGGGTGAACGTGTTTACATCGTCTATTTTTTCCCGTTTGACAGGTTTAACATAACGTGCGGGTCCTAGATCGACTTAGTTATAACTAAATAATCCCCGCCGCATTGCGACGGGTCGCATTCCGACGTAAACTTTTTTTTAGACGAGTCAAGTTAAATATAATACGTTTTCGTTTAAAGAAACCATTTTTTTGTGCATATTTTTATGTACGTTTTGGTATAAATTCAAGTTGTTCTTTGTTTCGACGTAAACTTTTTTGGGAAATGATTCACGTCAAATATAATATGTTTTCGTGCTTATTTTATGTATGTTTCGTAAAGTTTGTTTCGAACCGAGTGGAGTCAAATTATGGTTTCTTTTTCTTCCTTTTTTTCGAAAGCTCTAATTAATCCATTTCGATTACATGTGCATATTTTTCTTCATACCGTTACGTTTTTTATGTATGAGTTGGGTCACATATAATACGTTGTGATTGTTCGATATGAATTTGTTTTACTTTACGTTTGATCCAATCAAAATGCTTATACATGTTACATTGAGTTCAAGTGGATACGTCGAAATGTGTGCTTTCATATGGTTAATGCATCATATAACGTTTGGACTAATCCATTCAATGTTTACGATGTACCCGCGCCGCAACGCGGGCGGGTCTTAACCCTAGTTATATATCATTTTGAAAGTTGCATTTGACTTGCAGCTTTATAAACTGAGAAATTTCATGGTATAATAATTATGATACATGCATGTTCTGTGCAAGTATTCTATATAAAATGAGCATTTCTTCATGCTTATTTATAGTGATGTTAATCTTATAATTAATCAACTAACGAAGGTGCTAAAATGGTAATGTTGTATTTCAGGTTATTTGGCTACCACTCAAGTTGGGTAAAATCAAGGGACAAAGGATCAAACCTAGGAGTAGCATTGGTATCGGTGATTATCAGTATAGTAAAGTAATGACCAGTTTTCAAAATACGAAATAGATTTAGGATTTTTCTTCATTCGTTTGCTTTTAGTGACTTTTATTTGCAAGTTATATGTTGTTTTAACTTTTAAGAACTATTATTATGAATAAGATAATGAAAGACAGTTACCCGCCGCGAAGCGCGGGGTTCTTTACTAGTTATTATATTATTATATATAACAATTCACGTCGATTGTTATCTACAGTGTTAAGGGGGCACTTTAGGAATTTCCTTTCCTCGGGTGCCAGTTGTTGTGGTTGAAACAGAGATAGGATGCCAGCTATTGTAGTTAAAATAAATGGACAGAAGGAGATACCAAAGAAGAGACAGACAGAGAAGTAAAATGAGAGTAGAGTAGAGTGAAAGGAAGTCGGAAGAGGAGTCGGCGATGTACTCCTCCTGGTTTCGGTGATGAACAGTAACGGCGGTGGTCTGCATGACGGCTAATGATGTCGCGGTGGTGATTTATGGTGGTTGCAGCCAGCGTCGGGAGATTTCTTTATGTACCAGCTTCATTTGTTGATTTTTTACGAACCACAGGCTTTATTTCAGCTGTTGGTTGCTTCCTAAAATACAACTTGCTATGCATTAGGTACTATCTTTGCGGAAGAGAATAGCGCTAATGATGAAGACATTACCGGTGAACCCAAAACAACCGCCATAGACTACTTAGAAAGCTACTACGAAGAACAAGTGTTGATTTGTAGAGAGAGAGAGAGAGAGAAAGTGACGATTGTGTGGGTTTTATCTTTATGTACTTTTTTTAAGAAATAAAGTACCAAACAATGTTGAGTTTTTGATTTCTGGTTTTTTGATCTTCAGATACGAAGTTGATGATGGTGATTTTTGATTTGCAGAAAATATCAAAAGTGTAGGTGGTTAGTAAGGCTAGTCGGCATGGGGTTCGTCCCCGGATCATCCTGGGTCGGCGACGATCCAAACACCGTGCCGACCCCCCCCCCCCCCCGTCCCGTCCCGTCTTGAACGTCGGGTTCTAGACGTTTGCGACGAAGCTAAGTGGTGGGGCCCGGATCCATTGTGACCGTTCAAAATAAAAAAAAATTAATTTTCTAATAAACATTTAATATTCAAACGGTTATAATTCAAAATATACCCCAATTCACTTCCATTTTTATAAATACTCACCTCTTTAACCATTTTTTCCACAACTTTTCACCCACTACCACCCCATCTCTCTCACATTTTATAAACCACTCTTCCCTTTTTATAAAAACTCATCATATTTTATACCTTTTTTACACACTACCACCCCATTTCTCGCTCAAAAATGATCATGGCTTCACCCATGTCTTCCATTTCTTCAATTTCTTCTATGTCTTCATCGGCTTCGTCTGCGTGGTATTCATCATCTTCGGAAGAGGATGATATTATGCACAACATGATTATGAACGCGGCTCAAGTCTTCATGGCGGCTGATCAAGGGTCGTCCCAACGGCTAACTAGACGAGCAAAATATAACCGAGACCAAGAAGGTATTTTACTTTTTTTTTCCTTATGTTTTATATAGATTTGAAAATGTATTTTATAATTAATTTCATTTATGTTTCGTTTTAAATTTATAGCCGGCCACGCTAAACTACTAGCCGATTATTTTGCCGACGAACCCGTGTACCCAGCCGAGATTTTCCGACGTCGGTTCCGCATGAGTCGTCCACTGTTTTTACGTTAAAACTATTCCGCACCCGACAGACGACAAAAGAAAAAAGTTTGCGAAGTTTCAAGAGGGTGCGAGAAAAGATATTGAACGGGCTTTTGGTGTTCTACAAAAAAAATGGCACATCATTGAACATCCAGCACGTTCGCAAACACCAAAGAGGTTACGACACATTATGTATGCTTGTATCATCCTTCATAACATGGTCATTGAAGACGAAGGTAGAGCGATATGCGAGTACGACGAAGACGCGTCAACTGGAAATTCTGTTCCAGTTAGTGCGGAACAACAAGATTTGAACATGTTCGCTCTACGTAACGAGTACACACATCATAACCTACAAGCGGACTTGGTAGAGTACATTTGGAACAACGCTCAAAACGAACCCGACCACGACATGGAAGACGAAGACTAGTTGCTTCTTTTAATATATTAGGATATTTTTAAGTTTTTTTTTTTTTTAAGTTTATGTTTTTTTTGCTTTTTTTTTTAAGTTTATGTAATGTTTTTTAATATTAATGAAAATATTTTGTTACTTTATTTGTTAAATGTTAAAAAAAGTGGAAGATTAAAAAAAAAAACATAAAAGTAGTGGAGGATGATGACTAGGACCAACTTAACCATGCCCTCTAGTTTTGGAGGATGGACCAATCTTGAGAGGATGATGACGTGGCGCATACGTGGCGGATCATCCTCAAGGATGGTCCATCAACCATACCCACTAGCCTAATGGTGTTTTTCATATGAAGATGGTAGAGGATGATGCTGCCACAAAGCATTAAAGGTCTCAAAATCTTGGAAATCATTGTATTAATTGTATTTAAATAATTCCATGGTTTGATTTTAAAAAACAAAATTATTCATAAAAATACATTTATTAATTGTATTGATATAAAAAAAACCAAAAATATGTTTATTTATAAGTTATTTAAGTATGTTTGAGTTATTTTCCAAAGTAGTGTTCTGGAGAAAAATATTTACCAATCTAGTGTCCACTCAAAAGTATTTCCCAATCTAGTGTTTTCCTTTTTTTTTTTTTTGGTCAAAACACCTCCAACCATTGTTCATTGTCAACAGTTCATCACCACCTCCGTTTTCACCATCCGAAAACCAACTCCATCCTCCGATCTTCACGTCAACTCCGCTTGATATCGCTATTCATCACCGTGAATCACACCGTACACATTCATATAATCAACCACCACCTAACACAAAGTATGTATATGAAAGAACTTGCAGACAAGCTGCTGTGTTTGGAATGAAGATGGGTTGGTATTACTCAATATTCAAAGTATACATATATACCCACTACACTAACAAACACAACGGTAACAAACAATAAAACCCACTTTGCAACGTTCATCTTCTTCATGAATGGGTCAAAGTGTCAAACCCAGCTACCAACTCAACGTAAACATGCAGCTAACACTTCAACATCTCACGCATCGCTGACCCGTGACCCGCAACCTTCGCGAATCCGTAGCCGTGAACCGGCGACCCGATAACGTGCCGACCCGTGACCCGTAAACAAACCCGATTAACCCAACATCCATCACCTTCATCCCTACGTCCGACGCCACAACCTGCAACTGCCATCTCCATCACTAATCCTCTCCGATCATTGAACATATCCGGCGTTCATCTCCTTCTTCCGTACATCATTCCGATCAACATCAGTCACCAACCTGCTTCATCATCGTTACCCGGAGTACAACGTCATCCTCTTCACCAACGTAACAGTCACCATTACATTCCACCGCATTAATAACCATCTCCGATCACCTTCCACACCACGTCCATACTAATAAAACGACCTCCGTTCATCATTCTATCTTATCCACCTCGTCCTCCATAACCACCACCACATTCAGCAAAGTTTTGTCGGGAAAGAATTGTGAGCGGCTGGAACTTGAACTACAAAGAAGTTTTTATGACAGTTGGAGTGTCGGAAATAGTACTGTTGACGATGAACAATGGTCGGAGGTGTTTTGAAAAAAAAAAAAAAAAAAGGAAAACACTAGATTGGGAAATACTTTTGAGTGGACACTAGATTGGTAAATATTTTTCTCCAGAACACTACTTTAGAAAAAAACTCAGTATGTTTAGGCAAGATTTTACAAGAAAACCAAATTTATGTTTATTTATAAGTTATTTAAGTATATTTATACAAGATTTTACATCTGTATTCCTAAAAATACACTAAAAAGGTTCATGATTGCACTTTAACTTTTAATTGGTCATTATGAAATAAAAGTAATTATGTTATAACCTATTTTACATGACTCATTACATAAGGGGAGTGGGGGTGGTCCGTGATGGCCACCCCATCACGCGTGGAACAAAATAGCATACCGCCGCCGCCACAAATATAACGCGTGAATTATTCAACGTGTTAAAATCATCATGCGTTGAAAACAATTCACTTTTAGATTGTTTTATCGTTTTATGAAATTGAATTAATAGCAACTTTGATGAAAAGTGCAAATTAGCCCCTCAACTTTTGTTAGCTATTTTTAAATAGCTTTCATTTAATTGCAATTCAGGTCCCTCATCTTTATATAAATTTTAATTGCCCATCTCGACGAACCGTTTAAGTCGGTTGTAATTCAACAAAAGCGCGAGATTTGCGAAAGGTGGGGTTCGGAGATGCCACCCGTTTAATTTAAGTTTTTTTCCCTGTTTAGTTGTTTTTTATTTTGCTATGTAATTTATTTTTTAATTTTAATGAAATTTATAATTTAGTGTTTTATTGTTAATTTCTAATTTAAAAAATAAAAAAAATTGTGAGTGATGGAATTCCATCACTAGTGATGACCACCGCCACTAAAAAGGCTTGTGAGTGATAGAATAGTGATTGATGACATGGCGGAACTTGATTGGATGTTTGTGAGTGATGGAATTCTATCACTAGTGGCCACCCCCACTCCCCTAATACTAGGGGTGTGCACGGTTCGGTTCGGTTTTTGGGTAAAATCAAAACCGAAACCGAAATATCGGTTTTCGGGTTTTAAAAACCGTTCGGTTTCGGTTTTTTTCGGTTTCGGTTTTTCAGTTTTTACGTCGGTTTGGTTTTTCGGTTATTTCGGTTTTTGGAACAAAATTATGTAAGATTAAAAAAATAAAAAGTATAATTTATATAATAACAATCTTTTTATATGTTTACATTTAAGTTATTATAGTTAACCTCTTTAGTTAATGTTGTTTACGTATAACCTTCTAATCTATTTTTATGTTTCTTCAAAAATTTTATTAAATTTAATTTTTATATTAAATTTTGTTAATTCTTATAGGTAATAATAAATCATTTCAGTTATAATGTTTTTATTATAAACACTTAACATTCAAGAATAAAATTAACATTTTCTACTAGCATTGGGTTAAACACTTAAACAATTTAAACTTAAACATAAAAATATATGGATTGTAACTTATCGGTTCGGTTTTTTTCGGTTATTTAGAAAGTTTATCCGAAAACCGAACTAAAATTTTCGGTTATTGAAAATCCGAAAACCGAACCGTCGGTTCGGTTATTTCGGTTCGGTTATTTCGGTTTTCTTGCTCACCCCTACCTAATACTATATTTACTCAACTTGGGCATGTGACTTGTGACTGTCTTTAGCGTTCACTGAGAACGATTTTACAAGTCATGAAGGAGGTTAGGAGGCAGTACAAGTTGAAGTCGAGAACGATTTTTACAAATCATGAAGCAGACAGTACAAGTTGAATTCATAAAGCAGACATTAAAATTTGAGTCAATGCATGTTATGGCTTATTTTGGGATGAAATTTCGACTCCTTTTCGGCATATTAAGATTTTGTTTTTCGGTTTTCTTTTTTTGTTATCATACCGAGTGTAGATACTGTATTAATAACGTTATGAGCTGAACCGATATCGACGGAATTCCCGCGCAACGCGCGGAAGAATATTACTAGTTACTAAATATAACATTTTGGGTAGATCCTTATCTACAGTATAAAAACAAACCTTTATTTGAGACTTAATTACTGAATACCATTACTTTATTTTTCAAATCTATTTTTCAAATCTATTTTTCAACCATCAAGTGAAACAGAATGATGGTTGTAGTGTTTGTTTTTGTGTTGTAGATATTATTATTTTTTTCTTTTGCCTTTTATTGTCTGTTACAATTTTTTTACCACAAATTTTTATATTTTATTTCTTGCTCTTCAAGTTGTCCTTTTTATGTCTTTAAGTTGAAGTCTTCTCGCTATAATTTCAAGTTCGTCTACGTTTTATATCAGCTCACGGCATAAGTTCGTGTTTTTTTCTACGTTTGACGTCACATGGCGGTAAAGATTCATGTTTTTGTTTACGATTTTCCAGGTTTTCGTCGGTGTTTATAAATTCGTGTTTTTGTTTACGATTTTCTGGGTTTTGGTCGGTGTTTGATTACTACTTAGGACGTTTTTACAACTTACGTCCCGCAACGCGAGAGTTTAATACTAGTATAATAACAAAACTAGAAAGGGCTTAGGAACATTACATGTTTCTAGGTTTTCATAACTCACACGTGGCAGTTATTTATATAGTTTTAAGTATTTGATTGAATGGTGCCAAATGGTTTTTGTTTTCCTTTATGATTGGTGGATGTATTTTACTTTGTTGCTTTATTGTAATAAAATGATTTAATTGAATTGAGTGGCAAAAATATTGATATATTAAATCATGTATAGTATGTTAATTTTCATAGTATTTAACTAATTTGTATTAATCAGTACCTTTTTATCTAAACAAGTTAGCATTTTAATTATGGTTTTATTAATCAACTTAATGATAAATTATACAAAATATTATTATATTAAAATGCTTATACTAAGTTAAGTTAATTATCAATATTGTTAAGGTTTATTACTATATAATATTGAAACTGATGGACTCGTGTTTGTTATTGTTTTAAAAGCTCAATACACGCACGTCTTTAAACTATTTAGATGTTCATTACTATTGACAAGGAGTTGCATTTAAGATAGAGTATTTTTTGGTATCGTAGGCTCTCGATGAGTGTCGGTATGTTGACAAACCGAACTGGTATTCGGTTTCAATGTTTTCGATCGATATGAAACACGTGACGATATCCATTTGAGTGTCGGTAACATAACGAACATAACTGATACCGACCGAGTCCCCCCCCACCCGCATAGCGCGGGGAATCCCACTAGTTTGAAACAAGAGATGTTTTCATACGTGGAGCGATCAAATTCGTTATTTTACCGGTTCACAAGTCGGGTCAAAGAGTTTAAGAACCGGAGAACTCTAACAATTTCATACACACACACACACACACACACACAGACATATATATATATATATATATATATATATATATATATATATAGGAATAAGTTAAAATGAGAACCACCTCGAGTTGTAAGAACCAGTGAAAACCACCCCCGCGGGGGGCCGTTGACCACGAAATTTTTTTTACACCTAGATCCGTATATTTTTAACACGGGGGGTAAATTTTGGGTTCAAACGGCGCGCCCGAGGGGGTAGTTTTTTACGCCCAAAGTTTGGTAAAAAAAAATAAAAATTAAAAAAACCCAAACTTTGGGCGTAAAAAACTACCCCATCGGGCGCGCCGTTTGAACCCAAAATTTACCCCCCGTGTTAAAATATACGGATCTAGGTGTAAAAAAAATTTCGTGGTCAACGGCCCCCCGCGTTGGTGGTTCTCACTGGTTCTTACAACTCGAGGTGGTTCTCATTTTAACCTTCCCCTATATATATATATATATATATATATATATATATATATATACTATATTATAATGTATGAGGGAGGGGTATTTTAAGATACCCAAAAAATAAGAACTTTTCCACCCCTTTATTTATAGAAAGACCCCTAAAATGAGGGTAGTTTGGTTTTTTAAACACTATTTATTTTTTAGCCCCTAAGCTTATTACACTTAAATCCCTGAGGTTTTAACAAAATTATAGATAATTAGTTATAATTCACCCCTCCACAACAAACTTATAATTTTTTTTACTTATTCTTGACATATTTTATAAGCTATATTGTTTTAAAAAAATCTAAATATAGCATGACGGCCTACACATTTTTGTCGACGTTCGGTAGTTGTCTTGTTCAATATCGACGCACGGATTAAAAGATATGTTGGATCTGAGTTTCTTTTTTATTGTATTTTCGTTTGTAATTAAGATGAAAATGAAAGAGTTGTGCAGCGGAATTAAGATGAAAACAAACTTTGCATACAATCAAACAGGAGTAATACTTTTAATCAAACATCTTTTCACAAAGAACCGAATGATTGAATTTGTTTCAACAACGATTACAATGATTGATGTAAGAATGCAAACTCCCCCTCAGCCAGAGCTCAGTAGTTTGTTCGTGCAAAGAAGACGATGTGGTGAAAGAGCTAATAGAACAGTACAAAGTACTGAGCTATTTATAGGCACTTGCAAACCACTGAGCATCTTAGCTGACGTCACCATGAAAGTGACATCTAACCTCCTAACAAACTCTAACTACTGATCTATAAACACTGATGTACTAAACTACTGCTATTACATTATATTACATAAAAGACACTTAAACTGCTGCTGCATCCTTCCACTGCTGTGAACCCAGCAGTGCTTGTCCGGATCAGCAGTACTTGACCCAAGGCAGTAGATTGAGTCAACAGAGCTTTGGTCATCCATCAGTCTTTGACATTGGTCAGTAGATATAAAGCAGCAGTTGTAGGTCAGCACTTAGTATGATCAGCAGATAGGAGGTCAGCAGATATGAAACCACTTTCAAGGGGAGAGATTTGCATGAACCAACTGTAAACGTCTGCTTATTCTGGATCCACTGCTTTGATCCAGTTTTGGCTTTACATTATCTGTTCCTCTGATAGGGTTCAATCCCAACAATCTCCCCCTGGAACAGATAATGCCAAAACTCTTCATTATTTGTGGAAATCTTTATTGCCTCAACAACAGCTCCCTTATCTGACCTTTAAATTGTAATTCAAAGTCTAGGGCATCTGTATCTTCATCATCCCTGCTGAGTGGAAGATCAAGGAGATCCTGCAAATCTTCAAGACTCAGGCCAAGAGCTTGTTCCCTTGATATTTTCTCCACTCCTCCACCAGACCTGAGCAAAGTCAATACGCAGGTCTGTTTGTCAGTTTCCCACTTTTGTATTTTTGAGCCTGGTGGGTTTCTTGGGAGATGCTTATTTGCAGAAGTATTTGGAGAGGCTGGCCTATTCATTACTGGTTGAGCAGTACTTGCAGTTTGATCCAAACCAAGAGTTTCCATGATCATTTTCTTTATACCCTCTTTTCCAAGGTCTTCACCTTCCATTAACTCTTTGATGGTTTCAGCAATCAGCTGTTTGTGTGGCCTTCTTTTGTAGATGGTTGCACCAACTGGAGCTGTGGATCTCCTGATTTGCAGCTTTGATGGTCTTTTTGAAACCGCTGCTTCAGGATAGTCAGGCTTTTGAGGAACTGTGGGATCTTTCTTTCTTAATTGTTCCAACTTTTTGTAAGTAGCCCTGACCATATCTTATTTCCATCTAGCAACTTGTCTTTTGTTACCATAATCAGCTGCTACCAGTTCCTCTTTCATTCTCTTCAGCTCTTCCTGTTTGTCAGGTACATTCTTTCTAAATTTTGCCCAGTTAGGAGGAGTGTGAGTGACCTTCCTTTTTATCATGTCTTGAATTCTTGCAGCTTCATCTTCAAGCTCAGGAACAGTCCATTCTTTGTACATATATCTCTCTCCTTTGTACTTTTTGTGAGCCATGATGCTTTCAATGTAGTCTTTCTTCAGAGATTCAGCTGCTCTTTCAGAAATTTGTTGACTAACATTTTTTGCAAATTGCTCTAGGGATCTGACTTGTGTGAGCAAATATTGATAATTTCTTGAAATTTCTTTGTCAGACTTCCCTTGTGTGTTTCTTTTTGAGATATCCTCTGCTTGCTTGGCTTTGATTTCCAAGTATTCATCAATATTTTTAGGCCAAGGATATCCCTTTATTGATGGCAACCTCCTTTTGGCAGGGTCATCCTCATAGTAGAAGGATTTTATTTCATCTCTAACAGCTGCTAGTTCAAGAGGAAATTGAACACCTGCAGGAGGTAAGGGCTTGTACATTGGAACTGAAGAGAGAGGAACAGGTTTTGGTATTGTGACAAGAGCTAAAGATTTTGAAGATGTTTGTGGTGGTGATGTGTCATCATCTTTTAAAATTAGCCTTCTCCTTTTTGGTTTAGGAGAGACTGATGATGTTTTGGATGAAACAGTGGTGGTAGATGTTGTGGCAGTGGATTGTGATTGACTAACAGCTGTTGAAACAACTGGTGTTTCAACCACTGTTGTCATTACAACAGATGTTATAACATCTGCTGTCTTCTGCTGTATGTCAGCAGGTGTTGTTTTTGGTGGTGATGATGGTATAGTGGTGGATGTTGTGTGTGTTGAAGTGGTGTGTGTTGATGGAACAACTGTTTGACAAGCAGTAGTTTTTGTAACTCCTGCTGCATTAGCTGTTTTGTATGTTGGTTTTTGAGCAGACTTTGATCGTCTGATAGGAATGGATTTGGGTTGCCTTACTTTTCTAGTAGGCCTCTTCTTTTCCTCAACAGGATTTTCATAATCCCTTGACCCAGAAGTACCCTGATCTGGATGATCCATTCGTTCCACCCTGGCTTTCCTTTTGGCCTCTCTATCTCTTTTCACACTTGCAACTGCTTCTGCTAGTGCATTTGTTGTCACATCAATCTTCTTGCTGCCATCTGGCAAAGGGATCTTTTTGGTCATGTTTGAATTTTCTGGTTCAAGATAGAGACCATCCTCTATACCCTTCCTTTTCCACTCCTTAATTTTCTCCCCCTTTTTGGCATTATCTTCTGGGAGTTGATAAATGAAGCGGACTTTTGGAGGAGCAGTGCCAGTGGTTTGCAAGATCTGAGTTTTGAGAGCCTTTAAATCAGCCTGAGTGTTCTTGAACCTTGACTCCATTGCATTTCTCAGCTGTTGGACATGTTTTTCATGTTGCTGATCTGCTAATTGTGCTTGTTGTTGGAGAAAAGATTGAAATTGATTCCAGAGCTCATTTGTAGCAGGTGTCCTTTGTGGAGCAAGTGCTTGAGGTGGAACAGCAGTTGATTGTACCTTCTGAACTTGTAACACCTGTTGTAGCATATCTTTGAGTTCTGCAACAGAGTTATCAAGCTTTGCAATACGATCCGTCAATTTCTGGTACTTTAAACCATCACCCAAGTTAATGGGATCATCTGATTTCCCACTAGCAGTGGTTTTATCAGTGGTAGATGTAGGGAATATACTCCAAACATTAACCACTGATGCCCCTTTTTCTTGGTACTGGGGTCTTCTTCCTTCAACACTTGACAACCTTTTGATGTTGCCAGTAGGATAAATAAATCCACTGGTGGTTGGCAGAGGTGCTATAAAAGGAATTGCCTCCAAGGAAGTCTTATGAATGTAACCACTGTCTAAATGTAACCCAGTGGGTGTAACAGTTGTAGTGGCTGCTTCGCTTGGAATACCACCAAGAGTTACTTGTAACTCAAGGGGTGTAACCTCCTCAGGTTGTGTTGGTGGGTTAGCAAAGATTGATACATCAGACCCAGTCAGTTGTTGAGGTAAATTCTCATTAATAGGTGATTGAGAAGGACTGGATAATGCCTGGTTCAAATCAATTGCATCCAACAGTGGTTTTATTGGTGAGGGAATGGTGGATGTGATGGTTGGTGTAGAAATAGGATGTGTCCCGGGCATTGGACTGTGGATGATAGAAACGAGTGTTTCCAGAGCATCATGATGTGGAGACCCTATTTGTACAACCTGCTCTTTTTGTGAAGAAGCAGGAGGAGTTTTGGTTATGGGTTGAGATATTTGTACCAACTGCTGTGAGGAAGTAGCAGCAGTGGTTTCTTGTGACTTTTGTGTTGTCACTGGCAGGAGCTCTGGTATCTCATCCTCCAGAGATGCCTTTTCGAGGGGTTTGGGGGGTTTTTGTGTTTTTCTTTTTGTTGGTTTTTTGGTGATTTTAGGTGTGGGTTTCAAAACAGTTGTGCTGCTGCTTTGATCACCTTGAGCAGTGGGCTCAGCAGCAGATACCTGAGGAGTAGTTGTAACTGCTAAAATCTGCTCAGGCACCTCTGCTTGTGTTTTGCAAGGTGCTAACATCCTTGAAAAAGTTTCAGTAGTTAAACTGTTTATTTGAGTAGGATCACCCTGGTTTATTACAGCTAAATCATCCTTACTGAATTTCTTTGAAAAATAGTAACTTAAAAACCTTGGAAACAGTAAGAATGATTTTGTTTCAACATTATTAACCAGATCTTTAAAAATTTCCCGAGAGTAGTTAAAATTTTCTCCTTGAAGAATAGCATATCCCAGATTTTGAATCTTTAAAGGGATTTCATTAAAAGAAGTGGTTTTGTTTGAAACACATAGTAGGAGGGTATGAAATAAAAATCTGGTTGCAGAAGGAAAATAACCTTTTTCTAAGGTAATTTTCTTCATCATTGTGGATTCATACCCTCTCTCAATGAAGTCAGTTTGCAACTCGTTTTTAGTGAAAGAGATTTTACCTTCTTGATCATCGAGTTGAAAGACCTCTGAAATGGATTGTGGCGTGATTTGGACAGCTTTACCCTTTATAGAAGAGTTTATGGTGGTTGCAGTTTCTCCTTGTTTTTCAAGGGTTGCATTCTTCCAAAACTCCCTTTGGGTCACCAAATAGATTGGTGCATCGGCAATGAACAAAGTTTTATACTTTGATTTTGCCATGATGTCAATGATGAAATCGAACACGTTGGTGGTTCCTGGTTTTGTGAGAAGACCCAGGAGATTGTGAGATGGTTTATGTGGAATTTCAGGGGAGATTGCCTTTTGGGAGGCAGTGTTCGATGATGATTTGGATGAGGGTTTTGAAGATTTCTTTGATTTTGTCATTTTGAGGATGATTGATCGAAGAAATTTGTGAAGAAATGTGAAGAAAAACTGCTTTGAGAAGAGAATTTTTAAGAATTCAATTCGACAGTAAAACCCTGTTTTGGTGGTGAGTGAGGGATTTTATAGGGAAGAAAGTGAATGCTGAGGTGGCAGCCGTTACAAAAGGTCTGACCAATATGTACTGTCCACGTGACAACCCCTGTTGAAAGTGAAGGACAGTACTTTTGTTGAAAGTGACTGATGAAGGCAGTGGTATGAAAGCAGTGGATGATTTTTACTATCAGTGGATAACATATCAGTGGATAAGACACTGCTTTTGAACAACAGAGTTTATCAAAATAATGAGAGAACAGGGGTTGACTTTCAGCAGTGGACAGACTTTTGAAGTATAGCAGACTTTTGAACAATCAGTGGTTAATGGCAGACTTTTAAGGACTTAATGAAAAAATTTCATTTTTAACTATTTTTAAGGATGGAGTTTTGATTTTCTGAAAACATTTTGTTGCTTTTATTCATAGAAAAACAAGATGTTGCTTGTTATTCCATGTTCAGCATCCCAATCCTAGATACCAAACTTTCAAAAGTGGCTGTATCGAGTGCTTTTGTGAGCACATCAGCCAGCTGGTCTTTAGTTGGGACATGATGCAGAGAAATCAAACCTTTTTCATAGCAGTCCCTCACAAAGTGATGTCTGATGTCGATATGTTTGGTGGTTGAGTGGGAAACTGGATTTTTGATGATATTTTCTGCTGCCTGACTGTCCAACATGAGTGGTGTCTTTAAGGCAGTGATACCAAAATCCAGCAACTGATTTTGAAGCCACAGGAGTTGGGCTGTACAGCTTGCAGCAGCAATGTATTCAGCTTCAGCAGTGGATGTTGAAACAGCTGCTTGCTTTTTGCTTTGCCAAGAAACTAAGCAGTCACCTAGAAACTGGCACCCTCCTGATGTGGACTTCCTTGTGGTGTGACATCCAGCAAAGTCACTGTCTGAGAAACCTGAAAGCTTGATGTTCCCATTAGCTGGATACCAGATACCAAGTGTGGGAGCACCTTTTATGTATCTGAAGATCCTTTTTACAGCAATGAGATTTGATTTTCTGGGAGCTGATTGACTTCTTGCACAGACACATGTTGCAAACATGATGTCTGGTCTAGATGCAGTTAGGTACAATAAAGACCCAATCATGCTTCTATAAAGTGTTTGGTCAATCAGCTCATCTTTTTCATCAGACATGACCAGCTTATTTGTTGCCATGGGTGTGCTGCATGGTTTACAATCATTCATATCAAATTTGGTTAAAAGTTCTTTAGCATATTTGCTTTGATGAATGAAAGTTCCATTTTGCAATTGCTGTACTTGGAGACCAAGAAAGCATTGCAGCTCACCCATAGCACTCATTTCAAACTCAGCTGTCATGAGTTCTCTAAACTCTTCACTCATTGAGTTACATGTGCTTCCAAAAATAATGTCATCCACATAAATCTGGACAATCATTAAATCCTTCCCTCTCCATTTTAAAAACAGTGTTTTATCAATGGTACCTCTTTTGAAACCATTTGAGAGTAGGAAGTTGGAAAGAGTTTCATACCAGGCCCTTGGTGCTTGTTTCAAGCCATACAAAGCTTTGTTTAGCCTGTAGACATGATCTGGATAAAATGGATCCTCAAAACCTGGAGGTTGACAAACATACACCTCTTCTTGAATTGTACCATAGAGGAAAGCACTTTTGATATCCATTTGAAACACCTTCATATTGTGGTTGACAGCAAAGGCCAGGAACAGTCTAATTGCTTCTAATCTTGCAACAGGGGCAAATGTTTCATCATAATCAATCCCCTCTTCCTGTCTGTAACCCTGAACCACAAGCCTGGCTTTATTCTTGATAACAATACCCCTTTCATCAGTTTTGTTCTTGAAGACCCACTTTGTGCCAATGGGACTAACCTCTTCTGGCAGTGGTACAAGCTCCCATACTTGTTGTCTTTTAAACTGTTGGAGCTCCTCTTGCATGGCTTCTACCCAGCTGTTGTCTTTCAGTGCCTCTTGGTACTTGACTGGCTGATGGAGTGATAGAAAACCAGCAAAAAGACAAATGTTTTGGGTTTGGCTTCTTGTGAGCACCCCTTCATTTATGTTGCCAATGATTTGATCAGGTGGATGAGATCTCAAGAAGATTAAATCTCCTTGGTATGGTATGATGGCATTGGTTGGTGAAGGCTGCAAATGTGTATCATCTGAGCTAACCACTGCTGGGGACTTTGATGATCCAGCAGTGGTTTCAAAAGGTGGTGGTATAGGAGGTAATGAGGTGGACAGCTGCTGACTTTTATCCACTGTTTGAGGACTTTTGTCAGCAGTGTTTGAGGATGTGGAAGCAGTGGTTGATGGGCTACTTTGGTCAACAACTGTTGAGGTAGCAGTGGTTGAGCTTTGACAACTGTTTTGAACAGCTGGTGCTTTTCCCTTTGTGGCAGACCTTTGAGGGATGATGATTTCATACCCATAGTCTGGTGTTGTATCCTCTGATGGACCTGCACTGTTAGTCTTGACAGCAGTATTTTCAAAGGTGAATTTTTCAAGATCAAACAGATCTGCAGGGTTTGCTGGGATTTTCATTGATGAAAGCTCATTGAACTTTACATTCAAAGTCTCCTCCACTGCCTTGGTCCGTGTATTGAACACTTTGTAGGCCTTGGCAGTAGTTGAGTATCCCAGATGATAACCACAATCAATTTTGGCTGCAAATTTTGAAATGGAATCTTTTAAGTTCAAAATAAAGCATGGGCAGCCAAACACTTTGAAATATGAGATCAGTGGTTTAATTTTATACAGAATTTCATAGGCAGTCTTTTTGTGCCTGGGGTTTATTAAAACTCTGTTCTGAACATAGCAAGCAGTGTTTACTGCCTCTGCCCAGAAAGTTAAAGGCAAACCTGAATCTGCAAGCATGGTTCTGGCAGCCTCAATCAGAGTTCTGTTCTTCCTTTCCACTACCCCATTCTGCTCTGGTGTTCTTGGGATGCTGTACTGCCTTACAATCCCTTTTCTTCACACAGAAGGCATCCAACTCCCTATTTTTGAATTCTGTGCCATTGTCACTCCTGAAGCTTTTTACTGGAAGGTCAAATTGCTTTTCAACTTGTATTACAAAGTCTTGCAAAATGCCTGCAGTTTCATCTTTTGAGTGCAAAAAGAAAGTCCATGCGAACCTAGAAAAGTCATCAACAATAACCAAACAATATCTTTTCTTTTTAAGGCTCATGACTTGAACTGGGCCAAACAAATCCATGTGTAGCATTTGCAAACACTGGGTTGTTTTGGACTCTTCAATGGACTTATAAGAACTTTTATGCTGTTTTCCTTTTAAACAGGAAATGCAATGTTCAGGACATGAAAACAATTTTTGTGGTAGGCCTCTCACCAAACCATTTTTTGAAATTTCTATGATTGTATTAAGATTTGTGTGTCCCAGCCTTCTATGCCAAAGTTCTGTCTCTTTGTTAGAGGCAGCTGAGAACAGACAGGCATCAGCTCTGGGACACTCTTTTGACATGTCAACAACATAAACATTGCCACTTCTTTGAGCAACAAGTTTAGTTTGACCAGTTTTGATTATTGCTTCAATCTTTTTGACCATTTCTGGTCCAACAATCCTACAACAGTCTTTTGTGAAGAATGACCCAAATCCCTTGTCACTCATTTGGGACACACTCAGAAGGTTGAATTTTAGATTGTCTATTAGATTGACATTTTCAAATTTTATATTTCCAGATTGCACTGTACCAGACCCCAGAACCTTCCCTTTACTATTATTCCCAAAGGATATATCACCCCCACCATGGATTTTAAAGTCTTTGAGGAGGGCTTTACATCCTGTCATGTGCCTGGAGCCTCCACTATCTACATACCAAAGACTATCAAAGCATGCAGAAGCTCCCTGCACATGAAGTAAAAAGATTAGTTCATTAAGGTCTCCAAAGCCAACAAGGCTTTGGATGGGGTCTCAACAGTGTCTGGGATGGATGCAAGATGATGGACAGTGGTTAGGTCAGGGGTTTGAACTGTTTTAGGACAGTGTTTCTCTAACCACTGTTGTGGGTCCTGACCAATCATCTGCTGGTAACCAAAAGGATACTTGTTCACTTTGGGTTTAGAGGGCCTTTTGTAGGCCTCATAAACGTGAGGAATCCTTTGGTAAGACTGTTTTTCTCTGCCTTTTCTGAACTGATTGGCAGGGGGTGCATCAGTAACCTGAACATCTCTTTTGACAGATGTTTGGTTCAGCTGTTTTGTAACAGCTGTTTGTACTGGCACAAACAGTGGTTGTTTCTTGGTGAATTTAACAGATGTTGATGATGATGATGGACTCAAGGATGTTTTAGCAATGTACTCATTCTTTTTCACATCAAAGTTTTTGAGGTACACACATGCTTGAGTTTTGTGGTTTGTTTTCCCACAGACAATGCAGCTTTCTGCTGAAACAATGACACTTGTTTTGTTTAGATCATAAGCTTTTAAGTGGAAACAGTCTTTTGTTAGATGATTCCTTTTCTCACAGAATTCACAAAACAGGTTATCAATTTTTTCTTTCTTCTTTCTCTTTTCAGATTCCTTTGCAGCAGAGGTTTTAACCACTGCTGGGATATCTTTGAGAGGTATGACTTTAGCTTTTGGAGCTTTAGCACCATCAATTGATGTAAAGTCCATTGGCTTGAAATTTTCAAGAATATCACACTCATCAGACCATTTTGGTTTAAACTGATGATCTTCAAGCTCCTTGAAAGTGGAGGAACCCATTGGTCTGTTAAGTGTGATTTTGTTACCAAGTTTGTTAGTGATTTTCACTTCTTGGCCATTCTTGTTTGTGGGGATAAGCTCAGTAGCTTCATCAGTGGTTTGAACAGAGTTTTCAAAAGCAGTGTTTTCATCATCATATTTTCTATACCCAACCCCAAACTTCACATTGCTTTTTCTCTGTTTTTCAAGCATAACCTCATATCCTTTGCAGGATTCCACCCATCTTTCACAAGTAATCTGGGCAGACTCCAACTCCTTTTTGCAAACTTGGTATTTTTCTACCATAGTTTGAAGTTGGGTTTTGGTTATACTTTGCTCTTCTTTTAAACAGCTGATTTCTTTTTCCTTTTCAGTCAATTTGTTTTTAAGTTCTTTTAAAGAGCTTTCAAATTTGACCTCATCAGTTAAGATTTTATCCCGAAGGTTTTCATTCACCTCTTTGATGTTAGCAAAAGCAATTATGCAATTGTCTGAACACAGTTTTTCAAGAACTTGAGGAGATACCTTGGCAGCTGCCATCATTGCACAATCACATTGATGATCTTCATCATCATCAGCTCTTACCTTCTTTTCACCAGCCTTTTCTTCTTTCTCTTCTTCTTTGTCCTCTAAGGACCATGGATCTGTCATTGGTTCAATCAGAGTACCTGAACTTTCTTCCAACAGTACTTCACCAGCCACAGCAGTAACCACTGCGTCAATCACCTCTTCCACTGTTTCAAAGCACTGCTGTTCCTCCTCAGCTTCAACCCCCTCCTGTATTGACTCTAGTGCCATCAAACAAAACTCATCATGTGAAGAATCATTAGAAGCATAGAGTGCAAAATTTTCATCACAAAGATCATCAGGCATACTGCTCCAGTCAACAAACCCTTGAGTGAAAAAACTTTGTTGATCTGGTTGTGCTGCTGCTGGAGCAGTGGTTTGAGGTGCAACAGGTTGCACTTGTACCTGTGGAACAGGGGTTTGAACATATTGGATTTGTGGAACAGTAGGTTGGACATAATGTACTGGCACAGGGGCAGCAGCATAGTGAGCAGTGTTCACTTGAGCTGCTGGGGCATATTGGGCATAGTGCACAGTGTTTTGGTTTTGAGGTCTAGGATTTGAGCTAGGATGAGTAATTATGGGACCAGTATTTTGACTCCTACATTCCCTAGCGAAATGTCCCAACCTATTACACTTGTAGCACTTGATTTTCGATTTATCCAACCCAACCCTTAGATTCCCATGCAAACCTGGGAATTTTCTCCCTGTTCTTTTGTAGAACTTGCTAGTTCTCACACTTAGCAAAACCAGTTGGTGCAGGATGTCCATTTCCTCTAAATCAGTGGGATCAAAATGTTGCAAATCATTTAGTTCAAAGCTTAAATTATCTGACATCTGGTTTTCGTTTGCAGTGAATGCATAACTTGCAGAGTGAGGATCAGGGTTGTTAAAATTTGCACCAGCAGTTATGTCAATGAAGTGATCATAACCCTGGTCCTTACCACTGCTCCCAGATTCTTCTTGACCCAGAAGAGCAGTATTACCGAATGTGTAATCATCAACGGCTTTTCCTGACTCTTGTAACTTCCTTTTCTGGTTCAACTCCCTTTCGTAGGTCAGGAGTCGACCATGGAGTTGGGTCAAGGTCAGATCCTTGAACTCAGGTGAATTTCTGGTGACAAAGGCTATAGTGTCCCATTTTTCGGGCAGTGACCTGAGGAACCTGCTGTTTTGAGTCGAGTTTGTAAAGGTGGTATTAACAAGCCTAAGTTCACTGATGAGACAACTAAACCGCTCAAATTGTTGAGTCAGTGATTCACCTCTAACATGACAAAATGTTTCATACTGTTGGTTCAGGATTTCCCTATTGTTTTCTATGACTTCTTCAGTGCCTCCAAACTGTTCCTTAAGTGCGTCCCACAATTCTTTGGCACTGTTACAGTGTAACAGTCCAGCATATATTTCATTGGGCAGCGCTGATGCTATGATGCTAAACGCTTTAGCATCTAGTTCGATTTTTTGAAAATCGGTTTCGGTGTAATTTTCAACTGGTTTTGGAACGAACTTTTTAGCATCTTCAGCGCTTGGCACTGAAGGAACATGAGGACCAAAGGTGACAGACCTCCAACAACCTGTGCTTTGTTGAGCGAGGATGTGACCCATCCTCCTCTGCCAGATGTTGTACTCATTTCTTTTTAGCATAGGTGGTTTAAAAAGTGAGCCGATGTTGTTTTTATCATCCTGAGATTGTGACGTCATTCTTGTTGTTTTACAGACACTGAGAAATCAACTTTAATGGTGATTAATCCTTGCTCTGTTTTTCAACGGACGAACAAACGATCAGTATCAACTGTTATGAGCTGAACTATTTACGTCAAAATGATTGTTAAATCAAATTTGACTGTCCAAGCTCTGATACCAATTGTTGGATCTGAGTTTCTTTTTTATTGTATTTTCGTTTGTAATTAAGATGAAAATGAAAGAGTTGTGCAGCGGAATTAAGATGAAAACAAACTTTGCATACAATCAAACATGAGTAATACTTTTAATCAAACATCTTTTCACAAAGAACCGAATGATTGAATTTGTTTCAACAACGATTACAATGATTGATGTAAGAATGCAAACTCCCCCTCAGCCAGAGCTCAGTAGTTTGTTCGTGCAAAGAAGACGATGTGGTGAAAGAGCTAATAGAACAGTACAAAGTACTGAGCTATTTATAGGCACTTGCAAACCACTGAGCATCTTAGCTGACGTCACCATGAAAGTGACATCTAACCTCCTAACAAACTCTAACTACTGATCTATAAACACTGATGTACTAAACTACTGCTATTACATTATATTACATAAAAGACACTTAAACTGCTGCTGCATCCTTCCACTGCTGTGAACCCAGCAGTGCTTGTCCGGATCAGCAGTACTTGACCCAAGGCAGTAGATTGAGTCAACAGAGCTTTGGTCATCCATCAGTCTTTGACATTGGTCAGTAGATATAAAGCAGCAGTTGTAGGTCAGCACTTAGTATGATCAGCAGATAGGAGGTCAGCAGATATGAAACCACTTTCAAGGGGAGAGATTTGCATGAACCAACTGTAAACGTCTGCTTATTCTGGATCCACTGCTTTGATCCAGTTTTGGCTTTACATTATCTGTTCCTCTGATAGGGTTCAATCCCAACAAGATACAAGTCGATAATGCTTTAATGTAAGTGATTAAAGAAGAATATAACAACTAATCTATACTATATAATCATTTAATGAAGTAAATAATAGGTTCTATAACATTTTCATTCTAAAATTTTAAAAACTAAAATTATTGTCAAATAATTGATTAAACAATTTCTTTATATTTAGTCAAATTTTAACAAAACTTCCTAATTTTAAGGAATTAGTCAAATGTGAAATGTCAACATAAACTAACAAAAATTCAATTTAAAATATTATTCAAATTTCAAAAGAAACTAACAATACTATCTATCTCCATGACCTGCTGCTTATTATCCCCCTCATAGTTAGTTAGTTACACAAAGACACAATATAAAGAAAGAGAGAGAGCGCGGATGAGAGAAGCACAATCAACTTAAGATTGGAGCAAGTCGTATCTTCCGAGGTTCTGTTCTTGAATAACTAAGGTTTTAATACACCAATTCATACCTTTTAGTTCCTAAGTTGGGGTTTTTAGGATTAAAACTTTTCCATTTTTAGGATCCGATTTCTGTTTTCGCTCTGATTATGATCTCTGTCACCGAAGAGAGGATTCCGAGAGAGAGCCACTCGATTCTATTCCAACTCCGTAAAATTAGGTTTATGTTCTCTAAACTAGTGAAATCAGTTTTACAACAATATTATTAACAAGCATCAAGACTCATTCAATTCACTTATTGGTAAAGATTTTAATCTCCTTTATGTTTTTAGCTTTCTATCATCTCTAATTTATTTATTAAAACTTTTAATATATTAATTTCAGTGTAAATCTTGTAACTAGGAGTTGTTTAATTTGCATGAGTGAATGCAATTTAATGTTTGTATGTTTCATGATAGTGATGTTCATCTGGGTTCATGCTGTTTCTTTTGATTTTTTAGTTTTATTTGCTATTTAAGGTTAATAAATTCGGTTTCTTGATTTTTTTAAGTGGGAATTTTCTGATTTGTGTATTTGAATCTGGTTTATTGTTTTTTCATGTTTTATGGTATGGATTCTCATCCGCATATTAGGAGACGTACAATCAAGTATTAGTGAAATACAAGTCCGAATCTGCACAAGTCCACGTTGTTAAAATGAAACGGCTAGGAATCGATTCCACCGTAACATTGTCTACAAGTTAATGCATCGGGTCTGAGTTGGGTACAGAGGAACCGGTTCCAGGTAGGAACCGATGTATCCCCATAAAAGAATGCCGCATTAACCCATTTGAATTGCATGTATGAGTATGTTTGTCTTATTCAACATTCGAAAGTACCATGACGACCTGCTCATTTATAATAACTTTTATATTAAAGACTTATTTTCCTTATCCGTGTGTTACTGTATTGCATCAATGGTTTCTTGAAACATTGCCAGGTTAAATGCTAAATTTATTAGTTACTAGACATGTGTAATGCTTATTACATCTATCCAATCACAATGATGCTACAATAAATATTATACGAATAAGAAAACTAACACAAACGAGTGTCGCAATGCAAAGTGTCACCCCCGCCGTATCGCGCGGGCACCAAACTGGTATATATATATATATATATATATATATATATATATATATATATATATATATATATATATATATATATATGGTTGGGTTCTTTACATAACTCATATTTTATGCAGAACTCTTAAGAACCTTTTTAAGCCATGGATCTAATAATCAATGGCTGCGAATAGAACAATGTAAAATTGTAATTAATAGCAAAATTGTGGATATCGTTATAAAGGTTATAAGGGTATAATTGTAAACAAACAAAATAAATATTGAGAAATCAGAATTTATCCCTTATTTTTCTCTAACTTCCCAATCCACATTTCTTGTTTATAGCATTGAGTAAAAACAAGAAATCAATTGGTACTTTAAAGCTCATACTCTATGTATGTATAACCACCTATCATCAATTTTTTCAAGTTGAATGTCTATTTCCATATATGTAATGTTCACATACATCTAAGTATAATATTTACATATATGTAAACTAGGTTAGAACCCCGTGTATTACACGGGTTTAATAAATGTAATTTTATATACTAAATAAAAAACACTATATTTTTATAAACCTCATTTATTACACGTGTTGAGCAAATATAATTTTATACATTAAATAAGAAAAAAAATATATCTTTAAGAACCTCGTGTATTGTGCGGGTTGAATAAATGTAATTTTATATACCAAACAATAAAAAAAATATATTTAAAAAAACCATATGTATTCATGGGTGGAAGAAATGTAATGTTATATGCTAAATAATAAAAAAGTTATATTTAAAAACAACTCGGTGTATTATACGTGTTGAATAAATTTATTTTTATATAGTAAATAATAAAAAAATGTTATATATTTAAAAACCCTGTGTATTACACAAGTTTATCTATTGTTAAAAAAGATATTTCTAAATCAAAATGGATTTTTTTATTATTTTTTAAATTAGGTTAATACTATTTTAAATTTTTTGTTTGATTAATAAGTTTTTTAATATAATTTCTCATAGTTAACAATAATAATATTAACAATAAATAATATGCATGTTTATCTACTGTTAAGTGAAACAATGATTTTTAGTTTAGATAAGACTTTATGATTTAAAGTTTTAGTTTAGATAAGATTTTAATATTTTAAGTTAAGTTTATGTCAATAATTTAGAGTTGATAAGATTTATATTAATTTAATTAATATTTAATAATTTAAATTAAATAATAATTATCTACAATTAAGGATGGAGTTGATAAGATTTATATTAATTTAATTAATATTTAATAATTAATAATATTTATCTACAATTAAAGATGGCCTAGAATAATGGCAAGTGTCCATTTACTGGTTTGTTTTATTATATAGTGTAGATATTCACATGCATAATTAATTTTCTCAAACTAAATTTCAATTTACATATATGTATATGTTTAACATACGTGTAAATAGAATATTTACATATGTGTAAATATTCATACTAATTATCACTTTATTCAAACTACATGTTTAATTACATTTATGTAAATCTTGAAATTTAAAACTTTAAACTAATAGTCTACTTGAAATTAACTAAGGAATAAAAAACAGATCCAACTCTAGAAAAAAAAAAAAATCATGAGCATGAAAATCTTGCATTACCATTGATGTCGACGTCTTAATACATTCAAAATAGCACAAAGAAATAATACGTTGGTTAAATGCATATTAGGTAGATCTAAAACTAATTTAAAAATGAGAAATTTTAGGGAGTATTACTGTGTAGTCAAAACCAACTTTTTAAATATAGATAAATTGGAATAGTGAATTTACACTAATGACCTTTGTTAGGATCGGAGGCTCTAATGATTGTGCTTGTTTGTAAAAAATTAATAGTTAATAAACATGATTCAATGAGTTATGCAGCGGAAATGAAACACAAACTTTGTAAACACAATCAAAGAGAGAAACAGTTTTAATAAACACATGTTTTTCATTAAGTCGAAAGATTTACAATACAAATCAAAAGATTACAAGCATGCTTACAAACTAAACTCCCCCTCAGCCTGATACTCCATGGTTGGTTGCACAAGATGAAAGGATTGAATTGAGGAGAAGAACTCACTCAAAACGATCAAATGTAACAGTACAGAGTACTGTTCCATTTATAGACAAACCAAACCACTGAGGCATCTCAGCTGACGTCACCATGAAAGCGACGTCTAACAACCTAACAACCTGTAACTACTGTTCCTATACAAACACTGCTAATCTTAACCACTGACTACAGATAACACACTAAACTACTGCTTTCTCTTTACATCAGTATTTTCCTCTAGGTTGATCAGTCCTTGATTGGGCAGTGCTTTGTCATTAGTAGATTGAACCAGCAGTGTTTACTTCTTAACAGTCTTTAGGGCTTCATCAGCAGTTTGAAGAACAGCAGCTGTTGTATACAGACAGTGGATAGAGGACCATCAGTTGTTATAATCACCTTCAAGGGGAAAGTCTAATGTAAACAGCTGCTTATTATGAATCCACTGTTGTGAACCAGTTTTGGCTTTAATTATCTGTTCCTCTGGTAGGGTTCAATCCCAACAATCTCCCCCTGGAACAGATAATGCCAAAACACTTCATTATTTTGGATCTTTATTCCTCATCAGAAGTTCACTAGCTTGTCTTTTAAATTCTGCTTCAAAGTCTTTGGAACTTAAGTCATCCTCATCCCTGCACAATGAAAGTTCAAGGAGATCTTGTAGATCTTCAACACCAAGGCTTAGTGCTTGTTTCCTTGATATGTACTTCATTTCACCATTGGATCTGATCAGGGTCAATACATGGGTCTTTTGATCCGAGAGCCACTTTAGTATTTTTGAACCCAATGGGTTTCTTGGGAGAGACTTATTTACTGATGAGTTGGGAGATTTTGGCCTTGTAAAGATTTGTAGAGCAGTATCCTGAGCTTCAGACATTTGTTTGGAAGCCTTTTCTATGACTTCATTTGCTGCAGCTATGTCTTCTGCAACTTCTTTGTCAATTTGTTCTTGTTTCTTTTGTTGATCTAGCTCAATGTCTGAGATATCTGCTGATGTGTTAGATGATGATGATTTGTTCAGAACCTTTTTGGCAAGGTCTTGAAGCTTTGCTGATTTGTCTTTATCTAAAGCCATTTTCTTGATGACTTCCTCAAAATACTCAGCTTCTTTTTCTTTTTCCTCTGCTTTAGTCAGTTGTTTCCTCTTTTCTTGGTTTATCACAAGGATAGGGGTATCTGCTGATGTGATCAGTGGTTTAAAAGCACTAATCTGATGTTCTGGCTTTTTGTAGGCAGGCTTCTTTGGAGTGTCAGAATCTCTCATCCTCCTTTTCTTCAGCCTTTCATAAGCCTCATCGGTATACTGCTTTGTCCATTTTGCTATGGCTGTAGCAGTATCCACATTTGCATCCACTAGCTCTTGCTTCTTTCTTTTGTATTCAAAAGTCAGATCAGCAATGAGCTTCTTGTATTTATTCCAGTTTGGAGCTGTTTTCTTCTTTCTTGAATCATTCTTGATCCTTTCAATTATGTTTGCCTCATGCTTTAATGCAATGATTGGCCATTCTTCAAACTGTTTTTCTTCAGCTAGATAGAATTTTCTCCGTGTGTAAATAGCATGACCCAAGAAGAATCACATTTAGACTGTGGGGTATGGGGCGGGGGTTGGCTGAAAACGCCCAAGCCACCACCCCGGGTGGGCTTGGGTTTGGGCGTGGCCCAAGGGGTGGGAGTTTAAAGCCGGGCGTGGGGCGGCTAGCGATCCTATGTGGTCGACTCCTATTCGCTTGTTGGCTAGGTCCATAGCGGGGCATTTTAAAATTCAAAATCTAACCGTTTGGCCAAGCCAAGCGGTTCACCCAACCCAACAGTCACCCACCCGGCTATATATATAACCCCAACCCCACCGGCTACCCCAACCCAAACAAACTTGTTGGCTGTCCACCGCTACCCCAACCCACTTGATCGAACCCGCTACCCCAACCCACTTGATCGATGGCCTCTTGGACACAGAAAGAAGAGCTAGCTCTCGTCACGAGCGTCGTTGACGCAATGAAGGGCCGACAACCCGGTGAAACGCGATATTGGCCGGAAGCTTTTGCAAGCTACCGACATAACGTCGGAAACGACCGGCACAAACTTGATCGTTTCAAAGCCTACTACGAAGCCGTGCCGAGCGGTGAGTTAAGCCACGAGGAGCGGGTGGCGGTGGCGAACATTGAGTTTCGTGGCAAGGAGCGAAAGCCATTCGACAAGCTCGCGCTTTTTGAAATTTACCTAACGCTCTAGGTTTTTTTTTTTTTTGTAATCGTTTTTAGGTTTTTTTTGTAATTTTTAGGAATTATGTAATTTTTAAGAATTTAATAAAATTTTAGGCTTTTTTTTTAATGTTGTGTGTATTTTTTTAATTTTTTGTATTTTTTTTAATAAACTGCCAAGCCACGCGGTTCACCCACGCCCCGCCATACCCCACGGACACGTCACTCACCGGTGGGGGGGCTCGAACTCCACGTGTCAGCTCATGCCCCCAACCCCCGCCCCACCATACCCCATGGTCTTAGTAAGTGGCAAGAAACATTACTTGTATCAGTTTCTCTTCCATTTGCTTTCTTTTTTCATATTCAACATTTGCATCAAAGTACCTAACCTCTTCACCATATCTGTAAACAAAAAAAAAAACTAAAATATTGGCAACCAAGATCTGAGTGTTGTAGTTGAAAAAAATAGTAGCATTAACACTATGTTATTACTTATTACCTAGACATACAATTGTCAAGCAGTAAGCTAAAATTCTTTCCGAAACCTGTGACAAGATGAGAATTTACTTCCTCTCCTAATTCAAGCCAATCTTGCAACATTAATTTATTTAATTCAAATTTTTGAAGACAATGTGTCATACTTACAATCTTATTCTAAAGCATATATATTATTATTAAGGTTCACTCATAATGATTAACCGTTTTAGAGGTCAAAGTGTGAATAAAAGAACATGTTTTTTGTGTCAAGAACATAAATATACTTAAAAACACCTCTGCATCTATCCATTCTCTACAACCAAACATATCACCCTTCCAACAGTATGTTTCAATCTATATATTTTATCTTGCATCATAAAAAGTAAATATACCTTTCACTAACAATTTCTTCACGAAATACAGTTGCCACCATAGGCTGCAAAACAAAAACAAAAATCACACACATAGACAATGTCAGATGTTACCAAAAGTGTCAACAACAGTTTCTGGGCTGCAAATGAAAAACAATAATTTATGTATACACACAACCTCAACAATGGCGTCAAGTTTACGCAAATGATTACCAGCAGTACACACAGCAGAGATCATAAAACCTTCAGAAACCCGAGAGCATCCATTGTCTTCGATCAACTCGGCTTCTAACCAGAATCATCTCTGAAGAAACTTCGCTACATCGACGTTTGTTGAGAAATTAGAGACGGAGAAAAGCTCATCGTAGCAGATCTGACCGAAGTGCTTAATTTGAAGGAGCGAAACATTGTCATTCTACAATACTCAAAAGAAAATAGTCAGTTGAGGTTGGAGAGTTTACCTTTAGTGATGGACCCAACGGATTTGCTTGATTTGGACTTTTGATGAAACCCTAGAAGACACCATAGTAGTTGTGAACGATCGACTCGGATTCCAGCCAGAACTAAACAACAAACCCTTGAAACAATTTATAGAATTATAAAATCAAAGATGAATCAGAAGGTACCCTCATAAAATCGACAAAGCAAAATCATATGTGGAAAATAAAGAATCGTAATTTACCAAGATCATAAGCTCTATCAGAGGAGGAGATGGTTTCGACGGCGTAGGTGGTGTCATCGGTGGAGAAGTGGCGACAAAAGGAATTAGGGTTGAGCTCTCTCTTTTCTCATTCCTCTCTCTCTCTCTCTCTCTCTCTCTCTCTCTACAAGGGACAAAAAAAAAAGCTCAGCAAAGCAATGGTGTGATGTGTGCCTTATTCGGTCAACCCACGTAGCCATGCCTCCTCCATGATCTCTTATTTGCATGTTTCTTTTTTAATCACTTGTTATGCATGTGTCAGTTATTAGAATATTAGTGGTTAGTTAACTTTAGTTAGTAGAAGAGTGGGTTAGTTTCGTATGGTTTTGTAAGACTATTTATAGTCTCTTCAAGTGTCTATTTTATTAGGAATGAAAATTATGAAAGTCTAATATTCTCTCTAAATTGCTACTCTTGCTTCTTGCTATTTTCTTTTGAGATTAATCCACTCAACGGATTATTTATCCCAAATCCGATTGGTACATATCAATTGGTATCAGAGTCGTCGTGATCCCCCTTCGGACCTATGGCTGCTCAAACTCTATCCAGACACGAGTTGTTTGATCGAATCGAGTCAAGTTTTGCTCGGATGATTGATATTCTCAAAAATCGACCTCGGTTCCCTACCCTTGCTCCAAAACCCATTCCTACAGCCACACCGCCACCACCCATTTCTGCCACTGAGCCACTGGTTCCGGTTACCACACCACCACCATCTGCCGATACCCCACCACCAAAACAAGTGTTCACAGCAGTTACACCACCACCCAAACCAGCCCCCGCCACCCAGTTCACACCATTACTACCACTCCAAAAACTCACTATGATGACTTCATCAGTTTCTTCTCCATCTTTGACGCACACTACTTCATCATATATCAAGAATGTTTTGGCTCCAAAAACTGAGTGGCGCTTGATGGAAACAGCTCCGAATGCTACCGTACGAGTCGAGTGGCGTCCGCCGTGGTTTACACCAAGTCGTATCCGGATTTTCGACTTGCGGACAAGTCGGGTTCGAGTGGGGTGGATTGATGTGTGCCTTATTCGGTCAACCCACGTAGCCATGCCTCCTCCATGATCTCTTATTTGCATGTTTCTTTTTTAATCACTTGTTATGCATGTGTCAGTTATTAGAATATTAGTGGTTAGTTAACTTTAGTTAGTAGAAGAGTGGGTTAGTTTCGTATGGTTTTGTAAGACTATTTATAGTCTCTTCAAGTGTCTATTTTATTAGGAATGAAAATTATGAAAGTCTAATATTCTCTCTAAATTGCTACTCTTGCTTCTTGCTATTTTCTTTTGAGATTAATCCACTCAACGGATTATTTATCCCAAATCCGATTGGTACATATCATGGTGGTGGGTATAGGGAAGGGCAGAGTAATTATGGTGAAAAGACTTTGGGGTATGTTTCAATTGAGAAAGTTGGCTCCTGCAAAATTCAAAAGAACCGCCCATTTACACAAAAGAGGTGTACATGGGTGTTGAAAAGTCTGATGCATTGAATCATTGTACAATATGCTTTAAGGGGTTGTAAATGTTGAAAAAGTGGCAAAGGACCATTTATGCCCTTCGAATATGCATTATATACATATATATAGTATATCTATCTATACTATAAAAGGAGCTTAAAGCATGACCTCACTTTACTTATGTGTCATCTTCTTAGATATGCCACATTGGATGCCACATAGACTCCGCTGATGTCATAACGCTGATGTCATAATTTCAATCTCCACCTTTAAAATATAATCTATCTATCTATCTATATATTTCAAAATTGAAAATAAGGTCAGAGTTTTTAGGAGGGAATTTCAAAAATCAAATTCAAATGGTAATTTTAATCTTTTATTCTCTCTCAATCAAATATAGTCCAGCTCATTTTCAAAATTGAAAACATAATCTTCACACCTCTCTCTCTCTCTTCAACTCAGAAGAACATCTTCGATCCGGTTGTCTGCAAGTAACATAAACACAACTTCATCTCCACATATCTCTAATTTACTCAACAGGTTTGTGTACGTGTGTGTGTATGTAGTTTCTATTAATTCTTTTCTTCAATATCAACTCGGTAAATTGATGATGATGATTTCAGTTGAGTTTGTTGGAAAAATAGGGTTAAATCGTCATGATGATGAAGTAAAGAAGAAGATTTCAGCAGCATCAGCTAGGTCTCACACCAGACATTCCAAACCCAAATCTTCTTCTACTTTCTCTTCAGGTTTGCATCAATAGCCCCATCAATTTCATTCCATTCGTTGTTGATTTCATTATGATTTTGCTTCTAGGGTTTGTGTTCTTGATCATAACATATGTTTGTAGAAATTTAGGAATTTGGAGTTTCTGTGATATGGGTTTTGCTTGAATTTGAGTTAAGATTGTGGGGTATTCAGTCAAACCTAAAAAAGATTTGATCTTGGCTGTTTCGTTGATTAGGTCAATATTTTGTTCATGATTATTATTTTGATGGTGTATGATATTATTTGAAGATGAACGAATTGTTTATAGTATCAATTTAAGGTTACGAGAGTTACTGCAATATATAAGTTGATATGATTTTGTTTTATAATTTGAAGATTCAGTTTCTTAATGTAAAATTTAGGAATCTCGATTGATTGATGCTGAATTTAGTGTGAGGTGTGAATTATACAGTTTAGTAGTCCGATTCGGTTTTGTTTCATGAGGTTATGGGAAGTATGTTGTTTTTCGGATTTTGTTTCTTAGAAATTGTAGCTTTGAAACAAGTGAATTGTTTTCTTAATGTTGAAAGCTACTACAATTATGCTGTGATGAGATTTGTTGTATTCTAGGCGTCTAACTGGTTAATTTTTCAGTAGTAGAAATGTGTTCCAAATGTACACCAAGACAGAGATAGGTCCAAGAATAAAAAAGCATGTGCCGAGAAGGCATAGGGGTAGAAATTTTGATCTCAACCATAGAAGATATGTTAAGCCGAACAGTGAAAGTGCAAGGGATTCAAGGCGTGAACTTCTTTCATGGTACTTACGTAGATCCCAAAGTTTTATTTATGTTGCTCATACTGTCATATATCTGTCTTAAAGGTGGCAAATTTGACCTGTTTGCTTATGAATTAGTCCATTTGGGTTGGATTTTATCTTTATAGGTGAATGAGTCCCGACCCGCTTATTTTGTCACCTCTAAGTTGTTTATTTGATGTAAATTAAAATATGTAAAAGCAATTGTATGATGTTTCAATTTGATTGCTTGTTAAATAAACGAACATATATTAAAAGATATAAACTTGAGTCTATAAGACTAGCATATTGATTGCTGCTCCCACCAATGGACCTCTCGACTTTAGCCCTAGAATATATACAACTACCAAACAATCTTGTATAAATTAACTGTCATGTAAGTAGTTAATCTTGTATAATGTGCACATCATGCTCAGATACAGGACAAGGCAGAATTGTTCTTTGAATTGTGTTCATCAAGTTTTTAATTAAATACCTAATTAAGTTTTGATTCTGCAGGAGAGCTGGGAACGACCGGAAGTTGTGGTGGCTGTGTGACCGAGATATAATCGAATTGAAGTTTGTAGAAGTATTTTAATACATCAGCTTGAAAAGGTACTTAACTTTCGTTGAATTGAAGTTTTTCATAGATCTTAACTATTCATATGATCACCATCAAATGTAACTAACAAAGAATCAATAAAATGCTAATAAAACATTAGAATCAATTGATCAAACAACTACACTTGAGTCTGTAAGAGTACCATATTGAGTGCTGTTGTCCCTAATGTAGCTTTTGACTTTAGCCCCAGAATATCTACAAGTACCAAATAATCTTAATTTAATTAAAATTAAGGAAAAAGTTACCCGTGTTTGTTGAAAGTATTTCGCTTCCAAAATTGTTAAAGTCAGCACATAAATGAACATTAAACAGATCATCCATGGTACCAAACAACAATGTTAAGAAAAAAAATTTAGATGAAATATTTTCTAATTTATCGAAAATGGAAGACCGTCTCTTTATCTTCAAACTCATGAAAAGATGTAAAACTAAACTGTGATAAAAAAACAATACTTAATAAATACTTCCTGTATTAAGAAAGTAGCAATTACATATAAAAAAGAAAACTAATCAGAGACATCTAACTCTAATTGCAAGAATCAAGGAACTTTAACTTCAACTCCATGGAGCACTGAACCTCTCTGTGTATCTCATTGATCTTTCTCATGAACTCCAGATCTCTTTCTCCACATTCTATATTACTCGCAACACACAGGTCACGAACGGAAGTAGTCGGCATTGCCCTCAAGTCCCTCGAAACTTGGTCTCTTGTCAGCATACCAAGTTCCAGTCCGTTAAAACACCTCTTTAACTCTTGAAGAGTAGATCTATCAGCCAAGACTTGGTCTTCGATTTGTTTAATAAAGCGTTGCTTGAAATCGTCAGATTTTGCAGAAGTATATGACTCCATTCTAATATATTTATAAGAACAAAGGCAAAACAATAATAGTTGCACTTTTGTTTCACTGAATGAATCTGTTTTGATGAAAAAAAAATTATTGGCAATGCTATTATATACTATATGTAACAGCCCAAAGGTCAGCTTTAAAGGCAAACTTTAAATTAACATTTATACTTAAAAACCATGTACATTTAATGATTTAAGAGTAAAAAACGTGTATATGGGAATTGCCTGTTCAGTTATCCTATTAAGCATTTTAATGCAAAACCTTTGAAAAATGAGTTTTCATGGGAAAACAAGTAAAATTAAATATGTAGAAAACCAAGGAACAAAATTGAAACCTTCAAAAAAAGGTTATCATAATTAGGAGATGTCTCTTCATTTTCTCTATCAAAGATTTTAAACACTATAAAGCATCATTATTATTTTACTTGAAAACATCAACACTTCAGTTTAAAAAAAACATTCATTTAATGTGCTAAAGAAGAAAATAGTAAAAAATAGAATAAAACAATTGTGTAGTTTTCTTGTGTTGGAAACTTAGTTTAAAAAAGCGCGCTTTAAGCTCGCTTAAAGTGTTAACCGTTTGGCAAAACGTTTTATTTGCTCTGAAGCGTCAAAACACGTGAAGCGTTTTGAGGCGACGCCTCGGCCCAATCAGGTGCAAAAAACAACACTTCAGCATAGGGTTTTAGGTTTTAACGTTGTTTCAACATTAAAAAAAACGAACAGGGCGTGCAAAAAACGAACAAGGTCTTTATTAAAGGGTATAAGTGACATTTGATCAAGTTGAAAAACCTTGAGCTTAACTTGGTGCATTTGTTCTCAGGTAAAGCATGATCACACAGTCATCACTAATGACCTTTCAGCATCGAAAAACATCAAATCCAAAAATCTAATGTTTTCTTTGCTTTTTAAGGGGAACATAGGTGCTTCTCTCCTAGGGCATACAAAACACAGGTTATTGGCGGCAGCCCGCCATATTTAACATATAAAAAAACTTTATATGTTAAATGTGGCGGGCTTCCGCCAACAATCTGTGCTTTGTATGCCCTATGGAGAGAAGCACCCATCTTCCCCCTAAAAAGCAAAGAAACATTAGGAAAAAGCATTATGAAGGTTAAGGTGGCCTGAATCTACGTAAGTGGCAGGTTTATTATATTTACCGATTTCAAATTTTATTTCCAACCTTTCTGATTTAGGTTTTTTGCAGACATTGACAATGCAAGAAAGGCTGCACCAAAGCCAGAAACACTGTTTGGGTTTTCCTACGATATTGTACGAAAGGTTGCTGCTAAGTATCCCAAACATCCCTGGATCTTGGCATGAAAGTCATTAGGTTCAAGGTAATGGTTAGATTTTAAAACTGTTATTAATCATGAGTTAATTATAATTGTGATAAAGTTAAACCTTTTAGTTATGTTCGTTCTAAAATGAAATTCATCCCAATTGGTCGCTAAGAGTTTGTAGAATATAAACTGATAAGTTATAGAGATAATGAATCTCTATCATAGGGTACATGCTGAGATTATTGAATTTTGACTGACATACCCCATATATAGCTTTAACATCGTTTATTATTATTATAAACATAGTTTAACATTAAGAATTGATTGGAGTATTAAGTGTATTATTTTGAACTTTTTGAACGAAATTTTATTCATTCATGTGCTAAAAACTTAGACTTTATTTGATGATGTTGATGTTGATGCAGATGTGTTTTTACATTCAACTGGACTTAAAAATCAAGTGCATAAAAATGCTCATTGTGAAATGGATTTGATATTGCTTGGTGCTTATTTGGACAAAAAAAATCAACGTATTTAAACAGGTAAATTTACACAAGGCTTATTTATGATAGTCTCTGGTAACTTGATTCGTATTAACGATTAGATACTTCCTATTGAGTTTACTCTATAGGTATTGGTGTAGTAAAAAGAGATTTAATTATAATTGAAAAACTAACATAAGGACTTTGTTATAAAAGTGCAGCGAACCAGACCACATTGTCATGCGTCCTACGGTTTCTGGAGCAAATCCTTGTGTTGGGGCAACAGCGATTTGGGTTGTTTGTGGCTGCGTGGGTGGTGCCTCGATGCTGTAAACAGTGGTCAAATAACACTGGATAGTAGGGGTAACGAGTACCATAACAAAACAAGAAAAGGAATACCAACAACATGCAATTAGGTACAGTTTTGGGACTGGTAATGCTGTCTAAACAACCGTTATAAGCGATGGTTGCGGCTGCCAAAACAGTGAGCAAAGAGGAAGCCATGCTTAAATGATTCTGGGTCGGTTTTCGGATTGAATCATAGTTTACAAATTGTGAGTTCGTAAGGTATTTTTAGGGTATGTTAAAGGTTATCTCTATTCCATGTTTTGTATGTAGAGTCTAATTTGATATGTAATAGAAAAAAATATGCAAGTTTATAAACATGGAAGTGAAAACACCATGATCAATATTTCTCTTTTGTATGTGTTCGACTTCTTGACTTATTATTTAAGAGTTTGTTTTGACCTTAAAAATAAACAATCATTGTTTAGGTGCTGAAGTTAAAAATGGTTAGAAAACATTTAGAAATGATTAATAATCGGATTCATTCATATAATCTGATTTTTAGATACAAATGGTTAGAAAACATTTAGAAATGATTAATAATCGGATTTGTAGACAACATATTATCAATTACTTAGTTTATTTCTATATCAAACCTGAACAAATAATTTTTTGAGAAAAATTAAAGCTTAAATTGTATATTAAATCTAATAAATGCAATCTAATAATCAAATCTTTTTTAAATAAATGCAATCTAATAATTATGTGTATACTATATATAACAAATTATTAAAGCCTAAATTGTATATTAAATGTAAAGTTTTAATACATACAATATAGAGAAAACACGTCATACCAACTTCGTAGACTTGACAGGACTTACAGACTCGATAACAAAAGACCGTAACATACAATACAGAGACAAAATGTCGTATCACCACAAGCAATTGTGGATCCTTGCTGATGGGTGCACTTCGGAATGTAGCAGATATGAATGAATATAATCCCAGTGTAGGTAATTACATATCTACCACTTGGGTTATATTCATTCATATATGAATGAATATAACCCCAGTGTAGCTCTTCGATTTTCCTTGAAATTCCAGAGCTCGCTAATTACATATCTGCCACTGGGGTTATATTCATTCATATACAATTGATCGTTCTGACCAATTACTTCCTTATGTGCACCGCACCATCTTCTAGGAGGTTGTCAAGTGTTCTCGCCTTCGTGCTTGGTTTTTTGCATATCTTTACATCCGCAACCATTCTGTACAATAAAACACATTCAAATGACCAATATAAACACATTCAAATGACCAATATGAGGAACCCATATCATCGAATCAAACCAAAAATCAATATGAGGAACACATCAATCCGAAACTGATCCGATCAGTTCATTTGTATAAAATTTAATTTTGATTTAGTTCATCTTATTAAACAATTCTCAAATGACCAATATAAACACATTCAAATGACCAATATGAGGAACACATATCATCGAATCAAACCAAAAATCAATATGATGAACACATCAATCCGAAACTGATCCGATCAGTTCATTTGTATAAAATTTAATTCTGATTTAGTTCATCTTTTTAAACAATTCTCAAATAACCAAAAATCAATTTTCACATTTCAAGTATCAATATTGATGTGTTCAAATAACTACACACTGGTGCGCTTTATCAATTTCCATCATTTGTTTCTTCGCATTTGATTCAGAAATTAAAACCCACAAGTATCATAGTTTCAATAAACAACCTAGATCTGTGCTCTAATTGTTTTTAGAGAAAAACACACAAGAATCAGCCAAATAATCACATGAGATCTGAAACTATAGAAATCAATGATACATTTTGAACAATATACTCAGTTGATACCCGAGACAAAAACCCACAAGAATCAAAACCAAAACACAGTTGATCTCATATGAGGAACCGAAAACACATTCAACCCCTCTGTTTTTCTACCCGAGACAAAAACCCACAAGAATCAAACAAAACCTCTGTTTTGATACCCGAGACAAAAACCCACAAGAATCAAACAATATTTTCATATAAAACCTGAAACAAACCTTCATAATAAACAAAACCCAAACCTCTGTTTTGATACCCGAGACAAAAACCCACAAGAATCAAACAATATTTTCACACAAAAACTGTTACATTCTAGCATATCAAAAACATAGTGTCAATCATGTTTTAGGTATGTGATATTACCTTCGATTGTTATAGAAGATGAAGATAATGAAGATGAAGATGAAGCTGATGATCGGTGGAGATTACAGAAGAGGAAGACGATTCCGATGAAGATGATTTCGATGAAGATGAAGATGATCCGATGAAGATGATTGAAGATGAAGATGAAGATGAAGTTCTGTGTTTTGGGACTTGAGAGAAGATGAAAATGATTTTATTGAGAAGTGTGAATGTTCTAATCATATATGTTTATCATTAAGATTTGAGGGTATAAAAAAGACATTTTATAAAGATATGTATTCATTTTAAACAACATATTAGTTCATGTTTTCATTTTAGACAACATATTACCAAGTACTTAGCTTATTTGTATATCAACCATGTACACTAACACATAATTTCATTAACATTGTTTTATAAAGATATGTAACTAAATGCAAAGAATTTAAATCATATATTATAATCTGTTTTTAGTATTATCGAATTATACAATAACAATGGACCTTTACTGAATTTTAGACAACATAAAATTAGGTCATGCTTTCATTTTCTACAAAATATTATCAATTATTTACCTTATTTCTATATCAAACATGTACACTAAAACAAATTGTCTTTAACATTGTTTTATAAAGATATGTAACTAAACATAAAGAATTGATTTAATATATTATAATATGTTTTTTAGTATTTGCTTCCGATCGTTATTAAAACAAACCCGTGTGTTCACACGGGTGTACACCTAGTATATATATATATAAGGCAATTATAGGAAAAAGTCTCATATTAGTTAAGAAAACTAAGAAACCCAAATGAATGGACCTCCTTTTCCCCATGTGTTACACTTTTTTGTCGACTGTGTTGCGTGTAACAATCAGAGGCTGCCACGTGTTACTTGTAACAGCTTTTGTAGACTTTCAGTTTTTTCTGAAAAAATAAAAGTTGTTACGTATCACGTGGCAGCCTCTGGTTGTTACACGTAACACAGTTTGCAAAAAAAGTGTAACACGTGGCAAAAGGAGGTCCATTCATTTGGGTTTCTTAGTTTTCTTAACTAATTCCCATATATATATATATATGGATAGATATAGAATATATAACAAAAGTCCTACTATCTTTAAAACTTACAAAAATTATCTATTTATATTCTATTCTATATGTGATTTAAGACCCCTCATGAATAGTAGGTGTCAGTGTTAAGCACGTATTGAGGAAGGACGAAGATAAATGATATGAAAGCAAACAAGGAGATTCGGGCGATTATACTAAAAATGGCAACTCTATGGTACACACTTTGGTGGTTAAACTTCAGTTGACGATATCGGAGCCCTAGATGGCGGGGGCGATGGAGAGTAATCTGGAAGGTACTAACGGTCTTGTGGATTAAACGCTCAGCTAACGGTGTTGTGGAGGGTAGTAGTGTGTCGTTTCACGCCCTTTCACTCCAAATCACCGGCACGTTATAAATAAACTGTCACCTTACTGACACATCCTCACCTCATTTTCCATCACTTTCTTTCACTAACACTTACTATGGTTTCACCCCCATCCCTAACCAATACTCATTAAAATAATATTTATATCAAATAAACGTAAAATCATTAAAAGAAAGAAAAAAAATGATTGGTTGAGAAAGACGAGACCCGCCACAACATAACCTTCTACGCCATTTCCCCTCCATGCATGCCCCAACCCCGTCCCCTTCCCCGCCCCTTGCTCCGATATTCCTTGCCTTCAACGACAAGCCCCTTGCCACATGGCAGCGGCATTTGATGATAATAAATTGCCTTATAGGTGCTGCATCATGCCCAACGTTATCGGAATTGACTCGGTCGTTACCGAATTCGTTGTCGTTTCACTAGGAATCGTCTTTGATCGGTCACTATTTCTTAGGTTTCTGATGCATTTTGTTTATCGTCTATTGATTCGGTATTCATAAATTCTTAATTATTTATGATTAATAAATTTGTTCAAATTTGAACTATTATGATTGTGCAAATTCTTAAGACGACTAATTTAGGGTTTTGAAAAGTTTGTGATAGGACATTTATTATATTGATTGATTACTTAAAATATTAATAATTCTTAAAAATTAAATAATTTATTTGTGGTGCACTTCATGACCTCAACTTGAAATGAGGTTTTTTTATTGTGTGTGGTTATTGATCTTGTATAGACACCTATAATTCCTGAAATCGGCTAAGACACTGCTTCATGGACCACTTGGTTTATCGAGCAAAGCTTGGACAGATGTGGTGAATCTTCTACAGAATACGCCAAAAGTTTCAATCGATTGGGCAAAGCTGGGGGCTAATGTATCAAATTTTAAGAAAGATGGATCAAGAAAAGGGATTCAGAACGTTGATCAAGGGGGATATAACAATAATGCTCAGGTGGATCAGATCGTAGGGAGTCGTCAACTGGAGTCTGTGGTGGTTAGAGGACAACCTTTCAATACAAAATATCATCCCGTTGGGTGTTCCTATGCTGATATAGGCATCGATGGTATTAAGTATGGGGGTGTCACACCCCAACCGATGGCAGAAACATCATAGTGAGACGAAATTGAGATTGCAAGAGACTTCATAACAGCTAAGTTAGTTTATCCGTCGTCTCGTGATATATCGTATAGTACTTAAGTTAGTTTTCTTATTCGTGATCTTCTACAAGAATAGTACAAAACAAGGAAGTAGATGTAATTAAAAACAAGAAGAGTTCAAAACAGTCAAGTAGCTGGACAAAACAATAAAAACAAAATGCGGGGAGTCTCTTGTATCTCTTCCTGTTTTACCAATACATCCGTTCGCTTATGACTTTCTTGTATCTTCTCCTCTCCTGTACCAGATTTCGACACATAAAAAAATGTTACACGCTTACAGGTGCTTTAAAATAGTAATTAAAAAGTAATTTCTGGAAGCAAATAAGGCACAAAATCTACTAACTTACCTTCGTTTTGATACGGATGCGATTAATTAATCACGCAACACTTCCTGGTAGACAACATTTGATGTGTAAACTCCGCGTTGTTTGAATTCTTTGTTGAGATGTACCAACACCTTCGTACTTTGTCTTGAAATCCCTCTTGATAACGCGACATAAAGTTGTCCATGTGAAAATACAGAATCAGGTAGATAAATACCAACGTTCGGAATTGTTTGACCTTGAGCTTTATTAATCGTCATGGAAAAGCTAAGTCGAATTGGAAATTGTTTTCTTTTCAGCTTGAATGGGAACATGTCATCTTCAGAAAGGGTTAGAGGGATTCTTGGCAAAAAAACTCTTTTTCCGGCATGTTGACCGACTGCAATTTTCGCATCAATAACATTTCGCATGAAACCCTTACATATCAACCGCGTGCCATTACACAGGCCATGTGATGGATCGATATTACGTAACAATATTATTGGGCATCCAATTTTTAAACGAAGCTTATGAGGCGGCAAACCACTAACATTTAGCGAATTTAAGAACTCGACCAGATAGAAGTTGCGCTGATCGTCTTCAGCTTCATCAAAACTGTAATAAACTTTTTCCTCCCCTTGAAAAATTTCAATCATTTGATTATTAATCTCGTCAACACTATCATTTTTAGTAGACAATATTGCTCTAGAGATTATATAATCTGAAGAATATACATTATCTTCAATTGATGGAAAGATGGCATGGATCAATTCTTTTATAGCGTTTTCTCTGTTGTTGCACTGAATTGTCATGTCATCGGGTATGCGGATATAGTTTCCTTCGATTGGTTCTTCAGTTCCATCGCCGAATCTTAAAAGAAATTTAGAAAACCATGGATCTTTCAGCGCTCTCATATTTATGGTTAACCGCATCTTCTTCGTCAAAGACCAAAGAGGTGACATTCGTACGCTGGAGTCTACAATCTGTGCTCGAGTGCCACGTTTAATAACCGGCAACACCTGTCTGAAGTCACCTCCCATAACCATTATCTTTCCACCAAATGGGAGACTAACACCTATAATGTCTTGGAATGTACGATCGACTGCCTCTATCGCTTGTCGTTTAGCCATCGACGCTTCATCCCATATGATTATTTTGGCAGACCGAATCAGTTTAGCGGCCCCACTCTGTTTTTTGATATTGCACATTGAATTATTTTCAAGATTAAGAGGAATCTTGAATCTCGAGTGAGCCGTTCTACCTCCTGGCATATTATTAGCCGCTGCACCTGATGAAGCTGTTGCGAGAGCAATAAGACCACGTGACCGAATTTCAGCAAGCAAGGCAATGTACAAAAATGTTTTTCCAGTTCCACCTGGACCATCAATAAAGAACACGCCTGGAAGATCATTATCAACATGCATCATGATCTCATCAAACACGTTTTTTTGGTCCGGATTAAGTGAATATTTGGCACTCAAGTGTACAGGTTCCAAAACAATCCCATACTCTTCTTGTAACTCACGATAACCTGCATCTTGTAAGTTAACATCGTCTGTTATCTTAGGAAGGTCGAATTCATTGAAATTTTTACCCATGGATTGTACCAAGACACTTATTTCGGTAAGAACCATATTTTGAACTCGTTCTATACTTTGACAGTGTAACCGATGATCTTCAGACAGTGAATCAAAGTGGTCATTCCATAACTTTCGAATATCTCCAGGTTGGCAAAAAATCATTATGGTCGCAAATAACCTTCTAAGAGCATTGGGAAACTGAAACGTAGAGGCTTCTTCGAGACATTGTGATAGATATTCATCATCTTCTATTAAGCCTAACTCAAGAGCTGCTTTCCGAAATGTCGCACACCGTTGACCATTAACTGTGCAAAGATGTTCAAAAGAAGTAGGCCCTCTGACATTTGACAAAAGTAGGCGTAAGTAGTACCTTTCTCCTTCGGCTGGATTAGCGGAAACGATACGACCTCTTTGTTTTTTACCGAAACGACGACTCCAACGGCGTGTGCTTCCATTCCACGTAAAGTGTTTTGGAAAATCTTTATACAAATGTACCCTTGCTGTTTCATCGTTTCTATTCTGATCAAAAAATGTTGTTAGCATGGTTCTCTTATCCCTTTCCCTATCAACAATATTAGGCATTAAGTCATCATCTCTAAATCTAACCATCTGATTATTTGGGAGATGAAGTTGTAAGGCTAGAACAGCAGGAAAGATTTGAGAAAGAGAGAAGGAAAAAATGCGCCACATAGCCTCTGGGGGCGATATGTAGCGTGCATCTTGAAATCTTTTTATCTCATTAATAACAACCCCTGGCTCACTTTGATCGACTTGAATAACCTGTTTGTCATGTCCTTTATAAACATATTTGAAAAGATATTTCACAGATTTTATACTTGAGCAAACTTCCACATTCATGTGGCAGTTAAACATAATCAAAAGCCTTGGGTTATATGGGACCACCCATCTATTATCAAGTGTTTGTCCTCGTAGGTCCACTTCTATCCCGGTATCTCTCCTTCGATACAACGGATACAAATCTTCTCCTTGTGTCGTCTGTTCGTTAAATTGTCTAGGATAGTGAAAACGACAAATTTTAGGATCACCCTGCATACAAGGACTGCTTGATCGTAAATTGCCGCAAGGACCGTGAATCATGTGCTTGACAACCATCTCATGCAATCTGGGATGTGTTAGTTTGTTAGGAATTTCAGCACACACAACCTTATCATAATGGTCCGCGTTATTGATCTTGTCTTGCGGGTACATGATTAGGAGAAAATGTGCGTGCGGCAAACCCCGCTTTTGAAATTCAATGACATAGACGTATGCCTTAACTTCCCCGAGGACATGTTTCTTGAAGAGTTGATCCTTAAGATCTTCTAATTTAGCCCGGAACACTCTTGAAACAAGGTCTGGACGATCTTGTGCAGTTTGACCAACATGTAAATTATCACATATCTCAGGCCACTTAGGATTACATGTCATTGTAAGGAATACATCAGGCTTGCCGTCATCTTGAACTAACGTCATCGCATCTAGAAACCGACGTCGCATGTCGCGAGGCCCCCCGATGAAAGATGCAGGCAACACAATTCTTTTCCCGACTCTGTTTGCATGAACCTCACCAGTATTGACGCAATCCACAATACCTTGGTACAATTCGGCCCGAATCTTATCCTGGTTTCTCTCACAAAATTCTAAGCGTGACGTCTCAATTTTGATGTAACACTTGAGGCGTTCTCATTTGTTGTTTGTGGAAATTGAGTAATATTAGTTTGTAAACTTCTTAACGGTGTCCTTTCTGTTGACCTATTATTCATTAAAGATATTGATGAAGCACTTTGGGGGGCATCACCACTCCCAAATTTAGATACTTTGTTATTTTCTTTGCGTGCAGCATAGTATCTTTTTTGATACTCTTTTCGTTTTTCAGCTTTAGTAGATGCACTCGAGCTAGAAGCATGATTTCGAGGGTTTGAGAGTCCATTAGTCATTGTAAATTGATAAAATGACAAATACCTTGCAAATTAAATAAAAGAGAGTTATCATAGATGATGAAATTCTCAAATCATAACAACATTCCAACACATAACTTAGAGAAAAACAAACCGAATGATAACATTGAAATACATAATGATAACATTAAAATACATGACTTAAACCGAATATCATGACTTAGAGAAAAAAAAACACAAATCCTTAAAACATTGACATACATAATGATAACATTAAGTGAAAGCCAATCTAAATACTTGGTGAAACAATGGTCTGCACAAACACCGCACCCTTAAAACCTCGAAACCAAGAAACGGGATAAAAACATTCGAAGGGCTTCATATCCATTTCAATTGTAAACAACTTCCCTAATTTAGTCATCACAAACCAATTACCATTTGTCACATAATGTGTTATATCGCACCACAATGACAATGATATCGGGGGGATCGGAGGACATGATAAGACCTTAATCCAGTAATCCCCTTGTAGTGTCCATAGGTCAATTGTCATCTCAAACATGCCAGTGCTAGCAAACATGTGAAGCTCATTTTTTACATTAACTAAAACACCTTGAACCATTCCTATAGAAGGAACGGGTGGAAAGCTTATCTCCTTGAACTGCTCCGAATTAACATCAAAACAAATCACCCTTTTCGTACCTCCAAGCCAACATTCGCAAACAGTGAAATATAGAGTACCACCACAAAATGTGCCAGCTGACCAATTGAAATGAGGGCTTAGGTACTCTTGTCTTGTTATGAAAGGAATATTTCTCCAAGAGTCTACTTCCCTAGAATAAACATAGACACCAAGTACACCACTCCTACGCTTTATATGCAACACCTTGTAATCATCGTCAGCGTCAACGTACAAACCAACGGCATCAAGGTTATTTATATAGAATCCATGAGAATCAGGAGTTGACAAACGCTTGAAAGCAGTAGTTGTTGGATTCCAAAGAAGCAGCTCGTATGTATGATTCAAGCAAACACACAACAATCCATTCAAATGTGAAAGTATTGAGACATCATTATTTTGGTGATGGAATGGAAATGTAACTATGGAGCTTGGCCCATAGTCATTGGATTTAGAGATGATCGGACGAACAGAGCACGTTAGGTCGTCAATTAGTAGAACTCTCTGGTTAGATGAAACTAATGAGCGAGAACAATGTATCCTTACGAAATCTTGTATTGACAATAACGCATACCATTGCTTACATACACTCTTAGAACGACCTACATCATTTGCTGGCAGCCTCGTTAATATCTCAAACACGATTGTATGAATAGGAAGGTCAGCCATGGTTATACCTTCGTTTAAGACAGATAATGATTATTTAGTTGTCCAATCTAAGAAGATTATACTTTGGTGAAAAATAGGTGTAACCATTACATGTAAATCAAGTAATATAACATACTTGTAATAACAAAGTAAAGTATACTTCTACAATTACATCAATATCAGGGAAACAAAAAGCAAAACACGAAACACCAAGAGAGACTTTAATATTCAACAACTAAACAAATAACAACACCAAATGTTTCTAACTTAAACACAAACTTGGATAACGATCCATAATTTACATATCCCGTGCCTCGACCATATCCGGTTCGTACGTAATCGTACTCAACTCCGTAGACTTCAAAATATTAACTGAAATAACAAATAAAATATAACTTTTATTAAACTACATGAGCCATTAAATCTAACTAATTATTAGAATGTTCATGTGTAAAGCATAACATACTATCTGGTAGATGAACCAACTTGAGACGTGATACATATATGATAGACCTTTGTTGCACGGCTCGAATGGAACGTATAACATCGGAAGGCTTCAGGGCAGACAAAAACAATTGTATTGTGTGACCACTGTATATTACGATTTTGGGTTAAAGTTCTTCTAATAATAATATTTTCTTACATATAACGTAAATATTATGTTTGTAATATGTTAATAATAAATAATAACGTACGTCTTATCTTGAAGAGAAAGTTCAAAACAACATCGATCACGTTTGCCTTCTATTATTCTCCCAACCACATCTAAAACCAAATCAGTCAAATCGTATAGACCATATATAAAGTTTTATATATTTAATAAAAATTATAGATAGAGAATTAATATGTACCAACAATATCCATTTGAGGTCTCCTGTCATGCTTCAATTCTATAATGGAAGGGACCAATGGATATAAAGAAGCACCCCTTGGAATCGTAAGCATAAGTGAAGAAAGCTTTGTATATTCGTTGATGACAATTTTTTTCTCGGACCAAACTAACACGTAATTCTGGTACTTTGGGTACTCATGATAGTTGAGATTCTCAATTTGGAAATGATTCAACGAAAAAAAACCACCCATCAATGACGCGTCATTATATTTGTGTATCAAATGTTGTGGGACGAACGCAACAATTTTTTGTCTCTAAAATGAAAAGAAATTTAGTGGTGGAAAATCGCTTACTCGTATAACACAAAGTAAATTAAAATAATGTTCTTGCGTGTTGATCAAGAAATATAACCACTAATCTATTTCCATCGACGTCATGCCAAATAAACTCCACCTTAACAAAGATTATATTATACCATGCTCTATCATTTCTCAATGATGAAAATTCTTCAACGGAAAAATGATCAAACATATCCTATTAAGTGTTCAATGTTAGTTAACTAAAAAAATAAAAACTCCAGAAATTAAATTTAAACTAAAACATGATTAAAATTAAACAACAACAAATTTAAATTTAAACTAATACATAATTAAAAGTTACATAATTAAGATTCAAACTAATTCGAGAAAAAAAAACTACAGTCATCATAAAAGTTGTTCTAAGGTTCCCAAACCATTTTTTCATCCAATGGTGGTTCGTAAACCGCCCCAGGGTCAGTTTCGTACCCTTCAGCCCAGGTCGGTAGTTCTTGTGTTTGACTGTAGTTTTCCACATAAGGGGGGTTTGAAGGTGGAGGATGCATAGGCAGTATAGGAGTGTTTGGCACCGGACGATGGCACCCCTCAATTTGTAGTCCACCAAATTGTAGTTGAGCGAAGGTATAGTCATACGCCCAATTCAACTCTTCATCCGTCCAACCAAATGGATCATCATGTTCAGGGTTTGCCACTGGAGGTGGGGTTGAAACCGAAGGTGGGGTTAAAACCGGAGGTGGGGTTGACACCGGAGGTGGGTTTGCCACCGGAGGTGGGTTTGAAGTTAGAGGGTTTGAATCAGGAAGGTTTAAATGGCGATGGGATGATCGTCCATGGTTTGTTGATCCTAGTGGTTCAACGGGAATTGGATAACCACCGCCCATACCTCTCAATTGATATGTGTTTGGAGTGATTTGTAAACTGAAAAATACAAAAAGACAAATAGATAATACTTGAATTTAGAGTATCCAATTTATTTGACTACTTACTTTTTAGACTTATATGGTTAGAAACTAATGTTGTTAACGGAAGATTATGTTGTACCGCTAACTATTCTATCGCTTTGTACTATAAGAAAAAACCCCTATAGGGACGACACCTATAGGGATAATACAACTTGTCCAAAACCATTTTCTGAAATTTCTAGGCATGTAGAGTGCAGAAAGCTTTAAAAAAATAAACCATATCTTGTAATAGTAATATAACTTTAAAAAAAATAAACCATATCTTACGTGTTATTAATCCTTAATTAACTTTAAAAAAACTCACGTAACAGTAATATAATATATTAATTTTAGTAAATGTTTTCTCTTTATTTGATGTGATGTTTTTTCCTTTATAAATTATGAGGTGTAAAGTTGTTATCCGATCATATAAAATTGTAATCTTTGAAAATTGTGAAGATGACATATGATTATATCTCATGCGAAAACGTGTGACTGAAAATGTAGATTTTTAGAAAACTTAAATAGTTTTTTTTTCATTATTATTAGAGTTTAAATAATAAATTTTTGTGTTGTTCGAATCGAAATGTTTGTAGGTTGATTAATTAAAAGTGGATGTACATTTGAACTGGAACTGAAATTCGGTTCATGTTTGGGTCGATCAAATAAACCGAATTTTGTAAGAATTGTTACATATTCTGTTTTAGATACTACACATGATGAATGATACTTTTAAATCTTATAAATGGGGTTGGCTAAAGGCACCTCCTTTTTTACTTTCCATACCTCTTTCTAAAAATATTAGTTTAAAACTTGTCAAATCTTACCCCTTTAAAATCATTTTCTTTATAATTGATCTGGAAGTTAGGTGCTATGAAGCCAATGCTAAATAATTAATTTTAGACAAAATTATGTATATATAGAGTTAAATAGATAGCCACGTAACTATTTTTTTTATAATAAATATATATTGGTTCTCAATTTATTCATGTATTATTAAGCGGAAAAGTCATATATGAAATCTAATGTTAACCTGGTATGTAACAATACTCAATTTATATATGTATTTTATTTCATCAAATATCATTTCTAATAAAATAGGGATATAAATTACCCACATGACTATAACTACATTTGAAGAACAATGAATAGATTCGACAAACATATATACACATCGCTTAAACTTCTACATACATAAAATTGCCTTGAGTGTTTATGTTGACAAACATACGGCTCCATCTATTCATACACATTATCTTATATACATCATGTGTAGTTTTATACGTGGCGTAGTGTATTTTTTTAATTAAATATAACAAAAAAATTAAACAAAATTTTGTAAAGAAAAATAAAAATTGAACTGCAAGCAAAAAATTAGTTACTGTGTATTAATAACCAACTGAACTTCGAACAAAAAATTGATGTGTATTCATGATATACTATGAGATTCCGTAATGAATAACATATACAAACAACATTATTTTTTATTTGATGGTATCACATCAGTGTAAGTTTCATATTATTGCAACTGTGTAACGGTTTTTATTTTTTTTTAAATGCAAATCTGGATCTAAAACTAATTTTCAATAGGAGATATAATCATGGGATAATATCAATTACAAAAGGTTAAACAAATACGAATTCAGTTTGTATAGAATTTTCGATAAATACACATTCAGTTTGTATCAAATCTGGATCTAAAACTATTAGCTCGACTTTTTAATAAAAAAAAGAGGCAGTTAAACAATACAGATCCAAAAACCCCAGTTATTTCAACCTTTACAACCTTCTAAAGTTTAAAGCTACAGTTAAAAGTTACAAAAAAACCAAGAAATTTGAAAGAACTTACAACAATGCAAGAGGGAGATGTGAAAAGCCGACAAAAAATTTAAAACCTTGATGTGAGAGCCGAGAAACAACGCAAGATCCAGATGCAAAGAGTCGATATATTCTGAAATCGAAGTAAATAGAAGTTGTTAGGTTGATGTTTTGAAAGTAGGATTAGTTCAACTGAGATAAACTTACAATTTCAGTTGAGTGTAGTTGAGGGTTTGTAAAGTGTTTGTAGAGTGTTGATACATCTGAATTATTTATAGAGACTGAAGCAAGCATGCTGTCTTTCAAACAGTGTTTGTAGAGTGTTGATACATTATAGAGACTGCAGCAAGCAAGCTGTCTTTCACACAACAGTAAAATGTTGCTTTTTCAGCTGTAGATTGTACTTCCCTGCTGTGGGCTCACCGGAACAACCAGTTATTTTGGCATCCATTTTTGTCTGTAGCATATGTCAAATGGGTTAAAATATTTATAAAAAAAAAATTTAAAAATATGTCAGAAAAGATATAAAGTTGCTCAAAAGAGCTCAAAATCTTACAATCTGTTGAATCTTTTTATTTAAGACGAATTATTATATAAGTAATTCAAAAATGTACAAGAGTTGACCGGTCAACCTAACACCAGCATGACCCATTTGCCCATTTGCCCATTTTAGTTCATGACCAACACAAAGCATCAAGTTTTATATCATATCAAAACACAAAATATAGTCAAGTTTATATTCTCTCAGTAGCATAGCATGTTAAAAATTAATATTCAAGGTTTAGAAATTACCAAAAAAGAGCGAAAAACCGACTGAATTCGAATCGCAGCCCATTCTTGCCTAACAAACAAGAAATCTTTAGGCGGAGCTCTAACCACAGTAGCAGCAGCCGAAAACGAAACCTCATCCGAAGTCGACAACCGTCCCACGCCTTTCATCGCCTTAGAAGATGAACTCGTCGAAGAAGACGAACACCCGGCTGACGGGCTCCTCCACAGCTTCCATGTTCTGCTCTTGTTACCCCCAGGCTAAAATCGTAAGATCGACGCCCAACCTCTTTCCAGTACTTTGACACTAATGCTCCGTTAGTTCTCGCAAAGTCAACCATCATAAAATGCATTTCAGAAATCAACTATTAGAAAAAAACATAAAACATAGTCTAACAACCTTATTGGTTAGCCTTGCATCAACCTCGGGCATCATTATGTTATTGCTCATGATCGGGCTAACATTGGATCCAAATGCATCCTCCCACATCCTAATTTGTTGCATCCTCCCACATGCATCCTTCAAACCTGTTATAAAAAAACCCGATTTTTTTACATATATACATTTTTTGGATTAAAACAAACAATTTACTAAAAAAATCACTTAAAACTTATAAAAACCAGTTTTATTTAAACTGTAAAAAACCAGTTCTTTTTAAATATGATATTTAACCAAATACAATTATAATATCATCTCTAAATCTTTGCATAAAATGAGAATTTACTGTAACAAATATGAAAATGTTGGTAAATATGATATTGTTATTATTATGATGCAAGTGATATATGAATTTATTCCGCTAAACAAACCGCAACTTAACACATACACTATGCGAAGTGCACTCGAAAGGGAGCTTCTTGTGAACGATAATAGGATGGTGAAGTTACTCATTTGTTTACCTTTCGCCTCTTGAACTTTCTTTCTCTGCCGTCTAAATACATGAAAGACGACATTTGCCCATCAACACCATCCTCCAGAGGTAAAGATTTGATATCATCCTCAAAACCATAAGCTAAACCATGCAGCCTGAATACAAAATCACTTTTAAAAAAAAATTCACATAGAAGACTGCATTTACAAAAGGAAAATAGAGGCTGACCCGTTACTTGATTCGCACACGTGTTTCAACCGCTTTTTATCCATTCTTGTAAGAGGCGCTCGGGTGAAGAGCGCCTCTTCTCTCCTTGCTCGTTCTTCCATTTTCGCCCTGTATTTGGTCACATCTCTATCTTCAGTCCCGATTACCTCCCTCACCTATTTCATGCGATCATATCAACTGTAATTTTTTTTTAAAAAAGAACAAAGAAAATAAATAAAGAGAAACTAACTTCCTCAGGCCTTCCCTCGAGATCATTCATTAAATATCTAGCGTACTCGCTATGCAGAGCTTGCCTGAACGCTTGTTTCTCTTTCCTTGATGCATTTCTCTCATGCTTTGAAGTCGTGCTTTCATCCATTGATGCAGGTGTAATCTTTGGGGGTCGATACTTGCTGTCATTATCATATCATTCAAATCGAATACCAATGAGGCACGCTTTTAAAGTAACATCAAACGATATACACGAGCATCCATAATGGTTTGCAAAAAATCACTAAACACATTATCCTAAATGAAACAAGATGTCCATTATGTACTGCAGAGGAAAGAGTACTGAACTGATTAGTTTATGTTAACGGGTCAAATGAGAAAAAAGAAAGGGTAACAAACAAACATACCAGGTAAAAATCCCACTCATAGCATAAAACTTCGTAAACTTTTTTTAATGAATTAGTTTATTATTATAACTATTTAAATGTAATCAAACCAACCCAATTACCCAACTTTGTTAACAAGAATGTTTTTGTTTGGATGCATTACCAAACCCGTTTAAATAAAACAACTCACATCAGGGGCAATTTTGTCAATAAGCATGACGGGGTTTGGACGAAGCTTCAAAGCGTCATCTTGTTCACGACGCTTCTTGTCATCCATTGAATTCCCGGTTAGCCTCGTTAGTTTCTGAATTTGGTATTGCAACTTCTTATCAATGGCGCGTATCTGTACACGATAACTAAAACAGTTAACCAACTCATCATGCAGCTTTCAAATTTTCAGATGATTAAATTACTAAAGATACAATATAAAAAGAAACCTTCTCCAAAAACAATCGTGTTGTTAAAAGACTGTGAACAAGAGGATGTCGTTGCGAAGCAAGTAATATACAAGCGACTGACAGTAACTCAAAAGAAGCAAATGCTTAGCCTCAAGGTAGCTGATCCCGTCTGATGTTGGATAAACACCTGACTTTACCTGATCATAGTGTCAAATAAAAAGCGAAATGTTAAAAAAATGATATCTGTTTGACTTCAAACAGTTTGAAAATCTTTATCTGTTTGGTTTATCTTTGTTTTACGTTCATGAAAAACAAAAACAAAAAGCATAAAAAAACAAAAGAAATGACAAAACTATATATCCCAACCAATATGAGCATGATGTTTAACATCGGTTAGGTACCCAATCTCGATCACACTCCTTCATACCTATAAAGATAAAATCCACACACATCAAAATTGTAACTTTTTACTTTAAAAACAGATACAGCAAATGAGTCCAACAGTTGACTTTTTAAGCGTCAAATGAATTAAGCTTTGACTTCAAAATCGACACAAACTGGTATGTTTTATATAGTTAACCGAATACTTATATGAAAGTGTATAAAAATCTGTACATGGACACAAATCAGACAAAAAAAGTTATAAAATTTCTTGGTCAAATTTGAATTTGAAAAATATGTGGTTTGACTCTTTTCAAAGGTCAACAATCAACATAATCATTTAATGAAGTCTATAAAAGTAAACATGCAAAAGATTTCAAGAATTTCATAATCTCAACAGAGTAACATAAACTTGAAACTGGATCGATTTGTGTGTTTACCTTCATCTGAAACATGATTCCAGAGAGATTCATGGACAGACAGTCACCTGATTCCGGCCATTCTCCAGCAAATCTGTGGATCCCTTGTTCAAATCTGTGGATCCCTTGGTGCCTTCGACATCTGAAAAGCATATAGAAACTACCGTCAAACATCATAACTTGCCAGATATATTCATTAAACGGTATTAGTTCTTACCAAGTTGCCAGATAAAGCTTGTGATAGATCTCATGAAACCCTAGATCTGCTCATCAAACGGATCTGGTGATAGATCTCATGAACCCTAGATCGCCGAGAGAGAGAGAAGAGAGAGAGAAGATCGGATGTTTTTGTGAGATGTGTGAGGAATGAGAGAGAAAGGAATTGTGTGATCCGTGTGAAGTCAAATGGACGGTCCAGATCGTGATCCGTGTGAAAAGGTGAAAAACATGGACGGTTGAAGATGATCCGGGTAAAGGGTAAAAAGGTTGTGTTTTCTTGTGCTTTAAGTGTTGTACATTGTGCATTAAGTGTTTTTTCAACACCTTGTTGAATTACCATTCTATCCTTCATATATCCTTATTAAAGTAGTATAGATATATAGTATATATATATAAGGCAATTATAGGAAAAAGTCTCATATTAGTTAAGAAAACTAAGAAACCCAAATGAATGGACCTCCTTTTCCCCATGTGTTACACTTTTTTGTCGACTGTGTTGCGTGTAACAATCAGAGGCTGCCACGTGTTACTTGTAACAGCTTTTGTAGACTTTCAGTTTTTTCTGAAAAAATAAAAGTTGTTACGTATCACGTGGCAGCCTCTGGTTGTTACACGTAACACAGTTTGCAAAAAAGTGTAACACGTGGCAAAAGGAGGTCCATTCATTTGGGTTTCTTAGTTTTCTTAACTAATTCCCATATATATATATATATATATATATATATATATATATATATATATGGATAGATATAGAATATATAACAAAAGTCCTACTATCTTTAAAAATTACAAAAATTATCTATTTATATTCTATTCTATATGTGATTTAAGACCCCTCATGAATAGTAGGTGTCAGTGTTAAGCACGTATTGAGGAAGGACGGAGATAAATGATATGAAAGCAAACAAGGAGATTCGGGCGATTATACTAAAAATGGCAACTCTATGGTACACACTTTGGTGGTTAAACTTCAGTTGACGATATCGGAGCCCTAGATGGCGGGGGCGATGGAGAGTAATCTGGAAGGTACTAACGGTCTTGTGGATTAAACGCTCAGCTAACGGTGTTGTGGAGGGTAGTAGTGTGTCGTTTCACGCCCTTTCACTCCAAATCACCGGCACGTCATAAATAAACTGTCACCTTACTGACACATCCTCACCTCATTTTCCATCACTTTCTTTCACTAACACTTACTATGGTTTCACCCCCATCCCTAACCAATACTCATTAAAATAATATTTATATCAAATAAACGTAAAATCATTAAAAGAAAGAAAAAAAATGATTGGTTGAGAAAGACGAGACCCGCCACAACATAACCTTCTACGCCATTTCCCCTCCATGCATGCCCCAACCCCGTCCCCTTCCCCGCCCCTTGCTCCGATATTCCTTGCCTTCAACGACAAGCCCCTTGCCACATGGCAGCGGCATTTGATGATAATAAATTGCCTTATAGGTGCTGCAGCATGCCCAACGTTATCGGAATTGACTCGGTCGTTACCGAATTCGTTGTCGTTTCACTAGGAATCGTCTTTGATCGGTCACTATTTCTTAGGTTTCTGATGCATTTTGTTTATCGTCTATTGATTCGGTATTCATAAATTCTTAATTATTTATGATTAATAAATTTGTTCAAATTTGAACTATTATGATTGTGCAAATTCTTAAGACGACTAATTTAGGGTTTTGAAAAGTTTGTGATAGGACATTTATTATATTGATTGATTACTTAAAATATTAATAATTCTTAAAAATTAAATAATTTATTTGTGGTGCACTTCATGACCTCAACTTGAAATGAGGTTTTTTTATTGTGTGTGGTTATTGATCTTGTATAGACACCTATAATTCCTGAAATCGGCTAAGACACTGCTTCATGGACCACTTGGTTTATCGAGCAAAGCTTGGACAGATGTGGTGAATCTTCTACAGAATACGCCAAAAGTTTCAATCGATTGGGCAAAGCTGGGGGCTAATGTAGCAAATTTTAAGAAAGATGGATCAAGAAAAGGGATTCAGAACGTTGATCAAGGGGGATATAACAATAATGCTCAGGTGGATCAGATCGTAAGGAGTCGTCAACTGGAGTCTGTGGTGGTTAGAGGACAACCTTTCAATACAAAATATCATCCCGTTGGGTGTTCCTATGCTGATATAGGCATCGATGGTATTAAGTATGGGGGTGTCACACCCCAACCGATGGCAGAAACATCATAGTGAGACGAAATTGAGATTGCAAGAGACTTCATAACAGCTAATTGTGACAATATTTAGATAATTCAAATTTCATTAATACTAAACTGTAAATACATTGTTTGAAATGGGAAGTACAACAAGTTTGACAAATAACACAACAACATGAAACAAAATACGTAAATTTAAAGTCTAGGTGTGTTTCTAATCCACCCTAAATACGTTTCTTCAATCATCATCAACTAGTTTCCTGCAACATGTATTAAAATAAAGATCAACAAAAGTTGGCGAGTATACAAGTTTGAATACATAGCATAATAGTGACTAAAAGTTGTCTCATATCCAACATGGTAAATTTCATATATTGTTCATTATCATACTAGCATGTGTTAACTATATGTCAAACCAAAGTGTGCCACAATCGTGCATACCATTTTTGCCAAAACGACAAGGTTGTAAAACAATTTACGTAACGATACCACAAGAATACTAGCGATTCGTTAATCCTATAGCGTTATAATTGTTAAGGTAGGCTAGCAAAGTTAATGAGCATATAGAACACAAGTATAACATAGCATGCGATAACAAGAATAATACAAGTATCATGTTATTAACGGATAGAATATGTTCATAAACAAGTTTAATCGTGATTCGTGATTTGTATAAGTGTACATGTTGCACCCAAAGTGTATAAAACGGAAAATGGGATCGAGTATACTCACGGTTTACATAGTAATCCCGCGTACGTGAGTGGAAGCGTTTCAGAGTTGAGAACACCAAAGTCACCCTACATTGGGGAAACGAAGGTGTGTGAGTATATGGAGTTTGTAGAGAGTTTGAATTTGGAATTAAGTATAAAAAGTATATGTACACGAAAATATATCTTGCCTAAATGCTCGTTTGGACCCTAAGTTTTTATGTGTTTTCATGGGTCCTAACTTGCCCATTAGAATTACAAATGAGGAGTAAAGAACGAAGATAATATAACATATGTCCTTGACATCTAACCATAACCCGATTAGCATCAAGAATTCGGTTAAATATATATTATATATTATATGAACGATTTAGTCCGTCATGTATTATCATGTAAGTCAAGCATGGAGGTAGGATGATTTCCATCCGTTAAACCTCATTGTATGATTCACCAAAGCACAAGGTCATCAACTTAGATGATGACCCGGTTGGTCATGAATAAGAATAAAAATATAACTAACTAGTTCGTCAAGTAGCAAAGTAAGATTAACCCGGGTGTTCCATACCCATCATTACAAATGTTGTAGGTGCAGCGGGGTAATGTTACTTTTATTCTTAGAAGCTACTTGGTATTACTCTAAGTCCTAAAACAACCAAGAGAGCAAGCTAGGTGCGTGCATCCCGAGCATGGAAAGTGTTCGGGGACGTGTTGTAGCTTTGTCCCTTTAATGAAAGTTGCTTTGTGACTTAGGGTATGATCATAGTAAAACACCAAGTGAGGTAGTGGAACAAGTTTGGAAAGCCCAAGCTTCTATGGTTCACACATTTAGACCAAATACAAGACTCGTCATATGAACAATGGTGAGCTTGGATGGTCACCCACATGAAGGTTTATTGGAACCTTATTATAACAGAAAGTTTAGAGGGTGTTTGCACCTCTAAACTCTTGACAATCCACCGTACACAAGCTCCTTAGTCATAGGCTTGACTAGAAGTAAGATGGGTGTAAGATTGTATAGTTTTAAACAAGTTTGTAAAGATTTAAGTAAAAGTTCTTCCAAAACAGAAAGTTTGGACCTCAAAATGGTGATGTTTCACCTTAGTTTACCATCGTAAACTTATGGAAACACTCTTAGATGTGTTCCAAGCTTTCAAGAAGGAGAAGAAGTGTAGAAAGTTGAAGAAAAGTGAGGTAGATACTAAATTTTGCACTTAGAGAATTCTGTCACGAACTTGCAATCTAGCTGATTATAGAGTGTTTTGAGAGTGTAAGAAGGTTTAGAAAAGTGCAAATGAGGTGATGGAGGCTTGGTTTTATAATGGTGAAGTAGGGTTTGGTGTTTAATGGAGTTTTGAAGTGATTGGGTGAAGAAGAGGTGAGGAGAAGATGGCCAACCCATGAGCAGCAAACAATTTTATGCTGATCGAGGCCCTTGGCGTCGCACGAAGGTGGTGTGGGGGTGCCTTTGCGTGATGCGGCGCCTAGTATAATCAGACCAGCGTGTAAGTATGCATAACTTGCGTATTGTGAATGTATAACAAGTATTAAATTGCAAGTAAACACGTAATTAACGATTGATTGCATGTATAACGCGTATGTATAAAGTATGGAGTTTTATTATGATCAAAGTCTCGGATTACAAGGTTAGGAATGAAAACGAATACAAGTTTCCGAAAATAGAAATACGATTACATCTTTCTAAATAAGGGAAGTACAAAAATTCAGAGCGTTACAGGGTGAGGGTTAGATTTTTTTCTTTAGAAGATGCAAATCGGTTCCTTAGAGTAATTTAGTTAGTTTTCGTTAAACCACGTATTGCACATCAGTGCCACATAAGCAGGCAACTCATCGGATAACATAGGCTTGTGCTACATCAGCGTCCACATTACCAAAAAACTAATTGGGTTAGACTTCAGTTGGAAAATCTCCGTTGGTGGCCAATGGGTTAAAAGGTGTGACCATCAGTGGTTATTTTTGTAATTGGGACTGTTGCCGCCCAATGACAAATATTTTGAATTATTAAAATCCATTATTCTTTTGTTTAACCTGCGTACGGTTACCTTTTAAAAATAATCTACCTCCACAATTGTGTGTATATTTCTTCAACATTATGATATAAATTTTATTGAAAATGAATACCATGTCATTATTGTACCAAACCACATTGAAACTGACGATGGATAGTAATTTATTATTTATAATTGGGGATATACCAATGTCGTAATGAACTGAACTGATTTCAACCGAACAACATTAGTACCAGTATTTGTTTTCTTGTTTTCGATCAATGTAAAACACGTCTCGAAATTCTTTTGAACATCTACCACGACTTTAGTTTTTATTTAATTTTTCTCTTTTCATTATTATAGCGAGTGCCGATGCTTTAACACACAAAACTGATGCCGATTAAACTCCCGCCATAAAACGTGGGGATTCCTAGTAGTTTAAACCAACACTGAATAAAATAGAAGCACTTCATGTTAGAGTATTAACTTTTTTTTATATTTTCAAAAATGGAGTTTGCATCAAAAGGAAGTAATCCAATTCACAGATATAAAAAAAATAAAGTTGTAAATAATGTATACGGTGGTTTATAACAATTATTGAATAAACAAATTAATATCCAAATAATTTAATATTTACAAACTCGTAAACTTATGTCAATTAGTATTTAAATTGTTTTTATATTCTTAGGTAAATTATTCTACAAACACTCTTAAAATAAGAAGTGTACAAAGATATATTGAATTAGAAAATATAACACAATGTCAAGCAAAAGATAACACAATGTGTTGGTAATTTTAGTGTTATCAACGGATTTTGGGGTATTGGATTAACTAGTCGATCGAGATAATAACATCTGTGATTAATCGAGTTAGGTGACGCGGGAGTGCAGACTCGTTTAACACGAATGTTATTTGTGTGTTGTTTTAATTATTAGTTTATTAATAAATTATTGTTGGGATTAATGCATATTACATATTAATATTACAGCCCATTAAATTTTATTAGTCCATAACTAATGTCCAAAAATTTTTAAACGTCAAAGCCTGTAAACTCTCTCTAGAATACCAACCATCGGAGGCTCGACGGAGAAAAGAAGTTCCGGTTAGTGATTAAGGTAGCTGGTATTTCTGGCTGGACCTTCTTCCCTAACTCGTCCTTGCGATTCTCCCATTCGCCGTCCGGGGTCTGGGTACGTCCATCTTCATTCTCGTTTTCGGAATCGATTCGCCGGGGGCTCGACGAGACGGAGGTAGTTGGAATAGCGACTGAGGTTAGACTTGCTTTGCATATCGGTTGTAAATCTAACATAACCTCCTTTTCTATCTCGTTCTTACCGAGTCTCCATTCGCTCTCTGGGTGTCACGTTCCCTCTCCTCTTTAGGGTTTTTTCATGGAGGAAGAAGGCCCATGGGAGGATCCCCCCCATCTTAGGAAGAAAGACAGACGTAATAACAGTAATAAGGAAAGTATGGACAACATTACGAAGTTCTTCGTCACAAATCTCCCTTTAGGCTGCACCCCTTGGGAAGTCTCGGAAGGTGTTCGGAGAAGTTGCAGGGGTTTACATTGCTAGGAAGAAGGATAAAATGGACAACAGATTCGGTTTCATTAGCTATAAGAGAAGTTTCAATGAGGTACGTGACGTGGGAACCTATCATATATATGTTAGACTTTATTTGATTTCTTGAATGTCCAGATATCATAAGAAACTTTAGGGACATATCTAATAGAAATCTTATTAAGTGTATATATATGAATAGATTTCTTCTAAGACCGTGAGCCATATGCGACAAAATTTAGATACAAGTTGATAGTCTTTTAAATGATAAATGAATTATGTCTGAATATTCCGTTTGGAATAAGTTCCACGAATGTCAATGAATGACTTATGATGGACCCATACTTATTCCTTAAGCCAAGTAATATTTAGGGCTATAACGTCATGATTTAAAATCACTTAGAATGAGATTAGGTAAAAAATCATCCTCATTAACCATGTCATGATTTCTCATGAATTTCGGTTATAATGGATGAAATTTATAAGTCTCATTTTTTCTTTTGTCAAATTCTCATTTGCATGATGACAAAAGTTGTGAAAGTGTAAGGTATCATCTAGTTTCATCTTAGTAATGTTTATATCCAGATATTTAGAACAATAAAATGAGAGTTTAAGGTAAGTGTGACTTTATGTTGGTTATGTAAACCTCACAACCTTCATGACATAGCCTAAGTAATGATACTATATTCTGATTAATCTTCAGAATATGTAAGGTATCGAAAGGCTTTGTTAGAAGACTGTTTATTATGGTTCTTATAGCCTTAACAATTAATTTTGTCACTAACTCTCATGTTAGTTATTTGTCGAGTTCTGGTAAGGAAACGTATGGAACTAGAGTCAACTAATCATGTGTTAAATGGAATATTAAAATTATCAGACTTAAATATCATTAGTAAGTGACTATCTAATTAACTTATCCAACTGTTCTTCTAAATAATGGATAGTCTCGTTGCTTATGCCTAATCTAATGGCACAAGTATTCAGTGAGATTTTCCCTTGAAGAACCTTAGAGTTGGAATTTTTTACTTGTAATTTGTCTATGGGCCTTAGAACAATCCTCTTTTAAAGTTTTAAATGGTTCTAAGATGAGTAACAACTTATTTTCCAGCTTCAAACATTTATTTCTTTGTACATATGTTGCTTATCAACACACTCATTATACTTTGGTACTTTTGAGTGTTATAGTTGATTTATAATGCATCAAATTGTACAAGTGAAAATCTTAGTATGTAATGTACTGGAAAAATGTACTTATTTCCATGCGTAAGCCCCTTAACTTTATGGGTCATGGTATTGTACATTATTATGTATTCACATATACCACTTAGCTTTATAATGTATAATTTTAAATGAAGGCATGCATCTTAGGAATTCATATGATTAATCCACACATAATAGATTAGTCTTAGGAAAAACTTAATCTGGAAAAACCCTTTAGTGATAGCACTTATTCGTGATTATCATAAGAGACATCATGTTCGATTTATCCTAATCATCATGCTCTACTTTTCTTCTGTAGTGCTTTATCAGAAGAGAGCAATAGGATTATCGTGTCTTAAGAGATAACCAAGGGTTTAATTTAAGAGCTAATCTTATAGAAGCTTTAAATAAAGCAAAACATATTAGATTTAGGAATTAGAGTGGATGAGATATAGACTTATAGAAGAAAAAATATAGTGAGTAAAATTATGGGTACTAAGAATAAGGCAGACGAAATGATCATAAAAATTAATTAAGGATCATTAATATAAGGATCATTGTGTGAAGAAGTTGTGATATGTCTATTACTAACATCAAAATAATAGACTCATTTAAAGTTCTACTTAAACGAAGACAAATCAGCTTTGGCCAGAAGTGTAATCATTTAAGCATATGTGCAAAGTGGTTGTAACAAATCAGCTTTGGCCAGAAATTGAAACAGTCACTTTTGTTATGCACTTGTTGAGTATGCCATCTATGAATGAATTAAATCAGCTTTGGCCAGAAATTAAGACATTCATGCTTATGATGCACACACAACATAGCTTTCGTAATACTTGAACGATAAGTAGATGTGTCAAGTCAGCTTTGGCCAGAAATGATATATCAAAAGCTCATTCAAGTTAAGCTATTTTGGTTTTGTAAAACATTATCTGATCCTTATTAATTAACTAAATATTTACAAAAACCACTTATTTAATAGCAAACCACCCGTTAGCGCGGATCGAACTGGGGTTCGGGGCGGGAGCCCAAAAACTTGTGCGGGGGACAGCGTGCCCCCGCCCGGGGTTCGGGGCGGGAGCCCAAAAACTTGTGCGATCAGTAATGCCCAAGTCTTGTGTGATCAGTAAAGCCCAAGTAATGCCCAAGTCTTGTGCGATCAGTAAAGCCCAAAAACTTGTGCGATCAGTAATGCCCAAGTCTTGTGCGATCAGTAAAGCCCAAAAACTTGTGCGATCGGTAAGGCCCAAAACTTGTGCGATCAATAAGGCCCAAAACTTGTGCGATCAATAAGGCCCAAAACTTGTGCGATCAGTAATGCCCAAAACTTGTGCGATCAGTAATGCCTTGTGCGATCCACAAGTCTTGTGCGATCCACAAGTCTTGTGCGATCCACAAATCTTGTACGATTATGCAGTCTTAACTTGTACAATGTGCTTAATCAGTTGTACAAATCTTGTGCGACTGTCTTGTGCGATCAGATCATCTCTTATGTGATCTGATCTTGTGCGATTATCTTATGCGATCAGATCATCTCTTATGTGATCTAATCTTGTGCGATCCAGTTGTTGTTTATGGTTATAACAACTGAAAATTCGAAATTAAGAATTGTGATAGAGTTTCCTATTATAACATTGATCTAATTTTATCATAAATTTCGAAAACATGATCTGTTTATCCTTTTAACAGATTTCGAAAAACTTAATAGACAAAATTTAGATCAAAATTAGGGAAACATTTAACAATTCAAATCATATTCCAAAACTTAAAGGATATTTCGAATTTTAACTAAGAACATGATGAACCCTAAATAATTAAAACATGAATTCTGGAACCCGAAACCTGAATTTTAAGGTTTTTTTTTCTAAACAGATTTCGGTTATCAGATTACCCATATTAGTTTCGAGTGAACATGTAATTAATCCTTTTACGAAAACAGGGATTTCGAGTGGATCTTTGTGACTCGAAACGGCTGTGATATTCATAAGATTTTCAAAATTTCAGTTTTCCAAGTTTCAATCCCAGAATTATGGATACAAAAACAGAACTGACTAATCAACATATGCTCTGATACCACATGTTGGTTCAGTTCTGATTTAAACACAAAGGAAAACATAAAAACATACCTTTGATTGCATCAGCACAGGCTAGCAGAGAATCCAGATGGAGACGTAGCAATAAGGTTTGACATGATTGTCATCTTGGTCTGGTTCCTCCTTAGGGTGCTGACTGATGATGGTGGCTAAGAAACCGAATAGGGGATTCGGTTATGGGAGAGGAGGTCGAATGATGATGTTATGGCTTATGGGGTGTGTCTAATTGTGTAACTGAGTAACCCCTTAACCTCCACATAATTCTCCTTATATAAGCACCCAGGAGGAAACCTAATTAGTTAATAAGGGTAATATGGTCCATCAACAATTACCAACTAATTATTTAATAGGTTATTATATATTTTGATCTTTATTATGTAAATGATTATAATGGCTATAGATTAAATATTAATACATAATATATTTAATCTTACACAGGAAGGGAAGGCAACTAACCGCCACATAAGTAACCAAGCTTTCATTTCGGCTGGTGGTGGTAAGCTGTGGATCTCGAGGTGTTAGGAGGTTCTGAGAAAACAATTAACGTCCAGGAGGGTACAAGTGTGGATAAGCCCAAGTTTGATATGCTTTTTAAATCCAAGGAAAAACAGAAAGGGCCCATTAGCACTCCGGCTATTCTTAGGCCCAAAGTTAAATAAAAAAACTCTGGCCTTTCTATTCGTTCACATGAAGACAGGCCCAAGAAGAGGTCTAGAACCTTGGTTGAGGAGTCAGAATCTTTTTCATCTGCTTTTATCTCGAGGTCTGGAGCCGGCACTTCTGCAGTAAGAGAAAGGAAAGACGAAGATGGTACCGCTATTCCTGTAAATTCACAAGAGAATCCATCGGAGATTCATAGCTTTGATCTTAACTCCAAGGCTAGGTCGGAAGGGACTAGTCAAGGGGAGTGTACTATTCCGATTGATGATCATATTGACAAGGGAGCGGGAGTCAGTCTCAATGACGCCGGTAATGACCCTGAGGTAGAAGCTACTCTGAGTTTGGGGGAGATCATTGGTGCTAGGTTGAATAACCAAAGTGAGCTGGTTAAGACCTCGATCAGAAATGAAGAAATCATTAAAGGTAACAATGCGGATCCCAAATGAATATTTTATCTCTAAACATTAGGGGTTTGAACAGTGGGGAAAAGGCAAGATGGGTTAAAGATTTATGTCAGAAGAATTCTATTAGCGCGGTAGCTTTACAAGAAACTAAAAAGGATAGCCTGTCTGAATCGGTGATTTCTCGTTTTTGGGGAAGGGGTAATTTCAAAATGGATTATGTTGGGTCTTCAGGTCAGTCAGGTGGTTTGGTTTGGGTCTGGGATCCATCAGTGTTAAAAATTGAGAGTGTTACCAAAGACAAGAATTATTTGATCATCAAAGGTAAATTAGGAGGCAGTGGGGAAATGGTTGGATCAGAAGGTATGTGGGTATCTAGCAGGGGATAAACGTCAGCTATGGCAAGATATTGCGGCGAATATGGTTGGATCAGAAGGTATGTGGGTTCTAGCAGGGGATTTTAATGCCGTTCGTACGACAGAGGAAAGAAAGGGTTCAAGTTTCAAAGCGGCTTGTGCTAGGAACTTCAATGATTTTATTTTTGATCAAGGTCTTGTAGAATATCCCACGCAGGGCAGGAGATTCACGTGCAATAGGGAGAATGGGAAGAAACTAAGCAAATTAGATCGATTCCTCGTTTGTGATTCCTTCTTCAACAAGTGGCCAGAAGCATGTATTAAGGTCCACCCTGGGTTGTTTTCTGATCACTGCCCAATTGTGCTTCCTTTAGTCGACCGCAACTATGGTCCGCGGCCGTTCCGTGTGTTTAGTTCCTGGATTGGTAGGCCCGGTTTTGAAGAAGCAGTTTTAAAAGCAGTGGATGGTTTTTCTTCGTCTGATCCCCCGGATATGGCGCTTAATATCAAGTTTGCTCGTATAAGGAGATCTCTTAAAATCTGGAGGGATGATCTTTTGGTGAAAGAAAATGAACTGATCTCTTCCACTTTGACGGAATTGGAAAATTTGGAGGAAGAGATGGAGCGAAGGGGTCTCAATGAAGAGAAGGAATGGATTTATGCTGAAAACAGAAAGCAATTAAAGGAGATAGAAATAAGAAGGAACGAAGATCTTAAACAAAGGTCTAGAGTCCGGTGGGCGATCGATGGGGATAAGAATAGCAAATTTTTTCACGCTATGATAAACAATCGGAAAGCTTCTAACAGGATCCATGGGCTCAATATCGATGGGGGTTGGTGTTCTAAACCTTTCAAGGTTAAAAAACATGTTTTTTCGTTTTTCAGGGATAAGTATGGAGAACCGCTTCCTGTTCGCCTGGACCTATTCTGTGAAGATATCAAGAAGCTTTCGGAGGAGGACAAGGTTTATTTGAACTCGCCGTTTTCTGGTTTTGAAATTAAGGAGGCAGTTTTTGGATGTCACGATGACAAGGCGCCGGGCCCCGACGGGATGAACTTCAAATTCATAAAGTCTTTTTGGCATATCTTTGAAGAGGATTTTAGGAATATCTTCAATCATTTTTACAATGAAGGTAGTTTTAATAATGGGAGTGGATCCTCATTCATCACATTAGTCCCAAAGGTGAAAGACCCGATCTCTTTAAGCAACTTCCGGCCGATAAATCTAGTTGGCATCATTAGTAAGGTAATTTCCAAGGCTTTGGCTAACAGAATGAGGTCTGTCCTTAGCAAAGTCATCTCGGATTCCCAATCGGCCTTTATTAGTGGGAAGTGCATTTTGGACGACCCTTTTATTATCAGCGAGATCTTGGCTTGGCTTAAGAAATCGAAAAAGAAAGCCTTCTTCTTTAAGATTGATTTTGAGAAGGCTTATGATAACGTCAACTGGGGGTTCTTTGATTCCATTCTTCGGCAAATGGGTTTCCCCGATCGATGGTGTCTTTGGGTTAAGGGTATTTTGGAATCCGCTAGATCTTCGGTCCTCGTTAATGGAGCTCCCACTTTTCAATTTCAATGTAGGAAAGGGATGAGATAGGGTGACCCATTATCTCCGTTCCTTTTTCTTACGGTGATGGAGGCTCTTTCTTGTATGATTGACAAAGCCATCGAAGCGGGGATTTTAGAAGGTATTAAACTCCCTAATGGAGGCCCGGTGGTCTCTCATTTGCTCTATGCCGATGACGCAATCATTCTGGGCGATTGGTCGAAAGATAACATTGTGAACGTTCTTCGGATTTTAAGGTGTTTTCACCTTTGCTCGGGCCTCAAAATTAATATCGACAAGTCTAACATTTTCGGGATAGGTGTTTCGTCGGAGGTGGTAAGGAGCCTGGCTTCGGAGTTGGGGTGTAACCCGGGTATCACCCCATTTAAATACCTCGGTTTACTGGTCGGGGCCAATATGAATAGGATTAATAACTGGCAGCCGGTTTTTGATATTTTCCAAAGTCGTTTGGCAAAGTGGAAATCTAATACCCTATCGATTGGAGGAAGGATTGTTCTCATCAAATCCGTTCTTGAAAGCTTACTGACCTACTATTTCTCTTTGTACAAGGCCCCGAAGAAAGTGATTTCGGATCTCGAACGAATGATGAAAAAATTTCTTTGGGGGGGGGGGGTCGAGTGAAGAAAGAAAGATGCATTGGGTTGCTTGGGAAAAAGTTACCGCTCACAAAAAGGTTGGTGGTCTGGGCTTAAGCAGACTTTCAGATTTTAATGTAGCTCTTTTATCGAAATGGGGTTGGAGATACAAAACGGAAGTGGGCTCGTTATGGAGAAAAATTATTGAGGCGATTCACTGTAACCGTAAGGGCTGGGAATGTATCCCGTTTAAAAATTCTGCCGGTGGGACTTGTAAAAACATTGCTAAATTGTTTGTTAACGTGAAGGTGAATAATGAACCTTTAAGGAATTGTTTCAAAGGTATGGTCGGAAACGGTAACATTATCGCGTTTTGGCTCGACCCGTGGATCAGCAAAGACCCCTTAAGAATTAATTTTCCTGGCCTATTCTCGTTAGAAGCATTGAAAAAATGCAGGATTAGTGACCGTATTCAGCAAGGAAGTGGGGAGCATCTAACGTGGAACTGGAAACAGTCACCGGCTTCGGCTGGATTACAAACAGAATTAGATCAGTTATGCAGAATTTTGTCTTCAGTTTCTCTCGGCCTGCAGAATGATTATTGGAAATGGATCGGTGGGAAAAAGGACGTCTTCTCCGTCAAAGCTGTGAGAAGAAGCTTGGTTTCTACTGTTGTCCCTGGCAGCGGCTTTGTTCTCAACTGGTGTAATTGGATCCCTCAAAAATGCAATGTTTTTGCTTGGCGATCCTCTTTAAATAGTATTCCGACCAGTACCGAGTTAAGGAGAAGAAATGTTTCAGTCAAGACTTGTCATGCCCTTTATGCAATTTTGGCGACGAGTCGGTCGATCATTTGTTTACGGCCTGCGGGTTGCCGCTTTGGTTTGGCAGTTTATCAGCTCTTGGTGCAAGATTCCTAGCATTATTGCTTTTTCTTTCAAAGATCTGATGGATACCCATGTCGTAGCGGGCGTTTCGGACCAATGGAAGGAAGCTATTCAAGGCATAATGATAATCAGCTGTTGGTGCATTTGGAAAGCTAGGAATGACTTAAAGTTTAACGGCAATCCGGTTAGAATCGAAAGAATTACTAGCGAGATAAAGTCTTTAGGATATCTTTGGTTTTCCAATAGATCGAAGTATAGGGAGATTGGGTGGGATAGTTGGTGTAAATTTGTATACTGTAGCCTTGTTTTAGTTTTTGTCGGCCTGGTTTTTGGTCGGCGTTGTTTCTAATGAAGTTCTCCTTTCAAAAAAAAAAAAAAAAACTAATGTCCAAAAATCCATTAAATGGTTTTGTCTCTTTGGGCCAATATGGCTAATAACGAGGAAGTTTCCTTTTAGTGACTTCTATTTTTATTTTTTCATTCATTTGATCAAAGTAACAGTGGGATACGCACAAAAGGAACACATACGGTTACAAGGGGGTATCACATTTTTTTTTTTTTTTGGGTAAAGGGGGTATCACATTCAATATCATAGATTCATCAAATCCAATTCCTTCAAGAGTGATCTCTGTCTAATCCGATAAATCATTGCGTGTAACCTGTAAATAAGTTTATCTGATAGTTCTCATACGATTCAGAGATTTATCCAGGATTTTCACAAACTTTGCAATTTCAATTCGGGATCCAGATTTGTTATTTCTTTGAATTCACTATTCTAGACCAATTATACAACAAAGATAAACCTGTTTTAGGGTTCAATTTGGTGGTTCATGGTTTTGGTTTAGGGTGAACGGGGCGCTTTGCGGGGAGGGGTGCGGTGAGTGGTTTCCCCGCTCGGGAACACCGCCGCCGACCCCTCGGGGAGGCTTAGCGGGGAGCGGTGGGTGTTCACCGCACAACTTCTTCCTCTTTTTGATTTTTTGAACGATATTTTCTTAATAAAAAAAAAAAAGCAATTCCCCCAAGAGAGGAGTGCCGCCATCAAATTGAGGGTGTGGGGGGAGTTAAGTGGGGAGTTGACATGGCGCGTGCTGATTGGCTGTGGGTAAGAGAGGTCACTCCCCACTTAGAGGAGTGCCCCTTACACCCTTATAACTATAATATTGAAATTGTGGGTTTTTGAAACAACTGTCAAAAATATATGATATTTTTTTTTACAATTGTTTGTTTAAATCAAAAGGGATTGATTTTGAATTTTGTGGAAGATAAATCTGTTCAAACTTAGGATTTGAATTTTGGGATTGAACGTTTTTCTTTTCATATTAGAAACTAGGTTATCACCCGGGAATGCTTCCCGGGCTCGAGAAAGTTATACATGTCACTTATTATTTAAAATCAATGCATACTTAAATAAAATGATAAAAAAAAAATAAGTGACATGATATATGAAATCAAAAAGCAACAGTTTACATTATAAGCTACCAAAGACTTCTTTAGAGACCACATTGGACGTCTTATTTGTTGGTTTTCCATCAGCATCGAATATCAATATTTTAACTCCTTCTCTGGTCTTGACCCTTGATAATGCCACATACAACTGACCATGAGTGAACACCGGATCTTTCAAATAAAGACCAACTTTTGATAATGATTGACCTTGACTCTTGTTAATTGTCATGGCAAAACAAACTGATAGAGGAAATTGTCTTCTTTGAAATTCAAATGGTATTTTTTTGTCAGACGGAATCATATTGAGCCTTGGAATGAAAACTCTTGTGCCGATATTACCGCCAGATATCACTTCAGCTTCTATTACTCGTTTGCCTAAAAAAGTAATTTTTAGCCTTGTACCGTTACATAAACCTTTCTGCTGATCGATGTTGCGAAGAAGCATAACAGGAACACCAACTTTAAGAACCAATCTATGATTAGGCAACCCAGAAATCTTAAGAGCATTCAAATTTTCTGTTGAGTATAAACCTTCTTGAAATGAATCAAGCATTTGTTCAGTTTGACATATGCTATCGGAACTCAAATACTCTTTAGCATCACCTGGAAATAACGAAAGCAATCGATCGTTAATTTCATGAACTACTTCATTTTTTGGTGCTAGAATTGCTCGTTCAGAAAAAAAACCAGGATTCTGAAATTGTTCCATAATTGAAGGGTAGACGAAGTCAATTAAGCTTTGTATTGGATCAGAACTATCGGTTATTAATAGATCATCAGGTATCTCAATAATTGCTTCACCATCGTTATCATCTCCCAACTTACCTTCCCCAATATCAAGCAGCCATTTCGCAAAATCCCTAATAGAGTCCATATCAGAACTATCAGCTCCAATTGTTAGGCGCATGTTTTTAGTCAACCTTAACAGTTTGCACTTTGACCATATATATGAAGAGCTTAAAGAGGCACAAACTATTTGTTGTCTAGTACCATTAGGAATAACTGGTAGGATTTGTCTAAAGTCACCGCCGAATACAAAAACTTTCCCTCCAAACGGAACATCAGATCGAATACTCCTACCATCAGTAAACACGTCAGACATAGTCCTATCTAAAGCTTCAAATGCATGTTTATGGACCATCGGTGCTTCGTCCCATATGATCAATTGAGTTTCTTTTAATAAATTGGCAATATCACTATTTGGCTTAATATGACACATGGAATCTTCAGTGAGATTAATTGGGATATGGAACCGAGAATGGGCTGTCCTTCCACGAGAAAGTAATAATGAAGCAATACCACTTGAAGCAACATTTAAAACTATCTCACCTCTACATCGAACTGCAGAAGCCAAAGTCTTCCATAAGAAAGTTTTTCCAGTTCCACCGTACCCATACACAAAAAATAACCCTCCTTTACGGCTTGCAACTGCTTCCATTATTTCGTCAAAAACAGCTCGTTGTTCATCTGTCAGACATTGATGCAACTTATTAAACTCACTTTGTACTTCATCTACGTCATGTGATAGCTCTTCATTGATTAAACGATTAGTAGCATCACGTAACGAATCATCATCAGGAAAAGGCATCGTGTTAAAACCTCGTAACGACGAACCATTCGAAACTAAATATTTTTCAATTTCCAACAAAGTGAGGTTTTTAACTTGATGTTCAGGAAGCACCAAACCTAAAAATTAAAAAAAAATTGTTTGGCATTACTGATGAAACAGATAATTAGAATGTATAATAAAAAGAAAGCTGAGAACCTGAAATATTTGTTTCTTTTTGACGTCTGTATAAAATATCATCTGCTAAGTATTTCCAAGTGTTCTCCCACACAAACTCTGGACGTGATAGTGTATTTGACAACAGCAATGTAGCAAATAACGCTCGGAGATACCCAACATGTCCTTCGAAACTTGCTTCTTTAATGGCCTCAACGTACTCATTGTCATCATCTAACAGCCCCATTGCGTAGCAAGCATCTCTAAAAGTCGGGAATAACTGACCGTTAACAGTACGTATTTCCTCGAAGGATCTGGGCCCTCTAACTTTATTCAGAAGTATCCTCAAAAAATAAGGTTCGCCTAACGCAGGAGACACAGAATGTATACGGCCAACAGTTTGGTACGTCTTACGTACCTGCCAACATCTATCTTGAAGTTTCCAAACAAATTTTGATGGAAACTCCACATAAGTCAACTTTCTAGCATTTTCATTTGACTCGTTTAATTTCATCCATTCAAGAAATATTGAAGAAGCAACTGAAGGCTTGGTTAACACATTATCAATATCGTCATCCGCACCATAAACAACATTCTGTTGACCCGGCATATGAAAGGGAAGCCTCATAACTGCAGGATACCTATAATGAACCTCGTTTGAGAATATTCTCCATGATGCCTCACATGCTGAAATATATCTACAATCATAATATTCCTTGATCTCATCCCTTGGCTTATCCTTAATGCTTGGATTTGAAACACCAGAAACAACAGCAGTAGCCATATCAGGGCCTTTATTAATATACTTGAACAAATATTTAACTGAACCAGATTGATTACACCATTCCACATTGATGTGTGCTTGATATCTTTTTAGAAGCCTTTTGTTATATGGAACAACGCTTCTGTTGTCCAATCTAACACCAGATTTTATAACTGTGTGGCCGGAATCTCGTCTTCGGTATACAGGGAAACCATTTGAATCAACGGTTGTATGTGATGAAAATTTCTTTGGAAAATTTTTTGAACATCTTTTATCAACCATGCAAGGACACTTCAAATTAGCATTTCCACATGGACCGTGAATCATATAATCACTTACCAAAGAATAAAGTTCGGGATCTTGATTTTTATCAGGAATCTCAGCCGATATAAATGGATCTATGTGATCAACAGTAGGATTGTCCAACGCTATATAAAATCATTTATAATGAGTTTTTTCCTCCAGAAGCGAAACGGAGGAAGATAAAAGAATATGATGCGATGTAAGAAGATAACACGATTGGTGAAGAAAATCATTAGTCTTTTGGAACCTTTAACATATGGCTTGTTTGTTCGTTATAATAACTGTTTCGCACCTTATGAATAATATTTCAAGTATTAATTTCTTTTTTATTACAAAAAATTGTGATATGCAAATCAATTGTTTTTGCTTATTATAATTATAATATGGTATATAATATGTGTAATATGCATTCTTTACTTATGTTATTTATACGGAAACCTTCAACCTAAGAATTCATAACACATAAAAAATCAAAAATAAAAAAATTAATAAATAATGGATCAAAATACATTATCACTAAATATAAGTTATTTACTAAGAAAAAAAAAATAAATAAAGGAGCAAATAAACCATTGTAATAAAAATGATAGTAAATAGGTTATATGTAACTGGGTATAAAAATTGTTTTTATGGGCCTCATCCACTCCAATTATAAATAAGGATTCTTCTTTATTCATAATGATATGTTGTATAATAACTGTTTCGTACCTTATGAATAATATTTCAAGTATTAATTTCTTTTTTATTACAAAAAATTGTGATATGCAAATCAATTGTTTTTGCTTATTATAATTATAATATGGTATATAATATGTGTAATATGCATTCTTTACTTATGTTATTTATACGGAAACCTTCAACCTAAGAATTCATAACACATAAAAAATAAAAAATAAAAAATAAAAAAATTAATAAATAATGGATCAAAATACATTATCACTAAATATAAGTTATTTACTAAGAAAAAAAAAATAAATAAAGGAGCAAATAAACCATTGTAACAAAACTTTGAAATATGTAAAAATGATAGTAAATAGGTTATATGTAACTGGGTATAAAAATTGTTTTTATGGGCCTCATCCACTCCAATTATAAATAAGGATTCTTCTTTATTCATAATGATATGTTGTATAATATAATTTTTTTTTATAAATTACTTTACGAAATATTAAAGTTTTAAAATATTTAACTTCAAATATAACATAACTAAAATAATAATTAAATACTTATAACCTAAATTATATAAAATTTTAATGTTAACCTATTAAATGGCGATATCAAAATAAAGTCACAAGCATAGAATATAACATTTTTGATTCAATATTTCAAGCCTTGATATATTACCATACAAATATAATATTAATTGATATTTTTAATCAAACTTAATTACAATAAAATGAAAAAGTAACAACTGTAATGAAATTATACAATATTGATAAGTTAACTTATCCATAATTGATGACTTAACAAAAATAGTTAAAAAACCGTTTGACTAATTTCAGTTAGTATATCATCATTAAGTAGACAACCAAGTACTTGTAAACGTTAAATAGCATAATAATTATAAAATGTTTTTGTTAATAAGGTTGTTAATTTTTCCAAATAAAGATTATGGTACGTTTTGTAATCACGTTTTTGAAAACATTTATTTACACATTTTCAATTTTATTTCAAAATCATTTATAGTTTATATATATTTTTAAAGTTTTTTTTCTCAATTTATGTAATTAACAATAACAATTTTAAACATTAAGTAACATGTGAACAATTCTTACGTATCTAAATTTCAAGGGAATTAAGAGCCGTGAATAATTCATTCATGTTTTGAAACCAAATAGCACAATCAAGGGAAACAGTAAAATTGTTTATTAAATTAAAAATTCACGGATTATCCCAAAGAAAAACTACCGCCAACAAAAAATCCATAACAAAGACAAAACCATGTGTCCAAACAAAAAACCATAAACAAACCAAAAACTGAAATTGTTTATCAAATGCAGTAAATTATTTCTCAACCTTGGGAATCAATGTCTTCGAAAGATCAACAACTTCATCTTCAACGATTTCATCACTCATGCGGCGCTTTGTAGAAGAACAACGTAATTCATCATCTACTTCATAAACTTCACCAAGATTACGTTTTACTTCAACGGAAGACACCTTCTTGCTGGTTCCAGGTCCATTGGAAATAGGCGTAACATTATCACCGGTGATTGACACGTCATCCTAATATAAACAAACATTAAATATAAATATTACAAAACAATAAAATAAAATAATAAATTATTATATTACCTTAGTAACCTCACAGGCATTAGACACACTGGCGGACAACGGAACACCATACGATTCAGACTGTTCATGCTGTAAGAATAAAAGAAACAATAAATTGAAATACAACTGCTTATATTTATGTACAATGAAAATGAAAGAAATATGAAACAATACGGATATAATAATTAAGAATTATACCTGGTTAATATTGAATTTGGAGTAGAGAGCAGCAATGATGTCATCATCGTTCGTTGCCATTGCAATGCCATAATTCTCAACTTGATATTCAATGTTATATTCGCTAACATTTATGACAAAAGCATATTTCTTACCAACCAATGTGTCAAATACCTCAGGATAGGGATTGGGGATCTCACCGGAATTAACAACCTTGTAATTAATAAAAATAAATCTTAAATTCGTAAGACTACAAAAAATAATAACCGGTTTTAAATATTATGATTACCTGATCTTGAATAGCAAGTAAGTCTTTGGCCGATTTCTTAAAAATTTTTAAAGCTTCATAATCAAACAGGGTTAATGAAACTGTTCCAGATGAATCTTGGACCCTGATAGGTATCTTGTAACTATTGTATTGAAATTAAAAAAAATATGAGAATGTTAATATTAGGTAAAAAAAAAATAAGTTAATTTTACAATTGTATACTGAATTAAAAAATAATATCAAACCGCGGAATTGCATAAATGTCCACTCCTTGACATTCATTGTTGGTACACACCAAAGCCTTTGTTTCAGCTGCATCACATGAACCATCGTCGCCTTCTTTAGTTACAAATCTATCCTCGACACGTGATTTGCAGTGGTTACAACCATTGTAATACCAAAGCTTATCAGTGCATATGGCAGTGACTGTGCCAATAACCAACACCTTCTTCTTCATCATCAATTGACCAAAAATGTTAATCTTCCAATGTAAATATAAAAAATAGATCTATGTAATATATATGTTACAAAAACCAAAAAAAGTATACCTCTAATATGGTTCCAAGTAAACCAATTAGCATGAAATCTCCTTTGTTGAGGAACTCATCTTCCACGGTTGAAATAAGATAAGAACCAAGATTCTCATTAGATGACTTGGAAGCAGAAACTTTGGCAACATACCTAAACATAGTTGAAAAATATATGCATGGGTAATAACGAATAAAATTATAATTTTTAAAAAAAAATACTGTTTAATCTTTGTCTCGGTAGTACTAAATATACCTCTCTCTAAAAGATGCAATTTCTTCAATGTCAGCAGTATCAATAAAAAGTCTACTTAGATCAAAACTGTTGGCCACTCCACGCTTGCCTGAAATTAAATATAACGCAGCAATAAATCAATATATACATACCAAACTTATCTAAAATACAACTAAATATCATACAAAAATTATAAGATACTAATAAAAAAAACATTGTATTTTATATTTGTAACGTACCCTTGTAAAGATTTACTGTACCAAAGTGGCAAATGATAACCACAAATTTCTCACGCTTCTTGTCATTCATGTACGTAAACATGTCGACAGCAAAAGAGTCCCACAACGTAACCGGACATTTTTGACCTCTAAAAATACGAAAATATATTGTAAAAAAATCAAAACAACATTAATACGTAAAAAAAGTTGAAATTCTTTTGCACTAAATAAAATACTCACTCAAGGTCTTCAATTTTCAGATTCAGTCTCTTTCCTTTGCTACCATCTTTCTTTGTTGTGTCTTCGATGTTAAAACACACTTCCACAAATCCAATAAAATCTACACAACAAAAATGTTAATTTAAAATAACTTAACATACAACAAAAACAAAACAATATGATGTAATACACATACCAACAGTAGTATTAACTTCTACTTTATTCTGAACAACATCTTTCAGATTGACGAAATTAAATTTGTATTTCGGACCAGACCAGTCAAGTACTTTCTCAACAGATGTATAAAAATACAAAGAAATTTTTTCATTCCTGTTGACCAATTTAGAAGATGACTTATTAGCAGCAAGAGAAGGTTTTGTAATCTGAAGACACTCATCAAGCTGCAGGAACTCTTCGAATCTTTCTAACAACTTATGAAGGCAGCTAGCTTGTATCATATTGCCCTAAAAACATAAAACAATGACATTAGACATATATATTTGATATAAATTTACTTTATTCACATATAACAAAATAATACATAAAGTTGCTTATAAAAAGTACCATCTCGTCCATAAAGATCATATCAAGTCGATAAGTTTCATTCTTATTCTGATTCATCATTTTCCTTGATGTGCTGACGATCTTGACTCTAATGGAATAGTTATTTGAATAACTGTTTAAATCATTCAGCATAGTAGCCTTTGCAACCTCCATTTTACAGCTGAAATTTAAAAAACTAACATTACTTCAAAATTCAATAAGGATTAACATAAATGTAAATTAACAAAAAATATAAAATGGAGTTCAACTTACCAATACACTATGAGATTTAAGATTGAATGAAATGAGAAAAGTGATTTCGTATTATTGAACAAATTCGGGTTATATAGGAAGCCAATGAAGATGACAAATTTAGAAACGGAATTCGTACTAAGGGAAACTTTCCTATTAGAAATAATTAAAAAAATAAAATATTTTTTTAGGCTGTATACACAAAATGACAGTTGTTTAGATTTTATTTTAATTGAATATTTTCCAAGAGACGAAATCTAATCTAATGTTAATTTAAGAAAACTGATTATTTATTACAAATGATTACCTAATTTATCGAAATTTGTGTTATAGGTTTGTATAAAAGCATGGACGGTTTAGACACAGTCCTAAATCTCAGACCAAATTTAAATTGAAATTTTATTTTTAGAACTATATTGAATACTATTAATGTGTGATTATTATAATGCATTAATTACTAAATTATCTTTGATGGTTAGAAAACATTTATTCTAAAAATAACATCAACATACGATTGTAAAAAAATAAGTTCGTAAAAAAAATAAGATTTCCTAATCTATGGGTTAGATTAAGAAATTCGAAAATTAATTTATTTTGTGACATTAAAATATGATTGTATAAAATAAGATTTTCTTATTATTAATATATTCAAAAATTCCATTAAAATACCAATATAACGAAAAAACAAAAATTCTATTACAAAAAATTAAAAAAATACAAAACTGAAATGCATAAAATTGGCTGACATTGTATCTTGAACATATGAACCAAAAAAAAAATAACCAAACATGTTGTTAAAAGCATTGATAGGCAAATGTATATAACAAAACCATTGTTCATAACATATTAACCAAACATGTTCTAAAAACAAACTAAAACCATAGAAAACCATAACATATTTTAAAAAAAAAAGTGGTTACTAAAACCATAATATGTTCTACTTCGAAACTTTCTTCAAAATCAACTTATCTGCATCAGGAGAGTATACGAAAATGCATCTCTGAGGTGCATTGATTCCATTGGGTTTAGTGAACTTGGTACGCCATCCATTCGCAACATATCTAAATGCTTCACCATGTTTCTCTGGTCGAAACGTAACAACGGTATCAACTCCAGCAAGATTTTGAACTGTCATCTTCCGATAGACATCAACACGAGCCATACTTGCAACTTTGCTGTTTAGTCGCTACAAAAAAAAAGAAAATTAAAAAATTTAGAAGAATAGTCATCTATTTTTTGATAAAAATTTATAATTAATATAACTTACAAAATGGCGTGGATGATAATCCCATACAAATTCTATGGGTTGATAATCAGGGTCCTTTTTCTCATCATCAGAATCACCAGTAAAATCTTCAACATCATCATCATCGATATCATCATCAGTTGATACATCACTGTCAGAAGTACCAAGAACGTTCTGATCAGAATCAGAAGGTTCAAATAACGCAGCTACCTCAGGATCAAGATCAGAATTTATATCAACATCATGATGAACATCATCAACATTGTCTACCGAGTGAGTTGAAGTTGCCAAAGGAGGAGCAGGATTATGCTGTAAACCAACTCTAGGTAAAACAACCTCAGATCCATTGACATCAAACAAAGACAACTGAAAATTGTAATCAAATATATAGCGTAAAACAACGATACATTGCTTACAAACACCTATATGTTGTACAATGTTCTTCCAACCAAAGGTAAAAAAATAACATTTGCTATATGAATCTTTCTCAACAGATACGTCTAAGGTGTCCCATGGGTTAACATGAACCTTCATTGGTCTTCCAAGTTTACCAACACCAATAGTGTTCTTAACAACATAAGTCGGTAGAAGCTACAATAAAAAACAATTACACTTAATATTGTAAAAATAAAACAAATATTACAGAATATATACTTGAACAAATAAATGTGTTAAAAATACCATTGTATTAAAACTTTGATCATTGAGAACATGGCAGAAAGACTCTATGTATTTCCTATTCGGCAAAGATGATATCGAAAGAAACAAACTGATGCCTGGATCACATAGTGGATACGGTGTTTCCTTGAAAAAAGGTGTGATTATATAATTGTACGGATTAACTTGCTTGAAAAGAAGCAAACAACCCTCAGATAAACAAAGTTCAGCCACAACCTTTGACCATCCTTCCGTAAAGGCAAAAGTACCATTGTTCTTGGAGAAATTAACATTCCAAACCTTTTCATTTATGGACTTTATAACCACATTAGTATCACCAACAGCAGAGGATAACCAAATCTTAGAAAACTGAACAGGTATAACCTTAAAGTAAAAATAAAAACAAACAATGGTGAATAAAAAAAGAAAAATATTATACAAAAATATGGACATGCAGTAGAAATAAGGGATAAAGAACAAAAGAGTACCAGGAATTCTTTAGTTAGTGCAGACATGAATTTGCAAAAAGACATCCTCTTGGTTGTAATGGGGATTCTGTCATCAAACAAAAAATTACTCAAAAAACTCTCATGTTTATTTTAAGAACAATAATAAATTATCATAAAAACAAAGATTCTTCCAAAATATTATTACAATACCGTTAACAATAAAAAACCCTAATTTACAGCAATTTCTAATAAAAATAAGGAAAACATAACTGATATATAATCATCAATAATAAATAAAAAGGTAAATCAAACCCTAATATCAACATGCAAACAAACCCTAATATCAACATCAACATACAATAAAACTCAAAGAAGAAAAAACAGATCAACAATAAAACACATGAAATCTGAAAGATACTAAACGGAAAGAAAACAAAATAAAGAACTTCTGATGAACATCAAAATCAGAGTAACTAAAAAACTAAATATTCATCAACAAAACTGTACATATTCATCAACTGAAATAAAAGAAACATGGATTTTAACAACCTTAAAAAGAAAAAAAAAACGATATTAGTCGGAAATATAATACGAATCTTCTGTTGAACATCAAAATAAGAACATAAAGAGTTTAACATGGAAGAAGAAAACGATGAAACACAAAGAAAAGTATAAAGATTAAGATTGTTAGTATAATACCTACAATAGTCTGAATCGTTTTCTGATGAATGTACTGAAGATTGATAGTCTCGATTGGTAGTGAAAAGATTTGATCTTGATACAGGGATAGAACCGAGGAACTTAGAGAGAGGAAAAGGCAACTGGTAATGATGAAATAAGAAAAAGGTAAGACCAAAAAAGTTAATATAAATGATCCGAAAGCAATGGGTCGGTTTACCCAAATCCATAGATCCGCGTGTAGTATTGCACTAAATTTCGTTTTCCCGCCAAAACCCACTCCTAGATGCTCTAATCTAATGACACATCAGCCCAAATCTTCTTGTTTATTATATATAATAGATTCAATTTGATTGCAAAATTTTAGGATTTTATTGGATTTTGGAATTCACCAAAATGTTCACGGTTGTATTGGGGATTAAAAACTAAAAATAAAATTGAATTTGGGATTTTGGAATTCAAGGATTAAATTGTTTGAATTCACAGACCGAGTAATATTGTTCGGTTTTGACATTGGGTAAGATTTAAAAGTTGATTCATTATTTTTGTTATCACTATCTAATTTATAAAAACCCTCCTAAAATATTTCCGACACTCGTAAATATTTAGAACGTCCCTATACGTCCTAAAATATACCCTGTATACGAAAAGTGGACCCTAAATACTTTAATTTTATAAAAATTAAATAAAAACAAATTCTGAAAGGCGCTCGCGGGGCGCGAAGCCCTTGTCCATCTTAGTCGCGGGCCGCGACAGCTAGGCTACCAGGAGCAGGCCTGTGCCGCCACATGTCGTGAACGTGTTGGGTCTAGTAGTTGAGTCAGCTAAGCTAGGGCCTACCCTAGCTGGCCTCGCGGGCCGCGAAGACCTTTGCTAATACTCTCGCGAGGCGTGAGAGACTGGTTGACCAGACCTATAAATAGAGGCCCTCGGCATTTCATTTTCGTCGCTCAAAATCTGAATCTCTCTCTTTATTTATGTAGTGTAGCAATTATAATCGGGTAGTATACCTACTAATTAGCGAAGCTCTGCCTCGTTGTAAGTATTTTAACCCTCGGTTACGTATTAGATACGCTGCCCGATTGATCTAGTGCTCCGTAACGGCTGTCGAGACTCTGCTCGACGTAGTCGTTGGAGTTCTGTCTCGGGGAAGGTATAACTAATATAAATTGGGTTATTATACTAACGCGTGTGCATTGTTTAATTAATATATTATAACCAGAAAGTCACAAAGGAAAAACCTAAAATAGCAATGTGAGTTTATCCTGTTTTTGTAAATGCTTTTCATAAACTGTTTTACAAAACCTCAAATTATTTTACCTGATAATTAACAGTGATTGAGTATTTGTAATTCTACAATTATCGTCGGTATGTTGGGGTTTGTATACAAAATTTGTTACTACACTGTGAGTAGTAACATGACCACAAGTCAGGATTGACAATGCCGTGGGTGGTAATTAAAGTAAGAATTGGAAACAAATATATTTGCGAGATCGCCCTCAATACTGTAAAATGATAAAACCTGTCTTGATTAAACTGGGATTCACTCACCAGTATTTTCCACTGACAAATGTTTTTAAAACGTCTTTCAGGTAATAAAATGTGAAAGCCAAATAGAAGCCAGCTGGAGAGCACTGAAGGCTTGGAAAATGTGGCTATAAAAGTTACCTAAATAAAGAAGATGTTTTATTTCAATAAAATAGGGTTTATCCATATAAACAATGTTGTAATATAAACTTGGGTTTTACCCATGTTTATTATTATAAAAATACGGTATTTTACTCTGATAAAATATTTCCTAACTACGGTCCTGATGAAAATTCCGCTGCCAAAATGATAAACACCGATACCACTGATACTGGCTCGCGGCCGCCCGTTCCCAAGAGATAGGGGCCGGGGTTGCAACAGAGAGTGGTATCAGAGCTACAGCCACTAATTTCAGCCACATAATTGTTCAGCTGACATTAAAATTGTCAATTCTGTTAGGAAATAATCTATGTGAATATGTGCATACGTGTATATTATCGTTTTGTGTTATTTGACAATTTGTTTGTTTACAGTATGAGTGATCAAGGACCATCGGACGCCTATCGTCAAATGTCTAGTTCGCCTATAGATGAAGGAACTTCTTCCCAGCCTACCCTCTCGGGGTATTCAGCTGACAAAGAGGAATGGATCTTTATATTCAAAGCGCAATCCGAGGAGCCATTCCCTACCAAAAAGAGAGGATGGTTCAGTCGGGGAGCTCACGAGCGTATGAAAAGAATGAGAAAGTTACAGCAACAGCGAGCTTTAGCAGCTGCTAATAGAGAGATGAACACCCAAACTCAAGATATACTCAATAGGAGACTAGCCAACTTTCATATCTTAGCTACCACTGCTGCAGACCCGAATTTGGAACAAATTATAGCACCACAACCACTACCGTTGTTCCCAACACAACCCATGGAAATAGAACAAAACCTAGGAGACCAGATTCCACTACCTGCCTTCGATCCAACTGAAATCCCTAGAATCTCAGCACCCCATCCTCCAAATTATGACCCATGGTTTGACGACCACAGGGATTACCCAGAATCACAAGAGGAACCCATGCCAAACCTATTAGCACCTTACCCAAACCTTGACCCTCTAGATCCATACTGGGATAATGACCAGTATATTAGTGAAATCCTAGAGAACCCATATCCGTACGAAGAACCAATGCCACAGTACCCTGACCAGATACCAGCACCCGCACCACCCATGAGTACCGAGAATGTGCAAGAACTTCACATATTTGGTGAGGAGTTATTAGATGAAAGTGAGAAGATAAGGCAAATAGGAGAGAGGCTCGTTTAGAAGTACGACGAGCGTAATATGCAGTATTGGATGGACCCTCATTAGTAGTAATAATGATTATCATAATAATAATAATAATAATAATAATAATAACAACAATAATATATATATATATATATATATATATATATAGGGCCAGGATCATTTCAGAACCATAAATATTTACAGAACTCGCAGAACTCCTAATAAACAATCTTTTTATTTATATATTTTTATGTTTAGGATAATTTTATCATTTATTATGTGTATTTTTACTATTACATACATGTTAAGAGTAATTTTATCATTTTTATATGTAATTTTATAATTACACATATGTAAACTAGTTTTTTGACATATATGTAATTAGTTATGACACATATATATAATTTTGGCAATTAAACATATGTAAACTACTTTGAACATGTATGTAATCAAAGAAATACATATAATAGATGATAAAAAGATGCTAATTACAAAAACTTATATATAAAATGATTGGTTATTAGGAGTTCTGAAAGTTCTGTAGTTATTTAGAGTTCTGAAATGAACTCAACCCTATATATATATATATATATATATATATATATATATGTGTGTGTGTGTGTGTGTGTGTGTGTGTGTGTGTGTGTGTAAATTGAAAAAAAAAATCCACTAAGATAGATAATCCAATAACTACTAATGCATACTAGTATTGTATTTTAAATTCCAATTGTGATTTGTATTAGATGCATAATATATAAAATAGAGTAAATGTCGCAATGCAAGAAGATTTTGATCAATATGCTTGTTGTGTGATTATTCGCATTAAACATTGCTCTGTGACATTAATACTTGGAAAATTGTTTATAATCCAGATGGACAACGCAGCAAATCAGGAAAACCAAAATAATGATAATAATGGCAACCATATAAATAATAGTGCTATTCAACACATTGTAGCACAAGGAATTATAGATGCTATGCCATATATCATTAAGACTGTTAAGGAAGCAGAAAATAAATCTGCAAATGGTAGTAAGCGACCACCAGCTGAACCCAGTCACAGCGTAAACAATGGACCGTTACTTCAATTGCCTATTCCAAAAAGAAGAAGAACCATGTCTTATGGTTGTTCTTACAAAGAATTCTGGTGCTGCAAACCTATAGAATTCTCGGGCAATGAAGGAGCCATTGCAGCTCTACGCTGGATAGAAAAGACTGAAGCAGTCTTAAAAATAAGCAAGTGTGTAGAGGAAGACAAAATCATGTTTGCTTCCAATTTGTTTAAGAATGCTACTTTAGAATGGTGGAACACTATTCTCCAGTCTAGGGGAAGTGATAGAGTCTACAATATGGAATGTACTGAATTTAAGGATATGGTTGAAAGGAAATTATGTCATCTCAATGAAAAAGAACAGATAACTAATAAGTTCTTAAATCATAGAATGACTGGAGTAGACTGTAAGGGTTCACTACTGTATTCTTCGAATATGCTAGAATAGTACCAACCCTAGCTTCACCAGAACCAGTATTAATCTCCCGTTACATATGGGGATTAATTAGTGAGATTAGACACGTAGTCAAGGCAGCTAGACCACAAACTATAGAAGAAGCTGTAGAACTAGCAAATACCTTGACTGATGAACTAGTGCTTACACAAGAAGAGAACCAGAGGAAGAACCTAGTTCAGAAACTTAACCAGGAATTTCGCTACGGAAATTCTAACCGTGGGAAGAATGTAGGTTCTACTTCTGCACCTTATTGTAAGGCTTGCAAGAAGAAGCATTCAGGAAAATGCTCCACGTACTACAATTTCTGCAAAATACCAGGACACAAGGAATAAGACTGTAGGAAGAAACCCAGTAATGGAGTATGCTTTAATTGTGGAGAAAAGGGACATATCAAGCCGAACTGTCCGAAACTAGCTATAGCCATGAACAACAAGACTACTAAGAATGCTAAGGCATTTGTTCTACCAGCCGAAGAAGCAAATATGATTCCGGATGTTATTGCCGGTACGTTTTTAGTTAATGATATTTTTTGTTAAAGTATTATTTGACTCTGGTGCGAACCAAAGTTTTATTAATACTTCATTTTGCAAAATTCTCAACCAACCATTAACTAAACTCCAACAAGAATCTCTAGTAGAGACAGCAAATGGAGAAACCATTAAGATCACTGAAATCTTGCAGGGAGCAAGAATAGAAATTTTAAACCAAGATTTTACTGCTAATCTTTACCCAATGAATCTGGCTGGATTTGATATTGTGTTAGGAATGGATTGGTTAGTAGCCAATAAAGCCAGTATTCTATGGGATCAAAAGTCAATTCAAATAAGTTCACCAAAGGGTGAAAAGATCACAATTAAAGGAAATAAGCCATCCAGATCCGCGAAATTCATATCTGTTAGGGGTGTTCAAAACCGGATATCCGGAAATTCGGATATCCGAATTTCGGGTATCCGAAATTTCGGATAGCTAAATTTCACTATCCGAATCCGTATCCGAAATTTCGGATATCCGAAATTTCGGATATCCGAAATTTGGATATCCGAAATTTCGGATATCCATTCGGATAATGAAACGGATATCCGAAATTCAAAAATAATTGTTCCAAAATAAAAATCAAACAAAATATATCTCTTTCAATCCAGCAAATTGTTAACTAAAAAGTAACAAATTGAAAGCAAAGATATGAATATCTTATACAATTGAAGAAGTAGAACAGAATACGTTTATGTATTTCAGATTCTTAAAAGCCAAAAAAAAAGAATATATTCAAATAGATAACGTTTTACAACTAAATCCAATACAAACTTCTTGATTAAACACCTGCATAAATCCATTATATATCCAAACATACCCATATATTACGAAATGGAGAAAAAATAACACATCAATCACATACACTAGATTTTATCAATGTATTCATCACTGTCGTTGTCATCCTCCGCATCGACTTCACCGGCGAATTAGCATTATCAACCTGGTAATCACGGAGGCCAACTAGGAGGATGTCACCGGCGGCGACGGGTGTTTAGTACCGCACATACGGCGGCGTATCTTTGATCGTCTTTTTTGAAAATGAGCTCAGATCTATTGGTTTCCGCTTCGTTCTTACCTCTGTTGCGATTCTTATGTGGTCGGAAGTCTGATTTCAACCGATTAGGCTTGAAAGATTGAATCAGAGAAGAAAGTTAGAAGTTTGATGTTGAGGGAGGCATAGGGAGGCAGCGAACAAATGAAATTAGGGGACTAGGGTTTCTCTAAATCATATATATATTTAAATAAAATTAATAATTAAAAAAATAACAAAATTTAACATTTCGGATATCGGATATCCGAACTATCCGAAATTTTTCAAAATTGGTATCCGAATCCGAATCCGAATTTTCGGATATCCGAAATTCGGATATCCGAATTTTCGGATATCCGAAAATTCGGATAATTCGGATTCGGAATTTCGGATATTTCGGATTCGGTTTCGGATTCGGATTTTTTTGAACACCCCTAATATCTGTGATGAAAACTGCAAGTTGTGCAAGGAAAGGATGACTAGTGTATATGATTTCCATAATCATTAACACTAAAGGAAAAGAATTGAAAGATATTCCCGTAGTATCTCAATTCTCAGATGTTTTTCCAGAAGAGCTACCAGGACTACCACCGGGCAGGGAAGTTGAATTCAGAATTCATCTGCTACCAGGGACAGCACCAATTGCCAAGGCACCTTACCGTTTGACACCTGTAGAGATGCAAGAACTGAAGAAACAGTTGGACGAACTTCTGGAGAAAGGATTCATACAGCCAAGTTCATCACCTTGGGGAGCACCGGTTTTGTTTGTCAAAAAAAAAGACGGGCCAATGCGTATGTGCATTGATTACCGAGAATTAAACAAAGTCACGATTAAAAATCGGTACCCATTACCGAGAATCGATGATCTGTTTGATCAATTACAAGGAGCTCGATTTTTCTCAAAAATCGATTTACGATCAGGATATCATCAATTAAAAGTACAGGAAGAGGACATTCCTAAGACCGCCTTTCGAACAAGGTATGGCTATTATGAATTTACTGTCATGCCATTTGGTTTAACCAATGCCCCAGCCGCATTTATGGACATGATGAACAGAATATGTAAGCCATATCTGGATAAATTCATAATAGTTTTTATTTATGATATTCTAATTTACTCCAAAAGTAAAGAGGAACATGCAGCGCATCTGCATACACTTCTAAATTTGCTGAGAAAAGAAAAGCTTTATGCTAAATTTTCAAAATGCGAATTTTGGTAAGAAGAAGTGCAATTTCTTGGACATTTAGTTAATCATGAAGGGATTCATGTGGATTCCACAAAGATTGAGGCAATTACTAAATGGAAAGTCCCTGAGTCACCAACGGAGGTAAGAAGTTTTCTAGGACTAGCCGGTTACTATAGACGGTTTATCCGAGATTTTTCTAGAATAGCCATTCCCCTAACCAAATTGACCTGTAAATCTGTAAGTTTGAATGGGGACCAAAACAAGAAGAAGCCTTTAGAATTCTTAAGCAAAGATTAACCAACACACCCATACTAGCGTTACCAGAAAGAACTGAAGACTTTGAAGTCTATTGTGACGCTTCTAAGTTAGGTTATGGATGTGTGTTGATGCAACGTCAAAAGTGTCGTAACCCCCGACCCCTGCCTCGGGAGGCGGGCGGCCGCGGCCTACTCAGAGATGGTGGTATCGGTGTTTATCATTATTTGGCAGCGGAAATTTCATCAGGAACGTAGTTAGGAAATATTTTATTAGAGTAAAAACCACATTTTTATAATTATAAACTTATTGGGATAAAACTCAAGTTTTCATTACAAACATGTTTATAGGGATAAACCCTAATTTATTGCATAAAACATCTTCTTTATTTAGGTAACTTTTTTAGCCACTTTTCCAAGCCTTTAGTGCTGTCCAGCTGGCTTCTATTTGGCTTTCACATTTTGTTACCTGAAACGCGTTTAAAAATATTTTGTCAGTGGGAAATACTGGTGAGTGAATCCTAATTTAATCAAGATAGGATTTATCCTTGTACAGTATTGAGGGCAATCCAGCAATTACATTTGTTTACCATTCTACTTTAATTACCACCCACGGTACTGTCAACCCGACTTGTGGTCATGTTACTACTCACAGTGTAGTAACAAATTTTGTATACAAAACCCCAACATACCAACGATAATTGTAGAATTACAAATACTCAATCACTGTTAATTATAATGTAAAACAATTGACGTTTTGTAAAAACAGTTTACAAAAAGATTTACAAAAAGGAGATTACTCACATTGCTATTTTAGACTTTTCCTTGTGGTTTCCTGGTTATAATCTAATAATTTAAACAGTGCAGATGCGTTTGTATAATAACCCAATATTTACATTAGTTATACCCTCCCCAAGACAGAACTCCAACGACTACGTCGGGCAGAACCTCGACAGTCGTTACGGAGCACTAGATCAATCGGGCAGCGTGTCTAGTACGTAACCGGGGGTTATGATACTTACAACGAGGCAGAACTTCGTTATTTAGGGGGCATTATGCCCGAATATAGCTTCTACACTATAGAATTTGAGAGAGAATTTTGTGTTTTGAACATCGGAAATGGACTGCCGATGCTCCTAATTTATAGGAGCTGATCGGGGTTTCCTCGCGGCCTGCGTAAGAGTCAGCTAAGGGCTTCGCGGCCCGCGACGTAGAGGTGTAGGGTCTAGTTATGCTGATTCGTTGGTTATAGACTTTACACAATGCTGACACGTGGCAGCTCAGGGTGTCGCCTTGATCTAGAGCTGCCGCGCCCCGCGTACGAGACCTTAAAGGTCTTCGCGGCCAGCGAGCGCCACAAGAATTTTGTTTTTATTTTATTTTTATGAAATTAAAGGTATTCGAGACCGGTTTTCGTATACGAGGTGTATTTTAAGGCGTATAGGGATGCCATAAATATTTTAGGAGTATCGGAAATAATTTAGGAGGGTTGTTATAAAAAGGTGGCATATGCATCTAGACAACTTAAGAATCATGAGGAGAATTACTCAACCCATGATTTAGAATTAGGAGCCATAATTTTTGCCCTTAAGATTTGGAGACACTATTTATATGGAAATAAATTTGTTGTCTTCACTGATCATAAGAGTTTAAGGTACATTTTTGGGCAAAAAGAGTTAAACATGAGACAAAGACACTGGATAGAATTTCTTAGTGATTATGGTTGCAATATCCAGTATCATGCAGGAAAAGCTAATGTAGTAGCTGATGCTTTAAGTCGAAAGTATCATGAAAAGCCAAGAAAAGTACATTCTCTTAAATTAAATCTGCAGATAAATTTAAATGAGCAAATTAGAGTCGTACAAGAATCAGTAATTAAGGACGATACTGAAAAATTAAAAGGAATGATTAAGGAATTAGAACAAGGAACAGATGGAATATGGAGATTCCATAAGAAAAGTATGTGGATACCTAAACTAGGAAACTTACGCCACCAAATTTTAGAAGAAGCCCATAAGTCTAAGTATACGATACATCCTGGAAGTGATAAGATGTATCAAGACTTAAGAAAGAATTTTTGGTGGATAGGAATGAAAAAGGATATAGCAGCTTATGTTGCTAAATGTTTAACATGTTCACAGGTTAAAGCTGAACATCAGAAACCCTCAGGTTTATTGCAGCCATTGGAAATGCCTGTATGGAAATGGGAATTGATAACAATGGACTTTGTTACCATATTACCCAAGACACGAAAAGGAAATGATACAATCTGGGTGATTGTAGATAGGTTAACCAAGTCTGCTCATTTCTTACCAATGAAGGAAACTTTCAGTATGGAACAATTAGCCAAGCTGTATGTAAATGAAATAGTTTCATTACATGGTATTCCTTTATCTATTGTGTCTGATAGAGATAGCCATTTTAATTCTCATTTTTGGACAAGTTTCCAAAAAGCAATGGGAACCAAGTTAAATCTAAGCACCGCTTATCATCCTCAAACGGATGGACAAAGAGAAATGACAATTCAGACAATGGAAGATATGCTTAGAGCTTGTGTAATTGATTTCGGAGTAAATTGGGACGATCATCTACCATTAATAGAATTTTCTTACAATAACAGCTATCATACCAGTATCAATGTTGCACCATTCAAAGCACTTTATGGACGAAAGTGCCGAACCCCAGTGTGTTGGGCCAAAATTGGAGAAAAGCAATTGTCTGGACCAGAAATAGTGCAAGAAACAACCGACAAGATTATACAAGTCAAGGAAAGACTAAAAGCAGCATGAGATCGCCAAAAGAGTTATGCTGATAACAGGCGAAAGCCGTTGGAATTTCACGTAGTAGACAAGGTATTATTGAAAGTTTCTCCTTGGAAAGGAGTGGTAAGATTCATCAAAAGAGGAAGGCTAAGTCCCAGGTATGTTGGACCTTTTGAGATTATTAGAAGAATAGGACCTGTAGCTTATCAGCTACAACTGCCAGAGGAAATGGCAGGAATACATGACGTATTTCATGTATGTAATCTCAAAAAGTGTTTAGCCGATGAATCATTAGTAGTACCTCTTAAGAACATAGAGGTAAATGGAAAATTTAAGTTTGAAGAAAAGCCTCTACAAATTGAAGACAGGAAAGTCAAGAATCTCAAACACAAGAGATTAGTTCTGGTCAAAGTGAAATGGGATTCCAAGAGAGGACCAGAATACACGTGGGAGCTTGAATCAAAGATGCAGAGGAAATATCCACACCTGTTCCAGTAGACCCCGAGGACGAGTTCTAAAACAAGGTGGGGAGGATATGAGGATATATTTTCTTCTATGCCTAGACTAAAGGACATGCCTTATAGTTTGAAAACATCAGTCGTAAATAAGTTTGGTAGTAACTCTGCTAGTACCAAAGATGTACCATCGACTAGTACTGAACCCAGGAAATGTACTAGGGTCAGAAAAGCCAAGTCTTTTGGCTCTGACTTTCATCTTTATTTGGTGGAAGGAACCAGGAATGAGGTTGAACATCAGTATTGTAACACCCTAAATCGTATATGACAAAAAGACGCAGCGGAAACACTGACCATAAAATTTCTTTCATTATAAATACCTCAACTCATTTAAAAATTTACCCTTAACATAATTCTTATTCATAAATCCGTCATCCTCTTACTTGCTAATTAAACACAGCTTACGTTCACTACATTCTACATTCAACGTCCCCGTACAATCTCTGTTGTGACTCGGTCTTCGATCCCTAATCCATATGATAGTCGCTCATTATCCGTACAACCTGCATTCACCACATACATCATAACATTAGTACACATTAAAGAAACAAAGTACATTCGCGTACACTTCACACTTCGTCATCTTTTAAGCTTTAAGCATTTCATCTGCATATCCATTTCCTGGTGAGGCTTCAATTGTAACACCTGTGCCTTCACGGCCATCAAAAAAATACCAAACCAATGAAATATTATATTTCATACTTGGGATTTGTAAAAATATGTGTATCGTTTACACATATCAACTCTTGTTCAATTTCAGGCTTTAAATCGCTTTCTGGAAGGTTATACGCGCACTGATGCGTAAATATAACCAGTTTAATGCAACAAACACTCCGGAATAGTGACGTAGGCTTAACATACCTTAAATAACCTTTACATAACTTAGATATAAGTTTTGGAAGGTTTGGTGTGATGAAATCAAAGTTTAATCGCTTACAGGGACTAAAGTTGACAAACTGCGAAAGTATGCCAATTTGAACTGTAACAGACCTTCCGGAACATGACCATAAGTTAAACATACCATAAATATCCTTTACATAGCTTAGAAATAGGCTTTGAGGTGTTCGGTATGCTAAAATAAACTTTTGTGTCATTCAGGGACTAAAAGCGTCAAAAAGTGCACAAGTTTGCATTTTCGCGCATAACTTACGTTCTGAATACATCTGGACATCCAAAAATTTATGTAAGCATGACTACATTATATTTTAGTGTTCGCCATAAGAAAAATCCATTCGTCACGTCAGTTGGATCGTTTTTCGCGCTTATGCGCATTCCGTCGTAATTAAGCGAACATCGCGTTCGTACGGCTAAACGAACCGACATCCGAGATATTTTTGAACACATTTTAAGTTCCCTATACTTTAACTTCATTTTAGAGCTTTGAAATGGGGTTAACGGGCCTTAAACGTGTCAAAAATGGCCTAAATACAGTTCAGGGACCAAAACTGTAATTCTGCCAAAGTTCACCCATACGATGCGTATGGTATATATACCATACGATGCGTATGGGGTCTCCAGACCAGGTGCAATGTTTAAACAGCCTGTTTTCAGCAGATTTAACCACAACCACATGTTCCTAATTGTCTAGTCATGTGATAAGGATGGAATTTTAGTTACCATAAGGTTCCGACAAGTGTACGGGATGGATTCATGGCACGTTATCCAAGAAACGATCCCAACGGTGGACCATTTCCTATAAATACCCACCAACATCACACCCAAAAACTCACACCTTTGAATCTGAACTTGCTCTCTAAGTTGTCGTGTTTAACACTTCATACCTGAGAGTGTTCGGGTTCAAACCTTCCATTCTTGGACCCTGGGTAAGTATTCTTTCGTTCTTTTCCTTATTTTTACTGCTTTTCGAGTCAGAAAGTCAAACTTTGTTTGACTTTCAGCGTTGACCAGTAATGGTCAATGCGAAGTTCGTTTGAACTTCGCAACGTGAGTGTAATCACGTTGGTCATAGTCCTTTGGGACTATGCCCACTGATTACCACGTTGTCTAGGGTCGTAGGGTAGGCGATCTAATAAATCGCCTATACCTTCGAACCCGACCCAGTTTGGTCGATCATTAGGATCCGACCAAACACATTAGGTGACCATAGTAGGTAGGGAATAACCTTCCGAGGTTATACCCTATGGTCACATCGTTTAAGTAGTTGTATGATAGGTAGTTTATATGCCTTAGGTAAATTACCAGAATACCCTTTTCATGTATAATTGGTAATTAAGCATATGTAACCTAAACCTTTGTCACGTAACTGATTATGTAATATGTTTAGGCATATAACACTTGTCATAGGGCTAGTTAGGCGGTCCGAACGCGTTTCACGCGCACGACACGTTAAAGTAACGTATGTTACCTTAATGGGTCGCGATGGGTCGATAATACTTAGGTTAAGTTTCATTTAGTATGTAGGCTTTGTTAAACCATATCATATGAGTTCCTACACTCATTTGGTTTACAAACCCTCCTGCTACCCAGTCTTCCGATTTAGGTCCGGGTTAATTATGTAGTTACCTATATTAGGTACCGTTTGATTTCCGGGACTCCTCTAGCTTACTTGGTAGTTGTTCAAGACTCCTAAGCACTCCCAGGCGAGTACATTCTTCCCCTATTTTACTGTTTTCAATTGTTTTGGGGTGACTCATATGTGCTAAATGTTTTCGATGTTATAACGATGGTTTCAAAAACGATTAAGGCGATTTATACAAAACTAATAACGATTTCATAAAGTGAACAAACTTGTTGGTTGTAGTTACATAACAAATGACATTCATTAGCAATGATCAAGCCGACCAGTATTAGGTTATGGTACCATAGGATCTGACAAATCCCGTTAGTTACTACACCCATAGTTATGTGTGGGTGTTGTGGGTAGCGACTGAATCTGAAATTGTTAATTTACTCTTTGGTAAGGGTTTATTAATGCGAATTGTTAATTTATCCTTTGGTAAGGGTTTATTAATGCGAATTGTTAATCTATCCTTTGGTAAGGGTTTATTAATGCGAATTGTTAATCTATCCTTTGGTAAGGGTTTATTAATGCGAGTCAAGAAGGTTTGAATGTTATTAGCGAGACGACCATTTAAGTAGTTTCACGACCTAAAACGAATTTAACGATTGTGTAAACGATTGGTTTTCACACGATGTTTTAACGATTGGGTAAACGATTGGTTTTCACACGATGTTTTAACGATTGGGTAAACGATTGGTTTTCACACGATGGTTTAACGATTGGGTAAACATTTGTACATGATTGACATTTGATCATGTATTTCCCACAAAACATAACTTTGATTTAAACCAAGTTTTTACTTCAATACTTTGTTTTTGTGCATATGGTTTAGTTGAGACATTTCACTTGCCATACATGGATATTTGACATAGACATTTGACATGGATATTTGACATAGACATTTTACATTGTTTGGTTTGGTTTGATTAAGTGATTAAGTAACGATGCGTGTGTAATATGATACAAGCATGGTGGATACGCCGCTGGTACTTCCTATATATAAGTGTTTGTATGGTATTACATATTGTAGCGTTATTTGAATCATTTCAGTTTGAGACATAGAACATTTTATACGAGTAACATACTTTTCACAAGACATTTATTTACAAACAACTTATCTTATACAAACTCATTTTACATGGTTATTCATTTAATCATGCATTATTCTCTTACTTATACATATCACCTGAATTTATCACTGTTTTTCAAATAATGTACTAAAACAAATGTTTTTGGGTTAAGAGTCATGGCTACGAGGTTTTACAAATTATAACTCGCTTGATTTGAGTTGGTTAATTAAGTTGCAATATTATACTCTTTTCAAAACAAGGTTTTTAAATAAAGTATTGCAACGTCTAAACTAGCCATGATTTCGACACTCCTACAAAACCTATGTACTCGCCAGCATTTCTTTGCTGACCTCGTTTTCACATATGTTTCAGGTATGTTGGATGATATCGATTGATAAGATGCATGCTCACATAGGACTGGACAAGGCCTTAGTGACTCAATAACAATGATAGACTATGTTTAAATAGTGTAATTAGATTTCCAGACGATGTAATTACTCAATGTTTAATAAAACGAAACACTTTTGATATCCATGGTTATGAAACATTAATTCTGTTGCAACACGCCCCGATGTTTCCGCCGCGATTTGTTGTTTTACGCGGTCGGGGTGTGACAGAAAAGATGGTATCAGAGCCAATGGTTATAGGGAATTAGGTTATTAGTAATTAGTAATGCTTTGACCTAGTCTATAACCTTTCTAGGACCCTAACGCGAGTTTACTTGCGTTTAGTCATAAAACAATACCGTCACCTATCCTTAGGCGACGACCACAACAAGAACATAAATTTCAAAACCGCTTTGAAAACTAATCATCTGTTCTAGGATGATTGATTTCTAGGTTTTGAACCCTCTATTGTAAGGTTTTGAACCCTCTGTTATATGGTTTTGAACCCCTTTGAATTTTCAAATTCTCGTCATGGTTTTGGGTTTTAAATAATGTGAACACGTGCAAACTGGAAGGGTGAATGCCTGTATTCTGGGTTTTCTGTCTAGGCAAGCACTTCGTATACATCTCATCAGACGCGAGACCAGTTGTGCTTACCTGGGAATTCTTGGGATGAGTGTTCACTTATAGGCGAGCATGTCTTCGCGATACATTATTTTGACCCATTTACTTTGATTAGTCACTGTGTGTCGTTTGTTTACCTTGTGGTAACAAACAAATGACCACTACCCTTGCTTTCATCAGATTTGTTTCATCTTATTCTTTTCGTCTAAATTCTCTCACTCGTTTCCTTTCATGTTTCCTCTTTTAGACAATGCCTCCTCGACGCGAAAACCAGATAGAGACTGCCGAGCTGGCAGAAATTATTGCGCAGCAAATGGCTGCTCAATTCCCAAACCTCTTTGCTCAATGGATCCAAGCCTATAACAACAACAATGTTCCATGCAAATACAAGGATTTTAACCAGGCTAAACCACTCAAGTTTAGTGGTTCTGAAGGAGCGACTGGGCTTCTTCAGTGGTTTGAAAGCATAGAGAATACTTTTCGCCACGTGCAGTGTCTTGACAATCGCAAGGTCGAGTTTGCTTCGAGCGTATTTCAGAAGAGGGCTTTGACATGGTGGAACGGGGTTATGAGAGATAGGGGTGCTGAGATTGCCTTGGCACAGACATGGGCTGAACTAAGAGCTCTTATGATGAGGGAATTCTGTCCTCGTCATGAGCAGCGAGCCTTAGAGAAGGAATTTGATGATTTGAAGCAGGATAGTGGTGAGCACAGGGCTTATACTGATAGGTTTGAGGAGCTGAGTCTGCTTTGCCCGACAATGGTTACCCCACTTGACATAGCTATCGAAAGGTACATCGACGGCCTACCTGACTCGGTACAAGACATCCTTACTGGTAGTAACCCTGCCACACTCCGTCAGGCGATCGAGTTATCAGCGACATTGACTGAGTCGCAGATTCGGAAGAACAAGTTACACAGGAAGGGTGACAAGGGCAAGAAACACACAGCTGACATGGAGGTTAGCAAGAAAGGTCAAAACAAGAAGGGTAAGGAAGGTGAGACGGCAAAGAAATCAAGAAAGCGAAAGGATGTTCAGAACTTTGCTGTTACAGCACAGACTGCTCAGAACCCGCGGAACCAACCAGCTCAGCCACCTGCAAAGAAAGCATATGCCGGTACCGCACCTCATTGTGCCCGTTGCAACGGTCATCACGTTGCACCACGAGATTGCAAGAAATGCACAACGTGTGGTAGACTTGGGCATTTGGCCAATATTTGTCGTTTGGGACAAAATCAGGCTGCTCAGGTTCAAGCTCCGGTTCAAGGGAATGCTGCGAGATTCCCATTGGGTTCATGTTTCAACTGCGGAGAGATTGGTCACTTCCGCCACAACTGCCCAAGACTGGTGAATGCAAATGCTAACGCAAACCCAAATGCAACCGTCAACGTCAATGTGAATCCAGCACGTGGTTGAGTGTTTAACATCAATGAGGCACTCAATGTTGAAGGAATGAACAATTAGTATTTTGTATTTTCCTCTGGTTGTTATCTAGTAACATTTTAAGACAATGCGGTTGTTATATAAATAAAAATTTGTGGTTTTTATTTTCAACTAATGCAATTGTATGAATGTTTGATCCAACCTTATGATGTCATCACAAAGACAAAACTACTCTTGTGGTTCTGTCATTTTTTATGATCACTTGTGATCTCCCTAAGAACCTCAAACACTTGTTTCTTCAAAATCCAAAGTATCTTATCATCTTGCACCGTTCGAGATGCAAGAGTTATCAAAACAGCTTCGAGAGTTGTCTGATAAAGGATTCATCCGTCCGAACTTTTCACCTTGGAGAAACTCCTATCCTCTTTGTGAAAAGAAAAATGGATCTTTTCAAATGTATATCGATTAACGTAAGCCTGGTAAGCTTACCGTTAAAAATCGATATCCCCTACCTTAAATCAACGATTTCTCCGATCAACTGCATAGCGTTCATGCTTTTCCAAGATCGATTTGCATTTTGGGTATCATCAACTTTGTATTCTCAAAGAAAATGTTCCCAAAACGGTTTTCTGCACGAAGTATGGCCATTACGAGTTTACAGTCATACCTTTTGGTTTGACAAATGCTCCAGCCATCTTCATGGACTTAATAAATAGGGTCTGCAAGCCTTATTTGGATCAGTTCGTCATTGTTTTTATTGATGACATCTTGATCTATTCAAAGTCCCGAGCCGACCACGATCAACACCTTCGTTGATTTCGGAGCCTGATTGGATTCCTTGTACACCTTAATATGTACATTACAACTCAATTAGGACAAGCCGAATTCCTTTTTAGATCTTCCTATTTTCATAGTTAGATTCTTGAAAATATTTAAAGTGCCAAGTGAAATCCACGGATTGGATTCCTAGTATGCTTTAAATACCCATGTCCAAAGATAACAAATTAAACGATTAAACGATTTTGCGATTAAACGATTTTGCGATTTAACGATTTTGCGATTTAACGATTTTGCGATTAAACGATTATACAATTATGCGATTTTGTGTTTATGTGATATGTGTTTATGTGTTCTCCTCTATGTTTTTGTGTGATCCAATTTTCAAATCCTCATAGAATCTTTCATATCTTTATATGAGGGATTCATAGTAGGATATTCAAAAGGTACTACTTTAAATCCTTAATGGGCTTCTACGTTGTAGTTAAAGACCCTTGGGATTATATGGTACCATTCCATGATTCGATGAGAGACCCTTAAGTGGTCTAGTCTAAAAGATTGATTCACAATTTGATTAAAGAACGACATCTAGTGATGTAGCTGAACAGACTCCTTGATAGTCTATTTAGATCATTTATTGATTTAATTAAAAGGACTCTATGGCGGTCTAGTTACACTCATCACAGGTTTGTTCATTTGGTTTTCCCCTACACACTATAAAATAGACTGTGTATACTGTGCAAAGAATTGTCTGATTATGGACGCGTACATAATTATGAAATTTAGTGCATAGGAACCCAGTAAGATTTATTATGTGTAAGATCCGATAGTGACAAAAATAACGAAATGAGAACGATGTAATGCAGGTACGGTGGACGCACCAATGACGCTTCATATACTTGTATATAAGTATCCCTCTTACATTGCAATCATGATGTTATTAAAGTTACTAGAAGTTCAGAAACCTAGCCAATATTGTTCGATCTTTTCAACTTCATGTTTTCAGCTCTTACAAGTTTCCTCTAAATAAATTTCGGGACGAAATTTCCTAAAGTAGGGGAGACTGTAACACCTGTGCCTTCACGGCCATCAAACAAATACCAAACCAATGAAATATTATATTTCATACTTGGGATTTGTAAAAATATGTGTATCGTTTACACATATCAACTCTTGTTCAATTTCAGGCTTTAAATCGCTTTCTGGAAGGTTATACGCGCACTGATGCGTAAATATAACCAGTTTAATGCAACAAACACTCCGGAATAGTGACGTAGGCTTAACATACCTTAAATAACCTTTACATAACTTAGATATAAGTTTTGGAAGGTTTGGTGTGATGAAATCAAAGTTTAATCGCTTACAGGGACTAAAGTTGACAAACTGCGAAAGTATGCCAATTTGAACTGTAACAGACCTTCCGGAACATGACCATAAGTTAAACATACCATAAATATCCTTTACATAGCTTAGAAATAGGCTTTGAGGTGTTCGGTATGCTAAAATAAACTTTTGTGTCATTCAGGGACTAAAAGCGTCAAAAAGTGCACAAGTTTGCATTTTCGCGCATAACTTACATTCTGAATACATCTGGACATCCAAAAATTTATGTAAGCATGACTACATTATATTTTAGTGTTCGCCATAAGAAAAATCCATTCGTCACGTCAGTTGGATCGTTTTTCGCGCTTATGCGCATTCCGTCGTAATTAAGCGAACATCGCGTTCGTACGGCTAAACGAACCGACATCCGAGATATTTTTGAACACATTTTAAGTTCCCTATACTTTAACTTCATTTTAGAGCTTTGAAATGGGGTTAACGGGCCTTAAACGTGTCAAAAATGGCCTAAATACAGTTCAGGGACCAAAACTGTAATTCTGCCAAAGTTCACCCATACGATGCGTATGGTATATATACCATACGATGCGTATGGGGTCTCCAGACCAGGTGCAATGTTTAAACAGCCTGTTTTCAGCAGATTTAACCACAACCACATGTTCCTAATTGTCTAGTCATGTGATAAGGATGGAATTTTAGTTACCATAAGGTTCCGACAAGTGTACGGGTTGGATTCATGGCACGTTATCCAAGAAACGATCCCAACGGTGGACCATTTCCTATAAATACCCACCAACATCACACCCAAAAACTCACACCTTTGAATCTGAACTTGCTCTCTAAGTTGTCGTGTTTAACACTTCATACCTGAGAGTGTTCGGGTTCAAACCTTCCATTCTTGGACCCTGGGTAAGTATTCTTTCGTTCTTTTCCTTATTTTTACTGCTTTTCGAGTCAGAAAGTCAAACTTTGTTTGACTTTCAGCGTTGACCAGTAATGGTCAATGCGAAGTTCGTTTGAACTTCGCAACGTGAGTGTAATCACGTTGGTCATAGTCCTTTGGGACTATGCCCACTGATTACCACGTTGTCTAGGGTCGTAGGGTAGGCGATCTAATAAATCGCCTATACCTTCGAACCCGACCCAGTTTGGTCGATCATTAGGATCCGACCAAACACATTAGGTGACCATAGTAGGTAGGGAATAACCTTCCGAGGTTATACCCTATGGTCACATCGTTTAAGTAGTTGTATGATAGGTAGTTTATATGCCTTAGGTAAATTACCAGAATACCCTTTTCATGTATAATTGGTAATTAAGCATATGTAACCTAAACCTTTGTCACGTAACTGATTATGTAATATGTTTAGGCATATAACACTTGTCATAGGGCTAGTTAGGCGGTCCGAACGCGTTTCACGCGCACGACACGTTAAAGTAACGTATGTTACCTTAATGGGTCGCGATGGGTCGATAATACTTAGGTTAAGTTTCATTTAGTATGTAGGCTTTGTTAAACCATATCATATGAGTTCCTACACTCATTTGGTTTACAAACCCTCCTGCTACCCAGTCTTCCGATTTAGGTCCGGGTTAATTATGTAGTTACCTATATTAGGTACCGTTTGATTTCCGGGACTCCTCTAGCTTACTTGGTAGTTGTTCAAGACTCCTAAGCACTCCCAGGCGAGTACATTCTTCCCCTATTTTACTGTTTTCAATTGTTTTGGGGTGACTCATATGTGCTAAATGTTTTCGATGTTATAACGATGGTTTCAAAAACGATTAAGGCGATTTATACAAAACTAATAACGATTTCATAAAGTGAACAAACTTGTTGGTTGTAGTTACATAACAAATGACATTCATTAGCAATGATCAAGCCGACCAGTATTAGGTTATGGTACCATAGGATCTGACAAATCCCGTTAGTTACTACACCCATAGTTATGTGTGGGTGTTGTGGGTAGTGACTGAATCTGAAATTGTTAATTTACTCTTTGGTAAGGGTTTATTAATGCGAATTGTTAATTTATCCTTTGGTAAGGGTTTATTAATGCGAATTGTTAATCTATCCTTTGGTAAGGGTTTATTAATGCGAATTGTTAATCTATCCTTTGGTAAGGGTTTATTAATGCGAGTCAAGAAGGTTTGAATGTTATTAGCGAGACGACCATTTAAGTAGTTTCACGACCTAAAACGAATTTAACGATTGTGTAAACGATTGGTTTTCACACGATGTTTTAACGATTGGGTAAACGATTGGTTTTCACACGATGTTTTAACGATTGGGTAAACGATTGGTTTTCACACGATGGTTTAACGATTGGGTAAACATTTGTACATGATTGACATTTGATCATGTATTTCCCACAAAACATAACTTTGATTTAAACCAAGTTTTTACTTCAATACTTTGTTTTTGTGCATATGGTTTAGTTGAGACATTTCACTTGCCATACATGGATATTTGACATAGACATTTGACATGGATATTTGACATAGACATTTTACATTGTTTGGTTTGGTTTGATTAAGTGATTAAGTAACGATGCGTGTGTAATATGATACAAGCATGGTGGATACGCCGCTGGTACTTCCTATATATAAGTGTTTGTATGGTATTACATATTGTAGCGTTATTTGAATCATTTCAGTTTGAGACATAGAACATTTTATACGAGTAACATACTTTTCACAAGACATTTATTTACAAACAACTTATCTTATACAAACTCATTTTACATGGTTATTCATTTAATCATGCATTATTCTCTTACTTATACATATCACCTGAATTTATCACTGTTTTTCAAATAATGTACTAAAACAAATGTTTTTGGGTTAAGAGTCATGGCTACGAGGTTTTACAAATTATAACTCGCTTGATTTGAGTTGGTTAATTAAGTTGCAATATTATACTCTTTTCAAAACAAGGTTTTTAAATAAAGTATTGCAACGTCTAAACTAGCCATGATTTCGACACTCCTACAAAACCTATGTACTCGCCAGCATTTCTTTGCTGACCTCGTTTTCACATATGTTTCAGGTATGTTGGATGATATCGATTGATAAGATGCATGCTCACATAGGACTGGACAAGGCCTTAGTGACTCAATAACAATGATAGACTATGTTTAAATAGTGTAATTAGATTTCCAGACGATGTAATTACTCAATGTTTAATAAAACGAAACACTTTTGATATCCATGGTTATGAAACATTAATTCTGTTGCAACACGCCCCGATGTTTCCGCCGCGATTTGTTGTTTTACGCGGTCGGGGTGTGACATCAATAATGTACCTGCATTACTTTTCATGGTCGAGGTATACCATTAATAACATTAACACTCAACGTGACTATTCCATACATACATACGTACTTACATACATACATACACACATACACACATACACATCTACATACGTGCATGCCTTTCCTACAACTTTACATACATGCATACACTCATACATGTCCTTATATATATATATACATTCATACTCAACTACATATGTACACACATTTCCTACATTTTCACATACATGCATACGCTCATACATATCATTATACATACATGCATACACGTCTACATTCGTACATATCTTTACCACGCCTTTACATACATGCATTACTTGTGCATATCTTTATACATACCTACACGCGTATGTATCTTCATATTCAATCACATGATACTCATGCTCTTATATAAATAATTGCGTACCTACATAAGCCGATATCTACACATTTACATTTATACATACATAACTAGTACTTGTTCCCATACTATAAACTTACATACTTACACACATACCTACTTACATAAGTTCTATGTACGTATACGGATACATATAAGCATACGTACATGCCTATCTACTTATGTGCATCCCTATATGCTCATAAGAAACTTTACGAACCATCGGGATGCGTTACAGATCATTTAGAAAAGCAAAATTAAGCAAAACGGAGAAGTGGGCTAGACAACCCGTCGGCGACGGGGTGGGTACCCGTCGGCGACGGCCTCCAGAAATACCCGTCGCCCAATTTAACCCGTAACCAGTCAGTTAGGCCGTCGGCCTCTTTCACACTTTTGGGAGCCCGTCGGCGACGGGGTGGGAACCCGTCGGCGACGGCCTCTAGAAAAGTCCATTTCCTGCAGATCCGTTTCGTCGTCCGAACGCACTAAAACGCGCGTAACTTTTGAACCGTTTACCCGTTTATCCTCCCGTTTCTTCCTACACGCTTGTAAATTCACATTCTATCATATGAACTTAATATCCCACATCCGGATTAAGGAAATTCTTAGCTTACATACATTCGGCTTATTATCATCTTCTCATTATTTGACCCATTCGAGCATTTATCAACAAAATATGTTTATTTGACCTCAATCTCATATGAACTTAATAATTTCATTGACGCCTATCATAAAAGATTAATTTCCCGGATGTCTAGCATTCTCTTAACCCATTTTCGCTCAAAAGCTTATTTTGACCCGTTATGGGTATTTGTGCATTAAAAGGTCTATGACATACAAAACCCTACACTTCGCTTTCATACTTGACAAAGACATTACTCTAATCGAATAACTCATTTCCAAACGACGTTTAAGGTCGTTTGCCCGAAATACATATCAAGGGCGTTTTTGTCAACGTTACTATATCCTTAAAAACAAAGGATTTCCTTGCATAAGTAACCAATCCTACTACTTAGCTACAATTCCTAATCACACATACCTTTCTCGGATCAAGGCTAAGATCCGTTTAATACTTCATCGATAGCGTACAATTCATTCCTCCTTGACCTCAAATATCATATTTAATTAAATTGCATATAACTTCACATAACAACTAAGAAGTGATTACGGAATCACTTACCTCATGCATCCGTGTTCCCATTCGTTCCTCGCCACTTCTTGACCCGTTAGCCTTCCGTGCCTGATTCCGTCTCGACATGATTCCTATACTTCCATGTCATCGAAATCACGCTATCATTAGCATACTCATTTGTACTTGATAACAATCGTATCAATCCCATATTTCACACTTAACTTTCATTAACCATTTCTAACAAACATAACTCATATAATCATGTCCGTATACGTTTAACTCATGTAACTCATCATGTCATTACATTTAACACGGATTGCTATTACATGTACCATACGACTTCTCATCAACCTACATTTACGACAACGAGTCAACTCATGTTTCTTATACTTAGTTGACTTTCAAAAGTCAACTATCAACCATACATAACTATCAACTTATCAACATATTCCCGTAACATCATAATCGACTATACGGACGACACTATATACATTTTATCATTCACTTGATGTACGTACTACCTTTTAAGCATAACGTACAACTTATTCATACACAATCTTCTAAATTCATACATAGTTCATCAAATGCTTCTACAATCCAACATGGGTTATTTAAATTAAACATCAAACATGTTATCATCACATTTTATTCACTTCATCTAACAACAATTCATCATTTCTTATCCCATATCTTTAAACATTCACACACGTGTATGATTCCAAACATTATTAACATAAGTGAATCATCAATTTACATTACCTCATCTAAAACCCACTTCATAACTACTTGTTAATCACTTACAAGTGATCTAATCTTAAGTTCTTCATAATTCATCATACTTTTGATATATGTACTACCTTGTAAGCATAGTGTATAACTAGTTCATGCATATCATTCTAATCTCATACACAATTCATCAATTTCTACCTCCTAATCAACATGATTCATACATGCATAAACATCAAACATACTAGTATCACATTTCTTTCAATTCTTCTAACAAGAATACATCATACAACTCAAAATACATCAATATTAAGCAAGAACTTAGACATAGATGATTTACCCATGTCATCATCTTCACCATAACAAACGGGTTTCACCCTTAAACATCAAATTAACCTAATTCATGCATAATCCATGTTCCAAATGATGATTCTAACACATACTCATACTCAATTTCATACAAATTCGTGATTTACATCATAACCCGCTTCATGCATAATCACCAAACCAGCTTTTAAAACATACCTTGCGATCCTAACGAGGAGGTGATCATTAATCTGTGTTTATTCATGAATTTAGACCTTGATTTGCCCTTCAATTTGATGATCCTTCATGTTTAGGGTTTTGAGCTCTTATGGAGCTCCTGCTCTTCTAGAACACACGTACGTGTGTGTGTATTTGTGTGTGTTTTTCATAGATAATATTCAACTTTCATTTTACCCTATTTTAGTCCCTCAAGTTTGCCACTAAATAATATTGGCACAACTATCATCCTTTAATTACTTTTTACCATATTCCTAACTAGGTTAAATAACCTAGTCACTTATTTCTTGATGTACCATATCGTAACATTTAACGAATATAAAAATTCGGTTTTGGGGTGTAACAAGTATCAATATTGTTTCAATATTGAGGAGGATCCTAAGACATACAGTCAGGCAATGGTATCTAGGGATGTTTCTTTCTGGAAAGAAGCCATCCAAGATGAGATGGATTCTATCATGCATAATAATACATGGAAATTGACTGATTTACCTCCTGGTTGCAAACCTTTGGGTTGCAAATGGATTTTTAAAAGAAAGATGAAAGTTGATGGTAGCATAGATAAGTTTAAAGCCAGGTTGGTTATCCAAGGCTTTAGACAAAAGGAAGGAATAGATTTCTTTGATACATATTCTCCTGTTGCAAGAATTTCCACCATAAGGCTTCTTTTAGCTCTTGCTTCAATTCATAACTTGGTAATTCACCAAATGGATGTCAAGACTGCGTTCTTGAATGGTGAATTGGATGAAGAGGTATACATGAAACAACCTGAGGGTTTTGTATTACCTGGACAAGAGCACAAGGTGTGTAAACTCATCAAATCATTATATGGTTTGAAACAAGCACCTAAGCAGTGACATCAAAAAATTGATGAGGTGATCTTATCTCATGGTTTTCTTTTAAACCAAGCTGATAAGTGTGTCTATAGTAGATTTGAATCCTCTGGTAAAGGAGTGATTATTTGTCTATATGTAGATGATATGTTAATCTTTGGCACTGACCAAGATCAAGTTGATAAGACAAAGAAATTGTTGTCTTCGAATTTTGAAATGAAGGATACGGGGGAGGCGGATGTGATCCTTGGAATAAGGATTAAAAGGAGTAACAATGGTATAACCATGACACAGTCTCATTACATTGAGAAAGTGTTGAAGAAATTCAATCATTATAATTGTTCTCCTGTTAGCACTCCTCTAGATCCTAGCATCCGGTTAATGCCCAATTCTGGTGATTCAGTTTCACAATTAGAGTATTCTAAGGTCATTGGATATTTGATGTATGCTATGATTAGCACAAGGCCTGACATAGCTTATGCTGTAGGTAAGTTGAGTAGGTTTACTAGTAATCCTAGTGCTCAACATTGGCAAGTAGTGAACAGACTGCTTAAGTACCTAAAAGGAACCATGCATTTTGGTTTATGCTATTCAGGTTTTACTTCAGTTATAGAAGGGTACTCTGATGCAAGTTGGATAAACAATAAGGAAGATCATTCCTCCACAAGTGGATGGGTGTTCTTACTTGGTGGAGGTGCTATCTCCTAGGCCTCAAAGTAACAAACTTGCATCACAGATTCAACAAAGGAATCTGAATTTGTAGCTTTAGCAGCAGCTGGTAAAGAAGCTGAGTGGCTCAGAAATTTGATCTATGAGATTCCATTATGGTCGAAACCAATACCACCAATCTCTATCAGGTGCGATAGTGCAGCTATATTAGCTAAGGCATATAATCAAGTGTACAATGGGAAGTCTAGACACTTAGGTGTTAGACACAGTATGATTAGAGAATTAATCATGAATGGTGTGATACCGTCGAATTTGTTAGATCTGAGCTTAATTTAGCTGATCATCTAAGCAAAGGGTTAGGAGGAGATCTCGTGAAGAAATCAGCTAAAGGGACGGGTTTAAAGTCCATTTTAAATATCTTATGCCAAGACACCCAATTCCCATCTAATGCAACGTTAGATGCAAAATTCAATGCGGAAAGCTTGTCATAACGATATTGGAACACATTAGCAAATCATCCCAAGGTATGTGTTCAGACTGCAAGATAAAGTAGGTTGAAGTTGAACTTCTTAATAGTTCATCGATAAATTGCAGTGCAGGTGCAAGAGTAATGAACTACCTATAAGAATATGAAGTTTAGCCGCTTCAAGAAGCTTTGGACTTGAGCTTTGATATATTCTTTGAAGGATTAGAACACAAGCTAGTAAAATATTGTGTCAAGTGGAATTTGGATTTGTAAACGTATGTGTATGTTACCTACATGTATTTAAATGGATAACATGGGTTCAATCCATAGAGACACCCTGTTATCCTAATATTTGTATCGCGTAATATACTAAGTGAAAATTCAATCATTTTCATTATGCATGCGTTTGTGTTTCTGTGAGGATAGTTAAGTTAATCATGGATATCACTAAAATGGGAGACGATTGTTGGTAATTTTAGTGTTATCAACGGATTTTGGGGTATTGGATTAACTTGTCGATCGAGATAATAACATCTATGATTAATCGAGTTAGGTAACGCGGGAGTGCGGACTCGTTTAACACGAATGTTATTTGTGCTTTGTTTTAATTATTAGTTTATTAATAAATTATTGTTGGGCTTAATGCATATTATATATTAATATTACAGCCCATTAAATTTTATTAGTCCGTAACTAATGTCCAAAAATCCATTAAATGGTTTTGTCTCTTTGGGCCAATATGGCTAATAATGAGGCTGAGGAAGTTTCCTTTTGGTGACTTCTATTTTAATTTTTTTCATTCATTCGATCAAAGTAACAGTGGGATACGCACAAAAGGAACACATACGGTTACAAGGGGTATCACATTCAATATCATATATTCATCAAATCCAATTCCTTCAAGAGTGATCTCTGTCTAATCCGATAAATCATTGCGTGTAACCTGCAAATATGTTTATCTGATAGTTCTCATACGATTCAGAGATTTATCCAGGTTTTTCACAAACTTTGCAATTTCAATTCGGGTTCCAGGTTTGTTATTTCTTTGAATTCACTGTTCTAGACCAATTATACAACACAATGTCGAAGGAAAAAATACATATATAATGAGTTACCAAAAAGACACGATAACACAATGTTAAAATACTTGTATTTATCCAGTATAAATGTGCCCTTTTTATTCCTTTTATTTGTTTTTAACCATTTCCTTTTATCTTTGATTGTGAGGTTTGGGCTATGATGTTTGGAGTGCTGTGTGACAACCCTCATAATTCCATGTATCCGTACAATCTATTAATGATAATTAAAGTGCTTGATGATTGTGCTGAATCACTTAACTGCTTTCTGATTACTGTGTTATACTTACATGTGCTTGTTAACATACTAGTAGTATACAGAAAAGTTACTAAATAGTCCGGTATGCTTTCCTGAGTGTTGAAAATTAAAAACGTTACAAAAATATATATATATATAGGACACTTTACGGACGAATTAAGCACTTTAACGGATCAACACCGAACCGAATAACCGGACTTTACCCGGAACACAAAAATATTGTCAAACACATTATTTCTATTTTTCTGAGCTAGTTAGGGTCCCCGAACACCCTAACACATTATATAATTGATAACACTCACAAGACACCAACTAAACACTTAACTTCCTAACTAAAGCACTAACAAGACAATTGAAACCCAACTAGACCTAACCCCCCCCCCCCAACCGGTTATGAGATGTCCCCCACCCCTTGATTCATTGTAATTGTTTAATAGATTATGTTAGTACTTTGGTAGACACATGGACCAAAGGATTAGGACATGTTGGAAGATGATTATTTATAAACCACAAGTCCCTCACTAAAACTCATTCTTCATCATCACACCTTCAAAGCTCTCTCTCTCTCCCTCCATAGCTCGGCCGAACATCCTCCCCATCACCACCACATTTTCGGTTTTCATTCTAGCGATCCAAGTGTACTTCTAGGTGCTACAAGGCGTACAACGAAGCTCGGTGTTCTCGGAAGTTGAAGGACCGCTCTCGTTTTCTTTTATCCACCACATTTCTTCACTCGAACTTCCCTAGTCTTGAACTAGTGGTGAGAACTTAGATCCATTCATTATTCATGTTATTTAAGTGGTTAAAGTAAGTTACATGATGATAAACTTAAAGAACACAAAGAAACTTGAACTAGAAACATGAACATAATGTTTACATAAAAAGGAAATGTGATGAAGTAATGTTAATATGAAGTTGTTTGATTCTTGTTGATTTCCTGATGATTTGCTTGTTAATATTGATGTTTGATGTCGTTGTTGTAAGACCCAAACACGTATTTGACAAAAGTCGCAGCGGAAATTCGTGCCATAAAATTTCTTTCATTACAAACGTCTTGACTTACTTGAAAGTTTATTTTAAAAATATCTCTTTACCAAAACAAAAGCATAACTCCCATTTACTAAAGTACATATTCGATTATCCCCGTACAATCTATCTTGTGACTCGGTCTTCGATCTCTATTCCTTGTGATAATTGCCCGTGATCCGTACAACCTACACTCACCACATACATTCATAACATTAGCACACATTATATAAACAAGATTCATTCACGTACACTTCACATTTCGTCACTTTTCAAACTTTAAGCATTTCATCTGCGTATCCATTTCCTAGTGAGGCTTCAATAACGTACCTGCATTACTTTTCATTCTCAAGGTACACCATTAATAACGTTAACACCCAACGTGTCTAATTCATGCATACATACGTACTTACATACATACGTACTTACATACATACATACATACATACACATCTACATACGTACATACCTTTCCTACAACTTTACATACGTGCATACACTCATACATGTCTTTATACATACATACATACACAACTACATACGTACATACCTTTCCTACATCTTTACATACATGCATACACTCGTACATATCTTTACACATACATACATACACATCTACATACGTACATACCTCTCCTGCATCTTTACATTCATGCATACACTCGTACATATCTTTACACATACATACATACACATCTACATACGTAGATACCTCTCCTGCATCTTTACATACATGCATACACTCGTACATATCTTTACACATACATACATACACATCTACATACGTACATACCTTTCCTACATCTTTACATACATGCATACACTCGTACATATCTTTATACATACATACACAACTACATACACGTACAAGATCTTACATACTTCTTACATACTCATACGTTAATTACATGAGACTTAGACTTTGATTTATAGCCCATAAACATCTAAGGATCGATCAAAATCATGTTTAGGAAGCCCGCCGTAGTCCACGGATAAGAAACCGAAGCCTACGATACATAAATCAACTTAATTAACAAATTTCATGTTTTTGGACTTGGGGAGGGCGTCGGCGACGACCCGTGGTTCTTCCCGTAGCCAAAAACCCCGTAGACAGGTAAATAACCCGTCAGCAAAAAAACTAACTTTCTAGAGCCCGTCGGCGACTACCCTTAACCCGTCGGCGACTACCTCTAGAAATGGCACTTTTCTGCAGTTCCGTTTCGTCGTCCGTACGCACTAAAACGCGCATAACTTTTCAACCGTTTACCCGTTTAACCTCCCGTTTCTTCCTACATGCTTGTAAATTCACATTCTATCATATGAACTTAAAATCCCATATCCGGATTAAGGAAATTCTTAACTTACACGCTATCGGCTTATTATTCAATTACGATTATTCGACCCGTTCATGTTTTCATCAAACATTTCATTCGTTTTAGCCCAAAACTTACACGAACCTTATAACCATAATACTTTTACATTATCCGGGGTTTCGTACTTGGTATTTATGCACCTGATACCCGGTATGCGTTAAGCTTATTCATTTCATTCATTTATACAAAAACAAACTTGGTTAAAACAATTTCAACTTGCTAAATTGATTGTCCATTAACCATAACTCACAACCGGGTATTCATACTATTAATTCGCGCCTCTAATTCTTGATTAGCGTGCTTATGTACCATTCTACCCATACCCGGTTATAGCACCGTATTCATTACTTACGCAACCCTTCCGGTATAGTAATAAAACCACATTTTGACCCATTACATCTACTTAGCGAAAATCATCGATTTCATACGAACCATCTTTATTTGTCCTCACTTATCATACTTAATTAACTAGCACATAACTTTACGTAAACAACTAAGAAGTGATTACGGAAATCACTTACCTCGTGCGTCCGAGTTCGTGTCCGTTATCTTGCCTCCTTTTGACCCGTTAGCCTTTCATGCTTGAGTCCTTCTCGACATGATTCCTATACTTTCATGTCACCAAATCACATTCACATTAGCATACACAATTGTACATGTTAACGATCATAATAATCGCATATTTCACATTTGACTTTCTTTAGTCACAACTAACAAGCATATGACATATAATCCAATTCATATCCTTTCAAACTCATGAAATTCATCATGTAATCACAAATAACGCATATTAACATAACATGTACCATACAACTTCCTATAATTCTACCTTTACAACAACAAACCAAATCATGCTTCTTATGCGTAGTTGACCTTCAAAAGTCAACAGTTCATCATACAAACTTTCGGCTTATCCTCATGTATCCGTATCATCATTTATGCTATATCAATGACACTATATACATTTCTTACTCACAATGCAACTATGCTTACAACCATATGATCACCTAGTGATATTAAATACAACGTACAAGTCCTTAATGCATAGTCTTGACCAAGACATACCTTTAACCCGAATTCTTGTATAAGTTCCATCTAAAGCACCTTCTTCACGTTAGTATACTACTAATTACATCATTACTTAATCTCAATCATATATATCAAGCTATTTCATACAATCTCACATCTTAACTTCACTTAGACATTTCATCATACATTTGGTGTGCGTACACCATTTAGTGCATATAGTACAACTAATTAAGGCACATTCTTCCTAGTTCATCCATTCATTAACATAATCTTTCACAAATCATTATCATAACCAAGCATCATATGTTTTATAACAAATTATCCATCTAACTACTTTCTATAACACTATTCTAACATCAACATTACATTTTTCATCATAAATCTTCACTAAACTTCATCTTCTTACAATTTCTAAGTGGGTTTTATCCCAACTCATCGATACAATCAAAATTGCACATAACACAACTTCTATATGATGATTCTAACACATACCCAAGCTCAATTTCATACAAATTCGCGATTTACATCAAAACCCACTTTGTGAAAGATCACCAATCTAACTTTTAAGGCATACCTTATGATTCCCTTGTGATGGTGATCATTAATCCATGTTCCTTCACGAATTTAAGCCTTGAATCTTCCTTCAATTTGGTGATTTAGTTGAGTTTAGGGTTAGAGCTCTTTGGAGCTCCTGAACATTCGTGAACACACACGAAGTGTGTGTTTGTGTGTGTTAAACTTTCATTTTAATAACTCAACTTCCATCTTGTTCCATTTAACCCCTCATGTTTGCCACTTAACATAATGTGCACTACTTCCATCTTTTAATAATTTTTACCATACATTTAACTAGGTTAAATAGCCTAGTTATTTATTTCATGACGTGTCATATAGAAACACACAGCAAATATAAACATTCGGATTTTGGGGCGTTACAAGTCTACCCCCCTTAAATAAGGTTTCGTCCCCGAAACCTTTCCCGCTTCCATTTACACAAACACACATCTATGTTTGACCTTATGATCACATCATAATTATAAGTAATCATCTCATCTCATTTCGTATTTATTCATGCAATTAACTTCTTAACAAGTGTATACTTTCCATGGCATATTTTCACCTAACATTCTTACTTCCTCGACCCGTTAGTAACAGGTCAATATACTTATTCATTCAAACTTATAATAATACTTACACTCATATGATCCATTTATAACGGATTTAGTACTTTCATCTTCATCCTTTAAGATTCCATTCTATAGACACATTGTATAACATTTAACCCTTGTTTTGTTATCACAACAAAACTGCTATGTCATCGTCATACCTACGTGCATAACTGCGTAGCTAACACCGTTCTACATTTCTATAGTCTTTTGTACCATACATATCCTTACGTTACTTACACATTCGGATATTTTCATTCCTATCATTCTTTTGTTCATTTGCTTTACATTTACTTATATGACTTATTTGACACATACATGGTCAAGCTATTGACTTCTTCTTATGTAGACTAATTTCGTCTTTTATATCTTAAATCTGTTTCGCGAAATCGAACACATTATTCATACCTTTCGTACCTTCTATGTTTTGAATCCGTCTCGCGGATTCAAACATTGCATTCACATCTTTCATTCTTTGAATCCGTCTCTCGGATTCAAACATTGCATTTACGCCTTTCATCCCTTGAATCTGTCTCGCGGATTCAAGCATTGCATTCATATCTTTCATTCTTTGAATCCGTCTCGCGGATTCAAACATTGCATATACGCTTTTCATCCCTTGAATCCGTCTCGCGGATTCAAGCATTGCATTCATACATTGTTGATCCGTACTTTCTTACGGATTCAACATTCTTCATTCTTATCATTCATGTTTTTCATTCCTATATAGTACTCTCAATTTCCTGAGAGTCTTACTACCCACTTCACCCGCACGCCCACCTGCTACCCAATTCTAACGGACATACTTGCGATAATTACCACGGTCTCACGAATGTCATATGCTTCTTGCGTACTGGCCAGGTGCGCAATTCACATACTAATTTCGTGCCTTCAGGTAATCATCGCCTTATGTCTGCAGTAGTGGGTCTCAGTTCGTGCTACAATTTTACAATCTTATCAAGACAATATCGTTGTCTTTCATTTAGTACTTACCCTCCCAAGGAGATTTCTTCCTTTTTCTTTTAACACCGGTACCAAACATATTAACATTGTGTACCTGGGGTCCGTCTGTCCATTCGCATCCTTGCCTGCCTTAGCATTCATCCAAGACTGCATTCAAGGGTCATCTTCTTCAAACACTTATACTTACCTTGCACATAACATACCGTCAGTTTCTTTATACTTATACATAAGTACATACTTACATTCGCTTCTACCTTTGGATCTTGATCGAGTCTTAGATTGTACGGGTTCCTTATCATAAGAGCACACAAGTTTGAGTTCAAGTACTTACTTTCTTGTACTTGATTCTCTCAAACCAGGGCTCTGATACCAACTTGTAAGACCCTAACACGTATTTGACAAAAGTCGCAGCGGAAATTCGTGCCATAAAATTTCTTTCATTACAAACGTCTTGACTTACTTGAAAGTTTATTTTAAAAATATCTCTTTACCAAAACAAAAGCATAACTCCCGTTTACTAAAGTACATATTCGATTATCCCCGTACAATCTATCTTGTGACTCGGTCTTCGATCTCTATTCCTTGTGATAATTGCCCGTGATCCGTACAACCTGCACTCACCACATACATTCATAACATTAGCACACATTATATAAACAAGATTCATTCACGTACACTTCACATTTTGTCACTTTTCAAACTTTAAGCATTTCATCTGCGTATCCATTTCCTAGTGAGGGTTCAATAACGTACCTGCATTACTTTTCATTCTCAAGGTACACCATTAATAACGTTAACACCCAACGTGTCTAATTCATGCATACATACGTACTTACATACATACATACATGCATACATACACATCTACATACGTACATACCTTTCCTACAACTTTACATACGTGCATACACTCATACATGTCTTTATACATACATACATACATACACAACTACATACGTACATACCTTTCCTACATCTTTACATACATGCATACACTCGTACATATCTTTACACATACATACATACACATCTACATACGTACATACCTCTCCTGCATCTTTACATTCATGCATACACTCGTACATATCTTTACACATACATACATACACATCTACATACGTACATACCTCTCCTGCATCTTTACATACATGCATACACTCGTACATATCTTTACACATACATACATACACATCTACATACGTACATACCTTTCCTACATCTTTACATACATGCATACACTCGTACATATCTTTATACATACATACACAACTACATACACGTACAAGATCTTACATACTCATACGTTAATTACATGGGTCTTAGACTTTGATTTATAGCCCATAAACATCTAAGGATCGATCAAAATCATGTTTAGGAAGCCCGCCGTAGTCCACGGATAACAAACCGAAGCCTACGATACATAAATCAACTTAATTAACAAATTTCATGTTTTTGGACTTGGGGAGGGCGTCGGCGACGGCCCTAGGGCCCGTCGGCGACGACCCGTGGTTCTTCCCGTAGCCAAAAACCCCGTAGACAGGTAAATAACCCGTCAGCAAAAAAAATAACTTTCTAGAGCCCGTCGGCGACTACCCTTAACCCGTCGGCGACTACCTCTAGAAATGGCACTTTTCTGCAGTTCCGTTTCGTCGTCCGTACACACTAAAACGCGCATAACTTTTGAACCGTTTACCCGTTTAACCTCCCGTTTCTTCCTACATGCTTGTAAATTCACATTCTATCATATGAACTTAAAATCCCATATCCGGATTAAGGAAATTCTTAACTTACACGCTATCGGCTTGAATCTTCCTTCAATTTGGTGATTTAGTTGAGTTTAGGGTTAGAGCTCTTTGGAGCTCCTGAACATTCGTGAACACACACGAAGTGTGTGTTTGTGTGTGTTTAACTTTCATTTTAATAACCCAACTTCCATCTTGTTCCATTTAACCCCTCATGTTTGCCACTTAACATAATGTGCACTACTTCCATCTTTTAATAATTTTTACCATACATTTAACTAGGTTAAATAGCCTAGTTATTTATTTCATGACGTGTCATATAGAAACACACAGCAAATATAAACATTCGGATTTTGGGGCGTTACAGTTGTGATCACTAAACATGTTAACGGAATCAATCGAACAAGAGTTAGAAAACTAAAAGCTGAAAACAGGAGTCTGATTGGTGATTACAGCCAACTTCAGTTGGCTGTAACAGGACCTTAATAAAACGAAAAATGTATTTTCTGAAGTCTAGATTTATGTATTTTGAAATACGGTTCTAATGGCACTGGTATCATAATTTTTGGACTTCATTTACTATTTTTAAAGTGTCGTTTTGTAACAGCAGCTAAAGCTGCATTTTTTGCTGCTGAAAATATGCGTTCTGTTTTCGGTTATAACTTAAATTCTGTGTAGAGTTAGCTCATGAAATTTGTACTGTAGATGACCACCGATGTATTTGTAATTCTCCTATTGGAATTTCGTAAATCGGACTCTCGATGAATTTTAAATAAATTATTCCGTGGACTGCAGTCAGAAAAAGATAAATCTGATTTTAGTCCGGAAAATGATTTTTTTATAAAATATTGGTGATGAATTGGATCCCGATATTTTTACACAATAATATTTGGATCTTTTAAGACATTCTGTAAAAATTTGGGAATTGTTGGAATAAGTTAACTATTTTATTAAAATGTCCGAAAACAGCCCGGTTTTGAATATTAAAGCTGAAACGACAAAAGTAGTAATTTGCGTGTCTAAATGTCGAGTATGTTATCTGAGGATGATCTAACATGTTATATGTCAATGAAAGTAATATGTGCAATATCGTATGCTTGTTCTTGAGTAGCTATAGGTGGAATGTTTATATGAGCGTGAACTATTAAAGTGAATGCTTGATATGTAGTAGATACGTGTAGGAAATTTGTGCTCTATTTGAAACCACTAAATGACTAACTGGTAATCATATTAGGACGTGATTGACCAACCTTGACTGTTAGCTATATTTGAGAATCTAACCGAGCAAACCAAGGTGAGTTCACACTTTCTACAAGGCATGGGATTCCCGGTGGTTTGGGAATGGGTTAATAAACTAATACGGAACCTACATATCCTCCTTGGGTAGGATATGTACGGCCATCCTCCTTGGGTAGGATGCCACCATAAATCCTGCGTATTCTCCTTGGGTAGAACTACGTACGTTCGTCCTCCTTGGGTATGACAACAACCTTAAAACTTACTAGACAAAACTCTATCATGAAGTCCCTCAATTTATATCGACTTAATCGCCGAGGCCAATGGCGAGCGGGTCATTAGTTTATAGCGCTATTAGGTTTAACAAACCTCACACCGTGTCGTCCGAACGGGCGTGTACTAATGGACTATGGCAAACTGTCAGTGATGATAGACACTGATGTAGGGCACAACTATTGTTCGTAGTAGTCGATATCATACCGTCTAGTAGTTCACATGGGGAAGCCCCCACTGATTATGGATATGGTTTGGGTAATAAAAAGGAACTGGTTAAACATACTTTCAACTATGGGGTAACCCCCACGGCAAATAAGCTAACGAAAGTCAAACCACGTTTTTCAGAAACAACCAAACGTGAACTCACTCAACTTTGTTGTTGACTCGTTGTTACATACCTTACAGGTCGCTAGATGCTTATGGAGCTTGCACGAGGAGGAGGTTGTTGTGGGATGCGGACTGTTATGTCCCATGCTTATTAATTAAACTTTATAAACTTATGGAGCTTATGTTTTGGGTTTTAAAACTTACGAACTATGAACTATGTTTTGAACTTACGTTTTATGCTTCCGCTGTTAACTTAAAACTGGTTACTGTCTTATGGTCACCAATTGTATTGTGGTTGGTTTTACTTACTTAATTTTGTTGTTCAATATGATTGGTGGCTCGATCCTGGTCACGTCACGCCTCCAAGCGGTGATGCTCCGCATGGTGGATTTTGGGGGTGTGACAGATTGGTATCAGAGCCATTGGTTATAGTGAACTTGGTTTTAAAAAGGGAAAAGCTTTTTGATAAAACCATACTATAACCTGTACAGTGCTCAATGATCCACAACGACGCTTCGCTCCACGTGCAAGACTCGACACAATAGGTGGTATGATTTATGTTGTATTATCGGTTAGATAGTTCACACTGTGCATTAATCAACGTGATAACTGCTATTTGAACCTTGTGTGCTTACTCTCTACTGTCGTCCCACACTTACGCACTTTCGTGACACTTTTCTCATTTACGTTGCTTCGTTGTGAAGATCATGAACGGACGCGGAGGACGTATCAACCTAACTCAAGCCCAGTTGACGGCTTTGATCAACGAACTAGTTGCTGAGGCACTCGCAGCAAATCTAGTAGGAGGTATAACCTGCCATATCAACTCATCTTAGGACGTTTAGATCCTACCTTCGCAAACCAACCCTCGTGCTTAACCTTGTCTTTTATTCTCGCACCACAGGTCAACATGCTCAGCCTCCCGTGTGTACGTTCAAAACCTTCATGGATTGCCGACCTAGCACTTTCAGCGGCACAGAAGGGGCTATTGGTCTTCTTCACTGGTTCGAGAAGCTTGAGTCTGTTTTCGAGATTTGTGAATGCCCTGAAGATCGTAGGGTGAAATATGCTACTGGAACACTCGAAGGTGCTGCGTTAACTTGGTGGAAGGCACATGTTCAACTACTAGGGCTGGCGATTGCTAATGCCACCCCCTGGAACGGTTTCAAAGAACTGATTAAAGAAGAGTACTGCAGTCGTGACGACATCCACAAGCTAGAGGTGGAATTTTTCAACTTGAAGATGACGGGGTCTGAGATTGAGGCGTATACGAAGAGGTCAAACGAGCTGGCCATCTTGTGTCCTACTATGGTAGACCCTCCCATCAAGCGTATTGAGCTGTACCTCAAGGGTCTTGTACCAGAGATTCAGAGTCACGTAACCTCGGCTAATCTTGGCACCATACAGCAAATCATCAAGCTGGCTCATCGTCTCACCGATCAGGCAGTTGAGCAGAACAAGCTGCCCAAACGTATTAGCGCTACTACTTCTGATGCTCCTAACGATAACAAGCGAAAATGGGATGGGAATTCCAGTAAGGGTTCAACTTCAGTTCAGTCTCAGCAGCGAAAGACTAATGACCACCAGAGTCCTGGTCAGCAACCTTCTGGTAACCAAGGACAGGGGGGATACCGAGGGAACCACCCCAAGTGCAACCGGTGCAACAAGCATTACAGCGGGCAGTGCAACAAAGGTCATTGTCAGAGATGTCACAAGCTGGGTCATGAAGCTAAGGATTGCAAGAGCCCGCGTCCTGCGAATCAGAATCACCAACAACAACAACAAGCTCCACAGAACCACCAGCAGCAGCAACAGCAGGGCAATAAAGGTTGCTTTCAGTGTGGCGCTGAAGGCCACTTTAAGAGGAACTGTCCTCAGCTGAATCAGAATCAGAACAACAACAACCAGGGAAACGGGAACAACAATGGAGGCAACAATGGAGGCAACAACGGGGGAAACAATAACGGCAATGGTGCCAGGGGACGTGTCTTCGTGCTGGGTCAGGGTGATGCAAGGAACGATCCCAACGTTGTGATGGGTAAGTTTCTCTTGGATGATTTCTTTGTTACTGTTTTATTCGATTCGGGTGCCGATACTAGTTATGTGTCCTTAAAAGTTAGTCAAATGCTTAAACGCACTCCAACACTTTTGACCACCAAACATACGGTAGAGCTAGCAAACGGTAAAAGTCTCGAGGCCACGCACATAGTTAAGGGTTGTAACCTCGTCTTAGCTGGTCAGACCTTCTCTATCGATCTTATTCCCATCGTTCTGGGTAGTTTTGATGTTGTCATTGGGATGGATTGGCTATCTCATCATCAAGCGGAGATTGTTTGCAAGGGGAAAATCGTCCGCATTCCTCGTTCTGGTAAAGAACTCCTCGTGATTCGTGGCGACAAGAGTGGTGCTGTTGTAGGCATCATCTCTTTCCTTAAGGCCCAAAAGTGTTTGCGAAAGGGCCACACTGCCATTCTAGCACTTGTTACTGACGCATCAATGGAAGAGAAGAGAATTGAAGATATTCCTATTGTGCGCGATTTTCCTGAGGTATTTCCTGAGGAATTACCTGGTCTTCCACCCCATCGTCAAGTTGAGTTTCAAATCGAGCTAGCTCCTGGAGCAGCACCAATAGCTCGTGCACCTTATCGTCTAGCTCTATCAGAATTTGAAGAACTGTCCATGTAATTACAAGAACTCTTGGAAAAGGGTTTCATACGTCCTAGTTCTTCGCCATGGGGAGCTCCAGTGTTATTCGTAAAGAAGAAAGACGGTACCTTCAGAATGTGTATTGACTACCATGAACTCAACAAGGTGACCGTGAAGAATCGTTATCCTCTCCCACGTATTGACGACTTGTTCGACCAGTTGCAAGGGTCGAGCTTTTACTATAAAATTGATTTGAGAACGGGATACCATCAGCTGAGAGTCCGAGATGAGGACGTCTCCAAAACAGCATTCAGAACTCGTTACGGCCATTACGAGTTTCTGGTTATGCCTTTCGGATTAACGAATGCACCTGCGGTCTTCATGGATCTCATGAACCGAGTGTGCAAACCTTACCTGGATAAATTTGTCATAGTCTTCATCGATGACATTCTGATCTATTCGAAGAGTCAGGAGGAATACGAGCAGCATCTACGACTTATGCTGGAACTTCTTCGAGCAGAGCAACTGTATGCTAAATTTTTGAAATGTGACTTCTGGCTTCGCGAACTCCACTTTCTAGGCCATGTGTGTAGGGACCGGGTTCGCGACCTAAACGAGTCGGTTCAGAGGAATTCCATCAAATACAGGTGCGGAAAACAAGTATTTGACTTAAACACAGCTGAATCTTCACTTTAACACTGATTTGTATTGATATGAACACAAATACAATCAGTTCTCACACCGGCAGCACCTCGGTATGGAAATCACTCAAATGTTACACACATGATTTCGCTTGACACTAACCTCCTATATATAGACTTTGAGATTTCGCTTCAACATCACTCAAGCGAAATCTGATATGATGATTTCGCTTGAGGCTTCAAGCGAAAACTCAAATACATTACACTCTTTCAAGCGAAATCTTCTAATTCTCTCATATTTTCTCGTTTTACGTGCCCTGATCTAATCTATCTAAGGTAAGACTCGATACAAGACGAAGTCGACAGATGTAGTGCACCAACAGACTCCCCCTCAGATGTTGACGAGTCGACTATCGAGTCACACCAATGCTATGTCTTCACATCTTCATTCTTGATCAGTCTCCGGGCTTTTTTACTCTATCTTCTTCTCCAAAATCAACTTGCTTTATCAGACTCCCCCTCACGATTTGCTGGCATTCATTTGTTCTTCAGCAACATCTGTTTTAAGATCGATGTCTGACTCAACTGTTGTTTACAAGATCATTGCCTGGCTTTTATCTAATTCTCTTGATCAGATCTCTTGATTCCTTAAGTTCATCAGCATCAGCAGCTAGCAAACTTTTAGATTCATGATCAAAGTCTGACTTTTGTAAGCTTTGAATGAATTAACCTGGCTCACCTGTAACAATCTTAACCCAGAAATAAATTTTCTAAATTTAACAATTTAAATTCACCAACAATCTGATATAATCAGATAATTCTCCCTCATATCACCAATCAATGATGAACCAAAAGTAGGTTTTAAAATAACAATTGTAAGAATTTTAACAAACCTTTTAACATTTTAAGATTCACTCCCCTTCACAACCAAGTCATCATGTTTAGCACTTGAAACTTTGACAATCAGCTTTCCAATATCAGTTGACAAAAATCTTTTTGGATTTTTCAAAATTTATACTAAAACACACTAAAAAATCTTTTTGTAATTTTTTGTTGTAAAGGAATGCAATAAAGAAATATTTACAAACAATATTTTTTGTGAGTTCGTGCAAGAGGATCATATCAGTTTCTGAGACATATCACTAACATCGTTAAGCTTCATTTCATATTAAGTTCTAAACAATTTACCTAGATTGTCAGTATGTTTGTCCACTTAAATTTTCACACAAAGTTCAACTGATCCGAGATACGTTATTAATGTTTTAAGTACTTAAACTTATCCGTGTGTCCCACTACTTGAATATACTCCCGTATCCAGATCCCAATATTCAGTCTTACGGGTGAGTATACCACAGATGATATCTGTCAGGGGAATAAATTATGCAACCGTGATAGCTCAGGTCAGAACTTCCGTTCAGCAGAGAGCCTAGTTGACTTTTAGGTGTGTCCCCTTTAGAGGATCTTTTGAATTACAACAGCCATGATTAGCATTTTTCAATGTTTCATCATTTTTTAGCTGAGGGTGAGCTATATTTCAAGCAAAAGTAAAGTATTCTCCGGGGACTAGGCCATTGCTTCCGCAAAATCAGAAGTCCCGGGATAATACCCCAGATATCACTGAGCATAAAGACCTAGTATCTCAGAATAAGGGACCTTTCAAACAAGATTTCAGGGGTTACCTATATATCCAAGTTTGTGTTAACCCACAGAACAAGCAAGTTTGAAATTTAGGTTTATATCTCGTCACAATCTACTAGATGTGCAAAAACCTACTGACATATCCTTAGTAAGATTGTTTATCACATTTTTCTTTCCAATTCTTTAGCATGTTGTGACAGTCCACTGATGTACTATCATTTCCTCTATATGCAACAAAAACTCATTTTTGAATTTTATCATGTTTTTTGTCTTTTTCAAATTTTCAAATGTTTTTGGATTTTCTGAAAATTTTTACTCCCCCTAAAATGCAAACACATTTTAGGAAATTTGAAAACAAACTATACAATAAAGTGACAACTGATATCGAATCACATCAAATCGCCATTCACTTGGCATAAACAATCAGAACTCCCCCTATCACAAAACTATTTTCTCATTTAGATTTCAAAACACTTAAGTTTGTTTTAATCAAAATGATTTTTCCGGAAAATAAGTTTTGATGATATGATCATTTGTAGATTCAGGGTGTGGTTCATCACATTGTCTTTCAAACTACCAATTGTAAGTATGGTCCAATCAAGTTCAACTTAATGACCTTGATTAACCTTTTTCATGTATGCATTTTCTGTACCAATTTTAAAAATTATCACATGTAAGATCAAAATACCACTTGTAGGAATGTTACGTCTACATCACCATTTTACCAATCAAAATGCCGATTCCTGCTTCGCACTTACCAACCTGGAAGCTCCGGCGTAGTCATTCAACCTGTAAATATCCAAACACTATCAAAAACTTTCAACTAAAAATTTCAAACATTAGAAAGATGCCGATTCCTGATCCACGATATAAACTTGGGATCTCCGGCATAGTCCTAAGACTTTCATGGAAAACAAACTTCCACCCAAGTCTTAATTGACTTGGTGGCTTCCAATTCCTGAGCAGTAGGGTTGTAAGTTGCCTTTTTAGTTGCATAAAAATCTTTAACCCCCTTTACTTTCCCATCAATCATTTTCTTGAAAATTTTCTTAACATTTTCATTGAATGTTTTTTCAATATCAAAATCTGAGCTTTCAACTTTATCAACCATTTGTTTAATCTCTTCCACACTCAATGATTTAATGTCAACATCATTCATCAAATCTTTGATCTCATCTTGTGACTCCTCTGATTTTGTGGAATCAGATTCATTGTCAGATTGTGCATCTGATCTTTTAACAATCCATTTTTTATTGTCTTTTGCACTCTTTTTGTACAATCTCTTAGAACTTTCACCAACTTCATTCTTTGAATTTTCAAAAATTTTGAAGTTTATAGTTGGTGAATCATTCTTTTCAACCACTTTTTCTTTAAGTTTTTCAGATACTCCCTGTTTTCTGTTGACTTTGTTTGGACAATTGTGAGCAATGTGTCCAACCACTTGGCATTGAAAACAAGTTCTTGTGTCTTTTGGTTGAAAAACTCCAGTTCCTGTCCTTTTCCTTTCAGCAAGGAACTCTTGATTTGATTTTTTCAAAGATAAACTATTTGACTCCTCTTCATAGCTTTTTCCTGCAACATATGTCATTTTTGATTTAAAATCTCTAACATATTTTTCATTTTTACGATTTTCAGGTGGAGTAAAACCAAGACCTTTCTTTTTGTAACTACAATTTTGATTTGTTTTCTTTTGAAAACTAGAATCAGAATTGTAATTCTTTTTTCCTTTTTTCTTGTTTAACCTTTGTTGAACTCTAGAAGTATATTTTTTAGGTTTTTCAATAGATTTTATATCCTTAATTTCAGAAAAATTAATTTCCGTCATTTTGAAAACCTTTTTGATCATGTCAAAACGAACACTTCTAATCGGAAACTCTTTGTCAGAGTATAATTTGTCCGAATCATTTAAAGTATATGCAACTTCAAATGTTTCATCATCCAAATTTGCCTTTGATAACAAAAATTCTTTACTGTAAGACCGTTTTTCCGATGATTTTGAACTGTGGACTGACGAACTTGAACCCCCAGACTCAAACTTTGACTCAGACACCTCCTCAGTATCCAACACCTGATCGACCACCTTTTTGATTAACTCAGACTCATGATCAGTATCAGACGAGGTAAACGTGATATCAATGTTATCTGGTAAAACGTCAGTTGTCTCGGATTTTAACTTTATATTGACTGCTTTTTCGACTTGCTCCTCATTTGGTTTTCTAGGAGAATACCCTTCCCAGATAGGAGGCGGACACTTGTTGTATTTAACAGTCGATTTCTTACCAGTCTCATTCTTTTGCTTCTCATCCTGAAATACTTCAAAACCTGCAACAGTAGGATAAACTCGATCAATAACATAATCAGAACATGAATAACTCAGTAATAACCTTCTGATCCTTTCATTCTCAATCTTTTCTTTCTCCAACTCTTGCTTTAGATTAGCATTTTCTTCGATGTAATGATTAATTGCCTTTTGCTTTGCCATCAATGTAGAATTCGTCATCGTTAAAGCTTTTTCTCTTTCAGAGTTTGTTGTTTGAAGACCTGTCACAGTTCTGTTCAACACGCTATACGATTCTTTCACATAGCTGATGTCAGATAGTAGCTTTTCTATCAATCTTTCTCTATCAAACAGAATCACATCTTTTTCTTCACAACTTTTACAAATTTCCAAACATTTCTTGCAAGGCTTTTCAACTTCAACAATCTTCTCAATTTCAATTGTTTTTACCACTTCAATTACTTTTTCTACTCCAGTTACTTTCTCAGTTTCAATCACCTTTTCTTCATCCACACTTCTAACTTCTTCATTTTGAACAACATTTTCAATCTTCTCATCTTGTTGTTGTTCTTTTGCAGCTTGTTTCTCCTTCAGTTTCTCCATGCGATCTGCAAAATAAAAATGAAAACTTTCAGGAGAAAGATGTTTTTTAGCAATATTAATATGTTTTTCTTCCTCATCATCACTACTACTCTCCATCGGTGTTTGATCAAACTCTACAGATTTTTCAGACTTAGTATCTGAAACACCAGAATCAGATGGTGTTTGATCAAAAACAACTTCTTTTTCTGAAATATCCTCATTTTGTACACTCTCATCTGTACTTAATGATTCAGAATCAGCACTTTCTGAACTTTCTTCAGATGTAATCGATTGATCTTTCACTTTTTCACCAATTGATCTCATCCAAGTAGCAAACAAATCTGGTTCTCTAACAATCTTTGCAATGAAAGCTTTGAAATCCCCTTTTTCATCAACAAACATATCCCAGCTGAATCCTTCAGGTAGTTGTTCATCATTTTGGTCCACTATACATGCTGTGCTGTTAGAAGAAATGTAATTGCTCCAGTTGAAATCTACCAAACATCCTTTCTTTGAATCTTCAATCTTTCTACCATGAGCCGTCTGTAATTCTTGTGTCTGGCCAATTTGCTGATAAATGGCTTTCCGGTAGTAGTCATCTTTTCCAAATGGATTCTGAGCACCACTAACTTCTCTGTTCTTGCACTCCCGCTTAAAATGACCTTTTTCCCTGCACCTGAAACAAGTAACTTTAGATTTATCAAAACCTAAAGTAGAAACACAAGCATCAAGAAAATCATTTCTCCCGGTAATTGTCTTGAACTTTTCAGCACGTCTAAGAACACTTGCAAGACACCATTTAATATCCATTAGTTCCATCTCTTCTGCATCTATTTGATCATAATCTTCTTTAGTAAGCATAGGATTTCCAATTCGACCAGCCACTAAACCTTCATATGAGATAAGCACGGAACCAAGTAATGCCATATGATCTTTTGCAATGTCTTCAGAAAAACTTTGACCTTCTGGAAGATTTAGAGCTATGTTGCATTGAATCACACAACCATTTCCCATCTTTGTGCTTTGAGATTGAAAACTTTCTGATGAGCTTTTCGGATTAACACTCGGATACAATGAGAAACCACTGTTGCTTTTGTTTGAGTTTTGATCAGTCTTTTCTGTAGAATTTCCAACACTATAAGCAGTCTGAATTTTCGGACTTCTCTCAGCTTCTGAAGTCGGAACACTACCCTTGTAATACATCTTTACATCTTGTTGACCACTTGGATTATTCATCCTTGCGATCTTCTGCTGTTCCAAATCCTGACTTTCAATCTTTTCAATGAACTGAGAGATCGACAACCTATCATAAACTCCGGTATTCTTCAGTATCATCAAATAAGTTCCCCACTCTTTCTGAGGTAACGCATCAGCAAGTTTATCCACCCATTCATCATTTTCCTTTTTAATGCTCATCATTGACATTGTTCTCACTAAATGACAATATCGTTCAATGAGTTTCTTTGTATCTTCTCCGGGCAAACTTGTGAACAAATCAAATTCCTTTTTAAGCAATGCCTTCTTGCTTTTAATCATACTCGTACTGCCTTCAACCTTGATTTTTAGAGCATCCCATATTGATTGTGATGTTTTGTCATGTTGAAGTAGTATGAAGATGTCTTCTTTGATGGCCTGTTGAAGTAAACTGATCATCATCTTTTCAGCTCGGTATATTTCCCGTTCTTCCTTACTAAAATCTGAAAGCTGTTTTTCAGTCTGCATTTCGGTTTGTGGTGGAGTATACTTTGTTAAAATACATTCCCATGATCTCAAATGATTTGCCTGCACCCAGTTTTCGAATCTATCTTTCCATCCATAGTATTCTTCAATTCCCATAAGCTTCGGGGGTTTCTGAGTTGTCCCCGTTTCATTTTCTGAATTCATGTTCTGAGCAATCGAAGATGAACTAGGCGATGTTGCAAAAGCATTGTAGAAATCGTTGTCCATGTTTCAGACACTTTCAAGCGAAATACTATCTTTCAAGCGGTACCCTTCAAGCGAAACAATTAAACTGAACAACTCTCAAGCGAAATTCTTGAAGCGAAATACTTTGAAGCGATCCTGAAGAAAGAACCCTGAAGCGAACACCTTGAAGCGAAAATCTTGAAGCGAAAACGAAATCTGTTTGAAGCGAAATGTTAAGTGTCGCTTGAAGTTTCAAGCGAAATCGTCCAAAAATACTGAACTGTTCAAGCGAACTCCATTCAAATGTCGATTTTGATCACTTTTAGGTCGAATTTTGCTGTGAAACTATCTAGGGTTTGTTATCTAGTACTTTTAAACAATCCGTGAGAAATTGAATCAATTTTGACCGTGAAATATTTCTGAACTAAGAAAAGCAGGTGTAGAAGTAAGAAATTTTGATCGATTTTGGCTGAATTTTGCAGAACTCCTCCTCCTGAGCTCTGATACCAATTGTAGGGACCGGGTTCGCGACCTAAACGAGTCGGTTCAGAGGAATTCCATCAAATACAGGTGCGGAAAACAAGTATTTGATTTAAACACAACTGAATCTTCACTTTAACACTGATTTGTATTGATATGAACACAAATACAATCAGTTCTCACACCGGCAGCACCTCGGTATGGAAATCACTCAAATGTTACACACATGATTTCGCTTGACACTAACCTCCTATATATAGACTTTGAGATTTCGCTTCAACATCACTCAAGCGAAATCTGATATGATGATTTCGCTTGAGGCTTCAAGCGAAAACTCAAATACATTACACTCTTTCAAGCGAAATCTTCTAATTCTCTCATATTTTCTCGTTTTACGTGCCCTGATCTAATCTATCTAAGGTAAGACTCGATACAAGACGAAGTCGACAGATGTAGTGCACCAACAATGTGCTAAACAAGGATGGGATTCATGTAGATCCATCCAAGGTTGATTCGATCAAGAACTGGCCTGCACCCCGTACACCAACAGAAATCTGCCAATTCTTGGGTCTGGCAGGATACTACAGAAGGTTCATCAAGGATTTCTCCAAGATTGCGCAACCTCTCACTTCACTGACTCAGAAGGGTGTCACCTATCGTTGGGGTGATGCACAGGAATCTGCTTTTCAGCACTTGAAAGATAGACTTTGTAGCGCGCCTATCCTCTCATTGCCTGAAGGCACAAATGATTTTATGGTTTATTGCGACGCTTCCATCCAAGGACTTGGTTGCGTGTTGATGCAACGTGACAAGGTCATTGCCTACGTATCACGCCAACTTAAGGTTCACGAAAGGAACTACACTACGCATGACTTGGAATTGGGAGCAGTTGTTTTCGCACTTAAGATATGGAGACATTACCTGTACGGTACCAAGTGCACCATTTACACCGATCACAGGAGTCTCGAGCATATCTTCAAGCAAAAGGAATTAAACATGCGACAACGCCGATGGGTCGAACTCTTGAATGATTACGAATGCGCGATCAAGTATCATCCAGGCAAGGCCAATGTTGTGGCCGACGCCCTCAGCCGAAAGGATACTATACCTAAGCGTGTACGTGCGTTACAGCTTACCATCCAATCTAACCTTCCCTATCAGATTCGCGATACTCAGGTTGAAGCATTGAAAGCAGAGAACATCAGGGCTGAGTCCCTACGAGGATCGAGACAACGGCTAGAACAAAAGGAAAACGACGCCTACTATGTAAACGGACGCATCTGGGTCCCACTGTATGGAGACCTACGCAAGCTAGTGATGGATGAAGCACATAAGTCTCATTATTCAGTACATCCTGGTTCGGATAAGATGTACCACGACCTAAAGTCTACATACTGGTGGCCTGGTATGAAAGCCAGCATAGCAACCTACGTCAGCAAATGTTTGACCTGTGCGAGGGTTAAGACTGAATATCAGAAACCATCAGGCTTACATCAACAACCAGAGATACCTAAATGGAAATGGGAGCAAATTTCCATGGATTTCGTTACTGGCCTGCCCAGATCTCAACGCGGAAACGATACCATTTGGGTGATCGTGGATCGACTGACCAAGTCTGCACATTTTCTGGCTATCAAAGAAACATATAAGTTTTCTACTCTCGCAGACATTTACCTAAAGGAAGTAGTATCAAGGCACGGAGTGCCAACCTCCATCATTTCTGATCGTGACGCGCGTTTTACTTCGAAACTGTGGCAAGCCATGCACAAGTCTTTTGGCTCACGTTTAGATATGAGCACCGCTTATCACCCACAGACGGATGGGCAATCTGAACGCACCATCCAAACCCTTGAAGACATGCTTAGGGCATGCGTAATCGACTTTGGTAATGGCTGGGAAAAACACCTCCCGTTAGTGGAGTTTTCGTATAACAACAGTTACCACACCAGCATCCAGGCCGCTCCGTTCGAGGCATTGTATGGACGGAAATGCCGATCACCTCTTTGTTGGGCAGAGGTTGGCGACAGCGAAATCACAGGCCCAGAACTTGTAGTAGATACAACCGAGAGAATTGCTCAGATACGGCAACGAATGGCGGCAACTCGTGACCGTCAGAAAAGCTATGCTGATAAGCGAAGGAAACCACTCGAGTTCCAGGTTGGGGATCGAGTGCTACTTAAAGTCTCACCTTGGAAAGGTGTAGTTCGTTTTGGCAAACGAGGCAAACTCAATCCGCGTTATGTCGGACCGTTCGAAATCATTGAGAAAATTGGCAAAGTCGCTTACAGGCTGAATCTACTTGAAGAACTCAGCGGAGTTCACAATGTTTTCCATGTGTCGAATCTGAAGAAGTGTCTGTCAGATGAGACTCTCATAGTTCCTCTAAAGGAGCTCACTATCGACGACCAGCTGCGATTCTTCCAGGAACCAGTAGAGATTACTGATCGAGATGTTAAGATCCTCAAGCGTACCAGGATACCTCTCGTCCGAGTTCGTTGGGATTCCCGCCGTGGCCCAGAGTATACCTGGGAACTAAAAGACCAAATGAAACTCAAGTATCCCCAGCTGTTTAAGAAAAGTGCAACCACTACTGAGGCTGAAGCTACTGCAGAATTTCGGGACGAAATTCCAAATCAACGGGGGGATGATGTGACACCCCAGGAAAACAAGGAAACCAATGCAACATAACTAGCTTCCTAAGTAACCACGAGCTAAATTTTGGGACGAAATTTTCTTAACAGGGGGAGAATGTGACAACCCTCATAATTCCATGTATCCGTACAATCTATTAATGATAATTAAAGTGCTTGATGATTGTGCTGAATCACTTAACTGCTTTCTGATTACTGTGTTATACTTACATGTGCTTGTTAACATACTAGTAGTATACAGTAAAGTTACTAAATAGTCCGGTATGCTTTCCTGAGTGTTGAAAACTAAAAACGTTACAAAAAAATATATATATATATAGGACACTTTACGGACGAATTAAGCACTTTAACGGATCAACACCGAACCGAATAACCGGACTTTACCCGGAACACAAAAATATTGTCAAACACATTATTTCTATTTTTCTGAGCTAGTTAGGGTCCCCGAACACCCTAACACATTATATAATTGATAACACTCACAAGACACCAACTAAACACTTAACTTCCTAACTAAAGCACTAACAAGACAATTGAAACCCAACTAGACCTACCCCCCCCCCCCAAACCGGTTATGAGATGTCCCCCACCCTTTGATTCATTGTAATTGTTTAATAGATTATGTTAGTACTTTGGTAGACACATGGACCAAAGGATTAGGACATGTTGGAAGATGATTATTTATAAACCACAAGTCCCTCACTAAAACTCATTCTTCATCATCACACCTTCAAAGCTCTCTCTCTCCCTCCATAGCTCGGCCGAACATCCTCCCCATCACCACCACATTTTCGGTTTTCATTCTAGCGATCCAAGTGTACTTCTAGGTGCTACAAGGCGTACAACAAAGCTCGGTGTTCTCGGAAGTTGAAGGACCGCTCTCGTTTTCTTTTATCCACCACATTTCTTCACTCGAACTTCCCTAGTCTTGAACTAGTGGTAAGAACTTAGATCCATTCATTATTCATGTTATTTAAGTGGTTAAAGTAAGTTACATGATGATAAACTTAAAGAACACAAAGAAACTTGAACTAGAAACATGAACATAATGTTTACATAAAAAGGAAATGTGATGAAGTAATGTTAATATGAAGTTGTTTGATTCTTGTTGATTTCCTGATGATTTGCTTGTTAATATTGATGTTTGATGTCGTTGTGATCACTAAACATGTTAACGGAATCAATCGAACAAGAGTTAGAAAACTAAAAGCTGAAAACAGGAGTCTGATTGGTGATTACAGCCAACTTCAGTTGGCTGTAACAGGACCTTAATAAAACGAAAAATGTATTTTCTGAAGTCTAGATTTATTTATTTTGAAATACGGTTCTAATGGCACTGGTATCATAATTTTTGGACTTCGTTTACTATTTTTAAAGTGTCGTTTTGTAACAGCAGCTAAAGCTGCATTTTTTGCTGCTGAAAATACGCGTTCTGTTTTCAGTCATAACTTGAATTCTGTGTAGAGTTAGCTCATGAAATTTGTACTGTAGATGACCACCGATGTATTTGTAATTCTCCCACTGGAATTTCGTAAATCGGACTCTCGATGAATTTTAAATAAATTATTCCGTGGACTGCAGTCAGAAAAAGATAAATCTGATTTCAGTCCGGAAAATTATTTTTTATAAAATATTGGTGATGAATTGGATCCCGATATTTTTACACAATAATATTTGGATCGTTTAATACATTCTGTAAAAATTTGAGAATTTTTGGAATAAGTTAACTATTTTATTAAAATGTCCGAAAACAGCCCGGTTTTGAATATTAAAGCTGAAACGACAAAAGTAGTAATTTGCGTGTCTAAATGTCGAGTATGTTATCTGAGGATGATCTAACATGTTATATGTCAATGAAAGTAATATGTGCAATATCGTATGCTTGTTCTTGAGTAGCTATAGGTGGAATGTTTATATGAGCGTGAACTATTAAAGTGAATGCATGATATGTAGTAGATATGTGTAGGAAATTTGTGCTCTATTTGAAACCACTAAATGACTAACTAGTAATCATATTAGGACGTGATTGACCAACCTTGACTGTTAGCTATATTTGAGAATCTAACCGAGCAAACCAAGGTGAGTTCACACTTTCTACAAGGCATGGGATTCCCGGTGGTTTGGGAATGGGTTAATAAACTAATACGGAACCTACATATCCTCCTTGGGTAGGATATGTACGACCATCCTCCTTGGGTAGGATGCCACCATAAATCCTGCGTATTCTCCTTGGGTAGAACTACGTACGTTCGTCCTCCTTGGGTAGGACAACAACCTTAAAACTTACTAGACAAAACTCTATCATGAAGTCCCTCAATTTATATCGACTTAATCGCCGAGGCCAATGGCGAGCGGGTTATTAGTTAATAGCGCTATTAGGTTTAACAAACCTCACACCGTGTCATCCGAACGGGCGTGTATTAATGGAATATGGCAAACTGTCAGTGATGATAGACACTGATGTAGGGCACAACTATTGTTCGTAGTAGTCGATATCATACCGTCTAGTAGTTCACATGGGGAAGCCCCCACTGATTATGGATATGGTTTGGGTAATAAAAAGGAACTGGTTAAACATACTTTCAACTATGGGGTAACCCCCACGGCAAATAAGCCAACGAAAGTCAAACCACGTTTTTCAGAAACAACTTAAAACTAAACAACCAAACGTGAACTCACTCAACTTTGTTGTTGACTCGTTGTTACATGCCTTACAGGTCGCTAGATGCTTATGGAGCTTGCACGAGGAGGAGGTTGTTGTGGGATGCGGACTGTTATGTCCCATGCTTATTAATTAAACTTTATAAACTTATGGAGCTTATGTTTTGGGTTTTAAAACTTACGAACTATGAACTTATGTTTTGAACTTACGTTTTATGCTTCCGCTGTTAACTTAAAACTGGTTACTGTCTTATGGTCACCAATTGTATTGTGGTTGGTTTTACTTACTTAATTTCGTTGTTCAATATGATTGGTGGCTCGATCCTGGTCACGTCACGCCTCCAAGCGGTGATGCTCCGCATGGTGGATTTTGGGGGTGTGACATGCTGGCTTTGGGCTTATTATCAAGATGGGCTGCTGACTTGGACTTATAGCCGTTAGTGTCTATTTGGGCTGCTGGCTTGGGCTCCTGTGTTGTCGCTTAGGGTTTGCCTGGATAAAAGGGAGCTTGGTCCCGTGGCTTATTCATTCGAGCATCTCATTTCTTGTTCATCGTTTTCTTTGTTCACTGCTTTGTTTCCCTATCCTCACACGTACATTCGTGAGTCTTGGGTTTGTCTATTACGTGTATCGATCATCCTGTTGGAGATCCTTTTGCTCTTTTGTTTGCTTGTTAATCTGTGATGACAGATTTGTTCAATCATTGTATTTGGTGCTAAGTTTTCATAATAAAACTGTTTGATTCTTGAGTTCTGACACACAAATATAGAAAAAACACAATGATGTAAACAAAAAGTCTAAAATCTACAAGCTAAACATATAAAAACAAAAATCTAAAATCTCACATTGTAGAGTTCGATAAAACGGTTTCAATGCTCTTTGAATGAGGTCAACCGGAGCCCGTTTGAAAACCTTCTTACGTTCTTATTTTTAGGAGACTTTGTATTTGATTTTAACCATATATAAAGTTTAATTTCTATTAAAAGGTAAAATATTATGTTTTATAAAAATCCGTCTTTATTACGTTGACGTGTTTATTTTTACTAGTTGTTGAATTTTACAATTTTCAACAACCTCGTCGCGACAGAAAATAGTCGTCGAAACGTGCAATCATTAACATTGGTTATTATAATTTATTAAAGTTTGGCCATGCCTTAGTTGAAACAAAAGATGTCTTGGTTTTGTTTTACAAATTTTCGAGACAAAATTGCTTAGGTGTTAAGATTATCTCATACCTCAAGACCGTTAGGTATTCTGTATTAGGGTGGAAGGGGCGGGTGCGGTGAAGATGTGCGGGGATGGGGTTCATCGTGCGGGCACGGTGCCCCCGGCCCCTATCGGTATATGGTGAAGATCCAATTGCGTGGAGTGGTCACCGAGGTGGGGAAGAGGAGAGAAAGATGGTTAATAGCGGGCCCCACCCTCTTCTAACCCATTACACATTTAACCTTTTTTTTAAGAAAAAAAAATTGTTTGGGTGAAACACCCTCTAGTGTCTGAGTGTAAAATGGAGAGTGAAAATGAGAGTTGACATGCTATGAGTTGATTGGCTAGATGAAGAGTTTATCATTCTTCATATGGGGAGCACCCTTTCCACCTTAATGACAGTGCCGTATCCAAACATCACAAAAAAAAAAATTGGCAATGTGCGAGATAAAAAAATGGGTCCTATTCGAAAGTCTCAATTTAATATAAACTTATCAATCATAAAAAATTATATGGATGTAATTTAAGTAGTTATTTTTAGCTAAGATTATGAAGTAATTAAAGAGAAAGATGAGGTTGACAAAATTAAGCGTACATGTCACCAACAAAAAAAAAAACAAAACAAAAAGTAAGGTAAAATAAAAGTTTGGAGTTGCCGGGATTAGAACCTACATCTTCTTATTGTTTAAGCAAGACAATAACTAATAGTACAAGAATTCATTTATATTATTTCTCGATTCATTGCATATATATTATATCTAATACAAGGTAAATTCTATACAAAATTAAAAAGATTTGGGCCCTCCGAGAGTTTGAGCCTTGTGCCGTCGCCCACCCCGCACCCCTATGGGCCGACCATGCTTAATGATCAACAGTTACCAACTTACCACACTCAGTGGACGATTTGGTATGTATGGCTTTAAAAGAAAATTAGTAGGAGACGAGAATCGACAAAAGCCGACACCGTAGACGATATCGCTGCTAAGTAACACAGATGGTTAGGGCTGTAAACGAACCGAACGAACACGAACAAGGCCATGTTCATGTTCGTTCGTTAAGGAAATTAAAATGTTCGCGAACTGTTCACGAACGCATACCGAACATAAGTTTATGTTCGTGTTCGTTCGTTAAGGAAATTCAGTTGTTCACGAATAGGTGAACACTGGTCTCGAACACAAACAAACGCAAACGAACATTTAACTTGAAAATAAAAAAAAATAAAAAACATCGTAATCCTTAAACATTGGATATAACTAGTTAAATACAACTATCAAATGATAAATCAAAATACAAGAAGTCTACTAGACCACCAAACGATGAATCAAGTTTAACTAATTTAGACATGATTATCCCCGAAAATGTCTTAGAATGTCCAAATTTTAGCGAACTTAGAAAAATAGGATTTCAATTTTTCAATATGTTTAGATAAAAGGTTTATTATTTATCATTTTTTTGATATAATCAAACGAACACGAACAAACGTAAACGAACATATTACCGAACGTTCACGAACGTAGTCGAACGAACGAGACCTGTGTTCGTGTTCGTTCGCTAAGCTAACCGAACGAAATTTTTTGTTCGTGTTCGTTCGTTAAGCTAGTCAAACGAACATAAACGAACTTCCCGTCGAACGGTTCATGAACTGTTCGCTTAACGTTCGGTTCGTTTACAGCCCTACAGATGGTGGTAACAAACAATACTCGTAGGTGGTGTTGTCTTATTTTAACCCGTTTTAAATCAGCAATCAGCAAATGTTATAAGAATAAATTGTTTTAACACGTTAGAAGAATTTAAATATACCAAAATAGACTACTTTACAATTTGAATTTTGAACGGACACAAATTCAACTATATGCAATTTTTCTTTATTAAAATTCCAATTTTAAAGAAGGGTTATGATTAAAAACTGTAGGTAATTATATAGCTCAGGCAGGGGCGGACCTAGAGGTGTACAAAAAAACTGGTTTTAGAACCGAAATCGGAAAAAAAAACCGAAACCGGTTTTTTTAACCGATTTTTTTTATAACTGTTTTTTTTAACCGGTTTTTTTTAACCGCCGGTTTTTTATACCGGTTACTATTCTTGACTTCAAAAACCGGTTATTAACCGAACCGGTTATTAAAAAACCGGTAAAAAACCGTTTTTTTTTTTGGGAAAAACCGGTCCCAACCGGTTATTGTTTTGGACCTCAAAAACCGGTTAGTAACCGGAACCGGTTATAAAAAAACCGGTTTTTATTTTGGGTGAAAAAACCGAAACCGGTTTTTGAAAAAAACCGATTTGTACACCTCTAGGCGGACCTACCCTTTGGCAAGGGTGTGTGTCACGGCCCCCGACCCGGTTTGACCCGTTTCAGGAGCCGCGAGACAGAAATCCCGTGGTATTTATTTAATTGAGTTTAACAACGGAAGTTTATCATCATGATCTTTTTAAAACTGAACTATTTCCCAATTATTTTATTTCACAACTCGGGATAAAACCCGATAATTTACAATCTTGAGATTTCATGAAGAAATCTTTTATTTTACAAAACATGTTTCTTTATTTTATACTGAGCCACTTCCTTAAGCTTGTAGTGCTTCTCGGCACTTTTCCTGGATCACAACAGATCACCTGAAACATGTTTGAAAAAGGTTTTGTCAGCGGGAAATACTGAGTGAATAATTCTTTTTGCTAAAATGACTCTTTTGTTATAATTCACAGTATTAAGAGAGATTACAATGTTTATTTCAACCAAATACCCACAGTACTTGTCATCGACTCATTTCGTGACTGTGGTCATATCACTATTGAGTCCGTTCACCCAATAGTGACGAGTATCACTAATTAGGTTCGCCCACCTAAAGTGATAAAACAATAGTAATGTGCACAATACCCCACATACCGGCTGTAATTTGGTGACTACATAAACTTAATCACTGTAATTATAATATTGAAAATAAACATGCTTTTGAAATCAAATTTGATAAAAAGAGAATGACTCACATTGCAGATTTAATTTGAGCAGAGCCTAGCCTACTGATTAGCCTTTTTAACCTAAATTTATAACAAGCACACAATTCGGTTAGTAACTTAATACAGCATTTACGATAACTCACGAGATTAAAACCTTCACAACGAATGACAAAGTGCGATACTTAAACATCCATCGATTTAACGACGAATGACAAAGCATAAACCCTAATGTGGGCAGCACTTAAACATCCATTGGATAGTTTAATCGATCGGACATTGAATCGTATCAGCGATCGAGTTATTACCCTGATTGCGGCGTCGATTAGTGATCCGTGTGTGTTAATTGTGGTAAACAGAACGTATCTCAGTACATGCAGCGAAGTTTTAGGTCGTTTCAATACCAGAAATCAAGTGCCAAACCCAGCTATTTATACCCGAATTTTGCCCCCCTTACGGACCGTAAGACTCAACCCTTACGGTCCGTAAGGGTCACCTATATTTTATAGAGTAGCCACGGTTGGGACTAGCTTGGCTGACTTGACAGGTTCTTAATTTCAAAATTTGACAACGAGTAATTTAGATAATCGTTAACTAGGGTATACCCCCTTGAGTTTTAGGGGCCCTGATCCTGATTCCAATTGTTCTGAAAATTTTAGGGTTTGTGCAGAATCACTTGGGTGTCTTAATTAAGGTTTCCTATTGGATAAAATAATATAATAATTAGGACTTTTGATGAGAGTTGTTACAGTGTGCGGCCGCACCCCTTGAAAAAAAAAATTAGTGTATATTTTAGGCAAAAAAATCCGACCGCACCCTTTTAGAATATGGTTAAACACCTCATCCGCACCCACAACAAATAATTTATGGGTCCGCCACTGAGCTCAAGTCATGTAAACTAGTTAAAAATAGTAAAATATCTAAAATCCAAAACAAATATAATATAAGTTATCACATTATCACTTACATGATAACTTATATTATATATATATATATATATATATATTTTTTTGGTTGGGGGGGGGGGGTGTGTGTGTTAAGTTTTTTTAGGTTTTTGGGGTGTGGGGGGTGTGTGGGTGGGGGGGGGGGGTGGGTTAGGTTTTTTAGGTATATTTGTATAGTAACTTTGATAGTTATTGATAATTACAAAAATGCCACATTGTCTTTTTGAGTTTTTCTATTTGTATGTTTAGTATGTTAAGATTATTTGTACAAGAAATTTCCCCTCAAACTAATGAGCGAAAAGGTTCCCCTGTATACTTTGCCCCATCATTGATACGTGGGCAATGTAATACTACATGTAGTTTACGTTGATACAAGTGGGATGTATTATAAATGTGGATATAGATAGAAGGTGAACTCATGGTTTAATCAATAATGGAAGCTCATATTGCCATTTTCCCGAGTCCAGGAATGGGTCACCTCATTCCACTCACTGAGTTAGCTCACCGGCTTCTCCTCCACCGCCGTCTCTTCATCACCTTCATTATCCCCTCCGCTGCCGGTTCTCCGGTCAAACCCCAAAATGACATCCTCAACGCCATGCCGGAAAACATTTCATCCATTTTCCTCCCTTCTGTAGACCTAAGCGACATTCCAGAAGATGCTGCCTTAGAAACTCGGATAATACTCACTTTAACTCGGTCATTACCCGCTCTACGCCAGACCTTAACCGAGTTAACAAGTGAGTCGATAAGAAAAAGACCCTCGGCTTTGGTTGTTGACCTTTTTGGCCCTCCTTGTTTTGAAATTGCCAAAGAATTTAATATTCCAGCCTACTTGTTCTGTACTGTTTCTGCTATGTCATTGGTTAGTATCTTCCACATGCCGATTTTAGATCAGATGTATGATTGTGAGTATAGGGACTTACCTGAACCGGTGAGATTACCCGGGTGTGTTCCGGTTCACGGAGCCAATATGCCTGAACCGCTTCAAGATAAGAAGAATGATGCATATGTTGGAGTGGTTGAGTCATCCAAAATGTTTAGCTTGGCAAAGGGTGTATTAGTCAACAGCTTTCTAGAGTTAGAACCGGGTCCGTTTAAGGCCATGGAAGAAGGTGACTGGTGTAAACCGAAAATTTACCCGGTTGGGCCGTTGATACGGTCTGGTTCAGAGAACCAGACCGATGAAGGGTTTGAATGTTTGAAGTGGTTGGATGAGCATCCGGTTGGGTCGGTTTTGTTTGTGTCATTTGGAAGTGGTGGTACACTGTCTCAACAACAACTAGATGAACTCGCCTTTGGGTTGGAACAAAGCGGTCAAAGATTTATATGGGTAGTAAAAAGTCCACATGGACATGGAAAATCGCATACAAGTTATTTCAGTGCAGAAAGCCATCTTGACCCTTTTGGGTTTTTACCGGAAGGGTTTCTTGGGCGGGTGGAAGGGCGCGGTCTGGTTGTGTCGTCTTGGGCCCCTCAAGTTGAGATCCTTAGTCATGGCTCAACAGGTGGGTTCTTGACACACTGTGGGTGGAACTCGATACTAGAGAGTGTGGTTTGTGGAGTGCCTATGATTGCGTGGCCACTTTATGCGGAGCAGAAAATGAACGCGGTTTTACTGACAAATGGTTTGGGTGTTGCTCATAGGGTGGAAGTGGACGAAAATGGAGTGGTGGGAAGAGATGAGATCGACAAGTGTGTTAGAAGTTTGATTGAAGGTGAAGATGGACGTAAGACGAGGCTGAAAATAAGTGAGCTCAAAGCTCTTGCTGCAGAGGCATTGAGCCCAGATGGTTCATCGACTAGTTCGCTTTTAGATGTGGCACAAATATGGTGTAACTAATATTATTGGTGTTTTATTTTCGTGTAGTTATGTTATGTCATTAAAATAACTATTGATTATCAGTAATAAAAAGTCTTTAAGTTTGATAACAACACCCCTATAGATACTCATCTCAATGCCACATCAAATTACAATTAAAGTTAAAAACACACAAAAAAAAATTACTACAATTTATTCTACTACATTTTCATAGCCATCACAAAAATTACAAATCCAATCAATCTTCTTCAATTGTCTTGATTTTGTTTTAGCAATTCTTTTTTCTTCACTGAATTTGAGTTTTTTTCTAGCTCGTTCTTACTCTTCAATAGACCACCGATTCTTATTTTTTCGATCAGTGACTTTGAATTTTTCTTCAAGCTCATTCTTACACTTCAACAAACTAGGTATAAGGTCTATGAATCATCTACGCATGTTAGGTTCAGGCTCAGCCCATAGAAACAAAACAATTTTATTTTTACGTTAAAAAGTTTACGTTTTATCTTTTACGTTAAAAAGTTTACGTTTTACGTTAAAAAAGTTTACGTTTTACGTTTTACATTAAAAAGTTTACGTTTTACGTTAAAAAGTTTACGTTTTACTTTTTACGTTAAAAATTTTACGTTTTACATTTTACGTTAAAAAGTTTACGTTTTACATTAAAAAATTTACGTTTTACGTTAAAAACTTTACGTTTTACGTTAAAAAAATTACGTTTTACGTTAAAAAATTTATGGTTTTAACTTTTTTTTTTTTACAAAAAAACTTTTTTACACAAAACAAACGCACCCAGAAATTGCAACTCGGTAGGTGTCTAAGATAGATTGTTGTCATCATTGACTGTGAAAAAAAATATAAAAAACCAACTACAAAAATCAAAACAATGTGTGGATTCTTGAAAAAAAAAACGGGATTTGGCTCAGATTTTCCGATAATCAAAGGCTGAAAGGTGGAGTTGCAGGTTCAAAAATCTATCATCCACCAATCTTGTCGCGCCATCGTCATCAAAATATATGTTTATTTTATTTTATTATTTTTTTTTGTATCATCACCGCCCAAATCCAACATATCAAAACCCGCATAGTTCACTGTTCAAATCTACCAAAAAAGACACCCAAAATCTTGCAAATCCATACCAAACATAAAAAATCATACAAAAATCAAGAAACCCCCATTTTTTACAATAGATCAAACCCACATAGTTCACTGTACAAACTTCCAAAAAGACACCCAAAATCCTTCGAATCCATACCTTCATTTAACCAACAAAAAAAACATCAATTTATACAAAATTCAAGATTCTCACCAAGAAACTCAAAACAATTGTTTCCAGATTCAAACATTCAAAAACACCAGCAAAACCTTACCAACAAACGCAGCAACATCATCAGCCGTAAAACAACCGACGAGGGTTTATGCCACACCCACCCCCCTGTGCGGCGTCGTCGTCCAAGGGTTCAGCCACCGCCGCTCACATAGCCACCGCCTCCAAACACCAGCACCGCCACCACCGTCGCTGTCAATCCTCATCTGCACCCTTCACCACCGTCGCCGTAAAAAACACACCACTACAACCCCGCCCGTCGCCTACAACGATTGAAACTCCGACGACTGAAGGAGGGGTTGTCGGTCTTATAGCCGGTCATGTAGCCGGAGAAACAAGGGGTCGTTGGTCTTGTCGCCGGAGAAGGAGGTGGGTCGCCGGAGAAACAGGGGGCGCCGGGTGTGGGTGTGGTGTTTGGGGGTCGTTGGTGTGGGTCTTGTCGCCGATGGGTCGGTTGCTCTTCTCGCCGATGAAGATGATGATCTGAGAGTTTCAAAAAATGAAATGAAGATGATGATCCGAGAGTTTCAAACAGAGATCTCTCAGAGTTTCAAAAGTTGAAATGAAGAGAGAGAAAGAGAGAGAGATGAAAGTGACATTAATATAGAGACAGGGACAACTGATAAATGAAAAATGACATATAAACAAAATTACCTAAATACCCTGTTGGTTGGCATAATCTGATTGGTGGAGAGTGGTTCTCTCGGTTCTTACAACTGGGGGTGGTTTTCATATATATATATATATATATATAGGGTTGAGTTCATTTCAGAACTCTAAATAACTACAGAACTTTCAAAACTCCTAATAAACAATCATTTTATATATACGTTTTTGTATTTAGGATCTTTTTATCATCTATTATATGTATTTCTTTGATTACATACATGTTAAAAGTAGTTTACATATGTTTAATTGCCAAAATTATATATATATATGTGTCATAACTAATTACATATATGTAAAAAAAACTAGTTTACATATGTGTAATTATAAAATTACATATAAAAAATGATAAAATTACTCGTAACATGTATGTAATCGTAAAAATACACATAATAAATGATAAAATTATCCTAAACATAAAAATATATAAATAAAAGGATTGTTTAGTAGAAGTTCTGCGAGTTCTGTAAATATTTATGGTTCTGAAATGATCCTGACCCTATATATATATATATATAGGGTCAGGATTTAAAGAAAACGGTGAAAAGTGTGAGAACGGTGAGAACGATTATGGATCGTCCGATCAAAACAATCCATGGACTAGATTGCGCGGTGGCGTTTTCGTAAATAACATCAATATTATTAGGTGGGACGCGCTTCATTAAGGGTAAAAGGGTCTTTTACACCTCATATTCAAAACGCCATCAAATGAAAAAAAACGCCAAACAAAAAAACAAAACGCCCTTAAAAACAAAACGCCAAAAATTTAAAATAAAACGCGTTAAGTATTACTGAAAGATGAAACAACACAAATAACTGAATTTCAGTTAATAACATTTATTAGAAGAAATCCCCTCCTAAATTACGCGCCAAAAACATCATTATATAAACAAACCTAAAAACATAGCTTCCATAATCATTTCAATCTATCCATTTTCTGCAAAAAAAAACATCCTTAACCAAAACGCCAACTTAAACAAAACGCCAAAAATGGCAACAATGGTTTCGTGGAGATACACTCTGGGGATCAGGCGATACGTCCTCTATTTTGAGAACAAAAGGAGGGTGTATGTTAAGACGGTCAAGGCAATTCTAAAAATGGAAGAAGAGATACAGAGGCAAATCTTATCCATTGGCATCGCTTTAGACAACCAATGCCATGAAACGCATATGCTTATGAAAGCATTAACCAGCAAATTTGGACCAATCAAACGAGATATGAAGCCAGACCCTGTCATGACATCATGGCGTTTTGATGATGAAACAAACATGGTGACGGTTACATACGACAGTGGAGAGGAGGAAGTCTACTGGCTAGAGAACATCATGAAAAAGCAGCGACTGGGTTTCATGGAAGAATTGCATAACGCCAAATGTACCAACACAGAAATAGACTCAAAATTGGAGTTAATGCAAGACATGTTCAGGTGGAGGCTTCAGAATCTTCAGGAACAAGAAGCTGATGAATGTTAATGGGATGACATGGAAAAAGATCAAGATGAAGAATCCGAGGAGGAGGAAGAAGATGACACAAGTGATGGATACTATTCAGATAAAGTACATTCTGACGAAGGATTTTAATTTTTTTTCCTCTTTTTTTTTCTTCTATGTAATCTTCTTTTTTTTAAGATAATTAAATGATATATTTATATCTTTATTAGCAAAACGCAAAAATTATACTAAAAAATGGTTAACCCTAACAAAACACCAAAAATAACAAAAAATATTTTTCCAGCTTAATATTTTATTTACTCCGTTATTGTATTTTGTCATGTTGGTCTGCATAAGGCCATTTAAAAAAACGCCAAACTTAGAAAATGGGACGTCTATAACTTATAAAACTGATAAAAGCTGATCAACAAACTAAATACAAAAAACAGTAACTGAAAAGACAGTTACTTTATTACTATCATTTATTACAATAAAAATATCCCGCCTAAACTACGCGCCAAAAAACTCCTATAAGAGAGGGGTCTATACACAATGAAATTAATCACACACAGAAAAACACAAAAACGCCATATCCTCTAGAAACCACTCCCTTTAAAACGCCACAGATGTCAAAGCTTTCACTGAAATTGATCCTTTTTCTGAGGAGGTTAACTCAATAATATTTTGCTGGATGAGATGGACAAATATTCAAGAAAAAGAGACTGATGACAGTGATATGCCATCATGTGAGCTTTCTTCTTGAGGATTATAGGCATGGAAGAAAGGGTTCAACACAACTGAAAAATGCTATTTTGGACTCTATTATTACAAATAGCATCAAGCAAGAGTTGATCTTCAATGACATGCCACCAAACAAGAATATCACACCAAAAAACAAGATACCACTAAGCAACTTCTTCTGAAAAAGACGGGGTTTATGTAGGAAAGTTGGCATCTAGCTAAAGTATTCAAAAAAGGTTCAAAATACCAAAACAAATTCAAGAAAGATAGAGGCTGGTGACAGTGAAGATTCGGAAGAGAAATTAGATTACCATTTTTAATTATTTTTGTTTTCATTTTATATTGTTTTGATATCAAGTTATATGTTGATTTGTTATCTAATTATAAATAAAATACATTATTATATAAAACGCCAAAAACTACAAACACCAAAACGATAGAAGTATGAAAACTGGGAGAACAATTGCTGGCAAAACACCTTGTAAAGGGTATTAAAAGCCAAAAAAATCACTAAACGCCAAAAAAAATTGGACTTATTGTAATCTTATGCAAATAACAGTGACTCGTAGTGAATTATTATACAAAACTCCATAAACGCCAAAAAAATTAACTAGAAAACGCTATAACGCCAAAAAATTACATATGTGACACAAAAAAATTAATTCAACGACAAAAAGTTTAAAAAATACAATTAACGCAAAAAAAAACTTAGAAACCATAAAATATTATACCGCGCTGGGAAATAAAAACAAGAATGAAAAGACAAAAAAGCCCCTCCGCCCTTCTCTATGCCGCGGGACACGTGATGGGCCAGGATGCGTTCTCACACTTTTAGGCGTTTTCTCCTGATCCCGTTTCTATATGTGTGTATATATATATATATATATATATTGATATATAGAGTTAGGTTCATTTGTGAACCTCCCCGTATTTGTGAACTTAATGAACATATCTTGACCCTTGATTTAGTTTTAAGATTATAAGGGTAGGATTGTAATTTGTAATTTAAAATTGATTTTTTATTTAATTATAATCCAAATTTGAGTTTAATTTAACAGGATCAGTTTTCCATTTTTTGAATTCATAATTTATGAAAATAATAAGCTCAAAAGGTATTTTATTTTCATAAAGCCTAACTAGTTACGTAGCCTTAAAATTTACCAATTTATTGTTCTGGACATTGAATGTGTATTATATATATATATATGTGAGAAGGTTCATTTGAGAATAACTTTAATGTGAGAAGAAAAAGAAGAAAGGGCATAATGGTAAAACATTAAATAGTTTATAACTCCTCCCATTAATTATGTTATCTCTCATTAATAAAACAAAAAAAACATTTTATCCTACACATTTCAAAATTTATCCTACTTATATCTTACACTCACCGAAATTTACCCTACGCATATCTAAATTTATCATACACATTTAAGAATTTATCCTACACATACTAAAATTTATCCAACACATACTAAAATTTATCCTACACATGTCGAAAATTGTCCTTCACCCTAAATTATTTTATCTTGAAAGAGTATATTTAAAATGGGAGTTACAAGTTTAATAAGTTAGCTAATTAATTACACTTAGAAATTTACCTATATGCCCTTATTAATAACATTAAACACACATATTAAATGAACTAAAATGGAGCATTTCTATTGGTTTAAAGCTTATTCTTTTTATTCTTACAAAATTTTTCTTCTCATTTGAACCTTCCACTACACACACACACACACACACACACACACACACACACACACACACACATATATATATATATATATATAGGGTGAGGTTCTAGAGTGCACACTAATGTATTTGCGAACTGAGTGTACAAATCTTGGCCATTGATTTACAAAGGTGGATGCTTAGAATTTCGTCATCAAATCGTAAAAATACACTAGTGTATTTCATCATCAAATCCTGGCCATTAATCTACACATATGTATGGTCAGGATTAGTTCGCTCAGTTCACAAACTACACTAGTGTTCACTCTTGAACCTAATCATATATATATATATATATATATATAGGCGAGAGTTCATTGGGGAACACTAAAAAAATGGAGAACAGGGGAACACTCTTGAAAATTATACTTAACATGTTAAAAAAATGTTTCTAAATTTTTTTCGGCGCCTTTTCTTATAAATACAAGTAGAAACATTTTTAATAAAAAATCAAAAACTAAAAAATATAAAAAAATGTTTGTAAAACAGTTATATCTTATAGAATTAACTTAACATGTTAAAAATCAATTTAAAAAAAAAAAAATTTCAGCGCTTTTCTTTATAAAAAGGAGGAGAAACTAGTCGAATAAAAAAATAATTTTTCTAAATAAAATTTTTTAGCCTTTTTTAATTGTTTTTTTAATATCTTTAGTTTTTGATTTTTTTTATTAAAAATGCTTCTACAAGTATATATAAAGAGAATTGCCGAAAAAAAATGTTTGAAAAATTAATTTTTAACATGTTAAGTTAAATTTTTAAGAGTGTTCCCCGGTTCCCCACTTTTTTAGTGTTCTCCAATGAACCTCACACTATATATATATATATATATATATATAGGGGATGGTTCAAATGAAAACCACTTTTATTGTGAAAACTCGAAAACTAACTAAAAAAAGCCTAAAAAACACACAAATTGTTTTTTCAATTTTTTTATAAAAATCGAAGGTTTTTTTATATAAGAAAAAATTTTCAAATTTTTTTTTGTAGTACACATGTGTATACACATGGGTAGTATTACACATGTGCATTACAAATTTTTTTTTTGAAAATTTTTTTATATATAAAAAATGGCGAAAATTGTTATAAAAAAATTTTGGTATGTTTTTTTGGTTTTTTTAATTAGTTTTCGAGTTTTCACAATAACTAGTGGTTTTCATTTGAACCTTCCCCTATATATATAGGGTCAGGATTTGGAGAAAACAGTAGAAAGTGTGAGAACGGTGAGAACGCTTATGGATCGTCCGATTAAAACAATCTATGGACTAGATTGGCGCGGTGATGTTTTCGTAAATAACATCAATTTTATTACGTGGACGCGCCTCATTAAGGGTAAAAGCATCTTTACACCTCTATACCAAAACGCCATACTGATGAATAAAACGCCATTACGGACCAAATCACATCGCTATATAAACAAAAAACATCCAAGACATAAAAACACACCCCCCAGAACCTGAAATGCCATATTTTCAACTATATACCATTCAACTTACAAACGCCAAAATCACCAAAACATCAAACATAACTACTCAAAAACGCCATATTTTCTACTATATACCATTTATCTTAGAAAACGCCAAAACACTCAAACATCAAAAGATTCCAAAAGATCGAAGGTTCTTTCAGATACACTATTTCTTTAGTAAAACGCCAAAAATGCCAAATATCGTTTCTTGTATATTCAAAATATTGTTCTACGCCAAAGTTTCGGATAATGCATTCTACCCTGAGGTGATGGGACTCAAATAACATTTTGCTGCATGAGATGGACAAATCATAAACAAAAAGATGCTGGGGTCAGACTTATGTCATTTTCTGTGTTTTGTTCTTGATGAATATTTTAATTGCATGAAAAGACGAATGACACTAATGAGTTGTTTGAAGATACATATTAAAAAAAAAAACTCATGTCATTTTGTTTTCTCAAACGGCCACAAAAACACAAGCATGGCTAAGCCAAACCACCAGCGAACATGATTCAATGAAGAAAAAGACTGATGACAGTGAAGATTTGGAAGATGAATTGTTTTTATTTTTATTTTTTTAATTTTCTTTTTCTGTTGTTTGCTATGTATTTTTGAACTTAGAATAAAAATATACATTATCTTAATAAAACGCCAAAACAGTCACAATGCATATGAAAACGCCATAAATGGAGTAAAAACGCCAAAAACTCCCAAACTATAATGAAAGTAATTTGCAAAAGTATTAATTAATAAAAGCTAAAATGGAAAAAAAAAGGCCAAAAACTACTTAAACTCATTTAAAAACGCCAAACCTGGGAGATTGAAAGTCTGTGACCCTAAAAACTCATAAAAAGTTGAACATAAAAAACAGTAAAAATACACAGTAAACTGAAAAGACGGTTACTTTATTAATATCATTTATTATAAATAAAAACCCGCCTAAACTACGCGCCAAAAACATACTATAAAGAGAGACTTCTCTGCACAAACAACTTATCACAAAACCAGAAACAAACGCCATATTCCCTAGAAACCATTCACTTTAAAAACACCAAAAAATAATACTTAAAAAAGCCACAGATGCAGAACCTCGATTCTGCTATATTGAGTATTGATCTGAGTGTGGTTTCACTGAATGGATTTTTCTGTGAGCTGGGTATCTCTATAATCATTTGCTAAATGAGATGGACAAATATTCAAAATAAAGACACTGATGACACTGATATGACATCATGTCACTTTGTTCTTGATGGATATTTGGATGGCATGAAGGGATCAATACATTAGACCAGGCGTTGGTCTTCAACATGTCATCAAACAAGTATATATCCACCCACCATAATGGATGCCACAAAAATAAGCATCTTCTAAAGACGGCCAGTGTTTTGGTCAAAAATTACCGAAGCAATTAAGTGATCAAATTAGTTAAGTGAGGTAGTGTGCTAGAAATGTGTGTTGAAAATATGCTAGTTAAGTTATTTGCAAAAACAGTTTCAGGATACGGCTCAGGATATAGAGCTGTATCTATGATCAAACAATGAGCGAAAATGTAAAGGGTGACACAAGATGTACGAGGAAAGCCCTTGATCAATCTAGATCGCCGGCACAAAACCTCGGGAGCTGACAATCGCAACTGCCTTGTTCTTCTATTACTTCAAATATCAGGATACAGTGCATGATATGATGCGGATCAACTAGGTGTTACAATGTAATTCGAGTACAAGTGTTTGTGTGTAGTGATTGTTTGCAACAGGAGAAAAAAAGTGTACGTAAGAATGTGTGCCTTAACCTGATCCGATCAATCTATTTATAGTAAAAGAAAATTAACTAAATATCCTATTATTCCGGGATTCGGCGGATATTCCCCATACAAACGTTGCAGTCCTAGTCTTCCGGGTCCAACGTCTTTAAGCTAACTGATTTGCCCGAGTCTTGAGGAGAAGAAGTCCACTTGAACGTTGAAGACTTGCACCTCCTAATCTGCACGTGATTAAATCAATTACTACCAGGATATCGTATTAGGATGTCACCAATATCCTGATCCGGTATCCTGATCACAAATAAACAATCAAATCCAGAATATTAGTCAGGATATATACAGAAAATGACCCATAACAATTGTCACCAAAATATATCTGTTGGAATTCTGAATTCAAACGGATATATTTTAAACTTTATCACCTGGATCGAGGCAATCAATACGACTGAACTGTTGAAATGACTATGTGCAACTTCCAATGCGATATTTACTCTTTACCCCCTATACTCAGCCTATAATTAGCCGAAATATTTTGCATTGTGATCATTACTCCTCAAGCAAATCTCAGGTACTTCTCTACTCTTTTCTTCTCTGTTTTTCTTTTCTTTGAATTTCTTCTTTCTTGGTCGATACCCCTTATGGCACCTCGAACAAAATCACGGTCAAACGAGCCGGCCACAACCCTCACGAGTCAAAACCTCATCCGAGAACCACAAAATGAGATCTGCTCTTTCAACAACGCCGATATCTCCGCTTTGAAGGATTCCGGTGCCTTTCCTGCCGGAGTGGTTATTCGCCCTTTTGATTGGGAGGTCCGATCAGATACATCATCAAACGAATGGGTCTGCTTTCTCGCCTATCCCTTTTCTTTGGGACTCCGGTACCCATTTCCACCCTTCATCTCTCGTTTCTTCGAGCTTACCGGCCTCAGTTATGCCCAGACTATGCCAATGGTGTGGCGAGTTTTAATGGTGTTAAACCAAATTAAATCTCGCCATTGCCCTGACCTATGCATCGAAGACCTTCCCATAGCATACCGACTGAGATCGCATGGAAACAGCCGCTTTCTTTTGTTCTCCACTTCCAAGAACCCCCTAATCCTTAAGGCCACCAAGAACGAAGATCAGTGGCAATGAAAGTTCTTTTTCGTTAAAAGGGACTCTATTGACAAGGGTTTTGATCTGCCAGTTAGATGGTTAACCAAGGTTAGGATTTAGGGTTTTAGGAATATCCCCAAATGTATCCTTAAACTATATCCTTGACTGATATCCTGATATTTTGTGCAGCGAATTTCAGAGACCTAGCACCCCAAGCGCGGAATCGGAACCCAGGATCAAAGGGATCTACCGACTTCCTGCTAGTGAAAGAACCTTCTCCCTGTTTCTCACAAACTCAAGTCAAAAATCAAGCTCAGAGATGTCTGGTAAGCATATGATTAGATTAATTATAAAGCATAAGTGTTATAAACTAAACATTTCTTCCTTTGTTCAGTGCCGGTCATTAACCTCGAAGGCTTCCAGCTTGACGAGTTGGACATTTATTCCAGCCTCGCACCTGCCCAGTAAGAGACCAACCCGAAGCCAGCTGCCACACCAAAGCCTACCGGTTCGAAGACCGCTACTGCTCCTAAAGCTCCTCCAGCATCCAGGACCCGGGCCTCCAGCTCCCGGAAGAGGAAGGAAGTAGAGCATCCTGCTACACCCCATGTATTGCCATTTAAGAACCACGGGTTTACGGAATCTAGCAAATTCATGACCGGCTTCCTCAACCAGGTTAGTATCCTAGACCTATATCCTGCACCATATGCTGGTTATAAAAGTTAACTAAAGTTAATACATGTTTCTTTATTTTACAGGGTCTCGAACGCCTGGTATTCCTCTATGAAGACGCATGTGGCCTGAACACCATGTTAGAGAGCAAACTGAAGAAGGTCGAGGCCACCATTGCAGATCAAGCAGCAATTTCCACCGCCAAATTAGAACACTACGAAGCTAAGTACAAGGCAATGACTCAAGAGCACCAGTCTGCCATCCAGAAGATCACCCAGGAGGCTCAAGCTAAGTCCGACGTTGCCCAAGTTCAACATGAGCAAGATATGGCTTCGTATCGGGAGAGCCTTAAGAATTCAGCTATCATCTCCCTCCTCCAGGCCAGACTAAAAATGGCTTACGAGGCCATGGCTTTGGGTGTTGAATGCCCTTCATGGAATATCAAGGCTTGGGAGATGAAGCTGAAAGATCTTGGTGGTAATCCTGTAGAACCTACTGTGAAGCCCACAGCGGAGGAGCTTGCCAAGGTGGCCAAGAAGGTGGATGGTGTCGGCGTTCCGAAGGATGCTGATGGTGATGCTGGAGGTGATGCTGAAGGCGATGCTGGAGGTGACGCTGAAGGCGATGCTGGAGGAAATGCTGGGAAGGATGCTGCTGACGAGGTCATGATGGAAGGAGGAGCTGCCCCTTAGAAGCAGCGAAGTGGTCGATGATGGATATACGTGCCAAGGCCGGAGCCCACTTTTTTAAATTCAATGGTTGTGGTCTGTTTGAACAATTTACTTTTCCTGTCTTTGAACAATTTACATTTCCTGCACTAGAACAATATGATGACCAAAGGTGGATGGGTCCTGGGTTTCAGGATGAAGCCCCTGGTCATCAATTAGTATAATCTGTTTTGAATGATACAACGGTTGGAGGCGGATGGGTCTCATTTTGAGATGAAACCTTCAACCGTTATGTAAATATGGTAAAAAACTAATCATGCTTTTGGCGGATGGGCCTTGATTTGAGGTGAAACCAAAAGCACAACTTTCGACATGTTAATAATATAACCACCTTTTGACTTATTTGCTGTTCTCTTTTAATTTTTTGTCATGCATTGCTCAGTTTAGATTTCAACTTTGCAAAATTATTTTTTGAAAATATCTTGATCAACATACTCGGCGGTATCCTACGAAGACTTTCGTCAAATAGGGTTTTTCAAAATTCAAACGATTTAGATAAAGTCTTTAAAGAATAAAGGATAGTTTATTTTTCAAAATCCGTTTTGATAACACTTGTTTGACCAGAGTACTAGTTTTCAACCCAAGTATCATCTCCCAAATATTCCAATCAAATATCCTGAAACATATCCCGAAAACACATTTTGAGAGTATATCTTAAAGATATATCCTCATCAGGATATTTAAGCCTTAAACATAGTTTCAAAAGTTCAAACAACTTATGTAAGGTTCACAAAGGAAAGATCATACCAGGAATAGAATGTAACCCTAGTATCGAACTTCAATCCTTTTGCAACTTCTTCAACTAAGATGTCCCCAGTCCGAGATACTTAGTACACTAGGTTCGAATTTGATTCTTTGAGCCTTACACAATCGCCTTAGGAGGAATGTCCCCTGTGCATAAAGTCTTCGAACACTTAGAAATTTTTGAATTTCAGTTCCAACTGTTTGGACAGTTCTTGTGTTATAGGGGTAAAACCCAAAAATATACTGGAGATATTTCCTTAGTATCCTAGGGATAAACCCATAGGTATCCTGGGGAAAATACCAAATTTTCATGCGCTACAGGCGGGAGTGTATAAACTCCAAGACTTAGAAAGGTGATAACCTTTAAACCTTAGAGAGTATGAAAATACCCTTCCGTGAGAGAGGGTGATCAATCCTCATATACCTTTAGGATCCAGGATACAGCCAATGGTGACGAAATTGTCCGCCACTTTTACATGAACTGGTCCCGCCACCTTGAACTATCCCTGGATAACTTGCGCTCCAGGCAGGGTGTTTAAACCCAATTCGAGAGAAAGGTGAATACCTTTAAACCTGTGAAGGGATCAGGATCCCTTAAACGTGAGAGAGGGGGCCAATCCCCTAATCTTTCAAAGTATCCTGAGTGTGTATCCTGGAGCTATATCCCGAAGCATATACTGCAAAACAACTGTAAGCTAAGGTGGGTGTTAGCCTGGCTAACACCCCTTCAATGCTTAAGTCAGTAATGGGTTTAAAACAATAAATAATATTAAAACATATTAAAAGAGATAGAATCCATACCATCCTGAGTTAGAATTTAAATTCCAAACTCACTTGAAATAGAGCTTTAGATGTATAGCATTTCAGGATCTTGGTAGTATATCCCCCTCCATATTCTTGAGTCGGTATGCTCATTTTCCTGATTCTGATTCAATCTCATATGGTCCTTCCCATTTTGGAGCCAACTTTCCATCAGTAGGATTAGTAGTATTCTGGAAAGCCTTTCTCAATACCCAATCTCCAACCTGGAACCTTCTAGTCCTGATGTTCTTGTTATATGCTTTAGATATCCTCTGTTGATATGCTGCCATCCTTAGCCTTGCTGCGACTCTTGTTTCATCAATAGTATCCAATTTCTGGCATAGGACTTCAGGATTCTTCTCAAGATCCCGGAGGTTGGATCTTGCTGTTGGTATTACCATTTCTGTCGGGATCACCGCTTCTGCTCCAAATACCAAGGAAAATGGGGTTTGGCCAGTTGCACTTTTCACCGTCGTCCTATCAGCCCATAAAACAAAGGGTAATTCTTCTGCCCATCTTCCCTTCTTAGCTCCAAGCCTTTTCTTCAAATTGTTGACAATTATCTTGTTTGAGGATTCTGCTTGTCCATTTGCTTGAGGATGTATTGGTGTGGATGTGATCATTTTGATTCCCCAACTCTTGCAAAAATCAGTAGTCCTCTTACTTATAAATTGAGATCCATTGTCACAAATTATCTCAGCTGGTACTCCAAACCTAGTCAGGATATTCCTTTTTATGAATGATACTACTTCTTGATCTCTAACTTGAACAAATGCTTCAGCTTTGACCCACTTAGAGAAATAATCAGTCATTGCCAGCATGAAGACTTTTCCTCTTGGAGCCTTTGGCAATTTTCCTACTATATCCATTCCCCATTTCATGAATGGCCAAGGGGAAGCGATAGGATAAAGTGGTTCAGCAGGCTGATGTAATATATTACTGTGTCTTTGACATGCATCACACCTTCGAGCATACTCCGCAACATCTTTTCTCATCGTCGGCCAATAATACCCTGTTCTTAATACCTTTGAGAATAACAACCAGCCCCCAGTATGGTTACCGCAATCCCCTTCGTGTATATATCCTGAAGCACCTCTTTGGTTTCGGGATCCTCCAAGCACCTCAGATATAGTCCTGCAAGGGATTTCTTATACAAGACATTATTTATAATAGTGAATCGTGATACCTTCATTCTAAAGGCCTTAGGATTCTCATCCTTTGGGATGTGTCCTTCCTTGAGATATCTCATGATTGGAGACATCCAAGACTTAGGATCCTCCTCAGGATATTCATCATCAGGATCCTGAACACTTACTAATTCCTTATCCTGAGGATCCGTCGCAGGATATAGGATATGTAATATCGGTATTCGGGTTCCTTCCGGTATCCTGACTGATGATCCTAGATTTTCCAAGGCATCAGCTTCAACATTATCCTCTCTTGGTACCTGTTCAAGTGTGAAAATATCAAAATATCCTGCTAATTTTTTTAGAATTTCGAGATACTCGATTAACTTCTCACCTTTAACTGCATATGATCCATTAAAATGATTAGTAATTAACAAAGAATCGACATATACTTGCAAACTCTTGATATTCATACTTTTAGCCAATTCTAATCCTTCAATTAAAGCTTCATATTCTGCTTCATTATTAGTGGCAGAAAACTCACATCTAATAGCCTGGGGTAATATGTCCCCCTGTGGCGATTTTAGTAGTATACCCAAACCTACACCTCTTACATTAGATGCACCATCAGTATAGAACGTCCAGGATTCTAAGTTTTCTCCTAGCTGTTGTACTTCTAGGTCTACTTCATTTTGAATATCACTACTGAAATCAGCCACAAAGTCAGCTAAAGCCTGAGACTTTATGGCATTTCTAGGCTCATACACTAGATCAAAGGCACTTAATTTCACTGACCATTTAGCCATCCTACCTGACATCTCGGGTTTCCTAAGCACATTTTTAACAGGATAGTTGGTTTTAACGTGAATCCTATGTGTTTCGAAATAATGTCTAAGTTTTGTTGATGCCATAACTAGGGCTAATATCAATTTCTCTAAGTGAGAATACCTAGTTTCAGCATCTAATAAACTTTTACTAACATAATAAACAGGATACTACTGACCTTCATGATCCTTTACAAGGAGAGCACTTACTGCATTCCCTTATACTGCAAGATATAGGGATAATGGTTCACCATGCTCATGCTTCATCAATAGGGGTGTAGTTGAAAGATACTGCTTCAAATCCTGCATGGCTGCTTCATGCTTCACTCCCCATTCGAACTTCTTATTCTTCTTCAGGATATCATAAATTTCCTTGCATTTTTCCGAGGATCTTGAAATAAATCTGTTTAATGCTGCTACTCGCCCTGTTAACCGTTGAACATCCTTCATGTTAGAGGGTGATTTGATATCCAAGATGGCTTTGATCTGTTCTGGGCTTGCTTCTATCCCTCTTTTAGTCACCATATATCCTAGAAACTTTCCAGCCCCCACTCCGAAATGGCACTTAGCAGGATTTAGCTTCATGTTATACTGATCCAGGATATCAAATGCTCCCTTAATATCCTGGAGGTGATCCTCAGCCTTTTTAGATTTTACTACCATGTCGTCGATGTACACCTCCATAGTGTCCCCCAGCTTATCTTTGAACATCATGTTTACCACTCTTTGATATGTTGCACCTGGATTTTTCAAACCAAAGGGCATAGCAGTATAGCAATAGATACCTATTGGTGTCATGAAGGCAGTATCCTCCTGGTCTGAAGGTTCCATTTGGATCTGCTGGAATCCTGGGGATGCATCCATGAAGGTTAACATCTCATGGCCGGCAGTAGCATCCACCATTGAGTCAATATGAGGAAGAGGAAATGGGTCTTTGGGAGAAGCTTTGTTTAAGTCTGTGTAATCTACACAAACTCTCCACTTCCCATTTTTCTTTTGCACCACAACTACATTTGCCAGCCATTTAGGAAACTTCACTTCCCTAATCATCTTGCTCCTTAGTAATCTTTCAACTTCCTCTTGGATGATCAGATTTCGCTCCGGAGCAAATTTCCTTCTCTTTTGTTGGACAGGCTTGAATGACTTGTCGACACCGAGCTTATGAGTTATAATATCCTTGGAAATGCCTATCATATCCTCGTGCTTCCATGCGAACGTCGACATCCTGCATTTCAAAAAGTTAGTCAATAGATCTTCAATATCCTGAGGGATATTGGTTCCCACGAGCACCGAGATATCCAGATTATTCTAATCCAGGATAACTTTCTTTACATCCTGCTCTGAAGCCTCCATGATATCCTGGCCTCGAATCTTTAATTGCTATGCTGCACTAGGCTTTGTTGATGATTTCATCGAAGAAGAATAACACTCCTTTGCTTCCTGTTGATCACTTTCCACCCTGACAACTCCCCAAGGAGTAGGGATCTTGATGCATTGATGGTAGGTTGACGGAACAGCTTTCATATCATGGATCCAAGGCCTACCTAATATAATATTATAGCAGGATAAGGAGTCCATGACACAAAAGCGCTACATTGAGTTGACCCCTTGAATATATACGGGCAACTTTATCTCTCCTACGGTATTTCTAGCTTCTCCACTGAAACCAATGAGCACAGTGGACTTCGAAGTAATATCTATCGGGGATACATTCATCCTCTTCAACGTTTCCAGCTGAATTATGTTAACTGAGCTTCCATTATCCACCAATATCCTGCGCACAAAATGGTTAGCAACATATAACGTTATTACTAGAGCATCATGATGAGGATCTTGGACAGTATCCCTGTCACGTGATCACTTTGTCAGTCGTGAGGGTTGACATCCTGGTCGGCTTATCTCCCCTCTCTGCTTTGGCTTCCTTCGCGTGTCTCTTCGCCGCAGAATATGATGTATCGCAGATGTCGGATCCTCCTGAAATAAAGTTAATTATTTTTGCATCCGCATGAGGTGATGCTGCACGTTCAGGATCCTTCTCAGGATCCTGGCCCTTATTCTTCTTTCTTCCCAAGAGGTCCTTCAGATATCCCTTACTCAAGAGATAGCTTATTTCCTTTCTTAAAGCAATGCAATCCTCAGTAACATGTCCAAAATCTTCGTGGAAGGCACACCATTTGGACTTGTCCTTCCAATCAGCCTTTTGTTGATTCTTTCGGGGCCATCTTGCTTTGTCTCCTAAACCCTGCATAGCATACATTAGTTCAGGTATGTTAACAGAAAAACAATATTCAGACAACTCAGGATACTCCTCAGGATCCTCGTCTTCAACAACATTCAATTTTTTGCTATCATTTCTGCCATATGGCTTTGAGCGATATGGTTTATACGAGGACTCTGATTTCCTGTTGGTTGACTCATAGGTCGTGGACAAATTCATTCTCTCTTGCATCTTTTTATCATCCTCCTGCCGAATGTATCTTAAAGCCCTGTTACGAGCTTCGTCCAGATTCCTGCAGGGATTCATTACAAGATCCTGATAAAATTGAGAATCCTTTTGCAACCCCATCTTGAAGGCTTGCACGGCCGTTGCAACATCGAGATGTGGGATATCCAAGGATTCCCGACTAAACTTGTTCACATAATCCCTCAAGGATTCCTGAGGTCCTTGAGTTATCCTGTAAAGGTCACTGGTTAATTTCTCAAAACTCCGGCTGCAAGAAAATTGACTATTAAATAAATTAACTAAATGAGCAAATGAAGTAATTGAGTGAGGAGGAACGTTTAAGAGCCATTTTAAGGCTGATCCTATTAAGGTAGAACCAAAACCCTTGCACAAGCATGCTTCTTTGAGATCTGGAGGGATAGGGTTGATTTCCAACCTCTCCCTATACTGGGCAATATGCTCCCCAGGATCCGTAGTTCCGTCATAGAGTTTCATGTTGGGGGTTTGAAATCTTTTTTGGGATTTCAGCATCACAAATGGGATACACAAACCGGGATATCCTGTGGCTGTCCTGGGATACTTCAGGAATTGGCTGAACCACCCCAGGTACACTGGATATCATGTCCTTCAGTTTTTGAAGCTCTCTGGAAAATGCTGATGTCATACCTGCATCCTGCAAAGATCCAACACCATTAGTAGCAAGAGTATTATTATTATTAGATACATTACCAGCTTGGGGATTCTGGCCATATCCTGAAGCATATCCTGAGCTTCTCAGAGTTGATACTCTTACTGAAGAGGGTATCTCAGGAGTATGATTCTGGGAATGGCTAGGCACAATATTCCCCCGGTTATCCTCAGTATAAACTGCAGAACTGAAGTTCAAAGCCCTGGGTTGCAAGGGAGTGACAGTATCTTCAGCAGGTCTACTTGGGCTGGATTTCAAGAGTTATATCTCTCTCATCAGCATCTGATTAGTTTCCTGCTGCTACCTCATCTGTTCCTGTACACTACAAAACAAATTTAGAATTTCTTCGTTAGAAGCCAAAACAAGACCAGATCCCTGGATATTGCGAGCGGGGATAACATCCCGAGCCACATGACTTTCAGTTCCCTGTGAAGAGGCTTGCATTCTCGGAGGAGGTGGTGGAAGCACCAAACCAATTGTTGCAGAGGTTGTAGCAGACACGGTGGAAGAGCTCATGTTTGATCTCGACGCCATTGACAATAGTGTAGCAAAAAGTTTTGAAAATAGAAAACCAAGTAACGATTTTGCAAAAGCTTTTAGTAGAAATAGCACCATTCGCCCCACGGTGGGCGCCAAATTGTTTTGGTCAAAAATTACCGAAGCAATTAAGTGATCAAATTAGTTAAGTGAGGTAGTGTGCTAGAAATGTGTGTTGAAAATATGCTAGTTAAGTTATTTGCAAAAATAGTTTCAGGATACGGCTCAGGATATAGAGATGTATCTATGATCAAACAATGAGTGAAAATGTAAAGGGTGACACAGGATGTACGAGGAAAGCCCTTGATCAATCTAGATCGCGGGCACAAAACCTCGGGAGCTGACAATCGCAGCTGCCTTGTTCTTCTATTACTTCAAATATCAGGATACAGTGCAGGATATGATGCAGATCAACTAGGTGTTACAATGTAATTCGAGTACAAGTGTTTGTGTGTAGTGATTGTTTGCAACATGAGAGAAAAAGTGTACGTAAGAATTTGTGCCTTAACCTGATCCGATCAATCTATTTATAGTAAAAGAAAATTAACTAAATATCCTATTATTCTGGGATTCGACGGATATTCCCCATACGAACGTTGCAGTCCTAGTCTTCCGGGTCCAACGTCTTTAAGCTAACTGATCTCCCCGAGTCTTGAGGAGAAGAAGTCCACTTGAACGTTGAAGACTTGCACCTCCTAATCTGCACGTGATTAAATCAATTACTACCAAGATATCGTATCAGGATGTCACCAATATCCTGATCCGGTATCCTGATCACAAATAAACAATCAAATCCAGAATATTAGTCAGGATATATACAGAAAATGACCCATAACAGCCGGTATGTAGGAAAATAAGGATCTACATAAGGCATTCAAAAACAGGTTCAAAACGCCAAAAAGGTTAAAGTAGAAGAGGCTGATGACAGTGAAGATTTGAATGAGAAATTAGATTATAATTTTTAATTTTTTTTTCATTTTCTGTTGTTTATCATCTAATTCTCTGCTATTTAAAAAAAAAATTGAGTATAAAACGCCAAAAACTACAAACAACAAAATGCCTGATAGTTTGAAAACTGTGAGAACGAATGCTAGCAAAGTATGAGGTTGCTATATAAAACGCCAAAAAACGCAAACAAAGAATTACTGGCAAAAATCAACACTAATTGACAGAAGAAAATTGAAAAGAAACAGTAAAATAAAGAGACGGTATCATTTATTGCCAAAATATTATAGTTATATTAATGCCACTACATGGAAAATTGAAATTTATTTATCTTTTCAAAATGCCATAATTGCCTGTCACATTATAGGCCTGTATCCTAAATGGCAATACACTTAATATAATAAAATCAAGAAAATTACTGATGTTTTTTACATTAAAAGCCTGCATCCTGATCTAAAAACAATAAAAACGCCAAAACAATACTTAAAACGCCAAAATATTTAATATAATTCTTATCTAAAAACAATAAAATGCCGCGTATTTATTAAACGCCAAAAAAAAATGAAAAGATGAAGGGACACGCATTAATAAAAAAGAAATATGAAAGGACAAAAAAGCCCCTCCGCCTTTCTCTAAGCGGCGTGACACGTGTTAGGCCAGGAAGCGTTCTCACCGTTCTCACACTTTTGAGCGTTTTCTCCTGATCCCGTTTCTATATATATATGATCCACTATTTCATGATATCAACACATACACTATGGAACAAGTAATGATGTAATGGAGGTCAATGTTGCTTTAATCACAATGTTGCTAGAACATCAAGGACCCCTTTAGAAAAGAAACCATAATAAAATATGCTTTAATCACTATATATGGACCACACATAGGAAAACAATCAACAGACACTCCAACTAGCTCTAATAAATCAATGATATCGACGCAAACACGTCTCACGATATACACAAGATCGATGAAATACGTACAAAAAAGCAAATCCACCGAAAGTGGGGTGATGATCCGACTACCATTCTCCATCAAAGGTGCCTATATGCTTGGTTAGATCGAGTTATCTGAATTAGGTCCCATTTCTTTTTCTTAGATCTGTTTTGCTTGTTCACATTAAGATAAGGAAATAATGGCACCATTTTTTTGGGGTGCTAAATATTGTATACTCTATTCAGAAGGGGATGGCGGCGCAGTTTTTTGCTCGTCTACATGCTATTCTTATGTAATTTGCCCTGTTCATTGGAATGAAATATTTAGTAAAAAAAATCAAGTCTGCCACAATTGGTGGTGGAAAAAACTAGCGTGCGAGTTTAAAAGACTAGTTTCCGATAGGATATGTGGCACTATGTGTTGGAAATTTTATAAATAGTATTATATTATGAGTTAATATAACGATTATTTAATAACGATTATTTAATAACGATTATTTAATAATTAAGCCAAGATGAATGAGAGATATTTTGCTTTAAGTTTGTGTGTTGGAACCATAAACATAGGTGGAGAGATAAATCTTTTGTGGATTTATAATTAGAATTCTCTACACGAATGTATTCTTGTATGACAACTCACACCCAGTGGTAGCCAGACTCGACACGCGCCCGGGCCCGGGACGAGGGCGATAGGCGCAATGTGGCGCACTTTGCACGCTTGCATCGCCGCGAGCCGCTTGGAGACGCCTTTAGTATTTTTTAGATGCGTCTTGGCCTGGTGTTGCAGCTAGAGACTGTTCAAATTCGACCAGTCAAATGATAAGTTAGAGAATTCATTGTGCCATTGAATTCTAAAATTTATTTTTATAAGTTTCAGAATTCATTGTGCTATTGAATTCTAGAATTGAATGGTGCATTCAATATACAGTTATGATTTCGAATTCTAACCAGTATATATACAAAGCTTTATGCTTTGTTTTAGATAAACAGTACTGAAATCGTATGGTTCATACAACACACACATCAAACAAATTTCCTAACTTTGCATCTCTGCACACTCTTGATTCAGGTATCCTTTCAGGTGCTAGGCTAATCCCAGCAGTATAATCTGCTTAGGCTGTTGTACCCTGGGAAACAGACGGGTTCACCTGGGTGGCCCGAAATCTGTTTTAAGGGAAACGTGATCATCACGTGCCTCAGTCACCGTTGTTTTATGTTTTCTTTCTTCATTCTTTTTGTAACCTGTACTTAGTTTAATTTACATTTCTTGTATTGTATTGTATTGTATTGTATTTCCTTTCAGTTTAGTTCAAGTTCTTCTTTATGTTTTGTAATCAGAATATTGATAAATAAAATTGTTATTCTATTTATTTTGTGAACGGTTGTCCTACACTATGTGTGGAAGGACACATGACACTCTTAATCAGCATCTTGAATATGACCAAATAAGCATCTTGCTTAAGGACCTTGAAGAATAAAACATTTCCTTGTAAAAAAGAAAATGAAACAAAGATTAGTTATTGTAGACAATAATTTGTTAATATGGTAAATACCCTGGTTTCATGAATGTGGCTCAACGGCCAAACCTGGTGCACGATGCTCTTGCATGCCTGGGGCGTGGGGTTGTCGAGCCATCTTGATGCTGATATGATGTGCCCATCCTTTACCCTGCATTTCTTTTCTGTAAGAGGTTTTGTCCATGACTGGAACCCGTGATAAACAAAATTTAGCATTTTACCTCCATCAATTTCCCGATGTCAAACTTTGCGGATGAAAACGTTCTGCAATGGGTAGATGCTAGATGTTGCTTTCTCAATTTCTCTACCAATTGATTCAGGAATGAACTTTTGAACCAACTCCTTTAGATCACAAGTTTGAGCTTGTGTCACCATGATCTCCCTCATCTTCATACGGATCTATAACGATACGAAACAATCAAATTACCCATGACAAACTGCATCATTGTTATCATATGCAAACCGGACAAGCTTCATACTTGCTTGATTTGGCTAGATTGTGCATAGCAGGTCCTTTTCACCTGATTAGCACGTGAAACCAATGCAAAACATCGTCAATGTGTAGTGGTCGGTTGTACCCGATGAAGCAATAACCTCGGGTCTTACCGGTGTCTTCATCTACAGGCATCCAAAAGTCCATTCTCCTTAATCACTCCAATTTGGCTATAGATTTTACGAACTACACCTTCAAGCTTCTCGAACTTTTCCCTATGCACAATTGGCAAGTTATCCACAATAATAATATTCCCATAGCCAGCATTAAACTCCAACGAATCCTCCTCGTTAAGATCATCATCGTCACTGAAGATCCAAGTACACAAATGAAAAACAAATTGGTAGATAAAACACAAGATATTCATAACTCATAGTTCAATATTGGGCATGTTTGGCTAAGCTTTTCCAACCCAACTTATGACTTATTGAGTTAATCAAAAAGCTAAAAAGGAGTTTTAGTGTTTGGCAAACCTAAAAGTCCTTTTCAAAATGACTTTTTGAGAAGGATAAAAAGTCATCAAAAAGTCATTTTTGATAAGTTAGGGGCTTGTGACTTTTTGATCAACTTATAACTTTTCAAAGATCAAATTACCATTTTACCCATGATTTAGCACTCCTTATATTATTGACTTATGAAAGAATGTCTCTTTTAGTCATTTTACATCAATAAGCTAAGCCAAACACTTTTTAAAAAATAACTTATTGACTTATTGGCTTTTCCCACCCCATAAGCTAATCCAAACATTTTTTTAAAAACTTCTTTTCAAAAAGTTATAAGTCAATAAGTACTTTTCAAAAAAGTCCTTTTTAGGTAAAATAAGCTTAGGCAAACATGAGCATCATAACAACAAACACATTCAGTAAAGCATTATCAAGCAATTGAATAGCACAATATAGATAATAGATATACAACTAATATTCAAACCCTTCACGAATTGAACAATAATTAACACATACAGTAAAGCATCACCGATTTGCTTGGAAATGATGATTTGAAGGCGAGAAATTAGGGTTTCTGTGTAGAAGAACTGAAGAAGATAATGCCCTGCTGCTTTACGGCAAGAAATTAGGGTTTCTGCGGAGATGGCGGCGGCTACATCCACCACCTCAGATTCCGAAAAACACCAAAATCAAATCGCAGATCTTACCATATTCACCGCACCAAAAGTTAAACAGGTCGTCGCGTTTTCATCTGGTCGGAATCTCTCAAATGGAAGTTAAACAGATCCCTAATCTGACCAAATCCGCCACATCAGAAGTTAAACAGAGCTTCTGTCGCGTTGTCTTCTAGCCAGAGTCTATTAGACGTGGTGTAAATGGCGGCAACACGCCGATATTGAACCACCCATCGCTCACCACCACCTACCCCCACCTTCGCAGCCTCAACCACCGCTCACCACCACCTACTCTCCACCTTCACCACCAGTAAGTGAGCAAAAGAGAGAGAGAGACATGTAGTCTCAAAAAGTATAGATGTAAAAATGACGTTATTGCCCTTTATTGTACCAGATAGACTATTTTATTCAAAATGTATTATCCCACATGTCAAAAGCCATAAACAAATTTCAGCCCTTCAACACCTCTTGATCAAAGGCTAATATTGATTCCTACGGTTCTCACAACTCAAGGTGGTTCTCATTTCACTCAATGCCTATATATACATATAAAGACTTTTGAAACCAACATTAATATACCAATTAAAGTTTCTAACATGTCTGTTATAAATAAATTAACCGTTACAAACATTTTTGTATGGGGTTACAAAATATATTTTTCTAATACACTTATTAGAAAATTTTAGTATTTCAAAACATATTGAAATACATATTATTTTGTACATGGTTCGGTTTATCTAAACACGAACAGAAACCCATGAACTCTAAAAGTTGAATCAACACGTTCGTTTTGTAACACGGTATTCAGATTAAAAATTGTACTCCAATCATAATATTAATCCGACACTTTTGTACTAAATAAATTTTTCCCAAAATGTTTATAAGATTTTAGTAAAATCTCAATTAAAATTTCAACTTTCGTGAACCTAAATCCTCGTAGAGAAGGGATTTAAGATCGTGGTAACAATCTTCACCAAAGTCTGTTTTAAGATTGTAGGAACTAGGTTCACTTTTTATAAAATATAATTACAAAAATATAATAACGAGACTCTCGTTATTCATAGGAAATATCATAGTACAATACTGGTTACAATAACTAAATAAAAATAATATAAAATATAATTTTATATACCAATCTTGATTCAAGTCGCATCTCTGGTGGGTCCTTCAGGTGCATTTGATAGCATCCTAGAATCGAGTATTTATCATCTTGAGTCTTGAATCATACTCCTTACTGCAACAAAGAGCAAACTAAAACGTTGACGGTTTTGGTTGAGGATCGTGTTTGACACGGGGCCTTTAAGACAGATTTTGTGACTCATCTCAGACGGTCTCTCTCCCAGGGTACAACAACCGGAACAGTATGTGTATTGCCGGAGATAGCTCTCACGCCCAAGATTCCACCGGGTATAAAGGTGTTCTAATTTAGTAGAAAACTGTGAAGTTGTTTAGTTTGAGGGTTCTCCTCTCAATATGACAGGAACTAGTTTCTAATACTTTTGAGTTATTGAGATTCTCTAGTATCTCTCATACAATTTGAACCCAACGTTCATATATGTATATATACTTACAAAAGATGAAACATATTAACCATTAATATTGTAATTAACAAGATCATCAATCTAGTAATAAAAAATATTAATTTGTAAAAAAGTGTCTCATTAATATTGTAATTATCAAGATCATCAATCTAGTAATAAACAATGATGTGCAATAAAATGGAATTGATGTGGTCAAAAGAAACCGTCATATCAATTCATGACATTCTAGTAACTAGTGAAGACCGAGTTGACTGACTTAACTGAATCGCGCGTACAGATGCGCACCACAGTCTGACGAATCCGCGCCAAGCTTATGCGCGGACACGCATTCTTCGCGTCACATCCACATTGGATGAGCCATAAGCGGACCGACCATGTTCTTGACCACGCGCACATCCGCATTGGATGAGCCATAGGCGGTGTGCGAAGTTCAAAGTGCACCACATTGGGCATATAGCCCATGTCACGTGCGCATATGTGCGGGTGCGATGCACCCTTTGGGTCCCCATTAGTGTTTGCCTTTAAGGAAACAATTTACAATGAGTGCTCCTCTTGATATACCACTTTAAGTTTTGTCATCCCACCTATGTAGGACAAGGTGACAAATCTCTATCCCTTTTTCTCATCTTTGTTGTCACATCCCAACCGATGGCGGAAACATCGGGATGAGGCGAACAAATTGCTTAAAACTTCATAACACTATGTGGCAATATAATTTAAATTCAAATTTCATTTCAATAGTAAATTGTCATACAAAGATTCAAATAAAAAGACAACATTGTTTCAAAAACATAACATCAAAATGATAAATTAATCTAGATGTGTATCTAAGTCCACCTAAATTGCATTTCTTCTCAACATCATCTCGTCTATCAACCTGTAACATGTATTAAAATATATCAACAAAAGTTGGCGAGTATACAAGTTTTCATACATAGCATAATATAGATTAAAAGTTTAAAGTCTCATATCCAACATGAATAACCAATATGCAAGTTTACTAAATATGCTGAAACGGTGTACTATATGTTCAAACCCAAGAATCCAACGTGTTAATATAGCCTACCCAAAAGAATAACGGGAGGTTAACATGTTTAACCTAACAATACCACAAGTTTCGTGGGCGGTGCGTTAATCCTATAGCGCTATAATTGTTAAGGTAGGCTAGCAAAGTTAATGAGCATATATCGACACAAATAGTTTACATAGGCATACAAGTCTAACAAGCATCATATAGTTTCATATTAATAGCATGGATAGAGTGTGATTAAAATAGTTTAAGTGTCGTGATTTGTATAACATACATGTTGCACCCAAAAGACATTAAAAGTAAAACGGGATCAAGTATACTCACGGTTTTAGCAAGCTTCCTACTTGATATCCCGCGAGTGTTTAGTTGATTAGATTGGAGCACCTTGTCCTTCTACACGAAGAAACATAGGTGGGTGAGTATGGAAGTTTAACGAAAGATTACAGATTCGGAGTTTAAATCACATGAATACAACATATGGGAAAGTACTCATCTAGCACACATGATACTTGTTCTTGACACTATGAAACTCGAAAGAGTTTAAATGTTTTTATGGGACAAAAGTCCATTAGAATCGTGACAAGATATCAAAGTCTAAGATGATGTAACCTACTATCTTAACAATTGACCACTAGTTCATCATCAAGAGTTTGGTTATTTGAATAGTGTATAAAATACATATAGATATTATAACGTCATATAGGTCAAGCATGAGGTAGAAGGATAAATCCCCCATTTAGGAACCTCATGGTAATTCACATAAGTCATGCATGAGGTAGGAAGAATAAGTCTTCCATTTAGGTACCTCTTTGGTGTTCACCACTACACTTGTTGTTATAAACAATCAAAGAGGGTCATGAACATACAATAAAGAAAGGAATAAGTACAACTAATCTAAGGAAAACATCAAGTAATGTGTGGATTTTCAAGTAGGATAGCCCAAGCTAGTCCTATAATCACACAAACATCAAGCATTAAGCTTGTTCATTACTTGTGGGTTAAACCCTAAACAAAACAGAAAGTTTATGAGGTTTACACCTCTGATTTTACATGTCTCAACCTTTTTTTAAGCCCAACTAACCACATATGTGATTATGAGCATAAAGACATAGGAATGAGATGAGATAACTCAAGTTCAAGTAAGTTTAACAAAGTTTAAATCAAAACAGAAAGTTTGTATTACTTTGGAGCCTGTTTTGGTGATGTTCCATGCCTTGGTTTTCCTAGGAAAATATGTGGAATCATACCTAGGCTTGTTCCAAGTGGTTAGAAAGAAGAATCAAATAAAAAGAATGTAAAATGAAGAAGTTATGCTCACTTAAGTGACTTAGTATGATTCTGATCTTGTTCTGATTTCCAGCAGCTTTGAGACTGATTTGAGAGTTGTAAAGTGGAAAATGTGTGGAAGGCACTTGGGTTTTATAGGGAAGTGATTAGGGTTGGGTTTGGTGATTAATTAATGTGAAAAACACAGGTTTGAACTCAAACAAAGCACCAAAACCCGCCAACCAGTGAAGCTGGTTAGCTGTTTCTTGGATCCAAGTGGCTCGCGGCCCGCGAAGCCTTAAGGAGGCCGGGTCGCGACCCGTGAGAGCTCCGTGGCTTGGTTTAAGTTTGATTTTTATACAGTTTTACCCTCTAGACTTCCATATGTTGATGTTTTGATGCATTTTCAAGGTGTTTTAAGCACATTAATCATAACCAAGGGTATGTTATGCAAATGAATCATAAACCAAATAGAAAACAAGTATAAACGTGTATATTTGTCGGGATTTAAGTATCATATTTCGTAATTTGATCACATAGATTATGTGTTTGCAAGTTTAACATATTTGCACAATTTATGAACAAAGTACCATAAGTTTAATAATTCCAAGCGTATGAACAAGTATAGAATGTGTATAACATGAATGTAAAGAAAATACGAATTTCATTATAATCCAAGTCTCGTATTTTACATCGTTACAACGGAAGAACGATTACAAGAATACAAGACTTCCAAAATAGAAATACAAGAAACAGTTTTAAATATGGAAAGTATGAAAAAGCAGGGCGTTATAGTTTCCACTCCTTTAGGAAATTTCGTCCCGAAATATAGGAAGAAGTAACGAAAAGTTGCGGATACTTGGTCTTCATATCACTCTCGAGTTCCCAAGTAAATTCAGCGCCACGTTTTCCTTCCCATTGAACCTTAACGATAGGATTGGCTGCGCCTCAGTTTCTTGACACCTCGGTCCATGATTTCGACGGGTTTCTCCACAAAATGCAAAGTGTCGTTGATTTGGAGATCTTCGTGAGGAACTTGAAGTCCTTCTTCAGCTAGACACTTCTTGAGATTTGAGACATGAAACGTTGGATGAACGTTGTTGAGTTCTTGAGGTAAATCGAGTCGATAAGCCACCTTGCTAATCCTCTCGAGTATTTTGAAAGGACCAACATAGCGAGGGGAAAGTTTTCCCTTTTTACCAAAACGAACTACTCCTTTCCTTGGAGATACTTTGAGTTGTACCTGATCACCAACGTTAAACTCCAATGGTTTACGTCTTTTGTCAGCATAGCTCTTTTGTCGACTTCTAGCCTTGAGTAGCATGTCACGGATTTGAAGAATCTTATCCGTTGTTTCTTGTATGAGCTCAGGGCCAGTAATTTAGTTGTCACCAATCTCATGCCAGCTAATAGGAGATCGGCATTTACGACCATACAATGCCTCGAAAGGAGCCATTTGAATACTTGAGTGGTAGTTATTGTTGTACGAGAACTCGATCAATGATAAATGCACATCCCAACTACCACCAAAGTCGATGACACAAGAACGGAGCATGTCCTCTAGGGTTTGGATAGTACGTTCGGTGTGACAACTGGCACGAAACCGGTAATTTCCGTACGCTTTAATTATCATTTAATGACTGCAATTATGTGCTTAAATGTCAACATTGATTGATTACATGCTAAACAAGTGAATTCATGCACGTTGTATACTACAAAATATTGCTTTATGCATAAACGAGAGCGTTGCGTCAGAAATAATAAGTAAAGTCACCGGTAAGACACACTGTGTCAACAGAACTGCAGAAAGTAGTCAGACAATAAAATTGGAGCCTAAGTGTAAGTCCAACAACAAGACTGCATTAAAACCCAAGAGTACATACAAGGGTTTAATATATAGACATTACGGAAACTAAAATAAGCACTAAAAAGCACCCGAAACGCACTTTAAGTGCAGAATTTTATATAATTCAGCAATAAATCAGCATTTAGACATATAAATACCATGCAGAAATGTTGTTTTATCACCCAGAATACTTCCCTAAGTGTTGGGAACTGAAAGGATACAAAAGGTACTTAAAAGACAATAAAAAGTGTGATTTAGCACTTTAACGAATCGGTATCTAACCGAACAACCGGACAATACCTGGAACACCAAAATAGTGCTAGAAGCATTGTTTTTATTTTTCTAAGCTAGTTAGGGTCCCCGAATACCCTAACACACTATACATTAAATAACACTCTTAACACTAGATTTATTATACTTGAAAGCTAACTAGGATTGTAACTTGGAAGTTGAAATGGAACTAGGACCACCCCCCCCCCCCCCCCATAACCGGTTGTGTGAGAGTGGGGGACACCCCATGATTTCTTTCAATTGTTTATTTGATATGCTATGTACAATTGAAGACATAAAACCTAGTGGTTAAGGAGATGTTGGAGGATTTCTTTAAAAACCACTAGACTTCACTTCATCTTCATCATTCAACAAAAAAAAAAAGAAAACTCTCTCATCTCTCCCTCTAACCTCACGGCACCAACACACATACACACTTCCATCTTTTTCAATCCACTTCCTAGCAATCCAAGGTGTTTTGGTGGTGTAAGAAGGTCACTAACGAAGCTCGGTGCTTTCGGAAACTCAAGAACCTTCTTCATTTGCTTTTATCCACCTCATTTACACTCTTGAACTTCCCTAGCCTTGTGCTAGTAGTAAGTGCTTCAAATCTTCATCTTGTTCTTGTTTATGGTGGTTAATAGGTGATTTAATGGTTAAAAACTAAGAACACTAAAGAACATAACTTAAAGTCTTGGAAATAAGATGAATATGTTGGATAAAAAGAAACTAGTTGTGTAAATCTTGTGAAACTTGTCTAGTTGTGATTATGTGATGTTGTTTGTTGCTAGAAGTGGGATGAATCATCATCTAACCATACTAGTTCATGTTCAAGAACATGAACTAGTAGTATGTTAGTGCTAGAGATGTGAAAGATGATGAACCCTTCCACTCATGAAACATGAACTTGAGTAAAAGTAATTTTTCTTGTAAAATAAGACTCTAAACATGTAGATCTAAAGATCTACAAGTGGTTTTTCGGAAGAACCAAGCGGAAAATGCTAGTTTTGTTAAAACCCGGACCTTACATAAACTAAAAACATTTTAGTGAATAAACAAGTGTGTAAACACTTGTGTCACAAGAAAAATTTAACAAGAAATATGTTTGGTAAATCATGACTAGAAGTTGTGAAACTTCAAGATCTTTAAAAATAAAGTTTTTAAGAAACTAAACTTATTTTTAAAGATAACGAGACCCAGTAAATATGTTAGTAACTTACTACATATTTTTACAAACCTTCAAGTTCATAAGTTGTGGTATATGCTTGTTTTAACAAGTTTGGTAAATAAAGATTATGTTGTTGATATTGTTGATGATTTTAAAAGAAAATAAACACATGTTTGAAAACATGGGAAACCTCCATTTTTAGGGGAAACTCTGTCGAAATTTCTATAAATTTTGACACTTAGAAAAGTATAAGTTTTTGAGAAACTTATTCCCTAAAAATGTGTTTAAAAATACTACCAAGGTTTCCCTAATTTTTGGTGATAAGAAATGAGGATTTCTTCAAGAATAAAAATGGATATTAAGTATATATATTTTTGAGAGAAAAATATATATTATTTGATCACCAACTTTTGTGCTAAGTGTATATAGTATGTGTTATACGTGCTAGTGTATTAAGACTTAAAAATACACTAAATACTCATGAGAAGTATAAACACCAAATACACATACAACATACAGGATACATAATTCGGGTGCAAAGTGCAAAATACAAAAGCTTATATTTATTTTTGAGAAAATAATATAAGTAAGACACTTAGTTAAAAATATAAGATATTTTTAACACAAGAATATATACACAAAAGAGAGTGACTGTACTTGTGCGACACAAGTCTAGTGACTAACGTTAAGAAAACGCTTATAGGTTACGACGTTAATTAAGCAAATCCGGTGAAGTTTACGACGCAAGGAACGCAAAGTTGTGAGTTCATGCTCCCCCTTTTCTTTTAACTGTTTTCAGTTTTATAACTTCGGGGGTGTAATACATGTACAAATATTACTATGTTTAAAAATGGTATGATAACAAGAAAAGCACTTGGTGAGGACGAGAACCAAGTATGATGCGTTATGAGAAATGATACGAGAAATCGTGTCACGAATAGGGTACCATAAGCACCATTAATCAACTATATACCTAGACCGCATAACAAAAGGTTAGATCTAACGGGTGCCGGGCAGCCACACTCTCGGTGAGGGCGAGAATCGAGTAGTGCTTTTGTGTCTCAGAATATGCAAACTAGAAAAATGCCTAAGGTTTGGTGGCTTCCTATGTCGTGTCACATGTTAATGGCTTTGCAACCCATTAACAACCCTGATACTTACAGGAATATTTTACTTACATAAGATTCATACCATACTAAAACTTTATTTATACTTGAAGTACGTGGGGTACTCAAGAAAACTTAATTTATACTTGAAGTACGTGGGGTACTCAAGAAAACTTAATTTATACTTGAAGTACGTGGGGTACTCAAGAAAACTTAAATTATACTTGAAGTACGTGGGGTACTCAAGAAAACTTGATTTATACTTGAAGTACGTGGGGTACTCAAGAAAACTTAATTTATACTTGAAGTACGTGGGGTACTCAAGAAAACTTGATTTATATATGAAAACTTGATTTATACATGACACCAACTATGTTTTCATACAAAGTATACAAACGTGAAACACAAAAACTGCATGAATTCACACCAACATTATGTTGACGTTTTTCCAAAACTCATATGTATTTCAGGTAACTAGGATGGATGTGCGCGTGGTCTTACACATGCTCATGGATGTCGCTTTGTTTATCGTTAAATAAAGTTGTGACTTTTAAGACAATATGCTATCTCGTGTTGTAAGCACTTGACATATGTTTTCAGTAATGTAATGTTTGAAGTTATTTTTGAGCATGTAGTATGTTTTCCTTTCGTATGCAATGAGAACCTTTCATGATCACACCTTGTGCTTTCGCCACAGAAAGGGGTGTGACATTCGGTCTGTCCATCCGTTTGAGGATGAAATGTGTCACACCCCGACCGCGTAAAACAACAAATCGCGGCGGAAACATCGGGGCGTGTTGCAACAGAATTAATGTTTCACAACCATGGAAATTTAAGTTTCGTTTTATTGATTAAAAGTGTTACAATGTCTTAATCAAACAAGGATGTACAACATAATTAACTAGTCTTGCATCTTTTATTGTCACTAAAGCCCAAGTCTGTCTATATGTATCTTGATCATCTTATGCAACAGCTCCTGAAAAACACATGTGAAAATAGGTACGTCAGCATAAAAATGCCTGTGAGATACATAGGTTTTGTGAAAATGAGATTCATGACTTATGTTTAAGAAAATGTTTAGTCATGAACCTTTTAGTTTGCTTTGTCTTTATAAATCATTTGAAAAATAATAAGTTCAGATGATATGTATAAATAAGAAATAATGTATGGTTAAATGAATAACCATGTAAAAGTGAGTTTGTATAAGATAAGTTGTTTGTAAATCAATGTCTTGTGAAAAGTATGATATTTATAATAAATGTTATATATCTCAAACTGAAATGATTCAAATAACGCTACAATATATGATATCATACAAACACTTATATATAGGAAGTACCAGCGGCGTATCCACCATGCTTGTATCATATCACACACGCATTGTTACTTAATCACTTAATCAAACCAAACCAAACAATGTAAGATGTCTATGTTTAAACCAATAGTCAAAAGTCCTTGTATAAACCATGTCAAATGTTGATAGTCCAAAAGTAGTCAAGTAATGTATAACCAAAATGATATGTATGGTAAGTAAAATTTAGACTACTTAAACCATAAGTAAAAATGTACAAAACAAAGTATTGAAGTAAAACTTGGTTTAAATCAAAGTTATGTTTTGTAAGATATATGCATGCTATACTGAATATGAACATTTATGCGGTATTGTGAAAATTCATACATCCAAGCCTTGAGACAGACGGATAACTATGTAAAAGTGAGTTATCAAGAGAATATGTATTCGGATTCGGTCATTCCTTTCATCCCCTTTCCCTGGGATGTCCGGAACGGGATTTGTCAAGTCCTATGGTACCACTACCTACTAACGAACGGCATGATCGGTGTTAATGAATGTATAGTATAGTTTAAACAAACCAAATGTCATACCAAAATGTAAGCATGTTTTATGAAGATAATGTACCTAGTATACTAGAGTAAACATACAGGGTAGAGCTGTAAAACAATGTGTCCATATGTTACTGGAACATATGCAACAGAGATGCAGTATAAAACAATGTACTAAGTATGCAAAGTCATCATACAAAGTAGAAAAGTCATGTAAAACAATGTACTAAGTATGCAAAGTCATCATACAAAGCATAGAACACCATGAAATCATGTACTATAAATGTACTAATGAACATAGCAAGTATATGATGTGAAAACAGGAAAGCAGGAAAGTAACAAGTAGGCATATGTGTTTCACCCCAAAACAGTTTGGAAAACAGTAAAAGAGGGGTCTATGTACTCACCTGAGATTGCTCAGTAGTCCTTGAGTAACAACCAAACAATGCTAGAGATCGCGGATATCAAACGGCACCTAATATAGGTAACTATGTAAATTAACCGGACCTAGATCGGAAGATTGGGTAGCATTAGGGTTTGTAAACCAAACGAGTGTAGAGACTCGTGTCATTTGGTTTAACAAAGCCTACATACTAAATGAAACTTATCCTAAGTGTTTTCGACCCATTACGACCCGTTTAGGAAGCTTATGCTACTTTAACGCGTCGTTCGCGTGAAACGCGTTCGGACCGCCTAACTAGCCCTATGACAAGTGTTATATGCCTAAACATGTTACATAATCAGTTATGTGACAAAAGTTTAGGTTACATATGCTTAATTACCAATTATACATGAAAAGGGTGTTCTGGTAATTTACCTAAGGCATATAAACTACCTATCATACAACTACTTAAACGATGTGACCATAGGGTATAACCTCGGAAGGTTATTCCCTACCTACTATGGTCACCTAATGTGTTTGGTCGGATCCTAATGATCGACCAAACTGGGTCGGGTTCGAGGTATAAGCGATTTATTAGATCGCTTACCCTACGACCCTAGACAACGTGGTAATCAGTAGGCATAGTCCCAAGGGACTATGACCATCGTGATTACAATCACGTTGCGAAGTTCTAACGAACTTCGCATTGACCATTACTGGTCAACGCTGAAAGTCAAACAAAGTTTGACTTTCTGACTCGAAAAGCAGTAAAATAAGGAAAAGAACGAAAGAATACTTACGAAGGGTCCCCGAATGCTAAACTCGATTCAAAAATCTCAGGTATGAAACAAATGTTTCAACTTAGAGTTTCTCAAATCAAGTTTCTAGTGATTTTTAGCAATGGGGGTGGTTGGGTATTTATAGGAATACCCGAACCGTTAAGATCGCTTGTCGAATATCGTGCCATGATCCAACCCGTACACTTGTCGGAAACTCATGGTGACTAAATTGGCCACTCACCATAGGGTATCAACATGTGGCAAGGGATTAAGGAGTGGAGAACAGCTGTTAACAGCTGTTAATACGTCGAATCTGGTCCCGAATGCGAAAAACTGAGTTTCTGCATGTTTCTGCCCAGAATAGGCAGTCGCGTAGCGCGACTGGTAAGGCTACATGCAGTGGCGCTACGCCACTGCCCCCTTGTTTCAGCAAACTTTCAAAATTGGCAGAAATGGTCCCCGCAGCCCGTTTAAGCGATTTTCGATGCGTTTGAACCCCGTTAACCTCATTTCAAGGCTCTAAAATGAAGTTAAAGTATAGGGAACTCAAAACATGCTCAAAAATATGCCGGAGGTTGGTTCGTTTGGCCGTACGAATGCGATGTTCGCTTAATTACGGCGGAATGCGCATAAGCGCGAAAAACGATCCAAATGACGCGACGCATGGATTTTTCTTAAGGAGAACACTAAAATATAATGTAGTCATGCTTACATAAATTTTTGGATGTCCAGATGTATTCAGAACGTAAGTTATGCGCGAAAATGCAAACTTGTGCACTTTTTGACACTTTTAGTCCCTGAATGACACAAAAGTTTATTTTAGCACACCGAACCCCTCAAAGCCTATTTCTAAGCTATGTAAAGGATATTTATGGTATGTTTAACTTATGGCCATGTTCCGAAATGTCTGTTATAGTTCAAATTGGCATACTTTCGCAGTTTGTCAACTTTAGTCCCTGTAAGCGATTAAACTTTGATTTCACCACACCAAACCTTCCAAAACTTATATCTAAGTTATGTAAAGGTTATTTAAGGTATTTTAAGCCTATTTCACTATTCCGGAGTGTTCGTTGGATTAAACTGGTTATATTTACGCATCAGAGCGCGTATAACCCTCCAGAAAGCGATTTAAAGCTTAAAATCAAACAAGAGTTGATATGTGTAAAAGATACACATAATTTTACAAATCCCAAGTATGAAATATAATATTTCATTGGTTTGGTATTTGTTTGATGGCCGTGAAGGCACAGGTGTTACAGTCTCCCCTACTTTAGGAAATTTCGTCCCGAAATTTATTTAGAGGAAACTTGTGAGAGCTTGAAAGCATGAAGTTGAAAAGATCAAACAACATTGGTTAGGGTTCTGAACTTCTAGTAACCTTTAGTAACATCATGATTGCAATGTAAGAGGGATACTTATATACAAGTATATGAAGTGTCATTGGTGCGTCCACCGTACCTCCATTACATCGTTGTCATTTTGTTATTGTTGTCGCTATCGGTTCCTACACATAATAAATCTTACTGGGTTTCTGTGCACTAAATTTCATAATTATGTACGCGTCCATAATCAGATAATTCCTTGCACAGTTCACACAGTCTATTTTATAATGTGTAGGGGAAAACCAAATGAACAATCCTGTGATGAGTGTGACTAGACCGCCATAGAGTCCTTTTAATTAAATCAATAAATGATCTAAATAGACTATCAAGGAGTCTATCCAGCTACATCACTAGATGTCATTCTTTAACCAAATTGTGAATCAATCTTTTTTACTAGACCACTAAAGGTCTCTTATGAATCATGGAGTGGTACTATATAATCCAAGGGTCTTAACTATTACATAGAAGCCCATTCAGGATTTAAGGTAGTACCTTTTTGAATATCCTACTACGAATCCCTCATATCAAGATATGAAAGATTCTACGAGGATTTGGATAATGAATACCCAGAGTATACCAAAAACATAAAATGCATAAATGAAAACACCAAATATGTAAACACATAATCACATAACCACAAAATTGTTTGTTAACTTGTCTTGTTAATTGCGTACATGCATTTAAAGCACACTAGGAATCCATTCCGTGGATTTCATTTGGTACTTTAAACGTTATCAAGAATCCAACTATAAAGATAGAAAGATTTTTAAAAGAAAAAAAATCGATTTCGATTATAAGGAACAGAAATGTTCGAATTTAGGTACATAAGGAATCCAATTAAGGACTCTGATTTGAATGATGATCATCCACAAGGATCTAAATGTGAAGATAAAAAGATCCCATATGGATTTTAGAAGTTGAAGATGTTTTGAAATCTTGCACTGGACGTGCTTATGTCAAAACATGAAGTTGAAATGCTTTACAAAGTTGAGATGCTTGTTATGTCAAGGCGACATATGAAGCAGAATTTTGAAGGTTAAGTCAATGTATGAGGAAAATATTTTTGAAAACTATGCATGGGGTTCTTTTAAGAAAAATGTGTTTTACGTTTTTTGAAACCTTATATATAATACTGTTGAAATCATAAAGTAGGTGTATTAGATAGATATATTTACAAAAATGTTTTAAAATCATGCGAGATGAATTTTGAAATTATGTATAAGGTTTTTGAAAGACATGAATGATGCTTTTCGAAATCATGCACTTGATCAGAAAATGTATTGTGTTAATATTGTCTTCAGACTATATGAAATATTTTGAAATTAGAAAGGTTGGTTTTGATAACATGGCCAATGTTCTTGAAATAACATAGACAATGCATCTAGGAAAATTGTTTTCAAACTATATGAAATGTTTTGAGATCATGAAGATTGTTTTGAAATACTGGTACTGTGTATGTTGAAAAATCAAAACGTAATGGGTATGAGATTTGAAAATACCCTTAGTTATCTAACCAAGGATTTAATGGCACAGATGTGCAGAAGCATGATCACTCATAATGTCACTTTATTTTGTGTACTTTGTTTCTTAGAATGAAACGAGTACTTAAAATTTTTAAAGGAATCATGAGTGGTCATTTGAAAGAGAGAATCACAAGAGTAGTTTGTAAGGAACATAGTTCCTTGATGTAGGTATCATAGGAAAATCATACACACATGTAACTATACTTGTATATCAGCATTTATGAACAACGATTTATTTATAAACAAAACAGATTGTTTCACATTACAAGGAAACAAAAGAACAAAAGCGTAAGACAGCAACATCCTTTGTTCAGCTGAATGCTCATCCGTGGGTCGGATTTGCATTAGCAAGCTTTGGGCATCGGTTTCTGTAGTGGGTTAGATCCCCACAATTGTAACAGGCACCAGGTGGGTAGTGTGGTCGTGCAGCTTGACCCTGTTGCTGAGCAAGAGGCTGAGCAACTTGTTGAGCCGGGTTCTGAAATGGCCGATTCGGATTAGCAGGGATGCGGCAGGTGTTAGCAAGATGACCGGATCTTCCGCAGTTGGTGCACTGACGACACTGGAGGTGTGGTTGATGATGGCCGTTACACCTGTTGCACAAAGGTGCATTGCCAAAATAAGGCTTCTTGGCTAGTGGTTGAGCAGGCTGATTTGATGCAGCTTGGGCCTGTGTAGTAATGGCATTGTTTTGGGAAACCTTACGCTTCTTTGCCCTCTTGGATGAACTAGAATCCTTCCCATTCTTGTTCTGACCTTTCTTGCTATCCTCCTTGTCAGGCGACTGTTTCTCGCCCTTGTCACCCTTCCTGTGTAATTTATTCTTCCGAATCTGCGACTCAGTCAATGTCGCTGATAACTCGATCGCCTGACGGAGTGTGGCAGGGTTACTACCAGTAAGGATGTCTTGTACCGAGTCAGGTAGGCCGTCGATGTACCTTTCGATAGCTATGTCAAGTGGGGTAACCATTGTCGGGCAAAGCAGACTCAACTCCTCAAACCTATCAGTATACGCCCTGTGCTCACCACTATCTTGCTTCAACTCATCAAATTCCTTCTCCAAAGCTCGCTGCTCATGACGAGGATAGAATTCCCTCATCATAAGAGCCCTAAGTTCAGCCCAGGTTTGCGCAAGAGCAATTTCTGCACCTCGGTCCCTCATAACCCCGTTCCACCATGTGAGAGCCCTCTTCTGGAACACACTTGAAGAAAACTCGACCTTGCGATTATCCGGACACTGAACGTGGCGGAAAGTATTCTCAATGCTCTCGAACCACTGAAGAAGCCCAGTTGCTCCCTCAGAGCCACTAAACTTGAGTGGTTTAGCCTGATTAAAGTCCTTGTATTTGCATAGGGCATTGTTGTTGTTGTTGGCTTGTTGCCATTGAGCAAAGAGATTTGGAAATTGGGCAGCCATCTGCTGCGCAATAATTTCTGCCAGTTCGGCAGTCTCTATCTGGTTCTCGCGTCGAGGATGCATTCTAAAAGAGGAAACATGAAAGGAAACGAGTGAGAGAATTAGACGAAAAGAATGAGATGAACAAATCTGATGAAAGCAAGGATGGTGGTCATTTGTTTGTTACTACAAGGCAACAAACGACCTCGGTGATTAATCAAAGTAATTAGGTCAAAAATAATGTATTACGAAAACATGCTCGCCTATAAGTGAACACTCATCCCAAGAATTCCCAGGTAAGCACAACTGGTCTCGCGTCTGATGAGATGTATACGAAGTGCTTGCCTAGACAGAAAACCCAGAATACAGGCATTCACCCTTCCAGTTTGCACGTGTTCACATTATTTAAAACCCAAAACCTTGTCGAGATTTTGAAAACTCAAAGGGGTTCAAAACCATATAACAGAGAGTTCGAAACTTAGAAATCAATCATCCTAGAACAGATGATTAGTTTTCAAAGCGGTTCGGAAATTTATGTTCTTGTTGTGATCGTCGCCTAAGGATAGGTGACGGTATTGTTTTATGACTAAACGCAAGAAAACTCGCCTTAGGGTCCTAAGAAGGTTATAGACTAGGTCAAAGCATTACTAATAACTTAATTCCCTATAACCATTAGCTCTGATACCATCTTTTCTGTCACACCCCGACCGCGTAAAACAACAAATCGCGGCGGAAACATCGGGGCGTGTTGCAACAGAATTAATGTTTCACAACCATGGAAATTTAAGTTTCGTTTTATTGATTAAAAGTGTTACAATGTCTTAATCAAACAAGGATGTACAACATAATTAACTAGTCTTGCATCTTTTATTGTCACTAAAGCCCAAGTCTGTCTATATGTATCTTGATCATCTTATGCAACAGCTCCTGAAAAACACATGTGAAAATAGGTACGTCAGCATAAAAATGCCTGTGAGATACATAGGTTTTGTGAAAATGAGATTCATGACTTATGTTTAAGAAAATGTTTAGTCATGAACCTTTTAGTTTGCTTTGTCTTTATAAATCATTTGAAAAATAATAAGTTCAGATGATATGTATAAATAAGAAATAATGTATGGTTAAATGAATAACCATGTAAAAGTGAGTTTGTATAAGATAAGTTGTTTGTAAATCAATGTCTTGTGAAAAGTATGATATTTGTAATAAATGTTATATATCTCAAACTGAAATGATTCAAATAATGCTACAATATATGATATCATACAAACACTTATATATAGGAAGTACCAGCGGCGTATCCACCATGCTTGTATCATATCACACACGCATTGTTACTTAATCAAACCAAACCAAACAATGTAAGATGTCTATGTTTAAACTAATAGTCAAAAGTCCTTGTATAAACCATGTCAAATGTTGATAGTCCAAAAGTAGTCAAGTAATGTATAACCAAAATGATATGTATGGTAAGTAAAATTTAGACTACTTAAACCATAAGTAAAAATGTACAAAACAAAGTATTGAAGTAAAACTTGGTTTAAATCAAAGTTATGTTTTGTAAGATATATGCATGCTATACTGAATATGAACATTTATGCGGTATTGTGAAAATTCATACATCCAAGCCTTGAGACAGACGGATAACTATGTAAAAGTGAGTTATCAAGAGAATATGTATTCGGATTCGGTCATTCCTTTCATCCCCTTTCCCTGGGATGTCCGGAACGGGATTTGTCAAGTCCTATGGTACCACTACCTACTAACGAACGGCATGATCGGTGTTAATGAATGTATAGTATAGTTTAAACAAACCAAATGTCATACCAAAATGTAAGCATGTTTTATGAAGATAATGTACCTAGTATGCTAGAGTAAACATACAGGGTAGAGCTGTAAAACAACGTGTCCATATGTTACTGGAACATATGCAACAGAGATGCAGTATAAAACAATGTACTAAGTATGCAAAGTCATCATACAAAGTAGAAAAGTCATGTAAAACAATGTACTAAGTATGCAAAGTCATCATACAAAGCATAGAACACCATGAAATCATGTACTATAAATGTACTAATGAACATAGCAAGTATATGATGTGAAAACAGGAAAGCAGGAAAGTAACAAGTAGGCACATGTGTTTCACCCCAAAACAGTTTGGAAAACAGTAAAAAAGGGGTCTATGTACTCACCTGAGATTGCTCAGTAGTCCTTGAGTAACAACCAAACAATGCTAGAGATCGCGGATATCAAACGGCACCTAATATAGGTAACTATGTAAATTAACCGGACCTAGATCGGAAGATTGGGTAGCATTAGGGTTTGTAAACCAAACGAGTGTAGAGACTCGTGTCATTTGGTTTAACAAAGCCTACATACTAAATGAAACTTATCCTAAGTGTTTTCGACCCATTACGACCCGTTTAGGAAGCTTATGCTACTTTAACGCGTCGTTCGCGTGAAACGCGTTCGGACCGCCTAACTAGCCCTATGACAAGTGTTATATGCCTAAACATGTTACATAATCAGTTATGTGACAAAAGTTTAGGTTACATATGCTTAATTACCAATTATACATGAAAAGGGTATTCTGGTAATTTACCTAAGGCATATAAACTACCTATCATACAACTACTTAAACGATGTGACCATAGGGTATAACCTCGGAAGGTTATTCCCTACCTACTATGGTCACGTAATGTGTTTGGTCGGATCCTAATGATCGACCAAACTGGGTCGGGTTCGAGGTATAAGCGATTTATTAGATCGCTTACCCTACGACCCTAGACAACGTGGTAATCAGTAGGCATAGTCCCAAGGGACTATGACCATCGTGATTACAATCACGTTGCGAAGTTCTAACGAACTTCGCATTGACCATTACTGGTCAACGCTGAAAGTCAAACAAAGTTTGACTTTCTGACTCGAAAAGCAGTAAAATAAGGAAAAGAACGAAAGAATACTTACGAAGGGTCCCCGAATGCTAAACTCGATTCAAAAATCTCAGGTATGAAACAAATGTTTCAACTTAGAGTTTCTCAAATCAAGTTTCTAGTGATTTTTAGCAATGGGGGTGGTTGGGTATTTATAGGAATACCCGAACCGTTAAGATCGCTTGTCGAATATCGTGCCATGATCCAACCCGTACACTTGTCGAAACTCATGGTGACTAAATTGGCCACTCACCATAGGGTATCAACATGTGGCAAGGGATTAAGGAGTGGAGAACAGCTGTTAACAGCTGTTAATACGTCGAATCTGGTCCCGAATGCGAAAAACTGAGTTTCTGCATGTTTCTGCCCAGAATAGGCAGTCGCGTAGCGCGACTGGTAAGGCTACATGCAGTGGCGCTACGCCACTGCCCCCTTGTTTCAGCAAACTTTCAAAATTGGCAGAAATGGTCCCTGCAGCCGTTTAAGCGATTTTCGATGCGTTTGAACCCCGTTAACCTCATTTCAAGGCTCTAAAATGAAGTTAAAGTATAGGGAACTCAAAACATGCTCAAAAATATGCCGGAGGTTGGTTCGTTTGGCCGTACGAACGCGATGTTCGCTTAATTACGGCGGAATGCGCATAAGCGCGAAAAACGATCCAAATGACGCGACGCATGGATTTTTCTTAAGGCGAACACTAAAATACAATGTAGTCATGCTTACATAAAGTTTTGGATGTCCAGATGTATTCAGAACGTAAGTTATGCGCGAAAATTCAAACTTGTGCACTTTTTGACACTTTTAGTCCCTGAATGACACAAAAGTTTATTTTAGCACACCGAACCCCTCAAAGCCTATTTCTAAGCTATGTAAAGGATATTTATTGTATGTTTAACTTATGGCCATGTTCCGGAATGTCTGTTATAGTTCAAATTGGCATACTTTCGCAGTTTGTCAACTTTAGTCCCTGTAAGCGATTAAACTTTGATTTCACCACACCAAACCTTCCAAAACTTATATCTAAGTTATGTAAAGGTTATTTAAGGTATTTTAAGCCTATTTCACTATTCCGGAGTGTTCGTTGGATTAAACTGGTTATATTTACGCATCAGAGCGCGTATAACCCTCCAGAAAGCGATTTAAAGCTTAAAATCAAACAAGAGTTGATATGTGTAAAAGATACACATAATTTTACAAATCCCAAGTATGAAATATAATATTTCATTGGTTTGGTATTTGTTTGATGGCCGTGAAGGCACAGGTGTTACAAAATGTCGTACTGAGATTCAAATGAGAACCCATAGCGGACTGGAAAGTTTGCCAAAGACGCGAAGTGAAACGACCATCACAATCAGAAATGATGTCAAGAGGAATACCATGACGGCATATGATTTCGTCAGTGTAGAGTCGAGCAAGTTATTCAACCTTGAAATCTTCACGAATAGGAAGGAAATGAGCTGACTTGGTCAAACGATCGATAATCACCCAAATGCTATCGTGACAGAAGACATGCGAGGAAGTTTGGTTATAAAGTCCATAGCAATGCTATCCCATTTCCAAACGGGGATTTCAGGTTGTTCGAGTAGACCAGAAGGTCGTTGATGCTCAGCTTTGAATTTCGAGCAAGTGAGACACTTAGAAACATACGTGGCAATGTCTCTCTTCATACCAGGCCACCAATAGGATATACGTAGATTATGATACATCTTGTCATGTGACATCCCGGAAAATCAGGTATCTTTTCTGATTTAGTGCTCGTTGTATGTTTACGTTATGCGTTTATAGCTTAGGTTATTTGTGAACCAACCCGAATCGTAAACTTGATTAACATATATATAGTGTGTTTAACTATATGAACTATTTTTTTAAATATATATATATGTATAGTGGGTGTTTAACTGCATGTGCACTACCCTTTTCTTTCCTTATGATTTCGGCTCCACTAATCAAGTCCAAAACCCCCAGCAGCTCAATCTTTGTATGCGGCCCACCCATCCCCAACCGCCACAACCCACTGTTATACGATTAACTCCTAATAGGAAGTATCTATCAACCAAACTACGTCTCCTCTTTCATCGCTAAACCCTAACACCTCCACTTTTAGTTACGGCAACCACCATCATCCTTGTTTCAGCCGATCACAGTCACTGAGCGACGGTAAGGCCCCTCTCCCTTAGTTCATAACTCTCTAAACTGACACTTTAGTCGTGGTTTCTTCATCATGGTTTTGGTTTGAGTGGTGAAGTCTTGATTACGTGATTTCATGCTTGACTGTATGTGTTTTGCGAACTTGAATTAGTGCGTGTAAACTTGTATGCATGTATATATACATAACCGTAGTAAATCTTTATGTATGTATGTATAAGGGTATCTGTAACCATGAGGAGTAGGAAAGCATGTATGATAACTAGAATCGTGATCAGTTGAAACATGTATTGTTACGACTCACCGGAACTTGTTAATCTGAACATATATGTAAACATACTGTAGATTTCACAAAGGTGTGTGTCGACACGAATCGAGGAGTCGATGTCGGCTATATATATGGGTGAACTGTTAATGGCGAGTGTGGTATGTGATATATAGATGTACATGATATATATATATATGTGTGTATAGAGGACAGGTGATTACACTTGCACATGTTGTCGATGAGCTGCACGTGTACGACGTATAATAGGCTGTGTGTATAAAAGCTCCAAGTCTACTCCGTTTTAAAGCCATAAAAACCAGTAATCGGATCCGTGTAACATGTGGTTATATAACTGTGTAAGTGTCTATATGTATGAGAACAAATTCTGGTTCGATTTCGGTTCAAAAACACGAACTCGTGTACTATCATGCATGTTGTTTGTTTTTTTAGAATTGCAAAGATATGTGTTGGTGTATATGATGTTATGAGAAACATGTTGGGGTCGATCATGGAGGGTTACATGAGATGGGAAGCTTTCCAAATTCATGTGTAAGGGTGTGCTATATCTGCGTGGGTGACTGTGATGATGATGCCATGGGTGCAAGGGTTACTAATTAAGGAGCTGCACGTTATATGAAAAATAGGAAGTTATGTATATGGGTTTTGTGAATCATGATAGACTAACTGTTAGTGGGTATAGTGACATGAAACCTTTCAAAATTGAATTTGTATAAGTGATCGATGTATGCATGAGTTACTGTTATAAAGTGTATTGGTGAATGCAAGTTGGTATGGGTACAGGAGGGTGCGAAATTTGTGCAGTAAATAAAGATGTAGTAAATCATGAATTAAATGTTAGTTGATGTGGTGGTGTAGAATGTGTTAATTACAAGTTATTGGTGTGATGTGATCAGTATGATATCTATATAATATACATGATTTCTGTGTATTTTCTTGTTTGCGTACTAGTTACTAGATACGTGTAGGATTCTTATTTCCGCATGAGCACACACTAACTTTTAAAAGGTAATCATGTTAGGACGTGATTGACCTATCTTGACTCCTAAACCAATTTAAGAGACCAACCGAGCAAACCAAGGTGAGTTCACACTCTTAAGGCATGGGATTCCCGGCAGGTTGGGAATGGGATTAAGAAGCTAAGATGAAACCTGCATATTCACCACTAATAGACTACGTTTAATCCTGCGTATTCTCGGATTGGGAAGAATACGTACCTCCATCCTTGGATTGGGAAGGACGCCTACAATAAACCTGCGTATTCTCGGATTGGGAAGAATACGTACCTCCATCCTCGGATTGGGAAGGACGCCTATACTAAACCTGCGTATTCTCGGATTGGGAAGAATACGTACATCCATCCTCGGATTGGGAAGGACGACTACATTTAACCTGCGTATTCTCGGATGGGTAGAATACGTACCTCCGTCCTCGGATTGGGAAGGACGCCAATATATATAACTAGTCTAGTGGTTTACAACATGGGGTAGCCCCCGCTGATTATGGTTTGGGATACAAGGTATTGGGTAACTGGTGGTTATCGAAGCAACTTATGCATTTCTGTACGACATTAAAAACTGGACAACCAACTGTGAACTCGCTCAACTTTGTTGTTGACTCGTTGTTACATGCCTTGCAGGTCGTTAGGTATCTATGGAGCTTGCAAGAGCAGGAGGAGTCGTTGTGGGACATGGACCGTTGGGTGCTATGTTAAACATTATGAACTTATGACTTGTGTTTTGGTTTTACCTTTTATGCTTCCGCTGATTAACTTGAACTTGGTTAACTTGTTTTGAACACCAATTATATTTTGTGGTTGAACTTTTACTTACTTTACTATATTGTTCAATATGATTGGTGGCGTGATCCTGGCCGTGTCACGCCCCATGTGGTAATACTCCGCTAGTGGAATTTGGGGGTGTGACAGATTGGTATCAGAGCCATTGGTTATAGCGAACTTGTTTTAAAAAGGGAAAGTCTTTTTGACAAAACCAGACTATAACCTGTACAGTGCTCAACGATCCACAACGACGCTTCGCTCCACGTGCAAGGCTCAACACTTTAGGTGGTGTGATTTAAGTTTATATTGCCTACTTGCTAGATTACTTTTGCATAGTGTGCTGTTTATGGTATGTTTATTTAGAGTAGTAGCATTCTTCCTATTAGCCCTACTGCGTTCTTTATGACACACAAATGTTTAATTATTTGACAAGTGGTGGTCAAACTCCTTTCTAATTTCTCGTTACCCAGCTACAACAATCATCTATGCGTTCTATCTATTCATACGCTTATCTCGACATGACGTCGCCATTTGACCCTCCGTACATTCGGATTGTACATCAACATTCGCGAAGACCAGACCTGGCTCAAAGGAACTCGGGTTTAGGAGAACTATACCCACGCCTCCCTGATGACGAACCTTATCATCTCCACCGGTCATCGTCACCAGCAACGAAGCAGTCACATTTACACGCATTCGTCGTTTTGCAACTCGAAACCCTACCAACCAAATTTTGTTTTAGACAAGTGATATACTTCCGTGACTATGATGCAACGAACTTCCCTTTTTGTGTCGTGCCGCCATACACCACTACTAGAATTGCTTCTAGACAACAGATTACTTGGTTGAATTTTTCGGTTATTGTTGGACCCCTGTTTTCACTCGATTCTCTATATGAACCTCACTAATTTACTGTTTCTTCGATCGGAAACCGATATAATGAAATGCTAACAACCATACCATGATTTCCACCGAACACAAGATTCTTTCCCCATCACCCTGTTGGGTGGATAATTCTTATTCCACTTCGATCTACACCTTCGTATACGTAACTTGGCAAATGGATGCTTTTTGATGACGGGATAGCCTTCGGGACACTCGTGAACGGAGATACGGATCACTCAACCTACAGACTAACACGATGATCTATACGTTTACCTTACCCCTTTACTATACAGGAGCCGTATTTTAATTCCATGATAGTTTTCTTAAATATGCGGAATCTTTGCACTGACACATGATTGATGAATAATGCTATGCCTAAATTCTACCATTTTCTTAGACCAAACCATCACTCTCTTACCACAGTGATATTATGTTCTCGCTCCTCCCATGCAGGGACGCTAAGACGAACACACTCTATCTTAGAGAATTTGGAAGACTCTACTTTCGATCATTGGTAATCACTCATTGAAACCTTGAGTGTGATGATGTGTTGTTGATACAATTATACTCTCTTGAACACGTTTTCGCGTCCTTTCTTTGGAACCTCACAATTACACAAACGTATTTTTGGATTCATTCGCACAACCTAAGGAACTCCCCTGAATTTTGGTTGTTTATCGACACGATAAATCACAAACACACCTAAGTTCATGGATCCAGGTGAATTGTTCCTCCTTCGCATGTGGGCGAGACCAACGACTCTTGATGGAAGTCTCAATGAATCTTAACACTACAAGCTTGTACGACAATCAGGCTGCTATGGTGAATTCGTGTTTTGATTGATTTAACTTCGTGACATCTCTATTTGATCAATGACATATTTTGTCTTAACTATATACAACTTGCGCACGACCAGCTGTACTTTCGACATCAGGTAAACCCCTGTTATGGGTTATTAAACGCCTACTCATCGATTGCGACTACCCTTTTCTCATGTTTCCACATCCATACACGATATACTTTTGAACCCTACGATCTTAACAGTGTTTCCCGCGGACACTCGCTTGGACAAGTTACGCTCTATGAACATCACTCAGTGAGCATTGGGCCATAAACATGATGGTACCCCAGGTACTGTTCCTTGATCTTGATACGGCCGATATGGATCCTCAGACACGACAGATATGTCCCTTGTTTTCTTTGACGACATCCGAATCCACTTGAAGAGCTAATAGGGATCCGATCGACACCCACACCTTACCATGGAGCTCCTACGACACAAACAATCTTATGTTAGTTTCTAGCGAACGACTTTTGGCATTGCGAAACCCGTTTTCTCGATCGTATGCACAAACCCTTGTAACTCTAAAGCTTGCTCAGGAATCCGCATTCCAACAGTTGAAGGTGAAACCCTGTAGTACACCCATTCTTTCTTTACCAGAAGGTACAGATGATTTCGTTGTTTGTTGTGACGCGTCCATCCAAGGACTTAGTTGAGAAGGTCATCGCATACGCATCACGCCAACTCAAGGTTCACGAAAAGGGCTCAACTACCCCTGACTGAGAGTTGGAAGCAGTAGTGTTTGCACACAAGATATGGAGACATTACTTGGATGGTACCAAGTGCACCATTTACACCAATCACAAGAGTCTCTAGCATATCTTTGATCAGAAGGAGTTGAACATGCGACCGCGTCGATGGGTCGGACTTCTTAATGACTGCGAATGCGTAATCAAGTACCATCCAGGCAGAGCCACTGTGGTGGCTGGCACCCTCTGTCGTGAGCAAACCAAACCTAAGCTTGTACGTGCGTTACAGCTTACCATTCACTCCAGTCTTCCTACCCAGAATCCGCAACACACAGGTCGAAGCATTGGAAGAAGGGAACCTTTTTGCTGAGTCCATGCGGGGCATGGAAAAGCGACTTGAACCCAGGGAAGACGGTACTCACCACTTCATGGAACGTAAATGGGTTCCATCTTATGGGAACCTACAAGAGCTTGTGATGGACGAAGCACACAAGTCTCGTTACTCAGTGCATCTTGATTCAGACAAGATGTACCAAGATCTCAAGACTCTGTACTGGTGGCCCCACATGAAAGCTAACATAGCAACCTATGGTAGTAAATGTTTGACCTGTGCTAGGGTCAAGGTCGTATACCAGAAGCCATCAGGCCTGCTTCAGCAACCAGAAATTCCGACATGGAAATGGGAGCAAATTTCCATGGACTTCATTACTGGCTTACCTAGATCTCAACGAGGAATCGATACCATTTGGGTGATAGTGGATTGACTAACCAAGTCTACACACTTCCTGGCTATCAAGGAAACGGATAGGTTCTCTACTTTAGCAGACGTCTACCTGAAGGAAGTAGTCTCGAGGCACGGGGCGCCAACTTCCATCATTTCTGATCGTGATCCACGTTTTACCTCAGATTTGTGGCAGGCGATGCACAAATCCTTTGGCTCGCGTCTAGACATGAGCACATCATATCATCAACAGACGGATGGACAGTCTGAACACACCATTCAAACCCTTGAAGACATGCTTCGAGCATGTGTAATCGACTTTGGTAACGACTGGGAAAGGCATCTACCTTTGGTAGAGTTTTCGTATAACAACAGCTACCACACCAGCATCCAGGCTGCTCCGTTCGAGGCTTTGTATGGACGGAATTGCCGATCACCTCTATGCTCCAAATCATTGGCCCAGAACTCGTCGTCGACACAACAGAAAAGATTTCCCAGATACGACAATGAATGGCGGCAGCTCGTGACCGTCAGAAAAGCTACGCTGATAAGCACAGGAAACCGCTCGAGTTCCAAGTTGGGGATCGAGTGCTACTTAAAGTCTCACATTGGAAAGGTGTGGTTCGCTTTGGTAAGCGGGGTAAGCTAAATCCGCGTTATGTTGGACCTTTCAAAATCACTGAGAAAATCAGCAAAGTGGCGTACAGATTGAATCTGCCCGAAGAGCTCAGTGGTGTTTACAACGTGTTCCACGTGTTAAATCTGAAGAAGTGTCTGTCAGATGAGACCCTCATAGTTCATCTCAAGGAGCTCACTATCGATGATCAGCTGCGATTCATCGAGGAACCTGTAGAGATTACAGACCGAGACGTTAAGGTTCTCAAGCGTACCAGAATACCCCTTGTTCAAGTTCGTTGGAACTCCCGTCATGGCCCAGAGTTTACCTGGGAATGAGAAAACCGAATGAAACACAAGTATCCCCAGTTGTTTAAGGAAAGTGCAACCACTACTGAGGTTGAAGCTACTACAGAATTTCGGGACAAAATTCCAAATCAACGGGGGGATTATGTGACACCCCGCGAGAACACACAACACAACTAGCTTCCTCAGTGACTAAGTGCTAAATTTTGGGACGAAATTTCTTTCAACATGGGGATAATGTGATATCCTGGAAAATCAGGTATCTTTTCTGATTTAGTGCTCGTTGTATGTTTACGTTATGCGTTTATAACTTAGGTTATTTGTGAACCGACCCGAATCGTAAACTTGATTAACATATATATAGTGTGTTTAACTATATGAACTATTTTTTAAATATATATATATATGTATAGTGGGTGTTTAACTGCATGTGCACTACCCTTTTCTTTCCTTATGATTTCGGCTCCACTAATCAAGTCCAAAACCCCCAGCAGCTCAATCTTTGTATGCGGCCCACCCATCCCCAACCGCCACAACCCACTGTTATATGATTAACTCCTAATAGGAAGTATCTATCAACCAAACTACGTCTCCTCTTTCATCGCTAAACCCTAACACCTCCACTTTTAGTTACGGCAACCACCATCATCCTTGTTTCAGCCGATCACAGTCACCGAGCGACGGTAAGGCCCCTCTCCCTTAGTTCGTAACTCTCTAAACTGACACTTTAGTCGCGGTTTCTTCGTCATGGTTTTGGTTCGAGTGGTGAAGTCTTGATTACGTGATTTCATGCTTGAATGTATGTGTTTTGCGAACTTGAATTAGTGCGTGTAAACTTGTATGCATGTATATATACATAACCGTAGTAAATCTTTATGTATGTATGTATAAGGGTATCTGTAACCATGAGGAGTAGGAAAGCATGTATGATAACTAGAATCGTGATCAATTGAAACATGTATCGTTACGACTCACCGGAACTTGTTAATCTGAACATATATATAAACATACTGTAGATTTCACAAAGGTGTGTGTCGACACGAATCGAGGAGTCGATGTCGGCTATATATATGGGTGAACTGTTAATGGCGAGTGTGGTATCTGATATATAGATGTACGTGATATATATATATATATATATATATATATATATATATATATATGTGTGTGTGTGTGTGTGTGTGTGTGTGTATAGAGGATAGGTGATTACACTTGCACATGTTGTCGATGAGCTGCACGTGTACGACGTATAATAGGCTGTGTGTATAAAAGCTCCAAGTCTACTCCGTTTTAAAGCCATAAAAACCAGTAATCGGATCCATGTAACATGTGGTTATATAACTGTGTAAGTGTCTATATGTATGAGAACAAATTCCGGTTCGATTTTGGTTCAAAAACACGAACTCGTGTACTATCATGCATGTTGTTTGTTTTTTTTAGAATTGCAAAGATATGAGTTGGTGTATATGATGTTATGAGAAACATGTTGGGGTTGATCATGGAGGGTTACATGAGATGGGAAGCTTTCCAAATTCATGTGTAAGGGTGTGCTATATGTGCGTGGGTGACTGTGATGATGATGCCATGGGTGCAAGGGTTACTAATTAAGGAGTTGCATGTTATATGAAAAATAGGAAGTTATGTATATGGGTTTTGTGAATCATGATAGACTAACTGTTAGTGGGTATAGTGACATGAAACCTTTCAAAATTGAATTTGTATAAGTGATCGATGTATGCATGAGTTACTGTTATAAAGTGTATTGGTGAATGCAAGTTGGTATGGGTACAGGAGGGTGCGAAATTTGTGCAGTAAATAAAGATGTAGTAAATCATGAATTAAATGTTAGTTGATGTGGTGGTGTAGAATGTGTTAATTACAAGTTATTGGTGTGATGTGATCAGTATGATATCTATATAATATAAATGATTTCTGTGTATTTTCTTGTTTGCGTACTAGTTACTAGATACGTGTAGGATTCTTGTTTCCGCGTGAGCACACACTAACTTTTAAAAGGTAATCATGCTAGGACGTGATTGACCTATCTTGACTCCTAAACCAATTTAAGAGACCAACCGAGCAAACCAAGGTGAGTTCACACTCTTAAGGCATGGGATTCCCGGCGGGTTGGGAATGGGATTAAGAAGCTAAGATGAAACCTGCATATTCACCACTAATAGACTACGTTTAATCCTGCGTATTCTCGGATTGGGAATAATACGTACCTCCATCCTCGGATTGGGAAGGACGCCTACACTAAACCTGCGTATTCTCGGATTGGGAAGAATACGTACCTCCGTCCTCGGATTGGGAAGGACGCCTATACTAAACCTGCGTATTCTCGGATTGGGAAGAATACGTACCTCCGTCCTCGAATTGGGAAGGACGACTACATTTAACCTGCGTATTCTCGGATGGGTAGAATAAGTACCTCCGTCCTCGGATTGGGAAGGACGCCAATATATATAACTAGTCTAGTGGTTTACAACATGGGGTAGCCCCCGCTGATTATGGTTTGGGAAACTAGGTATTGGGTAACTGGTGGTTATCGAAGCAACCTATGCATTTCTGTACGACATTAAAAACTGGACAACCAACTGTGAACTCGCTCAACTTTGTTGTTGACTCGTTGTTACATGCCTTGCAGGTCGTTAGGTATCTATGGAGCTTGCACGAGCAGGAAGAGTCATTGTGGGACATGGACCGTTGGGTGCTATGTTAAACATTATGAACTTATGACTTGTGTTTTGGTTTTACCTTTTATGCTTCCGCTGATTAACTTGGACTTGGTTAACTTGTTTTGAACACCAATTAAATTTTGTGGGTGAACTTTTATTTACTTTACTATATTGTTCAATATGATTGGTGGCTTGATCCTGGTCGTGTCACGCCCCATGTGGTAATACTCCGCTAGTGGAATTTGGGGGTGTGACATGTCAGCACCAGGATGAATTGAGTACTTGGATTTGTGTGCCTCGTTCATGATGAGCTCACGAAGATTGTCGCGATCTGGCACCCAGATGCGATCGAGGTAGTATTGGAGTCCATCAGATTTGGTCACAAGTTGATCGATAGAAGCACCACAAATTTCGACGATTAGGCTACCTTCGTTGGCTGACGAATATTGCGCTTCACGAATGCAAGTATGAAGGTCACTAGAAACTTGAAAACAACGAATGCTACTAACATGAGTCTTACGACTAAGAGCATCAGCCATGACATTCGCTTTACTAGGATGGTAGCGAATCTCATTGTCGTAGTCGTTAAGTAAATCTACCCAACGTCGCGGATGCATATTAAGCTCTTTTTGGTTAAAGATGTGTTGTAGGATCTTATGGTCAGTGAAAACCACACACTTCGTACCATATATGTAGTGTCGCCAAATCTTTAACGCAAAAACAATTGCGCCAAGCTCGAGATCGTGGGTAGTATAGTTTTTCTCATGTATTTTGAGCTGACGAGAAGCATAAGCGATGACCTTGACTCGTTGCATGAGAACACAATCAAGACCACGGTTTGAGGCATCGCAATATACCACGAAGTCATCATTTCCCATCAGGAAGAGTAAGAATAGGAGCATTACAAAGAAAGTCCTTGAGAGTTTGAAAGGATTCCTCTTGTTCAGGACCCCAAGCAAAAGGTTTCTCTTTTTGAGTCAACGAAGTGAGAGAAACAACGATTTTCGAAAAGTTCGAGTTGAATCGGCGATAATAACCCACCAATCCTAAGAAGGAACGGATTTCAGAAGGAGTTTTGGGTGTGGTCAAATTCTTCACTGCTTTGATTTTGGAAGGATCAACATGGATTCCTTTTTCACTAACAACGTGTCCAAGGAATTGGACTTTTTTTAATCCATAATTCGCATTTGGAAAACTTCGTGTATAGACGTTCGACACGTAAGAGTTCGAGTATGAGGCGTAGATGACGTTCGTGATCGGCGTGAGTTTTGGAATAAATGAGAATATCATCAATGAAGACGATTACGAAACGATCCAAGTAAGACTTACAAACATGATTCATAAGATCCATGAACATATCGGGTGTGTTGGTCAAACCAAAAGGCATAACCACGTACTCGTAGTGTCCATAATGAGTGCGAAATGAGGTTTTGGGAATGTCCTCTTTCAGAACACGAAGTTGATGATAACCAAATCGAAGATCGATCTTGGAGAAGCAAGTAGCGCCTTGAAGTTGGTCAAAGAGATCATTGATGCGCGGAAGAGGGTAACGATTCTTGATGGTGAGTTTGTTAAGCTCACGATAGTCGATGCACATGTGGAACGAGCCATCATTCTTTTTGATGAAGAGTAAAGAAGCACCCCAAGGTGAGGTACTTGGACGAATGAAGCCCTTATCTAGAAGTTCTTGAAGTTACGTAGATAACTCTTGCATCTCAGAGGGTGCAAGATGATAAGGAGCCTTGGTGATGTGTGCAAAATGTAACATATAAATTACATCAAATGAGGCATAAAACTAACCCTTTTTTAGTACTAATGTTGGAAAAAGTGTGTTTGTGTCTTCCTTTTGAATTTACAGGACCAAATGAGTTTAAACGAGCAAAAGGAACAAATATACAGCAAAAACCAACATAAATACAAAGAAAAGGAATAAACGTGACATGCCCGACCCCTTGGCAGCATCCCCAAAGACAAAAACAAGAAATAGAAGACTGACCACGGGGCCATGCCCACTGGACACGGGGACGTGGTCAGCCACCTGCAGAAAAGACAAAGCTGTGGAAGCTTCTACGCCTACCACGGGGGCATGCCCAGCTCAGCACGGGGCGTGCTCAACGCTAAGATACGCAGAATCTTGCAAAATCTTGGTAGTACAGATACGCTTCTGCACACGGGGCAGTGCCCGCTGGATACGGGCCGTGTTGAGCCCTCTGCTGACACATGCATTTAATGAAGGAAGAGAAAAGAATGGCCACAGGGGCGTGTCCACTGGGCACGGGGCCGTGGCCGGGCTTTTGTTCAGGCTATAAATAGAGGTGCTTGGCTCACTTCAAAGGCATCCCTTGGCAAACCACCACTCTCCCACTTTGCCACCACTCCACCACCACTACAACACCCACATCCACCACCATCATCCATCATCCACCTTAGAGTGTGTGTGCGGCTGATGTAGTCATCTAGGGTTTTTTCAAAAATAACTGGTCTAAGGATTCAAAAGACAAATTTATAGGCTAGGGTTTTTAGAGTGGGGTTGGGCTTGGCCCATAGGTATGGATCTGTTTAATTCTTATGTGTTTTGCTGAGCCTGTTGTTCGTTTTAATTATCAAAAACCTATGTTGGTTATTATATATACGTGTGGGTTAATTTAAATACGCGGTTCGTTTTCTCGTCGCGAGTTATTATTATTTAATAAATAACTAATAATAATAGTAAAATAATAATACTAAGATACGCTTCTCTCAATGATGGGGATCGGGAGTACGGGTTGTCACAGCACCCGTCCTTAGAGCTGTAGTGCTCATTTCGAACATTGTTCTTAACACTTTGCTCACTTTTAGTCGTTGAGAAATGAGTCTTTTCAGATTTCGAGTGAGGTTTAGAAACAAATTATCCTTTGGTACTGATGGTTCTGGCCCTTTAAAATTAGCCATGAATTCAGCCATAGCTTTTCCAACTTCCTCGGCGATTAAGGATCAAAAGTTATTTTCTCCATCCGAACGGTCTCTGTGATCATAGTTGTGACTATCGTTCTTATTATTAGATAGATTGTCAGTATTTCCGCTCGCCATTGATTCAGTCAGGAGCGATATCACAATTAGTAAGATTTTGGGATATTAGTAGCAGATCAATTAAATAGAAAATGAATTTGAAATTTGATTTCATTTAATCAAGAGGTCACAGTACAATGTCCTATAAGGACTTTTGGAATTGAAATACAACAGAAATACAACATTGTCCATAAGTGGACTTTTGAAAACAACAAAACATAATAAAGAAAAAGAGTCTTCAGTCATCCTCTTTTCCATCATACAAGTTATTCCTCTTCTTGCTTCACTCCATTCAGTGTTGGAGGGTTTAATGATTCAATAAAGTTTTCTGGGTGAGGAATAGAGGAAATACTAGCGGGTTCCAATGACAATGAATAATAAGGATCAGGGGTTATATCAAAGGAAAAGAGATAGTATTTGGTGACGAGGTTTAGCATCCTCGTATCAGAGTCATCAGCTCCAAATAGTATAGCTCGTCAAATGGAACTTCAAGCTTCCCCCTTTCCTCATCTACGACGTCTTAGTGATATTGTAAAGTGTTCATAAAATCAATAACTAAATATAATAGAGGAGTGGTCCTAGGGTCAAGTCTAGAACTCAGAATAGTATTATGGAATCTGCATTTTGTGATATTTGAGTTTAGACATAAAAGGCTAGTGTCTAATTCACTCAAATTGTAGCTCTGATACTAACTCTGTCACACCCCGATTTCCGGTGGGCCTGGAAGGGTCAAGTCATGACGGTTGGACACCAGTTAGAATCACAATTATTTAATAATAATGCAGCGGAAGTATTAGGAGTAAAAATAAACATTCATATCATTCAAAGTGTTTGATTATTCAAGTACAAAGATTGTTAAAGTGTTCAACAATAGCCCACAGGCGGATCGAAGTAAACTAAACGAAGCTTAGACATCATAGGCCTTAAGCTAGGAGTTGAAAATTCCATTGCATTTATCATAGTCGACCCGGATTCCCAGCCTAACAGTCAAGGTTCGGTACCTGCAGTTTAGTCTTTTGAAAATACGTCAGCTTTTGCTGGTAAATACAATTAACTGGCTCATTTTGAAAATAGTTTTTCAAAAATGATTTTTATACATAGAGAAAACCCGCATGTAATCTTTTAATATTTCTTGGGATTTATTCTTGTCACCGGATTTACATATTTGTCATATGATGGAAACCAGAAATCAAAGCCGACCATTTTCAGTGTTATAATAATTACGGTACACACCAAAGTTGAATAACGTGTCTTACAGTCAGTATGCCTACCACGACACGTTATTCTGTATGGCCATATTAGTCTATGAGTCGGGACGCCTGGACTCGGTACTAATAACCCCCATTCATTTCAGTTATCAAATATAACGGATTAAACCGAGTTCTTACATTTATGAGCAATCATAGGCGGCTCATTTATGTAATACTCACTCCAAGTGGCGTATTCGTCATATCCCAAGTTTAAAAACCAAAATAAGTTAAGAGTATTTACCTTTTAGCTAGCTTCCAGCCGTTATCGGTTTTCAAATATAGTAAAAGCTGTAAAGACAAAGAACTTCACTGAAGTCCGATTATCTAGGGAGGGGGTTCTATAGTCCGGAGTGAACAGATTTAGCTATCTATTAGAATGTATATGGGTGACGGGTCATAGGTTAGTTCCTTTGACACGACCCGTTACGTAAGAATAGGATTAAGCGTTAGATTAAGTGTAAATCGATTTGAATGTGATTTATACATATCCGAGTGTAACGACTCATTGGATAATGGTAATTTAACCAACATTCTGATTTGGATAAGTTTTAAAAGGTTTTGACCCGTTACGCCTAGTTTATGCGAACTAGTTTCGCATAACTAGTTAAGCGCCTAAAGACGGGTTCGGAAGGTCGGATGGGCTTATGACAAGTTTTATTATCAAAATACATTTTTAGTTGAAGTATATACTGATATAAAGTCAGTTTACAAGGTTGGTTTAGATTAAAACCATTTAATTAGTTCATTTGACCACATAAGGGCATTGTGGTCATTTTTAACAATATATTTACGACTTGTCATTAAACCTATCAAACGGACTGACCATGTAGTATAACTTCAGTGAGTTATGCTTAACAATAACATGGTCCTAAAACAACTTTAAAACAGCCCAAAACGTTGACCAAACGGGTCAGAATCAAAAGTCAAAGCAAAAAAGTCAAACTGCTTGACTTTTGACATAGAATAAGACCCTAAAATGAATTGAACAAGTTGAGCATGTTATGATCAGTTAATATTAGTTAAAAACTTGTATACGTGATAAAACAACTGAGTTTTAAGTTATAAAAACCATTTATGCATTTTTGTCGAAAAGTTCAACTTTTACGGATAATGCTCAGCTTAACAATTCGACTAGTAAACATGATCGTTTGAAGGTATGATCATAGAGGGATCACACCAATGTTATTGCGATCACGTAGAAAAGTTCGGACCGAACTTTACTTTGACCAAATGGTCAAAAGCTAAAGTCAAACAGAAAGTCAACTGTTTGACTTTAGACTCTAAAACAACTAAAATAAAAGAATATGCACTAAAGTAACACTTACTTGGAAGTGTATGGCAGAAAAAGGACTGAGAAAGGAGTCCTCTTGTCCATAGGATAGCTCCAAGAAGTTGTTAGAGAGAAGAGAATTGGATGAGCAAGTTTGCAATGAAAGTTCATGGCCTTTTATAGTTGAGGAAGATGAAGGAGATCAAGACAAGTGTCTATGATCCTTCCAAGATGTTCCCAGGTGTTAATGAGGTGGCATTCACTGAGCAAGAGTGGCCAAATACGAGCAAGGTGTCACCATGAGAGAAATCCTTAGTCCCCATTCATAAATCTGTCTCTGGCAGTCTCTTACGGACCGTAAGGGTTGAGGGCTTACGGTCCGTAAGGACCATAGGCGCGCAAAAACTTCAAAAGTCTTACGGACCATAACTGATGATGCTTTGCGGTCCGTATACGACCGTCAGGAATTGATTTTTGAGAATTTCCAAGTTTAGTCCTTGGTCTTTTACGTCTTTAGCCATTTGGCACTTTTAGTCCCTCTCCTTCCTCGTAATTGGGATTAGTCGGAGATCCGGGACATGTTTTAGCTAACGCACAATAAAATTTAATTTCTCCTTCCCAGATTCGGGATTAGTTGGAAATTCAAAGATATGTTTCAGTTAACGTTTCAAGTGCAGGTTGACGTGATGTCGTGGTCACAATCAAATTTAATCCCAATAACAACTATAGATTGTGGTAAATGGGTATCGAACTCAGGGAGTATGTGGAAAATGTGTCGATTTTATAGCTTTGCACTTTAACTAAAATTAACCTAATTTGCAAACAATAAATATCAATAATTTGGATTGTTTGGTTTTAAAACTAAAATTATCTAATTAACTTCAAATCAAAGGTAGGTTGTAAAGCAGATTAGGAGAAAGTGGCCATCCTAAACTTCCGGTTTGCTTTTGACAATTGTGTTGAGTTCACTTGAAAGAACCACATAGACATGATTCATGTATGATCGTTTGTTCGTGATAAAAGGGAACTATGTACTCGGATTATGAAAACGCGAGGTTGTTACCCGATAACCAATTGACTAATATCCAACCCTAATCCCTCCCGTGATATCTCGATTGTCAGCGACACCAAGAACGTACGGTTTAGAATATGATCATAACATCAATCAACAATTTACAAACAAACATTCACACACCATAATAAACAAATGCATTGCAAGTCTATTATTCTAGAAATACGAATCCAAACACAAAAGTCATAGACAAACCTTCAATTCAGGATGATCACCATAAGTTTAGCCGGACATAGCTTGGTGAATCATCATAACAACAAGTTTAGTGTTCATACCAATCAAAAACATAAACCGAATGTTAGAAATTGTTTGGAACCAAGTACAATCAGCCAAAATCGCCCCTAATGCTCCAGAGAAACATCCAATGATGAGATAATCCCAAAAGACACCACCAAAAACTGTTTTAATGGGACGTTACACTTTTCCTCGCAGTGTCCACCGTATAATATGGTGGATACCGTATAATACGGTGAACTTCAAATTGTTACGGTGATTTGCTGCTGAGTTACGGTGGAATCTGGCATGTTTCAGGGCCACCGTATAATACGGTGGACACCGTATAATACGGTGGAGCCCTGAAATCTGGGTCTTGTTTCTTCTTTAATTCCACGCACGACCCGTTCCAAGCCGAACCGTCCAAAGCTGCATTTTTTCCATTTTAAGCTCCAAAGTGTACCTGAAACATATGCAACTGTAGTTATCTAATTCAAGATAATTACATGATCAAATGAGGGATAAACTCGTCTTTTAACATCATTAAGGGTTGTCCTATGGACCACCCGTCACATCCCCACACCCACCCATCATTAAGGGTTGTCCTATAAACATGTAATCCTTTTACTAACCCCTTTTTAACACCCAAAATAACGCACCCCTCGCTATGTCTCTCCTCTCGGTAACAAGTAAACACTAGCAATATGAGCTAGACACACAAAAACTAACGGGCGGTTGCACAACTATAGGCTTGTACCTAAATCAATTCTTCTCCTAAAATGTGTCAAACATGAATGCAAATCAAAGGGACTTCCAAGGTTGTAACGTGGCTAGGTGTATAGGTAGGAAATGGAATATATATGAAGTAGCGAAAACTTAACCCGGTCTTTTATTACATAATCAAATAAACAAACAACTACCAACTTAACTAAAATATACAAGACAACTAAACATCCTTTCTTTTTCATTTTTTTTCTTGCTTTTTCTCTTTTTTTTATTTTTTTTATTTATTTTTTCAAAGCAAACAACCATACAATAAAGCATCAAACATATCTACATCATACTACTAAAACTACTACTACTAACACTATAAGACTGGGTCAAGTTGGGTAAATTTTTAGGTAACTAGCTAAGGGTAACAAATGATAGGCTTTTAGGCACAAAATTGGGCAACTAAATGTCCAAACCCCCGCCCCTCTCACTACCATGCTCATATATATAACTTATGAGGTCCAACCCCCCAAATCCCACACTCACACACACAAAAGACGAGGCTCCCTAAATGTCACACCCCCAAAAATCCACACGCGGAGTATCACCGCTTGGAGGCGTGACTGACCAGGATCAAGCCACCAATCATATAGAACAATGTAAAATGTAAAAGTAATTGCAATTCAACCAAACCCATCCATATGAAAGGTGTTCCAAAACATAAATATGTTATCACTGTTTAGCGGAAGCGTATAAGTAAAACCCAACATAATATAGTATGAAAAGTCATAAGTGTTTAATGAAACAATCACGATCCAAGCCCACAACGACCAGCTCCTCCCTGTGCAAGCTCCATGTATCTAACGACCTGCAAGGCATGTAACAGAGGATCAACAACTAGTTGAGCGAGTTCACAGAAAGTAAATGCGTAATAGTAAGTTCGTATGTAACATGTGGCTCTACTGGGCCGATAGTACGTTCTATTGGTGGGGGCTTCCCATGTTGTATATCCACTAGACTATTCGTAACCATAAGTATCCTTCCCAATCCGAGGATAGTAATAAGTATGAGTATAAGTGTGACAACTCGAAATTTAGAACCTTTCGTTGTATGCTTGAACGTTAAATGACTAACTGATTTGATGATTTAATAAATGATAAGTGAACCTCTATACGATTATGTGTTATGTTACATGTATGCTTATGTGTATGTATGCGAGTATGGATATGAACCGAGACAACACGAACCCGACTCGAGACCATGTGGTCTCGAGTGAACAATGACTTACGGGCCGGTTGGTCACACACACACCCTTAGCCCATTCGAAAGCCCATTAGGGTGCACAATGTGGAACAACTATATAACCCCTAGTGATGCTAATCTTGGCATTTTTGGGCAAAACACTCATACTCCTCTAACACACACACTCTCCATTCTCTCACTAAAACCCTAGATACCAAGCATCACACTCCTTCTCCTTCTTCTCGGATTCAAATCGGTGACACTAGGACTCACGGATCGGCTCACACACACACACACCCGGAAGCTTCATACTCACACTTGAAACTCATCAACCGGTTAGTGTTTATGATGCTTGTTGGTTAATGTTTATGATGTTGATGTTATGAATGATATGATTTAACTAGTGTAGTGGTATTATTGATGATGTTTTGTGAATCGGTTGTGTGTAATGTTGATAATCGGAACATGCTTGATTTCGGATAGGTGGCATAATGAACTCATGATGTCTTGTGTCTAAATGTGATTTAAACCATGGTTGTTGATGTTCATATAAATCGGATTGTGTACTCTTGTGTTAAGAACCGAAAGCTTGCCATTAGGGTGATTTGTTGATAAGTTATTCATGATTTTTGTTAGACTTAGGTTCATATGAATGATGATGAACTACTTGAATATTTGAAGAACATGATATGAACATGATTTGGATATTTGAAATTGCCATGTTTGATCTATTTTGGTTAAGTGTTAGACAATTAGACATGTTAGTGTATTGTTATTGGATAGTACATAAGATCACAACAGTGAAATCTGATTGGCCAAGTACAATATGGAATTCAGCAAATGTTCCCAGCCGAAACCTCTGGTTACGACTCGAAACCACCACACAACGAGTCGAAATCTTCCGGTTGCGACATCGGTTGCGAGTCGCAAACACCTGGTTGCGACTCGAAACCACACGAGATCAGCACATAAACCGTTTGACTCGAAACCACAGTTACGAGTCCAGTTGCGACTCGTAACCAAAACAGCATGAACCGAAACCATGGTTGCGACTCCGGTTGCGAGTCGAGAACACCTGGTTGCGACTCGAAACCAACATATGCGTGCTGAATTGGACTTTCATGATTAAGGGCTTATTTGATTGGGCCGGACTCTTGGGCCTAATGCACGGACCTTATGTGTTAACTGTTGAGCGTGAATATTGTTGATCTGCCATGATTAAACGTGTATGTCATGAACGATACTTGAATGCACTGTGCTAGAAACATCCGTGTGCTACTTGGTTACGAACCTGACTTGTATGATACAACTATGATAGGACGTGAGTAGCCACAACATCGCTTGTTTGACTTTTCTGTGTTTCTACCGAGCAAACCAAGGTGAGTTCACACCCTCTACAAAGCATGGGATTCCCAGGGGTCGGGAATTGGGGTTAAGGAACATGGGTTCCTCGTCCTCCTTGGGTAGGACAGCAATGGTTCAGGAATGTAATTCCTCGTCCTTACGGACAGATAACTCGTACTAGACCAAAACTCTATCACGAAGTCCCTCCTTTTTATATCGACTTAATCGCCGGGCCAATGGCGAGCGGGTCATTAGTTAGATAGCGCTATTTAGGTCTGACAAACCTCACACCGTGCCGCAGAGGACGGGCGTGAACTAATGGATCTGGGGCACGTCAATGATGATAGACATTGACAGTTCAGGGCACATAAACATGACTACAGTCAGCAGTCGATATGGTAACGAGTCTAGTGTATACATGGGGTAGCCCCCACGGCCGAAATGCCAGATAACTAACACGGGGTAGCCCCCACGGCTGGATTGCCAGAGTAACCGGGAATAAACAAATCACGTTTTCAACTATGGGGTAACCCCCACGGCAGGATGCCAGCTAAAGGAAACTGTTTTCGAAACAACTTAAAACGAACACCCAACCGTGAACTCACTCAACTTGTTGTTGACTCGTTACTACATGCTTTGCAGGTCCTTAGGTTTCTTAGCTGGAGCTTGCATGGAGGAGGATCGTTGTGGGACATGGACGGCTGTGTGCCATGTTAAACTTGGAAACAATTAAACTATGTTTTGTTTTAAGACTTATGCTTCCGCTTGCAACTTAACTATGTTTTTTTTGAACACCAATTGTATTGGTTAAACTCTTATATCTTTTAACTCACATGTTCAATATGATTGGTGGCTGGATCCTGGTCAGTCACGCCTCCAAGCGGTAGTACTCCGCAGGTGGATTTTGGGGGTGTGACATATTGGTATCAGAGCCATTGGTTATAGAGAACTTGGTTTTAATAAAGGAGAAAACGTTTTGTTAAAACCAGACTATAACCTGTACAGTGCTCAACGGTCCACAACGATGCTTCACTCCACGTGCAAGGCTCGACATTCTAGGTGATATGATCTGTGTATATATTACCTACTTGTTAGTTACATAGTACATTGCTCATGGTATGCTTGGTTAGTATAACTACTGTTGCTTGAACACGTGTGCACTTACTCACTTCTGACATCGCGCTATCGCGAACCCCTCTCACTCACGTTCTTCTTGATATGAAGATCATGTCTGGACGCGTTAACCTGACACAAGCCCAGTTGACGGCTCTGATCAACGAACGAGTTGCCGCAGCACTTGCAGCTGCACACGCAGGAGGTATACCCTGCAGTTCTAACTCATCCTAGGATCTTTAGGATCCTACTCTCGTGAACCAACCTTTGTGTTAAACTCTGTCTTTTCTTTCACCTACGATAGGTCAGCATGTTCAGCCACCCGTGTGTACTTTTAAGACTTTCATGGACTGCCGACCAACTACTTTTAGCGGCACTGAAGGAGCAGTAGGTCTCCTACACTGGTTCGAGAAACTAGAATCTGTCTTCGAGATGTGCGAATGCCCTGAGGCGCGCAGGGTGAAGTATGCTACCGGTACTCTCGAGGGTTTAGCCCTCACATGGTGGAACACTCAAGTTCAGATGCTGGGGTTGGTTGCTGCCAACGCCACCCCTTGGGAAACTTTTAAGGAGATGATCAAGGAAGAATACTGCAGTCGGGATGAGATTCACAAACTGGAAGTGGAGTTCTTCAACCTCAAGATGACGGGGTCCGAAATTGAAGCTTATGTGAAAAGGTCAAACGAACTGGCAATTCTGTGTCCTACTATGGTGGATCCTCCCATCAAACGCATCGAACTATTTCTTCAGGGCTTAGTGCCGGAAATCCAAAGTCATGTGACTTCAGCGAACCTCGCCACTTACCAGCAAGCCGTTCAGTTGGCTCACCGTCTCACGGATCAGGCGGTGGAGCAGAACAAGTTACCAAAACGCATAGGTGCTGCAACTACTTCTGGTACCTCTAGTGACAACAAACGGAAATGGGATGGAACTTCAAGCAAGGGTTTGACTTCTGTTCAGTCCCAGTCTCAGCAGAGAAAGACTGATGACTACAAGAGCCCTAATCAGCAATCGTCTGGTGGTCAAGGTCACGGTGGGTACAAAGGAAATCACCCCAAATGCAATCGCTGCAGCCTGCACCACAGCGGGCCATGCACCAGGGGCAACTGTCATCGGTGCAACAAGCCTGGTCATGCTGCAAAGGATTGCAGGAGCTTATACCCCGCCAATCAGAATCGTCAGCAAGCTCAACAGAATCAACGCCAGCAGCAGCAGCAAGGTGATAACAAAGGGTGCTTTCAGTGTGGAGCTGAGGGCCACTTCAAGAGAGAATGTCCCCAACTGAACAGGAACCAGAACAACAACAACAACAATAACAACAATCAAGGGAATGGTAACAATGGGAACAACAACAACAATGGCGCCAGGGGGCGGATGTTTGTGATTGGCCAAGGTGAAGCAAGGAATGACCCCAACGTTGTAGCGGGTAAGTTCCTTCTCGACGACTTTTATGTTTCAGTTTTATTTGATTCGGGTGCCGATACTAGCTACGTGTCACTAGAAGCTAGTCGAATGCTTAATCGTATCCCAACACCTTTGAACAACAAGCACACCGTAGAGCTAGCAAATGGTAAGAGTTTAGAAGCCACACACATAGTCAAGGGTTGTAAACTTATCCTCGCTGACCAGACCTTCTCTATCGACCTCATTCCTATTGTCTTGAGTAGTTTCGACGTTGTCGTTGGGATGGATTGGTTATCCCAACACCGAGCAGAGATTCTTTGCAACGAGAAGGTTGTCCGTATTCCAGGTCCCGATGGTGAACCTCTCATGATTCATGGCGACAAGAGGAGTGCTGTTGAGAACGTCATTTCTCTCCTTAAGGCCCAAAAGTGCTTGCGAAAGGGCCACACTGCCATTTTGGCTCTCGTGACTGACACCTCAGAAAAAGAGAAAAAGATAGAAGATTTTCCAGTTGTACGCGATTATCCAGAGGTATTTCCTGAGGAATTACCTGGTCTTCCGCCTCATCGCCAAGTCGAGTTTCAGATTGAACTAGCTCCTGGAGCTGCGCCTATAGCTCGTGCACCTTATCGTTTGGCTCCATCAGAGTTGAAAGAACTCTCTACGCAACTGCAAGAGCTCCTGGATAAGGGTTTTATTCGTCCTAGCTCATCGCCCTGGGGAGCTCCAGTATTATTTGTAAAGAAGAAGGATGGTACCTTCAGAATGTGCATCGAATACCGAGAACTCAACAAGGTGACGGTGAAAAATAGCTATCCTCTACCGCGGATCGACGACTTGTTCGACCAGTTGCAAGGGTCGAGCTACTATTCGAAGATTGATTTGAGATCGGGTTATCACCAGCTGAGAGTCCGGGAAGAGGACGTCTCCAAAACAGCTTTCAGAACTCGATACGGGCACTATGAGTTTTTGGTCATGCCTTTTGGGATGACGAACGCACCTGCGGTTTTCATGGACTTGATGAACCGAGTGTGCAAGCCTTACCTGGACAAGTTCGTTATAGTCTTCATCAACGACATCCTGATCTATTCCAAGAGTCAGGAGGAACACGAGCAGCATCTACGACTTATTCTGGAACTCCTTCGAACAGAACAGCTTTATGCAAAGTTCTCGAAATGCGACTTCTGGCTTCGAGAAGTCCATTTCCTAGGCCACGTGGTAAACAAGGATGGGATTCACGTTGATCCATCCAAGGTAGACTCGATTAAGAACTGGCCTGCACCTCGTACACCAAAGGAAATTCGCCAATTCTTGGGTTTGGCGGGATACTACCGGAGGTTCATGAAGGATTTTTCTAAGATTGCACAGCCTCTCACCTCACTAATGCAGAAGGGCGTTGTTTATCGCTGGGGAAACGCACAGGAGTTGGCGTTTCAGCACCTAAAGGATAGACTTTGTAGCGCACCTATCCTTTCCTTGCCAGAAGGCACAGACGATTTTGTGGTCTATTGCGACGCATCAATTCAGGGTCTTGGTTGCGTGTTGATGCAACGAGACAAAGTTATAGCCTACGCCTCACGCCAACTTAAGGTTCATGAAAAGAACTACACTACGCACGACTTAGAGCTGGGAGCTGTTGTTTTTGCACTTAAGTTATGGCGGCATTACCTGTACGGTACCAAATGCGCCATCTACACTGACCACAGGAGCCTCGAGCATATCTTCAAGCAGAAGGAACTGAATATGCGGCAACGACGATGGGTCGAACTGCTGAATGACTACGAGTGCTCGATCAGGTATCACCCGGGCAAGGCCAATGTTGTGGCTGACGCCCTTAGTCGGAAGGACACTGCGCCTAAGCGCGTACGAGCTTTACAACTCACGATCCACTCTAGTCTCCCTTCCCAGATACGAGCAGCTCAGATAGAAGCACTGAAACCAGAAAACGTCAGGGCTGAAGCCCTACGCGGATCAAGACAACGATTAGAACAAAAGGAAGGCGGTGCTTACTACGTAACGGGACGCGTTTGGGTCCCACTCTATGGCAACCTACGAGAACTTGTGATGGACGAAGCACACAAGTCTCGCTACTCGGTACATCCTGGATCGGATAAAATGTACCACGACATCAAAACTACGTATTGGTGGCCTAGCATGAAGGCCCACATAGCAACTTACGTCAGCAAGTGTTTGACTTGTGCAAGAGTCAAGTCTGAATACCAGAAACCCTCAGGCCTACTCCAACAACCAGAGATACCTCAGTGGAAATGGGAGCAAATTTCCATGGATTTTGTTACTGGCCTACCTAGATCCCAGCGCGGGAACGATACTATTTGGGTGATCGTGGATCGACTCACAAAGTCTGCACACTTCCTGGCCATAAAGGAAACAGATAAATTCTCCACTCTTGCAGAAATATACCTTAAGGAAATTGTTTCGAGGCACGGGGTGCCCACCTCCATTATCTCGGATCGAGATGCACGTTTTACTTCAGAGCTGTGGCAAGCAATGCACAAATCCTTTGGCTCACGATTAGATATGAGCACAGCGTATCACCCTCAGACGGACGGGCAGTCCGAGCGCACTATTCAAACCTTAGAAGACATGCTTCGTGCATGTGTAATCGACTTTGGCAACCGCTGGGAAAAGCATCTGCCACTTGTGGAATTCTCGTACAATAACAGCTACCACACCAGCATTAAAGCTGCTCCGTTTGAGGCATTGTACAGACGTAAATGCAGGTCACCTCTTTGCTGGGCAGAGGTGGGAGATAGTCAGATCACTGGTCCAGAATATGTGGTAGATACAACCGAGCAAATCGCTTAGATACGAAAACGCATGACGGCCGCTCGTGAACGTCAGAAAGTTTACGCCGACATGGGCAGGAAACCGCTTGAGCTCCAGGTTGGGGAGCGGGTACTACTCAAAGTTTCACCCTGGAAGGGTGTGGTTCGTTTTGGTAAACGCGGTAAACTTAACCCACGATACGTTGGACCCTTCGAGGTTATTGAGAAAATAGGCAGGGTGGCCTACAGACTAAACTTACCAGCGGAACTCGGTGCAGTTCACAACGTTTTTCACGTGTCGAATCTGAAGAAGTGTCCGTCAGATGAGACCCACGTAGTTCCTTTGAAGGAACTCACGATCGACGAACAGTTATGATTCGTCGAGGAACCAATTGAAATCACGGACCGGGATGTTAAGGTCCTCAAGAGCACCAGAATACCTCTCGTTCGAGTTCGTTGGAACTCACGTCGCGGCCCAGAGTTCACCTGGGAGCGCGAAGATCAGATGAAACAAAAGTATCCCCAACTGTTCGTAAACAGTACACCCACTACTGAGGCCGAAGCTACGGAATTTCGGGATGAAATTCCAGATCAACGGGGGGTGGATGTGACACCCCAGGAAAACCGGGAAAACCATACAACTTAACTAGCTTCCTCAGTGAGTGCCTACCAAATTTCGGGACGAAATTTCTTTCAACTTGGGGATGATGTGACAACTCGAAATTTAGAACCTTTCGTTGTATGCTTGAACGTTAAATGACTAACTGATTTGATGATTTAATAAATGATAAGTGAACCTCTATACGATTATGTGTTATGTTACATGTATGCTTATGTGTATGTATGCGAGTATGGATATGAACCGAGACAACACGAACCCGACTCGAGACCATGTGGTCTCGAGTGAACAATGACTTACGGGCCGGTTGGTCACACACACACACCCTTAGCCCATTAGAAAGCCCATTAGGGTGCATAATGTGGAACAACTATATAACCCCTAGTGATGCTAATCTTGGCATTTTTGGGCAAAACACTCATACTCCTCTAACACACACACTCTCCATTCTCTCACTAAAACCCTAGACACCAAGCATCACACTCCTTCTCCTTCTTCTCGGATTCAAATCGGTGACACTAGGACTCACGGATCGGCTCACACACACACACACCCGGAAGCTTCATACTCACACTTGAAACTCATCAACCGGTTAGTGTTTATGATGCTTGTTGGTTAATGTTTATGATGTTGATGTTATGAATGATATGATTTAACTAGTCTAGTGGTATTATTGATGATGTTTTGTGAATCGGTTGTGTGTAATGTTGATAATCGGAACATGCTTGATTTCGGATAGGTGGCATAATGAACTCATGATGTCTTGTGTCTAAATGTGATTTAAACCATGGTTGTTGATGTTCATATAAATCGGATTGTGTACTCTTGTGTTAAGAACCGAAAGCTTGCCATTAGGGTGATTTGTTGATAAGTTATTCATGATTTTTGTTAGACTTAGGTTCATATGAATGATGATGAACTACTTGAATATTTGAAGAACATGATGAACATGATATGAACATGATTTGGATATTTGAAATTGCCATGTTTGATCTATTTTGGTTAAGTGTTAGACAATTAGACATGTTAGTGTATTGTTATTGGATAGTACATAAGATCACAACAGTGAAATCTGATTGGCCAAGTACAATATGGAATTCAGCAAATGTTCCCAGCCGAAACCTCTGGTTACGACTCGAAACCACCACACAACGAGTCGAAATCTTCCGGTTGCGACATCGGTTGCGAGTCGCAAACACCTGGTTGCGACTCGAAACCACACGAGATCAGCACATAAACCGTTTGACTCGAAACCACAGTTACGAGTCCAGTTGCGACTCGTAACCAAAACAGCATGAACCGAAACCATGGTTGCGACTCCGGTTGCGAGTCGAGAACACCTGGTTGCGACTCGAAACCAACATATGCGTGCTGAATTGGACTTTCATGATTAAGGGCTTATTTGATTGGGCCGGACTCTTGGGCCTAATGCACGGACCTTATGTGTTAACTGTTGAGCGTGAATATTGTTGATCTGCCATGATTAAACGTGTATGCCATGAACGATACTTGAATGCACTGTGCTAGAAACATCCGTGTGCTACTTGGTTACGAACCTGACTTGTATGATACAACTATGATAGGACGTGAGTAGCCACAACATCGCTTGTTTGACTTTTCTGTGTTTCTATTGAGCAAACCAAGGTGAGTTCACACCCTCTACAAAGCATGGGATTCCCAGGGGTCGGGAATTGGGGTTAAGGAACATGGGTTCCTCGTCCTCCTTGGGTAGGACAGCAATGGTTCAGGAATGTAATTCCTCGTCCTTACGGACAGATAACTCGTACTAGACCAAAACTCTATCACGAAGTCCCTCCTTTTTATATCGACTTAATCGCCGGGCCAATGGCGAGCGGGTCATTAGTTAGATAGCGCTATTTAGGTCTGACAAACCTCACACCGTGCCGCAGAGGACGGGCGTGAACTAATGGATCTGGGGCACGTCAATGATGATAGACATTGACAGTTCAGGGCACATAAACATGACTACAGTCAGCAGTCGATATGGTAACGAGTCTAGTGTATACATGGGGTAGCCCCCACGGCCGAAATGCCAGATAACTAACACGGGGTAGCCCCCACGGCTGGATTGCCAGAGTAACCGGGAATAAACAAATCACGTTTTCAACTATGGGGTAACCCCCACGGCAGGATGCCAGCTAAAGGAAACTGTTTTCGAAACAACTTAAAACGAACACCCAACCGTGAACTCACTCAACTTGTTGTTGACTCGTTACTACATGCTTTGCAGGTCCTTAGGTTTCTTAGCTGGAGCTTGCATGGAGGAGGATCGTTGTGGGACATGGACGGCTGTGTGCCATGTTAAACTTGGAAACAATTAAACTATGTTTTGTTTTAAGACTTATGCTTCCGCTTGCAACTTAACTATGTTTTGTTTGAACACCAATTGTATTGGTTAAACTCTTATATCTTTTAACTCACATGTTCAATATGATTGGTGGCTGGATCCTGGTCAGTCATGCCTCCAAGCGGTAGTACTCCGCAGGTGGATTTTGGGGGTGTGACAATAAGCATAAGTGTCCTTCCCAACCGAGGACAGTACGTATCGAGTACGTAGGTTTAGCGCTGGTGTCCTTCCCCATCCGAGGACATTAGTACCTAGGATTTTTGTAAGTGTTAACACTAGTATCCTTCCCAAACCAAGGATAGTACGTATGTTATACGTAGATTTTGGCACAGGCATCCTTCCCAATCCGAGGACCGTGGTAAGTAGTCTAGTAGTGATGTGAGTACAAACAATCATTCAATCCCATTCCCAACCCGCCTGGGGAATCCCATGCCTTGGTAAGAGTGTGAACTCACCTTGGTTTGCTCGGTATGCTAAGTATGTGCTCGTAAATAATCAATCACGTCCTAAGGTAAGCACGTATACATAATCAGTTTATGTTCAAGTTGTTCACGTATAAACATGTAGCACGTATTCACAATCATATACAAGATGGTTACACTTAACAGCAGTTAAATATTCCAGTTAACACTTAACAGAATTAACTCAAGTTACTGTGCTGATACACGTTTGGCGAAACACACATGTTGGCGAAACACTTATATTGGCGAAACACATCTATTGGCGAAACACATCTCCTGTTTCGTCGTGGCCTTGTTTGGCGAAACAGAATTCTAATTCGTCGATTGTCCTTGTTTCGCCGAACCCATAACTGTTTCAGCAATAATAATAAACAATGTCACAAATATCTAAATGGCTTAGTGGCGGACATGTAGCAACCACCACCCAACCTCATTGGACCAAAAATGCATAACAAGAATGACTAGCCGAAAATAATGAGGTGATCACATGCAAAACCTTAAATTTGGCTACACCTACCGATTGCATTCACTCTAATCATACATGTTTGACTTTAACAAATTTCACACTCATAAAGAACATCACATGTCTACAGCCATAGGTAACTATACTCATCATACACTATATTTGTTATAATTGGTCAAACATATCACAATTATTATCCATTCATTCAGTACAAAAGAATTCACATACTCTTACCATTTGTCAGTAGGTCACATGTTGGCAATTAATAAAATTCAATAGGTCACACTCATATCATCAATATCAATGAACTGTTATGATCATTCAGTAGTCAACATCTGCATACATTAGAACCATTGCCTGCTACTATCTAGCATCCTACCATCATAACAAGATTAATAACATTAACGAGATTTTAAGAGTCCTTAACATATAATTTGATTCAATCACATCCATTCATAAAATCATTTAAATTACCAATTTATTGTGGAATAAAATCATCATACGATCAACAATTAATATCATATACTAAACAGAGGCTGAGAACAATAGCACTAACCGGAAGTACTATCAAACGGATAAATGATTCGAGAGGGGGGCTGCCGTCGCAAAAGATGAATGGGGTGATGGTTGTTAGGGTTTGCAATGTTACAAGTAATCTTATACAACTTCAAGTAAACAAATAATTGGAAAAAGGCTAGGATTGGTTCGGGCCTAACACTCATGGGCCGATTTAATGTGAGAAGGAGTGTGAGAGGGCGCGGCCTTAGGCCTAAGCGGGTGGCTCGAGTTTGGGGTAGGTGCGGTCCATTAGTGTTGCACATAACATAAAACATCTAACAATTTCAGTTCCCACCTTTCATATCCACCAAATATGACAAGTATTTAACCATGTATATATATTATACACAATTAAAATAAAGTAATTATATAAGCAAATTCATTTAGTATACACACGTCTAGCATCGAAGAAACCAGAGAAGTATTGAAAACACGGGTTGTCACATTATCCCCAACTTGAAAGAAATTTCGTCCCGAAATTTAGCATGCGGTTACTGAGGAAGCTAGGTAAGTTGTATCGTTTACTGGTTTTCCTGGGGTGTCACATCATCCCCCCGTTGATTTGGAATTTCGTCCCGAAATTCTGCAGTAGTAGCTTCAACCTCAGTAGTAGTTGCATTGGTTCCGAACAACTGGGGATACTTGAGTTTCATTTGATCTTCACGCTCCCAGGCGAACTCTGGGCCGCGACGGGAGTTCCAACGAACTCGTACAAGAGGGATTCTCGTGTTCTTGAGGACCTTAACATCCTGGTCCGTGATTTCAACAGGTTCCTCGACGAAGTGCAACCGTTCGTCGATAGTGAGTTCCTTCAAGGGAACTATGTGGGTCTCATCTGACGTACACTTCTTCAGATTCGACACGTGAAAGACGTTGTGAACTGCACTGAGTTCAGGTGGTAAGTTCAGTCTGTAGGCCACTTTGCCTATTTTCTCTGTGACTTCGAAAGGTCCGACATAACGCGGATTGAGCTTGCCTCGTTTGCCAAAACGAACCACACCCTTCCAGGGTGAAACTTTAAGTAGCGCTCGATCCCCAACCTGGAATTCGAGTAGTTTCCTGTCTTTATCAGCGTATGCTTTCTGATGGTCACGAGCTGCCGCCATGCGTTGTCGTATCTGAGCAATCTTTTCTGTAGTATCAACTACCATTTCTGGACCTGTGATTTGACTATCTCCCACCTCTGCCCAACAGAGAGGTGACCGGCATTTACGCCCGTACAATGCCTCGAATGGAGCAGCTTTAATGCTGGTGTGGTAGCTGTTATTGTATGAAAATTCCACAAGTGGCAGATGTTTTTCCCAACCATTGCCAAAGTCAATTACGCACGCCCGAAGCATGTCTTCTAGAGTTTGAATAGTGCGCTCAGACTGCCCATCGGTCTGAGGATGATAAGCTGTACTCATGTCTAAACGAGAGCCAAAAGATTTGTGCATTGCTTGCCATAGTTCTGAAGTAAAACGTGCGTCACGATCAGAGATGATGGAGGTGGGCACCCCGTGCCTCGAGACCACTTCTTTTAGGTAAATGTCTGCTAAGGTAGAGAACTTGTCTGTTTCTTTGATAACCAAGAAGTGAGCAGACTTTGTGAGTCGATCCACGATTACCCAAATAGTATCATTTCCGCGCTGAGATCTAGGTAAGACAGTAACAAAATCCATGGAAATTTGTTCCCATTTCCATTGTGGTATCTCAGGTTGTTGGAGTGGTCCTGACGGTTTCTGATATTCTGCCTTGACTCTCGCACAGGTCAAGCATTTGCTAACGTATGTTGCTATGTGGGCCTTCATGCTAGGCCACCAGTATGTAGTTTTGATATCGTGGTACATTTTATCCGCACCAGGATGTACCGAGTAGCGAGACTTATGAGCTTCATCCATTACAAGCTCGCGTAAGTTGCCATAAAGTGGAACCCAAATGCGTCATGTTACGTATAAGCACCATCTTCCTTCTGTTCTAAGCGTTGCCTTGAGCCGCGTAGGGCTTCAGCCCTGACGTTTTCTGGTTTCAATGCTTCTACCTGAGCATCTCGTATCTGTGAAGGAAGACTAGACTGAATAGTGAGTTGCAACGCTCGTACACGCCTAGGTGTAGTATCCTTTCGACTGAGGGCGTCGGCCACCACATTGGCTTTGCCCGGATGGTACTTTATAGCACATTCGTAATCGTTCAGTAGTTCGACCCATCTTCGTTGTCGCATGTTCAATTCTTTCTGCTTGAATATGTGCTCGAGACTCCTGTGATCGGTGTAGATAGTGCACTTAGTGCCATATAGGTAGTGTCGCCATATCTTGAGCGCAAAGACAATAACTCCCAGCTCTAAATCATGTGTAGTGTAATTCCGTTCGTGAATCTTAAGTTGGTGCGAAGCATAAGCAATGACTTTATCCCGTTGCACCAACACACATCCAAGACCTTGGATGGATGCGTCGCAGTAGACTACAAAATCGTCCGTGCCTTCAGGCAATGAGAGGATAGGTGCGCTACAAAATCTATCCTTTAAGTGCTGAAACGCTGTTTCCTGTGTATTACCCCAACGATAAACAACACCTTTCTGTGTCAGTAGTGTAAGCGGCTGTGCAATCTTTGAGAAGTCTTTGATGAACCGTCTATAATAACCCGCCAAACCCAAGAATTGGCGTATTTCGGTCGGTGTGCGAGGTGCAGGCCAGTTCTTGATCGAATCTACCTTGGATGGATCAACGTGGATCCCATCCTTGTTTACTACGTGGCCTAGGAAGTGGACTTCACGAAGCCAGAAGTCGCATGTTGAAAACTTCGCGTATAGCTGTTCCGTTCGTAGAAGTTCCAAAATAAGCCGTAAGTGCTGCTCGTGTTCCCCCTGACTCTTCGAATAGATCAGGATGTCGTCGATGAAAACAATGACGAACTTGTCAAGGTAAGGTTTGCAAACCCTGTTCATAAGATCCATGAAAACCGCAGGCGCGTTCGTTAATCCGAATGGCATGACCAAGAATTCGTAGTGACCGTAGCGTGTTCTGAACGCTGTTTTGGAGACGTCCTCATCCCGGACCCTCAGTTGATGGTACCCCGACCTTAGATCAATCTTCGAGTAATAGCTCGACCCTTGCAACTGGTCGAATAAGTCCTCGATACGCGGAAGAGGATAGCGATTCTTCACAGTCACCTTGTTCAGCTCGCGGTAGTCTATACACATGCGGAAGGTACCGTCTTTCTTCTTTACAAATAGTACTGGAGCTCCCCAGGGCGAAGAGCTAGGACGTATGAAACCCTTTTCTAAGAGTTCTTGCAGTTGCATAGACAGTTCTTCCAGTTCGGTTGAAGCTAAGCGATAAGGTGCTCGAGCTATAGGTGCTGTTCTAGGAGTTTGTCGCCATGAATCACCAAAGGTTCTTAACTAGCACGAGGAATGCGGATGATCTTTTCTTTGCAAAGAGTCTCTGCTCGATGTTGAGGTAGCCAATCCATACCAATATCGATGTCAGAACCATCACAACGCTGGGGTCATTCCTAGTATCACCCTGACTAATCACGAACACTCGACCCCTGGCACCATTGCCGTCGTTATTACCCCCGTTGTTGTCTTCACTAGTTCCCGTTTCCTTGGTTGTGGTTCTGATTCTGGTTCTGGTTCAACCGTGGGCAGTGTCTCTTGAAGAGACCTTCAGCACCACCCTGATAACATCCCTTGTTACCCTGCTGTTGCTGCTGATTCTGTAGATCTTGTGGCTGTTGTCGTTGGTTCTGGTTTGCAGAACGTGAGTTTCTACCATCTTTGGCTCCATGACCAAGCTTGTCGCATCATTGACAATGATTTCGGTTGCACTGCCCGTTGGGGTGCAATTTACATCGTTTGCACTTAGGGTGGTTTCCCCTGTATTCACCCTGTCCTTGACTAGTAAAAGGTTGCTGACCAGGACTTTGGTTGTCATCGATCTTTCGCTGCTGTGCCTGGGACGGAATCGTAGTCGAACCCTTGCTAGAGGTTCCATCCCACTTTCATTTGTTGTCACTGGGAATAGCAGAAGTAGTAGTAGCAATACGTCTAGGCAGTTTGTTCTGTTCCACTGCCTGGTCTGCGAGACGATGAGCAAGATGAGTAACATCTTGAATAGTAGTAAGATTAGCAGTCATCACATGGCTTGAATTTCTGGTACTAAGCCCTTGAGGTACAGCTCAATGCTCTTGATGGGAGGATCCACCATAGTTGGACACAAAATTGCTAGTTTGTTGGATCGTTATCGTGTACGCTTCTATCTCTGACCCCGTCATCTTCATGTTAAAGGACTCCACTTCCAACTTGTGGATGGCATCATAACTACTGTATTCACGTTTGATCAGTTCCTTAAAATCATTCCATGGGGTGGCATTAGCAGCCGCCAGCCCCAGCATCGTAACTTGCGCGTTCCACCAAGTTAACGCAGTGCCTTCGAGAATATCAGTGGCATATTTCACTTTACGAGCCTCGGGTCATTCTCACACTCGATGACCGATTCGAGTTCCTCGAACTAATGGAGGAGTCCAACAGCTCCTTCAGTGTCGCTGAAAGTAGTAGGACGACAGTCCATAAAAGTCTTGTATGTGCATACAGGTGGCTGAGCGTGTTGACTTGTCGTGTGCGTAAGAGTAATCGAAATTAAGCACAAGTGCTGAGTTACGAGAGTAGGATCTAAAGATCCTAGAGTAAGTGGTGATGGCAGGTTACACCTCCTGCCTCGGCAGCTGCGAGTGCTACAGTAACTTGTTCAGTGATCGAAGCCGCCAACTGGGCTTGAGTTAGGTTAACGCGTCCACTCATGATCTTGACATCAGGGAGAACATGTGGGTGAGAGGTTCGCGAATAGTGTGAAGAGAGTGAGCACACAAGTATTCTCAAGCAATAACATATAGTAAGTTCTGTAATCTAAGCATACCGCGAGCAAAGTTCTATGTAATTCTAGCAAGTAGGTAAGGTAACATGAATAGTAATACCTATGATGTTGAGCCTTGCACGTGGAGCGAAGCGTCGTTGTGGATCGTTGAGAGCACTGTTCTGGTTATAGTCTGGTTTTAACAAAATCGTTTTCCCCTTATTAAAACCGAGTTCTCTATAACCAATGGCTCTGATACCAATCTGTCACACCCCCAAAAATCCACACGCGGAGTATCACCGCTTGGAGGCGTGACTGACCAGGATCAAGCCACCAATCATATAGAACAATGTAAAATGTAAAAGTAATTGCAATTCAACCAAACCCATCCATATGAAAGGTGTTCCAAAACATAAATATGTTATCACTGTTTAGCGGAAGCGTATAAGTAAAACCCAACATAATATAGTATGAAAAGTCATAAGTGTTTAATGAAACAATCACGATCCAAGCCCACAACGACCAGCTCCTCCCTGTGCAAGCTCCATGTATCTAACGACCTGCAAGGCATGTAACAGAGGATCAACAACTAGTTGAGCGAGTTCACAGAAAGTAAATGCGTAATAGTAAGTTCGTATGTAACATGTGGCTCTACTGGGCCGATAGTACGTTCTATTGGTGGGGGCTTCCCATGTTGTATATCCACTAGACTATTCGTAACCATAAGTATCCTTCCCAATCCGAGGATAGTAATAAGTATGAGTATAAGCATAAGTGTCCTTCCCAACCGAGGACAGTACGTATCGAGTACGTAGGTTTAGCGCTGGTGTCCTTCCCCATCCGAGGACATTAGTACCTAGGATTTTTGTAAGTGTTAACACTAGTATCCTTCCCAAACCGAGGATAGTACGTATGTTATACGTAGATTTTAGCACAGGCATCCTTCCCAATCCGAGGACCGTGGTAAGTAGTCTAGTAGTGATGTGAGTACAAACAATCATTCAATCCCATTCCCAACCCGCCTGGGGAATCCCATGCCTTGGTAAGAGTGTGAACTCACCTTGGTTTGCTCGGTATGCTAAGTATGTGCTCGTAAATAATCAATCACGTCCTAAGGTAAGCACGTATACATAATCAGTTTATGTTCAAGTTGTTCACGTATAAACATGTAGCACGTATTCACAATCATATACAAGATGGTTACACTTAACAGCAGTTAAATATTCCAGTTAACACTTAACAGAATTAACTCAAGTTACTGTGCTGATACACGTTTGGCGAAACACACATGTTGGCGAAACACTTATATTGGCGAAACACATCTATTGGCGAAACACATCTCCTGTTTCGTCGTGGCCTTGTTTGGCGAAACAGAATTCTAATTCGTCGATTGTCCTTGTTTCGCCGAACCCATAACTGTTTCAGCAATAATAATAAACAATGTCACAAATATCTAAATGGCTTAGTGGCGGACATGTAGCAACCACCACCCAACCTCATTGGACCAAAAATGCATAACAAGAATGACTAGCCGAAAATAATGAGGTGATCACATACAAAACCTTAAATTTGGCTACACCTACCGATTGCATTCACTCTAATCATACATGTTTGACTTTAACAAATTTCACACTCATAAAGAACATCACATGTCTACAGCCATAGGTAACTATACTCATCATACACTATATTTGTTATAATTGGTCAAACATATCACAATTATTATCCATTCATTCAGTACAAAAGAATTCACATACTCTTACCATTTGTCAGTAGGTCACATGTTGGCAATTAATAAAATTCAATAGGTCACACTCATATCATCAATATCAATGAACTGTTATGATCATTCAGTAGTCAACATCTGCATACATTAGAACCATTGCCTGCTACTATCTAGCATCCTACCATCATAACAAGATTAATAACATTAACGAGATTTTAAGAGTCCTTAACATATAATTTGATTCAATCACATCCATTCATAAAATCATTTAAATTACCAATTTATTGTGGAATAAAATCATCATACGATCAACAATTAATATCATATACTAAACAGAGGCTGAGAACAATAGCACTAACCGGAAGTACTATCAAACGGATAAATGATTCGAGAGGGGGGCTGCCGTCGCAAAAGATGAATGGGGTGATGGTTGTTAGGGTTTGCAATGTTACAAGTAATCTTATACAACTTCAAGTAAACAAATAATTGGAAAAAGGCTAGGATTGGTTCGGGCCTAACACTCATGGGCCGATTTAATGTGAGAAGGAGTGTGAGAGGGCGCGGCCTTAGGCCTAAGCGGGTGGCTCGAGTTTGGGGTAGGTGCGGTCCATTAGTGTTGCACATAACATAAAACATCTAACAATTTCAGTTCCCACCTTTCATATCCACCAAATATGACAAGTATTTAACCATGTATATATATTATACACAATTAAAATCAAGTAATTATATAAGCAAATTCATTTAGTATACACACGTCTAGCATCGAAGAAACCAGAGAAGTATTGAAAACACGGGTTGTCACATTATCCCCAACTTGAAAGAAATTTCATCCCGAAATTTAGCATGCGGTTACTGAGGAAGCTAGGTAAGTTGTATCGTTTACTGGTTTTCCTGGGGTGTCACACTAAATGCCCTTATCCTCTTCACATTCATATCCAACTAAGGACTCAAACCATATCAAGGCACAAGTTCTAATGCACCCCCACCCGTAGCCACTCTCATTAAAGACAAGTTTTATTTATTTACATGTGTGGCTTCAACTCTCACCAAGAATAAAAGGGGTATCAAGGGTTTCCGGTGCATCAATTGGGGTTAATCTAGGGTGTTCAAATTCTCACCTTGTTTCGCTTGATTTAAAAATTTTCAAAAACTTCAAAAAATTCCCCCCATCCCCACACTTGGGATACATTGACCCCAATGTATGGTTTTAGGAGGCTTTGATCGCTAAACATCTTTCACATCATCCAAAAGCTTAATACTCAAACCACAAATTTCTTTTTGGATTTTTCATTTTATATTTTTTTATATTTTTCTTTTAAAAAAAATCACACACCAACTCGCACCAACCCAAACATAACATCACAAACTAACACCACCAAACCGCCCAACCATAAACAAAACAAGCTAAATAAATATTCACAAAATATACAAGGAAGAAACACGACCTGACTAGTAATAGCGTGGCCCCGGAGGTCCAAAAATGGAAGACATCATGTCATTCCATTCTCCAAATGCAAATAAACCGCTACCACTCCCACCTTGTTGTTGAGCTCCTTCTTGTTGGCGCGGATCGATCCATTGTGAATGATGGAGCGGCGGGGTTGGATACGAAACACTACCATCATATGGTGGTAGAGACGCATAATCCACATGTTGTGGATCCACAACCACCGGCCGCCCAGCGTGCCAATCTGCATGCAATCTCCTTTCTTGGTCATCATGGTATCGATTATTCATTTCTACTTCACGGGAATACGCGTGTGTGTGATTCCACGCCTCTTGACGATCAAGGTTTTGTTTCAAGGACCGCTCTATTCTTACACTCATCATCGTGTTTTGATCAAATAACGTCCGCTCCGAACCCGACCATGATTCAAAAATGGGTGCCGGAGGACGTTGATTTTCGAAAACCTCTTGCATCATGCCATCATAAGCCCAATTTGGCACATAAGAACGCTCCGTATAATCGTAAAAGGCACCACCATAACCTCTACCATGGCCCCCTTGGCCCACATTCTCACCACCATGCGGCTCGTCCGCATAATCCTCATCACCACTTGGAGCCTCCACATCACTTTCCGACTCATCCGCTTCTCCCGGTAAAAGATCTCTTGCACCCACCTTTAGTGCTCTCCATCGCTGCCCTTCCGACTTAAGTTTATGATATCTTTCAGATTGGGTGTAGGTCCACCCATAACCCAGCTTTTGTAGAGTAAAAGACCGATGCCTCTTCGGATGCCCTACATCTTCCGACGTAATTGCCTTTTGCTGCTTCATCAATCCCGTGATAATCCGGCAATACGGGACAATGTCTCTCCCAAACTTGTTTCGGCTAATCCAGAGGTGGTTCATGATCAAATAACGGATTGGAAAGCGCGGAGACCCAGTTAGTAGCGAATAGAGGACGGGTACTTCCGGATATCTCACTTGCTCCTTGTCCCCCCTTCGCGGAATGACATTGAGAATGCAGATTGTTAACAACAACTTTGCTTCAATTCTTAAGTTCCTCCGGTACAAGACTCCACTATAAGTACCGAGCAAAAACAATGCTGCTAACATATCATTCCAACGAGGATGCTTATCTGGTTTGTGAAACAAATCATCAAGGCTAGGGATCATGTACTCACGAGCATGTAAACTGTCATACTTCCCCAATTTATTTAATGTGTCAAATGACATCTCTACCGGGATCCCATTCACTTCACCTACCAACTTCATTTGTGACGGCTTTTCATATGTGTTGCACTTGAGGGTTGCCATCCATTCTTGGATTTCATCCAATAATAAAGTTTTCTTATCCTTGTCATAGCAACTTAGAGCTCCCTCCCATCCTAAAGCACGGAATTGAGCAAACACATTGAATGGCCCAAATTCAACTTCAACCACCTCCCTCTCACATATGAACGCGGCTGCTTTATTTTTCAATCGGTTCATCCTATCATGGTATAGAGTTGGTTGCCAATGCTCCGGCTGATCATCTAACGGCCCCGACTCCCATTTTGGTTTGTTAGATGGATCCAACTCTATCATTTCTTCATCCTCGCTTTCACTTTCACTAACTCGACCCAAATATTGTCTCTTTTTCGGTTGTTGTTCGGGTTGCTTGCCCTTATCTTTAGACGATGAAGATGAACTTGCTCCGGCTCTTTCTTTTGTTCGTACCATTTCCTACACACATTAAGGCAAACAACACAACCAAACACACAAAATTAGACCCTTTTCTCCAAGATATCCCCACACTTGCTTGTTACTATGGTTGTAGATGCTAGAGAACCAAGAGTTATAAATTTTTTTCCAAAAATTTTGGCATGATGTCTCTACATTGTAGAAATTTCCCAAAAAGTTCACTACTTTACCATCAATCCTACATCTACAACCCATATCAATGTTCAAGTAACCATTTTCATAACAAAATCTAAGAACAAGCAAGTGAGTATGAACAACTAACACAAATAACCTTACTTTTCACAATGCATCATCAAAACATAATAAATAAACTTCCATACCTTTGCTTGAAGATGCTAGAATGCTTGTGAAACAAAAACTCCAAAAACCCCTAAAATTTTCGGACCTAGGGTTTGGAATTCGGACCCGAAAGCTTCGTTTTACCGCAAATCTCTTGGCAAAATCAGAAACTACGTGAAAAATTAGTCAAGATGGACCTAGATTTCACTTGATTTGGCTAAGCATTGAAGGAGATATGAGAGTTTTAAGCTTGAAGAAGGTTATGGAGTTTGTGGGTTTTGTGAAAGTGATAGGAAAGAATGTTTCGTGGAAAAGGATAAAGGAAAAGGAGTGGCTGGGGTGTAATTCACGTGACCTGATTGTTTTTTTTTTTTTTTTTTTAGAAACATGCAAAAATTACCCTATGCAAAAATTACCCTACCCCCTCGAAAGTCCCGTGTTGTCCTCAACACAATGTTAGAGTAATTCGTGACCCGAATATCCCCACACTTGTTTCAAACACAAGCTTCAAGCGAGTACGGTAAAGATGCAAACTATACAAAACAAACAAAATGAAATGCTAACTATTTACACTACCAAACCTGGGCCTCTCACGATTGTTCCTCATCGACCGGGCGTAAGATGTAGCCCACTTTGTCAAGCTCCAAATTGTTGATGTCGTTCCCCTCCAAGTATGGCTTTAACCGGTGACCGTTCACCGTTTGTTGTTTAAGTGTTTGCTCGTCTTGAATGTCTACGTCACCAAACCTTCCAACTCGCCGAACAACATACGGGCCCATCCATTTACTTTTAAGCTTGCCCGCAAACATTTTAAGTCTTGAGTTGTACAACCAAACTTTTTGACCCACTTCAAACGTTTTCTTTCTCAATTTTGCATCATGTACCTTCTTGAGTTTATCTTTATACGCCGATGCACATTCATACGCCTCGTCTCTAAGCTCTTCAATTTCACACAATTGTAACTTCCTCATCTTTCCCGCTTCATTGTAATCCGCATTAACCGTAGTGATTGCCCAATAAGCCCGATGCGCTAACTCCATTGGCAAATGACAACCCTTCCCATAAACCATCCGGTAAGGTGTTGTGCTAATAGGAGTTTTGTAGGCCGTTCGGTATGCCCATAACGCATCATCCAATTTACTCGACCAATCCTTCCTATCCGTTCTTACCGTCTTCATGAGAATCTCCTTGATTTGACGGTTGGACACCTCGACTTGTCCACTCGTTTGCGGATGGTAAGGTGTGGCAATCCGATGATTCACACTATACCTCTTCAACAATTTCCCGAAATTAAAGTTCTTGAAGTGCGAACCACCATCACTTATGATAACTCTTGGAATGCCAAAGCGTGAAAAGATGTTGGATTGAACAAATTTACAAACAACCGAATGGTCGTTTGTGCGTGTTGCAATAGCTTCAATCCACTTTGAGACATAATCCACCGCTACCAAAATATATAGGAAGCCATTCGAATTTGGGAAAGGACCCATAAAGTCAATACCCCATACATCAAATATCTCTACTACCAAGATCGGTTGTAATGGCATCTCATCCCTTTTCGAGATGCTTCCCATCTTTTGGCAATTTACACAATTTTTAGCAAACTCACAAGCATCTTTGAAAATTGTGGGCCAATAAAACCCACATGAGAGAACCCGATAGCGTGTTTTGTGCCCACTAAAATGACCTCCACATGCGGATGAATGAGCATGGGTCAAAATTTCCAACACTTCTGTTTCAGGCACACACCTCCTAATCACTTGATCCGGCCCAATCTTGAAAAGATCCGGTTCATCCCAAATGTATTGCTTCACTTGGACCATAAATTGTTGTCTTCGCTTCTTGGTCCAATGACTTGGGATGGCACCCGTGGCTAAGTAATTGACATAGTGAGCATACCACGGTGCAACAAAGGTGGAAACGGCTAAGAGTTGCTCGTCGGGAAACGTTTCATTTATTTCACTATCATCGTCGATCCCTTCCACCGGAATCCGAGACAAGTGATCTGCCACTACGTTCTCACTTCCCTTTTTGTCTCGGATCTCTACATCGAACTCTTGTAATAACAACACCCACCGAATTAAGCGGGGCTTCGCATCCTTTTTCTCCATCAAATATCGGACCGCACTATGATTCGAATAAACAACCACCTTGCTCCCCCAAATATAAGCACGAAACTTATCCAAAGCATACACCACCGCTAATAACTCCTTTTCGGTTGTGGTGTAATTGAGTTGCGCTTCGGATAAAGTTTTGCCTGCATAATAAATCACCACCGGCTTTTTATCAACCCGTTGACCCAAAAATGCACCTATAGTAGTATCGCTTGCATCACACATTATCTCGAACGGCTTTGACCAATCCGGTGGTTGCAAAATAGGAGCTTTGACCAAGTGTTCCTTCAAAACAGTGAAAGCTTGCATACACTCATTAGTAAAATCAAATGGGACATCTTTTAATAACAAATTGCATAAAGGTTTGGTGATAACACTAAAACCTTTTATGAAACGTCTATAGAACCCCGCGTGTCCCAAAAATGACCTTACACCCTTAACATTTTTCGGAGGTGGCAAAGATGCTATTACCCTTATTTTTGCCTTATCCACCTCCATTCCCCTTTCCAAAATTACGTGACCCAACACAATGCCCTCTTGCACCATAAAGTGACTTTTCTCCCAACTAAGCACTAAATTTTTCTCAACACATCTTTTTAAAACTTTTTGCAATTCGTTGAGACAAGATTCGAAACTAGTGCCAAAAATGGAAAAGTCATCCATAAACACTTCAAGCGACTCTCCAACCATGTCCAAGAAAATACTCATCATACATCGTTGGAAAGTTGTCGGTGCGTTGCACAAGCCAAATGGCATTCGCCGAAAGGCAAAGGTACCATATGGACAAGTGAAGGTGGTCTTGTGGTGGTCATCCGGGTGTATTGCTATTTGATTGTAACCTGAATACCCGTCCAAAAGCAGTAATATTTTTGACCCGATAATTTTTCAATAATTTGGTCAATAAAAGGCAACCGGAAATGGTCCTTAGAAGTGGCGGCATTCAATTTTCGGTAGTCAATACATACACGCCACCCGGTGACCGGTCGGGTGGCAATTTGTTCACCATTTTCGTCCTTGACTACTTGAATACCGGCCTTCTTAGGCACAACTTGGGTGGGACTCACCCAAGCACTATCTGAAATCGGATAGATGATTCCCGCATCCAACCATTTGATTACCTCCTTTTTTACTACCTCCCTTAGGTTCGGATTCAATCGCCTTTGAGCTTCTCGTGTTGGTTTGGCATCTTCGGTGGTAATAATTTTGTGCATGACGATTGATGGACTAATTCCTTTAAGATCGGCAATCGTCCATCCAATAGCTCCCTTGTTCTCCTTTAACACTTCCAACAATGCTTGCTCTTGTGCCAACTCTAAATTAGAGGCAATAATGACCGATAGAGTGTCATTATCCCCTAAGAAAGCATACTTTAAGTGGCTCGGCAAGTCTTTAAGTTCCAACTTTGGCGGTTCCTCTAACGATGGTTTAGTACCCGAGTTTATCTCCACCGGCAAGCCTTCGAATTGGTGAGTCCATGGCGGTCGACCTTCTTTCAAGGCCATTGCATCCTGTTTTTCTTCTTCAACCCGGAGTGCATAAGCATGTACCTGTTCAGAAAAATCACACAAGCAAACATCCAAACCATCCTCCTCATACTCATGCGGGTTGCATCCATCAACTAAATCTGCCATGAAACACTCATCAACACCATTAGCATTAGAATTGTTAGTTAAAACATTCAAACGCATTTTTCGGTTCCCAAAAGTCATATCGACTGTACCAAATCTACAATCGATTACGGCATGCGCGGTGCTCAAAAATGGCCGACCCAAAATTACATTTTGTTGTTGTTTTGGGTCCGCGGACGAGTAGTCCAAGACTAGAAAGTCAGCCGGGTAATAAAATTCATCAATTTTAACAATTACATTTTGAACCATCCCTCGAGGTAGCTTATGAGACAAATCGGCCAAAACAACCGTTGTCTCCACCCTAGCTAATGGACCAAAATCATATTGGTCATATAAGCCCCCGGTAAAATACTAACTCCGGCTCCAAGATCTAGCAACGCCTTAGCCATTTGAAAATTACCAACTTGTATATTAATCAATGGCGTGCCCGGATCTTGGAGCTTAGGAGGAAGCTCCCCATTTAAGACTGCACTTACTTGCCCGGTTAAGTCCACCCGCTTAGGCATTTTCTTCTTTTGTTGCCTCTTTTGTGTACACAATTCTTTTAGAAATTTTGCATAGGCGGGTACTTGTTTTATTGCATCAAGGAGTGGAAGGTTAATTTTAACTTGTTTAAACATCTCCCACAACTCTTCTTTTTGGGGACCTCTTGGTGCAATAAAATTTTTTCTACCCGGGTCAAGTAAGGCCGATGGAAACGGGACTTGACTCGGTTCACCCTCAACTTTTTCATACTTTTCGTTTTCACCCAACCCCGGTTTGTTAACATTTGTTTCTTTAGGTGTAACCGGTGAAACTTCATCATCACTATCATTACCCGTGATGTCCTCAACTACCCCCTCAACCAATTCGGGTGACAAATTGGCTTTAAATTCTTTTCCACTTCTTAAAACACTAACATGATGAACATTAACATTACCTCGTGACGAACCGTGTGAAGGATTTACCTTGGTGTCGCTAGGAAGTTGACCCTTGTTTTTCTTCAATTCCGCCACATCGGTTGCCAATTGACCCATTTGGGTTGTAAGTGATTGGATGCTTTTGTCACGAACCTCATCCTTTTGCATTCGAACTTCATCGAGTTGGTTCCGTTTTTGCATCTCCGCTTGCATGCTTTTTAGCATTTCCATCATCTCATTTCCACCCGAAGACCCCCCTTGTTCTTGACCCGTTTGATATTGCTTTTGATACCCTTGGTTGTTCCCACCTCGATATCCACTTTGATTGTTGTAAGGTTGGCGCGAACCAAAGTTACCTTGGCTACCTTGAAAGTTCGGGTTAGCTTGATTTGAAGGGTTCCCATACCGAAAATTTGTGTGGTTCCTCAACCTGGGGTGGTAAGTATTAGAATTCATGTTGTTATAATTTCTACCACCCCCTCCTTGACCTTGAACCGCATGAACTTCTTCATATTGCCCTTCCACCATTCCTTGGCAATTTTCAGCCGCATGACCTATTTCATTACACAAGGCACAAACATCATAAATTTGGTTAGTGGTTTGAACATTACCATCATCTATTGCGTGCACTTGAGGTCGGGCAATGGCCGGTCGTGCTCTCCTCGATGCTTGAGCTTTTCTTTTTGATGTAATTGCCATGTTCTCCAAAAACTCCCAATCATCATTCTCGTAGTTTGTACCAAAAGTTCCACCGGTAATAGACATTAAATCACGAGCATCTTCGGCACTCAACCCCTCGTGGAAGGCATTCATCAACTCCCAAAGTTCAATTCCATGATGAGGACAATTCTTGATCATCATGTTAAAACGCTCAAAGGCTTCATGAAACATTTCGCCTTGTTGTTGTTGTTGAAAACTCCTCAACCCCTTCCTAGCATCGTTGGTCTTTTGAGCGGTGTAAAATTCGTCTAAGAAAATTTGTTGCATCTCCGCCCAAGTATAAATAGATGCTGAAGGCAAAGTGTAGAACCACTTCTTTACCTTGTCCTCTAAAGAAAATTGAAACAGGACCAACTTGACATCATCAGCCGAAAAACCTTGACTCCCAAGAGTATTGCAAATTGATTCATAGGCCTCTAGGTGGAAATACGGTTCCTCCGTTGCTAGCCCTTTATATTTCGGGAAGCTTTGCAAAGAATTTGTTCTCACTTCAAAGGTTCTCCCTTGATCATTGTGAGGAATAACTACCGGTGAGGGATTTTGAGTGATTACCGGCCTAAAATGCGCTTCAATTCCTCTCGCATGTTCTCTCAGATGCCTTCTTGGCACCCCCAACCTAACCCTTGGTCGAACAGGACCTATTGGCCTTGGTATATGCCCTTATGGTGCGAATGGTTGTTGAAATTGCTGTTGTGGCATCGGTTGGTGTTGCATCGGCCTTTGGAATTGTGGTTGTACATTTTGTGGGCGAACTTGTTGCAATGGTATAGGGCGTTGCACTTGTAGCCCTTGTGGTCTTGGCCGAATATGTTGTGGTATGAGTTGTTGTTGTTGTGGCATTCCACCTACACTTGCCATCCCTTGAGATTGGCTTTGCACATAACCGAACTCTCCTTGATCACCATAACCCCCATAAGCATACCCGTCTTCATCATAGCCCTCAAAATCTCCGTATCCTTCCTCATATCCATCTCCCCCTATACCCGAAGTTTGCCCAAATGGAATGGATGAGTATTGAAACCCCATTTGGTTTGATGGTCTAAATGTAGAGGTAGAATGGACAATATTTGATGTATGGGGTATTGAATAGTGGGAAGATGATTGACCCGTAGATGGGGGAAAGAAGTGTGATAATGGTGGGATTGTGGCTGAAGGGCTAAAGGTAAGATTGGGTTCAACTTGAGTGGTGATGGGTTCTGTTAGGGATGAGATTTTTTACCGAAATACCGGTACCATACCGGTACCGTACCGTACCGATACCGCACCGTACCGATTATAAACGGTACCAGTATCGGTAATGGATTTTTCGAAATTCGGTATCGGTAAAAAACGGTATCGGTATAGGTATTTTTCGGTAAATACCGGTATTAATACCGAATTTAATAATGAATTTCAATGGGTTTTTAGGTTGGATTACGAAGAGTCCAAGTCCACTACAATATATTGAACTGAACTAATATATAACAAACCCTAAACCTAAAATACTTTATCATTCTATAGAACATTCTATGATCAATCAAGATTCAAGAATCCAAAATCCAACTCTATCTTTTTCTTTGAGGTATTCAAAATTTTAAACAAATTCAAAACCATATTTCATGTATGCTTTTTTTTTTTTTTCTGTGTTCTGATTTCAAAACAAAAAAGTCGATCGGTCATCAATGTTTTTATTTTAATCCTTCATGTTTTTTGCTATAATACGTCAGACATCATCAAGAAAACATTATTCGGTCAGAAACTCAGACATCAATGGTTATTAAGTCGATATTAGCTCATCTATTTGGTAGTTTTCCTACGTTGACCATCTAGAAGAAAACATATAAATCAAAACATATGACGTAAACTGCTATTTTTTTTATCAAAAGCCATAAATTCCCTAACAAAAAGATACTGACTAATGAAAAATACGTCATATCATAAGCCAAAAAAACAATGGATCAAAATTATCAAAACTAAATAAAAAGTTAATAGGGTAAAAATTATCAAAACAAAATTATTAATATTGATAAGTTTTTATGTTTTTGATTTTAGATTTGAATTCTTCTAACTTGTTTATGGCATCTTCATCATCGGTAAAAAGCATGGAATCCATTAAAGTAAGTTAATTTTTAATGGTTTGCACATGATATTTTGTAGGTAAAATAAAGGATGACACAAAAGCGGTACCAATGTGGTAAAATACCGAAATACCGGTACCGATACCAATACCGTACCGGTACCGAATCTATAAATACGGTACGGTAATCGGTATCCACATTTCCTGAATTTCGGTAACGGTATTTGCGGTATCGGTACCGGTACGGTGCCGGTATCGTACCGATCTCATCCCTAGGTTGTGTGGTGTTGGTTGGTGTAGTGTCATGAGGTGGAGTAGGAATTGTAGTGGAATTTGGTATGGTTGTGTTTGGTGATGGTTGTGTGGAAGTAGGTATAAATGATGAGGTCGTTTGACCCGTTGTGGGTGGTACTTGAGATTCTTGCATGATGTTTCTTGGTGTGATGGGTGATGTAGGTGAACCAATAATTCTGTTTTCTCTTACTAAAACACGGTTTTGCCTTAGCGTTCTTTCGATCTCCGGATCAAATGACAATGGCGAAGACTTATGAGAGCCTCTAGTATGCATGCACCTGTATAACCTGCACACTAAACACACCAGTGTAAACCCGAAAATAACAAAGCAAAACTAACAAGTTGACACACGTTGCGCACAACTCCCCGGCAACGGCACCAAAATTTGACGTGATGTCGTGGTCACAATCAAATTTAATCCCAATAACAACTATAGATAGTGGTAAATGGGTATCGAACTCAGGGAGTATGTGGAAAATGTGTCGATTTTATAGCTTTGCACTTTAACTAAAATTAACCTAATTTGCAAACAATAAATATCAATAATTTGGATTGTTTGGTTTTAAAACTAAAATTATCTAATTAACTTCAAATCAAAGGTAGGTTGTAAAGCAGATTAGGAGAAAGTGACCATCCTAAACTTCCGGTTTGCTTTTGACAATTGTGTTGAATTCACTAGAAAGAACCACATAGACATGATTCATGTATGATCGTTTGTTCGTGATAAAAGGGAACTAAGTACTCGGATTATGAAAACGCGAGGTTGTTACCCGATAACCAATTGACTAATATCCAACCCTAATCCCTCCCGTGATATCTCGATTGTCAGCGACACCAAGAACGTACGGTTTAGAATATGATCATAACATCAATCAACAATTTACAAACAAACATTCACACACCATAATAAACAAATGCATTACAAGTCTATTATTCTAGAAATACGAATCCAAACACAAAAGTCATAGACAAACCTTCAATTCAGGATGATCACCATAAGTTTAGCCGGACATAGCTTGGTGAATCATCATAACAACAAGTTTAGTGTTCATACCAATCAAAAACATAAACCGAATGTTAGAAATTGTTTGGAACCAAGTACAATCAGCCAAAATCGCCCCTAATGCTCCAGAGAAACGTCCAATGATGAGATAATCCCAAAAGACACCACCAAAAACTGTTTTAATGGGCAGTTACACTTTTCCTCGCAGTGTCCACCGTATAATACGATGGATACCGTATAATACGGTGAACTTCATATTGTTACGGTGATTTGCTGCTGAGTTACGGTGGAATCTGGCATGTTTCAGGGCCACCGTATAATACGGTGGACAGCGTATAATACGGTGGAGCCCTGAAATCTGGGTCTTGTTTCTTCTTTAATTCCACGCACGACCCGTTCCAAGCCAAACCATCCAAAGCTGCATTTTTTCCATTTTAAGCTCCAAAGTGTACCTGAAATATATGCAACTGTAGTTATCTAATTCAAGATAATTACATGATTAAATGAGGGATAAACTCGTCTTTTAACATCATTAAGGGTTGTCCTATGGACCACCCGTCACAGGTCCTTCCTCCTTCCACATAGTCGGGATTAGTTGGAGGTTTCTCCTTCCATGTAGACGGGATTATCTGGAGAATTGGACACGTGTCGTCACATAATTGGACGAAATTTTCGGGGTGTTACAAAGGCTTTGAAGAAAACCTTTTCATTACCTTTGGAAGGTGAAGGATTCACAATGGCATTTGTAGAAGTAACGAAGTGGTCGGTTCCACCGGTTTCAGTGACATACCAATCTGGGGTGTTTGTGTTGACATAGCACTGAGCATGGAAAACTTGGGCCAATTAGGCATTAGAGGAGTAGCAATGGCAACAAAGGAGTAGCAATGGCAACAAAGGAGGTGAGTTTCGGGCATGCATTGGCATAATGCCCTTGGGTGTGGTAGAGTTGGCAGTGGGGAGGCCTGCAGCGGCCATTGTTGTGGCTATTAGGTACACCTGGGGGCTAGTTGGAAACCCCACGGTGTGGAGATCGACTAGCAGTAGTATGGTGGTTAGCGGGTTTGTGTGTGTGGGTCGTAAAAGTAAGTGAAGGGCGATCGTGAAGGCCTTTAACAAAAAAGCTTATGGGTTTTAGCCCTAGCAAGTGTTGGTGCATCCGTTTGTCGTCTAAGTTTTGTATCGAGTCTTGTACTGTAATAGTTAGATCAGGGCACGGGAAACAAGAAAGTGGTTTTTAGGGGTGATTCCGCTCGAAATGACACCTTGTCATTTCAAGCTAAATCACTTAACTTTCTGATTCCGCTCGAAAGTTTTAATTTCTAATTCCGCTCGAAATGTAATAGTCTGATTCCGCTCGAGATGTTTATATTCTGATTCCGCTCAAAAGTGAATATCCTGATTCCGCTCGAAATGCACATTGCATGTTCGAGCGGAACCCCTTCCCATATGTAAACCTTTCGAGCGTAATCATTTGTAACTGTTCATTCTTCCGGTACAGAATTGCTGCCGAAGTGCTGTTTGACTGTAATCAGTGTGAAATCAATATACAAGGCAAATTTAAGTGAAACAAGCTGCTTTTCTTGTCCGTTTCTTAGCTTCCGCCTCTGAAACGGATTAGAGCTCTTCTTATTGACTCATTTGGGTTACGAATCTGATCCTACAAGTGGTATCAGAGCTCAGGAGGAGGAGTTCTGCATATATCAGCCTGTTTTCATTGCATTTTCTATCTTCTACACCATCTTTCATCAGTTTAACAAGTTTTAACGGTCAAAATCGGATCAATTTTTCACAGTTTGTGTAAAACAGCATATTAACAAACCCTAGAAAGTTTCATTGCAAAATTCGAACTAAAAGTGACTGAAATGGACCCCCGAAGTGATTCCGCTCGAACTGACTAGTTCTTGATTCCGCTCCAGATTCGCTTCATTGAAGTGATTCCGCTCGAAAATACACATTCTGATTCAGCTCGAGAAGTGATTCCGCTCGAAAATACACATTCTGATTCAGCTCGAGGGTGTTTTTATTCCGCTTGAGATTGACATTATCTGGTTGATTCCGCGCTTGAAACCGTGTTGAAACATAAATCTGTGATTCCGCTTGAAACTGAGTTGAGTGATTCCGCTCCAAATAGTATTGTGGTTATTCCGCTTGGATCTGTCTGTTTTTGAAAAACGTGTTACCAAATCATGGCTGAAGAGTTTTACAATGCGTTCGCAACACCGGTTGCTCCTGTTACTGCTGCTGAGACTTTATACAGTGAGAATGAGACGGGTACTCATCAGAAACCACCGAAACTCATGTACATTGAAGATTTTCAGGGTTAGAAAAATAGATTCGAGAATTGGGTACAAGCATACAAATTTGATGCATGGTGTTCGTTATTGAAATATTACGAGAAACCAAAGAATGAACGGGGTATTGAAAAGGCTTTTAGTGATTATACAGAGAGTGACAAATTGCAGTTTACAAGTGAGAAAATGATGATAAGTATTCTTCAACAAGCGATTAAAGAAGATATCTTTATTTTGCTTCAACATAATGGGACAGCTAGATCAATTTGGGAGGCTTTGATTCAGAAATTCAGAGGGAGTGCTGATATGATCAAAAACAAAAAGGCGTTATTGAAGAAATCATTCGATATGTTTACAGCCTTCGATCATGAAACAACAAAACAGACCATTGATAGATATTGACATCTGGTATTGGAAATCGGTAGATTGGACATCAAGAAAGAGGACGATGAGTGGGTCTATAAACTAGCTGAGGCGTTACCACAGCATAAGTGGGGAACATATTTGATGGTTGTGAAACTCATGAGGAAGTCCGAGAGCATGAATTTGGCACAATTCATTCAGAAAATTGAAGAGCAGGAGCTGGATATTCAAAAGACAGCTATTATGAAAAATCCAAATGCTAAACAGGATGTCAGTTTGTACTACCGTGGGAACAAGTTTGAGGCTACCCCCAGCCAAAGTCCAAAAATTAGTACTGCTTTTAGTGCAGATGGTTCTTCAAGTCCAAATGCTAGCACTACAACTCAAAGTGGTGGATATTCTTCATCATTTTCAAGTTTTGATCCAAACAGCACAGCATCGAGTCCTCAACAGCAGAAATCTACAAATCTTCAATGCAATGTGACTTTGAACATTTAGAATGGTCAAAATCTGTCTCCTGAAGTGGCTAAGCAACACATGGCATCTCTTGTCGCCATGTTAGAATCGTATGAAAGTTTGGTTGCAGGAAGAATTGGAAATCCGATGCTTACGAAAGAAGATTATGACCAGATTGATGCCGAGGAACTTGAACTGATGCATGTGAAATGGTGTTTGGCTAGCGCTTGTAGAAGAGCTGAAAATTTTCAACAAATCACTGGCAGGGATGGTTTTCGGGATCTGGAAAATTCTGCGTTAGGATTTGACAAGTCTAAAGTTACCTGTTTCCGTTGCAAAGGAAAAGGTCATTTTAAACGAGAGTGTAAAAATCAAGAAGCAACCGGGAATCAAGAAAAGAGCAATTATTATCAGAAATCAATTTTTCATCAGCTTGAGCAACAACCATCATCGTCTAATGTCATTAACAATGGAAAGAAGAAAGCTTTAATAATTCATCAAGATGATGAAAAGGTTGTAGAGGGTTTTAGTTGGGACAAATACATACCTGGTTCAGCTCTTGTTGCCCGAGTTCTGGAAGATGAAGTTAGTCAGAAAAGAATTCCAATATTTCCAGATCTAGGAAGTGATGTTGATACTGATGATGAGGAAGAATATCTTAACAAATGTAGAAAAAGTATTGATCCTGACAGTTTTAATTTTTTCTATGCAGATAAAGTGGAGATGCTGAATCAAAAGAAGATTAACAGATTGAAGAGAGAGCTAGAAGCAGCAAAGTTACTAGCTGATAAAAAGGCAAAGACAGAAGCTGGAGAAACAAAAGTTGAAGTAGTTACTGAGAATTCAACAGAAAAGATTGTTGAAGTGGAGAAAGTGGTAGAGAAAATTGTCGAAGTTGAGAAACTTGTGGAAGTTGAGAAAATTGTTGAAAAGATTGTTGAAATAGAAAAAATTGTTGAAGTCGAGAAACTTGTTGAAGTTGAAAAGACTGTCGAAGTTGAGAAGATAGTTGAAAAGGTGGTTGAAGTTGAAAAACCATGTTTAAAATGTTCAGAATCTTGCAAAGATTGTGAGGAGAAAGACAAGAAGATTGCTGAATTAGAGAAAGTTAAAGAAGATTTATTGTCTGATGTGAAGTATGTGAAAGAGTCATACGATGTGCTAAATAGAACAGTTGATGGTCTGAAAAGAACAAATTCAGAAATTGAAAAAGCAAATGAAAAAATGAGCGCAACATTAATGACAAAGCAGAGCGTCATCAATGAGTATATTGAAGATTGTGCTAAACTGAAGCAAGACTTGGAACTTGAGAAGATTGAGAGTGAAAGGATTAAACGATTACTTTTGAGTTATACTACATGTGATTATTTGATTGATCGTGTTTATCCTACTGTTGCAGGTCTTGAAGCTTTCAAGAAGAAAGAAAAAGAAGAGGATACTGGTAAGACACAAAGTGTCAAGTATAACAGATGTCCGCCCCCGATATTTGAAAGTTATTCTCCCAGAAATCCAAACGAGGAACGTGTCAATAAGGCTCTCAACATCAAGTTAAAGTCTGAAATCATTGATGAATTACCAGAAAATATTGATGTAACATTCACAGCGTCCGACACTGATCACGAGTCTGAATTAATTAAGAAAGTTGTCGATCAGGTGTTGGATATGGATGAAGGGTCAAAGTCGGAGTCTAAGTCAGATAGTTCGAGTTCATCTGAGAAGAGTCCGAGTTCGCCGGTCAAGAGGGTTTACAATAAAGAATTCTTGTTATCAAAATCTAATTTGAATGATGGATCAATCAAAGTGGCTTATACTTTGTATGATTCAGACAAATTATATTCTGATGAGGAATTCCCAATAAGAAGTGTAAAAACTGAAATGATCAAACAGGTTTTCAAACTGACAGAAATTAATATTTCTGAAATAAAAGATTTAAATCTTGATGGAAAACCTAACAAGTACACTTCTTCAAGAATTCAACAGAGAGTTAACAAGAAAATGGGTTATAATTATGGTTATGGTTTTCAAAAGAAATCAAACCATAATGGTAATCTCAAAAAGAAAGGTCTTGGCTTCAATTCATCAGAAAATTATAAAAATCAGAAAATTTATAAACCAAATACAAAATTTGTTTCAGGAGGAAGTTCAGAAGAAGAACAGAAGAAACCGTTCTGGAAGCAGTCGAATCAAGAGTTTCTTGCTAAAGTAAAGAAGAATGTGAGAAAGTTTGCTTCAAGAGTTGACAGAAGAACCTGTTTCAAATGCCAAGAAGTTGGACACATAGCTTGGAATTGCCCCAAGACCAACTACCAAAAACTGGAAGTTTCTTCTAACTCTGTTCTGAGAAAGACTTGTGTTGATAAGAAAGAACAACCTGTGAAAAATGTTAAAAAGTTTGAAAATTCTACTTCTGAGGAAGGAGAAAGTTCAAAATGGTTTTACAAAAGAAGAGGTGATTTGAGTAAACAAAAGTGGGTTGTTAAAACAGATAGTTGTTCTGACAATGAATCTGATTCCATAAAATCAGAGGAGTCTTTGGTTGAGAAAAAGATTGTGAGTTCCGTTCCAGAGGTGAACGATGAGGATTTTCCTCCATTGTCAAAGGAAAATTTGATGAAGAAAGTGGGAAAGGTATAGATCTCAAATCAATTCTTCACTGATAAGGGAGAATTTGATGTTGAGAAGGCTTTCAGTAGAAAAGTCAAGCATATTTTTGGTAAGATGGTTGACAGAAAGGTAAAAGGTTCCAAAGAGTTTTATAAATCAAAATGTTGGTGGGACAGATGTGAATCAAAATCACCCAAGGCTGATCAGGCTTGGGTGGATATAATGTTTGAGTAAAAACCTGACTTGCCGGAGCTCCCAGGTTGGTAAGAGTGGAGCAGGAATCGGCATCATTCTTGAAATGTTTGTATGGTAAATCTACATGTGATAACTTTAAATTGTTATATTTTGATTTACAAATGGGATGGTTGGTGAGTGAACCTGCAAATGGTTGAAGAAGGTTTTCATCTTCAAATGGTTAATCAAGGTCATTAAGTTGAACTTGATTGGACCATACTTACAAGTGGTATTTTGGAGAACAATGTGATGAACCCCTAACCTACAAATGGTTTCTTAAAATCAACAAAACTAATTTTCTGGAAAAACCATTTGATTAAAACAAACTTAAGTGTTTTGAAATCACAATAGGAAAATAGTTTGTTGTAAGGGGGAGTTCTGATTGTTTATGCCAAGTGGATGGCGATTTGAAGTGATTCGATATCAGTTGTCATTTTTTTAGATTGTTTTCAAATTTTTCTTTAAATGTGTTTGCATTTTAGGGGGAGTAAATATTTTCAGAAAATTCAAAAACATTAGAAAATTTGAAAAAGCCAAAAACATGATAAATTTAAAAAAAATGAGTTTTGTTGTATAAAAGAAGAAATGATAGTACATCAGTGGGCGATCTCGGCATGCTAAAGAATTGGAAAGTTAAATAGTGATAAACGGTCTCACTGATGATATGCCAGTAGGTTTTTGCACATTTAGTAGATTGTGACGAGATATAAACCTAAATTTCAAACTTGCTTAATTCGTGGGTAACATCTCTCGGATATATGGGTAACTCCCGAAATCTTGTTTGAAGGACCCCTCTTTCTGAGATACTAGGTCTTTATGCTTAGTGATATCTGTGGTATTATCCCGGGACTTCTGATAATGCGGAAGCAATGGCCTAGTCCCCGGAGAATACTTTACGCTTGCTTGAAATATAGCGCCGCCCTCAGCATAAATGATGAGACGATAAAATTGCTAATCAATGTTGTTGTAAAAAAGATCCTCTAAAGGGGACCCACCAAAAGTCAAGCCGTCATCTCTCTGCTGAACGGAAGTTCTGACCTGAGCTCTCACGGTTTCGCAATCAACCCCTTACAGATATCATCTAGGTATACTCACCTGTAAGACTGAATATTGGGATCTGGATACGGGAGTATATTCTGAGGTGGGACATGCGAATAAGTTTAAGTGCTTAAGACATTAATCTCGTATCTCAAAACAGTTGAACTTTGTGTGAAAATTTAAGTGGATCAGTATACTGACAATCTAAGTGAATCGTTTAGAACTTAAAATGTTTAAAGCTTAACGGTGTTGGTGATTTGTCTCATAAACTGATATGATCCTCTTACGCAAACTCACAAAAATATTGTTTGTATATATTTCTTTGCTGCATTTCATTTCTGTTATGTCAAAATTCCAAAAAGATTTTCGGTGTGTTTTAGCTTAAATTTTGAAAAAGTCAAAAAGATTTTAGACAACTGATGTTGGAAAGCTGTTTTTCAAAATTCCGAGTGCTCAACATGATGAACAGGTTTGGGAAAGTTTGTTTGAAGATATGTGAAATGAAAATGATATATTTAAGTGGTTCATCAGAAATTGACATGATAAATCATTTTGTTTGATACTTGAAAATGATGTATTCAGGGTTGTGTCTTCAAGTGATTAGCAAAGTTTCTAAATTTTGTTATATCTTATCTTTTATGAAACTTATGTTTTGGGTAGAGAATATGCAGGTAAGTCAGGTCACGATCCTGATCCTGTGAAAGCCAGACTACGATCCCAGCACAAGTTGAGGGGGAGTCTGTTAGAAAGAGAGAGTCTGAAGATGCAATAGCCAGATCGAGATTCTGGAAGAAAGAGCCCGAAGACTGATAAAGACTGAAGATGCGAAGACTCGACACTGAAGACTCCGTCAACATCCGAGGGGGAGTTTGTTGGTGCATCTGTCTGTCGTCTACGTTTTGTATCGAGTCTTGTACTGTAATAGTTAGATCAGGGCACGGAAAACTAGAAAGTGGTTTTTAGGGGTGATTCCGCTCGAAATGACACCTTGTCATTTCAAGCTAAATCACTTAACTTTCTGATTCCGCTCGAAAGGTTTAATTTCTAATTCCGCTCGAAATGTAATAGTCTGATTCCGCTCGAGATGTTTATATTCTGATTCCGCTCGAAAGTGAATATCCTGATTCCGCTCGAAATGCACATTGCATGTTCGAGCGAAACCCCTTCCCCTATATAAACCTTTCGAGCGTAATCATTTGTAACTGTTCATTCTTCCAGTACAGAATTGCTGCCGAAGTGCTGTTTGACTGTAATCAGTGTGAAATCAATATACAAGGCAAATTTAAGTGAAACAAGCTGTTTTTCTTGTCCGTTTCTTAGTTTCCGCCTCTGAAACGGATTAGAGCTCTTCTTATTGACTCATTTGGGTCACGAATCCGATCCTACAGCAAGTAGGTCAGAAAAGTAGGGTAAGGGGCGTGAAGACCTTACCGAGTTGGAAAAAGTTTCAAAGGTCGGGCCTAACCCGCAAAGGAAAGAGTGTAGTTGCTCAGTGGTATCAACTGGGTGACCAATAGTAATGAGTTGGTCACATAGAAACTTGAAGGAGCGACCAAATTTGGTAACAGACTTGTTGCCTTTTGGGTTAGTCGCAACTGGTCACACAGGTTTTGCACACACTCCACCGTGAATTGCTATATGCTGCCTCCAAGGTGACCCATATCTCACGGGTTGTCGGTAAACCAACGATCACCAACACCGCCTCTTTGGTCAGGGAGGTTTGAATTAGAATGATGGTTCGCTGGTTTTCAACATTCCACTCCGCAAATTTAGGATTGTCAAGAATTTTATCAGACTAGGTGATGGTAGCCGGCGGGGCAGTTTTAGACCCATCAACGTAATGAAGTAGACCTTGGTATGAGAGTAGGGGTAACATCTGATGATGCCAGTACAGATAATTCATGGGTGAAATTTTGATTGCAAGTGTATGAACCATGGGTTTTAGGGGAAGGGTTTCTTTGGTAGAAGAAGAGGCCATGGTGAAGGGTAGAACAGGAGGAGAAAACTGAAGGAAGGCAGAAAGCGAAGGATTTTGGTGGAGCTCAAAAGAGTTACCATATGATAATTATAATTGGCTCTTGATATTGCTCAAATAAAGGAAGAGGATATTACAAAGATATTACGCGTGAGTGACAAAAATGAAGGATTTACAAATAAGTACAAACAATAAAGAATGTTATCTCATACTAGTGTTTGGTATTTTTTTCTACTAATATAATGCCGCCTTTCTTTAAAAAGATTCAAAAAGACACTCAAGTTAAGTTGTTGAACTTTAGACTTGAACGCATTTAAGCTTAGTTTGATTCAAGCTTTTAATAAGTTGATCTCGAGAGCATCTTGACTAGTTTGATTGTGACAAAAACTGAATTCTATTCATCTATTATAATCTTCCTATACTAATAAATGAAAATCTTTTTTGGACGCGTGCCACTTTCTGGTGCTTTCTCACCTTATTTTTCTATTTATTTCTCATATTAAATAATAATAATAATTTTAAACAAAAATCATATAAGAATACATATTTGTTTTTTCTATAAATAATTTTAAACAAAAATCGGATAAGAATAAATATTTGTTTTTTCTATAAATAATTTTAAACAAAAATTTAGATAAGGATAAACGTTTATTTATTTATTATACATATCAATTCTAACTCTTCATGAACAGTAATAGAATTTTAATAGTATTTTATTAATAGTTTCTTTTCACACTATTAATTCATATTTCTTTTGTATCTTTTGATGTAATATAACATGAGATAAATATATATTATTATAAATATCGTTTGATATTATGCAATGATATATATTATATAATCATGCAATGTTATCAGAGAAGAAATAAAACACTAATATCACAAAGTAATTACGTAATTAGAATGATATCGGCATCTTACCGAACAACACCGCTATCGGTACACGTATTCATTTTTATGGATTTCGGTTTCATAATATTTGATTTATACAACTGTGTTTGCGGTGATAAATAAAATATTGGTATCAGTACCGTGATGATCTGAACCGATCGATATCGTTTGATCATTAGTGTCGGTACCGATGTTCTCTTTTATTGTATTCAGTCAATATAGAACACGTGTTGATTTCTATACTGATTGCATGTATCGTACCTGTACCGTAAAGAATTGAACCAATATCCATCGAATGTGCGCGGTAACGTACCGCCGCAACGCGCGGAGAAATACCCTAGTTTATATAATCATAAAGTTATATCGAGAGTATTATGAGTAGATATATACTTCGTAATGTTAGGCGTACTCGGGGGCAGACCCACATAAAGCTGGTCAGGGTCCCCAGACCCCAATGTTTTTTAGAAAATTATGTATATCTGGTATATTATTTTTTATAAGGACCCTATAAATATAACTAGGTAGACACCACAAAATGAAAAGGAAAGCTGGTGTAGTGGTAAACACCCCCTCTTTACCAGTCATGGGTTGAATCCTTATTTAGCCTTTAAATCTGTTTTTTTAAATCTAAATAATACAAATCTAGGGTTTCTTAAATAAACAAAAACTAAAAAAAACAATCAGACGCATGCTCCTCTTTACGGTACTTGTCTATTTGTTTTTGTTTCGAGATTTGTTACTATGAATATTAAGTTTAAAAATTAAAATGACATCGTATTTTTTTTTTTTTTTTTGTGTTTTCTAATGAGTAATCATTATATATTTTTGTTATATGTTTCTCGCTCTGACCCGACCCGCACGAGGATCGACTGAAAAATTTTAGCGTTTTGTTGTGAAAATTTTGAACACCTAAAAAAAGGACCCCATTGGAAAAAAAAAATCATTGGTCTGTCACTAGGCGTACTGTTATAATTGGTTTAAACCCATCATTTATCGCACATTGCACAACATTTAGAAAGAACACCATTTTAAATATAACAATTCTATACTACATTCAAAGAAAATTTAATTCTCGATTATATGGTATACTTATAAAAAATGATGAAATACATAAAAACGTGAAGATTTTGTACCGTAAACTCTCTTGTTTGCAAATTTGAGATGAGTGTTTTATGAATGAAATAAACAAATAAACATCAAGGTGCATAAAACTAACTAAAATCATTGTATTTCATAATTCAAATAGTTAAATGCCTGGTTGGTCCCTGTGGTTTGCGAAAATTGCAGACTTGGTCCCAATTATTTACTAATTACAGAGTTGGTCCTAATAGTTATAATTTTTGCACGCGGATGGTCCTTATCACTAACTTATGTTAAATATCTCAGTTAATATGATGTCAAATGACTAGATTGTCCTTAAACTAAAAACAAAAACACAAAATATAAAAAAAAAACAATGAGGTCCACCCTAATCTTCTTCCTCCTCTCACCACCCACCACCTCCACCTTCACCTCCATCACCACGACACCACCGTAACAAAATTAGGCCGATCAATTCAAATGATGAATAATTTGTGTAAAACATTCTTCGACCAAAATATTCTCATTGCCTAATGTAAAACAAAAAATTGCAGATATGAAGATTCATCATCATCATAATCGTCACTGTAACAAAACCATCATCATTGTGTTCATATATATACAATCGGGAAGGAAGATTCAACATCACCAAAACAACAAAAACATCGTGAGGTTGCTTCTACATTCTCAAAATTTTCTACATTCCATATTCTCTACGATTACAACAAAATTAGCTAAAAACGTAACCAAATTAATATCAAGCAACTTCCAGTGGAGGATAATTCAGATCTAGATCTAGAACACAAGCTTTTTACGGTTGCGTACGGTCGGAACGATAACTGAAATCACATCCGATGAGGTTTCGGAGTCGGTTTCAGCGCCGTTTGAAGGATTTGCAACCGATCTATTGAATTTGATCATTTTGAGATGGTTACTGCGTTTGGAGATCTTGTTTATCTGCGAAAGAAATAGAAGCAACAGATGATGCATCAGAAAAGAAACCGGTAAATGCAAGAAGCTGAGATCGAGTGCCGCCTATGGCTGCGGAATGGCAGTGTTAGACGACTGAATGGTGGCGGAAGTGGGGATTGATGGTGGTGGTGGTGGATGAGGGTGAGAGAAGAGGGGAGGAAGAAGATAGTTTTATTTATTTTAATTACTCAGTGGTAATCTAGTCATTTAACATCATATTATAGTCATTTAACATCATATTAACTGATATATTTAACATAAGTTAGTGATAAGGACCACCCGCGTGCAAAAATTATAACTATTAGGACCAACTCTGTAATTAGTGAACCATTGGGACCAAGTCTGCAATTTTCGCAAACCACAGGAACCAACCAGGCATTTAACTCTAATTCGAATGTATCATAAAAACAGGATTCAACCCAATGTAATACATGTGTTTTTTTACCTAATAATAAATAATAAAACAAACTAAAATGTTATAATAAGTAAATAGTACATCAAAATTCATTTCTAAAAGATAAATCTTGACGACTGTATGTGTTAACATATAACATTACATTTATACAGCCCGTGTAATTCACGGGGTTCAAACCTAGTTAGAATTTAAAGGCCAATCTTACGAATAACATAATTTTGGCTTGGTGTTGAAGATAATCTCACTGACGGGCTGGTTTCTTCTACTAAAAAAGATAGGATCGGAGATGAGAAATGGGCCCAAAGCCTAAACATAAGCCCAAGTCATACGGGTCTGAGAAACATCAGGTAAGTTAAAAAAGAAAAAAAAAACAGTTAAATGAAAAAAAAAAAAAAAAAAAAAAAAAGAGAACGGTTGTAGTTGGGTCAAGACTGGCCCACAAGATCTACAAACACTTGACGAAAACATGTTAAAGCCTGGGTCAGACCAGATCATGCTAAAAAAATCTGGGCTAAAATGAGACTAAAAAAGCCCGGACCAAAGATCAGTATAGTAAGGGAAGCTTCTTAGCCTCTTAGGAATTTAGGGTCTGTTTGATATGAGGTAATGGAATGAATGGGGGAATGGAATAGACGAGGTAATGGAATTGATGAGGTAATAGATTGATTATTACCATTCCATGTCTTGTTTGGTTACAATGTGAGAATGGAATGAACCATTACTTTTTGTTGTTTGGTATGCGAGAAAAGACGAAGTAATAAAATCGAATGGCAGTGGTCAATGATGGGCGACGATGGTGGGTGGTGATAGGTGGCGGTTGTAGCGGCGGCGGTGGTGGTGGGTGGAGACGGCGACGGGTGGTGACAACGGTGGTGGTGGTGGTGGGTGACGGTGAAGGTGGGTGGCGGCGGTGCTGGTAAGAGGTGGTAGCGGTGGGTGGTGGTGGTGGTTGATAGCGATGACAGAGGTGGGTGGCGACGTAGGCGGTGATCAGAGGTGGCAGCGGCCAGGGGCGGAACCAGTGCTTTGTTATCCATAGCACGGGCTACGGCTCAAGTCGGTATTGGTAGTGTATTTTTTATATATTTTTTTTCGTTCTTATACGAAGGATACCCCTAAAATAATAAAAGGATACCCCTAAGACTGTGTTATCACCACGCCATGAAATGAAATTTTCAGCTCGACAAAAACAAAAATTTTCCGGTTAACCGGAAGTTGCAGCAGTGTACTTAAAGAACTGATGAAGAAGATATAGCTATGTATAATTAATTACATTACAATATAATATAAACATTGAAGAAAAAAAAAAGAGTCTGCAAAAGTAAAAAGTAACTTTTCTCAGTCAAACTTTATTTAATGTTTAATGTTTTATTTTATTTAATTGATTGTAAAGTTTTTTTTTTTTTTTACTTTGTTTTTTTAACAGCTAAAGATATTTTATTAAATAACATTTAAAGTTTTATAGATAACTATTTGATAACATTTTAATGTTTTGTACACCCATTAATAAAAAAATATAAGTAACATATGTTTTAAAATGTAGTAAATAAAATTATATTTGGAACTTTTAATTAAATTATTTTTATTTTCCTACTTTATTTGAGAGTAACACTATATTAAAAGGTATGTATTCAAAAATGTTGATTAACAATTTTCCTTTCAAAATCGTTGAATTGTGACTTGTGAGTTTATTTCTGTTCTTCTTGAGTTTATTTCTTTTATTCTTGAGTTCTTGAGTTCTTGAATTGTTTGATTGTTTTATTAGTTATTCTTGGTAATTTTGTATGTTTATACTTTTCTAATTTTGTATGTTGATCGTAAAACTCGAGTTTGTTTTCTATGGTTTGTGCGTTCGAGAAAGATTTTTTACATAAAGTAAAAGACGACGATGTGATGTAACGATTTCAAGCTATTAAAAAAAGAGGACAAATCTATTAGACCGCCCGTAGTGGGGCGTGTTTTTTCAAAATTTATAAAAAAAAAAACGCCCTATAACGCCCCGGTAACCGCTACACCCGGCGTTACCGGGCGTTATTTTCGAGGAAAAATTCGTCCGGCGTTTAAATTAAAACGCTTAAAATGAAGGGGGCCCACCTTTTTTACCGTTGACAAACAAACGGTCATATTATTATTATTTTTTTTTTATTTTAAAATATTACCCCACTATATATATATCACCGGAGGTGTACAAACCGGTTAATCGGTTATTAAAAAACCGGTTTAAAAAAAACCGGTTTTTTCACCCAAAATAAAAACCGTTTTTTTTTTTATAACCGGTTCCGGTTACTAACCGGTTTTTGAGGTCCAAAACAATAACCGGTATAACCGGTTGGGACCGGTTTTTCCCAAAAAAACCGGTTTTTTACCGGTTTTAACCGGTTTTTTTAATAACCGGTTCGGTTAATAACCGGTTCGGTTAATAACCGGTTTTTGAAGTAAAAAATAGTAACCGGTATAAAAACCGGCGGTTAAAAAAAACGGTTAAAAAAAACCGGTTAAAAAAAAAACCAGTTTCGGTTTTTTTTCCGGTTTTGGTTCTAAAACCAGTTCATCCCATATTCTCACATTTTTTATAAAAAACCCACTTTATCTTCTTCTTTCTCTCCCACTTTTCTTCTATTTTTTATAAAAAAAACACCCACTTTCTCCTACATTTTTATACAATCATGCATCCATTTCGACCCCATTTTGGTGTCCCCGCAAGACCCACGAACCCGAACACAACTCAACCGCAAAACCCGTATAACCTTCAAGACATGGACCCGAGCTTTTTAACGTACGCGGCTTACTTGAGTGGCGCCCCTCCGTTTGTGCCTCGCACTTTCGGCTATGGTGAAGCCGGCGGGTCTCAACCCGAAGCCGAACCCGATGTCGAAGTCGTGCCGGAGACGCAACCCGAACCGGTGCAAGAAACATCGAAACGCGGCAAAAGGTCGCACAAGAAGAAGGAAAAAGACGCACCACGGCGTACAAAAAATATCATTAAGTGGACGAAGGAAGAGGAATTCACGTTGGCTCGGGCGTGGCTCGACATTTCGGAGGACGAAGATACCGGTAACCATTTTATATATATATTATTTTACTTATTTTGTTACTATATTTTTTAACATACAACTTATAATTTTTTTTTAATTTGTAGCAAACTTTCAAACTGGCCCGGTTTTTTGGGATAGGGTTCGTGCACTCTTTTTTAGCACGTGGGGTCAAGGCGAACATCGGGACCAAGATTCCATTTCTAGCAAATGGACCGACATGAACAACAAGTGTCATGCGTTCCAAGAAGTCTTCCAACGTAACTACGATAATCGCCCGAGCGGTGAAGGTGACGTCTGGGTTTTAACGAAGACTTTGGAGGAGTTCGAGAGGACAAAATGCCCTTACACGTACTATAAGTGTTGGGAGCTACTACGAAAAAGTCCAAAGTGGGCGGTAGTTAATCCAATGACGTCTAGTAGTAGACGTCGGGCTAAAAGGTCAAAAACATCATCCTCCGTTGACCCGTCAACTCCGACATCGGATGCCAGCAATGTTGATTTAAATGAGGCGGTGGACGTTGACGAGGGAATTCAAGAAGAGTTGGTCCGACCCACCGGTAGAAGAAAGGGAACCGGGAAAAAAACGGTCGAGTCGTCTTCCGATCTCGAGTTAAAGGATGATTTCGAGGAGATGAACCGTCGTCTCCAAGACATTCGCGACCTCGGCTACAAACGTTGGGAGATTATGCAAGAACGAGTGGCCGAAACCAAAAAGTTTAACGAGATGCAAGAGGCGAGGCAAATGGAAAAGGACATTGAGTTTTTGTCCAAATCGATCGACCACCTCTAAGGCGACGCGTTGATCCTTGCGCAAATGCGTCGACAAAAAATTCGAGAAAAATACGGACTCTAGATCATATTTTTATATTCGTTTTTTTTTCTGTTTTTTTTATATTCGGTTTTTTTTTTCTGTTTTTTTTTATTTTCGGTTTTTTTATTTTTCTATTTTTTTATTTTCTGTTTTTTTAATATCAAGTAGTGTAATTTTTTTTTTAAATTAATGAACTTTTTTATGTTTTAAATTAAAAAAAAATAATTGTGAAATGATTGAATGGGGGTTATTGGCATAATGCCCCACTACGCCACTTTTGCTATAATGCCCCATCGCTGACTAGGACGCCACGTGTCGGATAATGCCCCATGGTGGGGGCATTATAACCCACTACCACTACACATGGTCTTAGGTATTTGTTTTACTTTATTTATTTATTGTCGTTTTTTTAGTATTGTATGATTGCATGGTAAAAAAAAAATTGGGATACCCCTGACTTAATGTTCTGGTTCCGCCACTGGCAGCGGCGATGGTGGCGACGATGATCGAAGGTGGCAATGACGATGGTGGATGGCGACGGTGGCGGGGATGGAGGTGGGTGGCGGCAACGACGGTGGCGGGTGGCGGCGGTGTCGGGTGGCGGCGGTGGCGGGTGGCGGCGGAGGCGGGTGGCGGCATAGGCGGGTGGCGGCGTAGGCGGGTGGGGGCGAAGGCGGGTGGCGGCGAAGGCGGGTGGATGACAGTGGTGGTGGGTGGTGGCAACGGTGGTGAGTTGTGGTGTTGTTAATGAATGGTGAAGAGTGAATGGAATGGAAAAAAAACAGGGGGGAGAGATGAAATGATTTTGAGGGAATGGAATGCATTTTGGAATGGGCGATTTCATTTCATCGACCAACCAAACACTCTTTTTTTCATTACCTCTCCATGGTACATTTTATTCCACATCTCATTCCTGCATATCAAACGCTACGTAGTTAGGAAACGTAATCATGCAAAGGAACTTGTACCTTATGTTGTGTCTGGTGTATAAGAAGATTACACTCCATCCACTTACCTCCAAACTATCAGTCTCACATGGAATTTGTGCACAAATCAGATTGTTTAAAAAAAAAAATCGGATCGAATATAAAGTCAAACCATGGTCAAAACTGAATTGTGAAAATCTGGATCGGATTTTATCGGGTTCGAAGGTCCACAAAACTCGATTCTATAGATTCGGATCAGATTGCCCAAATCGGATTTTTCCAAAATCCGGTAAAAATCTGGATTTTCGGTTTTTTTTAAACAAATAAAATAAATAGTAAATATGTAAAATAAACTAAAAAATCATATTATAATTATTCTTATTTTTTACAAATTATATAACATAAATTCGTTAGAATCATAGAAAAAAGAAAATAAATAAATAAAATAAACTTACCAAAATTCATATTTGTAGATTTTTACGAGCAATATAACCGAATTTCATAAAAAAATACCGAATGAATAATTAGTATGTACGATGGATAAATTTAGTAAAAGTCATACAAATAATAAGAAACCGGATTTTTTAATCTGATCCAAAAATCAGCTAGAATCGGATGCGAGAAGATCCGAATGATATCCGGTGATTGAAAAAATTTAAAAGTCGATCCGGCAGATCCTACCGACCCTTAAATCGGTTTGGATCGGTTTTGGACTCAGGTTTTTGAATTAGATATAACTTCCATTTTCGTATATGTGGTTTGTTAAAAAATGCCACATCAGTCCAATTTTTTTCTGCTTGTTCCGTCCCTAACATATCTAAAACATGCCACTTTAGTTCAAATCTAACCCCATTAAAAAACTCAGTTAGCTCAAAAGTAAGTTAGCTCCGGAGTATAGAAATAAACTTCTTTTTATTATCTAACTCCAAATATGTTACTATGTTATTTGTTGAATTCGATATTTAAATTCCAACAAATTCTACGACCAATGAAATATCCATTTCCGACGAATTTTAATGAAGCATACGTCCCATAAAACTTGTTGTGGCTCTTATGAGTTCAAGTTAAAATTGGGCTCACTCTACAGAATAAAATAACGACCATTCAAAATAAAATTGTTTAAAAATGATAGTGATACATTTATTCTAGAATCTAGACAAAGTTATTAGCTTATTGCAATGCATATTGTAATTCTTTTATATCCACTCTACAGTTCATTCTTACCTCCATTCTTTATTTATATAAAACATATCACATGGTATAAAACTGAGACGATTACAGACTAATGGCAGGTAGACGAGCAACAAGTAGCGCCGCTACCCACTTCTGCATAGCAAACCCTACCCTGCTAAACACAAAATTCTGCCCCTTAACATGTGCGGTGTTACTGCTTACCACCTGTTGAACCCGCTTGAGGAACCGCCCCGCGTCAGGGACAAGAGCGCCAAAGGTATCAAAAGCAAACGGGACGAACACGTGCTGATTCTAAAACAAAGAGTTAAATTCAAAATCAGTGTCTACATCTGCCAGTAAATCCAACGACTGTGAACTTCCCCATTCTGAGAAAATATTTGGTTCAGAGGTAACCGGGGAGATAAACGTTGGTGAGTAAACTTGAAATAATTCTTCATCAAAAGTATTTGGAAAATGAACTCCTGATGATGCTGAAGGGAAGGAAAACAAAGATGGAACCGTGTCACCTTCGCCACCCAAATCCGTGGTGTTAACACTAAGGTTGGCTCTGAGATTTGAGAGCGTTTCATGTTTTTCACGCGAAGGTGTTGGTGATGGCGATGGGGATGGCGATAGCAATGATGATGGAGATCGTGGTGGTCGTGGTGATGGTGATGGTGACGGCGATGGTGAAGCGCGCTGGTTGCACGTGTGTTTCCCTTTGTACACAATATCAAATCCTGCAGGGTCTTCATCTTTTCTTTGCACTTGTTTTGTTGCAAAGCATTTTTGTGAATTACGGTATGAACATCTATAATAGCTTCTGCATGACATAATAAAAATAAACGTTACAACGTTTTGTTACTAATAGGTCGCATATTGTGGGACCCGTTCTATTATTATAGAATGGATCCCATGATCGACGAGATAGAGTAATATATTTACCTTGGAAATTTAGCGCCCTGAATCTCTTTCTGCCCGTACTTCCTCCAATTGTAACCGTCATCAGTGTTACCCTCTAACCCATTGTCACTGCATATTCTAACTTCATCCTCCCATGTTATGGACCCCTTTCTGTCACCATGCAAGAAAAAAAAAGATTTAGATTATGTACTCTAACACAATATTAATGAGGAAGTGAAAATATAAGAATATCAAAATACCTCTTTCTCGAAAGGATGTTTTCGCCCTTCTGACCCCAAAAGGGTTGGTCAAACTCGAATTCATCACTTCCCGGGCTTCCAAAGGATATCGATGATTCAGGCAGACTGGCTGCTCGAAGGGCAGGTGCCGGAGGCTGCCTGGCTGAGTCGCCACATTGAAGGACGAAAAGAGCGTTGTCATAGATTGATAAGATCTTTTGTATCAAGAATTCGCTTGTTTCGGGTGAATGGAGATTAACCTTTAGCCGTTCAGCCATTTGTAACCCTTGAGTTAGCTCATGGATGAGTGTCTTCTCATCAAAATCACAAGCACTGTCCATATTCTAGATGCAGGGGGTACAAGCTGAAGTGGGTTGACTTTGAAAGTCAACGAAAGTTCATTTGAGGTTGTATGATATGGAGATGGAAGCAGGATGGTGCAAGTGAAATGAGAGGAAGATATATGTAGGGGGTGGGAGAGTCAAGGACTCGAGGTTGACTGAAGAAACCGAGTGAAATTTTTAGTTTCCAACATGGACAAGCCTTTGGTCAATCCTTTAGTCAATTTGTGAGGTCTATTTTAGTCTTACTTTATTCATATTATTCCGAACAACACGTCCTACAAGGCTACAACTCGTACAGTTATATGGCTGGTTAATATATTTATTTATTATTTTAGTAGGTTATACTCCTGTGTTGTTGAATAATAAAATAGTTTTTTTTTTAAATAAGACAAGTAGACGTACATGATAGTCATTCTAGAAGTTTGTAATCTTTTACTCATAGTAATTAATAGAGAAAAATGTCCGGATAGTCCTTGTGGTTTCACATTTTTTCACCTATAGTCCCTATCTTTCTAAAACTACTTGAATAGTCCCCAAGTTTTCATTTTTTGTTCCCGGATAGTCCCTGGGTCTAACTTCAGTTACTTTTCTCTGTTAAGTGGGTGTTAAGAGGGTGTGAAATCACCAATTTACCCTTTTTTTTAAAAGGCCAAACCACAGGGACTATCCGGGCACCTTCTACATTTTTAGAGAAAAACCCCACCACTCATCTTCTTCATCTCTCTCTCTCTAATCTTCTTCACCTCCTTTTCCACTTCTTTCTCTGCACTTTCTTAAAGAAACCCTACCTCAAAACCCTCTCCTCCCTCGTTCTTCAAACTCCGGCGACTGGATTGGCTGCCAGTCGGCCTGTATCTCCGATGGGTTACCCACAACATCCCCAAATCCTCCTTCTTGTTGTACCGTTTCAACCACAACCAACTGATCTAGAGGATAGTTGACAAAGAGAGTGAGATCGGGAGAAAGGAGAGAGCCGCCGCACGCGACAAAGATGTCGGCAAGTTGATGATGTGATGAAGATGACACGCTGGAGATGGTGACGGCGGTGACAGCGGCGCCACCGTTTGCGGCGGTCTCATGGTGATGCTTGACTGTTCCTATAACAACTCGTCTCTAAAACCTTCTGTAAGTGTTGTTCTCGAGTAAAATTGAAGGATTTACACATCTGTTTCGAGTTCAAGTGACTTGGTTCAACTACAGGTTAGATTTGTTTCGGTTCAGATTTCGCGACACGGTTCAGATTTTGAAGGTGGAGGGATTAAATGAAGATGGAGGTGGCTGCTGTAAGTTATTCGGTTCAGATTTCGCGACACGGTTCAGATCTTGAAGATCTGTGTGAAGATCTTTGTATTTTCTGAAAGTGTCATCCCCGCAGCTCGAATCGGAAAACCGAAGCTGGAAAAGGTCTCGGGAGGTGCGGTTTAAGGGGGGTACACCCTGGTTCCACCGTGAAAAACGGCCGGAAAACCCTAGTTCCACCGTGAGTAGCCGGACTTTCGCCGGAATTGGAGAGGGAGAGAGAGAGAGGGTGGAGGAGGGTGATGGTGAGTGGAGGTTGAAGATGAAGTGTGATGGTGGGGTTTTATAAATAAAAAAAGAAAAATGCCCAGATAGTCCCTGTGGCTTGGCCTTTTAAGGAAATGGTATTTTTGTCATTTCACACCCTCTTAACACCCACTTAACAGAGAAAAGTAACTGAAGTTAGACCCAGGGACTATCCGGGAACAAAAAATGAAAACTTGGGGACTATTCAAGTAGTTTTAGAAATATAGGGACTATAGGTGAAAAAAGGTGAAACCACATGGACTATCCGGGCATTTTTCTCTAATTAATATTCAACCCACTTGTAAAGTGCTTGTCGCGGTTATCAATTCTGTAGGAAACTTTTTAATTGTTTTTACACTGTTAACCATTGAGGTAACGAAGTAATGAAATAATTTCCATTAAATACATCGGAGAATCTACGACATATTTGCCTATATTTTATTATGTTTAATCATAACCATATTTTGTTATGTTTAATCGTTATCTATATTGTTGAATATTTTTAATTGTACAAAATATGTTTATTTGTTAATAATAACAAAATTGAACGAAAAGTTGTTATGTGGTAATTGTAGTTAAACATAATAACGATTAAACAAAATAATTTTTTTTTAATTGTAGTAAATTATATTTATTTGTTAATGATAACAAAATTGAATGACAAATTGTTATGTGGTAATTATAGTTAAACATAACGATTAAACAAAATAGAAATTACTTGTAGTAAAATGTGTTAATTGTAGTCATCTATATTAATTGTAGTTATCCATATAATATTTTTCATTAGTTAATATAATATTTTTAATTAGTTCTCTCTAAAGTATTTTAAATACAAAAATGGAATATAAATTAATAGTATATTTAGGTAGCATAAGGAATTGTCATGTAACATTTATTGAAATGGTTTATTAGAGTTTAGATATAGATTAGATAATATTAAAATTAAAATTAAGAAAAATTGTAATAAATAATAATAAGGATAACAATATTATTTTTAAATAATATAAAAGTAAAATTATAAAATTGAAGGAGAGATTGTCATGTAACAAGTCTTTTATTAATATTTAGATAACAACAATACAACTACTCTTAAACAATAGTCGATCAAGAGAATCAAAACCTCGACCTTTCAGGACACCACTTTAAACACACTATTATAAATTTAGGTGGTTTTGGAAAGAACATGATTTACATTAATTCTAATCAATAATTATACAATGTTGTATCTACTCAAATTATGCAATGGGTCAAACCAGTTTACTTTATAATAATTAAAAAAAACTTGTTAGTTTAAAACGTGCCCAAATGAGTTAGCGCCAACCATAACTATTTTTTATTCTTACGCTAGAGGGTGGTTACAAGGAGAACCCACAACCTCTCCTCCTTGTAACGAGCTTCACAGTGTTGTGTTGTTTTGCAGGGTCGGATTCAGATGTTACAACAGTTAGGTGAGGAAAGAAAGAAGATTTACCTTTGTGAACGAGACTAACCACTAAAGTTAACTTCTTCGGGTTGACTTAGTGTTTCTTCAAGAACAAAATCGAAGCAACAAAAGACCGTCAGTAAAATGTCAAAATGGTCTCTGAGTTTTGGTCACTTTTGCTATTTTAGTCCAAAACTCAAACTTTTTGAATCTGGGTCCTTGTGGTTTCAATTTTGTTGACATTTTCATTCAAAATCAAAATCTGATCAGATTTTTCAGTTAACATCCATCTTTTTTGTCTTTTTCCTCCATTTTAATGAAGGGGAAAATGGTTTTTTAACGTTTTATTAAAACAAATTAGAAAGATCTAACCATTTTGCCCTTCATTAAAAGAGAGAAAAAAGACAAAAAAAAACTGGATGTTAATTGAAAAAAATGACCAGATTTTGATTTTGGATGAAAATGACAACAAAATTGAAACCACATGAGCACAGATTCAAAAGGTTTAAGTTTTGGACTAAAGTGACAAAAGTGACCAAATCTCAGAGACCATTTTGGCAGTTTACCCAAAGACCGTCAATGCTGACATGCAGAGAACCCTTTAGCATTCCAAATCGGTGACAAAGTTCTCCTAAAAGGGTGTGGTCTGATTTGGAAAGAAAAATAAACTCGTCCCAAGATACGTTGGAGAGTTTGAAGTTGTGGACAGAATTGGTCCAATGGCTTACAAACTCAAGCTACCTTAGGAACTCAATAGTGTACATGACACATTTCACGTGTCTAACTTAAAGAAATGTCTGGTTAATGATTCATTTATTGTACCAAATGAAGAGATTCGAATAGTCAAAAAGCTTCACTTCATTGAAGAATCGGTTGAAATCATAGATCAGGAAATTAAAAAGCTTAAATGAATTTGTATACCGATTGTAAAAGTTAGATGGAACTCGAAACGAGCTCCTGAATTCATGTGGGAACAAGAAGACCATATGAAGCTAAAGCATCTCCTTAACTTTTCACCGGATGAACCTATAAAACACTATATTTTGGGAGACTGTTGTAATCACCACTTTTAAGTCCGACATCCCGACATTCATTTAAATATGAAATCATACTTGATGCATTTTTAGACTTAGTTTAGATATGAACAAAGTTACGATCCACTGATAACTTTGATATGAACAAAGTTATAACTTTGAAGCGTAACTCATGCATCACCTTTCAATTCACATTTGGGTGGTGGTGGGGTGGAGTGGGGGTGGGTGTTTAGGTTTTGAGTGGTGGTGTAGTGGGTTTAGATTTTAGGTTTTTGAACACTTGTCACTCTATAAAGTCTTTTTACACTTCTTACGATTAGGATAACTTAACCCTTCATCACCGTCTTATATACATTTCATTTAAAAGTAAAAACCCTTTCTTTGACTTATTATGACTTTCAACTTCCGTCCCATTTTTTTGGTTGGTCTTCCACTATTTAAAAACTAAAGGAATAAAAACCATCATAATCACATTCAGTAAATCTTACTAATAGCAAAAATGTAGGGTTGAGTAAAGTAAGATGTAGACAACCTGTATGAATAGAGAGACTACTTCCAGTGAGACCCATGCTCGATAGTAGTTTTGCATCAAATCTTGGACATAAGACACATAACACTCAACAATCGGGACAAAGGCTGATTAGTGCATGTACCCTTTTGTCTTTCAGCCATCAACGCCACCACATGATGCATGATTAACCATCCACCGCTTTTAACGTTATTTTCACGAAATTAGTAAAATAACGTTAAAATTAGTGAAATGTCACTTTTACCCCCTGAGAGCCCACACATATTTACATTATATGTGCACACTGCAAGCGGGGCATTAAAAGAATAAAAAACAAACTTTTAAAAGATAAAGCAAATAAAGTAAAGATCAAGGAAAAGAAATGGATGAGACGAGCGCAGCGCCCAACAGGGCTCCCGCCTACATTACAATTTTGCGGGATGAGGAGGTGGTGGGGTGTTTTTCGCCCTCCCGCGAGTGTCACGTCAACTCCGCAATCCCTCTCTTGCACCCATAATACATAGCCTAAAAGGTATTTTGTTCTTTATGAAACTAGATGATTATTGAAAGTAGATGATTATATAAAAGGGTGTTTTGTACTTAATTAAAGTAGAGGGTTAGATAAGTGAACCTAATGAAAGGAGAGGGTTGCATAACTTTTTTTCGAAAGGCATTGCCAACATTGTCATTATCTCTCTCAGTAAATTTAAATCAGGCGAGACGGTTGTCCAAATCGCTCGAACTTCGCTCGACGCTCGCTCAAAATATTTACTGCTCGAAAAATGTTCGCTTGATTTGAGGGTCGGTTTTAAATGAGCCGCTCTGCTCGGTTCTGTTTGTAAACGAGCCAAACACGAGCAAAGGTCCGCTTGGTTCGACTCGTGAACAGCCCTAGGCAGAGGATTATTATTATATAACTAACTACTTGAAAGATAGCTGATTTTATTTGTATGTTCTTGAACAAAGTTTTGTTAATAAAGAAATTAACCAGATCAAAATATTCTACCCCAAACCTTACCCTTTTTGGTTTCTACTTCTTGCTTGCTTTTGTAGGTGCCATTAGTAATGTTTCCTTCTTTACTACGTGATATTCTTCTTTTGGTAATATGTGGAGATTTTGTAGGTGCCACTAGTTAAGTTTCCTTGTTTGTTAATAGTTACCAAGTGAATTGTGCTAACATGTGTTTCTTATTGATCATGATATCCGAAGTTCAAACGTGAACTACGAGGAATTATTTAGGATTATTGGTGAGCAAACTTTGTCATAAAAAAAAGAATATATTATTGAAAATACCAGTTTCCTCACACTAGTTCTTGCAATACACACATTATTTCTTATATATTAATTCTACACTTCTTAACGGCAGAGTACTCAAACGGTAACACCATAATTTTGTCATTTTTTTATATATTATATTTTTTGATCAATAATTTTTATATTAATTATTTACAGGTTTAAATCATTCCATGGATAATTGTAACAGTCGACAAAGGCGAAAGTCAAGAAAGAGTATTTTGGTTAATAGAAAATCGAATGACTTATCCGTTAAACAAGTTTATGAAAGTGATATTAAAAAAGACGAATTTGTAGGCATTTCAAAAGGTACATGTCACATTAATATACAATATACAATTACTTTTAATTGTAATTTGCATCCAACTTTATAATTGCTAATTACAAATATTTTTAAATAGTTTTCAACAGATTATGTTGATAACTTTGATTAGAATGTCACTTGCCAAATATGTCAAGCAAAATTATGGGGTGACGAAGCTCGTAGAGGGAGTTCAAAAATCCAATTAAATTCATGTTATTCAATGTGTTGTGCCTATGGTAAAGTTCAACTTCCTAATATGAAGGAACTACCACCGAGTTATCAGTGTCTTTTTAATGTGTTAGATTCAAAAAGCAAGGCATTCATGAAGAACATCCGTCGATACAATTCCATGTTCTCATTTACGTCCATTGGTGGAAAAGTTGATTCTACCATTAATAGAGGCAATGCTCCTTATATATTTAGATTGGGTGGTCAGAATTACCATAGAATGGGAAGTCTTCTACCAGAAGATGGATCTAAACCAAAATTCTCCCAGTTATATATATTTGACACTAACAATGAAGTTTCAAACAGAAAAGCCGTTTTTTGGTACGTATTCAATGTTACCATTATATTTGTTAAGAATGTTTTATAGTTTTAAATAAATATTATGTGTTTTTATTTTCTTTAGTGAATCTAATAGAGCTTCTTCATTAACATCTAGGGATCTTGATCTTCAAGTTATACAACATACACAAAATATGTTAGACTCGGAGAATGTTTTGGTTAAAACATATCGGATGGTAAGAGATTTTTTTAAAGAAAACTGTCAGGCTGGCCTAAAGTTGCGGCTCATTGGAAGAAGGCAACAAGATGGAAGAACATACGACTTACCAACCGTTTCTGAAGTGGCAGCTTTAAGTGTTAGTGACATTGGCGATTCCTTAGAAAACAGAGATATTATTGTAGAAACAAAATCTGGTGGTCTACAACGTATTATTGAGTTACATCCATCGTATCTTGCCCTCCAGTATCCACTTTTGTTTCCTTATGGTGATAATTGCTACAGAATTGACATTCCTCATGGAGGTGTTACTCCTTCTACATCAACCAAACGAACATATGTCACTATGAGAGAATTCTTTGCATACAGGATACAAGATAGGCAGGGTGTGTTTTCATTAATTCTAAATTCACATCGCCTATTTCAACAATTCTTAGTTGATGCGTATACCATGATTGAAACTGAGTGACAAAATTACATACGTTATAAACAGAAGGTTCTAAGATGTGATACTTATGAGAACCTATCCAATTTACGTAACCATGGTAATATAAATGTATCCAACACTGGAAAGCGTGTCATATTGCCTTCATCATTTACTAGAGGTGCTCGGTATATGATGCATAACTATTTGGATGCAGTGTCTCTATGTAAGTGGTATGGATATCCAGATTTTTTTTATAACAGTAACATGTAATCCTAAATGGCCTGAAATTAAAAGATTTCTTAAGGACATCAGTTTAAGTCCTGAAAACATGCCTGATATCCTATCTAGATTGTTTAAAATCAAGCTCAATGCTTTGATTAAAGACTTGAAGGAGAAGTCACTACTTGGCAAAGTGTCAGCAGGTATTTTTTTTTATATTTACTATGAAGCTTCATTTTTTCTGGATATTTAAAAATTTAATACAAACATTTAATACTTATTTTCTTTCATTTTTGTAGTTGTTTATACGGTGGAGTTTCAGAAGCGTGGGTTGCCGCATGCACATATATGTTTATTTATGCATCCCGATCACAAGTTTCCAACTGTTGAACACATTGATCCCCTCATTTCTGCTGAAATTCCTGACAAAAACAATGATCCAGAGTTGTATACTCTTGTCAGTGATTTCATGATTCATGGTCCTTGTGGTCATGACAACATCAACTGCCCATGCATGGTAGATAATAAGTGTTCAAAAGGGCTTTCCAAAGAAATTCCGTGATCATACATCTATCGATAGGGATGGTTTTCCTCTCTATAGAAGAAGAGATTTAGGAATGTTTGTTGAAAAATCTAGAGTTAAGCTAGATAACAGAAGTGTCGTTCCCTACAACAAAACACTTTTGAAGAGATATCAGTCCCACATCAATGTTGAATGGTGCAATCAGGCCGGATCTATAAAGTATTTGTTTAAAAAAAACAAAGGTCCTGATCGGGTTACCGTTTCCATTGTTGAAAGTAACACATCAAACGAACCTGGCCCGCCGGTGGATGAGATAAAAAAATACTATGATTGTAGATATTTGTCTGCATGTGAGGCATCATGGCGTATATTCACATACGATGTTCACTATAGGCAACCGGCTGTTATTCGCCTCCCATTTCATCTTCCGAACTAACAAAATGTTGTATATGGTGAAGACGATGACATTGACCTGGTCCTCAGCAAGCCGTCAATGAATTCTTCAATGTTTTCATCTTGGATGGATTGTAATCAAAGTGATGAAGTGGCCCGAGAGCTTACCTACGTTGAATTCCCTACTAAGTTTGTGTGGAAAAAGGATGAACGGTGTTGGAAACGAAGGAAAATTATTGGTTTTTCAATTGGAAGAATTCATGTTGTTTCTCCTACTCTCAACGAGGCATATTTTTGAGGATTCTTTTAAACAAACTTAAAGGTCCCCGATCCTTTGATGATATTCTCACAGTAAATGGTCGTAAATTTAATACCTTTAGAGAAGCATGTTATGCTCACGGTCTATTAGATGATGACATGGAATATATAGAAGCTATCCAAGAAGCAAGTCATTCAGCCTCCAGTTATTATCTTCGCACATTGTTTGCTACGATGTTGATGTGCCACACTCTGTCTTTTCCTGAACGTGTATGGCAAAAAAAATGGGAATTATTATCAGATGGCATCCTTTATAAAAAAAACGACTTATTTTAAAGGCTCCAGGTATAACTATCTTATAATAATTACTATTTTTTATGTTTATTTATAATCTTTATGTTTATAATATAATATATATACTTCTACCATGTTAATTTAAATCACGTTGAAATGTTATATTTTATCCAATCACTTTTTTTAGAGTATAACAAATATTTGTTTCTTATACATTGTATTATGTTAATCTAAAAATATATCTAAAATTTGTTTAGTCAGATTTATGCCTTACTGATGATCAAGTTAAAAATCTAACATTGTACGAGATTAAGAAGATTTTAATTCGTAATAATTCCAGCTTACGAAATTTTAATACAATGCCTTACCCTGATCATGAGTTGATTTCTACTTCAAATAATCGTTTGATTACTGAAGAGCTGGATTATGACAGAATTGGTCTTCAAGAGGAGTTTGAGAATCTTTTAGTTTCATTAACCGGTGAAGAAATATTTATTTATAGTGATATTATGAAAGCCGTTGAAGACAACAAAGGTGGTTTTTTTTTGTTTACGGTTATGGAGGTACCGGCAAAACATTTCTTTGAAAAATGTTATCTGCATCTCTAAGATCGAAAGGGGAAATTGTTTTAAATGTTGCCTCAAGTGGGATTGCATCTTTGCTGCTTACAGGAGGTAGAACAGCTCACTCTCGATTTCTCATTCCGATAAATCTGACTGAAGACTCAATTTGTCCTATAATCCCCAACAGTGATGTTGCAAATCTATTAAAGAAAACATCATTGATTGTATGGGACGAAGCACCAATGATACACAGACATGGTTTTGAAGCTTTGGATAGAACTTTAAAAGACATATTGAAATGTGATGGTTCTGATAATTCTGAAAGGCCATTTGGAGGTAAACCAATCGTATTTGGTGGAGATTTCAGACAAACTCTTCCTATCATTCAAGGTGGTAGTAGATAAGACATTGTTAATGCTTCGTTGACTTCTTCCTACATATGGCACACATGCAAAGTACTCACTTTAACCAAGAACATGAGATTGACTGCAGGAAATGAAATGCATGATGCCGAGCAAACACAAATCTTTGCTCAGTGGTTGTTAGATTTGGGTGAAGGGAAACTAGGCGGAGGTAATGATGGTGATGCGATTATAGACATACCCGATGATCTTTTAATCATGGATTCCGCTGATCCTATTTCAAGTCTTATAAATTTTGTTTATCCCTCTATTCTTGAAAATTACTAAAATTCTGGCTTTTACCAAGAAAGAGCCATTCTTGCACCGACGAATGAAGTCGTTGACGAAATTAATTCTCAGTTATTTTTTATGTTCCCAGGAGATTGCAAGGAATACTTAAGTTCGGATAGTATTTGTGAGACAGAAAATCTATAGGATGGTTTTGATCAAAATTTATACTCTCCCGACGTACTAAATGGGCTTAAAATCTCAGGTGTTCCAAATCACAAATTAGTACTAAAGGTCGGTGTTCCCGTCATGCTCCTGCGAAATATTGATAAAAAAATGGGTTGTGCAACAGAACTCGCTTAAAGGTAATATCACTTGGAAAGCGCGTTATTGAAGCAGAGGTGATATATGGAAGCAACATTGGTGCTCGAACTTTTATTCCTAGAATTGGTATAATACCCTCATATAAGAAGGTTCCTTTTAGATTCCAAAGAAGACAATTTCCTCTTGCTGTATGCTTCGCTATGACAATTAATAAAAGTCAAGGGCAATCGTTATCCAGAGTTGGTTTGTTTTTGAAACATCCAGTATTTTCTCATGGTCAACTTTACGTGGCTTTGTCGAGAGTCAAGAGCAGAGACGGACTCAAACTATCAATTCTTGATGATGATGGTAAGCTTACTAATAAGACATCTAATGTTGTGTACAAAGAAGTTTTTACTTACTTGTAATTTGTATTAGTATTTCTATATGTATTTTGTTGTGTTAGACAATCAAAAGCATACTTTTTCATTGCATAACACATAAACAATATAGATTATTGTTTTATAGCATAACACATAAACGGTTACAACATAAACATATGTATAATAAGTAGACAAAAAATGAAGTCGTACCAAAATTTGTCATCTATTAAAGACAACACCATTGTAAGACTAAAGGTTAATACATCACATGTTTTAAGTTCATCTGTTCTACCAAAAGACACCAACTAACCACGTACCCATTAACAAGTTAACCTACATGTACATAACTAGCAACCAAAAGGTGTCTAACCAACAAGTTTTTCAATACCACCCAACACTCACAAACTGTTTATAATAATAACAACCAAAACGACTATTTCCGACATTCATGCATGGGACCTTTTGTTTTTAACCACGTGTACAACTTTTGACAATATCAATAGCTTGGTATACTTATGGAACTCAAAGAACAATTCATCACCGAAGCTGATATTGCAACCCTTCAAATAAGCAGACCAATCAACAAAACCATAACGGAAGCCATTGTTATGTTTCTCAGATCTCGTCATCAATTTCTTCACTTCACCTTTCTGGTTTTTAATCCTGACCTCTTTAAGGTTATCAGGAGACAGATCCAACGCACCAGACACGTCCGATGGTAGGCGTTGGAAAACACAATATTGTATCAAGTATTTTATAAAATATTCATATGTAATTGAGATAGTTGAACTAACTAAACAATAAAAAATGTCTAAAAAATTACAATTATGTTTTTAGCAGGTTTTGTTAATTTCAAGACAGTTGAATCAATCACTAGTGCTACATTAACCTTTTGAACTCTGCTACGAAGAGTTCTCAGCGTCTGAACATAATTAAATTAATTTGAACATATTATACATATATATTAAACAGAAAGTAACACAAATAAGTAATAATTTGTAAATACATCTATTACTATAAAATATAAAACGAAAAATGACGTACCTGATATTCATTCTTGGTTATCAAAACCTGACCAACATCTACCTTAGACTTCCCTTTAACCATTACAAAAAAAGTCATAAGTATGAATATGTAAAACTTTAATAATAATACTAATAAATAAATTCGCAAAAATAAAACATATAAAACACTTGAAGAACGAACAACTTGAACACTAACATCTTTTGAATTTCCTTGAAGATCATCTTCAGACACAATGCCAGCATCATTACCTTCAACAGCTTTGTACTACAAAAAAAAGTGTTAGTGTTAACGTTAGTGTGAATTCATTTATGAATATAAGAAACGTTTGGAAATTTTAAAATCACTCTGGGTTTAACATGTGAAGGTCCAACAACAGCCGCCAACTTTGATTCAGATATCACATCAGCATCAACAGTAGACTACAAATTTAAAAAAAAAAACATAAGACAAAAATCAGTATAACAACATATTATCAAACAAATAAATCTAAGCTTTCATTGCCGTATACCGAGTGATCTAAAACAACCACCTCAACCTTTTTTAAAAAAACTTCTGTGCCGGTGTCCGGATCGAAAACAGAAACATCAAAGGTTTTTGAATCAATGCTGGTAAAAACCAAGAACTATTCATCGTCTAAAGGGACCTCTTCAACCACTTTACGCCATCCAGCCGTTAAACAAGAACAATCCGACCATCCATCCATTTTGACATTCCAAAATCTGTCTCCAAAACATGCCGTTGCCATTCCACCTTTGAAGTTTTGACCGTAAAAGTCATTCATAAATTTTTGTGGTATTAGCTATAAAACAAATTCAAAAATTATTAGTACAGAATTTAAAAAATAAAACAGTTGTTTAAAATGAGTACAGAACTATTATAAAGTCACTTACAAACATTCCAGATTCGGTATTAATATGTGCTGTAAGATACAAGTTGCCACATACCAATTCTTTAAAACATGAAACTTCAAATTTTAACGGCCCAACGGCTTTTATCAATACGGCATCTTTGTATTTCAATCCATGATCCCTAACCAACATGATCCAACCATCAGTAAATACAGGCTCTCCATTTCTTTTCCTGATACGTACCATCCTCAAAGTGTCACCATCACGTATTTGTACTGTTTTACAATATGGGACTTTATCTCCCCACAGAACAGTTGCAAAATCAGTAGGTATCGTCTAACAAAGCAATAGCAAACATGTCAAATTATAACCTCAAGTATTCATATAACATTACCACGAAATGAAAAAAAAAACATACCAAAAAGACCGGTTCTTCATCAGCAATAATCGTTAGGAATGAAGAAGCCATTTTTGTTGGATCCATATCTGCACAGAATCTTATGGATGCAGAAAATCAAATATATACTTAAAATTCCATTCTCACAACTAATAATGATCCGAAAATTGCACATAAACAAATAAACAAAAACAGGGCACTAATGAAGTGCAAACAATTGAAATCTCAGATTAGGGTTTCAAGTAATCAAAGCCAATAATCACTAACAAAACATTTACTAATCTGCTATGTCATCGGAAAGTAAGGCGTTTGATCGTTATCAAGGATTTAGGCTTTCATGAGAAACAAGTTAAGAAATCAACATAAAACACAAACGATTGAAGTAAACTGTTATGTTCCTGTCATTATTATTTGGTTTCCGGACACTAAGACTCGGATTATCAAACAAATAAACTATGAAATCTTGAAAAAATCAAAAAATCAGATGAAAAAAAAAGATACCTAATGGAGAAGTTTCTTGTGAATGTTAATGGAGAACTGTGGCGTGAGTGTTATCGTTTGCGAAATCAGCGTGTACGAAAGTTGCAGAGGATTTGAGTTTGGTAGGGTGAAGTGAGGGTTTGAGAGTGTTGAAGAAGCCAATAATCGTTAGGGAGAAGTGAGTGTTGAGAGTTTTGAGAGTATTGAGGGATCAGGTTAAAAACTTGATTCATCTAAACAAATAAAAACCACCCACATATAATCGGATCCTATTATAAGTCTTTGAATTTTTTTAATGTTTGCCAAAAACATGAATGTTTAGTTTATAAGAAATCATATAAAAAATTTCTTTTGCAAATATAAATTTTTTAAAATCAACCCATAACCCGTCAAGCTAACGAATATATAACTTAGAAATGCTCTGCTATGTTTGTATAATAACATAGAGTCCTACATGTTACGGAGTACATTGAAATGGTCTGGGTTAGGGGGTACGTTGAAATGTGTTGTGTAGGTTGGACCAAGCCACACTTTTATGTTATAGAGTTAATTATTGTATTAAATACTTATGTCATAACCTGTGAAGCTTACGGGTCTATAAACACACTTGAGATCATACATTTGGATTATGTAATGGAAATTCATTGCGTGATGTAGTTTATACCCTTTTAAATTGAATTTAATTTGTTATTGATTTTTTTGTTACATATAAAATGTTGTCGGTTGGGTCTATCTGATGACGAAATCGTTTTCATACTGTTTTATCTTTAATTTTATTTTAAAAAAATATGCCATATGAATATATTTCGCTAAATAAAATTCATGTCTAGAATCACACAAAAAAAAAAATACTTTTATAGATATAGATTTTTTAACACAACCCATAACCCGTAAAGCTCACGGGCATATAACCTATTTATTTCTTATATATCAATTCTACACTTCTTAACAATAAGGGTCTAAAACAAAGAGCTAAATTCAAAATCGGTGTCTACATCTGCTAGGAAATTCAATGACTGGGAGCTTCCCCACTCTGAGAAAATATTTGATTCAGAGGTAACCGGGGAGATAAACGTTGGTGAATAAACTTGTAATAATTCATCATCAAAATAATTTGGAAAATGAAGTTGCTGGTGATCTTCATTGAGTCCAGATGATGTTGAAGGGAAGGAAAACAAAGATGAAACCGTGTCACTGTCACCACCCAAATCCGATGTGTTCACACTCAGATTGGCTTTGAGATTCGAGAGCATTTCACTGGGACTTGGTGGTGATGGTTGCTGGTGGTGGGTTGGCTTTATTTCATGTTTTTTAGGCGAAGGTGGTGGTGATGGTGAAGCCGAGTGGTTGCACGTGTGTTTCCCTTTGTAAGCGATTTCAAATTCCGTTGGGTCTTCATCTTTTCTCTGCACTTGTTTTGTTGCAAAACATTTCTGTGAATTACGGTATGAGCATCTATAATAGCTTCTGCAAGACATAATAAAAATAAACGTTAGAATGTTTTGTTACCAAACGTCATTATGCTATACACACTGTGGGACCCATTTTATTATTACAGAATGAGTCCCACAGCGGATCAGATAAAGTAATATAACATAATAAAACTTTACCTTGGAAATTTAGCGCCCTGAATGTCTTTCTGCCCATACTTCCTCCAATTGTAACCGTCATCAGTGTTACCCTCTAACCCATTGTCACTACATATTCTAACTTCATCTTCCCATGTTGGGGACCCCTTTCTGTGACCAAACAAGAAAAGAAAATATTTAGAACTTGTACATTTCACACAACATAAATGTGGAAGTGAAAAATGAGAATACCTCTTTCTGGAAATGATGTTTTCGCCACTTCCCGGGCTGCCAAAGGATATCGATGATGATCCGGGCAGCCTGGGTGTGGGAAGGGCAGGTGTCAGAGCCTGCCTGACGCCAGACTGGAGAGCGAAAAGAGCGTTATTGTACGAAGATAAGATCATTTGTATGAAGTAGTCTCTAGCTTCGGGCGAATGCAGATTAACTCTTAGCTGTTCTGCCATTTGTAGCCCTTGAGTGAGCTCATGAATCACTGTCTTCTCTTCATAAACACAAGCACTGTCCATATTGATCTTTTTGGTACAATTGTAAAGCTGAAATTGGTTGACTTTAAAAGTCAAAGCTAGTTTATGTGAGGAGCAGGAGCTTGTATGATATGTGGAGATAGAAGTGTAATGAAAGGAGGGAGTGAGAGAGGCTATATATATGTGTGTGGGAAGTTTGGTTATTTGGTACAAGAGTCAAAGTTTGACCAAAGAAACCGAGTAAAGTTTTTAGTTTCCAACGTGGACCAGCCTTTGGTCAAAGAGTGAGCTCTAACACTCTCAGTCCTAATATTTAATTCCTAATAACACGTTAAAGTTAATTAATTAATTCATAAACACGCTAATACTACACGCGTGAAATGAAAAAAACATTATTAATTTATAAAGTTAAAAATTATTCTTAGAACTCATAACATCATCTATCCTAGTTAAAACTTATAAGAAATGTTTTGAAAACCAGACGTAACTAATTTGTCTCACCGGTTGAAAAAGGGAATTACCGGTGCCACCGGTTATGTCACAAGCATATGAATTGGACAAATAAAGTAATCGATTTTGAGTGAACCACACAAAATCGAACGAAAAACACATGTGCTTGTCTTGCTGTTTTACCTGATGATCAGGTTGAACGAGGGTATCCAAAATATAGCTGATATTAACTTGCATTTTTTAATGATTTAAAAACCGGTTTTTAAATCAAACCGGATTAGGCTAAAAAATGGTTCAATCGGTTGAACCAGGTTGTACCAAGCGGTTCAACCGGGTTGAGTAGCTAACTCTATAATTTCATAAATTACAACATCAACTCAAAAGTTAATCCAAAAATGCATGATTACATATTAAAAAATGATTCAAAAGTAAATCCATAAAAAAAATAATCCAAAAGATAATCGAAAATCATTCAATTTTCCAATAAGCTATTTTAAATGAAAGTGTACGATATGTTTAACCCATTTTAGTGTTGAATACATCAAGTTCACGATCGCATAAAAGATGAAATTCACTTTTATCGTCATCCTCATCAACTAGAGGATAACTATTTTCATTTCATACAATACTAAATAAGAACTTTTAGACCCATAAACTTTAATAAAGTTACTTTTTATCTTGAGCTCGGTACCGACCGATACCGGTACCGAAAGTACCGGTATCGAAAGTACCAGTACCGAAAATCTCCAAAAGTGGGTACCGGTACCGAATATACCCGGTACGGTACCGGTATGGTACCAGACCGGTACAGAACCGGTACCGAAAATCTCAAAAGTCGGTACCAATAGTGTACCCGGTTCGGTAAATTCGGTACCGGTAACGGTACCATTTGCTCATTCCTACTACTAAGTATCAGTACTCGTACCAGATCGCTACCGAAAATCTCAAAATTCGGTACCAAATCGGTACCAATAGTATACCTGGTTTGGGTAAATTCGGTAGCGGTACCGGGTACCATTTGCTCATCCCTACTACTAAGTATCAGTACTATACTGACACCACTTAACAACATTAGAAGAATTTTTTTAACTCGTTAATAAGGAATTGTAATTTACAAACAAGAGAAACGAATATGTTAAAATAATGACGAATTAAGCACGTGACCACTAACTATATCTTAAGGTTCATTTATTATTTAATAATTTTCACCCTTCAGTTAACACGTTCTGTTCGGTTTATTATTTCAGTCTGTCCCTATCTGCTTTTTTTTGTTTGGCAATATACACAGCCGCCGCTCTCAACCTCTCGTATCCTCCGAAGACCCAACCCATTTTCAGTTTGGATCACTGGGAGATCGATTCAGAATTACGGTGGTGAATACTATCGATAACTCTGATAGAAGGAGAAGAATTCAAAATAGATAATTATTCCAAGATCAATATCATCTAAGAGTTTTAACCCTAAGTTTTAGGTTTATCTGAATTAAAATTTAGAGTTAATTCTCCGGATGGTCCATGTGGTTTCACTTTTTTTCACGTTTAGTCCTCATCTTTTGAAAAATAGCAGGTACGCTCCCTATGGTTTATTATTTTGTTACTCGTCGGATAGTCCCCTGAGTAGATGTCAGTTAGTTTGGAAATAGCAGGTATGCTCTATATGGTTTGCATTTGGTCGAGGTAGGCCTAATAATAATATTAATAAGGATAATAGTTAATTAAATTTATAAAGTGTAAATTTATAAAGTTTTGTTTAAAATCGTATACCTACTAAATTCAACGCGCGAGAGAATTCTACAAGTTATTATAAATTGTTACTCATAAATAAAAAGAGTTTATATAAATGAAAACAGAATTAGTTTCATTGCACATAGTTCTTCCAACTTATTTCTTCTATATCAACTCTATACTCCCCAAGTGTAACCTTCTAACAGAAACATTTGTTAAATCCAAAATCAGGGTCTACATCTGCCAGATCAATCGGGAAATCCAGTGAGGGTGAGCTTCCCCACTCTGTGGAAAAATTCGATGCAGGGATGATAAACTGTGGTGAATAGAATTCATCAGTGAGCCCATTTGATGTTGAAGGGAAGGAAAATGGAGATGCAACATGTTGGTCAAACTTGAACTCTACGTTTCCTGGGATACCAAAGGATTCGGGCAGACTGGCTGTTGGAAGGGCAGGTGCCGGAGGCTGGCCAGCAGAGTGGCCCGACTGGAGAGCGAGAAGAGCGTTATTGTACGAAGATAAGATCATTTGTATGAAGTAGTCTCTTGCTTCAGGCGAATGCAGATTAACCCTTAGCTGTTCTGCCATTTGTAGCCCTTGAGTAAGCTCATGAATCACTATCTTCTCTTCATAAACACAACCACTGTCCATATTGTTTATAGGTGCAATCCAAGATGAAGTGGGTTGACTTTGAAAGTTTAATGCAAGGAATGAGGGAGGAGCTGGGGGCCTGGGGCTATATATATATATATATATGTATATGTATACAGAGGAAGTTTCGATGTTTGGTTTGGTGGGAATGTCAAAGGTTGCCTAAAGAAACCGAGTGTTTTAGTTTACAACATGGACCAGCCTTTGGTCAAACAGTATACTTTGTAATTGGCTTTAATCTAGGCTTCTGGGTGCTTGCTACAAGTCACCTTTAAATAATATAATAATATTTCTACGCTGTTTTTATAAAAAAAAATATATATAATACTTTAAAAAGGCCTACATCCTCGTCCAAACTTAATTTATATATAGCACGTTTGTATTTGTAAGCTGATGTTCAGTGTTACGTTAATTATTATTATTGTTATTTTTAGTTTTGTTTTAGAGTAAAATGCACGGATAGTCCCTGTGGTTTTGTCAAATAACATCTATAGTCCCTAACTTTTGGAAATTACACGGGTGCTCCCTGTGGTTTGACAGTTTTGTTACTCGGATAGTCCCTGGAGTGGATGACAATTAGTTTTCTCCGTTAAGTGGATGTGAAATGACAAATTTACCCTTCATCTTCTCCACTCTATAAAAAAAAAAAAAACCCCATGCAACCCCCCCCCCCCCCCCCCCCCCCCCCCCCCCTATCCAGCCATCATTCACAGATTCAGAACAACATCAGTTAGCTTTGCTAAGATTCAGATTGTTTCTTTTCAGTCGATTATTTATGTTTAGTTGGTTCAAAATTCAATGAAAACTTTTCGGAATTTATAAACTCAAAATTAAAACAATCAGATTTCACCAAATAATCCGAATTTCATCAATATTTAACCAAAATCAGTACGAACATACGAATCTCAGTTCTGATCCAAATCTTAATTATTAACACTTGTCCAAAAACACAAACACTATCAATACTTCTTCTGCGTAAATCACAAGACAAAAAATAATTGTTTCTTTCTTATTATTATATCATGGCCCAATCGAAACTCTAAAAATCACAACTGACACCGATTTCACAATTGATCTTGTTTAATCAGATCGAAATTTGTTCAATAACAACATTGAAACAGTCTGATTTAAACAACGATTACTCAAAAAACAATGATTATTGTTCAAAAAGATTAGATTTTGATCCAAAAATCACCGAAAATCAATCCGAAATTGTCTGAAATCGAAACTCGTCGAAAATCAAACCAAGTCAATTCAGATCTTGAAAATTCTTTCAGATCTAATCGTCACTTTCTTTTCACAAAAAACGACTGCAACTCAAATATTAAAATCTAATCTGTGGGAGGTGGGTGGTAGTTGGTGGTTAATGGTGGAGAAAACAAAGAGAAAGGTGGGGGTGAGTGGGGTTGTTTTATTTTTATACAGTGGAGAAGATAAAGGGTAAATTTGTCATTTCACATTTAACGGAGAAAAACTAACCGTCATCCACTCTAGGGACTATCCGAGTAACAAACTGTCAAACCTCAGGGAGCATCCGTGTAATTTCCAAAAGTTAGGGACTATAAGTGTTATTTCGCAAAACCACAGGGACTATCCGTGCATTTTACTCTAATTAATATTAGCATATTAATTTGATGTGATT